>OU452213.1:3471833-5971833 GCA_911728435.2 Apoderus coryli | reverse complement strand
AGGCAACACTGTCAACATCAAAGTTATAGTAAGAGAGTTTCTGAAGAAGTATTTCGTGTGAGACACAGTCAAAAGCCTTAGTGAGGTCATAAAAGGAAGCAAAGCAAGCCCTGCTCCATGCCATCCGAAACATATTCCAAAAGGTTATTAATTGCAAGAATAGTAGATCTTTTATTACGAAAGCCATATTGACTTTGCATAAAGAGATTATTTGTTTCAAAATAATCAGTTATTTGATTTTTAATAATAGATTCAAAGATTTTTGAAAAAAGATCGATATTGGTCGATAGTTACTGGGATCATCAACCGATCCTTTATTTTTGTAGATTGGAATAAGCGCCGGAAATACAGCGTCACCAATGCAATGGTTTATCAACTTAGTAAGCGGCACCACTAGCAGATTCTTTAAAGTCCCAATAATCCTAACATTAAGCTCATAACAATCCGAGCTTTTTGTGTTTGTCATACCTGATAGTTTTGCACGTACTTCATTAAAGGTTACCGTTCTCAAACTAAATCCAGCAGCTCTAGTGGGAGACATATCGCTTTAGACATTCATATAATAGGGAGTTCTTGAAACCTTCTAAAGCAAAATCGAAATGTGCCTTACATATATCTTATACACAATTTTTTTTCAGAACTGTTAATAAAATCAGCTCCTTCAAGAGTGATATACACATCATCAACTGCAGCTTTTGTCAATCCGAATTTAACGATTGGAAACTTTCAAAATGTTGAACCGGAAAATATAACAATAGTATCAGCTGGTCTGTATGGGAAATCAAAACTAGCTGGAATGATAGCTAATAAGGTGTTCACTGATAAATTTAAAAATACTGGAGTGATATTTAATAGTTTTCATCCAGGCGTCGTATATACGACTATTTGGAATGCTTCAATCTTCAATTGCCATCACTGGCATACCGTGATATCGATCGCAACGCTTTGGGCATTTGCAAAGCTCTTCGGCAAGGTAAAGTTTCAATATCGTTTCAATAGTTAGTAGTAAAAGCTGAAGCTTAAATTTAGGGCAAATTTCTATGATTTAATAGGTACAAATTTTACTTATTACTTACCTTAAATTGTATTAGTAGTATAGGCTGTAAACCAATGAAACAGTCAGACATTTTTCACAAATTATTATTAACTGTTTTTCGGATACCTAATGGACTATACACTTGATTTCAGTTCACATCCCGGACACTGTCCACCTTATTCATACAACTGTTTTTTTATTGCAGTGAGTTCTAGCATAATAAAAACTACGCGATTCGAAAGACAATTTCGCCGGACAAATTTTGCACATCAATCTTTCGGATATGGCTTTAGATATTATGTTCTGACTAAGGGTCAGTTTTATAGGTTACTGTAAAACTATAGTTTAACCACCAGCTCTTATCTTTAGTTTAGTTTTAGTTATTCAAAATGTTAGTTTTATAGTTTACGATTACTTGCAAAATGTAGCTAACTTCACTTTATATGAAATTATCAAAACTACTTTCTTTTATGATCAAAACCAAAGATGTACACAATTAATCTTTGTCAAAACTAATATAAAAGAAATGCACCATTCTATATCAATAAGTAGGTAGGTATTTATTTCTTGGTATGGTGAACTTACTGCATTGTATTGTTTTCTAGAACATCATTATCGGACAATAATTCCCAAAATATTTCTTCTAATATATCCTCCATATTACACAAACAAATAGTACTACAGGTGCTTATTTTATATGTAAATATATTTTTATTATTTATAACCCTTTGAAAAATATATATATGTACCTATTATTTTACTAACAATTCTATGTCTTTTAAAAATTACACAATTTTGTATATTTAAACTCTAGTTTACAGTTTAACGGGTACAGTTGATAGTTAAACTACAGAATTCTGAAGATTGATGGTTAACTGCAGCTATAAAACGAACAAAAAAGAAAAACTTAAGTTTAACTGCCACATTTGGTTTAAACTATACCTATAAAACTGGCCCTTAGATGATATCCTAAGTCTTAATAAACACTGTAGCATTGTCTTTAAAGACAATGACTGTAGTTTCTTGTTTAAAACGTACATACACTTCATTATTATTTATTTCATTATTAAAACTGATATACCTTAATAGGTTAATACTTATTAACACACTACTTTTAATTGCACGATCGCGATTCTACCTACTCCAAATTATGCTTTTCATAATTCCGGGAATCTAAATTGAAAACAAACGACGGGTTAAATTATTTGACATTCGACAATTGAATTTGGAAAAAAAAAATGTTTTTTTAAGTTAAATATCAGCAATTTTCACTCATCTCAGTAAATCGCACGTTCCTTTTGCAAAATTAATTCACTGTAAGAGAGATTTTGAACCGCAGGGCTTTGGGTATTTGCCAAACTCTTCGACAAGGTAAAGTTTCAATATCGATAATATAATAATATAATATGATAATAGTAAAATAGTCAATTAACTGTAAATGTTGCATTAATAGACGCATACTGCGTCAAGACAGCGGTTGATAGGTCACTCATAACCGGGCCAGTTTATGAGTGACCTATCTATTTGCCCTAGCAAATTTCTATGATTTAATAGGTAAAAATTCTACTTACTTACCCTAAACTGTATTAGTAGTATATGCGGTAAACCAATGAAATAGTCACAGGCATTTTTCACAAATTATTAAACTGTTCTTTATTTCGGATACCGAATACAGTTGATTTCAGTTCACATACCTCATTCATACAACTGTTTAAACTGTACATACACTCCATTATTATTTATTTTATTATTCAAATTGCACTTTTAAATGCACGAGCACGATTCTACCTACTCCAAATTATGCTTTTCATAATTCCGGGAATCTAAATTGAAAACAAAAGACGAGGTAAATTATTTGACATTCGACAAACGACAATTGAATTTGGAAGTTTGTCAGAGACATGGAGAGGGAAGAATGCACATCAACCTGCGCGAATTGTTTCACCATGCGTCCACCATTTTGAAGCGTATAACTACTAAAGTAGCAGGCTGGAACCCATGCTTTACTTGATTGAGTAGTCTTGGCTCGTGCTAGCTACCTAGTTTTACTAATTAAAAATACGATTGTTGCCTTATAAAATTAAAAAAAAATATATTGAGAGGGGTTAGCGTGGTCTAAAAAAATATAATATATGAGCAATTCAAACATATTTTTTAATAAATATTTTAGGATATTGCAAATTTTTATATCATAATTTGCAGACTTGGAACTACACTTTTCATCAAATATTTTTTACCACGTACACTTTCAAAGTCACGTGAATCTTAAATCAAAACAAAATTAGCGCTTCAAAATGGCAGCCTGCATAGTGAAACCAAAAAATTGGATGCGCACTCGTCGAAGCTCATTCTCCCCTCTCTATGTCTCTGAAGTATGAGCAGTTTTATGTGAAATATCAGCAATTTTCACTCATTTCAGTATAAAATATATCCAACAACGAACGACTGCTGAGTCAGCTGTGACTCGTTCGTTCAGACCTCATCTTAGCACGTCCTTGCCCAATAACAGCTGTTATTGTCTTGCCTGGATTCTCTCCTGATGGTTCTCAAATTTTCCCTTATGAAACACTACATTTTGCAGTTGCTCATTTTTTTTTGTTCATCATTTTCAGACAAGTGAAGAAGGTGCTCAAACAGCTCTTTATCTAGCGATGGATGACTCTGTTCAAAACATTAGTGGTAAATTCTTTTGTGAAAACAAAGTAATATGGGACCACTGGAAATTAAACGATCAACAATTTTGCAATGAGATATTTAAAATTTCCGAACGACTTGTACAATTAAAAGACGAGGAAAAAATTGAGTGTATATTAAAAAATAAATTTAAATAATTAGAACCAATGATTTATAATGTTAGTTTTCATTACATCAAAAGCAAATTAGATTTGAAGTTTTATTTGAAATGTGCACCCACCTCACTACATGTTCTCCCTCTCAATATATTTTTTTTAATTTTACGCAACAATCGTATTTTTAATTAGTAAAACTAGGTCGGTACCACGAGCCAAGACTCCTCAATCAAGTAAAGCATGGGTTCCAGCCTGCTACTTTAGTAGGTTATACGCTTCAAAATGGTGGACGCATGGTGAAACAATTCGCGCAGGTTGATGTGCATTCTCTCCTCTGCATGTCTCTGGGTGAAGGCCATTGACGAACGAACGAACTAACCTCAAAAGTAAACTGTCAAACAGAAATTTTTTGTATAATAAAATGGTTGTTGAAAATACCACAAATACGGCTCCCCAAACAGCCCTAGAACAATTCGTATCAGTAGCGAAAGCAGCTGAGGAAGGTAATGCATGTCTTGAAATTGTACGACAAGCGCTAGAAGCACCGGCAGTGTATGTTTTTGGTGAATTAATGGACCTACCAAATATCTCCAAAGTACGTATTTATTTATTGTTACCACAAATTAAATCACATATTTATATGATTTAGCTGAAAGATACTAACGCGAATTACTGGCGCACATTGAATCTGTTCGCGTATGGAACATACAAAGAGTATGCATCAGATAAAAGTAAATTCATTGAACTCTCTATGCTACAACAGAAAAAACTTCAGCATCTAACTATTGTAACTTTAGCGACAAAAAATAAGGTGTGTGTATTATAATTTTGTTACTATAATTATAACTAAGTAATAATTACTATTATCACCAGTGTATTCCGTATAAGCAGTTATTAACAGAACTAAACATCAAACACGTAAGGGATCTTGAAGACGTGATTATTGAAGCAATCTATGCCGGTACGTTATGATTTAATTAATCGTTAATATATAATGTGTTAAAATTTAAATTGTAGAAGTAATCCAAGGTAAATTAGATCAAAAAAACGGTCAGTTGGAGATTGATTTTGCAATTGGTCGCGATATCCGTCCCGAAGACGTCAATACAATTGTAAAATGTCTTCAGGACTGGTGTGGCGCTTGTGAAAACGTTCTCAGTTGTGTTGAGACTCAAATAAGGCGAGCGAATACTGAGAAAAATGCTGCAGTTCAACGTCAATTAGATATTGACAATGAGGTAAAGAGCAAATTTATTTACCATAATTCTATTTATTTATTAAAATTGCTTAGATAGCAAATATCAAAAAGACGTTAAAAACGCAACTACAGGAACGCGCTGATGGTTCTGATGAGATTATGGCTACAGATAGTCGTGAAGCGGCTTCTAGTGCCTCGGAAAAGGGAAAGAAAAGTCAGAAAACAAAAGGTAAACATAGCGGTAAATTCTGGTTGAAATCTTAAAAAAAGAACCGAACTGGGTAGTTTAAAATTGTTTAGTTTTGTTTAGAGAAATTAATGTTGTGTAAATTTGTTAAGAAATAAATACATTTGTAAATTATTTTATTTTTCTATTTTTTTTAGGTCTTAAAATGCTGCGTTAGTTTCATCTCATGAGTTATTATTTTTATAATTATCTTTTTATTTTTGTTTGTTTTTTTTTTCTCGCAATTTATTTGTTCAGTGATTTTTTTAATTAAATAAAATACACTTTCATTATTACTCAGGGCTTATTATTTTCTACAACGGGCTAATGAACCTCGTCAAAAAAATGTATAAACTTGCTCTAACCGGTAGCACCCAGTGACCCCTGAAACTGCTCCCAGCATACTTAACTTTAAAATTGACATTGCCGAATTATTTGTGAGCGTTAAAAATGTTTCTTATTTTTAGTCTAGTCTATATGAACAATTATTTGGTCCCTTAGTTTTACTATTATAACCAAAAATATGACGACTTGTTACTTTTAAATAAAAAATGTATATACTATACTTACTTTGGGCGTCTCTATGTACTTGTAACAACCTGGAGTTGCTTTCAAAGCATTCCTGCATGATTGTCTAGTTTCTGTTTTTCTTTATGTGCCCTCTAGACCACAGAAATCTTATATTATATATATATATACTCTAGAATGATAATCCCGTGGTACAAAAATGTAACCAAAAGTGTAGAGCTGTCCATAATGCGCATGATCACCAGTATCTTATTTTTCACAGGACCGGCTTTGATTAAATGTAATATTACTGTTATGTTATAGGTATATTTAAAATTAAATTTTACCATTTGGTAACATTCAAATAAAAAAATGGAATAAAGGAATTTAAGAAATAAAAAATTACATTAAATATCTAAATTCTTTATTGTCTAACAGGTACAACCCAATAATAATAAATCTAAGCAGAAACGAGAAATAAGTAAAAATTCTAATACTGGAAAATATCTTAAGGACATTAGCATTCTAATTATTTATTTTATTATTATATAATATTTGTTTGTTTATACAACCACCTTAAGCGTTTTACCTCTACAGCCTTCAAAGAAGGGATGCAAGAATCAGTGACTTCACAAATATTTTCCGTGTCCATGTAAACCACTTCCATATCATCCGTACTACTCGCAATAGTATTTTCTGACAAACATGGTTGGTAGAACATGTGTTCTCAGCAATTTCATGGAGGATTCTATAATTAAGTATATTCCAGTTTAACACCAGAATTTAAACGAACTTTGTATACCTACACAACGTAGGAAATATATTCTTGACATACATATCATGCATTTTTGACAGACTGCTTTTAAGTAAACAGTGTCTTGATAACAAACGATTAAGAATTTAACTTCCACTCTCATTTACATAATCTCTTCTTTTCAACAAAAGTTTGGGAACTGCACCGGGTACGAGGGTGATCCTCTTGCCGTCTTCTCTACAAATGATATCTTCTGCAGCGAAATGCTTACTGCATCTGACATTCCCATCACATAAATTTTCTGTACTAGGATCCCAATGCCCGCATCCAAACATCATGTCTTTTTTTTGTCAAGCTAAAAATGAGTATCATGTCAATGGTATCATATTGACTCAAACTCAGACTGTTAGAAACCCGAAACAATAACTTACTGAAAATATTTAATACCAGGAATGAGACCTTCATTTTTACACCACAACACTATACACCTCATTGTTTGTTAAATAAACGAACTAAAACCAAAATAACAAATATTAAAATCAATTTTAATCACAAATAGGTATATCTATCAACAATTAAAATATACCACGAATAAAACCATAACTCAATTATAAAACCTATCTGAATTGTTGTGAAGCCGACTCTGACAGATATTCCCACTACGAGAAACGTCATTTGCGAAAACAGACGCTGTTGCGAAATCTCCTAAATTTAATAAGATTTGGAAAAAAAATGTTTCGTTCATATTGCTGAAAACTAAACAGTATGCAATTTTACCGATAACATTTAATTATTTGATTTTGTCAAGCAGTTTCGTATGACGCAACATATGGATTTATTTATAAAACAGATATGTCGCATAAATTCTGTAAGGCGAACGACAAAATAGTTTTAAATATGGCAGCTCTGTACTGAAAATAAGATACTGAGGAGCATGCGTAGATCGTGAAAACTCTGCATACCCCTTACACTTTTTGGTATTCGGCTGGATTTAATTAGCATTCTAGAGTACATATGAAGCGCTTGGCAGAAAAAGGTAACAAGCCACACTTCTCATAAAAATGAGAAAACTATCTATGATTGTTGTTCTTAATGAAAGAAAGTGATCTGTTTTTAATCTTTCGTAATTAGATAATAGGTGTTTTGTAGTAGTTTGTAAATTTCCTTTTACGATTAAAATATTATATTGAATATTTTGCACAAACGGCAATACGCCACATCAGTATTTAAAATTGCGACATGTGGCTTGTCACCTTTTGCCGCCAAGCTCTTCATATATACTATAAGATTTCTATGCTCATGCTATATAATAGCAATCAGCCGATAATAATAGCAAATAGGTCACAAATAAGATTATATTATGCAAGGCGTATTAACCAAATAGGTTGCCTCAATTGTTCTTGACCTACCACAAGCAATCTACGTCACCGGCGACCGGCTTGCTTTATGTCGGATTTTTTTTTTAATGGCACTGTCAAAAGTCCGGTCGAACTCCGGTCGCCGCTGACTTCACGACTCCCGCATAATAGTTAATGCGCCTTGAAGATCATGTGGGTTTTTTTTACAAACGAAACTAGTAATTTTCACGCATATGTGATATTAGCACGATCCTTGTACAAAATTAATTGAAAGTTCAAGACAGGAGGAGTTGAAATACAATTGTAGCCTCTGTCATAAATTTAATAATATTTATTTATATTACTGCTAGTATTTTTTACAACAATTTTCACTTACAAACTAATTTTTATTTTCTTACATTCAATGTACTTAGTGAATTTTCATCGTTATGCCCTTTTATTAGTTCACTACGCTGATAAATAATAAAATTGTCTTAATTATTATTCTAATCATATACTTATTTTTTTATTTTTTTGGGAATAAATATTTAATAATTATAGAAAAAGACATCCAAGGCACCATACATTTTTTGTTTCATATTTCTTTTCTTCATTACCTAATATTCATCGTTTTTTTATTAATTATTTGTGGTTTTTTAGTTTAAAAAAAAGCTCATTTATAATAATTCACAGCCGAAACAAACAAAATTATAAGACGGTTTCGTCTTCTCTACCAAGCAACTCCGTTGCTTCGTTTTATATATGTCTCAAAACTATTTATTGGTTATTTCATCCCCTGTAGTTTTTTATTTTACATAATTTTTATTACAACCAAAGGAAAATTAGTTTTAATGAGGTAATTAATTTCGTTGCAAATTTTTTAGATTTTTGATATTTATTGTTATAAATGAGTTTTCTTTTCTTGTTTTCTACATTATTATTCTGCCTTTTACAAACAACATACTTTCTTTTTATTTTAATTAATATACATTATAGTATGTAATGCTTTATTTAAAACGAGAGATAAATGATTTTATTTGTTTATACAAATTACATTAGCGTCAATAATAATTGAAGAATGGACTTGGAATAAGGGACTAAGTACCAAAAACATCACATTTTATTTCTTTTCTTAAAAAACTGATCAATAGCTTGCTTAATGAGCCCTAGAGGGGGCTAAGTTCCAAACGAATATTTGGCTCAACAGGTAACACACGTATGTAAGTCGCGAGGGTCGTTTCCTATTAAAAGAGCAAAGTGCCATCATTATTATTATTATTTTGTTTGGTACGTTACACATTTTTTCCTACTTGGCAGTGTTTGTTCTCTTAAAAGTCGTTTGTGCATAATACAGGGTGCGGCAACATAACTTTCTTATTTCAAAACGCAATAAAACCCATTTTATGGAGTAGAAGTTTTTATTGGCGCCGTCTTGTTGAAACCAATCGACCCCGAAATCCAATTTGTTAAGTGGAGGAAAAAAAAATCTTCCAACATGTTTACATATCGGTTAGAATTCACTGTCACTGTTTCCTCATTTTCTTCAAAAAAACAGGAATCAATTCCCCAGCCGAAGAAATTTGCACACTACACTGTGACTTTAGGTGAGTGCAGGGGCCTTTAATGCAATTCGCGGGGGTTGGTGTCGGCCCAGTATTTTGTTTGTTGACGTATCCACTCACGTGGAAATGGGCCTCATCACTTAAAAAACAATTGCGTCGTCAGGAACGTTTTCAAGAAATGGGAGAGGTCTTGAACAATCGCCAACTTGTACGGATGGTAATGAAGATCATCGTGAAGAATTCGCCTCACTGAACGAGCGGAAAGTCTTAGGACAGATGCATGTTTGCAGGCAGAACGCCGTGGGGATCGCAATATTGCCAGCTTCAATGTTTTCAGGTGTTAATGGGCTGAGAAACTCCAATTTCTTCGTCTTGTCACACTCGCGCTTTGTCTGAATGTAAAGATCCATGTAACTATTGATTTCCGATCTGGCACAGGCCCTGAATCGATTTCGAAAGGCACACTGACTTGCGATTACGGAACGTCCATTCGAAAAGTACCCCTGGCCGGCAAATGCACGTTGCTCACTGTTACAACGCATCGTGGAGCCTGACCGGATGGGGAACAAAACTTTAGATGCACGTCTACCGAATAAGAGCAGTCTCCCCCCAGTTCGATCTTTACAGTCTAAATAGCGCGCATTTCAAAAAAGGAAGTTATGATGCCGCACCTTGTATAAACAATAAGATTGATGTAGAAAACAATGATAGGTAATACTAATAAGAAAAATAAATATGGAATTGGAATTAAGTTTAAATTCCAACAAAAACTTAAAGATCCGGCAAAAATGTGTCTCGCAAATGAAAGACTGTGCCAGCAATAAAGCCACAAGATCTTGAAGTAGGTATGTTTAATTTTAGGCCCAGAATGTGTTTTTATAATTTGCAATCTTTGATTCTAGATGTTATGCAAATGATGATGGTTGCAAAAAGATTTAAGGTGAAGAAAAGAAGAAACTTTTTGATAATTTCTACTCTAAACGTACAGAGATCATTTTGTATGTCCCAAATGGTCAACGGATAAGGAAGTCTTGTCTCCAAATTATAAAGATTTTTTATTCACAAATCGTTTTTTAACTCTCCTGAAAATTTTGCTACTTAGCCCCTTATTCAAGTCGATTTATTCAATAATTATTGTTTTTTTTTTCGGATTTTTTAAACCGAAAATTACAATAATACTATATTACAATAATTATTTTTATTACTTCATAATAATATATTTGATTGCAAAATCGCATTATTTTGAATTTCGTCAAAGTAACTATTGAGTTTGGTTTTTGTGTGAATTTTACAATATACACTGTCAGTTATTTTTAATTTTTGTATTTTTGTTTTCTTTGAGTTTCAGGTTCTTGAAAACATTTTTTTTGTTTTATTTTTAGCGAAAGTTACATTTCTTTTGTTTATCTTTATTAAGAAAATCTACGAATATTGGCAACAAAAATTTAAACTGTATGTGATTGTAAACGTGGTGTCTTGCAAAATAGATGTATTTTTATGTAGAAAAAAGAAGAATTTTTACAATGTTTATTTTATATTCTAAATTTTAATAACGAACTGTAACAAACAAAAGCGAGATAGAAAACCTGAAGAAGACAAAATTTCCAACATAACAACATAAAGTCTTGTTGTTGTGTAACAAGCAATTCAAACCCTTTGGGGCAATGTGGTGGTTACAGCTGGAAACCCCTTACTAAAAATATTTTCTTGGATTGCATAGTGGTTGAAGAGATGGCAGGAATATATAAAAGACCTTTTCGACGATGTGAGAAATATCACATCCGTAGCTAGGGTAGGACTGGAAGACACAGGTCCCGAAATCACGAAGGACGAAGTCACCCACACACTAAACAACATGAGCAACGGTAAATCTCCTGGCCCCGACGGAATTCCTATCGACATTCTTAAGATCATAAGTGAACAAGATATGGATGTCGTGGTGAGACTCTTGAACAGCGTCTATGAGTCTGGAAAACTACCAAAGGAATGGCTTTCATCAGTCTTCATATGTTTACCGAAAAAATCGGGTGCAAAAGAGTGCAGTGACCACCGTACCATAAGCCTCATGTCCCACACTTTGAAACTACTGTTAAAAATTATACTTAACCGCATCCACCAGAAACTCGATCTGGATATAAGTGACAGTCAGTTTGGCTTTCGCAAAGGATTAGGTACAAGAGAAGCACTATTCGCATTCAACGTAATAGTGCAGCGATGCCTAGATGTTAATCAGGACGTATATGCCTGCTTCATCGACTATAATAAGGCGTTTGACAGGGTCCGCCACGACCAATTGATGGAAATATTACAATGTAAAAACCTAGACCACCAAGACCTGCAAATCATCTCAAATCTCTATTACAACCAAAATGCCATCGTCAAAGTAGATCAACAAAATTCTGGCACCATCTCAATAAAGAGAGGTGTACGTCAAGGTTGTGTTCTGTCACCTATTTTGTTTAATGCCTACTCTGAAGAGATTCTAAAAAGGGCAATGGAAAATGACAGTGCAGGAATAAAAGTAAATGGAGTGCCTATAGTTGTTCTAAGAAACGCTGATGACACCGTAATTTTAACGGAAAACCTGAAAGATCTACAAAGAATCATGGACAAACTTGTTCGATATAGCGAAGAATACGGCCTTATACTCAACGTAAACAAAACAAAGTTCATGAAAATAACAAAGAAGGCCCAGACTAACAACGAACAGATAATCGGTGAACCCATCGAACAGGTAGAGAAGTATATTTATCTTGGAACAACAGTTACTTGTAATAACGACTACACGAAAGAAATAAAAGCACGCATACAAATAGCAAGATCCAATTTCAATAGCATGAAAAGAGTTTTGTGCAATAGAGGTCTAAGCCTAAAATTGAGACTGAGACTAGTTAGATGTTATGTTTTTGCCACTCTGCTTTATGGCGTCGAGGCATGGACTCTGAACGCAGAAATAACCAAAAGACTAGAAGCTTTTGAAATGTGGGTGTACAGAAGAGTACTGAAGGTGTCATGGGTCGATCGGATAACTAACTTAGAAATACTTGAGCGACTAAACATAGAAAGAGAGTTGTTAATAACAATTAAAAGCAGAAAACTGCAGTATCTCGGCCATGTGACTCGTGGACCGAGATACGCCTTACTTCAATTGATAATGCAGGGAAGGATCCAGGGTACAAGAAGCGTGGGTAGAAGAAGGATATCCTGGTTGAGAAACTTGAGAGAGTGGTTTGGATGTTCCTCGATAGAGCTTTTTAGAGCAGCTGCATCCAAAATTAGAATTGCCATGATGATCGCCAATCTTCGTCGCGGAGATGGCACCTAGAGAGAGATAGATAGTTTGTCGTAGAACCACCCTGCCCGCCATACACCCCGCGCTGCCACCTTTTAGGTAAATACGCAAGTAACGCATACAGTTCATTGAAAATTAATTTTTTCTTGATGCGAATGACGAAAACATGTGGTTATAGGTGCTCGTAAAGTTTTGTTTTAGTGTATTTTCAAAAACGTTTATGTAAGTATAATTACTTATTATGTTAAATAATTATCTACAAACTTATGATATTTTGGCCTCTAATCCATCAGACGGAGACCGAAGACCATGATGAAGTGATGGATCTTGATGATGAAGGATTACTTGATCGATGTGCAAAAGTCGTTGAGGAACTTTGTAGTGAATTGGATGAAGAAGACGACATTCCAAAAAATAAACTGTTTGACACGTCAGACAACATCGTTTTGGAAAATAGTGATTCTGAGTATGATATTCCACTTAGTTTGGTAATATGGCAAAAAATAGAATTTCAGCCTATCCTAAAAGATTTTACGGAACACGTCCGTGCGAAGAATGGGCTAATATCGACCCACAGGACCGGGGGCGTACATCTCTTTCCTCTAACAACTTTAGACCCCAAGTATCAAGAGAAATAAGACGGTATCAAAGCAAACATAGGCCTGTTTATGGAACTTCAAGGCGTTGTGGTCATTGCAGTACCAAAGAAAATCCACATAGGAGTAAATGGTTCTGGACAGTTTGTAAAATTGGCTTGTGTCTGTCGGCGAAAAAGAACTGTTTTGTGGATTTTCATAAGGCGTAAATCTAAAAATTTTTAATGTTTGAATTGCAAAATGGTTCCTCAAAACTCAAAAATTAAAAACACTAATTTTTTTTTAAATAATTTTTTATGTTTAAATAACATGTTTTGTTAAATTTATTCAATAAAATTTATAAAAACTCGAAAAAAATGTATTCGTGCCTCAAAGGGTTAATAAAGCCTCCCGCCAGGGAATTCGGGCGCATCTAGTGTTGGTAATAGGATATGATGGAGTTGTTGCTCCGGACATATTGCCTGGTCACACTAGATGTCGCCAAAAACATCTGTTGCTAATTAATTTTGTTTTTGGGAGGACTACCTAGAGCAGTTGAATAAGATTCTTAGATTTTCATGAAGGGGACATTCTTTGTATATTAAAACGTTTCCAGTGTATATTATAAAATGAATTTCTATCAAAAATGTTGTTTCAAATTATTTTATCAATTAAAAATATATTTTTACAACATATATTACAATTTAATTATTAATATTTATTATTTCCTTCTTTGTCTATTATTGCTCATGAAAAAGTGTTGTATCATTATTAATATTTTACCTTTAATACTTATTTTTACATTGAGTATTTGGAGATAGTCTTATATATTATTATATATATTATGTATTTTTGTTTTTCATAATTTCATTTAATAATTAAAAATAAAAAACAAAACCTTTGCCATCATATTCTAATAAATACAAAAAATCTTTATATTGCTTTTATAGTTTGCAAAATATCACCTCTTGATAATAATATAATTACGTCTTACAATTATTATTATTAATTACATTATTGTTAATTAATTTAATTTATAAATTAATGTTATATACAAATGATTGGAGTTTGGAAAATATTAAAAAACAATTTAATTATTGGTGTCTTTAATCTGATGATATGTTTCTAAAAATTAAAATAGATTAAATTATAAATCACAGACAACCATTTTTTTATTACTCGTAATTATTTAAATGTTTTTTTTTTATAATATTCATGATAAAATGTGATTTTAATTTGAAAGAAATAATTAAAATTGATTTCTTTGGAAGTTATAGTAACAATTTGTTTAAATAAAAAAGTAAATAAATATTTTTAACCCGTATTTATAATAATAGTTTTATTGATTAATTTATTTATTTATGTTGATTTTGCTTTATGTTTTAATTGTAGATATTATTAATATTTTTTTAAATTTTGTTTTATATCTAATCAACGTAAGTCTTGAAATTTTAAATATTATTATTTATATTTCATTTAAAAATCACCTTAGAATTCTTCTATTATTACTTTGTTTAAGATTGTTAAAAAACGAATAAAAACTAAAAATAATTGAGGAAAATATAATAAACTTTGATGTAGTTGACTGGCTAGACGAACTACTAGTTGTAACACATGTACCTGTAAAAAGTAGAGAACCATTTAAGATTAAAAGCACAACTACTTTGTTCAAAAATTATAAATAAAAAAAAATGCAAGAGCGAGGATCGAACCCACAACCTCCCGATTACCTAGCCCAAACGCTACCCGCTGGCTACTCGCGGTACACATATCCTATGCAAATTACCACGAGCAGATATATTTCTTTTTTCCAATTATAATGGCAGAGCGTGGAGTTTAAAAATTAACCTGTAAAAATCTCTGTAATTTGAAATAAATGCTATTTTCCAAAAAATTGTATACTATTTTTTGTAAAAACAAATTATACCATACAAATTACCACTCACCCTTCCATGTGACATTAAATACAATCTCCCCAGTAACGCCAGGCAGTAAATGCCTACCACAATTAACTGTTGACGTAGAAAACATCCACAAATTAACTGCAGGTTCTTTGTAAATGAAACAAAACCATTTATTACTATTTGATCCACCATGATAACTGCGACTTGAAGGGGTTGTAATCAAATAGTTTGTACCATTCTCCTCCCAACGACCATGGCAAGAATACGCTACAAACAAACATACAAGTCACTCTAACAACAACAATAATATTAATAATTACTTGTAATTAGGTCTGATGGTGCACAATCGCTACGAAACTCCATGGTATCAGGACTGTTGCAACCAATCACGAGACTTTTAAAACCTAAAACAAACCGAGAGCAACGTCATCTATTTTGTTGCTGTTGTTGTTGTAAAAAATGTACCTCTGCTATCACAAGTAGTGCTGCTGTGACCGTGATCCAGTCGTTTCCGACGTTTCTTCACATAGAATCGCTCATCCTCAAACACTATCGATCTGATAAATTTCCGATTTGTCGATAGAAAATCGTCATTTGCATCGTCGATAAATCGACTTTCACTTATCGATTTGTGTGTGTACTTTGTGTAAACGTTCTGTTCAATATGCAGAATATTCTCAATGTCGAATTTACCCATGTAGGGGCAGGATTTCGGTTTCGGTGTTGGTGCTAAATGAAATCGTTTCAGGAGTTAATCTAACTAATCTTCTGTGGTTGAAAACGTGTAAACTTACTTATTAGTGTGAGAAATGGTACGGTACGATTAAAAAACGTCGTACTACATGCATCTTCTTCACGTTTCGTATGCCCACCTATCTGCACTTCAATTATATGCATATCACGACGATGAAATGCCATACATACGTAGCCACTTTGACTGCAAATGGATTTTCAAAAAAAAAAAAAAATGATAAGTAAACATACAACAAACTCTACTTTTCTACTAAGAGTGACTATAATATATTGTTACGCAAAAAACTGAATATTATTAGACCAGAGTTGAGCTGAATATCGAGAAAAAAAACACAATCATCAGCTATCGTTGAAGTTAAAAGCCTCGATGGACGGTTGTTCTGTAACAAAATAGAACCCGCCACTGGCAAGCTTACAGATTACGCAATTCTAGAATGCATGGGTGGCAGATCGTTTTCTTTCCGAGAATTTTCAATGTCAAACATGTCCTATTTTTTCTATTATATATATTCATAATAAGACGAAATATGCCCACAGATTGTTGACAGGATGCTATTTTTTGTAAACATAAATACGAACGTACCCTAAAATATATATAATATAAAAACTTATCGATGTTTTAAAATATTTTGTTCTTAAGATAAGAATGTTTATTACATACTCTACAGATATTTATTGGGTAACAGTGTTGCCGATTTGCTCAAGCATTGCTTTCTCTAAACATTGTCGATACGTTTATAAATTGTTTAAATTAAGGAATACGTTATGATCGATGGAATGTTGATATTAATTACTTGGTTTTTTTTTGCTTCCCAATGTCTGACTCTACCCAAGGGGATAACAATAATAATAATA
The DNA here is from genome assembly GCA_911728435.2 of Apoderus coryli. Classification (NCBI taxonomy): domain Eukaryota; kingdom Metazoa; phylum Arthropoda; class Insecta; order Coleoptera; family Attelabidae; genus Apoderus; species Apoderus coryli. The sequence continues at coordinate 5,955,045 of OU452213.1, read as the reverse complement.
ATCTCAATAGTTATTGGTGAGTCTTGGGCAGTCTTTTTTTGAACTGAGTTAAAGGCTCTTGCTTTATTTATGAGTTATATCTTGTCACTAATATAGTTGCTATATTACGGCAAAATGTACTCGCATTTACAACAAGAGAAATATTTACATCACGTCGAATCATAGTTAGTATAAATTAAGTATCTTGAAGCAATTATACCAATTGAATTGAATCGTGGAAATATTATTCATAATTTCACAGAATTAAACCTCGTATCGCCATCTCTGGAGATACGCTTGAACCACATCGAATAACAGAAAATAAAAGTACGACTAAAGAGTAGAAAATCAATAATTAGTGCTTTATTCTAACGCTGCGCAAGGGCTGCGCTCTGAAACTGGCGTCTTCGAATTCCTATTGGCTATCATCCCTCTTTTGAGGCATAATAGGGGAGGTAATCAGATTAACGTCTGAAAGAAAGTACCTCGTTAGTTTTTTTAAATTAAAAAGTCAGTTCTTGTTCGAGATCCAAGTAAGTCACTTCTAAATATATTTTCTTATAAGCTGTTTTAAGATTTATAATTTTTCTAAGTTCATTTTTCTGATTACAAAAATTCTTTTATTTTATATATATTTTATATATTTTTTTTGAGATTTTATTCAGAAGTCTATCAAAGCTGAATTATTGGTATAATTACTTTAATTTTTATTTTAGTGTCGTATTATTTTTTTTCTTTTGCTAATACAAAGTAACTGAAGACATTTAAGTGGAAATCAATGTAAATTATTCGTAATTACATCGATTTCCATTATGCTAAGTCTTTATTAAGATTAAATATTAGTTAAATAAGAGTTTTGTTCAATTAATCAATTGTTGATTATTCTATGTTTTAGTTTGTTTCTTTTTCTTGATTTTGTCTAGTTTTAATTAGATTTAGATTTTCTTTTAATAATTATTTCTTCTCTTTCATTCTTAATTTTAAATAAACATAAAGTTACCCCCTACAAAGAAATTGAGTTTTATTACGTGGGGACACAAAATGAATAAGTCTTGAAACAGTAGTGTTAAACAAGGTTGAAGTGTTGTGAACGACGCCAAAGTTGCTGTGACATCTAAAAAAGGTTTGATTAGCTATTAGTTGTTTATTTCTTTCATTTAATAATTTGATTCTGTTATTATTCTTTTGACTATCATAATTTGGTCTTTGAGAAATTACGCAACATCTAGATTACCGCTCGTTAAATATTATGTATTAAATTCGAACCTAGTGGCTATACTAACTATCTTATTAGGGTTTAGACGGGGTAATACTCTCTGCATTCATTATCCTATCTATATATAACTCCGGTTAATTAGTACTACTACAGTTCCATAAAAATTTAAAAAAATGTTACTCACCATCCCATAATGAAATGTGCAACTAATACGAACGACGTTTCATCTCTGCTAGAATGCTTCAATTGTGCACAAGTCACTTTCATTTCCATCCCATTAGTACTGTTACTGATTTTCAATGTAGCATTGTGATGGTGAAAACTGAATGATGTCGAAAAATCCAGTGTATGCCAATGGTTGAAATTGGCTGCCCACGATGGAAATCTGCATTTGTTTGGTGATGCAACTAAAAAGAGATAATGTTGGATTTTACATAGATCACCATCAATCGTGATTATCGGTGTCTGTTAAATGTTGATAATGTAACTCATGCTGTTTCTATGATCTGGCGTGAACCGAAAGATTACACTACTGATGCTTACTTGTGGCGAATTAGCTGTACAACGTTGCCAGACTCCAATTTTGAACGTGAACTTTTCAGTAAAAAGCCTCACAACGTTAGTCAAAGTGAATTAACTGACCTTATAAGAGATTTGAAAATGCCCAAAAAAAGAGAACGATTGGCCTCTGGATTACATCAAAAAAATAATCTTTGACGGCACAGCTAATCTTTCTTTCACAAATTCCCTGTAACTTCCTGTTACACCAATATTTATAACTTTACTTTTTCCCACTCTTTCGAATATCAACCAATCAAATTGTCAATTCTTGGTGTAGTATAGCTTTTGTAGGAAAATGTCAATCAGCAATTTTTGTCTATTTATTAAATTAGAATACCGATGTTGCTTTCGCAAAGGATTAGGTGCAAGAGAAGCACTATTCGCATTCAACGTATTAGTGCAGCGATGCCTAGATGTTAATCAGGACGTATATTCATCGACTATAATAAGGCGTTTGACAGGGTCCGCCACGACCAGTTGATGGAAATATTACAATGTAAAAACCTAGACCACCAAGACCGGCAAATCATCTCAAATCTCTATTACAACCAAAATGCCACCGTCAAAGTAGATCAACAAAATTCTGGCACCATCTCAATAAAGAGAGGTGTACGTCAAGGTTGTGTTCTGTCACCTATTTTGTTTAATGCCTACTCCGAAGAGATTCTAAAATGGAAAATGATAGTGCAGGAATAAAAGTAAATGAAGTGCCTATAGTTGTTCTAAGATACGCTGATGATACCGTAATTTTAACGGAAAACCTGGAAGATCTACAAAGAATCATGGACAAACTTGTTCGATATAGCGAAGAATACGGCCTTACACTCAACGTAAACAAAACAAAGTTCATGAAAATAACAAAGAAGGCCCAGACTAACAACGAACAGATAATCGTCAAAGGTGAACCCATCGAACAGGTAGAGAAGTATACTTATCTTGGAACAACAGTTACTTGTAATAACGACTACACGAAAGAAATAAAAGCACGCATAGAAATAACAAGGTCCAATTTCAATAGCATGAAAAGAGTTTTGTGCAAGCCTAAAACTGAGACTAGTTAGATGTTATGTTTTTGCCAGTCTGGTTTACGGCGTCGAGGCATGGACTTTGAACCCAGAAATAACCAAAAAACTAGAAGCTTTTGAAATGTGGGTGTACAGAAGAGTACTGAAGGTGTCATGGATTGATCGGATAACTAACTTAGAAATACTTGAACGACTAAACATAGAAAGAGAGTTATTAATAACAATTAAAAGCAGAAAACATCAGTATCTGGGCCATGTGACTCGTGGACCAAGATATGCCTTACTTCAATTGATAAGGCAGGGAAGGATCCAAGAGGCGTGGGTAGAAGAAGGATATCCTGGTTGAGAAACTTGAGAGAGTGGTTTGGATGTTCCTCAATAGAGCTTTTTAGAGCAGCTACCTAAGGACCGAACGCGACACAGTGTCCCTGATGTTCCTTATGAGAAATACACAGCTACTCAACTTTTGTGTGACGCGGTCAATATGGTTGCCCCAAGTTAATCTTTCGTCCGTGATTACGCCTAAAAATTTGGTGTTATCTACCTGGCTCACGGATTTGCCGCCCATACGTATTAATAAACTTTTATCAAGCCATTTGTTATTTGCTGTAATCAAAAGAGCGACCGTCTTAGAAGCGTTAAGTGAGAGTCCGTTCAGCTTACACCAATCGGCTATCTTCACAACTACATTCTGTGCTTTTTTCACGACCTTTATCCCTGTTTGTCGGTTATTATGGCGCTGGTGTCGTCGGCGTAGAGAACGGGAGTTCCGAATTCCTTGATTTTATGCGGTAATTCGTTAATAAAAATGTTAAACAGTGTGGGTGACAAACATGATCCCTGCCGTATTCCTTTATTTGTGAATGCTACTCTAGAACGAACACCATCAACCTCAACTGTTTGTGTGCGTGATTGTAGATAGCTAGATATCCAGGCGGCCGCCGTTCCCCTTACACCCACATCATTCAGCCTTCTCATCAGTAGTTCACGATTGACGGTGTCAAAAGCTCTACTCAAATCGAAAAATAGTCCCAGCACAAATTCCTTATTGTTTAATGATCTGTATATGTGTTCCAGGGCTTGACTAAGTGCTGTTTCTGTTGATCTTTTTGCTCTGAAACCATGCTGTTCATTTGCAAGTAAATTAAATTGAGCAATGACACAACTTAATCTGCGACATACGGGAAAAGTCAAAACATCTGAAAAGATGGAAATCTACGCAGTGTTTGAACAGTTTTAACATCTTTAGGGATTTAAGAGTCAGAATCAAACATAAGATAACTGCTGCATATAACAATTACTTGGTGGAAGTTCAAAATTCATTGAAAACAGATCCAAAGAGGCTCTGGAGCTATGTACAGAATAAAAAGCGCAAATCCAGAATCCCGGGTGTTATGTATGGTGCGGATGGTGCTGAATATTCAACACCCCAAGGCATAGTAAACGCTTTCGCCAAAAACTTCAATAGCGTATATGTTGATGGTGCCCACCCTCAGGAGGTGCATTCTTCTTCTTCCCGCATATCGGTGGGTCAGCTTGATATCGATGATGTTCTCATGTCACTCAAACAATTAAAGCCCAAAATGACTTCGGGACCGGATGACATCCCAGCTTTCATTTTACGAGATTGTGCGTCTGTTTTCGCCGTTCCACTGCAGACTCTGTTTAATAGGTCTCTGAGATCCAATATATTCCCAAAAACTTGGAAAATTTCCCGCATTTGCCCAATCCATAAATCTGCTGAGAATGATCATGTTGAAAATTATAGACCCGTCTCGCTCCTGCCCAACTTCTCGAAGGTTTTTGAAGCGGCATTAGACCGAAAAATATTTACTCAAATTAAGCATCAGATTGATCCACAGCAGCACGGTTTCTTCCCAGGCCGCTCTACAGTAACCAACCTAACGTACCCTCGGGGAGGGTCTGCGGATCGATGCGATTTATACAGATTTTTCGAAGGCTTTCGATAAGCTGGATCATTCGCTTGTCCTACGGAAAATGTCGAGGTTGGGTTTTCATGAGGATCTTTTAACGTTTTTTTGCCTCCTACTTGTCTGATCGACAACACTATGTCGAATAAAATGGTCATAAATCGGAAACTTTCACACCCACCAGCGGAGCGCCTCAGGGCAGCTGTTTGGCACCATTAATATTTTCAATTTTCATTAATGACATATTCCAGGAACTTACAAGCAACCATTTGATGTTTGCAGACGATCTGAAGTTGTATCGTGTTATTCGAGACACTTCGGATTGCGTATTGTTGCAGCGCGACTTATCTAAGCTTGAAGATTGGTGTAACTATAATAAATTGCCTTTAAATATTAATAAAGGTAAGTTTGTCATATTTTCGAAATCGCAAACTGTTTTTGAATATCGCTATCAGCTGAGTGACACTGCGCTTGAGTCTTGTGATGTTGTCAGGGATCTTGGAGTTTACGTCGACACTGAATTGTCATTTAATTATCATATTCAAAGTATTACCCGAGATGCACTACGCATGCTTGGCTTTTTGTTTCGTGTTACCAAAGATTTTAATGATATTGAATGTATAACTAATTTGTATTGTGCTCTGGTAAGATCTAAGCTTGAGTACGCATCTATAATATGGTCTCCCATTTACCAATCTCATGCAGGACACATTGAATACATACAGCACAAATTCCTTAAATATTTAGCGTTTAAAATTGACGGTAGATTCCCATGTAGAGGATTCGATCATAGAGCACTGCTCGATCGCTTTCAAATGGTTTCCTTGGCTGCTCGCAGAGTGTATACCGGACAACTCTTTCTGTTTAAGATTATAAATATCTTGGTGGACTGTTCAAACCTACTCCGATCGTTGAATTTTAACATACCGCGCCCCTCTGCGAGGAGTAACAGACTATTTCACGTCCCTGTTTTTCGTACTAATTATGAATCCAAAGCACCACTACTTCGAGCATGCCAAACATGTAACATAGAAGGATTTAGTCAAGAAATTAACTATTTCAGTGAGCCTGTAAGATCTTTCTGCACTCAATTGTCTCGGTTCCTGCAAAATCTGGCCAACTGATGTGTGTGCATATTTTGTTTTGTAGGATTATAAATTAGTTTATTATTATAGTAGCTTATTTATTTAGTTATGTTGTCTTATAATTGGCTCTGTAACCTGTTAGACAATAAAGAATATTATTATTATTATTATAACTTCAACATATCCATAATTATTAATATTGAAATCAAATCCAGAACGGCATACCTATACAAAGTATTTATATCGGAAGTTGTTTAAAGAAAAAAAAGTCGTCCTTTCATCATAAAATAAAACCATAACTCAAAACTTTGCTTTTAACGTCTGACACAATAAAGAATAGCAGAAGTATACATACTAGTACTTACAAAAAAAAAATAAAAGAGAAAAACCAGCACACAGAATTGTGAGAGGCAACACAAAAAAGAAACTCTATCTCCTCCGCCTCCTTCTACCGCAAAAGCAACTGAAAGTTTTAATTTTTTATTGTACACCAGGGACACATAATATTATGCGAATATAAGTAAAAGGAGAACAGCGTTATACAACTTTTGAAGTTACTGACAACACGCACACACTTACAATAAATCTTGTCATTGAAACAAAAAATATTTTAATGACATTTTTAATCGCATTGATACACATCACCATCATCCTTGTTGAATATTTAAAACACTCAAGACAGCTACAAAATCGCCCTGTGGCCTTTTCTCTACTTTTATTCCATGTGTTGTTCTTCGCTTTTTTTTTTATCTACTCGTTCTCTAGTTTCTAGATCGACCTCATTTATTTTTCTATTCAAACGCGAAAATAATGTACAGGAAGCTACACAGCCACGAGAACATGCAATCAAAATTATTGCGATATAAATAACGTGGGTAAAAGTATCAATATCTTTTACATACAAGATATTTCTGGAATGGAAATCCTTGAAAATGAATACATTAACGAAAAAAAAAAAAGATATTGAGGTGAATTGGGGTTCATCATTTATAAGGAATCCTAATATTGATTCATCATAAAGATAAAGGAGTTCGTATATAACTGAAGAATACTACACTTCAATCTTAGAACAGCTACAAGAAGCAAGCAAAGGAAACAAGAAGAGGAAAAGTGACAAAAAGTCTTGCTCCTGTACGACAATGTTCCAGGACACAAGAGTCATGTTGCGCTGGTTGCCCTGCACAAAGAGGGCTTCGATATTGTAAATAACCCACTCAGAACTCAGTGAGAACAAATTTACAAGTTTAATAAGTAAAACGGAAGTTGGAAAACGGTTGAAGCAAATTGTGAACTACTGTGTTCAAATTTAGGTACTCCTAAAGCTCGTTTTTTTTAATTATCAGTAAAACCTGTGTGTGTATGAATTTTATTTATTTTTTTTGCGACTTACCTCTTCTCAAAGTCATCGTTCTACTACCCTCAGTAGCACTAAACAGCCCATTACACGTCGCATCACCACTTTGCGCCACTCTATAGTCGATACCATTCTCCACATCAACTGAGGATGATTTCTCGTAAACGAAACATCGAAATCGATCCTCATTTGATGTGGCATGGCTGTGATGCACTCTACCAACTAAATATCGGGAACTACCCTCTTTCCATAGGGCGAGACACTGAAGTTCTTCCACTGAAAATTGCAGAAACAAAAAAACAATTAATAGGCATCAACTACAGCTGAATATACACAATGTCCAAGATAAGAATGGGATAGCTTGGAAACGGTCGGAGTTACAATGTCGGTTAAATTAGAGAAAAGTTGTACAATTTAAACACCTTTTAAATGGTGTTTTCAAAAGTAAAGTAACTTTAGCCGTTTTTGAGAATTTTTTAAAAAACAACTTTTTACGATTTTTGTTTTTATTTTTTTCTGATATTATTTTTACAGATATAAAAAATGACAAGCACTTTCTCATTGTTACTTTTTGAGGAGAATAAGATAGCGTTTAGAAATTTTCACTACAACGTTTCGTTTTCGAAAAACCATCATCAACTTCGTTTTTGTATATACGGCCCTGTTCGTTCGAATTTAATACATAATATTTAACGAGCGTTAATCTAGATGTTGCGTAATTCTTAAAGACTCAGAACCAAATTAAGATAGTCAAAAGAATAATAACAGAATCAAATTATTAAATGAAAGAAACAAACAACTAATAGCTAATCAAACCTTTTTCAGATGACACAGCAAACTTTGGCCTCGTTCACAACCCTTCAACCTTGTTTAACACTACTGTTTCAAGACTTATTCATTTCGTTTCCCCTCGTAATAAAACTCAAATTTTTGTAGGGGGTAACTTTATATTTATTTAAAATTAAGAATAAAAAAGAAGAAATAATTATTAAAAGAAAATCTAAATTAAAACTAAAAATCAAGAAAAAGAAACAAACTAAAACACAGAATAATCAACAATTGATTATTGAACAAAAACTCTTATTTAACTTATATTTAAGGACTTAGCATAATGGAAATCGATGTAATTACGAATAATTTACATTGATTTCCACTTAAATGCCTTCAGTTACTTTGTATTAGTAAAAAAAAAAAAGAAAAAATACGAAACTAAAATAAAAATTAAAGCAATTATTTCAATAATATTCAACTTTAATAAACTTCTGAATTAAAAACGCAAAGAGTAAAATAAAAATAACTTTTAACTTCTAGTAATAATCAAGAAAATTATTTCCGTGAAAATATGAATAATATTTCTATGATTCAATTCAATTGGTATAATTGCTTAAAGATACTTAATTTATACTAACTATGATTCGACATGATGTAGATATTTCCCTCGCTGTAGATCCGAGCAAATTCTGCCGTAATATAGCAACTATATTAGTGGCAAAATATAAACTCATAAATACAGTGAGAGCTTTTAACTCAGTTTGAAAAAAGACTGCCCAAGACTCATACCCCCTTGGAAGAGTCAGACATTGGGAAGCAAAAAAAAACCTCGTAATTAATATCAACATTCCATCGATTACAACTTATTCCTTAATTTAAACAATTTATAAACGTATCGACAATGTTAGGGAAAGCAATACTTGAGCAAATCGGCAACACTGTTGTCTAATAAATATCTGTAACTTTTGTGTTGCCCAAAGGAAAGAAAATAGCAAAAAAAAATATTATCTTAAGAACATGAATGAATGAATTTAAAAAGCTTTTAATTTTTATGACGCAGATAACTTTTCGACCCCATATGTTTGTCGTAAACACATAATATTAGGGTACGTTAAAAATAAGAGCCATATCTAAACAAATCTATGGGAATATTTCGTGTTATCGTAAATATATATTAGAAAAAGAACTTGTTAGAAATTGGAAATTCTCAGAAAGCAGTGATCTGCCACCCCTGTATTCTCGAATTAAGTAATCTGTAAGCTTGCCAGTGGCGGGTTCTATTTTTTTACAGTTATTTAAAATTATTTCAGAAATAAACAAAAACTAAAATCGCAAAAAAACGTTTTTTCAAAAATTCTCAAAAACGGCTAAAGTTAGTTTAATTTTGAAAACACCATTTAAAAGGTGTTTAAATTGTACAACTTTTCTACAATTTAACCGACATTGTAACTCCTACCGATTCCAATGCTATCCCATTCAGTCAGTGTCAGTTAAGTGAGAGATTTTTCTTGAATAATTTTAAATAAAACCTAAAAACAACTTCTTATGTTGGACACAGTATAGTTACTGACATTTGGTGTTTAGTAGCTAATATACTAAAGAGATTGTGGCTGCCATAGACGAGGCAATTAGCTATTTTTAAGTGTAAATAATTATATAGCGAAGAAAAATATGTAAAACGAGTGGCGGCTGGTTCTAAAGGGCATGTGCCCACACAACCGCCCAAATAAATGGAGAGAAAAAAGTATGTTATTCACCATTAACTCCAATATTTTATGTATGCCTTACACGATCATAATCTAAAGTTTCCTCAAACAGTCAAAATTTCTTTCCGCAGGTCACCGTATTTTATTTGTTTTTACTAGTTGATTTTCTTGGGAATGAGGTTCAGATGAAACTAGTTTCTTGAAATAATACTTATTTCATGTCACATTTTTTGTACAACGTTTCGACAACATTACGTTGTCTTCTTCAATTTATCCTAATAACATAACGCACAAGGTTCGATGCTAAAAGTATGTCTCCAATATCGTTATCGTTAAATCAAAAAGTTGAATTGTTGGTTGTAAATATATTAAAAACAAATCAAAAATCCGTTTGTTTTTTTATGTTATTCAATATTTTTATATAAAATGTTGTCAAAAACAAATTACAAAATTATTCGATACAACGTAAGTTTCGGCGACAGAAAGCATTCGCCGAAACGTGCATTATTGTATCGTATAATTTTGTAAGTTATATTTGACCACAATATTTAATATTAAAAAACACCAAAAACACCCAAATGTTTATATTTTTTGGTTTAACTATTTAATAAAAAGGGCATTATGTTTTCATCAAACTTTTGTACCAACCCAACAATGGAAATCTGGTAGTTTTATTGATTTATTCCATACATTTTATCACGTTACAAAAATATATAAAAGCCACATTATATAACGTGAAATCAAACGTTATTTAAACGTTTCTAAAATGCGTAATTAATACGATTACACAAACGTTAATTATTAGCTTTTAAAAAACGATAAATGCATGTATATCTAATACATGCATTTGTCGTTTTTTTAAAAGCTAAGAATAAACGTTTGTGTAATCGTATTATTAACGTATTTTAGAACCGTTTAAATAACGTTTGATTTCACCGTTGAATACATAAATACGTTCAATACACGTTTTTATATAGCATTTAACTAACGTTTCGTTATTAGTGTTCTGTAACGTGAAAAAGCGCGACATATAAAAGTAAAATGTACGTATTTAATGTACCTTTTTTTTGGAAAGGTGTTTTGTAATGTAGAAGCTAAAAATGAAAACATATACAGGGCGTTACGTTTAAATATTTAACATAGGTTTCACAGAAATAATCTGAATTTTCACAGAAATAATCTGAATTTTTCTGATACATATTAATGTCTTGGTCACAATGAAAATATGTAAGAAATTATAAAAAAAAAAGAAGATTCTGTTGCTTGAAGAAGACAATGTAATGTTGTCGAAACGTTGTACGAAAAATATGACATGAAATAAATATTATTTCAAGAAACTAGTTTCATCTGAACCTCATTCCCAAGAAAATCGACTAGTAAAATATTAAATAATAAGGTTCAAGAAAACTTTCAAGAATAATAGTATTTTATTTTCGTAACTTTCGTCACGTTTTTGAATTTGAACACGTTTATTTTTTGTATATTATCAGTGATAGAGGCAGTGGAAGTTAATTGTGTGCAAAATATGGTAAAAACCCGCATCATTTGAAGATAAACCTTTAATTAAGAAGAAAGGGCGGCCAAGTTGACTTTTAATTATAATATAAAAAAAAAACAAATTCGAAAATAATCACAATAAAACGCCAACTTTTTTTTTTGTCCATAATTCGTTCGACCTTTCAATGACGTCACGCAAAGTTTCGAAGGAAAAGTGTATTTATCTTCAGATGTTGTTGAGCACAAATACTTAATTCTATTTGTATTGTTTTGTAAAACAATTCATAGACTGATAGAAATTAATGAACTGTCAAAATCAAGAGTTATTGAGTGATGAAAACAACTTTTTTTCTAACTACTAATACCTTGTAAATTTCATTTAAATTTTTTTTGTTCGGTGCTGTTAAAATAATAAACTTGTTTGGTCGCACAATTAATTTTATTTGTAAGCCATTGTTCCCAAAACATTATTATCTCATTATAATCGTAGTTTAATGATTGTGAAAGCATTATTATTTGTCAATAGAAATTTGAGTTTATGTCCAAAAGGAAAATTTAATTTTCCAAACACAAAACACACATAGCTGTCTCTATAGAAATTATTTAGTTAGTACCTATTCTTAATGAGTCTATTATGACAATGATTAATAATAAACTAACGTTGGTTCAGATACTTTACCACAACTTTGAACATACCTATTCAGTTAGAAGGTATCAAAGTAAAAAGAGAGGAAAAAATTATCAGTACACTTTTCTCAACAGGCGTTTACCTTCATCAATACATTCTTACTCAACTTACTAAAAGTAATGTAATAAATAATGCTGTTTAAATGTAATAGTTTTGTTACAATTGTTAATAGTTTGGCAACATTGTATATAACAAGATTGAAAAGAGATTACATACGATAAATAAGCAAATATCCCCACTCCTTTACATGAGGGAAACGGTAGAGAAAAGTTGTACAATTTGAATGGTGTTTTCAAAAGTAAACTTTTAGCCGTCTCCGAGATTTTTCGAATAAACGATTTTTAGTTTTTATTTATTTCTGCCATTATTTTTACAGATATAAAAAAAATTAAAGCACTTTTTCATTGTTACTTTTTGAGTAGAACAAGATAGTATTTACAAATTTTCCCTACGACGTTTCGTTTTTGAAAAACCGTTATCAACATGGGTTTTTTTTTCAATACGGCTCTGGATATTTTATTGTTAAATTTAAGGGCCATTTTTAGTTCAAATACAGGTGGTATATCACATATACTAGTTTAAACAAGTTTTCAGTGTTTTTAACTTTTATTTAAAATTATCCAAGAAAAATCGCCATAGTTTGGCACTTATCTGACTGAATGCAGAGTAGTAGGTTTTGCAAAAACATTATTTCGTCGTTACTCACAATTATTTATAATTGTGATATACCACCTATTTTTGGAATTGAAAATGGCTCTAAATTTAACAACAAAAAATCCAGGGCCGTATTTAAAAAACCGAAGTTGATGATGGTTTTTGGAAAACGAAACGTCGAAGTGAAAATGTGTAAAAATAATGTCAGAAAAAAATAAAAACAAAAATCGCAAAAAGTCGTTTTTTCAAAAATTCTCAAAAACGGCTAAAGTTACTTCACTTTTGAAAACACCATTTAAAAGGTTTTTAAATTGTACAACTTTTCTCTAATTTAACCGACATTCAAGATTCCAATGCTATCCCATTCTTATCTTGGACAAAGCAGCTGAGGAAAAAATGTTTACTTACCGGTGCTTTCTGATCCATAGACATCAGGGCAAGCCTGATAACTGAGTAATAATTTACTCTCTTCCGTGCAGAAATCGATGCTGGATACTGGCGATTTACATTCACCATGCCCGCGATTATATGTAAACGTGAACGGTCCTCGAAATGGACATGGAACTGGCTCAGCATTTTCGCGAAACATCGAATAGAGTAACGCATCACCAGTTATAAGACTACATAACGTCGGCAAAGAGTCTCTATCGTGACAAAATGCTAGAAATGAATATATTGCACGTATAGGAATATTCTTCAGTCAATCTAGTCTTTCCAAGTATCCAAGTCCGCCATCTAACGTTTTTTTTTTTTCAACTAGTGCTGATTTCGTGAAGGGTAACACTTAGCTCATGTCTGATTTGACAGATAATTAGTTTTATCCTACCGCTGAACGAATATGGTTGTGTATACGCTAGAACAACGCTGGGAAATATTGCGACATTACTTTGAAAATCATGGTAATGTTGCAGAATGTGTGCGAAAATTGCGTACGGATTTTGGAAGAAGAGACGCACCGTCAGCTCCGTATGTTCGTTATCTCGTGAAAAAAGTAAAAGAAACTGGCATCCTCATCGATAAACCAAAGCGTGAAAAGCCAAAAACAGTGCGTACACCCGAGAATATTGCTGCTGTGGCAGAAAGTGTGCGTGAAGCGCCATCAACATCAATTCACCGTCGGTCTCAACAATTGAACATTTCGGAGACATCATTGAGACGAATTTTGCATAAAGACCTTGGTATGACGCCATACAAAGTCCAATTGGTTCAGGAGTTGAAGCCAACTGACCATCCAATGCGTTTTCGCTTCGCTCAGTGGGCCTGCGATCGACTTACAGAAGATGCCGATTTTGCCAAAAAAATCATCTTTTCAGATGAAACTCATTTTGATCTTGGCGGGTATGTAAACAAGCAAAATTGTCGCATTTGGGGCACAGAAAACCCGCACGCATACATTGAAAAGCCGATGCACCCAAAACGAGTCACTGTTTGGTGCGGATTTTGGTCCGGAGGCATAATTGGGCAATTTTTCTTCGAAAATGAGCAAGGAGTGGCTGTTACAGTCAATGGCGATCGTTATCGGGCCATGTTGAACGAATTTTTGTTCACAAAAATTGAAGAGGAGGATATTGGCAACATTTGGTTTCAACAGGACGGCGCTACGTGCCACACAGCCGAAGCTACATTCGATGTTTTGCGCCCTGTTTTTGAAGATCGCATTATAAGCCGCAGAGCTGATGTCGTTTGGCCACCTCGCAGCTGCGATTTGACACCGTTGGACTATTATTTGTGGGGTGCTGTCAAAGATAAGTGTTATGCCGACAAGCCAGAGACAATTGACGCTTTAAAGGACAATATTCGTGAAGCCATTGGTGAAATACAGCTGCACACAATCGATAATGTGCTTAAAAATTGGACCGATCGTGTAGGCTACTGCATGGCCAGCCGAGGCAGCCATTTGAATGAAATTATTTGTCATTATTAACCGGAAGGATTGTACTTTCAAATAAAAAAAGAAATTTGAGAAAATATTCAGCAGTTTTTCTTATATAGCATTTTCAAAAAAAAAAGTTATCTGGCAGACCCAATATCATCGTCACATCAAAAAACATTGATAGCTTGGCAGATTTATATATGTAGGACACAAAATTTCGATTAGTTTTGTTATAAACAGTTTTTTTAACGATGATGGGGTTAGGCCTAACCTAATTTTAATTTTATACCGATTAAAGACAAGAAAAATTACTGTAATTACATGGGTTGAAAAATAAAATTATTCTTCCCTCCCCCAAGTTGTTTGTAATAAAGTTTTCACGTGTAGACTAAAGATTAACTTACTTTCTTTATACTGTAGAACGTTTGCGTGTTTTTCGTGTATTACCACGCAGCGATAACATGCCTTTTTACTGCAAAAAAAAAATCAAACATAATTACTGTTGGGTATTGTGTATTTTTTTAAATAACTTGTTAAAATTAATTTTACACATCTTTTCAGCTGCGGGAAAAAATTACAAAATTAATTAATTAATGCTTTAACCAAAACTCTAATTTAGGCAGAAATATCTAAGAATAAATATACAGAACACAACACAAGAAATTTAAATTGAACATTACTAAAAGGATTTCATGTCCGTAAATATAATAAATGAAAATAATTTCGTGGCAAAGCGGACTAAAATGTTGGTTTTACCTACACAAAGAATTTTGTTTAATTTAGCAGGGCCCCAGTCTAATTCAATAGAATCAGACCGAGGCATGGGTCGACAGATACTGACGAATTCGTTTCGCTCTTGTTATGAGCTGGTCAGAGTACCATAGTTCTCTACAAATATCGGCCTGCATTTAAGCACAATAGGATACACAACAGTAGACACATGTAAACACGTATCATCTACATGTACATAGTAATGCATATCCTATACCATGTATGTAATGTATAGGTAAAACCAGTCGTATAAATAGAAATAAATATAAAACGCTAGCAGGAGACCATTTTATCCTTCTTGGAGACCGCCGTCCGAGCATTGCTGGAACCCAAATATTTGGGAGATGCTGGCAGAAGGATAAAATGGTCTCCTGCTAGCGTTTTGTGTTCGTCTATTTTATTTATATTTATTTATGATCCATCAGTTTTGAAACATAAATATTTTAAGAACTTACGCTGAACTCTCTCAACAGAAACATTGTAACAGTTATAATATGGAAACCATATTAAAGAGCAGTATTCCAGCTTTGACCTGACATAAGCATAGTATAAGGTTTTTATTGTACTCATATTCTCAAAAGATCTGGAATTTCTCACAATGTAGCCATAAGACCTAGATGCACTCAGAATTATGTTATTTATATGTATATGTCTTAAAACAAACACACTGTATACTAATCCTACATTAAACTATTTTCCCCAGCTAAATAAAAATAAATCATTAAATTCGTAAAAAATGAGACAATTTACATTTCCTGGTAATCCGCGGACGGCTTTAAGGATATTTCACTGATCCGAATTAAAGGAGCTTTACTTAATTGTTATACTTATACTAAAAATACACTACTTACTCGTCAACTACTAAAAACTTATCGCCTTCAGCACCCAGACATCGACCTTTGCTGCTCAATCGTGAACCTTCAATAATAATCGGTTGTCGAACGCCAGATTGGAACCAAGTACCTTGCCAACGGTCAGGGAAAAAACAGGAACCTGTTGTCAAACAATAAATTTAATAAGTATTATACAAGGTGTATATTATACATGTAGAAGCGTAATAATTACCTTGCTGCTTAAACGAACGCACCAAACAATCCGGAAGAATCACAGCCAAAACCAAAATTATAACATCCCACCATCTTTTTTTGTGCATATTGACTATTTCTATCCTCGTGATAAAGAAGACCGGGGCGATGATGTGGGATGGATGGGGACGTTAAATAAACGTGTGCAAATCCTGGTGTTGTGTCACATTTTAGTCCGATATTCGTATACGGTCTCTGCCAAAACATAACCCAATTTTAATTATATTAAAATACATAGTGTCCCGTTATTACGACTCCAAGAAATTAAAGACAAAGTGTGTGATGAAAAAACAAGGACATAAAAGTATACTTCAATGTTTGAACAACTTTGAAATAACCCAAATGTTCTTATACTTAGATATGGATGTAAAATACTTGATTAATCAATTTTAATAAAATAAAAATTTAATACTAGTCAGAAATAATAATGAGTCTCTTTTATTCTTATGCCAGAGGACAACAGGTGCCCAACCATCTCTAAATATACAAAGTGTGCCATTTCAAATAATAATAATAATCTCTTTATTGTCTAACAGGTATTGCTACCCAATAACAAGACAAAATCTTACATTAACAAAAACAATTGCCTAGCATTAGCATACAAAAATACCCAACTTAGAACTAACTTAAAACTAACTGAAAAATATAAATATACAAAAAAGGAAATACACACATCAAAAGGATAGAAAATTGAGAGGATTACAAGAACAATTAATAATAACAATAAATAATTAACACATGAACATAATTCATCAAAACAAATACAAATCAGTAGCCCGCAAACATGTCTCTAAACTTTTCTTAAAAGAATCAAGCGATACATTAAAAAAATCAACGTTTTCATTAATAACTAATCGGTTGCTGTATTTACAAGCCCGAAATAGCGGTGCTTTAGATTCATAATTAGAACAAATCTGTGGCACCCAAAATAAACTAGCGATTCTAGAGTGAACCCTAGGGACACGACACCATAGCTGCTGAAGCAACCGAGGACAATCCAACATATTGTTGATCAACTTAAAAAGAAAGAACTGAGACGCGAAGATGCGTCTCTCGGCTAACGGCCGAAATCAGAACCTTGCCAGTAACAGGCCGTGATCACACCCACGAGGAGGAAAATATCCATCAATTTTAAATGACAAATATATTAAAAACTTACGTTGGATACTCTCCAATCTCTGTATATGAACACGGTAGATGGGCGACCAAATGATTGTAGCGAATTCCAAAATAGACACAACAAAGCGAAATAGAGACTTTTCAGGCAGTCCATGTTGTTGAATTCTCTGGTCTGTCTAAAAATAAATCCTAACATTCGCAAAGCATTAGCAGAAACTTGCTCAATGTGGTAGTTGAAAGATAAATCACCATCCAAGTATACACTAAGATCTTTGATTAAAGCGCAGCGTTCCAAATTTGAATTATCGATAATATAGTTTCGCAAAAACGGATCTTGACGTCTTGTAAATGTCACCGACTTACATTTGTTCAGTTTTAGAGGAAGTCTATTTAGATCACACCATTCTGAGAGCCGACACAGATCTGTTTGAAGCTGTGCGCAATCGTTCTCACAAACAACAGTGCGATACAATTTTAAATCATGCGCAAATAATTGCTATTGAAACCAGAGCCAATATCGTTTACGAATATTGCAAAGAGAAGAGGAGCCAACGTACTGCCCTGTGGAGTTCCACTTGAGGCTGTAAATGAACTTGAACTGAATCCATTGTATTCAACAAATTGTTGCCTTGCTCCTAGATAGGACTGAAAAAATATATCAGATTCCTGCCGAAGCCAATGTCGCACATCTTCTGTTGAATCAGGGAATGATCAATCTTATCGAACGCCTTGGAAAAGTC
This sequence comes from Apoderus coryli, assembly GCA_911728435.2. Lineage (NCBI taxonomy): Eukaryota > Metazoa > Arthropoda > Insecta > Coleoptera > Attelabidae > Apoderus > Apoderus coryli. Next base: position 5,936,990 of record OU452213.1, on the reverse strand, counting down.
GGTATAGATTGCGTCGACTTGCAAACCTCGACCGACAGCCGGAATTACATCCTGCAGGAAAGTGGCTAGCCTATGTTTTATTTGCCCAAATAACTTATTGTGCAGAACAATTTCAAAAACCTTTGCGAAATTAGGAAGAATTGAAATAGGTCGATAGTTTTCGATTCTGTTAATATCTCCCGATTTATGTATAGGCCATATACGACCTATCTTCCAGTAGTCAGGAAACAAGTTGGACCGCAGGGATAAATTAAAAATGTAATACAATGGTTCCACAAATGCATAAGCACAATCTTTAACCACCATCGCGGGTAGGTTATCTATACCTGCAGTGATCTTCGGTTTTAGACTTTTCATAATGTTGTGTGTGCATTTTTATAAATTCTCATTTATTTTGGAAGCACCCCGTATAACACGATTTTTGTTTTTGCATTATCTCATATTTAAACTGCTTTTGCTAAAGTAAAGAAGTTCCATCAAATAATCTCAATTTTTTAACATTTTCAAAATTTCTTAGTTGTTTTTTTTTTTGTAATTTTCTAGAAAACGCTGCGATTTTCAAAAATATTTTTTCACAGACACAGACGAATTAAAAGGCTTTAGAGTAATCATAAGTTGTAAAATCAATAGAGCATTGTCCATTGGAGAATGAATTATTCAAAATATCAAATGGGAAAGACAATCACATTAAGTAAATCAGATTTTCGATATACTACTCTACTTAGGACCCCCAATGATTAATTTAATTTAAAAAATTAAATGTACAGAAAATTATTCCATTAAGGAGCGATATCTATAGCAACTACATTTACTGATGTTGTGTTATAAACTTGTTTATTTTAGAGATAATATATTTGAAAAGTTTCACGATATTTATGTGGATTTAAAAGCAATTACAAGAGCTTTTCGAACTAAATATGATACTAATAGTTTAGTCTCAACTCCACATACTCTCGCATACCTATATAGGTGGATGCATGTGTACTATTGCCAAGTTATAATAGTTAATTTATAGCGATTTCAGTTAAAGTTGCAACTATTGATGCTTAAATAAACTGAAATTCTGCTTAGATAATTCAAATTATTAATGGAAGTTTCTCACTGTACGAGAGTTTAATTCACTAACTACAGGTAAAAACTTGCTAAGCTATTTTGCTATAGTACCTACTTATCTATAGTCTAGAAGAGAAGTATTGCAATGAGGCCAAAAATTCGATGTGGAGAATATTTTTTATTATAACTCAAAAACGTAGAAAAATCAAATTTCAAAAATACTCAGTCCGTATTGTTTTTGGTGGTCATCAACGTAACAGAACTATTTTTTCAAAGGGTATAAAGTTAAAAAAAAAATCAAGTTTTTGTTGATGGTATAGCTTTCTCGTAAAGGACTGCATCGGATAGATAGATAGATAGATACATTTATTCACCATCTTATGTTACATAACATGTATAGTACGTCATAAAAGAACAAAAATTAAACAATCCAAGTTACAGCAACAAAGAAAGGCTTACAAACAAATTAAAATAGCAACAACATAAAACAAACTAAAATCTTACAATATCGCTTCTGAAATAGTCCTCAAAGGTATAAAAAGCTTGAGATATCAAAAATGACTTAATACTTTTGTTAAACTGGACTTCACCAAGGTTCTTTATGTGAGACGGCAGCTTATTATAAAATTTAACACAATAATAGTCAGAACCTTTCCTAGTCCTCAATAGGCGGTGAAATTCAGGCAATATATCATTGCGATTCCGCGTACCATAATTATGCATATCAGAGTGAAGAGTGAAATGCGAGGCATTGGTTCGAATGTAGCCAAGACAGTTTAAGATGTACAAGGAAGGCAAAGTAAGTAGTCCGTGTTTCACAAAATACTTTTTACAGCAGTCACGCCAACCGAGCCCCAACATTGTACGTAAACATCTCCTCTGTAGCTTGAAGATTTTCATTGCATGGGAACTATGTCCCCAGTTCAAAATACCATACGACATACGGGAAACAAAATAACCATGATATACCGTCAACAGACTGGCGATTGAAACACTCTGCACAAGCCTTCTGATCAGATATATGACCCTGCGGACAGCGAGCACCCAAGTTCTCGAACATGACTCTCCCAGGTTAATTTAGGATCAAGATGAACCCCAAGGAACTTCATGCGAACATCGCTCTGAAGATCGATAGGCGCAGAACGCAATGTAAAGTTCATGCTCCGAGTTTTAGCCTGATTCAAGCTCAGTTCATTTGCCAGAAACCAATTGCCTATGTCAGTCTCAACAGCATTAACCAACTCCCCCAAAGGGTCGTTTGGTCGATATCTAATCAGACTAGTTGTGTCGTCAGCAAAGAGGATTATATTTGACTCTTCTTGAAATTTGTATAAATCATTTACGTATATTAAAAACAATAAAGGTCCCAAAACCGACCCCTGGGGCACACCCCGTCCAACCCTTCGTCTCTCCGAGTATCGTCCCCCATACAGAACGTGCTGAAAACGATCGCTGAGATAAGAGCTAACCAAGGCAACACTGTCAACATCAAAGTTATAGTAAGAGAGTTTCTGAAGAAGTATCTCGTGTGAGACACAGTCAAAAGCCTTAGTGAGGTCATAAAAGGAAGCAAAGGTGTCACAGCCCCGCTCCATGCCATCCGAAACATATTCCAAAAGGTTATTAATTGCAAGAGTAGTAGATCTCTTATCACGAAAGCCATATTCACCTTGCATAAAGAGATTATTTGCTTCAAAATATTCAGTTATTTGATTTTTAATAATAGACTCAAAGATTTTCGAAAAAATTGGCAAGATCGATATTGGTCGATAGTTACTGGGATCATCAACCGATCCTTTATTTTTGTAGATTGGAATAACCCTTGCCTCCTTCAAGACCGCCGGAAATACAGCGTCACCAATGCAATGGTTTATCAACTTAGTAAGCGGCACCACTAGCAGATTCTTTAAAGTCCCAATAATCCTAACATTAAGCTCAGAACAATCCGAGCTTTTTGTGTTTTTCATACCTGATAGTTTTTCACGTACTTCATTAAAGGTTACCGTTCTCAAACTAAATCCAGCAGCTCTAGTGGGAGACATATATTTCTCAAAAGTGACCGATGTGGCTGGTAGCTGTTTTATGATATCATCAGCCGCAGTTGTAAAGTAGTCATTTAAAATATGCGCAGTCAAGTTCTCAGCTGCCCCGAGATTTGGAGTTGATTCCCAATCCTTGACCAGTCTCCGCACAGCAGCAGGCCTATTAATAGCAGATGCAATATACTCCTCATAAGCCCTTCTTTTGGCCTTAGAAAGTTCAGCTCGATATTGTTTTTTATAGTGTCTTAAGGCGACTTTAGATACAGACTGAGAATCCGACCGGGTGCATAGCAGATCTCTCATCCTGCGCAAATCATCGCTGAATTTATGCGACCCAGCGCTGATCCAGCAGTGACTGTTTTAGATTTAAGAGGAAAACAACTTTCAGCTGTATTTGCAATGACATTAGTAAACGTTAGAAATCTACTATCAACGCTTATATTTTGATCATCGATAAAGTCCCAATTAATATTCTCGATTCGATTGTACAAGTTAAAAGTCCGTATTGAGTTATGGGTCTGTAACTAATTTTTGCAACAGGCTCCGTCGGGGAAGTGCGCCCTTCAAAGGTGAAAGAATCGGTGCTCTTTCCCGGCCTCTTCTTCATATTTATAATTTAATACTCTCCTCCAGTAAGTATCCATCTATTTGGAAAACAGCCAAAATAACCCCGGTTCTCAAAAAGGGTAATGCTAGCCAGGTTAATAATTACCGACCTATATCAATCCTGTGCAACTTCTCAAAGGTATTTGAGATTGTCCTCTATAACAAGTTGTTTCTTTCCATCCGAAACTTGCTCTCACCCTATCAGCATGGCTTCATTGATGGGCGATCATGTGTGACCAATCTGTCAAGCTTCTCTCAATATATATGCGAAGCATTGGTTAATGCAAGGCAAGTGGACGTCGTATACACTGATTTCCAGAAAGCTTTCGATCGGGTCGACCATTTCGTGCTCTTGTCTAAGCTTGAAAGTTTTGGTTTGTTGAGTGGACTCGTTTCATTGTTTAGGTCATACTTGTTTGAACGATCACAATTGGTTTCTTATGAAGGTTTTGGGTCGCGAACGTTCTCGCCGGCCTCTGGTGTGCCACAGGGATCCAACCTTGGACCTCTGCTTTTTATAATATTCGTAAATGACCTGCTGCATTCCCTAAACTGTTGCCGCCTGGCATACGCTGATGACCTTAAGATCTACACCGTCGTAGACTGTGCAGCGCTCCAGAGCGACTTGGATGGTTTGAATGGATGGTGTAATGCCAATAGACTGCAACTTAATACTGGCAAGTGTAGTATTGTTAGTTACACAAGGTCTAAGAGTCCTATTTTATTCGACTACAACTTGGATGGTGCCTCGCTGAATAGATACGACCATATTAAGGATCTGGGTATATTGTTCGATGAAGAATTCAGCTTTTCTTTACATATCGACGATGTTGTTAACACGTCATCTAGGATGCTTGGATACATTATCAGAAACTGCAACCTTTTCAACAACCCCTCAACTTGCTTTACTACACATTTGTCAGATCTAAACGGTGTAGAGACATGAATGTGAATGTATTCGCATGTTTCATAGACTATCGTAAGGCGTTTGACTGTGTTAATCATCAGAAGATGATCGAAATTTTGAGAACAACCGGGGTTGACGAACAGGACCTACGTTTCATATCAGAACTTTACTGGCATCAAACGGCGGTAGTAAAGATGGAACAATCGACATCGGAGGATATGCAAATCAGACGAGGTGTCCGACAGGGGTGTGTCTTGTCTCCACTCCTCTTTAATCTGTATTCCGAAACTATATTCAGAGAGGCACTGGATGGGGCCCAGGGCGGAATCAAGATCAATGGAACCCCAATAAATAATATCAGGTACGCCGATGATACGGTCATATTGGCCAGCGATATGCAGGAATTGCAAAGCATCATGGATTCCGTATTTCACTATAGCGAGATGTTTGGATTGCATCTCAATGTCTCCAAGACCAAACTATTAATCTTTTCTAAGACTCCAATAAATGCACACCTGCGGGTCAAGGGACAAACAATCGAACAAGTGACCTCAATAAAATATTTGGGAGCTAACATCAATAGTCAGTGTGACCCGAAAAGGGAAATATTTTCAAGGATTGAACAATCGAGAAAAATCTTTTTGAGTATGAAATCATTTTTTGCAAGATTGGACCTCAGCTTGGAACTCAGAATTCGGATGATCAGATGCTACGTGTTTTCTGTCCTACTCTATGGATGCGAAAGCTGGACATTAAATTCACAGACCGAAAAGAAAATAGAAGCCTTCGAAATGTATGTGTATAGACGGATGCTGCGAATTTTATGGGTACAAAGGATTACCAACGATGAAGTACTCCAGCGCATGCACAAACAAAAGGAACTACTGAACACCATCAAGGAAAGAAAAATGCAATACCTGGGTCATGTGATGAGAGGTGATAAGTACGAAATACTACGCCTCATAATAGAGGGCAAATTGCACGGGAAAAGATCAGTAGGAAGACGCCAGAACTCATGGCTAAAGGACTTAAGGAGATGGTTCGACCGCTCGTCTGCAGAAAGCTTTTGTGCTGCAGTCTCCAGAGCTACAATTGCCATTTGGATCGCCAACCTTCGGCAGGAGAGGGCGTGATAAGAAGAAGATAATAATAATAATAATTAAGTATTGAGTTGCAGAGATTTCCTGTAATTGGATATTTTGTGAATCTGTTGGAAATATACGCTTATTATTATTATTTCCTAAACGAAGACTTCTGAACGCAGGTGCACAAATTTTGTGCGAAATCAAATGGGTAAATCAACGCAATCTGCATAAACTAAACTAAATTGTGTCAAGCCTAGAGAACAACTTTTGTTTGTAAAACGTAAAAATTCAATTGTTTCAGATGGAGCTTAATTTTATATCAATCCATTTTTTGCTTCCCCTGTATTTTTTTTCATCAAAAAGCTATGCTTTATCAAAACTCGAAATTCATTTTTTTTATAATTCACGAATCAATAGTCAGATTGCTGTCACATTTATACACGTATCCTTTGAAGGTTAGTACTACTTAAATATATACTTCCCGGTGGTACATGCTGTATAGTTAACAATAAATTTAGAGATAATACAAAAACAGGATACCCAAAATTAGAATACCTAAATATACCAGTCAAATTTCTAGTAATATGATTTATATTATGGGTTCAAAAATTGTTTAAATAGCTCTATTATAATGCTATAACAACAATTGAATGGTGTTAAAGGCATTTTAAAATGTAATAAGTGGGCTTTTGTTGGGCATTTGATGCAAGGAGCTTTGTGGGAATTTAATTTAAAACGAACGATTTTCTATTTAAGACAAGGAGACAAACGCCCACCCCCTGAAGGATATCCTGGCATGCAGTTGTTTGTAGGTAGGTACCTGGAGTAGATAATAAATAGAAAATCGCTGTTTTCACGTTGTTTATTATTGAGCTTAAATTTGTATAGGCGATTCACAGAATAACTAAAACAGTGTAAATATACAGGGTGTTAATTAAGTATCTGGCCAAACTTCAGGGGGTGATTCTTTGAGTGATTTTAAGGTAAAAAGTTCATATAAGCAGGTGTCCGGAAATGCATAGTTTTCAAGATACAGGGTGTCAAAATTTTTTTTTTTACATTTATTTATTAATATCTCAAACACATGTTGACCGATTTTGTTGAAATTTGGCAGTATTATGGACTATGATAAGACGCTAAGTTAGCACCAATTGATTGTTGATTATGACTTCCAGTGGCGTCGTAAGGGGCAGTCTCACGAATAAAAATAACAAAAAAAATGTGAAGTGTTTTTAAGAGTGTTAAGCAATTAAAATTCGTATTTAATATTGAAAAATGGTTCAATATTCAAACATAGAAATGGCTGATATGCAGTTTGTTTATGGAATCGCTCAAGGCAATTCAAGGGCTGCTAGACGCATTTACCAAGAAAGATATCCTCACCGCCCTGTCCCAAACAGACAAACATTTGCAAGGTTGCGCGAATCCGGATCTTTTAACAGGTCGGTTGCTGTTATTGGAAGACCTGCAACAGTAAGAACAGTGGAGCTGGAAGAAGCAGTGTTACATGAAATTCAGCGTAGCCCCGAGACAAGTACACGTAAAATTGCGCTCCAATTAAATACGACTCACGTTACTGTATGGCAAATTTTAAGGGAGTATCAACTGTATCCTTACCATATTCAGCGTGTTCAAGCGTTATTGCCTGCTGATTTTCCACAGCGAGTTGTTTATTGTGCTTGGCTTTTGCAGTAACTAGTGGTATCTCCTACATTTTTGTCTAGAATTTTGTTTACGGATGAAGCATGTTTTTCCCGTAACTCAATCATGAACTTTCATAACAATCATGTTTGGTGTAAAGAAAATCCCCATACTATTGTGAAAAATAATTATCAACAACAATTTTCCGTCAATATTTGGGTTGGTATTGTAGGTGATTTCCTTATTGGACCACATTTTTTACCCCCGAGATTAAATGGCCAGGAATATCGCCACTTTTTAGAATTTGTTTTGACGGGATTATTAGAAGAAGTCCACTTGCAGATAGAGCAGCAATGTGGTTCATGCACGATATGGGGCCCTACCTCACTTTAGCGTCGTAGCACGGGAATTTCTGGATCAAACTTATAGAGGGCAGTGGATTGGTCGCGCGGGTCCACAGTCATGGCCACCCAGGTCGCCAGATTTAAATCCTTTGGATTATTTCCTTTGGGGGCATTTAAAGTCGCGGGATTATAAAACTGAATACTGAAGCCGAATTATGTCAGCGCATACGGGATTCATGCAATCAAATAAGACATACTTCTGGAATATTTCAGCGAGTTCGGCAATCGATGATAAGGCGAGCTAATGTTTGCATCGAAGTTGAAGGTTGACATTTTCAACAACTATTATAAATTTATCTTTATTTGTTGTTATGTTGTTAAGTTCTTAAACGTTTTTTATTAAAAAAGTATTTTTTGCCAAAGTTTAATTAATAATACGTCTTTATCTTGTCTTAGGCATTTATTTTCACCACTGAACTTCAATATTAGCAATAGTAAATAAGATTCAATTAGCATTTTACTGTTATAAAAAATACTGCCAAATCTCAACGAATTTGGGTAAAACGTAATTCGGAATAATTCTGTAAAAGTAATTTTTTAAATTATTCAGGGACATGCATTTAAGTGGTTTTAATTTTTTTTCTCGAAAACGCTGCAAGATTCGAAAAAATGTCAAGAGACAAAAAAGTTGTATTTTTAATGGCTTAATCCAAAAATTATTTTTTTATTTTAAAAAAGTCAGTGGCGCACATTTTTTTTTGTTATTTTTATTCGTGAAACTGTCCCTTACGACGCCACTGGAAGTCATAATCAACAATTAATTGGTGCTAACTTAGCGTCTTATCATAGTCCATAATACTGCCAAATTTCAACAAAATCGGTCAACAGGTGTTTGAGATATTAATAAATAAATGTAAAAAAACACCCTGTATCTTGAAAACTATGCAGTTCCGGAACTTTTTACCTTAAAATCACTCAAAGAATCACCCCCTGAAGTTTGGCCAGATACTTAATTAACACCCTGTATATTTAGAATTTGTCACGAGCTGTCACTGGCCCAAACTCGAAATAAACAAAATTTGCTTATTAAAATTTTCATTGAAATCATTTTCTATAAGTGATATTTTCATTAATAATGCGTTATTGTTGTCTGAGGCCTTATTAATATTTTTATTACGTAAAATGCCATATTTCATCTTTCTCTTTTTAATAAAATGTGAATAGGACGACCACCTGTCGTGTCCAATAATCTTTTTGTTCTCCCATGCCATTCCCGTTCACCTCAAAGAAATTATACCCGAAAAGTTGAACAAAGAAAAAATTTTTCTACCTGGTTATTGAAGAAATAATACATTAAAGAAATTTCGTATTGTGTACAGACTTTCTCACGGTACGAGGGCCTCTATTTATATTTTGTGACTAATAATCAACACACAGTAGTTAATTATTCAAAATGTTGCTTTATTGTTTTTCAAAATATTCGCCTTTTTGATTATAATAGGTACACTTGCATATGCGTTCGAACAATGTGTCCAATCTGCTCCACACATCTCCAACACATGGCATTTTAATGCAGCTACAACACTTGGGTTTCGAGGGTTCAGTGTTTGACAAGATGTGTGAGGGCTCACATTGTCTTGATGAAGAATGGTCTCCTGTCGCCAGATTTCAGATGGAAGGTGTCCATATTGATTGATGTATTAAAATTAGAATAAGAAATACACCATTTTGACATAAGTTTTCTCTAATCATGAAAACTACTAAACGAACGGCTAATACTGTGAGAAACCCTGTATATTTACTATTTATTGTGGTAAACTTATTTTCGACCCTGGCCAAAACATATATAACTACTTACTTATCGATTTTCAATTTACTTGCATTCATATTTCACTCTCGTGGGTATTACACACTTCCATATTATTTCATTTTGAGGGGTAGAGATATTGCTTGGTATTAAGAAATCCAGGAAAATTCAAGGGATGAAAGAATTTACTGCAACCGCAATAATGGAGTATGTTGCTCGTCCTTATACCGAAAAATAATCTGCCAAACGAATATACAGGCAGATTTCAGATATGGTGTTAATAAATATAACAAAGCGATTTTTTTTTACTTTCTTAGGCAGTACAAATTAAAAACACGTACATGTACAATGTGTACATGGATAGATTTTGGATGTGGAAAAACTTTTTTATTTGTCGATTTAGAAGAAAAAACCATTCTTTATAAAAACGTCTGCTTGTGTCGAAACTACAATTTCAAATGCCAAATTTACGATTACTATACAGGGTATATCAAAAATAACATTTTTAATTATTCTCTTTGACCTCAATCAAAATGTTAAAAAACTACCTTTCTAACCGATTTCAATACGTGGAGACAGATCGAGGGCTCAATATTAGGACCTCTTCTTTTTTGTATATATACATCAAATATCTTCGATAGCTTGCTTTATTCTACGCCATACTCTTACGCAGATGATACGCAAATTAAATTTTCTTTTAAATCAGGTGATTTAAATATGGCATCTTTTTGCATTAATAGGGACCTTAAATCACTTGTACAGGCTTCAGAGAAACACCATTTAAGTATAAATCCCTCTAAATCGAATGTTCTTGTGTTTGGTAAGGATCGAAAGGACGTGGAAGAAAGAATGGTAATTTCAGTTAACGATGTCACCTTACCTTTCACTAATGTAGCAAAAAAATTGGGTGTAGAGCTTGACAATGAGTTGAGGTTTACCAGACATGTTACTAAATGTATTGGCCGAGGTTATAGTTTGAAATTATTGTACATTGTATACATAGATAATCAATTTTATAAAACAAAAGAAAAACTACACAAAAAGGTGATACATTTTCAGGGATCAATCATATGAATGTTATCACCCCTGAACTTTTTTGTGTAACGCCACTGACGTTTACCGAACAAAAATTGAAATTTTCATTTTGATTCTAAACCTTTTTTGTCTCTTGCCTTTTACTCAATAAATTGACGGTTCTTGATATAAATGCGAATATCTGTATTAATGTAAAGCTATTCGGCTTTAAATTTTTGTTTTGGCTGGCATCACATTTATCAGGTTGAATTGAATTCAACTTGAGACATAAGAAAAGTAAAAACAGAAGAGAAAATCCAACAGCACGCCGCTTTATAAAATTTCTGACTAAGCCAGGAAAGTCTGTTCAAAACCATTATGAATGAGATGTCATCAGTTTACGGGGAATTTTGCCCAGTAAAACAATGGTTGACAAGTGACGTTTAAGCATGATAGGGAACCATCAAAGACGAAAAAACTTACCCTACAGTCTATACCTGGCCCGAGAGATTATTAAAAACTCCGTGAGAAGAAATTTACCAGCGATGAAGAAGCAGTTTCGATAAAAAAAAATATTTATGAGGGTATAAACAAATTAATTGATACATAGATCTAAGAAGTGTATTAAAATTACAGGTGAACATATCCCATATTCCTCGGAATTAAAAAAGCCCTCTCGTAAGTTCCGTTTGTGGCTCCGTCATCCTTTAACAGTTGACAATTATGTCATATAATAATAATAATGATCTTTATTGGTCATTAATCAATATAAAATATATACATTGGCAAGTCATAAATATACGAATAATTTGTATAGAACATGTCACATTACAATAAATAAAATCTTAAACGCTATCATCACAACGACAAAAAAACAAAAAACAGAAAAAGAGATTTAACGCATGAGGCATCCAGCAGCGCAATTCACATCATACTAGAGCAAAACTGAACAAACTCTTGCAGAGTATAAAAACAATTTTCAACTCGAAATAATTTCAGTCTGCTCTTAAAAACATTCTCAGTTGCTGAGTTTTTGATAGAAGAGGGCAACATGTTAAAATAGCTTATGCCAGAGTAATGCGGCGACTTCCTGTAAAACTCATGATAATGCCTAGGTAATAGTAGTTGGTTTCGACCCCTAGTCGCGTAACCATGTTGCGAGCCATTCACTAGAAACAAAGCTCGATTCTTAAATATATAAGGAAGTAATTTGTTAGCATCCTTTCACTTTTAAAAGTGCCCCGACAAGAGAAGCCGAATGGCAGACCAAAGATAGTCCGCAATATCCGCTTCTGAATCACAAACACCCGACTCACTTCACAAGACCTGCCTCAAGATACTATATTATATGAAATCGCAGAGTACACAAGAGAATAATATATTGTTATTACGGCTGCAGTATTCATATGACCCCTCAGAGAATAAATTAAGTAAGCCTGTTGGGATAGCTTACCACATACGACATCTAGGTGATGTAGCCAAGTCATTTCTCATCAACAGTCACACCCACGATCTTCACAGACTGTGACCAGGGCAAGATGCTGCTTCCAAACTGTACATCGAAGTCTAGTGATGATTTATATCTGTTAAATTGAAGCAGAACTGTTTTGTCATGGTTAACCATCAATCGGTTATCATGGCACCACGAATCAAAAGCTCGTAATGTAGATGAAATCTTTCCTTGAAGAATTTTAGGGTCCCTGTCCGTTATGATTAAAGATATATCATCCGCGTACATAAATGGTCTTGCAAAGGTAAGCCGCTGAGGCAAGTCATTAACACATAAAAGGAAAAGAAGGGGGCCCAGGACACTTCCCTGAGGAGTGTCGATATTAATGTCCTCATAATCAGATAACTCTGAGTCTATCCTGACACGAAATCTACGAAAAAACACGTGCCACCGCCAAAGGTTGGGAGACCAAGTCACCAGTCTGATCTCTCACTTCAGGTGTTATGCCACTGGTTCGACTCTTCCGGGTGATAGTCTTAAAGGTATTCCAGATTGTCCTCGATTTATTAGAAGATGCAAGGCAATTTTTTCTTCGCGAATATTCTTATCCCTCTTAAGCTCTTTATAAGTCTCATTTAAGTCAACGTTAAATACACGGCCTCTCAACCAGCTCAGCTGCCGAAGTCTTTCATATTTAAGCTGTAGTTCGTCCGAAAAAACTATGCGCCCGCCCTGAAGTCGACCATCAAAATAACGAGTCCGTCGCACTGGAAATACCACATTAAAAGACCAATTAAGATATCGCCAAAAATCAGAAAATGCCAAGTCGAACTCAACAATATTCGGTGGTAGATGGTAAGAACTAATTTTGTATTTAAACTCGCTAATTGCAGAATCACAAAAATGTCGCTTACAAATAATTCTCGGTACCTTCCGCTGTTTTACAGACTGATCTACACTGAGCACTAAAGAAACTAATTGAGCCCTGTGGTCAGAAAAACCCATATGAAAATTTCCATAGCCATAGCTCAGTATGGCACAAGAAATAACTACCCTTGACTGGTGCACTTTATTCCATCCTTATAGCAAATAGCAATATTTAAGTAATGCACGAATAAAATTGGCAATTTCCTATTAGTGCCACTGCTGTGATTGTGGTTTGCTGGTTTTATTCTACGATGCAGAATGATCTTTTTTATTCTCTTACATTGTATTATGTTTTCTTCGTTTTCCACATTATATATGTGTGTCTGTATATGTGTGTGGAATTAGTAATCCATCACTTTGCCCAACTTGACAAAATAGGAGCATCAGATAAAGAATACGAAAGCGATATAGATATTTGGCGAACGAACTCTTCCAAGAAAAACTTCGTTATTTATTTTTTCCTCTCTGTTTGTGTGATGGTGTATTTTCCAAACATAAATCAGATATTTTTTTTGAGCATAAATCTTGGCAAAAACGAAGGTGCCCAGATTAATATTTAAATAAGTCGTGTATACGAGGGCAACTATTTATATTTTGACTCTTAATAACACTTAATGCTGTTAGGTGTAAACTGTTGTGCTCACTGAAATATTTTCATCGTTGAGTTTAACTTACACCAAACAATTTGTCAATAAGGCAATATTTGTGTTGTTGTCAGAGCGACAATGGATCAATTCGTGAACATTTTCATGCGATGATTACGATTTTCGACGTGAATTATCAAGCCAACGATCCATCAATTAATTTCCACGTTTGGCAATGAAGCACCATCCTTTGCCACTGTGAAACAAGTTTACTCATGGCCGTCATAGCTACTCTCACTAAAGAAGTAGTCCAAAATCAGTTGTCGTGTCCGAAAACACTGATGCTATGCAAAGTCGTCATGTAATATCCTGTGAGATTGAGAACGATACAAAAGGCGAAACCATATTCAATACATTGGAAAAGTTTTGTGATTAGAAAGAGATTCCCTTGAAAAATATTATATCAGTTGCTACGGATGGCGCTCCGGCTATGACAGGGTGCCAGAAAGGCTTCATAGCGTACTTATAAAATAAAATTCCAGCTGTCCTTGCTGTACATTGCGTTATTCATAGACAACATTTGGTTGCTAGAAACTTAAGTGAACGACTATTTCAATCACTGCAATATGTCATCAAAGCAGTCAATAAAATCCGTAACAGCTCTTTGAATCATAGATTATTTCATCAGCTTTGTGTTACTACTGACGAAGATTTCAACCGTTTGTTGCTTCATACTAATCAAGAGGCAATTGTCTGACTCGATTTTACAACCTGTTTGACTCTGTGATACAGCTCTTGGAAACTAAACTTATACAGGATTGCGCAACAAGCTCATTACATCAAAGAATGATATAGCTTACATGACAGACCTGTATAAATTGTTCAATGACATGAATCTCCTACTGCAAGGCGATCAACTAAATTTAATTAAAACAAAAAATGTCGTTGCTGCTTTCGCAGCCAAACTGCTTCTGCACAAAAAGAATATGAGCAGACGTGAGTTTCACAATTTGACGACTGGTTTGTCAACTGCCAACATTTGGAAAACCTCGACATAGACTTCACCGAACGATACCAGGACATTTTGAACTTGGAAATACCAGACTGGGTGTTGGATCCGTTTTCAAATGTCAACACAGCAATGCCACCTCAGCTGGAAGAAGAACTTATAGAATTGACAACAAACGAGCAAATAAAAATCAAGTTCAAAAATTGCTATCAAGAATTTTGGCTACAGAAACCGATCCAGCAATTGTACCCTGGATTGTGGTCAATCGTTCAACGATTCTTGATAGCATTCCCATCGTCGTATTTGTGTGAACGTGGATTTAGTCCTGTCGCAACGCTGCTTACTAAAAAGAGAAATCGTTTGCATGTTACTGAACGTGGCGACTTGCGGCTGTTCTTGAGTAGGTAAATTGGAACCTGATATCAACAAACTTATTAAACAGCATCATATTCATCCTTAACATTAGTTTTTATATAAGAATCGATTATGTTTGTTTTATTTTGAATAAAAGATACTCTGTCTGAATACTATAAAGTTGCATTTCAATAATCATTCAAGTTATAGTGGTTTTTAAGTAGGTGAAAAAAGGGGGGCGCTAAAAAATAATTTATTTTCAAAGTGGGCAGTAGACAAAATAAGTTTGGGAACCCCTGCTTTAGAGGAACCTAGATTGTCTGATTGATACGCATCACTTTGTTTGCCGGCAGTCTTTGGCGAAATAAGAAACTAGCGCAGTTAGAAATCGATGTTTTGGAGGAGTCTGAAGCAGATTGGAAAAAAAGTCATGACATATGGTTCGAACGCATGAAAAAGACGAATATTTTGAAAAACAAAAAAGCAACTTTCGAAAGCTTTGTATATAAGATATGCTACATAAAATATGTAAATGTATTTCATTAAACAAAAATATGTATGTCTTCATATCTCCTAAATGGGACATCCTGTATAAATAGCGTTGGTGGCAAAAAATGCGGCATTTGGTAAATGACTTGATGTGTTTCAGAATTTTTACCAAAATTAATTACCTGAATTTTAATTGAATGACTTTTGGGCCTCACGGTATATGCAAGACCTAAGTATGTGTACTTATTGCATATGATATGGAGAGCTAACCGGAGCTCTAACAACTGAAAACAAAAACTTCATCGTTAGTTTAATCCCAAAATAGTTCATGACAACTAGGTATATACACTTTATTTTGGAGACACCCTGCAAAATCATCAGAATTTTGAACGCCCGGTACACTGCTATTCAGTGTCTCAAAAATAATAGTAAAAACAATAACATTACATGTACCTAGAATAATATAAAAATATAATATGTTTGCTTGATTTGACACGGAATGGGCCCAAACTAGCCGTAGCAAAATAACAAAAGGTTAAATTTAGGTAAGCCTTATACTAAAACCTTTGACACTAAATAGTTAGGGACCAACAAACACACTTACGGAGATACTTACAAAAATATTGTTAATGCGGTGTCCAATAAATGTAGTCCATAATGCATTTAATTTACCTAAATTAGAACAAAAAAAACACTATTCAAAAACAAAAAATCACTTAAGTACCTACTTAATCACTAGAATTCAATTTTTTCTTTTATTTGGCACACACTAGTTGTTGTTTTAATCCTTCATCGTATTTATTTGTTGTAAGTTCAATCGGCAGGTCCCACAAAACACAATAAACAATTATTTTTAAATTAAAGTCCTTTATTTACAAAAACCAAAAAATCACTTATACCTACATTTTCACTGTTACAGTGCGGGTCTTTTGCTTTTATTACTTTTAAATACTTCTAATAATAATAATACAGACAAAAATATCACTTCAGTAGATGGTGTTTGATAATAATACACCAACATCTAACTTTGCCCGGGTTTTCGCTGTATAATGTACCGAAAACTGTCCAGACCCTCAACCTCAACATGAAAGCAGAGAAAGCTTGTGCACCGTATTCTCTCTCTGTTAGACATTCGTCATATAGATAGTTCTTTCTCTACTCACCTCCAACCAAGTGAGTTCAATGCATTGTACGTATGTCGCAGATATGTTCAATGCTTTATGAATCGAACTTGTGTCCTTTTTCATAGAAGCGACCCTTTATTTTTCAGTCAGCCATGTTGCCAGATAGAAGGAGTAACTACTGATTTTATGCAAGGCAATTAGTTTTGTAAATGTTTTCAATCGTGTTTTTATTATGATCTCCTTGTCATAGTAAATGATATACAGGGGTTTCTTAAATATCAGGCAACCATTGCACTGGTGTTTAAAAAAAATATCAAAAAATAAAAGATACGAGGGCCACTAGTTATATTTTGAGTAATAAAACACTTGCTTCCTTTATTTTTTTCAAAATATTCGCCCTTATTTATTTATTTTAAGTGAGTCCCAGTTTGGCTTTCGGGAGGGTGTGAGCACGAGTGATGCGATGTTTTCCTTTCTGGCGAGACTCTATTTGAGCTTGAATGGTGGTGATGTGGCCGCGGCCGTGTTTTGTGACTTTGGCAAAGCATTCGACTGCGTGAATCATGATATTCTCCTTGGCAAGCTTTTTAGGTATGGCTTCCGAGGTGTCTGTTGGCATTGGTTCAGATCATTCCTAACGAATATAAAGCAGATTGTTGGGTCGATGGGTATTTACTCTGACGAATGCCTCATACCCCATGAAGTTCCACAGGGCTCTGTCCTTGGTCCCATTTTATTCCTAATCTACATAAACGACATTTCATCTCTTGCAATAAGAGGTCAATTCACAGTATTTGCTGACGATACTACTATTCTATGGTCTCATAAAGACCCTGCTTCATTGACAACAATAGTAACAGAGGACCTGGTGGAGATTAAGAGGTGGTGTGACTCAAACCTTCTGTCCCTAAATGTAAGCTGCTTTAGGTATTTGTGTCCTGAGCAGATGGGTATTCAGGATGAACCATTGGAGATTAGTGACTCTAACAAATTTCTTGGACTAGTGATAGACAATAAGTTAAAATTTCATGACCATATATTGGCCTTAAGACAGAAACTAGCCAGAGGGTGTTACGCCGTTAGAGTTATAGCCATATATATAACCATTAGAACAACGCAGAACAGTCAATTCTGAGTGGTACACAACCATTTGTTTGCCAGTTGTCTTCCAAGAAATCAGAAAAACCAACCGCCGAAGACGGATCACTCTTCACCACGACAATGCCAGCTCTCACACATCGGCTCAAACAACTGCATTTCTGAGCACCCAAAACATCGATTTGATGAGTCATCCACCGTATAGTCCTGACTTGGCACCGAATGACTTCTTTTTATTCCCGTACGTAAAAAACAAACTGAGACGTCAACGTTTTTCGATACCTCAATCAGAGTGGCAAAAGTGCTTCGACAATTGGTTCAAACGCATGCAAAAGTGTATAGATCTTCATGGGGAATATTTTGAAAAACAATAAAGTGATTTTCGATGATTAATATTTGTTTTTGTTCTCTATTCCCGAAATATAAAAGGCAACCCTCGTATAGGGAAACACCACCAAAACCTTTATTGAGTACCCGATCGCAGAAACTGTCCGCATAATTTATTTTTTTATTTTTTGTTTTTAAGAAAAATATAAACAACTACTTTTTTGGCGCATTCTTTGGAAGCAGGAGCCTGCACTGTTAAAACAGAATAGTAAATTTACGTAAAATATAACTGTAATTTTTAGTCAACCATTCCCTCACGTAATTTTCCACCTTGACTGTACAACTACAATATTAGTCGAAATATTACAATTTAAAATTACGCCACATTTAGTGTAAAAATACAATATTAAGGGAAAATTACAAATGAAAGTTACACTTAATTTGGTGTACAATTACACAATATCGTAAAATTACAAATGAAAATTACGCTGCATGTCATGTAAAAATACACTTATAGGATTAAAATTACAAAATAAAAGTACGCTTAGTTATGTGTACTTTTACACAATCGCTGTCTAAATAATACCAATATTTTAACGTATTTTTGAGGTAAGGCACGGAAATGTACAATGCTCGTAAAACAATAGTGGAATTTACTTAAAAATTACAGTGTTCTTACATAAAAAATGGGGGAAAAATACCATTTTTGCACAGCAAGAACGTAATTATACGTAATTTTCTTGTACTTTTATGAATATTTATGTGAATTTAATGAAACTTTACCTGAATATTTTATTATACTTACCGTATTTGTACAACATTTTTAGGTGATCTATGTACCCAGATAGTATCTGTAGACCTAAGAAATTGTCCATACTGAAATGGAGTCAGATCTTTTGTGCGTGAAATGAAAGGCAACACCACGAAATAAATTTAATAATCGCTCTATGCGTCAATAGTAAAACCAGACATGTTTCAAGGCTCCAAGCCTCATCATCAGTGGTTATTACAACATCAATTATTATATGACAAAGAGGAATATGTTAAAGTCTAGAAACAAGAAAGCACTGATATACCAAACGATATACCGATAGTAGTATAACTCACCATTTCATGTAAAAAAAATACAGAATTAAAGTTAAAAACTTATTATTTTATTGCATTTCTTTTATAAATCATTTCATATTGAAAATTTAGACACTAACCTGGTAAGTGCAGTTTGGCCGGGCGCATATAAAAATCTATCTGGGTATATTTCTATGTAGATATTGATGGTACCTAATCATATTTTTTAACAGTATTACACTTTATCCTACAACATGAACAAATCATTTTTACTTACCTCGTGACTATAAGCGCGCTTATTATTAGAACCTCAAAAGAAAGCCATTCACTATTTCTCTGCAACCGTACACACCGCCAATATTTTGTTAACTTTTTGGGCACAGCTTATCGTATTTAATTTGTGTTTTAGGTTTATTAAATCAGTTGTTAAATAATAAATGTGCATTGTTTGTTTGATAACGCTGAATTGTAAAGGGTAAATGGCTGCTGTATATACTCGCATGCCTGCTGCGCTTGCGCTCTAAGGATGTTTTTACGAAAGTGTCTTAAAATTACTAGGACCCACGGAATAGTACTAAAGGTAATGTGTAGATTTGCAGGGAAAACGAAAATTTTCGATACGATTTGAATCCACACAAATTATATCGTGAAAACACATTTCGGTAATGCGTTTCTACGATATTACTAGGGAAAAATACGTGATCTGGGTAAATTATCGGCAATATTCGCGAATATTTAAGATTTACCTAATATTACATAAAAAAACATGTATGTTTACTACAAACCTTACGTATTTCTCACCCAATTTTTAACAGTGTGTATCTAAACAGGGGTTGTTCAAATGATCTTATTTTATATAAAAGACTAACATGTTCAATTTTTTTCACATTTATTTATTTAGAAGGGAGATATTGAGATCACGTCAATAATTCAATCCAGATAAAATATGTCGCATCGAGAAACGTTGAAATAATTTTTTAAATGTGAAAATGCTGCTTTTGTATTTTATTGGATCAAGGAAGAAAATCTGTCAATTATCGTTAAAAGAATTGGAAAATCATCTAATTTTTTAGCGGAACTTTGCATTTTTCCTGCAAAATATTTTTTTAGTTAGAAAAAGTAGACAAATAGATTGTTTGAACGCACCAACAGTGTGTAAATGAAACTAATTTTCTCTAGAAAGATGGGAAAAATGCTGTTGAATCACAAAAATATTGGAATAAAAATCTTTTGTTGGAGAAATAATCCGAGCAGCATTTATGGATACAAAAATTTATTTTGAATAAATAATTCTGTATTGACGTTTGTTTAGAAAAGCAACGATATGGGAGGGTGGTCAAACTGATAAGAAAGATCCGTTTATAGATAGATAGATAGATAGATAGATCTTTATTTACCATAGTAGCAATTACAAAAATTTGATAATTACAATTTACAGCACGTCCAAATAGAAAATTTACAATTCAACTTGTAAAATCTTTGTATAACATATATGTATGTATAAACAACAATCACGATTACATTTTACCAACAAATTTCAAAATATTTTATCTCAAATCCAACAAGGCGTATAGACCATCATTTTCAAAATGAGTGTGACATGTATTCATCAAGTGAATAAAAACAGTTACTTAAGAGCAGTTCCTTTATTTTTCTTTTAAATTTATTCTGGTTTAAAATTTTGAAGCTAGCAGGAAGCTTGTAGTATAGTTTTATATTTAGCGAGTTATTTTGACTTTTGTTAAGTCTAAAACGTGGCGCAATGGTCAGCTCAACTGAACGAGTATTGTGGTCATGAACCTGTCCGTGCCTAGGGAACTTACCCTTATGCTCATGAATTTCCATGAGCTGGTGATACACATAAACACAAGGCAAAGGCATTATCCTGTACCCAAGAAAGAATGGACGACAGTGATCAAATGCCAATGCGGAATGAGCGATAGTGAGTTTTACGTTATGAAAAACGGTTACCTCCACAAGAATGCATTGAATCGCTTCGGCCAACTTTTGATGATGAACCACTATCAGAGAAAACACTGTACGATGAATGATCGTTGTTGTGATAATTAAATGCAGGATGCTGTTAAATCACTTCCAACATCCAAGTGGAGAATTAGACACGCCTCGGAAAATCCCGTGATAACAGTGTCTGGACGCGTTGTATATACATGATAAACATATATAAGAGCTGTTCCTTTAAGATGGCAAACACCGTCATGTGATTAACATGTAACTGCAAAACAATTTTCCAAGTTCGATTGAAATTCCGCCCTATACGAATCACACCATGTAATTGATAATAAATTATTATCTTTTCTCAAAAATCGTTAAGTTTATTACATGTTATGATATCCCCTTGGCACCATAGGCGAATACCACCAAAAATTTTATTGAGAAATTTTTCGATTGCCATAACTCTATTTTTTTAAGCGTAGATTTCCAGTGTGGTTTACGTCTGAGATTGTTCGCAATATAAAAAGAAAAGAAGGGCAGCTTAGAATGTTTAGGAGGAACAGGTAATGCGGACTGTTTGCAACATTTCAAGAGACTACGTAGACAGTTGAAGCTGGATATCAGAGTTGCATATTCTAATTACATAGATGGGGTGCAAAATAATTTACTACAGGATCCAAAACACTTCTGGTCATATTTTCACGCCAAAAATAATAGTACTAGAATACCGGGTACTATGTCTTTTGATGGTGTTAAACATGTTGAGCCTCAAGCTATTGTTGACAGATTTGCTGAATTCTTTGAAAGTGTATTTCTGAAACCGGATGATTCCATATCCGTTGTAAACGGTGATAGATTTCCCTTTTCTGCTGTCAATATTCCTGACATTACTGATTCGGAGATTTTTCTCTCGTGTAAAAAAACTAAAAAACAATTCAACGGCGGGTCCTGACGGTTTACCGTCTTTTTTCATAAAAGACTGTGTGGGAGTGTTGGCGGCCCCGTTGCGCTGGGTATTTAATTTAGCAATTAAGAATGGAGCTTTCCCGGTTCGATGGAAGGAGGGACGTGTGGTGCCAATTCACAAGTCTGACGAGAGTTCAATCATCAGCAACTACCGCCCGATCTGCATCCTGTCGAATCTGTTCAAGATCTTTGAAGCCATCTTGAGTGATAGAATCTCTACTGCATTACGTGGTCAAATCACCATAAATCAACACGGTTTTATGCCGAATAGGTCCACTCTCACTAATCTTTCTTGTTTCACAGAGGCCACGCGTATTGTCGATGGGGGGGACTTTGCCAAGGCTTTCGACAGGTTGGATCATGGGATGCTAATTCGGAAGCTGAACAGCTATGGGTTTGTCAATAACCTGAAGTCGTTGTTTATTTCATATCTTCGAAACAGACTACAGTATGTAGTTTATAATGGCTACAATTCCAAAAAATATAAAGCATCCTCTGGTGTGCCTCAGGGTTCAAACTTGGGTCCCCTGCTTTTCTTGATCTTCATTAACGATCTTAACGAGTGTCTGCAAGTTAACAGGTTGTTTTTCGCTGACGATGTCAAGCTGTTAGCTCGCCACTATCGTGTCGTACGAGGACTGCATAGGTCTTCAGAGTGAGCTTGAGGCGATGGAGAGTTGGTGTAACAATAACAAGCTATATCTAAATGCTAAGAAGTGTAAATGCATGTCTTATTCGAGAAGGAAAACTGCTTTTAATTTTCAGTATCGACTTGGACAGACTGTTCTCGAGAGATGTGCAACTTCTACCGATTTGGGTGTTACGTTTGACTCGAGATTGTCTTTCGTTCCTCATATTAACTTAAAGGCGAATGAAGCGATTAGGGCTTATGGTTTCATTGTTAGAAATTGCACAGGCTTTAAAAATATTAACGCATTGAAAACATTGTATTTCTCTTACGTTCGTTCGAAACTAGAGTATTGTTCAATCATCTGGTATCCTATTTATGAGGTCCATAAGTACGTCATTGAAAAAATTCAAAGGAAATTCCTTAAATATCTCGTATATAAATCTGATGGCGTTTATCCAGAAAGAGGAGTGGATAGTTCGATGCTCTGGAATAGATTTAACGTCCGTTGCTTGGAGTTCCGTAGAATCCTTGCTTCTTTGAAATTTTTGTACGGTCTTTTAAATGGTAAAATCGATTGCTCTGAGTTGCTGGCTGAGATTGATATAAATGTTCCACGCCTGGGGAGTCGTAACGGATTAGTGTTTTACAGCAAACGTCCTGTTACGAATCTATACACGAAATCTCCAGTTTTTGTGCAATAATTTTAATATGATCTGTAACGATTGCGACATATTTGTTTGTTCGTTGCACGACTTAATGGAAACTGCTCGTAGTTTTTTTAGGGTGTGATGTAATGTTAATGTAATAGTAATATAATGTAATGAAAGTAAATGTCTACATCTGAATTTAACTTGTTATTTTGTTCAATATTATTCCGTTTAGTTTCTTGATTGTGATTGATTTTGGTTTGTTTGATTTGCTGTAATTTGATTTATTATCTTTATTATTGTTTATTATTTAAAATGTTGTATATGTTGCTCTGTTGGGCAATAAACGCTTATTTATCACATGTTCAATTTTTTCGCACTTATTTATTCACATCCTGTATACTACGCTAGTGTCCGTGTAGTAAAAAAATAAATAATATTAATATCGACTCGTAACTGCGCTAAGCAAGGAAATTTAAATACTAGGTACTTTGAAGAAATATTTAAAAATCACTTTATGGATTTAACATAATTTTAACTTTCTATTGTATTTAAATTCGATTCAATATTCTAATTAATGAGACCTTTGTAATAAATTTTATTTTGCTTTAGAACAGTCATACCTAATAAAATCAGTTGAAACAAACAAAAACGTTGAAACTATACTAAAAACATTTAATGAAAAATTAAATAATGAGTTTAGTCAAAAGAAGACGTAGAGCAGCTCGTAAAAATGGTAAGTATGTTTTTTTTCGCAAAATTGAATTGCTAGAGGACCGACAGTTTTTTTTTATAGATATAAACTCAAAATAACTCTTCAACCTAGACTCTAATGCGTTTCATTTCTCTAAAATTGATGTACAATGCTGTCCGGTATTCGTAATTCCAAATTCCCGTAAAATTAATATAGTTTAAATTCAGCGTTTTTACATACATTCGATCTTTAAGGGAAACGAGACATAAGATCATCCTGAAATTGTAATAATATATTTATGAAACTTTCAGTTATACCGGAAGTTAGCATTAACTTTCTTATTTCAACTGGATTATTATATTTTTGGATTCCTGGATAGATCTATCTATGCTTATATTCAATAGCTGTCGAATAAATCATTTATTTTGAATATTTTTTGACCCATCATGTTACAATTTGCACTGTAATGTGATAATATACTTGTCTTGTAAAAATAGGCATAAATCATTTTTCCAAAAAAGCCACCCTGTATATTATTAAACATTTCCAAAGATAATTACATTTCCTTTCCAATGATATATCATATTATATCATTTTTCTCCCTAAATTGTCACAGGTTTTATTATTGTAAGAATTTCGAATCTACTTGTAATTTGTCATGATAATTGTTTTTTTCTAAGATATTATTGAAGTACCATCAAAATTTCAAGGGTCTGTATAATTGAAAATAAATTATTTATTCAACAATAGTTGAAGATAAGTACAAGGGACAACATACTAAATAGAACCACAGTATAATAAATAATACAGTATTCTGACTTTCCGCTTGCGAGGCGTCCTGCGCATTTCGTCGCGCATGCCGCCATTATGGGTTACAACGTCACAATAATCACATAGACGTAGACAAATACCGTTCACTCCTGTGTTCAATATATAGTTCATTGTCGGCGTGTATGAGACAAATAAATATTGTGTTTAAAACTAATTCTGTGTTTTGTGTTTTTGGTATAGTGTTCGTGAGAATTGAAATGATTTTATTTTTATTAACGTATGTTATAATTAATACAATGAACAATCAGGGAGGACATGTGTGTGCTGCAAAATGTTGTCCCAATAAGCGGTACACTTGCTCTAAACATTTTTTTCGCTTCCCCACAGATCCTGTTAGGTGAGTAATAAGTAAAAATAAAGATGAATACTAGATGATTTTACTTTTATAACAACTATTTGTATAACCGTAAAATTTATATTACGAAATGGCAGTATCTAATATGTTTTTAAACTAAATGAAAGTAAAACATAAACACAAGTTGTCTCGTGGCGAGATAGCATGATAACGCAATCAGCTAGGGGTTATATTATTGACAATATATATATGGCCCTTGTTTGACTAAAATTGCTGAGAACAGGATTCAGTTGATGCAGAATTCAGGCACACGGCTTGTATGTGGAATTCGTAAGGGTGAAAGAGGCTAGCAATAAGATTAAGGAAATCGGCTGGTTAAGAATGAAACAACGTCGGATTTTCATTCACTAATTTTGATTAATAAAAATCATCAGATGGAAATAGGCGGAATACTTATATGAAAGATTGAAGTTCCGGGGATCGGTGTATGATGTGAATATTCCTCATAAAACTGTCATTACGCCACCGTTAGACTCAACATCAATCTTTGAGCGGTAATTTTTCTATACGGTTTCTAAATATTACAACGCTCTACCGGAGAATATACAAAGTTTACAGGGGATTTCGTTTAAGAGCGCTGTCTGACACGTAATAGAACAAATTAATTTGTAAACATAAGCTACCTACTTAATTTGGCCAGCGATGTAAAACTATTTTCAGATAGGTTTAAGCTAAAATATAAATTAAATTTAGGTTAAGTTAAGAAGCACTGCTTCAACTTTTATAAAAATGTCTTTTTTACTAATAAAGTCTGTATTATTGTTGTGTTTATTATTATTATTAAAAATCACCCAATCATGTCAACATTGAACTGATACCACCACTGAAGGCTGTTTTCAATCACTATGACACACCACAAATATTTATGAAAGTGACAGCGATATTATTATGTACTTAAATATTTTTACAAAAATGAAAATACAGTACTGTGGTTAGAAACCGAAAACTATAATTATTCTTAGTCAGGACCTGACTTGTAACCCAAAATGGCGGCGTATACGTCACAGATTATTTCAAAGTGCCAACGTGGAGTCCGAATGCTGTACTTATTAATGCTGTGATAGAACTATCAACACAGTCTACAGTCAGAATGATAAAAAATAATATTTAAATAGATATCCAGTAAAAATAATAAATAATTGATCTTTTCTAGTCCGGTCATGTCCATCCATGTTTCGAGCAAATGATTACGCAACCGTATTTAAGGAGTCAATTGAAATGCGAGAAAACTTCTGGGCTAAAATTGGACATTTAGTCAGTTGGTCAAAACCTTGGAAACATATCATCGATGATTCTGATCGACCTTTCACCAAATGGTAAAACAACAAGAGATCTAAATAACTGATTGATTGAAGAATCAAAGGGCAAAAGCTGTTAACTTACATTATTTTTCCTTTTCAAATTAGTACCAAACTCTTAATGTGACACTGTCCTATACCAGATTATTTTTTACAGTATCTCATTTATCCAGATTTAATTAAAGTCTAACTGAATTATGGCAAGCAATAGGTACTAGAATATTTTTCTAGTTAACAATAATTGTCCGTGGATTAAAGACCAAATTTGATCATTCGTAGGAGAATCATGTTTGAAAACAAAGAAAAATCATTGGGTCACAAATCAGGACTGTGAAAGACCGATACAGTCCATTGCTGCTTACTTTCATACTCACATGTTTAGATCCATGATTCGCCCGCCACATGTTACAATCTTATAAACGTCTTTTGAAGCACGGCCATTGTAGTTTTTGAGCATTATTTTAGCTGATACTTTACGATACGTTTTTTTCTATATTTCTATTGTAATTGCGTTTGCGTTCAGATTCATCAAGATTTCCATCATAGTTTAAATTAATTAAAAGTACGGCGTATGTATTGAAATTCATAAAACTTGCACAAAAGAAAGAAAACCATAGGGAACATAGATGTGAATCATTTGGAAGCTGCGGAGAAGATGAATTTCCTGAAAGTTCAAAAAGAATCTTTTGTGGAAGAATATATCATTTAGCAAAAGGAAAGTCTGTTTCTAACGAGAGCCGACGTTTTGAATTGTCTTTTTTTTTACACCGCAAGGTTGAATATATGTTAATGGAAGAATAAACTACGCAACAGACTTAGACCTTACAACAAAGAAACCTATTAAAATATTATCATAAAAAATACAAACAGGGTGGAGTGCAATTGGTTTGGACTGTAATTTTTGTAAAATTCAAAGATCTAAACCACGAATACCGGAGATGGGAAACCTGCCACTAGAAAGAGTTCAAAAGCCACCCAGAGCATTCTACTATACAGGAATAGATTATTGCGGTCCTATTCCAGTATCCATAGGGAAAAGGAGAGAAAAATACATTTCACATTGAAACTGCTGATTCTTTAAAGACTGATTCGGCTTTGCTCGCGATAAGAAGATTTCTAGGGCGAAGAGGATAATCTTTGGTAATTTGGAGAGATAATGGCACAAATCTGACATCAGCAAATAAAGAACATAAGGAAGCCTTTAAAAATGTCAATCAAAGCCTTATTCAGGAGAAACTAGTTGCTGATGAAGTTCACCGACAGGACCTCACATGGCAAATGCATGGGAACGTGCAATAAATGTTGTAAGTAAATGAGCGCTCGAACAACAATGTACGGTGAGGAGGTGGCGATAAAAGTCCTCTAAACCTGAGGTTGAGGTTATGCACGTCAGATCTAAAGCCAATTTTCCGATATAAATATGGAGGATGTTCGTGAAGTATCAATGAATGATAAAAACAGGCAGCATGATGAAATCTTCTATCTTTCATTGACAGCCATTTTGCGCAGATCAATTTGTGACTTATTGGATCATATTTCCTAATACCGTATATGTATCTCAAGCAAGACTTTTGCACCCTTTGAATACGATCCTTATCAGACTGAAGTAAACAAGGGCCGTAGACAACATCACAGTAATTAAAGCTACTTAAAACAAGTGCATCTGTGAGTTTGATTTTCAAATGCTTAGTGAGACTATGTCTGTGTGGGTACAGCATTTTCAAAGCAGAATAGGCCTTACTGATACATTTTGTGACATGGCCTGTAAAACGGAGATCCGAATCCATCTTAACTCCAAAATTCCTAGCTGAATTAAAATAGGTTATAAGTGTGTCGCCAATGCTAACTATAAGACCCTGAAGAACCAACGTCTTGTTCCTACCAAACGCCAACATCTTTGTCTTGGATGGATTTATTTTTAAATTATGTCTATCTGACCAAGACAAAAGTGACGTCAAATCTCGTTGTATTTGTTTACATGCGTTGACGATATCCTCTGTATAAAATGAAAATCTAAGTTGACTATCGTCCGCGTACATATAGGGGCTACAAAAATTTAGACAAGATGGAAGATTTGACGTATATAAGCAAAAAAGTAAGGGACCCAGAATCGATCCTTGTGGAACACCGCAATATATGCCTCCTATGTCAGAACAACCATTTTGAGTTTCCACGAACTGACTACGACCATGTAGATAACTGTAGAGAAAATCTATAGCACCTGAAGAGAAACCTGAGAAATTGAGGATCGCTAATAGAATATCGTGACTGATAGTATCAAATGCTTTAGAGTAATCAAGATATGTCCAATAGATTTCTTAGAAGAAAGTTTATCTTAAGGCTATAGCACTGTATTTCATGAGGACCTGTTTGGCATGATTGTTGTTGTCAATATAAATTATAAAAGCAAGAGTCATTGTGGTTTTTATTAAAACAGTTAATAGTTTAAAAATATAGTGCAAACAACAATCATATTTGTTCTTTAATTAGTTTTATGATTTTCCGAATATCCTATAAGTTATAAAGTGCAAGAAAATTATAAAAAAAGCGAAAAAATAAGTGTAAACCTTTCGGAACTAAATGCTGTTATTATTATAATTATGGAGTTTATTTCGTAAATGTCTTCATTTTAGGTATTTAGGTGGAGAAATAAATGCATGTTACAACGCATTAGACAGACATGTGGAGTCTGGTAATGGGGACACAGTAGCTCTGATTCATGACAGTCCCCTAATCGGACTAGTCAGGAAAATAACGTATTCCGAACTGCTAGAAAAAGTACGTAGTTTTCTACTTCTCGACTCTTACTAAATTTGGTTGATAATCAATGAACAATTTCAGGTTTCGAAACTAGCCGGCCTTTTAGTGAAACTAGGAGTGGAAAAGGGCGATCGTGTATTGATCTATATGCCGTTAATACCGGAAACTGTAATAGCAATGCTAGCAGTGGCTAGACTAGGAGCTGTGCACTCTGTTGTGTTTGGTGGTAAGCAGATATTAAATACAGGGTGTGTCACGACGATGTCTCAATAGATTTGTTTTAATTCTGAAAAGGTATTTCTAAATTCGACCAACAATGCCCCACCACAGAAAGATCTCGCTAATTCATGTATAGGTACCCTTAAAGGGGTTAATTGTCTAGATACAGGCTGTTAAAGGTTCAATTTTAAAGTCGAAAATTTGCTATAATTCAAAAATTCCTTTATATATTTTTTTCTGTGCCCGGAAAACAGTTTGACATATTTACTCTCTTGACGGGTAATAAAATGTCACTTTTTATCCCCGGGAAAAAAGTGAGTACTTTTTCCCCGGGAAAAAAGTGAGCACTTTTTTCCCGGACACATAAGTAACGGTAGATATTTAATTTTAGGAAATTTTATTATACAAAAGTTACATTTTCTTTATATATCAAAACTGGCAATAATTTGTGACGCTACTTTTGCTGCTTCTACTGACTCCGGTGGAGTGTTCGCAATTTTTAAATTAAATTACAGAATGAAATTGACAGATATTTGATTACTTTTTTAAAACTTCAAATTTCACTTGGATCATTTTCTGACTTTTTTCAATATTAAATCGAAGTTTTTCCCGTCTCAGAAAAAAATTTTAGCTCTCGGTTTCTCGGAATCTAGTACTTTTTTCCCTTGTATAATAAATAACTATTTTTGATATTTAGTGACCGATATGTTCTTTAAAAAGTCATGTTTTGACATAAACAATGTTTTTTAAAAATTAACCAGTGGCATGCTATAGGGGTTAGTGACTCTTTTTATCCCTCTATTTTTTACGCCACTGGAATAAATATATCTTTTAATTTTTTGTTAATTGCCTGTTCATTTTTGAATAACTTTTTATGGGTCTAAAGTGAATGGTTTTGCAGGAATTTGCCTCTAAACAAAAGTCTGCAAGTAAAGTTGAAAGTAGAAACTTACGCACCTTTTACTTGCGGAGTTTCGTTTAGAGGCAAATTTCTGCAAACCCGTTCACTTTAGACCCATAAAACTAAGGCCGCCTAAGGCCCGGAGGCAACAGTGGGCCCCAAATAAACTGCAAAAATAAAAAAAATTACAAAAAAAAAACGGCCACCAGGGAAGTATATTGTAAGTTACATCTTGCATCAGGTCTTTGAAGAATTTATAATGATTCGGGGTTGTTTTGGAAAAAGTCAATAATTTAGGTTTGGAAATACAAAACTGATCTCATTTAATAATTCATCCCATCGGTGAAAGTTAATGTCTAGTCGATGTGAACTATCAGTAAAAAGAGTTGTAGAAATCCGCAAGACCTGACGCTCTACATAAAAACTATTCTAGCGTTTTGTCATTATTATCAAAAATTTCTTTACATAGCAACCAAAAAGCTGCAACTAATAAAGGTTTAAGTTTGCTTAAAAAATTAAATAAATATGAAATAGCTCTGTTAAGCATATGGGCAACACTTTTGGACCGATGTAATGCAACTAGTAGTACCTATGCAATTTTATGATATTAAATGAAAAATAACTTAATGGCAAAGCAGACTAAAATGCTGGTTTTACATACACAAGGAATTTTGTTTAATTTAGCAGGGCCCCAGTCTAATTCAATAGAACCAGACCGAGGCATGGGTCGACAGGTACTGACGAATTCGTTTCGCTCTTGTTATGAGCTCGTCAGAGTACCATAGTCGTTGCCCATCTACAAATATCAGCCTGCATTTAAGCACAATATGGATACACAACAGTAGACACATGTAAACACGTATCATCTACATGTACATAGTAATGCATATCCTATACCATGCAGAGGCCGAACAAACTAGTCCGCTTTGCCATTAAGTTATTTTTCATTTATTATATTTAAAGACATTAAATCCTTTTAATTAAATGTATTTTTACTGTGCTGATTTCTTCTAGTTTTTTTTTGTTCTGTGTTAATAAAAAGCAAATTTTTAGCATTTCACCTCTCCGTTATGTCCTATTCATTATCCTATTCAAAACTTGCATAAAAATTAATAATAGATAATTATAAGATAGGCGAAATTTACCAGAAATATCAAAATGTGTAAAAAATGTAAAAACCAAAAGTGTCTTTAGCGGCGCTGAATGTTCCTTAAGTAAAAATAAGTTCGTAGAAAAATTGGATAATTATTTCTATAGGTAGCAATATAAAACGTCATTAAACATTCATTTAAATTAAATTTTACGGGCCATGTGACAAATTTATAGAAAGAAAAAGCAGAAAAATGAATGACATACACTATTGAACAAAAGTAGAGCAACAAAGTGCTTTTATTTTTTTGAATTTGAAAAACTAATTAAATATTATTGTAATCCCCAGTTAATTTTAATGAAATATTATCCCCAATATTAGTAATATTTCACAATATTTTGGTACACTTTAAACGAAATGCAGGTACAGAAATATTTATAATTATAAAGATCGACGAAATGAAGTGCGACAAAAGTAAAGCAACAAATTGTGTCAACAGTATTTTATTTTACATATTACGATAAAAAAACATTAAACAAATTTAATAATTAAAATAGCTAGAAGTATTATGTTAATAATTAATAGAACATCCATTATTATTTATTATTTGCCAGCAACGTCGCAGCATCGAAGCAATCAATTTTTGGGCAGTATTTTCGGAAAGGTTTTTCCAAACTCCATTGATTTTCTTTACCAATGATGGTTTATTTGTGAATACTTGTGTACGAATTCCACGCTGAACTTCTTCACATAGATTTTGAATAAAATCAAAGGTCTGAGCATATAATGCCGCCCACTCCAAAACCAGAACGTTATTTTCTTAAAACCACTCTTAAACAATTCGGGAGTGTTTTGGATCGTTATCCTATTAAAAAATAAAATGCAACGGCATTTCCCACTCTGCATAAGACAACATTTCATTTTGCATTAGATCTCTATAGACAAATCGATCCATGGTGTCATTAATGAAGTTTAAAGGACCCACCCCATTCCATGAGAAACAACCCCATGGAAAACACTGCCTTTACCTGTGGGTGTAACGTATTTGGGATGAAATCTTGGATTGATTGGCCGTCTTATATGCGTCATTATATCATAATTGAAAATTTTATAACACGTTTCATCGCTAAATAACACTTTTTCCCAATCGTCTACTGTCCAATTTAAATGTCCACGTGCAAATTCAAGCCTAGCCACTCAATTTCTTGCCGAAATAAGCGGCTTTTTAGCCGGGCGTCTACTAAATAACTTTACGTCTACCAACCTTCTTTGAACTGTCCGTGAACTATCCTCAATTTCAGAAATTTCAGCAATTATTCTAGGTGCAGACATCCAAGGATCGTTTTGGGAAATTCTTTTAAGGCGTCTGTCTGTCCTAGTTGTTGTTTTTCTCGAGCTTGCCGATTTCGGTATATTCTCTAAATGTCCCCTTTCATTGTAACTTGAAATTATTTTGGATACGCTGGCTCTGGGTAAAAACAAACCGTCTTGCAATTGGGCTTGTATTGTACCTTACAAGTGTGCAATCACTACTCTCTGTTTTAATTCTTTCGAAATTGGAATACCTCTTGGCATGATAAATCCAGCACAGAAATATTAATTAAACATAAAATAAACTCAGCAAAAATATTTTAACCTTTACTGTCACTATAACCTTTCTTTTTTAGGCAAATATTAAAATGTTGCTTTACTTTTGACGCATTACAATATTGTATTAAAAGTTTACGTCAATATCAGTTCATTTGTTTTGATTGTTGGAAAAAGCTGTTGCCATCGATAATAGCAGCCTACGTTGATATTAAAATACGATATCATGCATTTAATATTATAAAATCGAGATTTGTCTAATTTTTCGTTGTTGCTCTACTTTTGTCCAATAGTGTATATGCTGATTCCCAACCAATGAACATAAGAGAAATTTGCTCGATTACAAAATAATTTTTTTAATTAAAAGGGTCATAATTGAAAACAAACTAAATCAATTATATATCAAAAAAATATATATATAGAGTTAAAAAGCGAATACAATAACATGATAAAGAAAAATATAAAACATTACTTTCCAAACATTTTAAAATTCGGATCCTTACAAGCAATGGGACTTCGTCTTAATACACCCTCTATATATTCAAAATATTTTGCAATAAATTTAAAGTATGCTATAATTATATGCATTGATAAAGACAAGGCTGTTTCCCTATGTTAATTTTTGTTGAACTTTGTAGGTTTTGCCGCTAGCGAATTACGAACGAGAATTGAACATGCTGAACCGAAAATTATAATTGCTGCCAGTTGTGGAATAGAACCCAGCAGAATTGTTAAGTAAGCTTCCAAATCGTACTTTTTGTTAGATGACTGGCTAAATTATATGTGAAGATTTATGGTGCTCATAAAAAAATCAAAAGTAGGCTATAAAAAAATCTAATTTCTACTAGGAAGGCCAAGAAAAATGCATCTACAGCATCAAGAAGCCGCCATCAACTGTTATATAAGTACAACCAATCTCATATCTTAAATAAAAAAAACTTGTTAAGCCTAAATTTCGGAACTTTTGTCTAATGAAACAGAAATTGTATCTTTAATAGTTTGGGAAAACCTAATGGAAAGCACTGAATTCGTTGAAACTCGGTATAGAGTGAACTTTCTTCAGAAATTTGATCCTGAAGTTTTAAATTCACTGACTAAAGATCTTCAAAATGATTTCTTCTTCTTTTCATGCCGTCTTCTCACAGAAGGTTGGCGACCACTTTTCTAAATTCTTCTCTGTCTTTTGCAACATGGAACAGTTCTCCAACGCTGAGATTTGTCCACTCTCTAATGTTTCGGAGCCAGGATTTTCTCTTTCTGCCGATACCCTTCTTCCCCTCAATTCTGCCCTGCATAATATTTTGTAACAGTAGATATTTGTCATTGCTTAATATGTGTCCTATGTACGATGTTTTTCTTATCTTAATGATTGTGAGCAGTTTTCGTTTTCGGCCGATGCGTCTCAACACTTCGTCGTTGGTTATCCTATCGGTCCAAGGTATCTTCAGAATGCGCCTATAGAGCCACATCTCAAATGCTTCGAGCTTTTTAATCATTTGAGTCTTTAGCGTCCAAGTTTCCACTCCGTACATTAACACTGACCACACATAACACTCCACGAATCTCAATCTGATGCCAAGATTTAGATTTCTGTTTGTAAGCATTGTGGTATATTTCATAAATGCCCTTCGAGCCATTTCAATTCTGATCTTAATTTCCTGATCAGGGTCCATTTCAGAATTTATGACAGAGCCGAGATATTTGTATTTTTGGACCTGCTCTATTCGGTTTACTGTGAGAATAGGGTTAATATTTTGGTTTTTGCTTATGACCATCATTTTAGTTTTCTGCGTGTTTATAGTGAGTCCCACCTCTTCACACTCTCGACTGACTCTTTCCAACAGGGTTTGAAGATCTTCTGCACTCTCCGTCATTATGGCAGTATCATCGGCGAACCTTAGGTTGTTAACCAATGTCCCTCCAATGTTTACCCCCTCAGGTCTCTCGTAAAGTGCTTTTTGAAATACAGACTGAGAGTAGAGATTGAACAGTTGTGGGGATAGAACGCAGCCTTGACGAACTCCTTTTTGAATTTCGACTTCATCAGTCTCGATGTCCCCAACTCGAACTACTGCCGTTTGATTGTAGTAGATATTTTTTATTAATTGTATATCACTTGGGTCCAATTTGATGCTCTTTAAGTTCTCTATGAGTTTGTCGTGTTGGACTTTATCGAAGGCCTTTTGGAAGTCAATGAAACAGACGTACACATCTTTATTGTATTCTCTAAATTTCTGTAGCAGTACTGTGATGGCAAATAAAGCTTCCCTAGTTCCTAAACCCTCTGTAAAGCCAAACTGCGTCTCATCCAGTTGTTCTTCGCATTTTCGATATATTCTCTGTTGGATTATTTTTAAGAGTACTTTCAAGGTATGACTCATCAGACTGATCAACCGATACTCATCACAGGACTTGGGGTTGTTCTTTTTAGGCAACGGAATGAAGACTGATTTAAGCCAATCTTTTGGGAGTTCCCCTGTTTCGTATATTTGATTGAACATTTTTGTGATTTGAGTTAAGTTTCTAGCGTCTAAGGCCTTCAAGAATTCAATTGGTATATTATCGGGTCCAGTCGCTTTTCTGCTCTTTGATGTTTTTATAGCATACTCCACTTCTGATTTTAGAATACATAGCTGTTCCGTCTGATTGTTTTCCTCTCTACCGTCATCTCGTCTTGCTGCAAATAGATGTTTAATGTGTCTGCTGCCTTATTTTTCGGCCTTCCTATGGACTCCGATATTCAACTGTCCATTCAAGGAATCAGCATTCAGGTGTCCGATCGGACTAAGAGTTTGGGACTTGTTATTGATAGTGGACTCAGATTTTCACAGCACATAACAAGTAAAATACAGATAGGTTTCGCTAACCTAAAGAACATCTACGGTGTCAGACATCTGCTCTCTGTTGATTTGAAAGTTATTGTGCGAGTCGCTAGTGCTATCACGCATGAATTATAATAGAAGAAAGTTGCATTCGTTGGTCCTTTTTCATAAAATTATTTTATCTAAAACGCCGCCATATTTGTTTCAACTGATGTTCACAATGTGAACGTCCGACGCAAGGACATAATTACTGTTCCGCAGCATCGAACAACCATGTTTCGGAGGTCCTTCAGCTATAACTTGTCCAAGCTATATAATGAAATTGATCCTGATTTTAAAGCCTTCCCTAATGCAAAATTTAAAAGACTCCTATACAAAAAATTGTTTGCTGAGCAGGCTACTCTCATTGATTCTAATGCTATGTGACCGTAATTATTTGTGCTTGGGAAGCAGTTTGAGTTTTATTATACAATTATAGTCTAAATTTTTATGATTATTATTTTTGTAGTTTATTATTATCTTCTTTCTATGTTTTTTAATATTTTTAGCTCTCCATATCATATATGTAATATATGTATATATGGAGACTATTAGTTTCATGAAAATTTTTTTTTTTTTAATTTCACCGGAAATACTTCTTTTTGGTCATTTTATACATAAATAAGTAGTTTTAAAAAAATGTCTGTCTGTCTGTCTGTCTGTCTGTATCCACGAAAACGCAAAAACCGCTTAACAGATTTTAACCAAATTTGGTACAAAAATACTATGACATGGGAAGGAGCTGATTAGATTTTGGGAAACATTGAGCGTAGGCAAAGGGTTTAAAAGAGGGTTCAAAAATTAAAAAAATTCATAGTTCTTAAACTTATCCGAAATACTGCATAATTTTTTACACATTTAATTGAATATAACCTAAAATATTGAACATAAAATATTAGACCACATTGGCGTTCGAAAATAGTGTAAAATGGAGTAAAAAAGATTAAAAAAAAACGTATTTCTTAAAAATAGCAGAAATATTAACTAGTTATTGATAGTTTTGATAGAATATAACCTATAAAATGTGTCATGAATAACTTACTTTCATAGGCGTTCGTAAATAGTGGAAAAGGGGTCAAAACATAAAAAATATATATTTCCTAAACTTATTCGAAATATGGAATAATTTTTCATAGTTGTGATACAATATAAGCTAAAAAATATTCCATAAAAGAATTGGTTCACACAGGCGTTCGAAAATAGTTTAAAAAAAGGGTCAAAAACGAAAAAAAAAAAAACGTTTCCCAATTATACCAGAAAAATCGGCTAATTATATATAGCTTTGATATAAGATAACCTAAAAAATGCAGCATAAAATTTTTATTCACATAGGCGTTCGTAAATAGTAGAAAAAGGGGTAAAATAAAAAAAAATGAAAATGTAAAAAATTTTATATTTAACTAGATGAATTGGTGTTAAAAATACACGACAAAAATTAAAGTACCATAGGCGTCCGTAAAAATTCTATAAAAGGGTCAGAAAAAATTTGTATCCGTGATAACTCAAAAACCACTTAACGGATTTTAACCACATTTGGTACGAAAATACTACAGGATAATTATAGGTGGTGATTAACATTGAGCGTAGGCAACGGGTTTAAAAGAGGTTTCAAAAATTTAAAAAATCATAGTTCTTAAACTTATCCGAAATATTGAATAATTTTTTATAGTTGTGATAGAATATAACCTAAAAAATGTTACATAAAAGAATTAGTTCACACAGGCGTTCGAAAATAGTGTTAAAAAAGGGTCAAAAACGAAAAAAAAATGTTTCCCAAATATACCAGAAAAATTGGCTAATTATATATATAGCTTTGATATAAGATAACCTAAAAAATGCAGCATAAAATTTTTATTTACATAGGCGTTCGTAAATAGTAGAAAAAGGGGTAAAATAAAAAAAATTAAAATGTAAACATTTTTATATTTAACTAGTTGAGTTGGTGTTAAAAATACACGACAAAAATTAATGTTCCATAGGCGTCCGTGAAAATTCTATAAAAGGGTCAGAAAAAATTTGTATCCGTGATAACTCAAAAACCACTTAACGGATTTTAACCACATTTGGTACGAAAATACTACAGGCTATTTATAGGTGGTGATTAACATTGAGCGTAGGCAAGGGGTTTAAAAGAGGGTTCAAAAATTTAAAAAAATTATAGTTCTTAAACTTATCCGAAATATTGAATAATTTTTTATAGGTGTGATAGAATATAACCTAAAAAATGTTACATAAAAGAATTAGTTCACACAGGCGTTCGAAAATAGTCTTAAAAAAAGAGTCAAAAACGAAAAAAAAATGTTTCCCAAATATACCAGAAAAATTGGCTAATTATATATAGCTTTCATATAAGATAACCTAAAAAATGCAGCATAAAATTTTTATTTACATAGGCGTTCGTAAATAGTAAAAAAAAAGGGGTAAAATGAAAAAAAATTAAAATGTAAAAAATTTTATATTTAACTAGTTGAATTGGTGTTAAAAATACACGACAAAAATTAATGTTCCATAGGCGTCCGTGATAATTCTATAAAAGGGTCAGGAAAAAATTGTATCCGTGATAACTCAAAAACCACTTAACGGATAACCTACAACATGCAGCATAACAATTTTGTTTACATAGGCGTTCGTAAATAGTAGAAAAGGGGGCAAAATAAATTTTATAATAAAACTAAAAAAAATCAATTATTTTGCGTACAAGAATTTGGCCTAGATCTGAAATATGAAATATCTGCGTATAAATAGTGCCTCCAAAGAGAAGAAAAAGGCACAAAACCCGATACAAAAAAAAAAAAAAATAGCTGATGTCTAAAACAAAACAAAAATTTCTTAAATTTAGATAAATGACAAAAAGGTCATAAAATTATTACTTTTACACTTAAATATGGAGAGCTATTCGTGCCTCGAGGGCAACAGCTAGTTTATTTTATTTGTATATTAGGTATACTAGGTCCTTCCTGAAAATCAGCTTTGCTGAGCTTGAACCTTTTGGCATTACTCTTTTAAATGGGATTGTATCTTTTTTAAAATAAGACTGCATATTAATTATTATTTTTTTGTTGTTGTATCTCAAATCATGCCAATAAATTAATGTATTATTATTATTATTGAATGATAATAATAATAACACTTTATTTGTCCAGGTGTAC
This sequence comes from Apoderus coryli, assembly GCA_911728435.2. Taxonomy (NCBI): domain Eukaryota; kingdom Metazoa; phylum Arthropoda; class Insecta; order Coleoptera; family Attelabidae; genus Apoderus; species Apoderus coryli. The sequence goes on along the minus strand of OU452213.1, from coordinate 5,898,122 downwards.
ACCCAATTACAAGACAAATCTTACATAATTCTTACATAATTACATCACTGATAAGACGATACAACATGCTCTTAAATTTACTCAAATTCACACCAAAATAGTCAATGTGCATGTGAAAGTTATGAAAATTACACAAGCTCGAGGCTCTCCACACAGGTGCCCTGCCTTCATAGTTAGTAGGGGATCTCTAAAGAAATACGAGCTTCTCGCACTATATTGAGGGACATTAAAGTTGATCTGTTCCAACAAATAAGGGCAATCTATCAGGCCTTGAATAAGTTTAAAAAGAAAAAGTTGATAGGCCATGACTCTACGAGATTCTAATGATGCGAAATGAAATCTGCTTAGTAGTAGGGTGTGGCCAACGCCTCGCTCAGGGAAGTGACCATCAATTTTAAAAGCTAAATATTTTAAAAATTTGCGTTGAACACACTTCAGTTTATTGATGTGGACCTGATAGATCGGAGACCATATAACTGACGCGTATTCTACTATCCTGGATCTTACCAGCGCGTCATATAAGGTAATAAAGCAATCCAAGTTAACAAATCCACTAGTGGATCTAAAAATAAACCCGAGTGTGCGAAGAGAGCTTTGTGTTATGTTGTGTATGTGTTGATTAAATGCGGTTTCAGAATCAATCGTCACACCAAGGTCTCTGTGAACGGTGCATCTGTCCAGAATCGTATTATCTATATAATATTGAAATACTATAGGTTCACGTTTTCTTGTTAATATCATGTGTTTACATTTACTAGAATTTAGAGGCAAATTATTATGCAAGCACCAGTCTTCCATCATTAGAATGTCCGACTGAAGCTGCAAACAATCATTGTAATTGCGAATTGTGGAAAAGATCTTCAGATCGTCCGCAAAGAGTAAAGAGGAGCTCGACATATTATCCAAAATGTCGTTTATATAGATGGCAAATAACAAGGGTGCGAGATTACTGCCCTGTGGCGCACCACTAGTTGCGATTATTTCATTCGACCTGTACCCATTATATTCGACGAATTGCTTACGATCACAAAGATAAGATATTATTATATATTTATTGTGGTTTAGCTACGTGAAGGAACTAAACGACGCCTTGGCCCATGCAATTTATTCACCGGAAAAATGCATAATATTTCAAAGGAAAAATGTGGAAATAGCTGATTTAGATCCGGAACGAGATGTTGATTGGGAAGAAGCTGTCAAATTCGCTGAGAATGCACCATGCGTCGCTGTGGAAGCTAATGAACCGCTGTACATCCTGTACACGTCGGGGACCACAGGTAGTAGACAATAATTTCTAATCCTAACTATATAGGTCAATGTGTATTTCTTTTAGGTGATCCCAAAGGAGTTGTCCGACCAGTTGGTGGCCACTTAGCAATGCTCGCATTTACCATGAAGGTACTGTACGGTATGCGTCCAAATGATGTTTGGTGGTCGACAAGCGATTTTGGTTGGGTGGTAGGACATTCCTACATGTGCTATGGACCGCTAGTATACGGTATAACTAGTGTTATCTATGAGGGAAAACCGACAACCACTCCGGATGCAAGTTCATACTACAGGTAAAGCAAAACGGAACCACCGACTGTATCGGTCGTTTCAAGATCTGAATGTCTGATATCTAGAACCGCATTATATATGGAAACATTTTATTAATAATCAATTTCTCTTAAATGTTTTTGACTGTTGTAATGGAGGCCAGCAAATTATCTTTCTAACTAAATTCTGTTTGTTAGATTTTACTCTAACAGTTAATCCAAAAACAACTTGCGGAACCTCAACCAAATCTGCAGTTTTTACAAACAACTTTCAATTCTACTAAACCCGATACCTACCTATTTTATGCTCGCTTCCCACGGCCCGTAATATCACGGGCCGCCCCGCGCCAACAGGCCGTGAGACGGGTCTAGTCGGTAAACTTCAAACGCCCGTGGTGGCGCGATTCGAGCGCACTTGTGGTAGTCCGAAGTGGCCCGTATATTGAGATGGCAAAACATGATTTTTATTTCAGCAAATAGTTTTTAGTACAGACAAACGAAGTAATTTGTAAGTTCCTAAATTTGAAACTGCAGTTCGGGACACAAAAAGTGGGAACAAACAATGGGATGCGTGGAATCGAATTTGTACACAATTAAAAGATAACTCCGTGGAGCATGTGTCAATAAAAGAATTAAAAAAGAAACGGGGCAGTTTAATGTCAACTTATAGAAAATGGCGCCAGAGGCTCAAAGAATCCAAGGGAACGGGAACAAGAGCAGACAATGTTTTCAAGCCTGATTGGCCTTTTTATAACATAATGGCACTTTTTCTGGACGATGTTTATAATCCAAGAAATACAAAAAATCCTAACTGATTACTATAAAAGCGACTGCAGCAAGAGTTCTTTCCTCTTCTGGCCACATTTTCAAAGTGACGGTTGTTTCATTACAAATCTTGAAATAGACGATTCGTAGAACGGGCGAACACGCGCCGTGGGAAGGGCTACATTCGCGCTCGCCCGTGGCGCGAGCTGGCGCGCACAAACCGGCGCGTCTTGTGCAGGCCTGTAATATCACGAGCCGTGGGAAGCAAGCTTTATGACGGTTGGGCAAATTTGAGGTTAGGAAGCAAATTGGCTAAAAAACACACTAGAAAGTAGAAATATGGGAATTAATACTGGAATATGATGTCGGGCAAATGTCCACCTCTAGCACGTTGGAAGACGTCAGCTCTTTTCACTAAATTTTGAACCACATTTTGCAACAAAGCTTCACTTATCTCGTCAATGCAGCGCCGAATTTCTTCTTTCAGAGCGTCAGTTGTAGCATGAAAAGAGTTTTGTGCAATAGAGGTCTAAGCCTAAAACTGAGACTGAGACTAGTTAGATGTTATGTTTTTGCCACTCTGCTTTACGGCGTCGAGGCATGGACTTTGAACGCAGAAATAACCAAAAGACTAGAAGCTTTTGAAATGTGGGTGTACAGAAGAGTACTGAAGGTGTCATGGGTCGATTGGATAACTAACTTAGAAATACTTGAACGACTAAACATAGAAAGAGAGTTATTAATAACAATTAAAAGCAGAAAACTTCAGTATCTGGGCCATGTGACTCGTTGACCAAGATATGCCTTACTTCAATTCATAATGCAGGGAAGGATCCAAGGTACAAGAAGCGTGGGTAGAAGAAGGATATCCTGGTTGAGAAACTTGAGAGAGTGGTTTGGATGTTCCTCGATAGAGCTTTTTAGACCAGCTGCATCCAAAATAAGAATTGCCATGATGATCGCCAATCTTCGTCGCGGAGATGGCACCTAGAGAGAGAGCGAGATAACCAAGATACTACTGTGGTGTTTTCACGTAAACCCGGTCTTTCTAATGGCCCCAGAGAAAATAATCCAGTGGCGTTAAATCACAAGAACGAGGCGGCCAATTGACATCGCCAAATCGAGAAATTTATTATGCAATATCTGAATTGTTTGGTCCGCTGTGCCACACAGTGACGCCGTCTTGCTGAAACCAAAGGTCACTAATGTCAACATTAGCCAATTGTGGCCACAAAAAAAACGGATACCATGGTTTGGTATAGCGCAGAGAATTCACGGTGACGGCGTTTCCTTGTCCATGATAATAATAATAATCCTTTATTGCCTAACAGGCTTACGTCCAATTACAAGACAATTAACAAAAAATGATACCAAATAATACAAATTTAAATTACTATGCACTTATACAATAAATGATACACTACTAACTAAAACTAAACCTATTTGAACACCAGAATGCCCATCCTTCAATAAATTAGGATCAACATACACAACTTATAGAGTAGCCATACATCTATCAAACTGATGAACATTACTACTGAAAAAATCTAGTTCCCTATGAAAGTTGTATTTGTTAGTCAATGTGCAAGCTCTTGACACTGGAGCTCTAGTCTCATAATTTGTTCTGTGATGTGGAACATTAAATATGTTAATGAGACGCGAGTTGTATTGGGGGACACGGAAATTTACTTGGCTCAGTAGTTGAGGACTCTCAATAAAAGAATTGATTATTTTGAAGATAAACAACTGATACGCCAATATTCTACAATGTGAGAGTGATTGGAATTCATAATTCTGTAACAATATAGTATGATACCGGAAAATAGCCCCGATCCTTGAAAAATATATATTTTAAGAATTTTCTTTGGACACGTTCGATTCTATTCGCGTGGACCTGATAAATTGGTGACCATATAATCGAGGCATATTCTAACTTAGATCTAACCAAAGAGAAATATAGTGACTTTAGACAATTGATGTTCTGAAATTTAGATGTGGTTCTTAGGAGAGAACCCAAAGAACGAAGTGCACTCTGTGTTAATTCCTCTATGTGCTGATCAAAAGATAACCTACTGTCAACCAATACACCAAGATCCCTGGTTTCGTGTGCCAATTCCAGAGCAGCACCCGCGAGGATATATTCAAAACGAACAGGGAACTGTCGCTTAGAAAAAGTGCCGCCTAACCACGAACCGCACCATACGATCACTTTCTTTGGATGTAATGGTTTCTCGAGGATTATTTGAGCTCCATATGCGACAATTTTGTTTGTTTACATAACCGCCTAAATGGAAAATGTGCCTCATCACTAAAGATGATGTTTGTTGGAAAATGCGTTGTTTTCGTTTAGTTTTTCAGACAGCCAATTCACAAACGTTCGAGGCGAACAATGGTCGGCCGGCTTTAATTCCAGAATGAGTCGAACTTCATAAACGTGGAGATGAAGATCTTAATGCAAAATGTCGCGCAAAGAGCCTCTGGTGACGCCCAATTGTTGCGAACGTCGACGAGTTGATGTTCCAGAATCATTCTCAACACTTTGTTGTACAGCAGCGATGTTTGCATCACTACGGTCACTACGAGCGTCTTGTTTTGGTCTATTGTCAGCAACAGTACCGTGATCTTCGAATTTAGCGATTAAATTACGCACAGCGGTCTCAGAAGGAGCCTGATCACGAGCTGCTCGAATTTTACGAAGTGCCACAGTAAAATTTTCACCATTTTGATATTAAATTTTCACAATTAAAATTCTTTGTTCAAGAGTGTAGCGTTCCATGGTTAAAATTTCCTAACTTTTCTTTACATTTCATCATTTGACAGCCAATTTACTTTCTAACCTCCAATTTGCCCACCCAATATATCGATCAGAGCTAAAAAAACGCTTTTTTCATCGTTTGCGTATTTTTGGCAAAACAGGAGAGCTACTATTCGTATTTTGAGCCTCATAATCAAAACACAACACTGTTCTTTGGTTATTAAAATATAGAATTTCAACAATGTAATAATTAAAATAATTTCTTTTAGAATTATCAATGACTATAAAGTCAATGTAATGTTTACAATACCCACAGCAATGCGTGTTCTCAAACACACGGATTCCGAAGGTAATAACTATTGCCAAAGGCTAAGAACAACAATTGATAATTATGTGTTCCAGGTAAATATGGTGCAGAATTCGACTTGTCGAGTTTAAGGAACATTTGGATGGCCGGTGAACATCTGGACACATCCACAAAACTTTGGACTGAACGTAATTTCAGTGTCCCAGTGTGGAACCATTGGTGGCAAACGGAAAGTGGTTCCGCGATTTCCGGCACATGTCTGGGATTGATGAACCATTGCAACGATAGTAAACACAACACAACTGGCCTCCCATTTCCAGGATACAACAGTATGTTATTGTTAAAAAATATGGCGTAAATAATTGTGTTTTCAGTTATTATAACTGCTGTTGTATCTTTACAATTTCTAGACCAGTGGTCGCCAACCCGTCGATCGCGAGCTCCTGGTAGCTCGCGAAGAGATTTCTGGTATGTAGCTCCCAACCTATCTATCTATCTACATGCCAAACGACATGCGGAGGCAGTGTCATTAAGGATAGTTTTTTAGGTCTTGATTAGGTCCTGTATGATAGGGTCCTACACCAAACCAAGGCCCCAAAAAATTAAAATCTGATTTCCTAATAATGGGGTCGTGATATACAGGGTGAACTATCACTCAGTACAAAAATTTTAACTAGAGGTAGAGAAAAATAAGATTTAACAGAATCGCCTTTCAAAAAATTTCCAACATTTTTATTAAGGCTGAAAATAATTTTTTTTGTAAATCATATTAAATTCCCTTTTTACGACGCCTATGAACGCCTGCCCAACTGAAGTTTAAATTAGACATTAGCTTAAAGGTTATGATACAGTGCCATGTTGCCAAGTGTATCGATTTACCGAGCATTTAATGTAAAACATTAATTTAGAAAATGTAGATGATTATGTGACTTCAATCATGCGAAATATTAAATATTATGTAAGCTCCTACCTTTCGGACAGGTCTAACATGCCATGCCGCCATGATTTTTGAACTTCCTGGGGCCCGCTTGATTTACCTCGTCCACTCTTCTTGTTTAATGTCAGGTACTCAGCCCGACGATCCCAAGGTGGATCCCATCCGTTAGGAAAACCCCAAAGGGCAACAAAAAACACTTAAATGCAAATAACACTAGCACTTCAAAGCACTACAACAGCAAATGTTCAAAGAGACCACCGTTAACTGCACCACACTTGTTGATGCGCTTAACCACTGAACTACTTCTAGTGCCTGCATCTTTTGTATGTGATACGGTTGAAACCAGTTCTCCTTCAGAATCCTCCTTGTTCTGATATATTCCCAATCTTTTTGCAATCTCCGTAGTACTTATGGACGGTTCCTCCTCTATTAAATTTAGTACAGCCACTACATGTTCTAAATTATTCTGTCCTCCTTGTCCACCCGTTTGCGCTTGCAATGTACCAGTATCTCACAAACGTTGTACTTACAACATTTACAAATGTGCGAGGACTAGATTAGGCATGTCTTTCCTATTTGGAAAACGTCTCCGGTATTCCACTGCCGCCCGATTTGCTCTTTATTTGCATTTCCCATAGGTAGGTATAATATTATTACCATGTCTGTTAATTCCACGTTTTTCAATTCAATTCAATTTTCAAACATTCACAAATCAATAAAGTAATATAATAATTCGACGTCAGAAACCCGATGACAAATGACAAAGGAAAACATCGCCATATCGATATTATCAAAATATCGACAATTTACTCTTCATTATAACGATATAAAATTTAGCAGATATATCAATACATTTGATTGGATATACCGCTGGGCTTTCCCAACGATAGTGCCAATGTATCGGATCAAACATCGGTATTTATTAACATTAGTGTAGTTTCTAGTTGTACGAGCATATCGCTAGTAATAAATAAATAAGAAAATTATTTTATCGATTGTTCAATGATTATCGATAAACCATTAATTGCTGGGGCGCACAAGTGCCGCGCATAATTTTCGTTCGTGACCGTTTTTTGAATGGATAGACCGGGGAGAAGAAATAATAACGTTGGCAGAAAGTTGGCCGTCCTTTTTATTTAAACAAAAAGTTATATGTACCTTTAAAATTACTCTTGAAATTACTGTGGCAAAATATATACCTAATAATTGTGTGAAAGTGGAGAACATTGGAGAGTGACAGCAGATTGGATTAGAACGGGGCCCCGCAACAGAACTGCAGCATTAAAAGGTAGGCCACGTTAATTTTAATCGCGTCGCTCTATTATCTTAACAGAAAAAAAATTGGAATTTAAATATTGAACTTGTGCAACCTACTAATACAGTCCATTAAAGAAAAAATAGTTAATCATTGCATTTACTATACACTAGTTATTGTTGTATTTATACTAAAAATATTACCATTTTATCGGTTGAAAATATACGATATCGATTGTTCAAATTTCATAACAAACTCGATCGATAGTAACAAAATCTGCATAATAATTATTCGTGAATGCAGGCTTGCCAGATTTGGCCAAAAAAGCGATGGTCAATAGGCGCTAAATATTCTTAGTTAGCTCTTGGCTTCCAAATCTAATTCACCATGCATCACATCATTAATATTTATGTTATTTCATAATAATGATAATAATATTTCCAAAAAAATTTTTGTGTAGTGTACGTAGGCAACCCGTTTTATCATATGTGTATTTTATTCTGCCTAATGTGTAAAGTATGCAAGGCGCAATTTCTAACGTCTAATGTAATGTAAAAACAACCATAGTTAAGTGAGAAATTAAAATCAAATTATTTCGTGTAGCTAATGATAATTTTGACAGTTTCACGTTGCTTTTAAAAAAAAATTCAATGGAGTGCGAGTGGTAGGTGAGATGCCACATCAGACAATCTGATCTGAGAAATTTGTGAGCAATTTCTTGCGAACGTGGTATACACATGCAAAGCACATGCGGAGGTCAAGGATTAAAAGTAGCATAATATGGCTCGATACACAATACACATTGAGTTTGAATAAGTTATTTTTTTACTCAAAATAAAAAGCTTAATATGTGTGTTATAAACTTGGCAACACGTTAGGCTGTTGGTTGACAGATGACGTCGAAGTTGTCTGCACTCTGCACAATAGAGCAGGTGTCCCGGGCGTTTATTAACCTATTAACCGATATTTTATTATTTTTGTGTTTACATTTTCGTCCCTATTGGAAATAAGGATTTAAATAAATTAAAATTAAACAGGCATTTTACATTTTAGTCCCAGATAAGTAAGTACTAGTTTTACTTATCCGGCAATGTTTAGTTAGTGTTTGTGTGTTCAAAATGCAAAAATATCGTTTTAGAAGTTTGTAAAAACGAAGAAATTATCTACAATTTGGAGTATTCCAGATTGATTGTTATTGATCAAATATTATAAGACAGCGCCGCTACAACTGGCTATCATAGTTTAATATTTCGTTAAATTTAAAATAAATCGGCATCAGCGAATATTAAAAAAGTGCGCATTTAGTGTATCTACTTCTCGGAAATCTGTTGTGTTTTTAGTGTATTCAATAAGTATGCAAAAATATCGTTTTAGGAGTTTGTTGTTTGCAAAAACGAAGAAGTAGTGTACAATTCCGCAGTAGTAGTGATGGATTTATTTATCAGATATTATATTAATTATTTCAAAAATGTTCATTTTCACCTCTCTACAATTGGCAACGCCGCGTACTGCGGTTGTAGGTTGGAAGCCATCGTGAAAAATAATTGTCATATGCGCCGATTTACCAGGGAAAAACGTGGATTTGCCCCATTTTGTAAACATCGAATAAAAATTCCGAAACAAATTTTTTATGGTTTTTCATGCTTTCCTGAGCATGTGGTTAAAATTTTTGTACTGAGTGATAGTTCACCCTGTATACGCAGGACAATGATATTATGAACAAACACTGTACATTAAAAAAAAAAGCAGCTCACTGTACATTCTACAATTACCGAAGGTGCTCAATACATTCAGAAGGTTGGCGACCACTGTTCTAGACTTTTATTCTCAGCCCAGGCCAACTGATGTGCACCATTGTTATTATCAATTAATTTCAGTTTATTTAAAGATATTTCCTCCTGACCGGTTAGTATGGACCGATGGAGTAGGTAATATTAGTCCCTTTTTTTTGGGTTAATAAATAACCATCTGCTTAGGATCCGACATAAGGGAACCTCAATTCTTGAAAATTCATATTATTTACTAAACATGTATCTCATATAATTTCAGTCCATATTCTACGCACAGACGGTAGTGATGCGGATATAAACGAACTGGGGCGCATTGCTGTAAAACTACCTTTACCTCCGGGTTGTATGACCACTCTATACAAAGCTGACGATCGATTCGCTAAAACGTACTTTACAAAATATCCGGTAAACGAATCCGCTTAAGTGAAATCTGAAACGTAGAAATAATTTCGTGACATTCCAGGACTACTACGATACAATGGACGCAGGCTACTTGGATGAAAACGGACTGCTTTATGTCACAGCCAGAGATGATGACATAATCAATGTCGCAGGCCATCGTTTATCAACTATGGCCATTGAAGACATAGTACTATCGCATCCAGATGTTGCCAATGCTTGTGTAGTGTCTGTTCCGGATCGAATTAAGCATGAAGTACCCCTGTGCCTGTTTGTGCCCAAAGAAGGTTGTTACAACAAGAGTAGTTTGTCCTTGATTAATAAAATCTACTGTTTTTCAGATGCGTTACTAAACGATTTTCTCATAGCCCAGGAATTGGTAAACATGGTTAGGAAACAAGTTGGGCCGGTGGCAGCTTTCAAATTAGCTGAAGCTGTTAAAGCGCTACCAACCACGCGTTCCGGTAAAATTTGTAGGAAATCTATTGCTGATCTAGCTAGGAATAAACTTAGGAAGGTGTGAATGAATTTTCTATATTAGAAATTCATTTAATTTATCGTTTATATTTCAGATTCCTGCAACAGTATTAGATCCCTCCGTTTATGTTGAAATTGAAGATACTTTGAGAAATATGGGATTTTGTATCGATAAAAATTATTTTTAGTTTCTTTTTGATCATATTATAGAGAATTGAAATTTGAGATAGTCACTGTAAATTTTTTTTGATTATGTTATGCGCAGTATTTGTGATACGATCGTGAAATAATCCGCTGACGAGTTTGGGAGACTAAAACTTAGGAAAACGAGCTACAGCCACTGAAACTAATGCGACAAATAGAGGGTGGCATTGCAGATCAGACTCTATTCTTCTCTTTTCAAATTGCCGTGCAAACAAAATGGTATGGAACGAATTTCATTTCTCTAAGATCAGATCGCGCCGAATGCCTGTTTATTATATTATTATTCCTGTTACAGATATTCTGCTATTATAAAAATGTAATATTTTAATTATTTTTTTAATTAAATTACTTTAACATAATAAACCAAACAAATTTGAGTGTATTTTCATTTTATCCCGCCCAGATCAATTTTCTGAGTATGCCACTAACTGGAATAGTTAGTAGACCTGCTGATATTTACAAAGCCTTTTTGATAAATTTATTAAAATCACAAATTTAACATTTCACACTGCTACACATGCTAAAAATTGAACAATGCATCAGCCTGTCAAAAAAAATATACAGGGTTATTCACGCTATACGCTGGGAATCAAATCGCAATAATTTTTCATTGAAAGTTACTTCATTGTTTTTGAAAATACTCGTCTCTATAATTATTCCACCCATTTGTCATAACAATTTTACCAATTAGCATTCACGGATTCCTCTGCTGACGAAAATCATTGACCACGCAATTTATACTTGATGTTTGACAAAAAGAAATCATTGAGTACGAAATCAGAGGTGTTAGGTGGATAACCGACCCAGCAATTCAACTTTTTGAGCATGACAAGATGGGTGGTGCTCGCATTGTTTTGAATGACAACGACTGTTTGTTCTCCTTATTTCAATAAGGACTTCCAGCAAACAAACTGATGCAATACTTTTTCAAATTATACAAGGTATTTCAAAAGCACTGAAATTATCAAAGTTGTGAAACCTCTATGCTACTGAATTATTGAAATCTCCTCTCAAAATAATGTATTGGCAAGAATATGCTAACTTGCACTTTATTTATGGATTTTGTGATAGAAATAAGGCAGAAGCAGCTCGAGAATACCACAGACGATTTCCCAACAGACGACAACCACATATATTTATTTCAAAAAATGTGCACAATCAATTCGTTGCACAATGATTAAATGTCCTACCTAGAAATCCTAACCACCATAATACTGCAAGAATTTAACGGAGATCAAAGGGCAAACTATAACCAATTGAACTCCTAAAAGCACTATTTGAAGAGTATTAAAATGGAATCAACATGTTCATGGTTTACAACTAGGAGACGATTTTTTTACGAAATTAGTCACGTTTTACTCGACGTGGGATTGTAAATTTTCACAATCAACATTGAATGAATGAATATACAGTGGAAATCTTTTTGGTTCTGTGAGATGACATGCCACTCGATATCCGAAGCGATAAGCCTAGTTCGAACTTGATGGGTGTCCGGCGTATTTTGGCATGAACGTTCGTGTTTGAATACAAATTTTGAAGATAGGTCGCAATGGTCCTATTGCATGTCCAGCACGTATTCAGCAACGATCCTTAGCTCGTACCGGCTGCCAAATTCTTAAATTTTCTAAGCAGTTGTTTTGGCAATCTTAATGATAATATTTGTTTCTTTTATAGTGAGAAATTCCGCAGTATTTTAACATTATATCTATCTTTTCATCAAATTCTGTCGTTATAAATTGGACCACCGCCTAAAATGTCCTGTAATAATTATTTATTTATTTAGATTACATCTACCCAGACAGAAACACATCCAATTACAGGGTAGGTACATTACAAAACGATAAAATTAACATAAATACACATTTCAAAATTATAAATAATACAAATATTACAATCGCAATAAATAGTCAAAATAAGAATGGTTTAACAACAAATATTTATCTAAAAAACACTTTTTTAATATAAGATATGGTATTAAAAAACACATCAATATCGTTACTCACCGAGTCACAAACAGAACACATCTCAAAAAATGGCGAAAAGAGCAACAAGTTGGTACGTGCGGTAGGCAAGTAAAAGCTAGAACCATAATTACGCCTTCTAGTATGTGGAGCATGAAAAGGTATCATCGAAAGTAGGTCCGGAGAGTCAATGATGCCATTCACGATCTTGAATAGGAACAGGAGTGAGGCATATTCTCTACGCTTATCAAGAGGTACAAAATTAAAACGCCCCAGAAGTTCATCATGGGGAAATCCCATGGTTGGATACACTCCGTCACAGTTAAACCACAAATATTTCACAAATCTTCGCTGAATGCTCTCTAAGCTATTCGAGTGCAACGCATAACCAGGACTCCACACAACAGACGCATATTCCAATTTCGATCTAACGAAGGAATTATACAGTAAAATAAGAGTTTTAGGTGACACAAAATGCTTTGTATTTCTCATAACAAAACCCAGACACTTACAGGAAGACGAAACCACATCAATCACATGCCCCACAAAACGAAGTTTAGTGTCAAAGAGCACCCCCAGATCCTTAACCTCATCGCATATTTTAAGCGGAACAGAGTCAATGCCATACACAAATTTTATTGGATTTATCTTACGAGTAAAAGTTACAGAACAACACTTATCCAAATTAAGGGCAAGCCTGTTTTGAATGCACCAGTCAAGCAGGACATTCAGATCATTCTGCAATTGAAAACAGTCAGAAGTTGAGGTAATTAGTGAATAAACCTTAAAATCATCAGCAAAGAGTAGAAAGCGACATTTCACGCCATTAACAATGTCATTAATAAAACACATAAATAAGAGGGGACCCAACACAGAACCCTGCGGCACTCCAGATGTTGCACAGATAATACCGGACTTGAAACCACGGTACTCCACATACAATTTACGTTCATGGAGATAAGTAGACAGAAATTTTAAAAGATCCACAGATAAACCAAATTCCGAAAGCTTTTGCAGCAGAATTCCGTGGTCAAGCCTGTCAAACGCTTTGGTAAAATCCGTATAAATAACGTCAACCTGACCCCCGCTATCCAAGCTTTCTACCAAAAACTGGCTCAAAATTACGAGATTAGTAGCGTGATGAGCCGCTTGACATGATTAAACAAAACTTCATGCAACACGATCTCAAAACACTTGGCAAAATTCGATTGTATGGCAATAGGCCGGTAGTTTCTAATATCCTGCCTATCACCTTTTTTGAAGATGGGGCTCATCCTAGACAGTTTCCAGAAATTCGGAAACTCATTATATTTTAATGACAGATTAAATATAGTTGAAATCATCATTGTCAAAACAACAAACTAATTTTGTTTACAATATTGTTTACAATTTGATATTATGCCAAGTAACTATTATATTCCCCTCTCCACATCCACACACAAAAAAAAAATACGTCAATTATTATAAATATTCAATTGAAATATTTCCAGCACATTAAAAAATCATGTACTTATTGTTTTTTAAGTTCATTTCATTACGTTCTCAGTATTGTTTCCTATACATATATAATTTTTTTTTTCTGAATAATAAAACGATTTTGGTTTTCGCATTTCCTGAATACAAAAATTCTTGGATAATCCGTAACCTCGGGAAGTGAAATTCATTCTAATAATTTGACGATGAGTGCTTTCAAGAAACAGCGTATTGAAAATAATAATGGTAAGTAATAAGTTTTTCGAAACATTTGTATTTCTCAACAACTTTCATTTAAGAAACTTGTCCTTGTTATTCTTTAAATGTTTGAAAACAAAGCCCACTCTGTACAGGGCAGCCAATGCAACCCGAACCTTGTGGTGTCTTGCCTTTTTTATGATATGCCATTGAGCCCTGCTTGGACTCAGGTTCATAATGATGAACCCAAGTTTCGGATCCAGGCAGGCACACAATCATTATGTTCAACTATATTCACGACAACATTCTGTGTTATTGTTTTTGCGATGGCGTGAGCATTCTCGGCACCTATTTTATAGTGACCTTTGTCAATTCAAGATGATCATGCAGAATTTGAAAAATGGTTGTAACCAACCATATCGGCATCTTGTTCCTTCTTCCAGTATAATTTTAAATTGTTGCAGTTTCATTTCAATAGGCCGCCCCGAGTCGACTTAAAGCTGCTTAAAGGGCCATGTCACAATAAACCATTGTTTTTCCTGGACAAGATTTCCCATAAACGCATCCCATCTCTTCCATAATGGTTTACGGAACGGCCTTTCCTTGCTTAGTCAGGAACTTTATAACGGCGCGGTGTTCGTTATTCTCTATGTCTTAACATTCCTTGTTTTCTTGTCGATTGAGTTGCTTGTTCAACGATAGTTCAAATATTCATGACCCGAATAAAATAAAACTTGGTATTTACCATAATGATGTCACAAATTCGTTCTTGCTGAAGTTTATTATCTTTAACTTTATTGTCATAAAAGAATCACAAAAGTTCTTGTAGACAAGGTCATACTTAAATTAATATATAACAAAGACGTTTACAAGTACAAAAGATTTGAAACACAATGTAACTAAAATATTTTAAAAACATACGTAAACCTACTACATTATGTTGTCAGTCTTAGTAGGAAGGCAAGAGTAAAATCTCAAATCCCCCAAACATTCATGAAGTAAAATATGTAAATAACAACACAACATAAATATATATATAAATGCAAGTAGCAGAACAGAAAAGACATAATACATTATAATACATTAAAATCATCAAACCAAGCCAAAAGCGGATCAACACAACAAAATCAAAACAAACACTACCACGCATCAGCAAAGTAGTCCTCCAGTGAGTAATAGGCCTTCTCAAGAAGAACGCGCTTAACAGCCTCCCTAAATTGCTTGGGATTTTTTACGGCCGTCAAGTTTGGCGGCAAATGATTGTACATTCTGCGACTGTCATAAAGGAGTGATTTCTTTACCAAGGCAGACCTCGGTATAGGCAAGTGCACCCGCTGAACTAGTCTCGTGGGATAAGGGTGACTAGGTGGAGCTGAGCTGTTAATGTTTCTTACATTTTTATGAATAAGACATACAGTTTCTAAAATGAAAAGTGATGTAAGAGTCAATATTCGATGTTTTTTGAATAATTCTTTACAGCTTGCAGTAAAATCTGTCTTACACATATAACGAACAGCCCGCTTCTGCAGTGTAAATATACTCTTAAACAAAGTTTGGCTACAAGTACCCCAGAACGCTATTCCATATCGTAGATACGCCTCCACTAAAGAGAAATACACATTTCGTGCAACTTTCAGTCCAAGAGCCCCTGACACAACTCTCAAAGCATAACAGCCAGATGAAACCTTTTTGCCTAACAGTTTAACATGTTCATCAAACTTAAGCTTTAAATCAATTTGGAGTCCCAAAAATTTAACACAATTAGGACTATTAATATGGTTATTTTCAAATAGCAAATCATCAAATTTAAAATTAAAAGATAATACATGTGTTTTTGATAAATTAAATGAGATAATTCGAATCGCACCATTCCTTTAACTTTCCCAAATCACTTCGAATGTTTTCTTTGACAAAATCAGCATCTCTATCATGCCAAAGGAGTGTCGTATCATCCGCAAACAGCGTAAAGCTTCCCGTTAGTCCAATAGTGGTAATGTCGTTAATATAAAGAAGAAAAAGAACAGGACCCAAAACAGACCCCTGTGGCACTCCGCAAGGCACACACATACTATCAGACATACCACTCCCAGTTGCCTTCGGTCAGTCAAATAGGAATGAAACCAGTCCAAAGATGCACCCCTAACACCATACAACTCAAGCTTCCTGAGAAGGATGCTGTGATCTACACAATCAAACGCCTTTGAAAAATCGCAAAATACTCCGGCAACTGCTCTATTCTCATTGAGCTAGAAATAAACATTCTCGAGAAAAGAAAATATGGCATCCGAAGTGCTCCTGGCGCTCTGGAAGCCAAACTGCTCCGATGTTATTATATTATTGGCTCTGAGAAAACTAAGGAGTCGCTTTTCGATTATTTTGGAAAAAGTTGACAGTAAAGATATGGGCCTGAAATTTGATGGATTATCAGTTTCACCACTCTTATGTAATGGTATAACCAATGCGGTTTTTAGGCATGCAGGAAATACACCTCGTAAAAAAGATAAGTTTATAGCATCGATTAAGGCTCTAAGAGCAGACAATGGTAAGTTTTTAATTACTGTAATCGCAATTCCACAAGAGTCTCTCTTCCTGATCTCAGCAACAACCTCAATCATCTCCGCCAAATCCACAGCAGACAAACAAAATGGACCATCCCATAGACGCTCTCCCATATAGCTTAAGGCGTCGTTCTTTGGTTTAATTGATTCCGTCAGCCTTCTACCAATGGAACAATAAAATGCATTAAGATCGTTTGCGTCCACATCGGGCTCCACAGTCTGAGTAGCATTTCTACCTCTAAGATCATTTACTATCGACCAATATTCCCTGGTTTTATTATTTGCATGGTGGATACGAGAATCAAAATATTTAGATTTCGATAGTTTCATAACTTTCCTATATATTGATCGATATGTTCTATAATAATTCATTAGATCTGTTGAATAAATATATTTTTTAAGGTAATGCAAGCAACGCAAATTTTTTCCAGAGAGTATCAGTTATGATTATTTTTTAAACGTAACAAAAAATTGCAAAGATATCTCGCGGTGTTGATCCAACTAACATCAGATAAATAGAGAGCCAAATGGTGTTTTCCAAATTTTTTAGATAACGAAGAAAACTGATATTACAAGCAGATTTTAACTCAAATTTTGCTTAATAATTTAGTTAAAGGTTTGAGAATTCAAATTACATACTCAACAAAACTTTTAGGAAATGCTTTTTCACATAAAAAAAAAACACTAAACGTTTTACCTACTGCACAAAAATTTAATTTAATTCTAATTTATTCCCAAAATACTAAATAGGACAATAACTTTTACATTAACACTCGCAGGAAGGTCAACATTCGCAAAAATCAATATCACTGCGTAAAATAAAACAACTTTAGTTTTAAATATTTCCAAACTTTTATAATATACAAATTTATATTTCAAAATCACACGACATGTTTCGTCCACACAGTGGCTTTATTTGATAAAGCCACTGTGTGGACGAAACATGTCGTGTGATTTTGAAATATAAATTTGTATATTATAAAAGTTCGGAAATATTTAAAACTAAAGTTGTTTTATTTTACGCAGTTATAATGAATTTCCAACAAGTATCGGCTAATTCTATTCAAAAATCAATATCAACAACCTATTCACTATTTCATTTTTTAATAATTTAATTTTCAGTACAGCGATTTCAATTTCCTACCATCGATTATCAAACCGTTTACAATGAATCGATTGAGAATCCAGCTAGATTTTGGGCGAAGCTAAGTGAGTTAGTAACTTGGTCGAAACCCTGGCGACAGGTTCTGGATAATTCTAGAGAACCTTTTACAAAATGGTACTAAATAATAATAATAATACATCAGGTTTATGAGGTGAAATCAAATTACAATGTGTCCACGGATAGAGTCTGCTTGTGTCGAAACTACAATTTCAAATGCCAAATTTACGATTACTATACAGGGTTTTGTTTTTTTTTTAATTTTATGAAAATATTTTCAAAACCGTGATTTATAACACCAATTGTGCAAAAAAACACTAATAAACTTTCTTCTCAAAGTGGTTAATTTCATAGTTACTATTAAAATAATGAAATTAAAAAAACAAGAAAATCAAAATCATTAAAAATATTATTTTTGATATACCCTGTATAGTAATCGTAAATTTGGTATTTGAATTTGTAGTTTTGACACAAGCAGACGTTTTTATAAAGAATGACTTTTTCTTCTAAATCTACAAATAAAAAAGTTTTTCTTTTTCCAAACTCTACCCAATGTGTCCCCGGATAGAGTTTGGCAGAGCAAAAACTTTTTTATTTGTAGATTTAGAAGAAAAAGTCATTCTTTATAAAAACGTCTGCTTGTGTCAAAACTACAATTTCGAGTACGAAATTTACGATTACTATACAGGGTATATCAAAAATAACATTTTTAATGATTTTGAGTTTTTTGTTTTTTTTCTAATTTTATTATTTTAATAGTACCGTATACGGGGTTATTTTGGAAAATTTTCAGAGTGTTTCACTTATACCTTAAAACTGGTTGCAAGAATATTTTGAATTAATGGCGGTTTGGATAGTGCCCTATGAAAGCTACATTATGCGTAGGAAAGACAGACCCTCTACATTGCGCAAGGACAAATATATTTTTTTAAAAGGGGTTATTTTGGACAACGGGTTTTTATGGACACCAAAAATTTTTTTAAAAAAGGTTCAGTAGCAAAAATACACACTTTTTTGTTAAAAAAATTAGAATTTTGTAAGGTATTTATTTTCTTTTACCAAGTATAACACAACATCTTAACAAAACAATAAAACATACTTTGTGAAACTTATAAGAACATAACATAAGAACTAGGTACCTAAAAAAATCCTCCGACAGTCCACGTGTTCCGCATATTTTCAGCCTTGTACACTACATACACAGGCAGGAGCTGTCCATCAGCCGTTCCTGAGTACATTAAACTGATTGCAGTTTTGGTGGAATTGACTACCCGTTCAGGATATTTACTGCCTCGTTTAAAAATAAACTTTTTTGGACCAGGATTGTCTGTCAGGTTGGTTTCGTCGAAATTTATCATTAGCGAAGGGTTAGTATTACGCAATATTTCTCTAGCATTGTTAAAAAAAATCGTCCAATTTACTGGCTGTAGTCTTTGCTCTTTTGGTTGAAATGTTTGCCGAGAGGCGATTAGAAATTGTATGTTTATATCTTTTCAAAAAAGCGCTGGCCCAATCTGGACCCGGAAAATTATTTCTCAGTCGTCTTTCAGTTAAACCCTTCTTATCGAGATAATTTTTTACTAACAATCTGAGGCCGTAGGTATCAAAGGGAAAGCCCCAGGAAGCGACTAAATTGAGGTGGTCAATTATAACTCTCTCTTCTTCTTCAGATAAAATATGAGGTCTGCCTGCTTGTTTGTAGGTGCTTCTACGTTTCGCTTTTAGTGCAAGTGTGTATTTCGGTATCCCATATTTTTTTGACGCAGCACTCAAAGTCATTTGTTGGCTTTGATATGAGTGTATGGCATATTTTCCTCAGTGTAGCTATTGTACGGCATAAAATTATTTCCATGTCTACTGTGCCCCAATGTTCTTTTATAATTGCGAACCATTGCGTTACGATAGGAGGTAGATGCCTCAAATGTACAAAAATATATACATTTTCAGACATTCGGGGATATTTTGGACAGCGGGGCTATTTTGTACAATTTCGTACAAAATAGCCCCCTGTTCGAAAAAGCCTTATAAGTTTGTTTCTGTTTAAGCAAAACTAATGAAATTGGCAATAGATAGCGGCCATAGTGCATACTTTTTATTTAATTATTAACTATATCCCTACTACAATAGCAAAAGCTTCCACATATAAAAGTTTGACGCTTATGAAAAACGCTTACATTCTTAGCCGTTTATGCACACCCTCTCACGAAGATACACAAGAGGCTAATAACGCTTGTTTACGCGCCAAATTAGTCGTACCGGTCCAGTGAACGATACAAGACCTACGACGTTGCCACAATTCACTTTATGTTGCACACGGATGCCATATTTAACTAAAGAGCACGAGTTCCAAAATAACCCCGCGTTTCTAAAATACCAGCGCCGTTATACGGTAGCTATGAAATTACCTACTTTGAGAAAAAAGTTTATTAGTGTTTTTTGCACAATTGGTGTAGTAATAAATCACGGTTTTGAAAATATTTTCATCAAAAAATCAAAATCATTAAAAATGTCATTTTTGATATACCCTGTATAGTAATCGTAAATTTGGCATTTGAAATTGTAGTTTCGACACAAGCAGACGTTTTTATAAAGAATGACTTTTTCTTCTAAATCTACCAATAAAAAAGTTTTTCCTCTTCCAAACTCTATCCGTGGACACATTATATATTCAAACCCGATCAGTTGCAACATCAGTAGCTTATACAGGGTTTTCGTAAATAAAATGGCCACTATTGCTACCTCCGAAACTAAACCTACATAAAAACTGAAAACAGTAGCAGTATTTAATCCTTGGGAACAATATATTAGTAATCTTTTTGCAGATGATAGACCTCAGTTAGAAGATAATCAGGAAGATGACCTGTCTGGACCGTCAATTACAATAGAAGAGATTACTAGGGCAATAAAAAGCTCGAAAGATAAGAAAACGGTTGGACCAGATTTAGTGCCTGTTGAACTGCTCAAATTACTAGACAACGAAAGTATTAAGAGGCTACAAAGATTTTTCAACCAAATTTACAACACAGGAAAATTCCCAACCAAATGGCTTACATCTCTTTTTATTCCACTCCCAAAGAAGAGCAACGCAACAAGATGTGAAGATCACAGATTGATCAGCTTGATGAGCCACACTCTGAAAGTGTTTCTGAAGGTCATTCACTACAGAATTTCCACAAAATGCGAAAGCGCTGTTGGATCCTCTCAATTCGGATTTAGAAGGGGTCTCGGTCCAAGAGAGGCACTGGTCGCAACCCAAGTGTTGGTTCAGAACTATTATGATCAGAGAAAAGATGTAGTGATGTGTTTCATAGATTACGAAAAAGCATTTGATAGAGTGCAACATCACAAACTCGTTCAAATGCTGAGGCGAATTGACATAGAGCAAAAGGACATACGCTGTATTGAAAGCTTGTACTGGAACCAATCAGCGGCAGTTAGATCTGACAGCGAAGTTACGAAAGCACAGAAAATCCTTAGAGGTGTAAGACAGGGATGTGTCCTCTCCCCACTTCTGTTTAACATTTACTCTGAAAATATATTCCAGGAAGCTCTCGAAGGACAACAATTAGGCATCAAAGTAAATGGCACATGGATCAACAATATACGGTATGCAGACGACACAGTCCTGATAGCAGACAATATGAATAACCTCCAAAGACTCCTGGACATGGTTGGAATGCACGGCCGACGCATGGGAATCAACATCAACATAAAAAAGACAAAATTCCTAGTAATCAGCCGCAAATTGGATGAGTTCCGGAATGCGGAACTTACATACGATAGTGAAGACACAGAACGAGTTAAAAAGTTTAACTATCTGGGGACTTGGATATGTGAAGACTGGTCTTCAGATGCGGAAATCAGGTACAGGATAGAAAAAGCGAGGAGCTCATTCATGAGATTCAAGAACGTCTTTACGAACTCCGACTTTGACCTCAATCTCAGAATAAGATTTACAAAGTGTTATGTATGGTCCGTACTGTTGTATGGTATGGAAGGCTGGACAGTGAAGGTTAGCACAATGAATAGGCTAGAAGCATTTGAAATGTGGATCTATCGAAGAATCCTGAAAGTCCCATGGACAGCAAGAAAGACCAACGAGGAAATTTTGAGGACGATAGGAAGAGAACGCGAATTGCTGGACATGATAAAGCGCAGGAAAACAGCGTATCTGGGGCATGTGATACGCAACGAAAGGTACCATTTCCTACAATTAATAATAGAAGGAAAAATAGAAGGAAGAAGGGGTGTAGGCAGAAAGAGGATGTCGTGGCTCCGAAACATCAAGCATTGGACAGGAATAGGAAACACAGGAGAATTAATTCACACCACCAGAGATAAGAAAAAATGATCCATTAATGGATAGCAGCGGAAGAAGAAGATTTAATTCTTAAAGAACAGATATTTATCATCCTATGGCCTTTTTGCATCGACTAATTGATTTCACCCCATAATTATTTATCTCCACTTATAAATGGTGTAGTAGTTGTTAAAAATTCTTTATTATAGGTTTGTTGGTGGAGAACTAAACGCTTGCTACAATGCTGTAGACCGCCACGTTAAAGCAGGGAATGGTTCTAAAGTCGCATTAATATACGACAGTCCAGTAGTAGGAATCGTTGAGAAAATCACGTACAGTGAACTACTAATCAAGGTATAAGCACAGAAATTTATTTCAAATTAATACATTAATTCTAGCACTTTTCAAGGTATCAAAACTGGCCGGTCTCCTAGCTAAACATGGTGTCTGTAAAGGTGACATAGTCGTAATTTATATGCCACTAATACCTGAAACTGTTGTCGCCATGTTGGCTGTGGCTAGATTAGGTGCGGTACATTCAGTGGTTTTTGGAGGTAAAGAGAAGCTATTTTATTATGCCAACTGTACACACTTGTCAAAACAAGCAGAGACAGCCCAAGATCGAGATGCAAGGCACGAAAAAGACATGCACCATGTACAAACTCTTTCTCGGGCTGTCTTGGTTCATCTCAATAATTTAGAAACTATTTGAAAAAATAATAAAAAATGCAACAGTTTTGCGGTTTTTTCCTAAAACAAAATGAATTTAAATCCGAACCAGCAGAACTGGATATTCAAGTTTAATTTTAGAAAACGAATTCGATAAAACCAAAACACTTTCTGGAGACAAGGGCCGAATGTCCGAAGAAATTCCAACAGAAACAATTAAACTTGAATATCCTACCTAGTACGAGGCACGTTTTTTTAGTAAGTACTGTTTTGTGATTCCGCCGCCGCAGCGCTACGGTCGGCGTTCCGCGCATGCGCGCTGGTACCTACATCTCTTGTCTACGCACTGACGCCATTACAGTCCGATTCCTCATTGTATACGTTGTTTACTGAGTGTTTAAGATGCCTCCGACAGTCCCGCCGATTGTGAAGTACGGGCTGTTATACGATTTCTTAGTGCTAAAGGCGTAAAACCGATCGATATTCATCGTGAGATCTGTGATGTTTACGAACAAAACATTATGAGTGATTGAATGGTAAGGAAATGGGTGAGAGCATTTAAAGATGGCCGGACAAATGTGCATGATGAAGAACGGAGTGGGCGTCCTTCGGTCGTTAATGAAGATTTGGTGCAGAAAGTGGAGGAAAAGGTGAGAGAAAACAGACGCTTTACAATTTCATCAATGTGCGACTGCTTTCCTCAATATTCTCGTAGTGTTTTGTATCGCATTGTGACCGAGAACTTGAATTACCGGAAATTGTGTTCCAAAAATGTTGACGGATTTGCACAAAACCCAACGTTTAGGCAGTGCATTGACTTTCCTTGAGCGGTACCACAATGAAGGTGAAGATTTTTCAGACCAAATTGTTACTGGTGACGAAACATGGGTGGCCTACGTCACACCAGAATCGAAACAACAATCCATGGAATAACGACATTCATCATCACCCAAAAGAGTGAAGTTTAAGCAAACAATTTCTGCCCGGAAAATCATCTGCACAGTTTTTTTGGGACAGAAAAGGAGTATTGCTAGTGGAGTTTCTGCCTCGTAATGAGGCAATCAATGCAGCGTCTTATTGTGAGACATTGAACAATCTGCGTCGTGCAATCCAGAACAAAAGACGTGGCAAGTTGAGTAAGGGTATCGTTTTGCTGCATGACAATGCCCGTCCACATGTGGCTAATCGGACCAAAGATCTCATCAAATCTTTTAAATGGGAAACTCTAGATCATCCTCCATACAGCCCTGATCTGGCGCCCAGCGACTACCATTTGTTCCTGCACTTGAAGAAACACCTGGGTGGTCAGCGTCTTCAAGACGATAACGAAGTCAAAACATTTGTGATACAGTGGTTAACAAGTCAGGCGGCAGAATTTTATGAGGAGTGTATTCAAAAACTGGTGCCACGTTATGACAAGTGCCTCAATATACACGGAAATTATGTAGAAAAGTAGATTAAGGTACAGGCTTTCATGTAAAAATAAAATTATTGCGATATCTTTGCACGTCTTTTTTTAATTCCAAAACGGTACTTACTTAAAAAACATGCCTCGTATATGCCCTGAAACAATTTGAAAATTCCCATATTTCGTTAGGGTTTGCTGCAAACGAACTTAAGACACGTATCCAGCATGCTGAACCCAAAGTGATTATCGCTGCAAGTTGTGGAATAGAACCAACAAGGATTGTTGAGTAAGTTGTGTTTCAAATTAGCTCTCTAACGAAAAAATTACGTAAAATTCTGAAACAATTCGTGTTACTTGAAATCAACCTGAATTAATTGTTCTCGTTATTTCAAACCCGTAAAATTTTTGAAACAACGAAAAAAAATATCTAAATGCTGTTTTCTTCAAGCAAAACCAGATTTTTCTGGGGTCATTTCACCACGGACTGGCCCATTGTCCAAAAAGGATTAATGGTTAGAAGTAAGCAAAAAGCTACGTTGGGTTTTTTAAGATAGTGAACTACGCGTTTATTTTTCTTCGCTCTGTAATTCACGCCTTTTGAATCTCCTCAGATGGGTTCAGGGATACAAAAACAAAGAGAATCTCTTCTTATTTTGTATCCCGCCACACTTCCTATGAAGATAAATCGCGACTATATTTCATTAACCATCTACTCCTTAAACATGATTGAGATTCTCATTTATCCCAAAAACAGTTACATGACGGAATTGAATGCAGCTATTGAAATGTCCATGTTCAAACCAAAAAAATGCATTATTTTCCAACGACCGCACGTGTTCACTGCAAAACTAACACCGAATCGTGATATCAACTGGCAGGAGGCAATTGAATATGTTCAACCAGTTGAAACATGTGTGGCGATCGAGGCAAATGAACCGTTGTACATTATATATACATCCGGTACTACTGGTAAGTCAAATTTTAAAAATATTAAGTAAGTTTAAATCATCAATAATAATGTTTGTATAATAAGGTGAGCCTAAAGGTGTTCAAAGACCGATTGCTGGCCATTTGGTCAGTTTGATCTTTACTACAAAGTACCTTTACTGTATGAACACAAATGACGTTTGGTGGGCAACCAGCGATTTTGGATGGCAAGTCGGACATTCCTACATGTGCTATGGACCTTTATGCTATGGTATCACCAGCGTGATTTATGAAGGAAAACCGGCAACAACGCCAAATCCCAGCTCATATTACAGGTATCTTTATTATATTTTAATTTAGAGCCAGTTTTACTTTTCAATAGAAAGTAAAAACGCTTAACAAATCGAACCAAGTAAGTCACGAAAACAAAATTCGTTCACCCTGTACAACTAATTTCAGGATTATTAACGACTACAAAGTCAATGGATTCTTCACAGTACCAACTGTAATACGAATACTGAAAGAAATCGATCCTGACGGAAAATACAAACTGGACTATGACCTATCGAGTTTGAGGCAGGTTTGGTTAGCAGGTACATTTGCAGAAGCACAATAATTATTCGTTGCACGAACTAAACTTAAATTTTGTTTAGGTGAAACACTGGATGTTGGTACAAAAGTATGGACTGGGAAAATATTCGGTGTCCCAGTGATGAACCATTGGTGGCAAACTGAGAGCGGTTCACCCATTTCCGGCACTTGTGCCGGATTTATAAATCACTGCAAAGATACTAAACTTACTACTGGTTTACCAGTACCTGGTTTCAACGGTATGTCTTAGCAACAAGTAAATATTCAGGGTGGTACAATGAAAACGAAACAAAGCCCTTTTCGAGTACTTATAGATAATAACATCTAATGGAATTAAATCTGAAGACCTGGCGAACCAAATTGGTGAATCTGACCCGTATCGCGATTCAAGTATATTGTCCTTTCAATCAAAATATCAGGCCATGTATGTTAAAATTTCAATAAGGGTTATAGCTCGTAAGGTGCAACGCATTCTCACTAGGCTCAAATTATTTCTCAGAGAGAGGACTATTAGAAAAATAGATATGTTAGAATTCTGTTTACCTCTAGTGTTGTTTAGATTTTATTAGACCACTTTGTAGATTGATACTTAACGTATTAAAATTACAGTGAAAGTACTGCGAAAAGACGGTTCCGAGGCAGGAATTAATGAACCAGGACGATTAGCAATTAAACTACCTTTACCCCCAGGGAATTTTAATAACCTATTCAAAGCTGACGAGCTTTTCGTTGCAACTTATTTCGTACAGTACCCGGTAAGTTGTTAAAATTTTAATTTTTCTAAAACTACAATATAAGTACCTACTTTCTCAGGGATATTATGACACTATGGATTCAGGCTACAAGGACCATAACGGATTGATCTATGTGACAGGACGTGAAGATGATATTATAAACGTAGCTGGACACAGACTATCCACACTGGCTATAGAAAATATCGTCCTATCCCATCCAGATATTTGTCATGCATGTGTCGTATCTGTTCCGGATAAAATCAAAAATGAGATTCCGCTTTGTCTGTATGTACCCAAAGAAGGTAAAATCACTCTGTTTTAAGATGCAACTACCTATATACTTAACAA
The DNA here is from genome assembly GCA_911728435.2 of Apoderus coryli. Classification (NCBI taxonomy): domain Eukaryota; kingdom Metazoa; phylum Arthropoda; class Insecta; order Coleoptera; family Attelabidae; genus Apoderus; species Apoderus coryli. The sequence continues at coordinate 5,871,366 of OU452213.1, read as the reverse complement.
GAAATAATATTGTGTATACTTATATACCTAGATGTTGTTGATCGTAACGATTTGATTGCTGAGGACCTTATAAATATGGTTCGTGACCAGCTAGGTCGTGTGGCCTCCTTCAAAATGGTGGGACGAGTCAAAGGGTTGCCTACAACGCGGACTGGGAAAATTTGTCGGAAATCTATAGCTGATTTAGCACGGAATAAATTGAAACATGTAAGTTACTTACCCCCTTGCGGTCAATACTCCTATTCATGTTGCTGAATGATTATCATAAGCCTCTTGTTTTCATACATCTAATTCTAAGTCCATATCGTGTCTTACAAGCCATTATTACTAGTTGCCACCAGCTTTGTATCTTGTTTGCTGCCACATTGCTTAGTAGGTACATAAATTATGCAGTTACTTTCTACTAATTATATCAATAAACAATTATTATTTTTAATAAAACTATTCTTATTCAAAATTTTGCACTTGGGTATATCGTATAAATTAGAATCTGTCTTTTGAATGTCATTGTCAAGTATCAACTGTCTTAAGCCGATTTTCTTCAAGTCTCAACCAGAGACATGAAGAGGACAGAATGCACATCAACCTGCGCGAATTGTTTCACCATGCGTCCACCATTTTGTAGCGTCTAACTACTAAAGTAGCAGGCTGGAACCCATGCTTTACTTAATTGAGTAGTCTTGGCTCGTGGTATCTACCTAGTTTTACTAATTAAAAATACGATTGTTGCGTTATAAAATTTAAAAAAATATATTGAGAAGGGTAAGCGTGGTCTAAAAAATATAATAAATTATACGGCCATTATAGGAGAAAGGTGGTTACAATAATTAATTTTAAATTTTTTCAGATACCTGGTTCAGTTTTAGATCCAACTGTTTTCATTGAAATTGAACATGTTCTACGAAAATTTGGGTTCTGTACTGACACATGAAATAACAATAATATAATTTATTTATCTAATTTATACATAAGAAAAATAAAGATGGTAATGTTATTAGAATAAAAATGTGATTATTGATTACAAACATTAAACTTTCTTCACCTCTGGGCTCAGATGAATCGATTTAACAGTAGCGACAAGGGCCGCTCAACAATCTTTTCCAATAGTGAAAACGACATTCAATCCCAGATAAGTAAATATGTCGAGTTTAATTACCTACTGACCTACCATTGAGTTTTGAGTTATCCACTAAAAACTATTGGTCATATATAATAAGAACATACGATATAGTGGGGTGGCCTCTGTATCTTCCATCATTCAGTTAATTTTATAATTTTTACTCGGGCGAGTAGCTACAAGCAGCGGGTTCTGGGTTCGAACCAACTACGTATCAGGACAGTCTGCTCAAGTCTAGCGCGCTTAGCCAGTACACCACCCGCCCCGGCCTTTCTTAAGGTTTTATTCAACAAGTGAAATCTAAAAAGGAATTTTCGATAAAAATGATGTTGAGGGTAACATTTGATAGCTAACCTAAAAGGAAAGCAAAAAAATTGTTGACATAACCCAGAGACATAGTGAGGGGAGAATGAGCTTCGACGAGTGCGCATCCAATTTTTTGGTTTCACTATGCAGGCTGCCATTTTGAAGCTATTTGAGGAAAAGTGTAGTTCCAAGCCTGCAAATTATGATATGAAAATATGTATTAATAAATATGTTTGAATTGCTCATATATTATATTTTTTAGACCACGCTTACCCCTCTCAATATCTTTTTTTGAATTTTATAACGCAACAATCGTATTTTTAATTAGTAAAACTAGGTAGCACGAGCCAAGACTACTCAATCAAGTAAAGCATGGGTTCCAGCCTGCTACTTTAGTAGTTATACGCTTCAAAATGGTGGACGCATGGTGAAACAATTCGCGCAGGTTGACGTGCATTCTCTCCTCTTCATGTCTCTGTCATAACCTAAAACATGGCGGTCTGGCGTCGGTTTTGGCTTTGTCAACATGTTTGTTTGTTGTTCGTACATTTTAACCTAAAAATTCCAATAAAAATTACTTATAATATAAATCTTACTTATATTAATCAATTAAATAATAAATACAAATGTCGGGTGGTTTATTATATGGTGGCGATGAAATTGGTGCATTAGTATTCGATCCTGGTCATCATTCATTACGTGTTGGTTATGCCCAAGAAGACACCCCAAAAGCTGAAATACCTTCAGTGGTAGGTGTAGCACCAGATGATAACTTTAAATTGGAACCGGAAGTTAAACCTGATGATACCAATATCAATACAACTAATTCACAACGTAAGTTTATTCAAAGTACTTATTGTTCGCTATAACTTATTAAATAATGTCTTTTAGAGTACAAATACTATATTGATACGACTTTTCTGCATTCCCCACGGCCTAACATGGAATTGCATAGTTACATTAAAGACGGTATGATTGAGAATTGGGATATGTTCGAGAAAATCTTAGATTATTCATATGAAAAGATTATTCAGTCAGAGTCTCAATACCACCCAGTGCTATTTTCTGAATCACCATGGAACCAACGACAAAAGCGCGAAAAATTAACTGAAATCATGTTCGAAAAATACAAAGTACCAGCGTTTTTCTTAGTGAAAAACGCAGCTCTAGCCGCGTTTGCTAATGGTAGAGCCACAGCACTAGTTATTGATAGTGGTGCTACTCACACTACAGCTGTACCCGTATTGGACGGTTACGTCATATCGAATGCTGTTGTGAAGTCACCTTTAGGTGGTGACTACTTGTTAATGAGATCCCGTGAAATGCTCGAAGGCTTGGGAATAGATTTGACACCGGCTGCATTGATTGCTAGCAAAGAAGTGGTGCGAGACAAGGACAAACCACGATACACGAAGAAGAAACTGTCGTTTCAACCAACGAATTCGTGGATGACTTACATGATCAAGAAGACTATGCAGGATTTTCAACAAACTGTTTTACAGGTAGGAAATCTTAACAGTGATAAATTTTCAACTTCTTAAAAAAGGGATAACTCGAGAGTTTTACGACTTCAACATATAAGTGCATGATATAATCTAAAACTTGAGCCTGTTATTTGAAAATGCTCATAAATAGAAAAAAGTTCATTTGAAACCAATTGAAGCTAATTTTGTTAAAAATAAAGCTGTATACAAATATTTTTGTTACTTTCAGTAGATTTCGAATTATTTAGTAGCAAATTTCAGGAGAGGGAAAAGTTGCCAATTTTCATTACTTAATCAATTTCTTCACACAACTTTGACGGCCTGTAATTCGTAAAGAATCACAAATAAAAGAAAGTTTATTTGAAATAAATCGAAGCCAATTTTATTAGAAAGAAACCTATATACAATTATTTTGTACTACTTTCAGTAGATTCGAAGTTTTAGCAAATTTAAAGAAAGAGAAAAAATATTATCAACCGTTATTACTTAATCAATTTATTGGCACAACTTTGACGGCTTGTAAATCGAAAAGGATCAGAACTAGAAAAAAAATTGAGGCTAATCTTGTTAGAAATAAGGCTGTATACAAATATTTTTACTTTCAGTATATTACAGGGTGCGGCAACATAACTTCCTTATTTCAAAACGCAATAAAACTCATTTTATGGAGTAGAAGTTTTTATTATTTTCCTAAATAATGTAAAGTTTTGCTTCAAACAGTTTTAAAACTCATGTCAGGTAGGTGACGCCCTCCATTGTCGATACACTGAATAAGCCGATTTCTGGCATTTGTCATAACCCTTTCCAGCATGGCAGCTGGTATGTTCACTATTTCGGCCCGGATGTTGGCTTTGAGATCTTCTAGGGTTCTTGGACCCATGTAACTATTGATTTCCGAACTGGCACAGGCCCTAAATCGATTTCGAAAGGCACGCTGATTTGCTCTCACAGAACGTCCATTCGAAAAGTACCCCTCGCCGGCAAATGCACGTTGCTCACTGTTACAACGCATCGTGGAGCCTGACCGTATGGGGAACAAAACTTTTGATGTACGTCTACCGAATAAGAGCAGTCTCCCCCTAGTTCGATCTTTACAGTCTAAATAGCGCGCATTTCAAAAAAGGAAGTTATGATGCCGCACCCTGTATCATTGCAAATTTAAGGAGGGGAAAGAGTTGTGAATCAATTACTTGACATGACAGAATCAACAAACTGTATTTCTAGATTTGTCCTCATTTTGTAGGTGTCAGAAAATACATACGATGAACGAGTTGTTAGTAATATACCGGCAGTTCATTACGAGTTTCCGTCAGGTTACCATCAAGATTTCAGTTCGGAACGGTTTAAATTAGCTGAAGGTCTATTTGAGCACCATTTATTGGGGGCAGGACATATTGGTAAATAATTTACAAGCAAATTAAAAAATGTTTTCATAATATTTAGTGTTATTTCAGCTGCTACCAGTGCAGGAATGTGTGATGTTGATATACGACCAGCGCTCTATAGTTCTGTAGTTTTAACAGGTGGAAATTCCTTGGTTCAAGGGTTTAGCGATCGATTAAGTAAAGAATTGTCGTCGCGTACGCCTAGTTCTATGCGGCTGAAGATGATTGCGGCCAATGGGACTGTGGAGCGCCGTTTCGGTGCATGGGTAGGTGGTTCGATTCTAGCGTCAATCGGTACATTCCAGCAGATGTGGATGTCGATGCAGGAGTACCAGGAGTCGGGCAAGGCGCAGATTGACAGAAAGTGTCCTTAGTAGATTTAAGATTATTACTTAGTTTTTAAGAAATTAATTAATAAATGTATTGTCTAAATTAGAGGTTTGTGTATTTTTACTTACTACTACTATTTACTAATTATTCTTTGTAATTTTGTGATTTCTTTAATATTTACTCATTGTAGCCATTTAATGAAATGTTTTAGTTTGATACTGACATCAGACCATATTCTTCTAAAAATGGGCGATATCCTTCTACCCCTCATCTATCTAAGCTGAACAACTTAAATGGCATTCATCCTACTAATCCCAAATTGTACTATGAATGATTAATGTATTGTGACGAGTATTAAAATGTCCTCAACGCTTAAAGAGAAATAAATACATCCGGCAACACCGCTTTAATAATAATAAAGCTCTTTATTTTCAACAACAAGTAACAAGACCCACTTACAGAAAATTCAAATTCATTTCTAGACTAAAATTACAATTTGAAACTTAAATAAAAAACGACAAATTCACAATTATACAAATCAGTTAAAAATGCTTATCAATAAACAATTATAATTAAATGCAACGTTTTAAACAAAAATAATCATCTAAAAAAATTAAACATTCATGTGGCTCAAAATACCAGACCGAGAATCCACACCAATATCCGACCCCGCACAATAGTCATTAAAAACGGAGCAGATAAAATATACAGGGCTCTGCAGCAAAACATTGGATCTAGCCATGCTGAGATAAAAGGTGTTATCAGACCTCGACTCAGTTCTAGGAATACGAAACCGAAGACAGTCAAGAAGAAACGCACAATCGATTTTATTATGCAATAAATTATACAAAAACCTGACGGAAGAGACCATTCGCCGCATCCACAAAAATGTAATGTCAAATGTTGAAAGCAGGACATCGTGATCTGCACCCCTCACTGGATATACTCCCAACTCCCTAAAATATAAATACTTTACGAATCGCATCTGCACAGACTCTAATGCACGTGCATGGCACTGATACAAGGGATTCCACACGATCGAACAATCCTCAAGTCTAGCCCGCACAAATGAAAAATATAATAATTTAATGGTTGAAATATTTCTAAACTTTTTAGTGTTTCTGATCACAAACCCCAACATACGGGATGCAGATGCGGACAAGTGCTCATAGTGGGGAACAAAGGTTAAAGCTTCATCAAACAATACACCCAAGTCTCGAACCTGCGAAAGTCTTTCAATGGGTACAGCTCCAATAGTGTAATTCCAAATTACTGGGGTTTTCACTCTGTGAAAGCTAACAACGTTACATTTAGAAATGTTCAAATAGAGCTTATTTCGAATGCACCAGTTGTCGACAACTCGCAGTGCGTTTTGGAGTACCACGCAGTCCTCTATGGAGTCAATCCTACAAAATATTTTTAGATCATCAGCATAAGTCAATTTGGGACATTCTATAATTTCAACAAGATCATTAATAAAGATGTTAAACAATAGTTGGCCAAGGTTTGATCCCTGTGGCACACCTGATGTTGAAGCAAACTTTCTGGACTTATAACCTTCACACTCAACACACTGCATGCGATCGACAAGGTAAGATTCAAACAGCTTAACAAGCCCATTGGAAAAACCAATTCTATCTAAATGCTTCAAGAGTATATAATGGTCAATGCGGTCAAATGCCTTACGGAAATCCGTATATACAACATCTACCGGAGATCGATCATCCAGGGCCTCACATATGCTATGTGAAAAGGAGGACAAGTTAGTTAGACAAGAACGTCCTCCAATAAAACCGTGCTGATATGGAGACAATAAAATTTTTACTTGCGGATTCAGTTTATTGTGCAAGGCAATCTCGATAATTTTGGCAAAATTGCAGATCAATGCAACAGGCCTTTGGCTATTCTATATTAATATATTCTCTCTAAACTCGCGAATCACCCAAACGGGAGGAGACTCTGTACAAATTTAGTAGGCTATGGCTCGTCCGGGGCAGCGTTGTGTTAATTTGGTAGGATGTGCCTCGCTTGCCGCATGGATCTAGAATAGACGTACGCGTCTATTCGGGATACGAACGATACTAGTACGTATCGATACTTTGCTTCCGATACCAAGTACTTTTGGCATTGATACTTTTTGTTCGATACTTACACGCCTTAAATCATAGTATCGATACCAACATACCTAAACGCTTTAACACTGTGTTCTCAAGAGTGGCGCCATAGAAGAAGAAGACATATTTGATAATTTTGGCCTAGATTTTAGAAATATATAGATAGAGTTAAAAGTTTAAACGTAAAATGGATAAATTAAATTATTGTCTTATGTATAAATTTTAATTATAATGATGCCTCAGCCCCCTAACCGGAGCAATGTTTAAATTAATTTGTTCCTGCAACTGCTACCTCCAAAATTAAAAATAATATTAACAACAGCAATTATAATATAGTATATATTTTATTTGTAACATTGTAAAAATTTTTATTTTAAATATAGGTACTTTTTTTTTATGAGTATCGATACTTTGAGGTATCGATGCTTGATCATCGATACCGAAATGCGATACTTTACTTGGTATCGGGTATCGATACTTTTGAAGCGATACCGTATCCCTAGCCAGAATGTTACGATTACTCACTGGAAGTGTTCGAGAAAGAAGGCCAATCATATATATACTCAACGTAACAGAGACAGTTATGAAGTGAATAGTTGAGAATAGTGTTGTGTACTACTAAACCACATCTAACTCTCTTGCATTTTGTATTCTGCCATTTCAACGTTGCCAAATCACAAAATTTGTACTCAACATTAGTAAATAGAACAAATAATGATAATATACATTAAAAAAAAACATACCAGTAAAAAAATATTTAATTTTCTACAATATAAATGAAAACAATAAACAAGTTTAGTTTAGAACGTGCTCCGAAAATTTATTACATTATTATTATATTTTGCAGTGTTAAACAGCGCAGACAGTAAGTTAAGTATTTGCATTTCGCATTTAAATTAACTGCAGCATGATGCAGGATTAGGATCCTTCCCCGATCTCTTGGTAATACTAATTCTCGTAAATTCCTCTGCAATAGTCGGATGAATACCAACGGTACTCATCAAGGCATTCATAGTTAAATGACACCTATACGAATTCAAAAAATATAAATTAGCTCAAAGGGACAAAAAAACTAATACAAAACGTACTTAATAGCCACTGAAAACCCTTGAATAACCTCGCCGGCTTGCGGTCCAATGAAATGCATACCCAACACTTTCTGATCCTCACCACGTAAGGCTACAACCTTTAAATAACAATGTGTGATGCTCTTTTGTGGGATAAAGAACTCGGTCGGTTTGTAATACGCGTGGTAAATCTCAATTTTATCCTCTCCGAACCGAGCGATAGCCGTTTCCTCGCTTAAACCTAAAATAAAAGCCAATTTTTTCAATACAAAAGAAAAATCCATTTGTTTCTCAACAACTTTACCGACTGCGCCATATTCCAACGGAGTAAAAACTGTTGTTGCCACATTTTCATAGTCCATGTTTATGGTACTGTTGCCAAACATTCTTCTAGCTAATAAACGCCCTGCGTGAATAGCCACAGGGGTTAATTCCGGTTTTTTATACAAAACATCCCCGACAGCAAAAATATGCGGTACATTTGTTTGTTCATGCACGGCATCAATTTTATCTCCATCGCCTTTAATCTCAACACCGGCATTTTCAACACGCAACTCTTTAGTCAATGCTCGACGTCCGATCGCGAAAAGAACCGTATCGAAAACGTCATCAAAATGTTCATTTTTGTTGTTTACCCAAGTCACCTTCAGTTTCCCATCAGACAATCGTTCTACTGCAGTTGGAATGCATCTGAAACAGACTTATTATGGCAAAAACTCGAGATGTGAGGGTGAAATAAACATTACTAACTCCATGAATAACTTGACGCCTCTATCCTGCATCTCAGCACCGATAATGCTCGCCATTTGTTGGTCGAAACCACGCAACAAGATCGACCGGACTAGAATAGTAGCATCGTATCCCAAACCACGCAAAAATCCCGCACATTCTAATCCAATATCTGTTTTAAAAAAATAATCAAATATTGAGCGCAATACCTAATAAAAAAACAACTTACATCCAGCTCCAACGATTAAAGTTTTTCCTGGTGGTGTATCTAAACTGAATATATCATCACTGGTGATTCCATACTCCAAAGCACCGGGTATATCCGGATATCTGGGCCTTCCACCCACAGCAATCAAAAAATATTTTGCCGTTAACGTTTGTTCACCTTTTTTCGTTGTTGCAATCAGGGTATGCGCATCTTTAAATGTACCCAGCCCATTAATGTATTCAACTTTTCTACAAAATGTATATAAAACTAGTATCCAAATCTACTTAAATTTGTGATGGTGCCTACCCTACTTTGCAGGTCAAAATAAGTCATATTATAATATCTAAGTTTTATGAGTACGCGTACGATTTAAAATATGAGTAAGTACCATAAAGATGCACCTATATTTATTTGATATTCACAGTTAATCTCATTAAAAAAAAGTAGATTATTTCAACCTGTAAACTAACGATAATCATCCCTTTTGAATGAACGACATACTTATCTCTTAAATCCACTCTAGTTACCCAATTCACAGATTTAATATGCGCTTGTACAGCGTCTTTAAGTGTTTGCCAATTGTGTTTAACATGATCCCCAATTTCCCAGCCATAACATTTGGAATCCTACACAAGTAATTCATCTTAAGGCCACTTCTATTCAATTTAATTTAAAGCTTTACCTCTATAGCTTCCCCTAATAATGCCGCCTGATGCATTAGCTTCTTCGGGATGCAACCAACATTGACGCAAGTGCCACCAAGGCCCCATTTTGTACCGCGCGGTGATGGTGTCACATAGTCTAGAACTGCGACTTTGGCACCCAAACCAGCAGCTTCTTTTGCCGCCGCTAAACCACCCGAACCGCCTCCAATTACCACCAAATCATAATCATAAGAATCTGTAACAATACACAAGTGACTTTCCATATTTCCCTTTCGAATAAATTATTGTTGACAACCGCTTTTACTGTCAAATGTCATATTTCGTTCATTTTAATTTAAATTGCATGAACTTTATCAAAAGCAAATTAAATAGCAGGGCATATCATAAACAAAAACACGAAAGTTTATATAAAATTACCTATTTGAATTTTTATACATGGGTTTTCACAAATTTTTACGGAAACTGACATGACATTCATTTTTAAAGGTTATTTGTATTATGCGTTTTATTCTACACTTCATTTCAGCTGAACTGATATGACATTTACATTTTTGTTGTAAAAAGAACGGCAAACTGAATAACTTGATAACTTTGAGGTAAATGAGTTAGGCTGATGTGACAGGATCCCTTCCCATTCACCTCAATTGCATTTTCTTATATAAAAGAAACGAAAAATTGTCAAAATTATCATTGGCTATAAAGCGTTTTGTAGTTAATTCCTCACATACATGACAAATCAAATTTGTAAAAAGGGCCGCGCGTTTAAGGCATGTGAGTGAAAATTTCTGATATTTCGCGTTGATCGAGAACGCCTATTAATATAGAAATTAAACATTCAAATAAAATGACGTTTGACAAAAACAAGTTGAAACGCTTAATATCTGCAGAAAATTTCAAACACCTATTTTGGATAAATTTATATCTACTTCTAAGTAATTAACAACAAATACGGCAAAACCACAAAAAGCAAATTTAATAACTGTGTAAGTACCCAATCATTTTAATAATTATTGCATTACTAGGCATATCATACCTCTTACAAGTTAAAACCGATTTTATATATAAAAAAAAATTGCCAACTCATGGAAATCCTATAATAAATTTACTAAATTACAGAAATGTCATTTTAATTATGATAAACAAAATAATACCAATTAATACGGATGATAAACCAATTTTTCAAGGTTATGTAAACGCTTCAATATTAGAATGTTATTGCACCATAACTTACCATAATTTGGATAAAATACTGAGAAATTCCTCAAATGTCTAGAATTCGATTTTCTACTGCTACACAAAACGAAATTTTGATTAAATTTCACACGATAATCACAGAGACTACGAACAATGACATTTCGAAATGAAAAAAGAGTGGCCATATTTGACAGAACTAACACATTTATTTTTTATCACAAATATCAAAGTTAACCTTGGTATAATTATTAGTATAGTAATTAATTAAAACATTGTGTTAAAACTAATTAATTAACGATGATGACATCAATATTGATAACCGGTTGTAACCGAGGGCTAGGTTTAGGTTTATTGAAGGAATTTAGTAAGGAAAGCAACTTGAAACACCTGATTGTAACCTGCAGAGATATTGACAGGGCCGTGGTATGTACGTTTCTCTTATGTTTTAAACGTCAAAAATCACTTTACTTACCAATAGTTGGTGCCATTATTATTTTATATAAAAAGTAATTTAATGTTAATAATATCAATTTCAATCAAAGTAAATAGTTATTATTATTACACTTTCAAGTCACCCGTTGCACTGTGTCGCGTAGAGTAATATTACCATTAAATTATAGATCTATTGAGGAACGTCGATAAATAGCTATAATATATTAATAGCGTTCAATTCTAGTAAATTAAAGAAAATCAGATTGCTTGGCTTTATAATTTTTTTATATCTATCAAGGTATTGTTTTAGTTGTGGTTAGGGAGAGGAGTGACGTGAGGCGTTACGACAGTGTTGCCGAACCAGATTGTTCTAAATCGGCAAATGCGATTATGTTTGATTGGATAATACAAGATTTAAATTTAGAACTATAAAATGATTTAAACATTTTTTTTATTCATTATCTACTGTAAGAATAATATCGAGACGGTTGATATATTAGGAATGGAACAAAATAGAATAAATAATCAGTTCCAAAATGCCTCACCAACACAACATTTCTTCAAGTTAAATGAAATATCGATATTTTCTAATTTATGTGGATCCCTACTACGCCGCGGAGCTATTTTATGGGTTGCATAACTGTTTGAGCAACAATTAACTCATTATAGGATTGCGTATTTTCTAAAAGTACCTAATATATATGGTGTTATCATTGAATAATAAATAATATTAGGAAATGCTTTTATTATATTGGTCTTTATCAAAGACACGTAACCCAGAGGCGTGGATAATATTAAATTTTTATTCTATGCTACTATCAGAAGTTGTTCTCTGCTACTACCCTAGTATATTTGAGTGCCTAGCTATGTGAAATGGAAAGTACGTATGGTTTCTATCAACGATGCTAACCTATGAATGTAATCCTATCTAGACCTACGTAGAATCTTACCTGCTATAGGACTAGATTTATTGTTATTATCATTTCGATTTTCTGACGAGTTATTTCGTTTTGGCGTTACACTATAATTTTTACTACCACATTTGAAACAAAACATTTTTATTAGCGACTAAAACTGCTACACAGAGCATTGCTACTAATGCTAATATATTGTTAAATAAATACAATAAATTACTCATTATATCCAAATGATCTCACACAAAATACCTGCCTGTAATATCTCGGTAGTTCTATACAGGGTGTGTTTTGTACACCATTTATTAGAATAATTTATTAATTAAATTAAAATCGTGTGAAACTGTACACGGTAAATATTGTAAAAAGATCTTAATTATCGTATTTCCAGGGAGAGTCACTGGTTACACTCGGACGTTCTGGCGTGAGGTTATGAACACAGGTCGGGTATTTATAGAACAGATATCCAAAGTAAATGCTCGTCTCTAGTTTTTTTGGGGTTGATATTATGTTTGCGAATTAGAGAACTACTAATAGTGTGTCTTTCTGTTGTTACAGGAGTTGAAACAAATAGCAGAGACCAACGATAAAATACACATATTGAAGTTAGGTGCGTAATTTCAAAGATATTCATTCAGATAAACCTGGATTATATTTGTGAAGAAATACTTTTACAGATGTTAGACATACAGAAACGTTTGATGAGTTTTCGAAAACTGTCGAACAAATTGTTGGCAGTAGAAATGGACTTAACGTTCTATTCAATAATGCTGGCTGTTCTCCAAAGTCCACTCGTATTAATATGGTTAAAACTGATCAGTTAATTGACACATTTGTTGTAAACACTGTTGGTCCAATAATGTTGACCAAAGTACGTATAATACATTTAAAAGTTCTACAGAAAATAATTTTCTTTTACATTAAATTTAAGGCGCTTTTACCATTATTGAAGCGAGCTTCAGAAGCTGAGCCCGATCTTCAGGTGGGGTACAAAAGAGCGGCAATAATCAATATGTCTTCAATTCTAGGATCAATAGCCCTTAACACTGACGGTGGGCTTTATCCTTATCGTTGCTCAAAAGTTAGTTACACAACTGTTTATTTAGTATTAAAAAATATATAGGTATAGATAAATAATTTTATAGGTAGCATTAAATATGGTTACAAAATCACTGAGTGCGGACCTGCAAAAGGATAAAATTTTGGTAACAAGTTTGCATCCAGGATGGGTTAAAACAGCGTTAGGTGGGCCTGGTGCTCCTATGGACGTTGAAAGTAGTTGCAAAGCTATGGTAGAATTTGTAAAAAACTTAAATGAGGGCCATAACGGCGGATTTTACCAGTGGGATGGAAAACAGTTGGATTGGTAGAAGAATATTTTGAACATTGTGTTTTTAAAAATTATACTTTATACATTGTAAAATAAAAAAAAGATTAAATTTTTATTTATATTATTTAAAAATATCGTTTTTAATAACAATAAAATAATATACTGGGGATACTGTGTCTAGCGCCATCTGTATGTACATCTCAGTATTTTGTATTCATCGTCACAATCGTATTCTACTAAAACTTACATGCTAAGTGGCTTTTTCACTCATAGATGCCAGCACAAAGACAAGGGGCAGAAATTACAATGACTGTATAAACCCACTGTACCAAAAATTCTCTTCCTTTTGTATAGTAAACTGAAAATTCTGTAATAATTTTGCGGATTACTACCTGAGAAAAATAAATTTGTTATTTTTCTGAGACTGCTACTACAGTGACTATATGAATATAGTCACTATATGAATATAGTCACTGTAACTACTGCCAGGCAGTGACAATAACGTATGTTACGTCATCTATGAAAGAATATTGGACGCTCAGAAAAATAAATAAAAATTCTAATGTCTCTTTGGTTGAAATGTTGTGAGAAAACATAAGAACTTTTAGTGACCCTTTCAAAACTTAAACCAAGAGAAGTACTCTCTTCTAACGGCTTGATCACTGGGAAACCTACAAGCATTATTGTACTATACTATAAATAATAAAACATGAATAAGTGCTATGAATATAATATATAGGATCATAATATAATGCCCACTTGCACCACATCCCATATCTTCTTTTTTTCGTAAGGTACTTACTTAAAGGTCTGTGCATATCATTATACATGTATGATGATGATATTATGCTACTATTTATTAAGAAATTATGAAATATAAAGCATATTATGAATTTACAATTATTTTTGCTTATTATATTACTGTCTATTTTGCAACTAGGTGTATAGTATATGTAAACAACTCATGTTAACTACTATCTCTGCAAAATTCCAAAATCTACGCCATTGTACTTACTTGTGACACGTAACCTTACTCGGAAAATCACTCGACATGCAAACTAAGCACTTTTTTCTCCCCATTATTTAAAGGAAACCCAGTTTTACACACTACAAATGCATTAAAGTAGAAGAGTCTCGTAAAATTCACTTAATTCTCGTTATAAAACTGTACGTAGCACTACTCGCACTCCACACGTCAACGTGACGTGTAAATATAAACAAATCCCTCCGCGGGGTAGCCACACATTTATATCCGTAGAACTGTATTTTTCTGAATCATATTATATTTGATTGATTTCTTGACGTTAAATATTTTATGAACATGTAATGGATGCCGAATACAAAAAGAAATATTATAAATATTGTATAGTTCTGCAATGTAAGAACACTGTGCCCAACCCTAATAAAAATTTACACTTATGAATAAAACGAACAATTGGCAACAGTGTTAGATTTTATTAGTAAAAATGTAAAGGTTATGTAGGCTACAAACATTTTTGTGATTAGTTTCTTGTTATGCCACTTCTATTTTTATTTATTTTTCTGATATTGGACGTTTAACCCGTTCCTATTAAAGCTTTATACTTCCAGGACATTCACCTCACTTCCATTTTTGTTTTAAATAAACGAAATCTGTCAAAATTATCATTGGCTACATCATCCCATCAAAGTAGAAGATGAAGAGATTTTATTTTATAACCTTAAAAGTTATATTTCATTATACATACACAAAATATTGAATGTTTTCTTGTTGAAACCAAATATGACTGACTCGAATAATAGTAGCAAAAAAATATCATTTGGATTTAATAAAATCCAAAAGAAACCTATTCTTTTGATAAAATCTACAGAAAGTGGAAATTTGGAACAAAAACCTGAACTAATTGAATGTTTAGAGGGTCAGACTTTTAAAATTAAAAAGTAGGTAATACATTATCTATGTACGTATATTATAATTTAGATTTCTTGTTTATTGCTTGTTAATAGTGCTGTGGAAGAAGAAGTAAAAAAGCCCCTAGTGATACCGCTAAAAGAAGATCAAAAAAATATATTAGACAGAATCCGATTAGCTAGAAAACAATCAGAAACAGTATCAACGCAAAACGATAAGAATAATTCTTGTGTTGAAGACGATAGGCCTGATAGTGCTTTAACTATTGAAGAACTTGCAGCACGGGAAGTATTACGAGGTAATTTTAATATTTTGTTAGTACTTACCTAGCAAGTAACAAATTTTAATTAATTTAGATGCACAAAATCGTTTATCTGGTAATACCAGAGAAAATAGTAAAAACAGTGACTTAATACTACCGATAAATAACCAGGTATTCGAGGGTGAACAAGAGCCTAGTTTGAAGGATTACGAATCCATACCAATAAGCGATTTTGGCCTAGCTATGCTTAGAGGTATGGGATGGAAAGAAGGTATGGGTATTGGTAAGAATAATGCAAAGTAAGTACTTATTTAAAATAATACATAATATGTTGTTATTAAACAAGTTCTTGTGTTTCAGAACAGCTTTAACAAAAGCTCCGGAACAAAGGCCGAAAGGGCTCGGATTAGGCGCTGAAAAGTTAATAACACAAACTCCTAAAAACAGTGAAAATCCAGACGAGTTAAAATTAGTGAAGCGAGGCTATGCTAAAATTATTGGAGGCGCGAAAAAGGGAAATTATTGCCAGGTATTAATTAATATCCATTAGTATTTCTAGATTGTAAGTTTTTTTTTCAGATTTTTAGTTTTGACGATGACGAACGAGTCGATATTAAACTTGCCATCACCAATGAAATTCTTAACATTAACGGTGTAATGCTTCAACCAATTACAAAAGACGAATATTCGAAAGGTTCCCGTGTATTGAATAATGCTAAATATGAACAACACAAAGATAACGAAACATCAAGTAAAACTAAAGAGGACAATAATAGGCGTCCTACACATTCGAGCAGCCGAGAAGAATCGTTATCATCAAGTAGGCGTGACGAATCTACATCAAGTAGGCATCGCAAGAAATCGAAAAAACATCGCAGTAGGCGACGCACATCTACAGAATCTAGTAGCTCTAGTTCCGAAACAGAAGACAAAAAAAGTCACCGAAGACGTGATAAACATGCAACTTATGATAAAAAATCGAAAAGTAAACATTATTATAAATAAATATATTAGAAAATACAAAATAAAGTCTTATTACTTTTTCATATGTACTGGAGGCCATTCTAAGTCGATATTGGTACAGTCCAGTGCTATTAAATCTGTGTTGTAACCTATGATTTGTGCCAAACTTGGTATCGTTCTATTAAAATCACCATTAACGAATTCCTTGACATAAGTACCAGCCTGTGTCTGAATTTCAATCACAAATAAATTAGGTTTATCTAAAAGAATAACATAAATTGAATCATAAAAAGCGTTATTCTTTATAATATATATTTTACTTTCAATTAAAGTTGCATTGAACGTATGTATAATTTTCTTCCTCTCCATCAAAGTACGTCTATGCAACACTCTGATTGGTGTTTTCTGTACAATTTCTACACTATTTTGAAAATACGCGTTCAAAATTTGAATTTTTTTCTCAATATCCGGTGCTGTTGTCATACAAATTGCTTTGTACCACTTCTTTTTCAATTCTTCACCAACTTTAATGATTTGGATATCATTACTGTCATTTATTAACTGCAATTTCTCAACTCCCGCTAACTTTGTAGCGATTATGGTCTCCTCAATTTTCCTACACATGTCAGAAGTTATTTGCCGTGTTTTTGAATTGTCAATTTTAACGTAAAACGGTCTACCGCTACCCAACATTCGTACATCAATATCTTCACGACCGCTGGCGCAAAATGTCAAATTACTCGCATCCATGCTTAAAAGTTAAGTCATCTTAATAGGCAGTTTCCTTTTACAGCTTAGCTAAACTGATGTAACATGATCATCTACTACTCAAATCATTTGCATTTTTGTTGAAAAAAAAAACGACAAACCGATAAAGTTGTCAAATTTTAATTTCCATAAGCCTTTTATGTTGTTACTGAACTGTTCATTTTGTACAAAGAAGTCTCAATTTAGTGAAGTGAGTAAAAGTGGGTGATGTTAGTTTTGAAGTTGAAGGAAAACCCTCATTATTACAAACAGACATGTACTTACTGTAGAACTGTGCCAATACTATTGAAAATAATTTCCTGCAGATTTTGTTCTGCAATTTTACATCCATCTATGATCCAAGGTGTTTGGCATAAGGTGCGTGAAAATTTCAAGTATCTACCGCCTAAATACAATGAATCAGTTGTAATGGATGCAGATTCAATCCAAATATGATAGTTAGGTGTTTCAGGGGGTACTTTTAAATATTTCACATCAATTTGCTTCAATTTATCCGGTATTGAATTGCGACTAATCATTTTACTACTCCCACGTTTTAATGGTTCAATTTCCTATATAGATAAATTATTAATAAGTAATTTAATATAATGTAGGTAGGTATTTTACTTACAAATTCATCGTCTGCATAACTAAAGCTTACTAAAATCGATAAATGTGATCTCTGATGGTATACTTTTCCAATAGTCTGTGACATCATATCCGAGGATATGCATCGAAAAATCCTACCCATATTTTCAATAGAATGACCTACAGTATATTATTAATGAATAAAAATATATTAACAGCAATAAGTTTACTTACCGTCTGTATCAAAAAAGTTGTGAAATGTTATTTCTGGAAACTGATGTTTTAAATATAAATGCATGGCATAACCACGTATCATAGTAGCCTTTGGCCAACTAATATTAATAAAGTAGTCTTTGTAATCATGTTCGTTCAGATTACAATTGTTTCTAATATATTCAGCGGTTTCTATGATGAAATTGTCAGTAAAACTGTCTAAACAAACTGGGCATGTGTTGGGTTTAATTCTTTTATTTTCATCGTTCGAATGCGTGGTAAATCCATACTGAAATTAATACAAGTTTTTATTGTGTCTGGTTGATTAAATTACACTTACTTTCGACAGAAATTCTTCCGGATTCTGATATATTGAATTTGTTTGGATAGATACTTGTATACCTAAATATCGTAAAATGCATCGTGTACATGTATTGCGCTCGCTCAGGGCATTGTAAATTTTTATTACTTCTTCATCTGAATATTTTAATTCAAACGACATACTTAGGTACTTAGTTTATTCTATAAAAATAATTTCATAAACATAGAATAATGTTTATATACTTTATACTTTCATAAACGAGTTAAAATTTGAGGTTAGGTGTTTTCATAAAACAATACCAGGGTGGAGGGCACACCGAGGAAGAAGAAGAAAACAATACCAGAGACATGCAGGGGGAGAATGCACAATGCACATCAACCTGCGCGAATTGTTTCACCATGCGTCCACCATTTTGAAGCGTATAACTACTAAGTAGCAGGCTGGAACTCATGCTTTACTTGATTGAGTAGTCTTGGCTCGTGCTACCTACGTAGTTTTACTAATTAAAAATACGATTGTTGCGTTATAAAATGAAAAAAAATATATTGAGAGGGGTAAGCGTGGTCTAAAAAATATAATATATGAGCAATTCAAACATATTTATTAATAAATATTTTAGGATATTGCAAATTTTTATACTACACTTTTCCTCAAATATTTTTTAACACGTACACTTTCAAAGTCACGCGAATCCTAAATCAAAACAAAATTAGCGCTTCAAAATGGCAGCCTGCATAGTGACCAAAAAATTGGATGCGCACTCGTCGAAGCTCATTCTCCCCTCTCTATGTCTCTGTTTCCACATATCAATGTGTATGGTGTTTTGTATACATTTATTTCCATGAGTATAAGGCTGGCGTTACATGCATGCGACGATAGGAAACTGTTCCAAGAAGCCAGTATTTCAACCATTAAAAACAATTTTGAATTTTATATTCCAATAGATTTTCTTAAATCCCAAATAGCAATTATCGCTGACCTTGATAATTAGCCCGTTCCCTTTATAAAAATAATTGACAGTTCAGTGAGAAATATCATCTCAGAATGGTTTATTGCCAATGTTGAGCCTCTTTATACAAGCAAATTGCGAGTGAATTATTAGTAGGTGTAGATGACATGACATATGCTGTGTAAAGGATCTAGAAGAAATCAGTTCTAAAAATGAAAGAAGTTATAGACAATTCACATAACTTAAGTGGGTAAGAATGGTTGCCTACGCTTTGTAATAAAAATTCAAATTCTCAAAAAAAAGTAAATTAGGTACTTTAATGAATTAATACATTATAATTTAATCTTAAAACTACATTTGTCCGCACTGAACTATCGTAACCGGTATTTTGGGCTTGTTGTTAGGGCCTGTGGGTACATTTTCAATTTTACGCATAACTAGAAGTCCATCTATAACTCTTCCAAACACAACATGTTTTCCATCGAGGAAATTACATTTAGCACATGTAATAAAGAACTGGCATCCATTGGTATCCTTGCCGCTATTCGCCATGGACAACAAACCAGGTGAATCATGTTTAAGATTAAAATTTTCGTCACAAAACGTACCACCACCATAAATGCTCATTACGCCTGTTCCATCACCCTATAACCAAAATATTTGGTTACATTTAATTCGAAGTTTTTTATTGTTCAAGTTACATTAACGAAATCACCGCCTTGTATCATAAAGTCTTTGATAACACGATGGAAACTAGCACTTTTATATCCTAATGGGACACCATCTCTACGAAATTCTCCCGTGCAAAATTGACGAAAATTTTCACTAGTTTTTGGAACTACATCAGCGAACAATTCAAAAATCATTCTACCAATTTCCTTAAAAATAAACGGTTAATTAATTTCAAATACAAAACTGTTGTAGTTACTTAAACTTACTGTTGTGCCCACTGAAACATCGAAAAATACCACAGGATTCGCTGGATGTCTTAATTGTGTCTGTATTTGGTTCCAGTTTGGCATTTTTTCGATTAATTAAAATACTAAATATATGGGTATTGGGTATAGGTATTTCTACTTATAATCGGCATAAACATTCAACATAACCTATTATTTATCTCTCAGTCTGTGTGTGTGTGAGTGTTTAAAATCGCTGGCCGAATGCTTTTTGAAGAAAACTGCCAAAAAGAAAAAAAAGAAGAAGATTGAGGTTAAGCCTAAATGTCAGTCATTACTAATTTTCTTGTAGACTTTAGGCAATACGTAAAACATTTCTCTGAATAATGTGTTGCACAACCCTGAGAAAAGAAATTTTAAATGATAAAATCTAATAATTTGGTAGTAATAAGTATATAAATTTCTGGGAAAAGTGAAGTAATATAATAGGTATATTATTATTATTGTAATTAACAGAATAATATTTCATTGCACATATTTCTATCTAATGTTGTAGGTATAGGCATTGATTGTGTTTATAAAGACAATGGTATAAGTACCTAATAGTACAACAAATTCTTAAGCAGATTAAATTTTCTAGATTTCCGTTTTCAGTCGACCATTTCCCATAATACCTAGTAGTAGGTACATAATACAAAACAAACCCTTTGTGTATAGGTATAAATCGATGTCTTGTAAGGCGATTATTTCTGATAGATATGTTATTTTCTCTTTAACAGCTTAGAACGCTACTAACTTACTACACCGGTAACAAAAAAGCATGTCCTATGTAGGTATTATAGAAATAGAGATACCTACTAACTCTGTATTATGAATTTAAAGTAACTTTATTTAAACATAATAATTATCCAACAATCATTAAGTCCCCATATATTCTCCTTTTATCTAAATCAACATCAGCATGAACTAAATAGGGACATCAAATAATAGGACACGACATTTTACTCCATACAGTATAATGTATACACAACAACCCTATCGTTTAGTAAAATCTTTTCCAAGATAATCGCTTATGCATTAAAACATTACTGAAACCCCCCATTTAATAGCGCCCGTCGCGTTTTGCTTTTGATGAATCCTAATACCTACATCGAACTGTTGGGTGACAAATCATATTACCTATTTAGTGCTTATAACACTTTTACAGGACGGACAAACTTTCATGAGGCTCAAAATTGATAAATCATTTCTTTTATTTTGCATTTTTTTTTCGGTTTTGTTTGTTCAAAAATGGTCGAGATTTCCCAAAGATTAAATAAAATGATAGCAGCCTTATACGGATTTCTTAGATGCAGGTGGGACGTCACATGTGTAATGAAAAGGCTTTTTATTCAAAATACATGTTTCGACCCTAGCTAGGGTCATCATCAGTTATTTATTGGACATCCACAGTATTGTATGGACTATTTTGTAGGTAATTATTTAGATTGATTCAGATACTTAATTAAAAATCGTTTTTTGAGTATATCTTGGCTTGAGGATTTTTTAAAATATAAATGTTGCTTTATTTATAGTATTTCAAAATAATTTTACTTAGGTACCTCCTTCAAAAATTCAGAACAAATTTGTTCAGATCTTTGTGCAAATTTAATGTTTCCCGAAATATACGCATGATACATGTTTTGGTACGTCTCTTTCGCAATCATTTAGTGTAAAATGTAATAATCAAAATGCAGCTTTATTTTACGGTTAAATTTGCCTCTAGTTTAGGTACACTGTCGAAGAAAATGAATGAAATATCAGTTAACAATTTCTTTTTTAAGGATTAACCTGTAACTTTTTGTTTGTTTGTTTTAAAATTAATTTTTGAGACGTTGTAAATATAGAAATAAATGTTAAATAGGAATAACACCATGTGCGATTCGGGAAAGCTGCTGATAAAATTATGTTTAAAAATCAGAAATATTATTTGTTTGAAGACTTTCAAGGTCTATTAGCACGTTTACAACGTTAAAATCCAATAAATACTAAAAGCTGAAACGAAAACCCATAAGATTTCGCATGCTTTCCCAATCCAGGTGCAGGCACTAGCAAATAGAAACGATCGCTCGTGGTTGGTGTACAGACATAGAGTTTGAATTACCTATAAATCGACCAGGGCACAGTATAATAAATAATAATACAGTATTCTGACTTTCCGCTTGCGAGGCGTCCTGCGCATTTCGTCGCGCATGCCGCCATTATGGGTTACAACGTTACAATAATCACATAGACGTAGATAAATACCGTTCACTCCTGTGTTCAATATATAGTTCATTGTCGGCGTGTACGAGATAAATAAATATTGTGTTTAAAACTAATTCTGTGTTTTGTGTTTTTATTTTTATTAACGTATCTTATGATTAATACAATGAACAATAAGGGTGGAGATGTATGAGCTGCAACATGTTGTCCCAATAAGCGGTACACTTGCTCTAAACATTTTTTTCGCTTCCCCACAGATCCTGTTAGGTGAGTAATAAGTAAAAATAAAGATGAATACTAGATAATTTTACGTTTATAACAACTATTTGTATAACCGTAAAATTTATATTACGAAATGGCAGTATCTAATATGTTTTTAAAGTAAATGAAAGTAAAACATAAACACAAGTTGTCTCGTGGCGAGATAGCATGATAACGCAATCAGCTAGGGGTTATATTATTGACAATATATATATGCCCCTTGTTTGACTAAAATTGCTGAGAACAGGATTCAGTTGATGCAGAATTCAGGCACACGGCTTGTATGTGGAATTCGTAGGGGGTGAAAGAGGTTAGCAATAAGATTAAGGAAATCGGCTGGTTAAGAATGAAACAACGTCGGATTTTCATTCACTAATTTTGATTAATAAAAATCATCAGATGGAAATAGGCGGAATACTTATATGAAATATTGAAGTTCCGGGGATCGGTGTATGATGTGAATATTCCTCATAAAACTGTCATTACACCATCGCTAGACTCAACATCAGTCTTTGAGCGGTCATTTTGCTATACGGTTTCAAAATATTACAACGCTCTACCGGAGAATATAAAAAGTTTACAGGGGTTTTCGTTTAAGAGCGCTGTCTGACACGTAATAGAACAAATTAATTTGTAAACATAAGCTACCTACTTAATTGTGCCAGCGATGTAAAGCTATTTTCAGATAGGTTTAAGCTAAAATATAAGTTACGTTTAGGTTAAGTTAGGAAGCACTGCTTCAACTTTTATAAAAATGTGTTTTTTACTAATAAAGTCTGTATTATTGTTGTGTTTATTATTATTATTAAAAATCACCCAATCATGTCAACATTTAACTGATACCACCACTCAAGGCTGTTTTCAATCACTATGACACACCACAAATATTTCTGAAATTGACAGCGACATTATTATGTACTTAAATATTTTTACAAAAATGAAAATACAGTACTGTGGCTAGAAACCGAAAACTATAATTATTCTTAGTCAGGACCTGACTTGTAACCCAAAATGGCGGCGTCATACGTCACAGTTTATTTCAAAGTGCCAACGTGGAGTCGGAATGCTGTACTTATTAATGCTGTGACCGGGGTATGTATATTTAGGTAGTGTTTTGTAATGTTTTAGACCTCAATATTTCGATAAACAGTGATTGTGTCTCTTGGTGCAATGAAGTTTTGAGGCTTGACGATCGCTTACAAAATATTATAGGTAAATTTTTATAATCTTAAATGTTGTTGTATATCGATCGTTAGAAAATTGACAAAAATTCCAGTACCATGGCTGTACACAGTATATTACTATTGTATTTGCTGTTACAAAACGTAAAACAAGGCGTGTACTATCGTATAATATCCAAAAGCTTTCTATAGTGGGGGTATGAAAATTTTTGGGAAAACCAAAATAGCTCCGCCCCATTTTCCTTTGGCAGCAATATGTGTGTCCCGGGAAAATTCAGCGAAGATGGTCCCGCCCCTCACACAATCACACTCTACTCTTCTGGCCGGGGAAAACGGCGATGTTTTCCCCGGGTTTTGCTTTCTGCCACAGAAAATAACACGCAACCGCGAGTTCTCCAAAGGGAAAGCGTTATCAGACACGACACTGAAACATCGGCTAACGCGAACATTTATTATTTTAGAAACAATAAATTCTTCTTTTTGTTACAACATAATCAATAGGTATTTATTTATAAGTACAAATCGTTATAGTAGGCTTTGTTTAGTATGTGTGTTATACCTACCTATTCACTAGAAAATGTGTGATGCATTGGTAACCGCGATTTTTGATTGTATTTCCGTTTCCGTAGCATACTAATACTTTCTTTTTTCATAATTGAAGTCAGCGTTAAATAAACTATGTTAAATGTTGTAAAAGTGTTAATTTTAAAATTCTATCGGGCAGAATGAGTAAATAGTACGCATGCGCGTAGCGTATTCAATAAAATTTAATATACAGAATGTGTCGATAAGTTTTATTATACATTAGTAAAGGAAAAAAATGAATAAATAGTTAAGTCAAAATTATAGTGTTTTAACAATATTCTAACGAATCTAGTGATTGTCTGTTTCTTAAAACAAAATAAATAAGATTTTGTGAAAAATTATGTGATCTAAATAAAAGTGTACCATTTTTATTTCTTTTAATTTACCACAATCACATCATTGCAAAATATAGTTGTAATATATTAACAAAAAGGAAAGAAACTATAGTAATTCAAGCGCATGAAAAAAAATGGTTATCAAATTTTTTCTGGAAGGTGTTTTCATTACTATCGTTTTAACAAATTTCGGTAAGTTAAAAAAATTGTAAAATAGATACTGGGTGAGGTACCTACCCTAGTCTACACATAAATAATATACGAGGCATGTTTTTTAAGTAAGTACCGTTTTGGAATTAAAAAAAGACGTGCAAAGATATCGCAATAATTTTATTTTTACATGAAAGCCTGTACCTTAATCTACTTTTCTACATAATTTCCGTGAATATTGAGGCACTTGTCATAACGTGGCACCAGTTTTTGAATACCCTCCTCATAAAATTCTGCCGCCTGACTTGTTAACCACTGTATCACAAATGTTTTGACTTTGTTATCGTCTTGAAGACGCTGACCACCCAGGTGTTTCTTCAAGTGCAGGAACAAATGGTAGTCGCTGGGCGCCAGATCAGGGCTGTATGGAGAATGATCTAGAGTTTCCCATTTAAAAGATTTGATGAGATCTTTGGTCCGATTAGCCACATGTGGACGGGCATTGTCATGCAGCAAAACGATACCCCTTACTCAACTTGCCACGTCTTTTGTTCTGGATTGCACGACGCAGATTGTTCAATGTCTCACAATAAGACGCTGTCTCATTACGAGGCAGAAACTCCACTATAGCAATACTCTTTTTCTGTCCCAAAAAACTGTGCACATGATTTTCCGGGCAGAAATTGTTTGCTTAAACTTCACTCTTTTGGGTGATGATGAATGTCGCCATTCCATGGATTGTTGTTTCGATTCTGGTGTGACGTAGGCCACCCATGTTTCGTCACCAGTAACAATTTGGTCTAAAAAATCTTCACCTTCATTGTGGTACCGCTCAAGGAAAGTCAATGCACTGCCTAAACGTTGGGTTTTGTGCAAATCCGTTTTGGAACCCAACGTGAACACAATTTCCGGTAATTCAAGTTCTCGGTCACAATGCGATACAAAACACTACGAGAATATTGAGGAAAGGAGTCGCACAGTGATGAAATTGTAAAGCGTCTGTTTTCTCTCACCTTTTCCTCCACTTTCTGCACCAAATCTTCATTAACAACCGAAGGACGCCCACTCCGTTCTTCATCATGCACATTTGTGCGGCCATCTTTAAATGCTCTCACCCATTTCCTTACCATTCCATCACTCATAATGTTTTGTCCGTAAACTTCACAGATCTCACGATGAATATCGATCGGTTTTACACCTTTAGCACTAAGAAATCGTATAACAGCCCGTACTTCACAATCGGCGGGACTCACGATTGTCGGAGGCATCTTAAACACTCAGTAAACAACGTATACAATGAGGAATCAGACTGTAATGGCGTCAGTGCCTAGACAAGAGATGTAGGTACAGAGCGCGCATGCGCGGAACGCCGACCGTAGCGCTGCGGCGGCGAAATCGCGAAACGGTACTTACTAAAAAAACGTGCCTCGTTTAATAAAAATCATTATTTCTTGGTTTCTATTGCTCTAGTATGCATTTAGGCTTAGCTAGTATTCTAAAGAAGGTTTAAGAGTTAATTGTACCTTATTGGCCTGTAGGAACCTTTCATGTTCCCTTAAAGTCTACCTATTTAACGATGTTACTTGACAATCATAAAAATTCTGTTTGCCACTCAAAATCTTCGTGGATGGTATTGTAATTAATTTTTCTTATTTCGCTTGCCTTCTCTCAGATCATCTCCTCGTTGCCAAAGTGTACTTACTTCTTATCATATCAATTGAAGATGCATAAAACCCACTCCTATAGGACATTCTACTGACTATTTGAAGGCTTGAAGCGCTGCTCTCCTCGGTACAGTAGTAGAGGTTGCGTTCAAAGCGATTTCGGACGTTCTGAAGTATTTCTTGTGTATAATGTTCAGACGTTCATCAATAATCCGTTGACATAAATCGTCTGGACAGTCTAGAGATGCTGGTTGAGTATAATAATTTTACGTTTATAATTTCAAGTGATCCCACAAAACGGATATAAATCTGGAGGCCATGCGAGTCACTCCACTGATTCATAAATACTGACAAACAGCAACAGTAGGTATAGTGAGGAAATGCCTGATCTATCAAAGTGGTCATCTCCATTTAATTCGATGAATATTGTACGGGTGGTCTTTGTGGGCTTTTAAACTTATTTAAATGGTCATGCAGCTTATGCCAGACACTGAACGTTCATCGATATTAAACTATCCCAAAACAGCAACTTCCATAGCTTCGTTTCTCACTAACTCATTACTATGATCCGTAAGTTATTAACTTAGTAGTTTTAAGAAGAGCCTTAGATGCAATAATGGTTTTACAAGAAATAAAACACATTTCCTGACACACAGTTTTATCTTACATTGAGTTCTTAGTAGGTAAACATATTAAACTTCATTTTTTTTCTTTTGATTAACAAACTTGAATACATTACACTGCCGTACAACACGTTGTACAACAAACTGTCGGCACAGGCGGAACAATTGTTGCCGGATAACATTTGTATCGGGCATGAATTGTTCCCCCTGTAGTACCATCGGCACTTTCACCACCATTAGCATCAGCCGCACTAGTTTTGTTTTTACTGCTGCCACCACTAGTTTGTCGAGTTTTACCTAAATGTTTGCCATCGCAAAATTCACTCGGTCCGCATGTTGGCGGCTTCGTCAAGCATTCCGGTGAACCATGACAACCTAAAAACATAATGAGCGTGAACATTAAGATAAGATTCAGCCTAACAATACAAAGTTTTGTGCTTTCATCAAAAACCAGTCTCTCCTCTCAACCTATTTTCAGTGAGCCAAGTTCTAGAGTGTCAAATCTATTGAAAACAATTGACAGCTAAATTCGTTGGTTGTTGATATTACCTGTTCTTGGGCAATCGTCCTGCAATCCGTTTCGACGTTCACAATAACATCCCGTATATAAAATCCCACCGCGAAGTTCACGTGATTTTGACGGTTTCAAACGGATCACCTGTTCGTTCACTTCATTTTTGGCACTCTTTTCCGACTTTTTTACTTTCTCCTTGTAACAAACCTTTGGATAAAACAATCAAAACGTTAATGTTACCTGGTAAAACAGACCGAGCTCTTTTCTCTGTGACGGTACAGCAATTGCGCCGGTAAACCAAACTTATATTTTTGAAAAATTTGAACTTATAAAAGAAGGCAAATTGTAAACTGTAAAAATATAATAGACTTATACCTTGTATCTTTGAAAATGGATAACCTAGAGTCGTTCTACTTTTTATCGTAATGTAGAATATAGTCAATCTCGCGCCTTTATTTTAAATATAAATATGTTTTCAAATATTTTAATCGAGCTGTTTCCAAAAAGCATCAAAAGAAACAACTTCTAGAACAGTTCACGTCCAAAGACTGAATCTTCGTAATAATGATATCACAGATAAAAAAGCAGAGTGTGTAGTTTTATTATTTTTATACTATACTAACCATAACCTTCGGAGGACAAAACTTTTTACTCTTTTTCTTCAACTTATCGCCACTAGCCAATAGTTGATCGTTCATCAGCTTCTGTTGTTGCTGTTTAATACAGCATGGCAGACAAATTGGTACGGAGGGCGGTTGGACAGGCTTTACCGTAACAGCTAATTGTTTCTCCACTGAGTCAAACAATTGTTTCAGTTGTTGTGCAAGAGACGTATTTGCTTCAGCCTCTTCTTTTGGCGGACACACGAATGCCATTTTGATATAAATTAGATAATTAAACACTGCAAATTTTGAAATTAAAAGTTTTTGAAATACTTAACTGGGAATTTTGAGAATTTACGGCAAAAAGTTGTCAAAAATGACACGAAACAATTAAATTTTTTACATAGGGTGTCTTATTATTATATATACAGTTGACACTGAAAAACTCTTTACAATGCAATTTTCTCAAGACCTAGAATATGTTAATGATATTTAAGGTAAAAAGCCCTGCATATAGTGAATCTTTAAAATGAGTAGCACTCTGTATAATCAAATTTTTACCGGATTTTTATCTATAAATTTTTATGCATTTATTGAGATCTTGGCCTTTTGAAAATGTTCTTAACGCGTTCATAACGCCTAAAGCGGGTAGATTTCTTTGAGACACCTGGCCAATTCCTAACCCATTTTATAGGGGAGACCGGGGTAATTTTTAAGGAATATATTTGTGGGCCTAATGAAAAGTTACAATGTTCTTTTCAAATTACGTATACGAAGCCTATATGACTTTAATATAAGTTAGTATATTTAAATTTGCATAAAACTTTATATTTTCTGTAAAAAATTGTATATAAATATCCTATGCAAACTGTATCAAGTTACCCCAACTCGGGGCAAGTTGTTACTTTCTTGGGGCAGGTTGTTACTAAAGGTAATTCAGTAGTTTGCCTAATTTTGTTTTATTAAACCATAAACAATTTTAACAAAATACTCAAAAAAAAAAATAACCCTCTCTGTAAAATTCACATTAAAAGAAAAACACACATTATAAATACAAAATATCGCTGTCTATCTCCAAGTAAGATATTAGTCGGAATCGCAGTGTACACATGTAAATAATTCACATCCATGCGCCCACCCTTTACACTAAATACACTGAACCCATTTTTCTTTGGATTTTGAGTTATTGAATGCCTCACAACAGATCAGACAGAAGCATTCTTCATTTTCATCATCACTTTCTTCGAAAACTTGCCTTTTTACCTTACGCTTCCCTTTTTTGTCAATTTTTTGCTTTCGCAATTTTGCTTGCCTCTCTAGCTCCTCCTTATCTGGTGTATCTGTTAGGATTGCTGTGTGTCTTCGTTTCCTATTTCGTTGGGTATTATTTCGTGGCGCAGCTTTCGGCAGTGGACGTATTTCCTTTGGACTAACAAACTTTTGCTTAGAAGTAGATGCATTGGATGTACATGGTTGCACATCGTCCATGTTTTCATTATTCTTATAACTTGTTGGTTCTAAAAGAATGTTTTGTAGGATATCTGAGAATTTCGAGGAAGTTTGTACTTCTGGCTGATTTTCCAGGTGGTGTGTGACTTCAACATCCAGTTGAGGTTCTTCTTGACGTTCCATATTGGGTAGTGGCCTGTCGGTAACAAAGGATGGTAGGAAATCATAATCTGTAAAAATGTCCCTGTTAAAAGGGAATATCCCTGTGGCAGCAAATCCAAATACTGTCCTATCCAAGGGTTGTAAGCGGTGGGAGCAATGAGCAGGCAACGTTGAAAGCACAATTCCGTTGTCTTTAGAAAAGTCAATCACATCCACCGATAGATGAGAGTCGTGGTTATCCAATATGAGCAATATTGGCCTTTCTTTTGAGCACCTTACGTACTTTACAAAGTGCTTGATATACACCAAAAACTCAATTTTCGTCATCCAGCCAGATGGGTTACTTGTTCCTATGCAGCCTGGTGGTCCGTCGAAAACAAAATGCTCCTTGTAATTATTCCGTGGAAAGATAAACATTGGTGGAATGGAATTACCACTTGCGTTCACTGCTACACACACTGTCACCAGAGTTCCTCTTTCTCCCGAAGTTACTGCCCCCACTTGCTTTGTTCCTCTAGAAGCTATGAGTTTTGTCGGCCTTTGAACGGTCGTGACGCCCGTCTCAACCAAATTATAAACATCGTTGGCACCAAAGTTGTGTCTGCCAAGGACATCGGAAAGCTTTTCAAAGAACAAGCTTACGTTGTGCCGATTAAAACTTGTGGCACGTCCTAAACTAGTGGCTTGTGGCGTGCGTATCGATAATTCATGGTGTCGTTTTAAAAATCCCGTAAGCCATTCAGATGACGCGACAAGTTGTGTATCTTTGATAGTAAAAACTCGCGAAACTATCATCAAGTGGCATGTACGCATCAAAACGTACCAAGATCGGGAAAT
This sequence comes from Apoderus coryli, assembly GCA_911728435.2. Taxonomy (NCBI): domain Eukaryota; kingdom Metazoa; phylum Arthropoda; class Insecta; order Coleoptera; family Attelabidae; genus Apoderus; species Apoderus coryli. The sequence goes on along the minus strand of OU452213.1, from coordinate 5,840,653 downwards.
TTAATAAAACAAAAGACTCTACAATTTGCTAAATAATTTAATATTGAAGGGTGGTGAGGGTGGTGTAGTGTCTGGAAGATTCGCAATGTGATTGTTTTCAAAACGGTGTCTGACAAGAGTGCAAGCGTTAATCATTTGGACTGAAACTGTTTTAAAAAATGTATTGAAAAAGTACGAGCTAAAAAATATAATTAAATTTTGCGATTTTTGTTGTTGCTTGTTGAATTTCGGTCGACATTTTGGTCTTTCACTATATAGAGGTTCGACTGTAATATATGTAGTTTTACCTTTGAATTTATAATTATTTCATTATCTACCTGCAAAATTAAGTGCTATAACAACCGTGTATGACAGATGACAGTCGACAAATTTACACTAGCTAATGTTTCGCTGATCATCCTGACAGCTTCTTCAGAGAAACCGTCTTTGCGTAGTTAAATTGGAATAGTTTCTCCTAAATTACCATTAAATACTTAGGAAAATGATTACAAATATATTTGTAGAATTTCAGGGAGTATATTATCTGCCGAAGATTTATGAAGTGGAAATTTGTCAATTAAATTCATATCAGCAAACTTTTATGGTCTAGAGGGAGGGTAGGGTATGTAATAGAAAACAAGATCGTCGTCGTTCACAAATATATGGACCCCTAACCTGTATAATCACGATGATCTTCTCTTATTATATTTATTATAGTATATTTTGGCGGAGCGACAAGGAAATCATACACAAAAAGGGGATGATAAAAACAGAATTATTATTATTATTATTACCTACAGGGTGGTAGAGCTAATGTTTTAGTATTATTATGTTCCATAAAGTCAGTAACCTGATCATCGTCTATCAGGTTCCTTGAATATCGAAATAAGAACACAAACATTCGTCGTCGGATCATTCTTCATCAAGACAATGCGAGCGCTCACACATGACATCAAACAACGGGAAATTTGAATGCTCAAACAGTCCAATTGATGGGTGATTCGCCACCAAAGATTTCTTTTGGTTACCAACCATCAAGATTAAATTACGTTGACCACAATTTTAGTCGGCAGAAGAACTCGTAGATATATTCAAAAGCCATGTTTTGGAGGTATCAGAAGTAGATTGGAAAAAATGTATAACAAGTGGTGTGAACACATGCAAAAGTGTATTAATCATAAATGCGAACCTATTTTGAAGAACCATAAAGCAACTTTCAGTGTAAAATTACTGTGTTTTGATTATTAGGCTAAAAATATAAATAGTGGCTCTCGCGTACATTATTCCACGGCATATTCGAAATCCCAATACTGATAGTGTCCTAGACTTGCAGTCCACTGTATCTACCTTAAATTAAGTAGGTAGATACTATTTTCAAAAGCATTGCCTGTGATGTATTTGAAATCCGGAATGATTCGTCAATATAGCATATTGTATAATATGTCCATCTCATCTGAGGAACATACTCACTGCGTCAGGACGCGAAGTTGTCCTAGCATTCATCGCTAAGAATAAATGTGAAATTGTTGATATTTTTATTATATACTAATATTAAGATTTCATGAATTGAATTATTTTACTTACGTTTATTCATAAACCCAATCAAGACATCCTATATCATTTGAGACTGTTTTTGATCTATATGTTTCTGCTGGTCCTGATGATATTTCCACAGTCTATCTATATATAGTCAACATAAAGCCTCAAACGAAATTCGAAATCCCTTGTGTGTGTCGATTTTGTGAATCTGTCTGTGGATTTGAATGCAATACCGTTTATATTCTATTCGGCTCATATAATCCACCCCATTTATACGCCGTATAAAAAAAACAACCCCTCTATATGATGTTGTCGATCTCTTTATATGTCTACCTTCTACACCCCAAAACTCAATTCTATGGATTATTTTTTCCTGGATATCTATACTCAGACTTGATGTATTTTTTTTTATTTTATTCGCAACATCCATCGAAAAATGTTGGCCTGTGTTTGATTTTTATAGATATTTGATTCGTCCACATATCCTCTTGCGGAACATTACTAAACTTCCAACCTTCGCCGCACGTTGGCACTTTGAAGTAAACTGTGACGTATGACGCCGCCATTTTGGGTTACAAGTCAGGTCCTGACTAAGAATAATTATAGTTTTCGGTTTCTAACCACAGTACTGTATTTTCATTTTTGTAAAAATATTTCAGTACATAATAATATCGCTGTCAATTTCAGAAATATTTGTGGTGTGTCATAGTGATTGAAAACAGCCTTGGGTGGTGGTATCAGTTAAATGTTGACATGATTTGGTGATTTTTAATAATAATAATAAACACAACAATAATACAGAGTTTATTAGTAAAAAAGACAATTTTATAGAAGTTGAAGCAGTGCTTCCTAACTTAACCTAAACGTAACTTATATTTTAGCTTAAACCTATCTGAAAATAGCTTTACATCGCTGGCACAATTAAGTAGGTAGCTTATGTTTACAAATTAATTTGTTCTATTACGTGTCAGACAGCGCTCTTAAACGAAAACCCCTGTAAACTTTTTATATTCTCCGGTAGAGCGTTGTAATATTTTGAAACCGTATAGGAAAATGACTGCTCAAAGATTGATGTTGAGTCTAGGGGTGGCGTAATGACAGTTTTATGAAAAATATTCACAGCATACACCGATCCCCGGAACTTGAATCTTTCATATAAGTATTCCGCCTATTTCCATCTGATGATTTTTATTAATCAAAATTCGTGAATGAAAATCCGAGTTGTTTCATTCTTAACCAGCCTATTTCCTTAATCTTAATGCTAGCCTCTTTCACCCCTACGAATTCCATATACAAGCCGTGTGCCTGAATTCTGCATCAACTGAATCCTGTTCTCAGCAATTTTAGTCAAACAAGGGCCATATATATATATTGTCAATAATATAACCCCTAGCTGATTGCGTTATCATGCTATCTCGCCACGAGACAACTTGTGTTTATGTTTTACTTTCATTTAGTTTAAAAACATATTAGATACTGCCATTTCGTAATATAAATTTGACGGTTATACAAATAGTTGTTGTAAACGTAAAATTATCTAGTATTCATCTTTATTTTTACTTATTACTCACCTAACAGGATCTGTGGGGAAGCGAAAAAAATGTTTAGAGCAAGTGTACCGCCTATTGGGACAACATTTTGCAGCACACACATGTCCTCCCTGATTGTTCATTGTATTTAGATACGTTAATAAAAATAAAATCCATTTAATTCTCACGAACACTATACCAAAAACACAGAATTAGATTACAAACACAATATTTATTTATCTCGTACACGCCGACAATGAACTATATATTGAACACAGGAGTAAACGGTATCTATCTACGTCAATGCGATTATTGTGACCTTTTTAACCCATAATGGCGGTATGCGCGACGATATGCGTAGGACGGCTCGCAACCGGAAAGTCAGAATACTGTATTATTTATTATGCTGTGACCTTTTAGTTGAAGAATGTCACCTCCTGCATCCACTATAGTATTTTAGTGGAAGAATAAGTCCGCAGTGGACTGCTCTTCTTCATTTCTTATCTTTGGTGCAGTATTGCTAACCTCTGCGTCACTTTCTGAATCAGAATTCATAGCGAAATCACGACAAACAAAAACTGAGGTGATTTAATAATGACTAGCAGGCAGGCAACTAGAGATTGGATAAAAATGAGTAGGTAATTTTAATTTGTAGTGACTAAGGGGCGGAATATATGCATGTCAATTCAGTTAAAATATGCGCATATATATGCATAGTTTTTCTTGGAAATATGCAACAATATGCATTTATTTGTCAAAATATGCAATTATATGCCTTGAATATAACATGGAAAAATGGAAATAAAGAAACGCCGACTCTTACAAAAATTATTTATTTTAAGTAAAATTAAAAGAAAAATATAATAGGTAGAATTTTTAACCTGAAATAGTATAAAATGCATTTATAACGATATATTTTTCAAAATTTTCCGATAAAAGTGTTTGCCTTCTGTCTGTAAAAATATGTTTGTACAAAGAAAAAGTTCTTTCAACATCTACCGATGTGATCTGGCAATATTTTAATTTGGGTAGTAAGTTATAAGGCCAAGGTATTACTTCGTTGGATGGTTTAGTATCAAAAATATTTTTGACTTCTATTAAATACTTAAAGCCTTCATTCTTTCCCACAATAACTTCGAGTTTACTTCTTACTTGATTTCCTACATCACCGGGAACTTTTTTGCATTTGTCGTAAAAAGTTTCAACAATTTTAAGTGATTCTCTTAAACTTCTATTTCTACTTTCTAACGAAGTTATTATATGTGGTATAAAAGTAAAATTAGCCTTTATAAAAACAAGTTCCTTAGCTAAATTTTCATTTTTTAATACTGCTTGACTTTGCACTACACACTGTGAATTGTCTTCTAAATCTAAAACTATCTATGTCTTTAATGGCTTCAAAATGGTCTGTGTAGAATATCGCGGCCTTAATCCATGTTCCCCATCGAGTAATTACGGGCTCTGGAGGTAAACTAACTAAATTCCTAAACATCCAATAAATGCCGGCAATAAACCATATAATAATAAAATGGGTCCATAAACAATATAATAATAAAACCTACCCACCTGTTAAATTATTTCAGTTACCTGCAAGGGTCGTACTTAATCTTTTGATAAAACGAAAAACATAAAAAATATGCACACAAATTTTATTTTTGCCGAAATATGCAATTTTTTATGAAAATTGTAAAAATATGCAAAATATGCAAATATATGCACTTTGCATATATTCCGCCCTTTAGTAGTGACGATAATGAATGTTATGGGATTTTCTATGATATTTAGATGGAGTATGCTGCCGTTTCATAAAAGATTATAAAAAAATATATTTAGTACTGTAATAAGAAATAAATTGCATATAACCATAACAAAAATTAAGTCGAAACTAGGCTATAGGGGAAAGAATGTCTTTAGCTTTCTTTCTTGTTTTACAAAGAATTCGCCAGAGTTTAAAATTATAATTAATCGCCTGTTAAAACAATCACGATGTAGTTGTTATCATCAAAATACGTAAGTTAGTGTAATAATAATATCTAATAATATGACGTACCCAATACATGTAGGGTAAAAATACATCGTTTAGAAGTCCATTAGTAGATTACATTTAAAGCACCCCAGCTTTACACTCTGCTTCTCCCACATTCCGTATAACAAAAAAACAATCATCGTCATCCCTATGCTTTCTTGCTGAACACTCTCTATTACTGACTGAGTGACTTATCGATCTTTTCACGCTTTTCCACAGTTACTCACACAAACACCAGATCTAATATTACGACGACTGCTTTTCCGCCTTATCGGCTTTTCACATGAACACTCTCATTAAATACTTTCTGGAAGACTACTGTTAATATTATTGCCACTATAACTTTGGCTTTTTATGGAGAAAAATTTCTGTTTTGATATGGTTTTCCTCTATTTGACTTGTTTCAAACTTATGGCTTTCGTTAAACGGTAGTTTTAAGAGCGGATTTAAGTTTTACTTAGTTTAAAATTTTCACTTATAGAAGAATATTAGTTCACACCGGTAATGCGTCAAAAATTAAAAAAAAGGTGGTATACTGTAGTATATAATAATAATAGAATAATATTGATGATCCGCAGGAACTTGTCAATAAATTTGCGGAATTTTTCAACACATCATACGTTGCATCTCAGGTATTTGATATTGATCAGGGATTGTTTGATGTTGTGAATGTGTCTCATTTACCGGATCGCGTGATTACTGAGACGGAGGTCTATGGAGCTTTGAGAAGGTTAAAAGCTAAATTTACATCGGGTCCTGATGGTATACCATCTTTTGTAATTAGGGATTGTGCCACTGTGTTTGCTAAACCATTGTGTACAATGTTCAATGTTTCTTTGCGATCGTGTAGTTTCCCCTCTGATTGGAAATCTTCTAGAGTGACGCCGGTTCATAAGAAGGGAGATAAACAGGATATTTCAAATTATAGACCAATTTCCATACAGTCGTGTTTTTCTAAAGTTTTTGAATTTGTGCTCCATGATATTACTATGAGCCATGTTAGGCGTCAGATTTCATCGGTACAACATGGCTTTTTTCCCGGTCGTTCTACGGCAACTAATTTATTGGTTTTAACACAGTTTTTAACTGAGCGACTTGATAACGGGGGTCAGGTAGATGTAATCTACACTGATTTTTCTAAAGCCTTTGATAGACTTGATCATGGTATTCTACTGCGTAAACTGTGTCCTTATGGATTATCTTATAATTTACTGCTGCTTTTGAAGTCGTATTTGAAGGATAGATTTCAGTATGTGGAAAGTCGAGGATTTCGTTCCGCAAATTTTAAAGTGTCATCTGGTGTTCCCCAGGGCTCTGTTCTTGGACCATTGTTGTTCCTGTGTTTTATCGATGATATTTCTAGTGGCTTGACAAATAGTTCGTTATTATATGCTGACGACTTTAAAGTATATTCTGTCATTAATAGTACTGAAGATTGTTCTCATCTTCAGGACGATTTAAATGCTGTATATGAGTGGTGTGTCCGTAATAATCTTTATCTGAATATTGATAAATGTTTTAGTGTTTCCTATACACGGAAAATAAACCCTGTCAAATTTTCATATTGTATAAATAATAGTCCATTAACAACTTGTGATGAGTTTAAAGATTTAGGTGTTTGGTTTGATGGTAAACTGAGCTTTACTAATCATTACAATAATATAGTTTCAGCATCCTATAGATCTCTGGGTTTTATTGTGCGCAATTCGAAAGAGTTTGTGACACCTCAAACACTCATTGTTCTTTTCAACGCATTTGTCAGATCTAAACTGGAATATGCATCTGTAGTATGGAATCCTATGTTGTTGCTGTGGTTTCAGGTTGATTGGGTTTATCCAACCATTGGGTTTCCTCATGATATAGTGCTAAACCGTTTTAATCTAGTATCATTAAATACTCGGAGAGAATATTCCGCTCTAGTATTGCTCTTTAAAATTATTAATGGACTTCTTGACTGTCCAGAGTTTTTAAGCCAGATTCCTTTTTGTGTTCCAAATCTATGTACACGTAATAACGGAATCGTATTTTACTTTCCGGCCCCGCGTACTAATTTGTTGTTGCGTTCCCCTTTATATTTTATGTGCTATACTTGTAACTCTGTGTCCGAGCAAATTCATATTTTTAATTCAACTCTGTCTTGTATAAAAAATATAAATTTAGTGTTCAATATTAAGAATTTACTGTAATTTTTCCTGCCCTGTCTATTACGGGGAAAAAGTTACATACAGGGTGAATTATTGGGATGAATCGTGTTAACCAGATTTTTAAATCCGGCCCTGTAAATCAATTCAAATTATGGTATTTCCCATACTGGAGCACAGTGTGTGTCGTTTCTGTCTATTTTGAAGATTTCTTTTTAATAATTAAACATTATTATATACAGTAAGATACTTCATTATTGCCAGTTTTCAATTTGGCTCGAAAATGAATCTTTAATTGGAAATGTGAGGTGAGTGTAACAAAAAATTCAAATACCCAGGTCTAACTGTCTATTTATGCCCTCTGAAAAAATTTTATCAGATTTTTGAAAAATCATATACAGGGTGAAGTGTTGAATATGAAGCAGTCCCACAAATTTTCTCGTAGACGGACCTGGATTTTTTCAATTCTGAATATGTCAGTTAGTTGCGAGACACCAATACACACTTTTATAAACAAATGAGATAAATCGACTTAATTATTGAAAAGATATGACGAAACATTGTTTTGGTGAAGATCCATAATTCAACCTGTATATTAATAATGAAAACAAGGAGACAGTTTTTAATGGGCATTTGATGATCCCCTAATGTGGCTCTACTTATGGTAGAAGTATGTACAGTTCCTCGTGACTCACCCTGTATAATCGCACCAATACTATGATTTTCATACGATCGGATCGTGCAAAAAGAGACTGCACTGTACAAAATGGTAGTAACTGATGTGTCATGTTCACATATACCACCTCTCGACTTCGCTCAAACTGCAAACTTGATGCTTCGTGCAACAAATATACACTTTTTGCACTAGTTGCATAAACAACTACACGTGCATTTCGTTTTCACAACTTCACTTTATTTGATTAAAAAAATAAAAATAAATAATAAAATACAGGGTATTTCATTTAAAAAAATATAACTTTGATATCATGTCACACTGTTTTTGTTTGGCCATAAGAGACCGACACGTATGTAGTGCCCCACGCTGTATACATACAAGATCATCCTTAACAGGTTAAGGTTTGCTGCTCGAAAATTGGGTCTGTTTTGCCATCTTAGAGTTCACAACAGAAATCCCTGAGTTGGAATAATTCATACTCGTTAGCGAGTGCATGCTGATGATGATGATGATACATACAAGGTGCCCGTACAAAAATTACAACATTTTCTATTCAAAATTAAAAAAAAAAAAGAAAATTAAGAATTATATCGTTATTTTTTGTAATTACTTAAAAGCTTATCACAAAACAAAAAGTGTTTCCTCATAGCAACTTTTTATTTTCCACGTGAAAATGATGACAGATCCCTTGTGGAACATTTCGTCTTCCGTAAACCATCATCCACAAAAATGTATATCATTAGGCATTGTTTCGTGTTCCATAACACTCATCAGCTTAAGCATTTTTATGGTAATTATTCACGTAACATAAAAACTTAGTTTTTTTTTATTAGATTTCCATTGTTAAATGCTTAATACGAATCTGAAAGATGTGATTTTATCACAGATTACTATTTGTAACATATTATAATATATTTCCAAAGAAAAGCCCTAGAGCAATCAAACCTTTATTAGATCCTCGACTCGTATATTTACTCAATTTTGTCCGGTTGGCAGGCAGTTCAGATGATGGAAATTTATCACAATAAACAACACGATGAAATATGATATAAAATCCATATTTTTTTAAGGAGGTCAAGTGGTCTGTCGTCTCTCTTTTATTTCCCCTCTAATATAATACAAGGGAAGGTACAGCTTTTAGTCGACACAGCGTTAAAATAGGAACAAAAAAGCTCGAATATCTTTACTTAAAAATATCTCAAAAAAAGCATGTCTAGAATATTGCGTAAAATCCAAAAATGCAATAATATATGCGACGGTTTAGTTGAAACAGGCCTATTTCCGGTATAACGGAAGTGCCATATATTTGAAAACCTTTTAGTTGAATCGATCGCCGCAGTTTAACATCGGGCACCCTGTACTTTGTTAGGTTTTTATAATCTAAACAAAAAGCGAAGTATTTGTACTCGATGGATTTACTATGGGTGCTTCCTAGATATTTGACTTCAGACTTATGGTCAAGGACCTAGTGATCCGATTGTTGTTGGTTTTTATCAGAACAATTTTTTGTGTGATTTCGAGGATTTCTTTAGTTTCTTTACTATTACAAATGAAGATATAAAAAAGCATATTCTGGATATAAAATCATTAGCTACTGGGGCCGATAAGATTAATTTAGAGATGGTCGTTTTATGTCTTCCGCACATTCTACCCTACATAACAAATATAATAAATTCTTGCATTTTAGAAGGCCAGTTTCCAGATGAATGGAAGGTTTCAAAGATAATTCCTTTCCCCAAGACAAGTACAATAACTTCTATAAATGATCTTAGACCGATTAGTGTCCTTCCAGTACTTTCAAAGGTTTTAGAAAAAATTATGTACCTTCAGATTCTCTCGCATGTAAACAAAACAATATTATACCTGAACATCAATCAGGTTTTAGACCATGCTACAGCTGTGCTACAGCGCTTTTGGACATTGTTGATGACATAATTCGTGCGACGGACCAAGGCAAGAGCACGGTGCTTGTTCTGTTGGATTATTCTAAGGCATTTGACACAATTGATCATGAGACGCTTCTATCCGTTGTTGGGTTTTCTGAACAGTCAATCAGATTCATTCACAGCTATTTGCAAAACAGGTTTCAATTTGTTCAAACAAGTAATGGAGGATCTTCAAAGGAAAGACTGACGTGTGGAGTTCCACAAGGCTCAATACTTTCACCTTTATTGTTTAACATTTACACATGCTACATAGGGTCAAGTCTAAAGCATTGCAAGGAGCATATATATGCGGATGACCGGCAAATTTACTACACCTTTACTTATGACGACTATTATCTGGCTAATCAAGATATTAACGAGGATATTAACAGAATTGTGGATCTATCTCAAAAGCACGGTCTCATGATCAATGCCTCTAAGTCTGACGTTCTTGTCTTTGGTAAAAACAGGCGCTTGTTGGAGTTGCAACTGAATATCAAAGTAAATAACTCAAGTTTCTCAACTTCAACAAGAAATCTTGGCTTGGAATTGGATGTCGAATTGCGGTTTAAGAAGCATGTGAGCATCAATATCCAGAGAGCATATTCGTTATTAAAGATGTTATATCCCCATAGGCATCTACTATCACAACCTTTGAAAAAAAAACTTACCGATAGTTTAGTCTTAAGCTACTTTAACTTCTGTGATGTTGTGTATGGACCGTGCCTAGATTGTTCTGATAAAGACAGAAATCAAAAAGTTCAGAAATCATGCCTTAGATTCGTGTATGGAATTAGAAAATTTGACCCCGTTTCGCACAAATTGAGGGAGGCTATGTGGCTGAGTATGCAGGATCGAAGAAAGCTACATTCGCTAGTTTTATTTCATAATATAATAAATAACCATCGTCCTCCATACCTCTCTAATAAAATTAAATATAGGACTGATGTTCATACGTTGAACTTACGTTTTCGCGGACTTATTTCGCCCCCGCGTCACAAAACTTCATTATTCAAGAGATCATTTACTGACCAAATTTATATGCTATACAATAACATACCAGAGGACTTCAAAAAGTTAGGGGTTACAGCTTTTAAGTTTAAATACAGGAATCGACTTTTGGATTTCAAATAGATTTTTTGTTTAATTTTTCTTTTCAGATTTTTTGTGGAATGTAGTAAACTTTGATTGTAGTAAAAGGCATGACTAAGGAGTGCAGTTATTGGTCGGACGTATTAGAAAAGTTATGAATTTTGGAGTTGAGCTTAAAACTTAGAACTCCATTTTGCATATCAATTCAGTATTATGTTATGTATTTATGATATTCTGACTTAGTCTGTACGTTGTTATGATTTGAATACAAATAAATGTATTATTATTGTTATTATTAATAATCTCACACCTCACCATTCAGGGTAATTGGTCTCATATTTAGAAGTTTCCTCTTTTGAGTGAATGGTACAATTGCGGTTTTTGCTGAATTTATGCTCAGCCCTACAGATGTAGTGTTGTTTTTATATTTTGTAACACATGGTGACTTCAAATTTGCCCTTAGCTACTATGACAATATCGTCAGCAAAAGAAGTAATTTTAGAATTTATTGGATTTGTATTAAAATTAATACATTTTTGATAAAATAATGAATATGAATTTAAATAAAAATGTGCAATTTAATAAAAAAATTAAGGTTTAGTTGGCGCTCGTTCAATAATTTTCCTGATCACTTAAATCACAGCCAAATTCTTTTTCAAGTATTCCATGAAACAGATCAATAAAATATTGATAGAATTTCCAAATCAAGATAAAAGCATAATATAATGTTACTATACAATGTATAAGCATTAGCCACCCCTTTATTTTTAACGCCAGAAAACCCCAAAAAAAAAATGGATGTAACAATTCATTCCCCCCTATGCGATACATTGCATTATTATAATATCGATAAAATCAGTGATGCATATTAAATAATACACGGGCGATAAAAGCAAGTCGAAACTCTGAAAAAGATTGTTGAGGAGAAATATCCATTTTATTCTATGGCTTCTTCATACATGCATTGCACAATATTTTGAGGGTGTTTATATAGGCTTTCCAAAATGTATGTAACTCATTGTGAATACAGCGTCTTTCAAAAAGTCTGCAATTTAGCGTTAGTTTGTACTTCAAATGATATCTTTTAAGATAAGATTGTAGCAGACAAAACATTTGAATTTTTAAAATTTACTAACGTTTTGAGTGAATGTCAACACGGCTTCAGGGAGGGGTTTTCAACGGAAACCTGTACACTTCGGTTCATTCAGAGAGTGAGAGTTTGACCTGTCGAATGCGTTTGATGTGGTCGACAGAGATTTCCTGTGTACAAAGCTGGAGACTCTTGGGTTACGTGGGTCGATTAACAGATGGATTCGATCATATTTAACAAATAGACGAATAGCGGTTAGGGTTGAGTCGGTAGTGTCAGAGTCGCGGAGCATCGGTTTGGGAACGCCTCAGGGCAGTGTACTTGGACCTTTGCTCGTTCTGCTTTTTATCAATGATCTTTCAGCTAATATCACACACGGTTTCCTTTATCTGTATGCAGATGACACAACCATATTGTTGTCCGACAAGGATTCTGAGATTCTGGAGCGGAAGATCAATGCTACACTTTATGAGTTCCAGGTGTGGTGCAGGAAAAACAAACTGATCATAAACTATGGTAATACCGTGGCACTGCCCTTCAATAGATATAAATCATCAAATATCGAAATTAAATTCAATCACGTTCTTTTGCCATTATCAAGGTGGGGGTGCTTGTGGATGACAGACTGGACTGGGTAACGCATATCGACGCCGTTTGCAGTAAACTGAATAAGAATCTATACTTACTTCGATCTCTAAGAGGATTCATGAATACCCCATCTCTTATTTCTGTTTATTATGCTTTAATCTATTCAGTGATTGCATACAATATTGTGATTTGGGGTAGAAGTGTTGAAATTGACAGGGTCTTTGTGCTGCAGAAGCGAGCGGTGAGATGCATCTTTAATATCCCGTTTCTAGGAACATGTAGAGATACATTTAAAAAACATAAGTTGCTTACAGTCACTTCAATATATTTGTACAAACTACTGTGTTACACATTCAAAAACAGAAACATCACGCCTACTTGTGGCATCAATCATCAACATTTTACACGTGGACGAGATCGCCTGTATCTGCCCAGACCCAATCATCAGTTTTATAAGAAATCACCGAATTACTCTGGGCGATATTTTTATAATCTTCTTCCGGAAGACATAAGAGTTTGTCGGACAGAGGGTAATTTAAAACTAAACTAAAGGCTCTCCTTAATTCTAACACGATCTATAGCCTTCATGAATTTACAACTATTATGGAGACATCGTAGATTGTTTTTTTTTAGTATTTTTGTTTGTATTTGTGTTTAATTTATATAACTGCAATTGTATAGGTGTGTTCAGATTTTAAATTGTGACGTGTTTGTTTATTGCCTTATGTGTTATAAGGAACGAGGTTGAATGTAGCTATGGATCATTTATTGTATTGTGTAGTAAAACTATGACGTGTCTATATACAACGTTTTGTATGACTTGTGACATAATAAAGATATTATTATTATTATCTGTCCAAATGAACAATTTTTGCTGTAGCCTGTGCCGTAGGCGTCTCTCTAACATGGAAGAATTACAATAAGATCGCTGAGTCATAGTCATGGAATTTTGATTTTCAAATCAACCAAATTGTACAATTTTGCTTCTTTATCTAAACTGATTTTTCCTATATTAGATTTGCCACTTTTCAGCTCCTATATTCTTCTAAAATAAAAGTTCTAATACATTGATTCCAGTATATTCAGCTAGACATCCAGAACCATACTATGGGCGAAAGATTGGTGCTCTAGTAAATCTCGCTCATGGCATTAAAGGTACTGCGTACGCCGTTGATGAGAGTACAATTTTCATCAAAGGATTTTCATATGATGGGACGGGACCGGATGCCTTCTTTTGGATTGGAAACTCACCGCGACCAAGCCCTGAAGGAATTATCATACCATATCCTGAAGACTATGTAGGCAGGTAAGTTTTTTTTTTCAAATGTATTCGTATTTTATTTCCCTTGGAATGATACCTATAATAGTATAGAAGATTATATCAAAAAGGTTAGGGGAAGAAGAAGAGGAGAAGGAGGGTTGCTTTCCGGTCTCTACTAACAATATATTACATCTCAATAATGGCGAAAGGGATACGGTTATTACCATTACGTTAATTGGGGTTGGAATTTCTGGTGCAATACAGAGTCACCCTCAAGAATTTTATAAATTATACACGGAGAAAAAAATTTATGTTTCAAGATTTGTTTATTTGTACTCAGTAGCGGACTCGTGAGTTTGTGTTTGGCGTGACGCAATTTGGATATCTATATTTGTGTTTTAATAAGAATACAAATATTTCCAACATCAGAAAGGATCCGTTTTTTATATTAAAATTATTATTTCATTTAAAACAAGATTTATTATCTTTTAAAGTGAAAATCAATTCTAATTTCTTTGTCCGCGATAACTTCGCATTTGCTTTTTAATGAAAATCAGAAGTTTTAACTTTGATAAACACCTTTCTGGTTCTGGTGTTGTCATTGGCTTAGCCTACCTTAGTTGTTTCTGCACATTATAATTTTTAGTTACCCCTGAATATTTTCAAAATACAACATGTCAATTTCATGTTTGAAGGCAAATATGATTTGAACTATTTGAGAATTAGTGCTCCAACGTGTTTGTGATCTGATATCGTTTGTCACAAACCTCTCTTAATGATGCTGCTCTGTCAGGGGAATTTAGAAAAAAAAAATACTTGATACTGCTTGTTCTAATAATTTGTTGAATATTTACACCTGCCAAATGGTTTCTCATGACGGCTGCTCTGTCATCTCTCTCTAGGTGCCATCTCCGCGACGAAGATTGGCGATCATCATGGCAATTCTTATTTTGGATGCAGCTGCTCTAAAAAGCTCTATCGAGGAAAATCCAAACCACTCTCTCAAGTTTCTCAACCAGGATATCCTTCTTTTACCCACGCTTCTTGTACCTTGGATCCTTCCCTGCATTATCAATTGAAGTAAGGCGTATCTTGGTTCACGAGTCACATGGCCGAGATACTGCAGTTTTCTGCTTTTAATTGTTATTAACAACTCTCTTTCTATGTTTAGTCGCTCAAGTATTTCTAAGTTAGTTATCCGATCGACCCATGACACCTTCAGTACTCTTCTGTACACCCACATTTCAAAAGCTTCTAGTCTTTTGGTTATTTCTGCGTTCAGAGTCCATGCCTCGACGCCATAAAGCAGAGTGGCAAAAACATAACATCTAACTAGTCTCAGTCTCAGTTTTAGGCTTAGACCTCTATTGCACAAAACTCTTTTCATGCTATTGAAATTGGACCTTGCTATTTCTATACGTGCTTTTATTTCTTTCGTGTAGTCGTTATTACAAGTAACTGTTGTTCCAAGATAAGTATACTTCTCTACCTGTTCGATGGGTTCACCTTTGACGATTATCTGTTCGTTGTTAGTCTGGGCCTTCTTTGTTATTTTCATGCACTTTGTTTTGTTTACGTTGAGTGTAAGGCCGTATTCTTCGCTATATCGAACAAGTTTGTCCATGATTCTTTGTAGATCTTCCAGGTTTTCCGTTAAAATTACGGTATCATCAGCGTATCTTAGAACAACTATAGGCACTCCATTTACTTTTATTCCTGCACTGTCATTTTCCATTGCCCTTTTTAGAATCTCTTCAGAGTAGGCATTAAACAAAATAGGTGACAGAACACAACCTTGACGTACACCTCTCTTTATTGAGATGGTGCCAGAATTTTGTTGATCTACTTTGACGATGGCATTTTGGTTGTAATAGAGATTTGAGATGATTTGCAGGTCTTGGTGGTCTAGGTTTTTACATTGTAATATTTCCATCAACTGGTCGTGGCGGACCCTGTCAAACGCCTTATTATAGTCGATGAAGCAGGCATATACGTCCTGATTAACATCTAGGCATCGCTGCACTATTACGTTGAATGCGAATAGTGCTTCTCTTGTACCTAATCCTTTGCGAAAGCCAAACTGACTGTCACTTATATCCAGATCGAGTTTGGTGGATACGGTTGAGTATAATTTTTAACAGTAGTTTCAAAGTGTGGGACATGAGGCTTATGGTACGGTGGTCACTGCACTCTTTTGCACCCGATTTTTTCGGTAAACATATGAAGACTGATGAGAGCCATTCCTTTGGTAGTTTTCCAGACTCATAGACGCTGTTCAAGAGTCTCACCACGACATCCATATCTTGATCACTTATGATCTTAAGAATGTCGATAGGAATTCCGTCGGGGCCAGGAGATTTACCGTTGCTCATGTTGTTTAGTGTGTGGGTGACTTCGTCCTTCGTGATTTCGGGACCTGCGTCTTCCAGTCCTACCGTAGCTACGGATGTGATATTTCTCACATCGTCGAAAAGGTCTTTTATATATTCCTGCCATCTCTTCAGTTTGTCTTCTGTGTTTGATAGTGTTTTCCCATTTTTATCTAAGAGGATTGTAGTAATCTTTCCTTTTCTGAGACCTGCCAATTCTTTTATCTTCTTATGTAGGTTATACAAGTCAAATCTGCGTTGTAGCTCTTCTATTTCCTTGCATTTTTCTTCATAGAAACGTTTTTTTGCTACCCATATTTTTGTTCTTATCTTTTTCTGGGTTTCCCTATATTTTGTTTCGTTGTTCTTATATTTCCTTCGTTGGTCCATCAGAAATAAAATTTCCTGAGTAATCCATTCTTTATTTATCTTTTTAGAAGGTGCTAGTAACTCTTGGCAGGGGGAAAGAATGCAGGTTTTGAGGGATTCCCATTGATTGTCAATATCTTCGGATTCAAGGTTAACTTTCGCAAGGTTGGAATGTATTGCATGTTGGACACCTTCTTTAATGGCCTCCTCTTTAAGTTTCTTCGTGTCTAACCTTGCAGTGCTCTGTCATAAGTTTGATCAATGTGATAAAATTTGTTTGGATAACGGATCAGCATTTTGTCCTTCTGTTTATGGAAACAAGACGCAGTATTTAATTAAATTACCTTCCTACAAAGTGAAAACTTGTGTTCATATTTTGAAGAACTTCCATATGTTTTAATCTTTTCTACCAAATCACAAACTCCTATCTTTGTTCAATTTTCATCGCCTCTAAATATTAAGCACACAAAAAAGCATGACTTTTATCACAGCCGCAGGACCACAGAGCCATGTTGTAAACGTTTTAGTCTAGTTTATCATTATTTGTTATAATTTAAACAACGCATTGAGCCCCAAAGACAAGAGTATTTCCCTCTTCAGCCGTCACTGTTTGTACTGTAACAACAATTTAGTCTTTTAGAAAGATGATTGCTACCATATAGCTATGGTACATGGGGATGAAGAAAGGAATTGTTGGACATCACTATGATTTGGCCATTTTTTATCTATCCATCCTGTATATTTAATCAACTGTATCACAGTCATGTTTAGAATAAGGGTAAGGGTGGTTGCTACTACTGCTACTAGATATTACCGAATTGGGGTTGTATGAATGTTTGGAGATAGCACAAAGTAGAGTCGTCTTCATTATTATTTGGACTTGTGTCGGTCTATTAGGTATGTGAAAAGAATGACAGGAATTATTCGTCTGACTGACTAACAAATTTGCATTTAAATATGAAGAAACTCACAAATGTTTTAAATTTTACCTAATTATATTTTCTGGAATTTCTAGATGGCAGCGAGTAGCTACATATTATATTTTCGCGTGTAAAATGAATGAAGCTAAAAATTAGTTCTTTCGTTATGTCTTCCCAGATAAACTCCAAGTTTTCAAGATAGCCCCAAAAAAGGCCGAGAATATATTAACAGTATTAGAGAAGTTGTTGAAGTTGTCGGCATATCGGATATTGTATGACATGAAATTTTCATCGTTCAGTAACTTTTGAATGACGTCAACGACGATCCAGATTTGCTCAAAAGGGTCATAATTAGTGACGAAACATGGGCATATGATAATGACGTCGAAACCAAAGTCCCCCAACCATCCCAATGGAAGCTGCCAAAAGAGCCAATAGAAAATAAAGTCCATCTCTTTGGACGACTTCAGGGCAATACTCAAAAGCGCATAACAGATGTGCTTCGAGAAGTATTGGGAAAAGCCCTGACACAAGTTTATTATATCTAGGAGGGATCCATTCATCACACTGATCCTATATCGAATCTTTTATGTAGCAAGTTTAGGTTATTAGGTATGGTTAAACAAAAACGTCGGCCCCCTATTCGTTGGCATAGTCCAGAGCTAGAAAGCAAGAGATCAATTTTATTTACTGTTAGTGCTGTGTGTAAATGCACACAAAGACGCGAAGACTGGGATTGTTACACCGTGCTGAAGGCTGAGTTTCAGAAAGATTTGATGTGTGCAAAGAGGAACGCCTGCGACCAGTATCTCTTAAGATCTGCGAATATAGCCAGAGACGGTTGGCGTTTGGTGAACTATATTGGCAGTCGCAAATAGAGAGATCACATTGAGTCTGGTATTTCTGCTGACGACTTTAATGACTATTTCGCTTCGGTTGCTGTGAGGATTGTTCAAAGTTTGCCCACCCATTCGCACTGTTCGGCGACTGAGTTTTTGACGGGTCTTGCGATGCCAAACTGCAGTTTCTTCCTCAATCCTGCCATCGAGTCAGAAGTTTATTCAACAATCTGTGGTTTGAAAAATTCGTCATCTTGTGATATTTATGGGTTGAACAGCTATATTGTTAAAAGCTGTGTGGACGTATTAGTTGCGCCACTCACTAACCTAATAAACTTATGTTTTTCGAAGGGTTGTTTTCCGAAGTGCTTTAAGATTGGAAAGTCTGGTAATGTTGACAATTTGAATAATTATCGACCATTACAATTACTGTTATATTTTCTAAGGTACTCGAGGTCTTGTTAAAGGCCCGACTTTCGGATTATTTCGAACAGTTCGATCTACTCTCTCCATGTCAGTTTCGTTTTAGGAGAGGGCGAACAACAACCAGAGCGATCCTGAGTGTTGTGGGCGATGTAATTGCGTCTTTCGCGAATGGTAAACACTCTGTATTGACCACGACTGATTTTTCTAAGGCTTTTGACTGCATTTCCCAGGATACCCTTCTGGAAAAGCTGTCTTTCTATGGAGTGAGGGGGATACCTTTGGGGTTGATTAAATCTTTCCTTTTTCAGAGACAGCAGGTGGTAGAGTTGCCGGTGAGACATCTTTTCTTAGAGGGGTGAGATGTAGGGTGCCTCAGGGCTCTGTGCTTGGCCCATTACTTTTTATTATATACATTAATGATATCTCCCATTATATGTCAGATATCTCATTTCCGTCCCTTTTTGCAGATGATGCCAGTTTTGTGTCGAGTAGTTCAAGTTTTGACAATCTGAACACTATATCCCTTTCGATCTTGAATGCAGCCAAGAAATGGTTTGGTGCGAACGGGTTAAGGCTTAACGAGGACAAGTGCAATGTTCTGAAACTGTCTTCTAATTTCTCCCATATCCGTGGTGACACTGTCAAAGTGCTTGGAGTCTATGTAGATGACAATCTTAACTGGTACTCTCACCTCGAACACCTAAGTTGCAAGTTGTCCAGTGCTCTATTTTTGCTTAGACAGCTTGCGTGTTACTTAAATTTTCATGTCCTTAGAACGGCTTACTTTGGGGTTTTCCATTCACACTTGACTTACGCCATCGTGCTTTGGGGTGGTTCTTCGAACGCCTTGAGAATTTTCAGATTGCAAAAGAGGGTGGTCAGAATACTGGTTGGCGTTGGGCCACTTGACCATTGCAAGTCGCATTTTGTAAACCACGGTATAATGTCATTGCCGTGTGTTTTTATCTATCATACCTTATTGGAGATCCATTCAATTCGGGATTCACTGCGGCCTCACTCTAGTAATCATACCTACAGTACTCGGTCGGCTGATTTGTTGATCATTCCAAAATATAGACTAACAAAATCTAAAAATAACTCTCTTAATTACAAATTTTATAATAAGGTCCCGAAACAGATTCGGTCGTTTAACTACAAATTATTTAAAACTAAAATAAAGACATATTTGTTAAAGCACTGTTTTTACTCTGTCGATGAATTTCTTGAGAGTGATTGGTTGTAGAGTTCTTGATTCTTGTTGGCAATATTGCGTTGTTTTGTTGTGCAGTATTGTCCTAATTGTTGTATATTGTCGTATATATTTTTATGTGATTTGTATTTGTTTTGTATTTGCAAGTATTGTATTTATATTATTTTTAGAAGAAGCAAAGTGAGTTGAAATGGCTAATGAAATTATAAGACAAAATGAACATCATATATAATAATTTATTTAAAAAAATTCAAAACAAAAAAATACTAATAAAAGCACACGCGGGTGGAGATTTTTTGCTCAAGAAGTGAATTCACGGCGAGACGACAACGAACGAATTATTCATTAAAGCCGATTAGATACTCAATGTAATAATGAGGGATGATGGAAAACTGTGCGACTGGTATAACAGTAGAAAAGTTTTTGTTGTTAAAAGGGGATGAAAAGATTTTCTGTTAGGGGTGAAGTTTTATATAGGAGATGATATTGAAACGTCCCTTGCAATTATTTTGATGACTGGTACTAATGACAACAACTAGTTGGGTTAAACTCAACTTTTCAACTTTTTGTAATAAAATTATACCGTTTTTTTTTCGTTATACAGGTTGCAGCGAAACAAACTCGAATAACTTTAAGGGGCAATTCCTTATTGAATATAAAGGGTAGTTTGTTTTATAAACGTTAAGTCAAAAGCTTATCCTTACGGAATTATTGGGCCACAAAGCAGGTTGCAAATAACTGGTATATTTATTTATCTTTTTTGTTTTTTAATAATGGCCAAGGCCCATGTACCTAAGGGAATAACTGCTTCCCCTTAAATAATATGAGAAACTATTATAAATATTTCAATATTATTTACCTATTAGCGTTGTTTTCTATGAGTAATTCGAATTGAAAAATAATTAAAATAATTACGTAGGGGAGAGTTGGACAAAATCGGGTATCAGTCCGAAACTGGCTGTTTCTTCTGCTATTTTAGAATAGCAAATGTTTGTTGCAGATTGAAATATTCCCGAATGACTTAAGTTTGATATGTCAAGGTCAATTTTTATAAATATTCTGATATATATGGTTTTTTTAATTTTTAAGAAAATATTGCAAAATCCCGGGTAGTAACTTAAATACTCGTACTATATAAAAAGACTAATAGGGATACAATAAAATATTTATTAAAAAATGTGTGAACAAAAAATCAACAATCTATGAACAGAAGTCGCAAATAAAAAATGCATCTACATCATCGTAGGAACACAGGCTTCATGAGACTTAGAGTTTGAAAATAGTTCGTTGCAGTAGAGACACGCATCGTCATTATTATCTTCTTCCTCCGAACTATCAGAATCTGCAATCGGTAATTTTTGAACTAATTTTATTTTTGGTGCTGCGTTTTTTACAACATTCTTTCCTTTTTTATTTGTTTCCGTTAGCTTTAATTTTTTTACGGCAGGAGATTTTTTTAAATTTTCTTCCAACTCAGACTTATAAGGAGATGAGGTTATTACAACAGCCTTTCCTCTTCTCCTGTTATCGTGCGAGGGCTTCCTGGTTGCCTTAGGGATCGGAACAACCTCTCGGTAAAACTAAAAAGTGCAGGAAGTTTAGAACTTTTATTGTAGTTATTTTTCGTTTTTATATTTCAGTTAAATTATTTATATTTGTAAAAATTGATTCCTTCATATCAGATTTCACCGCACACCAGTTAAAATGACCCCATATGAAAAAATCCACAGATGCTCTAGCTCTATATCAGTACCTACACGGATTTGGAAATTATTTTAGGTCCAATGTCAAATATCAAATTATTGTATTAATATAAGAGGTATTTCTATTTTAAACAATTTTTTATATTTTAGCACCCGTTTCGAACTTTTATAAAACTTGCGCTACAGGTCAGAAAACAAGGTAGCCAGATAGTCCAGAAAACTGCTTAACCGTTTTCAACTAAAAAAAGAAAAAGTTGAAGTATTGCTTGATCTCGGAAAGAGGCAATTCATTGCATTAAAAAAATCTATTGACCACTGTCAGTCTCTCATAATGTTTTTAATATTGCTGTCCCAGATGTCAATTGTTCGCATTTGCTTCGCAATGGCAATATCCTGTAGGAAAGTACACTGATACGGCATAGTCAGTGAGATGGCATAGCTATATCTGCGAAAATCAAGGCAGATATGGCACCACGGACGTTGAGAGGGGTGGGTAATGCGTTGGCGTTTGTAACGATACCATTTTTAGTTCGTTTCTATTCGTTGTCGAGATGTTGCGTAACATTGTTTAAATATCAACGTCTGAAACTTTTGTTTGACAAAGCTTTTTGTGTGTATTTTCGGAGGCCCTTAGCCAGCATAAGGTAAGTTTTAACATATTTTCTACCTTTTAAGTATACTGTTGAAACCACTGTTGCTGGTTTACTAATTGTTTACAGTTTTAGATTTTTTCAGATTATTTTTTGTTTGCACGTGTGTGTGCGTGAGATGGCATACGTGCTGGTTATCTAAGATGGCATATATGCCATCTCACACAACACCACGACTTTTACCTCAGTCTGGTTGTATGTATCTATTCTTACCATTTTTATAAATTATTAATTTCGTTTCAGAAATGGCTCCATATATCAGAAAATCTTCTCAGCAGTCATGGGATGAGAATCAAATGAAGGAGGCTATCGATGCTGTTCGGAGCGGTAAAATGGGTTAGTTGTTGGCGTCCAAAACCTATAATGTTCCATTTACAACATTGCGGCGACGTGCTCATATAGGCAATAGTTCTAAAGAATATTTAGGTGTACACAAGACTACGTTTGATGCGAATTTGGAGAAAGAATTAGTCAAACATCTACAAGATTTGGAAATCCGATGACATCAGTTGATGTTAGAAAGTTAGCATATCAAATAGCCGTTAAGAAAAAAATTCCTCATAGATTTTGCAATGAAAAAGAAATGGCTGGTAGAGGTTGGTTAAAATTATTTAGAATGCGGAACCCTACAATATCTCTTCGCATACCGGAAGCTACTTCAGCTGCAAGGGTCCGCGGTTTTAATAGGCCACAAGTTCAAATATTTGTTCGTTGCTTAACCGAGATACTAGAAGAATATATATATATATATAATATTGAGCCACAGCAAATTTGGAATGTTGACGAATCCGGGTTTAGCACAGTACCATCACAGCATGCCAAGAGTTTTGCAACTAGAGGTCGAAAGCAGGTTGGTGTTTTAACGAGTGCTGAGAGAGGCCATCACTTCACATCAGTTTGCTGTGTAAACGCTCTGGGAATATATATTCCGCCAGCTTTTATAGTTCCAAGAAAACATATGAAATTAGATTTAATGGACCAAGCTCCATTTGGTTCCGTAGGATTTGCCCAAGAAAAGATTGGATGAATGGAGAGGTGTTTCTTAAATGGTTACAACATTTTGTTAAACACAGCAAATTTACACCTCAAAATAAAACTTTATTGCTTTTAGATGGGCATTTCAGTCACAAGAGTCTCGATGTTTTAACATTTGCAAAACAGAATGGCATTATAATAAGGCGTTTCTTCGAGCTGCTACAGTTAAAAATGGGCAAAGTAGATTCGCGGCTGCAGGAATATTCCCACTAAATGAGAATATTTTTCCTGATTGGATGTTCGCACCTGCGGATGTTACTGAACAAAAATTACCACTGGCATTAGAAGTTGGTGCTGATGCTATGGTACAATCAGTCACAGACGCCACAACCGTTCAAGAACAACCTGGTCCTTCATCGTCCAAAGATGAACAGACAGGACCATCATCATCCAAAGACACACAAGTTAAAGAGCCAAATGGACTTTTAATAACCATCCAAGAACCACTTGATCCTTCATCGTCCAAAGATGAACAACCAAAATCTTCGTCATTCAAAGATGAACAACCTGGAATTTCGTCGTCTAGAGATCGGACACAGGACCTAAGCATATCAGAAATTTCTCCATTGCCAAAGGCAACTGCTACAACGAGGTCAAATCGTAAAAAAGGAAAATTCGGAGTTCTAAATGCTACGCCGGATATTGATGAACTAAACTTCGAAGTGGCTAATAAGAAAGCTACAGTTTTAAGAAAATCTGCTAATCGCTCGGCCAAGAGAAAAATCTGCGTACCAACGTCCTCTAATAGTGAAAAAGAACCAAGGTTTTCTGGATCCGAAGAGGAAGAAGATCCGGCCTGGATCTATTGCCTTGGACCATACAGTATGTCACGAAGCAAAGAGTGGTGCCTACGTTGCCAACTATGTCAAAAATAGTGCCACGCAGACTATATAGGCCTAGCCAGAACTGCAAAAAATATAATTTGCGATATTTGTAACTAAAACACAATAATTTTAGATGTATGCCATCTCATCTGTAGGAGGTGTGTGTGTGTGTGAGATGGTTTTTGTAAGAGTTTACATTTTATTTCATTTTTTCAATTCATATGTATTTAGAATTAGTTGTTGCGAACATATTTTGTCGAAAATAAAACGTATTTTCACACATATTTTTGTTTTTCCTTATCTAGCAAGGATTTAATTTTTATGAATTATTTTTAAAAAGTATGCCATCTGAGAGTACTTTCCCTATATTCAAGTTTTCCTCAAAAACAATTTCGGATAACGCCTATAGGATAGATTTCTTATTTTTCTAATGAAAATCAAATTTTTCCCAACTATATTATGATCTCTTACAAATATCTGTTTTTTCGAAACATACTGATGTAGTAAGAAAAAAAAACTCATTAATCCATGGGATTTTGCAACAAATTTTCCAGCTTTGTTTCCGTTTCGCAGACTGATACAAAATGTTTGTTTTTATCATCGTTTCTTCTTCTTCTTTTTTATTATTTCGATTGCAGAGATCCCCCCGTGTTAACTGCTTACAACAACACAGACATAATCCTCAGATTGCCGCTGGGAAAACGTATCAGGGACATTAGATGGCTGTCGGTATGGTGTCGGAGATTTACGGTAAGCATCCACAAAATCGCTTGTAATTTACAGACAATATTAATTTACAACTAGGTGTTATTTAACATTTCATTATTATAAGTTCCTGTGATACGTAAAATAAAAAAACAGTTGTGGCACTTAATTAACGCAAACTCAAATGACATTTGCATTCATGACATGGTCATTTAAAGCAGTCTGTCTGGCTAATAAATGTAGGGACGAGACATCACATTTATATGATTGTTTTATTATGCAAATTGGTGAGTTTTATTCGAGTTGGAGATTTTTTTAATTATCTTTTAACGGTTTTTTTCTTTGTTAAATAAAATGGAATTTTTTACTTATAAAGGGTGGTTTTTTATTACCAAACTAACAAATTAATTTAAACATAAAAGTGTGGCATATCAAACATTATTCTCTGAATGAAAAATCATTGTGTGATTTTATTTTCTCATCAAAATTTATAAAAATTAAATTTTGGTAAGCAAATAGGAAATTGTCGCAGTCTCTTTAACATTACGTATGACATAACAGTGCTCAACGTTCCACCGTTAGGTGCCACTCGCTCACTTAAAGAAATATAATTTTATATGTTAAACCTAAAAACACCAAAATCAAATGTCTTTTCGAAGTTTATCCATTAGTTTCTTGCTCATTTCTCTACCTAAACAAAGGTAACGCATACGACATAATACCTTGTACAAACTGACGATTTCTGAATGTTGCGCTTATCTATGGACCTTAGAACCACATATTAAATAAATAAATAAGCGTTTATTGCCCAACAGAATAAATCCCTTTACAGAGCAACATATTAATACAACATTTTAAATAATAAACAATAATAAAGATAATAAATCAAATTACAGCAAATCAAACAAACCAAAATCAATCACAATCAAGAAACTAAACGGAATAATATTGAACAAAATAACAAATTAAATTCAGATGTAGACATTTACTTTCATTACATTATATTACTATTACATTAACATTACATCACACCCTAAAAAAACTACGAGCAGTTTCCATTAAGTCGTGCAACGAACAATCAAATATGTCGCAATCGTTACAGATCATATTAAAATTATTGCAGATCACAAAAACTGGCGATTTCGTGTATAGATTTGTAACAGGACGTTTGCAGTAAAACATCAATCCGTTACGACTCCCCAGGCGTGGAACATTTATATCGATCTCAGCCAGCAACTCAGAGCAATCGATTTTACCATTTAAAAGACCGTACAAAAATTTCAAAGAAGCAAGGATTCTACGGAACTCCAAGCTACGGACGTTAAATCTATTCCAGAGCATCGAACTATCCACCCCCCTTTCTGCATAAACGCCATCAGATTTATATACGAGATATTTAACGAATTTCCTTTGAATTTTTTCAATGGCGTACTTATGGACCTCATAAATAGGATACCAGATGATTGAACAATACTCTAGTTTCGAACGAACGTAAGAGAAATACAATATTTTCAATACGTTAATATTTTTAAAGCCCGTGCAATTTCTAACAATGAAACCATAAGCCCTAATCGCTTCAATCGCCTTTAAGTTAATATGAGGAACGAAAGACAATCTCGAGTCAAACGTAACACCCAAATCGGTAGAAGTTGCACATCTCTCGAGAACAGTCTGTCCAAGTCGATACTGAAAATTAAAAGCAGTTTACCTTCTCGAATAAGACATTCATTAACACTTCTTAGCATTTAGATATAGCTTGTTATTGTTACACCAACTCTCCATCGCCTCAAGCTCACTCTGAAGACCTATGCAGTCCTCGTACGACACGATAGTGGCGAACAGCTTGACCTCGTCAGCGAAAAACAACCTGTTAACTTACAGACAGTCGTTAAGATCGTTAATGAAGATCAAGAAAAGCAGGTGACCCAAGTTTGAAACCTGAGGCACACCAGAGGATGCTTTATATTTTTTGGAATTGTAGCCATAATAAACTACATACTGTTTCGAAGATATGAAATAAACAACGATTTCAGGTTATTGACAAACCCATAACTGTCCAGCTTCCGAATTAGCACCCCATGGTCCAACCTGTCGAAAGCCTTGGCAAAGTCGATGTAAATAACATCCAGCTGTCCCCCTATCGACAATACGCGTGGCCCTCTCTGTGAAACAAGAAAGATTAGTGAGAGTGAACCTATTCGGCATAAAACCGTGTTGAGTTATGGTGATTTGACCACGTAACGCAGTAGAGATTCTATCACTCAAGTTGGCTTCAAAGATCTTGGACAGATTCGACAGGATGCAGATCGGGCGGTAGTTGCTGATGATTGATCTCTCGCCAGACCTGTGAATAGGGACCACACGTGCCTCCCTCCATCGAACCGGGAAAGCTCCATTCTTAATTGCTAAATTAAACACCCAGCGCAACGGGGCCGCCAACACTCCCACACTGTCCTTTATGAAAAAAGACGGTAAACCGTCAGGACCCGCCGTTAAATTGTTTTTTAGTTTTTTACACGAGAGAAAAATCTCGGAATCAGTAATGTCAGGAACATTGAGAGCAGAAAAGGGAACTCTATCACCGTTTACAACGGATATGGAATCATCCGGTTTCAGAAATACACTTTCAAAGAACTCAGCAAATCTGTCAACAATAGCCTGAGGCTCAACATGTTCAACACAATCAAAAGACATAGTGCCCGGTATTCTAGTACTATTATTTTTGGCGTGAAAATATGACCAGAAGTGTTTTGGATCCTGTAATAAATTATTTTGCACCCCATCTATGTAATTAGAATATGCAACTCTGATATCCAGCTTCAACTGTCTACGTAGTCTCTTGAAATGTTGCAAACAGTCCGCATTACCTGTTCTCCTAAACTTTCTAAGCTGCCCTTCTTTTCTTTTTATATTGCGAACAATCTCAGACGTAAACCATACTGGAAATCTACGCGGTCGATCACATTAAAGAGCAATTCATAAAGCTTATCCAACGCTGTATCGACATTATCAGTCAATGACACCTCGGACCAATCCAACAAAAGAAGGGAGTTATATAAATTATACAGATTGTAGCATCTCTAACACTACGCTGGACATTGTAGCAGCATTTATGGTTCCTGCATCGGTACGAACGAAGATTTGGTCCAGTTCCAGGAGATGTAAAACCAAATTGATTAGACCACGCATAAAATGGAAAAACCGTGATTTCTATATTTGCATATTTTATACTTCAAAAGTTCTATACTCGTCGCGTCGGTTATGTAACAATAATAATAATTATTAAATATTTTATTGATCTGCGCTCCAAAATAAACGCACTAGATTTGGATGCATCCCTATATGTATATAGACAGGACTTGTACGAATTATTCCAGTTCCCACCCACTATGTGTAGACATAATGGATACTACAACCCAACCCAAGTCCAAACCAAAATTTAAAAAGTTGACAAGTTAATATGGTACGGAAAAGACGTAGGATATGCTGGGTAGCGACACATTTTATAATCTGAGTATGTACCTTGGACCATCTAGTGATGAAAGTTACTGTGGGAGTAATAGGAAGAAAAATAAGAGATTTGATTATTTTCGAAAAGTACCTACGCGGGGAGGCGTTTTTAATTCCGGGATAAGATTAGAAAATAAAAATTCAATATTATTTTTCTTTTTCAATAAATTCACCTGAAACCTTACCCACACACACTTCTCTCAATTAATCTGTTTATACCTTTAAAAAAATTGTTTAATCAATCTTTCGTCGCAAAATTTCTGTCCACTGAGTTCTTTTTGATTTTTGTAAGCAAATAATAAATGCTCGAGGTCAGGTCTGGGCTATAGGGTGAGTGATTTATAATATCGAAGCCCACTTTGTGCAGGGCAGCCAATGCAACACAAGATTCTAAGATTGAAGCGTATTTTCCAGTTATAGAAACACCTTTATCTCCATAATCAATTGGATTCCCAAAAGATGATCGCCATGAGTTTTTTGACTGTTTGACCTTAAACGTCTTGGGTGGCCTTTTTTATGCCAGTTCATGGAGTCGTGCTTGGACTCAGGTTCATAATGATGAACTCAAGTTTCGTCTTCAGTAGGGATCCGGGCTAGTACAACATGCTTATCTGCACTACAAAGATCCAAAAAAATTGTTTAATCAATCTTTCGTCGCAAAATTCCTGTCCACTGAGTTCTTTTTGATTTTTGTAAGCAAATAATAAATGCTCGAGGTCAGTTCTGGGCTATAGGGTGTGTGATTTATAATATCGAAGCCCACTTTGTGCAGGGCAGCCAACGCAACACAAGATTCTAAGATTGAAGCATATTGTCCAGTTATAGAAACATCTTTATCTCCATACTCAATCAATTGGATTCCCAAAAGATGATCGCCATGAGTTTTTTGACCTTAAACGTCTTGGGTGGTAGTCGGCCTTTTTTATGCCATTTCATGGAGTCGTCCTTGGACTTAGGTTCTATTTTTTTATCTACGGATTTCAAGAAGAGCTTATTTATGATGCGCAACCCCTCTAAATAAAAATACACCCGTATATAGTAACATTTTGTTACGGTCTGTTACCTATTTGAGAAATGATATGAAGGGGATATTCTCTATCGAAATGATACGCTATACAGGCTCCTTAACCATATCCCAATTGTGGCTAAAATATTAATTTGAAAGTAATAACGGCAAAAGTGTATAGTTTGGGAGTTGGATTTCTTTAAGTGACATTTTCTTTAACATTGGCTTTTCTATTGTTCTTCTTCTTAGGACGCCGTCTCCCTACGAAGGTTGGCGATCCAAATGGCTATTGTAGTGCGGGAAACCGCAGCTCTGAAAATTTCTATGGACGTCTGTCCAAACCATCTACGTAAGTCCCTCAGCCATGAATTTTGTCTACGGCCGACTGACCGTTTTCCTTCGATCTTTCCCTCTATTATCAGGCGGAGAATCTCATATCGTTCGTCTCTCATGATATGTCCTATGTACTGCAGCTTTCTCTCCTTGATTGTCGTGAGGAGTTCTTTGTGTTTACCCATTTGCTGCATAACCTCTATGTTTGTCTTATGTGTTGTCCAAGAAACTCGCAGCATTCGTCTGTAGGCGTACATTTCGAACGCATCGATTCTCTTTTCTGTGGTTGCATCAATGGTCCAGCTCTCACATCCGTATAGAAGGACAAGGAAGATGTAGCAGCGAAGTAATCTAATCAGGAGGTCCAGGCTGAGGTCTCGGTTTGCCAGAAGTGTCCTCATGTTATTCAGAATTTTCAGTGCTTGCGCAATTCTTGATCTAATTTCGGTCTTTGAGTCGCATTGCTGGCTGACGAGTACCCCCAAGTATTTTATAGATGACACATGTGTAATGTGCTCTCCGTTGATCATTAGAGTAACGGGTCTTGGTGATTTTGAGAATACCATCAGTTTGGTCTTGGATGTATTCATATAAAGCCCAAAGTTCTCACTATACTCCACAATAAGGTTCATAAGGGATTGAAGTTCTGTTATACTGCTGGCTATTACGACGGTATCATCTGCGTATCGAAGGTTACTTATATTGATTCCATTGATCTTTATGCCTGCAGTTGAATTTTCGAGAGCTTCGATGAATATTGCCTCAGAGTAGAGATTAAACAGTAGTGGGGACAGTACACAACTTTGTCGCACGCCCCTTCTTATTGCTATTTCTTCTGATGTGGACCCTTCGATTTTGACTGTTGCTGTTTGGTGCCAATAAAGTTCAGTAATGATCCTTAGATCTTGAGCATCGATCCCGGTTGATTTTAGGATGTTGATCATTTTTTGATGTGACACACAATCAAAAGCTTTTTTATAATCAATAAAGCACGCGAATACATCGACGTTCATGTCCCTACATCTCTGAGTCAGCACATTCAAAGAGAAAAGAGCCTCTCGGGTACCCGTTCCATTCCTAAAGCCAAATTGCGAGCGATCAATTACGGACTCACACTTTTTGTATATGCGGTTATGAATGATCCGCAAGAATATCTTCAAGGCGTGGGACATCAAACTGATCATGCGGTATGCGTCACATTGTGATGCCTTGTTCTTCTTTGGCAAAGTAACAAAGGTGGATCTCAGCCAGTCTGTGGGTATTTTCCCGCCTCTGTACATTCGGTTAAATACAGTAGTAATGAGATTTAGACCAACCCCGTCCTCGGCAGCTGCAAGTTTAAATGTTTCCGCATGCACGTTGTCAGGACCAACTGCTCTTCTGCACAGAGAAAAATCTATCATATCATGAACCATATGCACATTCAATCAATGATAGCATATATTCCGTATTCCACAATCAAAGCTACATTTCTTTCAATTATAGTTATATGATTAATTGGGAAATACATGACTTTATTGCTTTAAGTATAAGAATTAATTGACTTCCAATCAAATGCCTCAATTATAAGAATATATTGAAACTAAATAAAAAGTATTGATTAGACTAAGAGTCACTATCGTTGATAGAACATTTATTGCTTTTTAAGGGGAATACAGAAATTATAGACAGAATATATTTTGGTATTGAAATAATTGTTTTGTCATTTTAAATCAATTTTATATATAATCCTGGAGAGAAATTAATTACTTAATCTAATAAAACTATCACGTTAAATAATTGTATTAAATAAAAGAAAGTTTTTATTCAAAAACAGTTTTATTAATTCTATAATACATTGTATTCTAATAAAAAAAATATTACTCTATAATCACAGTACAAAAAATAAACAATACATTAAACTATGTATGTCATTCTAATACATGAACATTGAACATGTACGACTAACAAAATATTAAACCAAATATCGTATTTGTGCTTTTTTACCATATCTTCATAGTGTCCCACTCCCATTCGGTACTTTGTATATTGTATACCTACATCGTGTTAAAACAGGATATTTTGAATTTTGAGGTTATCTGAGGTTGCAAAAATGTATTCCATGCTGCCATGTGCTATGCTGGTTAATATGAAATGGTTAATATTCATAACTTTTGAATGGAGCACCCTGAATAGTTTTGTTAAAACGTTTTTATTATGCATTATAGGTACCTCTTAAATCATTTGTTGGCTAGACCGATCTTTAATATTATTGTTCGAAAAGCTTACACAAAATAATTTATAGTAAAAAACTTATGATTAGATATACTTAGTTAGGAGTAAAACTTACCGGAGAATATTGGAATTAGTTTGTCCAATTCTGAGGCGTTTAAGAAGTCTTCCATAATATATTATTGCAGATTATAGAACTTAACTATATAGACACGCTCTACCGGCACACAAATAGAATATATAAATGTAACATAACCTATTGTTTTAAGCTTTGCTAGTGACTAGGGAGTTCCGAAATTTCCCGATACATCAGCCCGAAATCTACGTTTTTATATCAATGGTATTGAATTCGTTTTATTAAGATATCGGCGTATGAAAGCATTTTTTTTAAGTCAAAAACTAATATTTACGAAGTGGGGTAGGTAGTACGAAAATCCAGTTTTTATTTAATTTATATACTTAAATTCGATACATGCATGAGTGGAAAATGTTGGATACTCGACGTTTTGTGTTTCGATATATCGATGAATTTAGCCCGGCCCAATAATAAGTTAAGATTGTCCCAACAATAAGAAGTATTGACTTAATATTATTTAGTTTATTTAAATAGTAGAATATGATAGCGAGCAAAATTTGATTTTGTTAATTCAATGATATATATCTAATCATCCGAGCAGAGAAATAATATTCTTCCGATGCTTTTTCTTGTTTATCGTAATATAACAATATTTAAAATAATACAATTGCAATATTAGTTGCCAATTATACTGTAATCATTGAAAGAAAAAATATATCTGTTTTGTACCTAACATATATGAAATTGAATTTCAATAATATCAGGAATGTCGGATTAAGTATATATTTAATGTTGGCCGAATTGTAATCTAATGAATTAAGTATTACTGTCATTAAACCAAAATAGAGGCAATCAAACATATCGCTAATATTGATATTACAGTAAGATTTTTTTCTGTGTGTTCTTTTGTAGTTTAATTGCATGTTTGACCTCTTCTTTTGTAATTTCACGAGCCCTTTCGTTGATTTCGTATATATCAGGGGGTGAGTCTGGTCTCATGTCATTAAAGAGATTTTCGGTATATTCTTTCCACCATTTTAGTTTCTCATCTACTCCTATAAGAATTTCATTGTTGGAGCCCCTTAATATTCCACTATGACCTCTCCGCTGCCTGCCTGTAAGCTCTTTGATATTCCTGTGTAAGTTAAAGAGATCGTGCTTCTTCTGAAGTATTTCTATTTCCGTGCATATGTTCGCCAACCATGATTCTTTGGCTTGTCTGCATTTCGCACGAATGAGCCTGTTAATTTCGTCATATTTATCTGTATTGTTGTGTTTTTGTTCTCTTCGTTCATTCATAAGTGTGAGGATTTCATCAGTCATCCTGGGTCGTAGTTAACGCCTTCTTCAGAGCTTCCCATGAAGACTCAATGTCTTCATCTGATACGTTGTTTATAGATCTCTCAACTTCTTTCAACCTGTTCTCAAGTTTTTGACTGATTTGTGTTCTTTGTGCCAGATTCAGTTTCCCTATATCAATACGTTTCTGTCGTGGGGCCAGTTTAGATCTAAGAAAGCAGTGTATTTTAATGTCCATCACAACTGGGTTGTGGTCGCTGTTGATATCTGCTCCAGGGTATGTTTTGACTGATTTAATAAACTTTTTATATTCGTGTCTTACGAGAATGTAATCTATTTGATTTCTTACTATATGTCCGTCTCGATTTCTATTGTTGCACATTTCCAAAATTCCTAATATTTTTATTCTTTTTGATTCCTCGACTTCATGGTGAAATGAATTTTCCGATCCATATAAGCAATGTCTTGATAATATGTTATATACCTTTGAAATAGAAACCACACAAGACCCAATTTTCATTTTGGCTGGAACAATAATTGTCTAATCATAAAAAAATACTCATTCGCTCTTTCTCATTACGACTAACTATTGCTTCATGCCACAAATGAGCGAAACAGAAGTTTTCCGCAACAATTTTTCTAACAAGTGCTAAAATTTAATTATCTATGCGATAAAAGTATTCTTTTTGATTCATCCTCATTTTTGAAGAATTATAAAATAAATTGCAATGTCCTCTTGCGGCAGTTCTTCTCCAGATTACATTGTACACATTCAATTAAGTGAATTTCCGCATGAAAGACACTGGTATTATAGGTTCTCATTGGTTCTGATATCTTCTTCAACTCCCGGGTACTCCTTCTCCAATCACTTTAGTGGTCTTAAAGTTATTACTTCAAACCATCTTATATTTTCTAACGGCAACGTTACGAGTTACGAGAACTATACTAGCATTGTCGACGTTATTAAAATATTTGGGGGATGCTGGCAGAAGGATAAAATG
The DNA here is from genome assembly GCA_911728435.2 of Apoderus coryli. Lineage (NCBI taxonomy): Eukaryota > Metazoa > Arthropoda > Insecta > Coleoptera > Attelabidae > Apoderus > Apoderus coryli. The sequence goes on along the minus strand of OU452213.1, from coordinate 5,806,321 downwards.
GTCTCCTGCTAGCGTTTTGTGTTCATACTATTTTTATTTATATTTATTTCTATTTATACGACTGGTTTTACCTATACATTGAGTTTGTTCGGCCTCTGCATGGTATGAGATATGCATTAGTATGTACATGTAGATGATACGTGTTTACATGTGTCTACTGTTGTGTATCCTATTGTGCTTAAATGCAGACCGATATTTGTAGATGGGCAACGACTATGGTACTCTGACGAGCTCATAACAAGAGCGAAACGAATTCGTCAGTAACTGTCGACCCATGCCTCGGTCTGGTTCTATTGAATTAGACTGGGGCCCTGCTAAATTAAACAAAATTCCTTGTGTAGGTAAAACCAACATTTTAGTCCGCTTTGCCACGAAATTATTTTCATTTACTAATATTATTATTGATTCGATTCTAGAAAGAAATTTATCGATTCCTTTTGTTGCATTAGGTCGATTTTGGAGAAGTATTTATACCACCCAATCTAGAAGTGCCGAAACCACGTGTTCTACCTGAATTCAAACGTTTAGCACATGGCCTTAGATCGGACAATATCAGCATTTTAGACGCCAAAACATTTTATATACCGAATCTTCATTATGATGGTGCTGGGCCGGATGCGTATTTCTGGGTGGGTAATGGTTCGGAACCAACTCCATTTGGCATAAAGGTGCCTAACGAAATGGGTTCTTTGGATCCGTTGCGTGGCTATCAAGGCGAAGATATTGAGATTCAATTGCCCGGAGCGTTGACAGTGTACGATATTGATTGGTTGGCGATATGGTGTGTGCAATACCGGCACAATTTTGGGCATGTTTTACTGCCTAAAGATTTGGATGTGCCCCCGGCTCTAGGACAAACGAAGATCTCGGTAAGCGTAATTTTCAATTAATTAAGCGGAGTTATATATAGATAGGATAATGAATGCAGAGAGTATTACCCCATCTAAACCCTAATAAGAAAATTAATATAGCCACTAGGTTCGAATTTAATACATAATATTTAACGAGCGTTAATCTAGATGTTGCATAATTCTTAAAGACTCAGAACCAAATTAAGATAGTCAAAAGAATAATAACAGAATCAAATTATTAAATGAAAGAAACAAACAACTAAAATAATAAAAAAAAAAAAATGCAAAATTACTTACCATTATAATCTTAGATCACTTGTATTTAAAAGAAAATATTAATTGGTTGACCCTTTTGTCAATAATTTATCGAAAACTTTATTAGAAATAAAACGCATAATTTGTGGGCTAAAAACAACTAATTTAATAATTAAAACTAATTAAAGAAAATGAATAACAACAAGAAATAAATATGTATAAATTAAAGAAAGAGAATAACAATTAAGCGATAATGAAAATTTAGAAGAAAATCGTAGTTATTACTTGTACTACTTAAAAATAGGAAAATTAATATAATATCGAATAATTATATTAATTCCTGTACGAAACTTTAATTACTATTGAAAACTAAATTTGTTTCATTTACTTAAATAAACAACTTAAAACTTTATAAAAACTGATTAAAACAAAAAGGCCTTCAATTAAAAGAATATCAAAACTTACGGAACTTTATACAATTCACTACTTCAGAATAAAAAGAAATGAACTTAGTCTTTAAACAAAAACTAGAAAATAATTCTTAACTGAAAAAATCTAGTCTAGTCCAAAAACAAATTAAAATATTTAATTTAACATTATATAATTAGAGAAAACACAACTTGACTGAACCAAGGCTAGAACGGATCTAACTTGTAAAAGACCGATTGTCTTTTCAAAACACTTAACATATATGAGAAGTAGGTACCTAGATGGAAAATAGCCAACCAGAAAAAAGGGCATTTACACTATAGGTACCCCAATACATATATACTACAGGGTGAAAAGATTCACAAAATAAGATACATTTTTATTTGTATGTCGACCTTAATAACTGGAATACTGGAGTTCGCGACTGGACAAAGACCCATTATTTTTTATGCGCCCATTATATATATTATTTTGATATGGGAAACCGTGACGCTTTCCAACTAGCTTTTGTATATAATAATAAATGTTCGACATTTAATTTACATGAAGTTATATCGAAAGTTTTGAGTGTTTCGATCACAGTGTAACTGTAACATCTGGTTATCTTTTCTAATATATGCTTTTATCTTTGGGCTCACTTATAACCATAAACTGAATATTCTCGATTAGAAAAAAGGTTGTTCTCTTAGGTACGTAACAATTCCTTTAGGCGAAGATAATACTTGTATTACTTGCAGATGTTGTAAAACCTATATCAATACAAGATAAGATAAATAGAAAACAGACCCTTAAATTTTATGACTAAAAAGGAGAGTTTAGAATATTTGTATACAATCTACTTAAATACTATTCCCAAACTAATATAAACTATCTATAAAATTCACCCAACTATATATATTTGTAGACAGATTGGTATAAAACTATAAAACCAGACACAAATACAGGGTAGGACAAAAGTAAATTCCATTGCCCGTGCGTCTTATTACACATATATTTCTCTGTTTTAATACGAATATAAATACGAGTCGAACTAATCTTGAAAGGGGTTTGTTTAGGATGAATCATTTAATAAAATAATTAATATATTTGTGCTTTGTGACTTGTAATATCTATTGGATGTAATGGTTTGGTGGTTATAGGTCAAAAAAATACAAGTTTAATTTTTTGCCGCCGTTTTGACCTAATTAAGATCATCCTCAGGACAAAGAATATTATGTTATAAGTGTTAAATCTCTAATTTAAGAAGAACATATAAACGTATTTATCAAAATGGACTCTTTTTTTTGTTTTCCTATATACATACGTACAATTCCATGCGAAAATATCTGTTTAGAATTTCTCGAGTATAGCTACATATATAGTTCAAAGTATATAGGTACCTAGATGATTATATATGATTATGAATGTACTAATTAATGTTTTTGTCTTAGCCGCCTTGGTGGTATAACCCTGTAAGTAGTACCTACATCATAATATACCTAGTTATTAGCGATTGTTAAGGAAAAAATTATACAATATTACCAAAAATGTAAATTGTAGTAAATTATATAATTTCAATACTATATGTATTATTAATAATTATTTTTGGTCAAATATAATTAAACGAAAATATTTGATAAATATATCGTACTCGTTATAGACCAGCACTTCTGTCCCGCCAGCCGGTCCATCAAATTGCCGCGAATTTCTAGATAAACGACTACAAGTCCAATGGGAGTTGCACAACAACAACCACATCGAAATCACGCTCTCCGCCAAAATGCGTGAGGACCAGTACGTGGCTTTTGGTATTTCAGGCGATGATAACAGAGCGCAAATGGTAAGTAAATATTGTCGTAAACTTACATTCGGGTGGTTTGCAGGATCATCTCTTGGGTCCTTTTTTGTGAGTATGTACTTATACATGATAAACAAATTTGTCACATGCACTGCATTATTAGAAATCTGAGATGGTCAACACCAGAGATTAGAAGCTTGCTTTGAAAATTTTCAATGAAATCGGAGTTATGATTATCTTGTCTCCCATAAACTGTATGCATTAATAATTTATTTATTTCTTTAAACTGATTATTTATATTTCGATTACTTAAGTGCGTAGAATAATGCGGTAGGCGTAGAAATTTGGATGAGAGAGTGCTACCTATTCCGTGGGGATAAAGTAAAACGCATATCGTTGTAAAGGGAATAATATACCTACAGAGCATGATCTTAAAGTAGGTACCTACATGAGTATTTTTGGATTTGCAAAGCCGGAATAGGTAGCACTCTCTCATCCAAATTTCTACTCTCATTCTATTTTCTACTTTATCCCCAAAAACCGAGCAAGGCAATCTGGAAACCGAGAGGAGTACAAGAGAATCCTTACGGAATACAATAAAGAACTACGGAAAGCGAAGAGGAAATCTTGGAGACAGTTTTGTGAAGGGGTCAATGAACTTGCCCCCGCACAGCGACTGCAGAAAGTCCTATCGAAGGATCACTCCAATGGCATAGGATTACTCAAATGGCCAATTCTTAGAGTCTTATTACAAACTCACTTTCCAGGGTCGCGAATTTGTGAACGAACTCCAGCAGCTATCGGAACGGCAAGGGTACCATATAGACCCAACCGCTCTGGTAAAAAACTTGCGGGGAAAATATTCACAAAAAATCGCATAGAATGGGCGATAAACAGTTTCCAGCCTTTCAAATCACCAGGTATGGACCGAATTTTTCCGGCCCTCCTCCAGAAAGGTCTGGAAATACTGCAACCATCGTTGCAAAGGTTTTTCAAAGCAAGCCTTATCCTCGGCCATATTCCCAAAGCTTGGAGGGAAACTAGAGTAGCCTTTCTACCGAAAACACACTACACTACAGGCCTATTAGTCTAACCTCCTTCCTACTGAAAACTATGGAAAAGATAATAGACGAATACCTAAGAAGCGAAACTTTAAATAGGAAACCGCTTCACAAAAGGCAATTCGCCTACCAAGCGAGAAAATCTACGATTAATGCCCTGCACTGCTTAGTAAAAGACATCGAGAAGTCATTTAAGGCAAAAGAAGTATCCTTATGTGCCTTTATTGATAAAGAGGGTGCTTTTGACAATACCTCACATGAATCCATCAGTAGAGCACTAGAAGAGAGGAGTGTCGACTCCTCACTGGTGAAATGGATTCAGGCAATTTTGAAAGACCGAAGTGTCTGTAGGGGATGCCCACAAGGCGGTGTATTGTCCCCTCTTCTATGGTCACTAGTGCTGGATCATCTCATTTCAAAAATGAATAGGGCAGGCTTTACTCTGCAAAGCTACGCCGACGACATTGTTCTCACAGCTAAGGGAAAACACACATCGGTTATATCCAACCGCATGCAAATTGCATTAAACAAAATTAAAAACTGGTGCGACGCTGAGGGATTGAATATAAATCCGAAAGAAACAGTGTTGGTACCATTCACGAGAAAGAGAAAGGTGGATATTATTAACCCCACTCTCAGCGGTGAGCAAATTTGCCTTTCGGATAAAGTCAAATACCTGGGAGTAATCCTGGATAAACGACTAATCTGGAATCAGCATATAGAGAAAACCATATCGAAAGCCACAGCGGCCATATGGACGTGTCACAGGCTACTCGGTAGGACTTGGGGGCTAAAGCCAAAGCGCACATACTGGGTGTACCAAACAGTCATTAAACCCATGGTTACATATGCCTCATTAGTATGGTGGCCAAAAGTTAATATTAAGCATACACAAATGCCGTCTTCAAAAGTTGCAACGGCTTGCATGTTTAGAAATAACAGGGGCAATGCGAACTTGCCCCACAGCAGCGATGGAAACGTTGCTGCATCTAATACCTTTGCCTGTCCTAGTCAAAAAAGAGGCAGCAATTAGCGCTCTCAAAACTGGCACAGGTAATGGAATACAAATCTGGCGATCTAGAGGGACACACGGGAATCCTGAATCTAATACCTTTGGATTCAGGAAGAAAACCGTCGGACGCTTTGCCACGTAAACATGATTTTGAAATCCCATTTGAAGTGGTCATTGCAGATCGTCAAAATTGGCTAAATGGGGAACCACAATTCCCAGAAAACACATCCGTCTGGTATACGGACGGTTCAAAAGGAATAGAAGGGAACACAGCCAAAGAGCAAAATTTCAAAATTATATAAAGTTCATAAATAATTTAATTTTTCTGATGAATTTAATTTGAATCTGAAACGTTTTCTAATTTAGGTTGGTGGTGATGTGACAGTCGCCTACTATGATACAGATGCTCGTGACTTTAGGGCCATCGACTATTACATGTCACATACGGCACAATGTGATGGCCAATCCGGTGTTTGTCCTGATGAACGAATCGGCGGCCGAAACGATGTTACACTATTATCTGGAATGCGAAATAATGGTGTGACAATCATAAAATATTCCAGGCCATTGCAGACGAATGAAGCAATCAATGATAGGCCGGTGCCTACAGAAGGGGAGGTGAGTTTTAGTCAACTTTTTTTTTGCGAAAAGGAGTTATTGGTTCTACACGTTTTCCCAGGTAAATGTTATAGCGGCTTTCGGACCATTAAACAATCGAAAAGAAGCGAACGCGCATTCGATTCGCGACAAAACAACAAAAGATGCTCGCATCGATTTCGGGCAAATGAACGATCATCAGTGCACGATTAGTTTGTACGATTTACCGGATGATGACGGTTTAGCGCCATGGCTACGGGCACGAATTATGGGTATGTTTTATCATCGATTCTTAACATATGCAGAATTTATCTGTCAAACACTGTATACATCGACCCACGATTGGTGTTCGGTCAGTGTATGACAGCCAAACTGTCGATTTGTTGTTGTAAATAAGGGTGGTCCAAAGTGTATCCTATTTATAGAGTAGATAACAGAAAAGTAATTGAGATGTCTCAAATTTTCAAAAATCGGTCCTGTGATATTCCACTTACTTATTGCCAATCTGCTCTATATGTAGCTGTTTCCACTTTAGACCACCCGGTACATGCAATAGACTTTAATTTAGGTGAGACTACGTTCAATGCACGCATTGGTCCGACCGGAGGCAAACGCGGTTATACCGCCATAACCGGTCAACCGTCATGGGGCATTGCATGGTATATCAATGATTTGTTGATACCGGAATTGACAGTAGAGCGAGGACAGACCTACACGTTTATTATTGAAGGCGGTGATGACAGTACAAATCCAGCAAGGCAAGCAATCATTTCAATAAAATATTTTCTTTGTAATTCCATTCTCTGCACAGGTTCCATCCGTTCTACATTACAAATTCAAGCGAAGGTGGCTTCGGTCAAAAGACTGAACAGCAGCAACGTGATCAACAAGTGTATTTAGGCGTTTCGTATGATAATGAAGGTTATCCGTATCCGACTGGTAAAGGACGTTATTGTGAATGGCAACACAAGACGGTTGATAAGTCTTTAGAAACGGAAACTTTCGAGGATTATATGAAAACCTTAAAGTTAGAATGTGAAAATGGTGAGCCGGGATATTTGAATTGGACTGTGCCGATGGATGCTCCCGACTTACTTTATTATCAGGTAAAAGTTAATTACAAACAATCAATTTAGGCCGTATTAAAAAAAAATCCTTAAAGTGAAAGGCAAATAAGGTACATCAAAGCAAAAGGATTTGCTTTATTTATTCATAATCTTTTCGTTTTGTTCCCGCGGACCACGTAGCAACTTGGAGTTCTACACACAAGAGGATTAAAACTTTTTTTTTGACTTTAAAATTAAAATGTGTTGAGGGTTTTAAAATTCTCTGACACTGAAAATATTAATGGTTACTTTCTAGTGTTACACACACAACAATTTGGGTTGGAAAATTCATGTAGTCGATCCGGGATATATTTCACAACATAGTGGAGGCTCAGCAATTAACATACTTTCTACACTCGATCAGAGGTCATACTATTATGTAATGTTATCGATACTGTTAGCAAAGAAATTTTAGTACATTTTGTCTGTAAAAAAACAATAAAAAAACTAGAAGACAATAATAAAACAGTACCTAATAGATAAGTATAATAATATGTATATAAAGTGGAAATAATTTTGTGGAATATCGGACTGGAAGTACTGGATTTGTTTCGCTCGTCAGAATACCATAGTCATGCCCAAACACAAATATCATTAAGACACAAATAAAACAACGTCTACTCCACCAAAATATTTATATATTATTATGCAATCAGCATGCAGCGCCAGACATGTTTCGGAACATTAAGTTTCCATCATCAGTGGCTCAAAATAAACAGTCACGCAGTCATTTTAGTTAAAGTCAAACAGTATGGCATGGACTATATAAACGTATACAAACATTTAGTGGAAATTATTTGAATAAAATCTTATAAAATTAAAATATAAAACATTTTCTTATTGAAAAAGAAACTCAAAAAATATTTTGTTGTCAAAGTATATAAAATTTAGTCATTAAATTAAAAATGACTAAATTTTATATACTTTGACAACAAAATATTTTTTGAGTTTCTTTTTCAATAAGAAAATGTTTTATATTTTAATTTTATAAGATTTTATTTAAATAATTTCCACTAAATATTTGTATACGTTTATATAGTCCATGCCATACTGTTTGTATTTTGGTGGAGTAGACGTTGTTTTATTTGTGTCTTACACATTCAACTCCTCTCGAAGATGGATTACTTCAGAAAAAAAAAAAAAACAAATATCATTCTTAGTGAAGCGTCCAGAATGTTTTAGTATATTTTTTTTTGTCCGCTATGCGACAAAATTAATTCTACTTTAAATTATTTAAGGATGAAAATCCCTATTATAATGTGTATATATGTATAAGTTTTGCTCCAGCAGCGGTTGGAATTTTAAAAACCAAAATAGTAGGTAAATCGTATATCACAATAAACTATTTTGCTATTTTTTCGGCAAAGATTAATATACACAAACATTAATCTTTGTTTATTGTTGTTTTTTTGCAAAAGTTACCGAAAGCAAGCGAGCATTATTTACAAGATGCCTATAAGCCTCTCTTAACCACCGAATGCGACAGTTTTACGCCAACAAAGTATCCGATACCTAGTCGTAGCTGAATATCCAAAGATTGAAACACTAAACATAAGTAAGAAGAAGAAAAATGTTTTTATTGTTAACTAGAAACCAATAAGCCCTTTGTGCGTATAGCTGAAGTTCAATGCTTGAAAAAATAAACAGTCCAACACAAATAGTCGGTGGAAAACCTACGTAGGGGAGACCAGGGTCAATTGAACCATTTTTTACAAATAATTTTTTTCTCGCTAGAAACTGAATGGAAATGATTCTAAATTTATGTTCACATATAGCTGGGAGTTTTATATACTTAATCTAGTAGTTAAATTAGACTATAGATAAGCAGGAAAGATATATGCAAAAGAAATAAGAGATGGTGCATAATGTTACAAACGACCCCGGTCAAGGGTCAATTGAAACAATGGTAATTGGGACAATTTATTGTTTATTTTCAGTTATTAGTCAAAAAAAAATATTCAAAAGTTCTGGTGTACCAGTGTGGACTTTCTTTTTTTCTTCTTCCTTTTGCTGTCACCTTACGTGGTGGCCCTTTTCCAAAAGACCTAACAGCTTCTGGTGAAAAAGTCTCATTTTGGGTGGTTGATTTGTCTAAAGTATTTTCGGAAATTTCAAAACTTTCCAGTCCCTGAGAAGTGGATGGAGTAGGATTTTGAAAATAATTGGTTTCTGGACTGTTGTTACGACAGTTTCATCAATATTGCGTTGCTCTGGATAAACTAGTTGCCTGTGGTGCTCGTATTGATAAGTCACGGTGTCTTGACATGAAACGAGAAAACCAGGCTTCTCCCGCCATACCAATTTCAATCCACGTCTATCTTTCGCTTGTACCTCAACAAAGTCACATGAGATATACGAAATTCGTCAGCAGCTAGACATAGAAATAGCCCATTTTGAGGCTGTACGTATACCGATTCATATAAAGATATATCTCGACTTGATCTACCAGTTTTTAGGACTCTTTTACGGGGTACCGGTAGGTAGAGAGAGCAAAATACGTTATTTTATTAATAATTTTTGACTGAGATTAGTACATAATATTGACGTAAATATAAAGAATACCTACTAACAATGTATGAAAAAAAAAATGACAATATATTAAAATAATAAAAGACAATAATATCACTTTTACATAATATTATCTAATAGTTATACGTGTATGAACATATTTTTTATCTCTAGAATTTAATATCTAATAATTATATCATTAATAAAGTTTAATAACGAAATTTGATGTGATTTTTCAAAAATCAATAACAAAAGTCACAGTACTTAGAAATTTTAATTAAGTAACGGTAAATAATTTCAAATATCGTATATCATTACATATCACATACGAAATATTTTATTATTATGACTAAAATAAGAATATTTATGTAATTATATTGAGACTGCCTCACTTATTACAAAATTAGGACTCACAAGGAAACAACTATGATTTTTTCAACTTAAACATGGTCTAACATTGAATTGATCAAAACCATAAAATAGATAAATTTTGTTGTCGACAACTCAACTAAATTTGACTAAAATGTTTTCAAAATAATGACACTTGCGGCTATAACGGAAATTGGACTACACTTGCCTATTTGAAAAGGATAGAAAAACAGAGCTATACAGGGTGATTCATTATGGTTGCTACAAACGAAAACTGAAGATTGCTGAAAGTGATTTAAGCATTTTTTGCCATTGAACCCATGTCCGCAAATGCTTCGTTATCGAGATACAGGGTGTCCAAATTTAGTAGTCAAATTAACTTTCTTGTTCATTTCTCAAAAACTAGCTAACCGATTTCGACAAAATTTTACATGCATTTGGGGACCAATAACCTAAATATCTGCATTATTTTGGCTTTCATTAACTGTTCATTGGCGTAGATATAGGGGGCATTTGGATAAATTTTACACATAAATTAATTAAAGACAGCTTTGACAAGCTTCATTATTTTAAATTATTACTTTTTTAAAAAGAGCAACTTATAAGCTACATAAAAGTTAATTACGTCGATGTTGTGATTTCTACCATTTTTATGGAAACCGATAAATTGCAAGTTAATGGTAGATTTAAATCAAAATAAAGTTTACCAGAAAACCAAATGAAAAATCAAAGTTGCCATAGAAAACGAATGCCCCAACAATAAAAAAAACTTTGACAGCAACAAATTTAAATAAGTTAAAATTGTTTTATTATTTAGTAGTTGTTTTTAATATTGCGAATGTTTTTTTCTAAATTAAAATGAGCTTTTCAATTGAAGAATATGTTTGTGTAATGCAAATGCAAGAACAGCGGCCAGAGAATACCAAATTAGTTATCCTAATAGACGTCATCCATATCACAAAACATGGACGGCTACATTTCACAGGCTTAGAACGATAAAGAACATTTTACCTAGAGTTAACAAACGACCGCATCGTCTAAATATTCATACTGAAGAAATGCTCTATCTCTAGCATCATCAAGATGTCCAGGCCCTACATCCTCGAGATCGTGAAAGGCGCCCACTATTTTGTAATTGGGTTCTTGGTAAGCATCAAGAAGATGAAAGATTTTTAGAGAAAGTGCTCTGTACAGATGAAGCAACTTTTACTAGAGATGACATAAATACAAATCATAATGAACATGTATAGTCTTTAAACAACCCTCGTACTATTAGTCCGCGAAATTTTCAAGAACGTTTTAGTATCAATGTTTGGGGTGGCATGTTTAACAATAAATTATTGCCGTTGTTCGTAATTAATGGGCATTTAAACTCAAATCAATACAGTCTTTTCCTACACAACCGCCTGCCCGAATTTATTGAAGATGTACCTCTGAATATTGTTCAAAACATGTGGTATCAACATGACGGAGCCACTGCGCACCGTGGTAGACAAGTAACTAAAGTTTTAAATCAACTGTTTGGAAACAATTTGATTGGTTTGGGAGGTTCCATTGAGTGGCCTCCAAGATCACTGGATCTGAATCCGCTCGACTTTTTTTTATGGGGGTACATGAAATAATTGGTTTACAGTGTACCAATTATAAATGAAAACCAACTACTGGAGATAGTTCATGAAGCTGCTAGGAAAATAAGAAACAATCATAACATCCTTATTAGAGCTACAAATTCATTAGTTGAAAGATGTAAAATGTGCATTACTGTCAATGGAGGGCAGTTTGAACAGTTGTTATTAATTTTTTTATTTTAAAATCGAGTTGAGTTTTTTTATTATTAAATTTTTAATTGTACTGATAAGCCTTAAAATTTGTTATTAAGTAATTTGTTATTATTAAATCGTTTTCCACGGCAACTTTGATTTTTCATTTTGATTTCTGGTTAACGTTATTTTGATTTAAATCTACCATTAACTTGAAATTTATCGGTTTCCATAAAAATGGTAGAAACCACAACATCGACGTAATTAACTTTTTTGTAGCTTATAAGTTGCTCTTTTTAAAAAAGTAATAATTTAAAATAATGAAGCTTGTCAAAGCTGTGTTTAACTAATTTATCTGTAACATTTATCCAAATGAAAGCCAAAATAATTCAGAATATTTTAGGTTATCTGTCCTCAAATGCATGTAAAATTTTGTCAAAATCGGTTAGCTAGTTTTTGAGAAATGAACAAAAAAGTTAATTTCACGACTAAATTTGGACACCCTGTATCTCGATAACGAAGCATTTGCGGACATGGGTTGAATGGTAAAAAATGGTTGAATTGTTTTCAGGAATCTCAGTTTTCGTTTGTTGCAACCATAATGAATCACCCTATATAGGGAATATTCAAGTTAACCAAATAACAATTTCTTTTTCCGTTATTTTTTTTTTTATGTTCAGGAAGGCAGTCTAAATGTGATTGATGAAAAAAAAACAAGAATATTTTTCAATAATAATAAATGTTATTAATAATAAAAATGACTACTATAATAGGAATCTATACGTATTTGATAATTTTTAAAATTTAATTAGTTCAGCTTTTATATTTACCAAAATAAAAATGTAAAATGATAATAATAATTATTACAATGTTTATAAATAATATGTCAATTTTTTCTCCAATAATAAATTTTAACATATAAAAGTAAGTATAATGATGGTGTGCACAAAATATATCATAAAATTTAATAATATTTCTAAGTATAATAATTAGTACAATAATAGGTAATTATTATCTATTAATAGGTAGTATTATCGAATGGAACTTTGACAATAATTTTTAATTATACAAAAAAAAAAATTATTATTATTAAACATTATAATTGAATTTGATGACGTACCTAATACATACTTCTGGAGTAATTTATAAATGCAGTTTTGAGTTTCAATTTACAAGTAAATATTTTATTAAGTTTCACCTAGATGCAAAGATCTTTTTTTTATTTTTGTCTTTAAAATAATTAATGTTAGGTAGATATTGAATGTAAAAAATTAATAATAAGTGCATAAAATATCGTTCAACAATTCCAAATATATTATTTGTTAAACTTTCATTTTATGAAAATTTAATAATAATGTATTTAATAAATTAATACAAATTATTATAAAAGAAACAAAAAAAAAATTGTTGCAATCATGAATATCATATCGAGACACATATCGGTCTGATTTGTATAATAAAAAAAATAAAACAAATCATATAGGGCCATATATTTAATATATAAATAAAATAGGTAAAGGTAAGTAGGTATAATTAGAGATAAGTAGTAGAATTTTATTTAAAAATGAACATTTAAGTATAGATAAGTATAGGTACACTTTGATTTTTCATGCAAACTCTTTTTTTCTGAATAGGATTATTTTAAATCGACGGGACGTTTTGCATCAGATATTTTAGTAGGTGAAATTTAATATTGATCGATATTATTTTATTTTAATTAAGAAAAAATATGGAAAACTCGAAATTGCATAGTAATTTTTCTATTTAAAGAAAATATCACAATAATTCTTATTTATACATATAAAAAATTGTTAGAAATAAGATATTATCTGCCTACACTCCTGGACCAAATAAATGCATAATATTAAAAAACTGTTTTCAATGTCTTTTCAAAAGTTTTCAAAAATGTATATCTTACGGTGTTTTAAAAGTTGATTATTGTCGTTAAATAGATATTTCAGATGCCAGATTGTTATTGTGGCGCGGCTAAACTTCCATAGGTACCTATACAGAGTGGGCGAAAGAAAACGAAACAGAGGTCTTGCCGAATATGCATGAAAAATGCAAGTGAGGTGATCTGAGTTTGTAAAAGGATAATTATTCCTAAATTGTTGCATATATTTTGTCCAAGACTGTATTTATTGGCAATTTGGATATTTGAATATTTTTGAAACAAATCTAGATAATAATATAAGTGTGTTTTGACAATAAACAATAATTATTATGAAATTTAATCTAAATTATCTACGATCAAAATAATAATGACATAATTAGGTATCTGTTTAATATAATGACTAATTATTATAATATCTAAATGACAATAAAATATTGTCAATTATTTCAATAAATTTTCAAAAACCGACCAGGTTATAATATGACAATAATGTTAGGTACAATATTTTCTTTTTATAATTTGTTAACTTACGAATTTGGAATATTTCTATACGTGTGTATACTGTCGTTTTAGTTGATATAGGATGTTTCGAAATTCGCTTCCATGGTATATTTTTAAAATATACCTATCTTAGTACATACTTATTAGTCAAATTCCGATGAATGTGATTTCTAATATTATCAAAAAATGATAAGTTTCTCAATTTTAATTTGAGCCATCCTATATAATGTTATTCAATCAAATACATAATTTGTTGGTCAATTTTTTAGGTATATTAAGCACGTTATTTAGTTTTACTATTACATGCTGGACCTTTATTGTATCTGTTACTCTTTGCTGTTAATTTTTCATTTTACAATAATTCTTAATATCTAGAGATTTTTTATTACTATATTTTTACATTTTTTTAAATACTAAGTAATTATTGGCTATCAACAATTAAAATATTTAGATAAAACATTAATAAATTCATTATATTATACCACGATGTATTCTTGTTATTATATAACCTTACCCTTAATCACATAACACACACAATATAAGGGAAACGTAGACGTATGACCTTAATATTAGTTCTGTATACACACGTTGCATGGCGTTGGAGTCGAAAATTAAAGAACTCTGCCTGGTGTCTGCCGGTAACTGCGTTCTGTCAGTCCTGTCAATTGTCAACCAGAAGAAGAAGGTTAAAAAAATTCATTGTTTTGTAGTTAAAAAAGTCTTAGAATATTATAAATCCTCTTTATATTATTATTATTGTGCAATTTTGTGGAAAGCTATTGCTGTACTTGTTGTTCACGTGCCTCCTGCTGCAACTTTAAGATTTAAGTTTAGTGCCTGGGTATGTGGATAAAACCAGTAAACGACATAGATTTCCCGATAAGGATTCAAATCTTATGCGTGAATGGCTTACTAATATTAATAATCTAGTTTTAAATGAATTATCACCTGAAATAATACATCTGAATACCTATTTCGTTTGTGATAAACATATTTCTGATTATATTCTTGTATTGTTTTACGAGTGGTTCATGTTATGTATACCTACAATTATTTCGAACCTACACATGATGTAAGAATTCATTAATAGAGCAAGTTTCAAAGTTGTTTGTTTTTTTTTTCATTATTTAAATATATGTTACTGTAATAAGACGGACCGGCAATGGAATTTACTTTTGTCCTACCCTGTATTTTTGTCTGAGTTTTATAGTTTATATTAGTTTGGGAATATTATTTAAGTAGATTGTATACAAATGTTCTAAACTCTCCTTTTGAGTCATACAATTTAAGGGTATATTTTCTATTTATCTTATCTTCTATTGATATGGGTTTTACAACATCTGCAAGTAATACAAGTATTATCTTTGCCTAAAGGAATTGTTATGTATCTAAAAGAACAACCTTTTTTCTTATTCGAAGAATGACATGTTGGAAATACCGGGTGATCTAAATACTCAAAACTATCGATATATCTTCATGTAAATTAAATGTCGAACATTTTTTATTATATACAAAAAGCTAGTTGGAAGGCGTCACGGTTTCCCATATCAAAATAATATATATAACGGGCGCATAACAAAATAATGGGTTTTTGTCCAGTCGCGACCTCCAAAATCAAGAATCTTTATTAAAGTCGACACACAAATAAAAATGTATTTTATTTTGTGAATGTTTCACTCTGTAGATGTATAAGGGTACCTGTATCGTAAATGGCCTTTTTTCTGGTCGGCTATTTTCCATCTAGGTACCTACTTCTCATGTATGTTAAGTTTTAGGAAAGACAATCGGTCTTTTTTCGATTTAGATCCGTTCTAGCCTTGGTTCAGTCAAGTCGTGTTTTCTCTAATTATAAAATGTTAAATTAAATATTTTAATTTGTTTTTGGACTTGGTATATTTTTCAGTTAAGAATTATTTTCTAGTTTTTGTTTAAAGATTAAGTCCAATTCATTTTATTCTAAAGTAGTGAATTGTATAAAGTTCCGTAAGTTTTGATATTCTTTTAATTGAAGGCCTTTTTGTTTTAATCAGTTTTTTTTTATATAAAGTTTAAAGTTATTTCTTTTAGTAATTAAAGTTTCATACAGGAATTAATATAATTATTCGAATTATATTAATTTTCCTATTTTAAGTAGTACAAGTAATGATTAAGATTTCTCCTAAATTTTCATTATCGCTTAATTGTTTTATTCTCTTTCTTTTATTTATACATATTTATTTCTTGTTGTTATTCATTTTCTTTAATTAGTTTTAATTATTAAATTAGTTGATTTTAGCCCTCAAATTATGTGTTTCATTTCTAATAAAGTTTTCGATAAATTATTGACAAAAGGGTCAACCAATTAAATATTTTCTTTTAATAAAAGTGATCCAAGATTATAATGGTAAATAATTTTGCATTACTTCAATACAGATTAATAAAGCTTATTTTAGTTCTTTGTTTCTTTCATATAATAATTATTATTGAATAATTGTATTGAAGTAATGCAAAATTACTTACCATTATAATCTTGGATCACTTTTATTTAAAAGAAAATATTTAATTGGTTGACCCTTTTGTCAATAATTTATCGAAAACTTTATTAGAAATGAAATACATAATTTGTGGACTAAAATCAACTAATTTAATAATTAAAACTAATTAAATTAAAACAATATGCTATTCCAAATTCTTATGGTTCGATTCAAGTTTTACGAGCGGTTTCAAATAAAGAAGAACAAACAAAGAATATCAACTTGAATAATAACAGAATCAAATTTGATTCTGTTATTATTCAAGTTGATATTCTTTGTTTGTTCTTCTTTATAAACGGTACAATGGTAATGTTAGCTGTGCTAGCAGTTTTCTGTAGGTAGTTAGGATTTACTTATTGTAAATCCCCAAACTTTCGGGTCTTTGAGAAGAATATAAAATAAGACAAAGATAGAGGACTTGGGGATTCCAGACACAGACGAGACGGCCATACGTAATACTTACATCATACAAAATACAATAAATATGACCTCCACCTCTTATTGCAATATAATAAACTAAAATTAAACCTATTTCACAATTTACATAAATGCTTTAAAAGATAAACAATAAAATATTTGATCATAATACATATTTTGTCACGTACGAAAACTAAAAATAATATCAATTCTAAACTTATTAGTAAAAATAGTAATAGTTCGAATCCTAATTAAAATTAAATATGAACACTGGTATAACACTTTTGTATTTGGTCCACATTGCAGTACTATTGAATAAAAATGATGTCGAAGGAAAATCACCAGGTAAGCAGCATAATAATTCTATACCTACCTACCTATGAATGACCAAATTTTTATTTTAATTAAATAACAACAACGCACGGCATTTCGTTATGCATATTTTCTTTCAATTGCACCAAAGTACCAGAGACGTCGATTTATTGACATACACTTTTAACATATTCCCATAAGGAATGGTATTTAGATTTAGGGCGCAAATCTGGAGTGCGTGGAGGCCAACTTATGTCAACTCTCACAGATTAATTTGTCATGCCAAATTTCACGAACTCGTATGTTCTTTGGTCTGAAAAGTTTTGCATATTACACGGCATTAGAAAGCCATTCAACATCTTTATATAACGTTCTTAACTAATTCATTTTCACTGCACGACTGTGACTGTTCTCGTTATTAAAAAAGTACGGGCCCGTTATCTCTTGAGCCAACATCGCAGTCTATACAATGAAAAAATGTTGCAGAGTTAGGTAGATTTGTCATCATCATCATAATTAACTGTCTGGCATTCTGAGTCTTTAATTCTTGCACCACTTCGTTTATGGTATGGACGCAATTTATGATGATTTTGAAGAATTAGGTTGCAATGATATAGGCCAGCATAAAGATATATATGCTGTGATATAGGTATGAACATTTAAATAACTTGCGCGCTGTTGACCATTGGTTGCACAAATTTTGGTTATCCAGTTTAGATCAGGTTACTTAATTTTTTTATCTATTTCCGAATAAGGCATAATTTAAATTATACAATCCACGATTACTGTGAAATTTCCCCCCGCGCTATATATATTATATTTATATATTTAGTTATTCAAAAAAAGATCTCCAGATGAATTGAACAACTATCGCCCTATTTCTATAGTGCCTGTTCTAGGCAAAATTTTTGACAAGATACTCTTTAAACAATTAGCCATCTATTTTGAAATAAATAATTTATTTTCTCCGAAACAATTTGGATTTAGACCGAAACTTAACACCGTTTCAGCTATAGAAAACTTTATAAATAGCGTTATAACCGCTTTTGAGAGTAGAAGGCTTGTGGAGGCTTCTTTTCTTCATTTAACAAAGGCATTTGATTGCGTCTTACACGATATCTTGTTGGGTAAACTGCAGCGATACGGTGTGAGTGCGAATTCGATTCGTTTGCTGAGTTCCTATCTCACTGGTAGGAATGTTGTAACGATGTTTGAGTCAAAGTCTTCTCAGCCCTTGTTGAGCTCTTGTGGAGTCCCACAGGGCTCGGTGCTCGGACCTCTATTGTTTTTGATTTTCATTAATGATTTACCGCTACATCTGCCATGCTCTGACCTGACATTGTTTGCAGACGATTCAACTATTGTCGATGTTGAACTGCCGAGTGATGTTCTGGCCTCAAGTATGATTAATTCACAGTCGAGGGCTGCGGACTGGTTTGCAGCTAACAAACTCTGTATGAATGCCAATAAAACAGCTACTAAAATATTTACATTACGTGAGACGGATGTTGCTGTTTCTGATGGTCTGGTAAAGTTTTTGGGTGTCACTTTGGACCAAAAGCTGACCTGGGCGGGTCATGTCGAGGTTACCATTGCCAAGTTGTCTAAGGTTGTGTTCATGTTGCGAAGCTTGAAGGGTGAAGTCTCTTTTGATGTTTTGAAATCAGCATATTATGGCCTTTTTCACAGTGTGGCTTCATATGCTTTGTCAATTTGGGGACACTCTTGTCATGCTAGTCGGGTATTCGCAATCCAAAGACGAGTGGTTCGAATAATGACAGATTTAAAGTTTGGAGAGGATGTCAGACCTAAATTTAAAGAATGTAAAATAATTACACTCCCGTGTCTCTATATCTACAATTTAATTGTGTATGTGAAAAATAATTACAATCTGTACATAAGGCATGATGAAGTTCACAACCACAATACCAGAAACAAAAATGACATTCGTCCTGAATATATATGAGGTTGGGTAGAAGCAGAAATTCTGTGAATTATTATGGTCCCACATGCTATAATCATTTGCCAGATAGTTTGAAAACACTGAGCCTTGCAATGTTCAAAAGTAGATTAAAAAACTACTTAATTGACCAGGCTTTTTACTCCATTGATGAATTCCTCAGCACGGACTTTCTGTTTTGATTCAGTTATATACATTTCTATGTTGTGTTATGTAATATTTTAATATTTAATATGACTTGTGTAAACCTTTTTTGGTTTTTTGGTAATGACATGTAATGACAATAAATAAATAAATATATTCACTGAATCGCCTATTTTGAGAAGAGCTCCATATAGCGACTGAAGGCTGAATGAGTCCTAAAAACCATGTAGCTATTCATATACAACTTTATTTTAAGACAGCTTGTATGTTATGCATATCCGGCCAAATTTAATTTTGTAGATTGGCCTGCTGTTTGCCCTGACATACAGTCTAAAAAACAATGGGGTGGTAAGACTGCTATATCTGTGGAATACGCAATAATACCAATAAAAAATATTGTGGTACATCACACAGTTACCCCAGAATGCAATAGTTTAGATGGATGCTCAGAATTACTAAGAAATATTCAACACTTTCACATGAATACTATGGAATTTCCTGATATTGGGTACAAGTAAGTTAACTTATCTACAAATTCCACAATATATAAGGACTTATTGTAATTATTTGTTATTTTAGTTTTTTAATCGGTGGTGACGGACGCGTGTATGAAGGAGCGAGTTGGCATAAGGTGGGAGCACATACTCGCGGTTACAACACTCGATCCATTGGATTAGCATTCATAGGCAATTTTTCAGGTATTTATTATTAGCAGTGAATTAGAGAAAGTAGAAAAATATTATTTCTGTACCTTTTTCAGAAAAATTACCAACAACAGAAGCTTTAAAAGTCGCGAAAAACTTCTTAAAATGCGCTGTAGAACTTGGTGAGCTCCATCAAGATTATAGATTGTTTGGTGGAAGGCAAGTCAGCGCAACATTGAGTCCCGGTAATGTTTTGTATAAAGAATTACAAAATTGGCCACATTATGTTCAAACGCCTTAATACTTATTAGTCACTTGTTGTTATAATTCAATAAGAATAAAAATTTTTGCAAGTCTCCGTCTCCGTTTTGCTGTTATCAACATTATTGCCAACTTTGATTCAACGTTCTCAGTACCAGTACCTAATTTAAAACTTTTATTTCTGACTATCCCAAAGACAATTATATACATCATTAAAAGTTATGGCTTGTATTGGAGCCTTTGTGGAACCTTTGGAACTCATTTTTAACTTAAATTTGAAGACACAAAAATACCCTGATATATGGATGCGGGCGAGGGTTGTTCCTGTTTTTAAATCAGGAGATAAGCGTGTCTATTCTGTCGAATTTCTCAAAGATATTTGATACAATTTTATATGCGCGTATTTACAATAATCTGTGTAACGATATCTCTGTGTTTCAACATGGATTTATGAATCATAGATCTACAATTACCAATCTTACACACATTACACAAGAGACATCGGAAACCTTGGATTGTGGTGGTCAAATGGATGTGGTATACACGGATTTTTCGAAGGCGTTTGACAGAATGGATCACGGTGTGTTGGTTAACAAGTTAAATCAATTTGGGTTCTCGAATGCCTTGCTTAGACTAATAGTGTCTTACTTAAGTGGCCGCAGTCAATTTGTTTATTATAGCGGACATACATCCAAAGACTATACAATTCCGCAGGCCTCCAATTTGAGTCCCCTGCTTTTTCTTTTATCAATGACCTAGTCGAAACTATTCAGGCAGGAAAGCTTTTGTTTGCTGATGATCTTAAAATTTTTAAACCTATTACAACTAGGTTGGATTGCTTGGCGTTGCAGAGCGATCTTAATAACTTGTGCGACTGATGTGACATAAACAAACTATCGCTAAATATAGCGAAGTGTAAATGCGTCACTTACTCTCGGAAGAAGAAATTCATTGTTAATTTTAAACACTGAACGGCATTTGTTTGTCCTGATCAGACTTGGTTACTGACCTCGGAGTGATGTTCGATTCGAGACTCACATTTAATGAGCACATTAAAACCAGAATTCAGGAGGCAAGTCGTATGTATGGCTTCTTCGTGCGAAGTTGTAAGGGATTTGTGAGTGTCGATGCTCTTATTGCCCTTTATTTTGCCTATGTTCGATCTAAATTAGAGTATGGATCTATCATTTGGTCCCCATTTTATTCATATCATAAGCAGTCATTAGAAAAAAACAACGTAGATTTTTTAAATATTTGGTCTGGATGCAGGATGGCGCTTATCCAACTCGAGGATACGGTCAGGGATTTCTTTTAGCTCGATTTTCAATGCAGAGTCTTGAACTTCGTCGTGTTTTGTCATCTTTAATGTTTTTGTATAATATTCTCCATAACAAGGTGGATTGCTCTTATATTCTTTCAAAACTAAACTTTAATATTCCCAGAATTTCCACTAGACACGATTGTTTGTTTAGATGTGAGCGTGCTAGGACTAATGTTCTCTTGAGATCCCCACTCTATGTAATGACTGTTAAATTTAAGGAATTAAGTCACTGTTTTGATATATTTTTTGATAGTGTTAGTAAATTAGAACGTGTTGTTCATGCTCCGTAGAAGATGCCGTTGTTGACGTGTTTAATGATGATAATGATATGATCGCGGTGGGCTTGTTGGATTTTGATGATGTTTTGGTTGCTTTGAGGAGGCTGTGACCGAAGATGACCGATGGTGTTGACAACATACCTGCGTTTATCATTAGGGATTGTGCCACCGTCTTTGCCAAGCCTTTACAATATATATTTAACCTTTCTTTGCAATCTACCACATTTCCTGACCCTTGGAAGATGGGTCGTGTATCCCTGTACATAAGTCTGGCGAACTTGATAGAATTGTAAATTATCGGCCAATTTCTATCCTATCTAATTTCTCTAAAGTGTTTGAGATTGCACTACATAATAAGCTGTTCAACCAGGTGAAGGCTAAGTTGGTCTGGCAACAACATGGATTTTTTCAGAAGCGCTCCACTGTAAGCAATTTAGTGACTTTCTTACAGGATGTATATCCCGCTGTTGGTCGGGGTTTTCAGGTCGACGCAATCTACACAGATTTTTCTAAAGCCTTCGACAAGATCGATCATTCTTTGATGCAGCAACGCATGAATGACATTGGCTTCAGCAGGAAATTAATTGCATTTTTTGGGTAATATTTAACAACTCGTCAGCAGTTCGTTGAATATAATGGCTATCGGTCTGATTGCTTCTTTGTGCCGAGTGGAGTCCCACAGGGTAGTACCTTGGCTCCTTTACTGTTTGCTATCTTTGTGAACAGTATTGGTGATAATTTCTCAAGTCAGCACATGCTTTTTGCGGATGATTTGAAGTTGTACAGTGTTGTACGGTGTGCCGATGATTGTGATCGTTTGCAAAGAGACCTACATATGCTGTCTGTATGGTGTGACCTAAGCAAGCTTCCCTTGAATGCTAATAAATGCAAATCCATAACGTTTACAAAACGCCTTACACCTGTGATGCACAACTACATACTTAATAGAATCGCCTTGGAGAGATGTAATGTCATTAAGGACCTCGGGATTTATGTTGACAGTGAATTGACTTTTAATGACCATGTCTCACATGTTTCGGCGGCTGCACTCAGGATGCTGGGATTCATTTTCCGATAAACAAAGAATTTTAATAATATAGACTGCCTTAAAACGCTATATTTTGCTTATGTACGGTCCAAATTGGAATATGCCTCAATTGTTTGGTCACCTATGTATCATGTCCATATAGAGGCTTGAGAACATCCAACGCAAATTCTTAAAATATCTGTCATTTAAGCTTGATGGATGTATTCCATCTCGCGGCTGTAGTCACGGTTTGTTGCTGAACAGGTTTCAGTTTCAACTATTGTCCGAGCGGCGCATTTATGTTTCTCAAATATTTATCTTCAAATTAATAAACGGTTTGCTGGACTGTCCTCGGCTGCTTTATCAGATTGGGTTTCGTGTTCCCCGTTTACACGCAAGAGCTTCTGATATATTTTGGGTGCCCCAGGTTCACGCAAAACTATGAAACTAGGGCGCCCCTTTTTCGGGCTTGCAACTACTGCAATCGTGTGACTATCCATGAGAATATTAATTACTTTTTTCTACTCCTGTTTTGTTAAGCCGTCTATTGCAAAACTGTTAACGTGACATGTAAATTCAATCTTACATAAGTGTTACGTAATGATCACCAAAGTGTTACGTAATGAATATTACATAACACTTTGGGGATTTTTATTTTTTATTATGGAATTATGTCAAACACAAATGTCAAATATTTAACTGTCATAATTACATTTTCTTCTGTGTGAAATATTTTTGCTTAAATTTTAATTCTGAAATGGATTTTGATTCTGCAAAGTCGTAGAAAAAGTACAGTACATAACTCGAGCTGTAAATAATTTTCCATGCTCGAGACTATTGCCTCACTCGCCGCTTCGCGGCTCGTGGGCAAACTAGTCTCTCGCATGTAAAATATCATTTACAGCACATGTTATGTAATATACTATACTGCATCACTCAATTCATTTAAGCGTGCCCTGCGCGGGTACTTACAGGCTAATGAAATTGATATTATTGAGGTGGTTAATAGAGTGACCATTTTATTTTATACCTTTGTTACTTTTATTAGTTTTATTTTCAATCATCTATGTCATTGTATCATAATATATATTTTTGTTTTGTCTTGTAATTGGGTAGTTATACCTGTTAGACAATAAAGAGATTATTATTATTATGCTGTTTTGGAATTTTGAAGTTCTTTTTTTTTAAATTAAATCTAGAATTTAAGATATGAATGTAATAATAAGTTTTTGTATCTACGAATTGTCCTGTAAAGGGATTTTGTAAATCTGTTGGACAATAAAGCTATAATTATTATTATTAAAAGTTTGGCACAAATTATTTATAAGTAGGTAATTTAATAATTTTGTTATTCACAAATAAGTAGATACATAAAAATATTTTAATAATTCAAAAAATATATAAAATCCGCAACCTTATAGGTTGTTACTATTTTTTAAATTTACAACTTGTTCTTAAAAGTTGTCTTTCTCCATTCGTTTAAATCGTGCCACCAGCTTGGTCGTGACATGGCGTACGGTGATCGAAATATAGCAGTTTGCAAATGTTTGTAAACCTACAAAAAATCATTCAAATATCGCCATCCACTCTTTTAATACCTTAAGCAGCCTACCTCGCCATCAGACATTCCCAAGACGGACTTCAATATGAAATCAGGTGGCGCCACTGCATCAACTAGTGACACAGCGTCATCTTTCACTTGATTGCACAACTGTAACACAGCTGACTGGATCAAATCGGTTGGTTGGGCTCCAACAGCTAAGCCACCTTGATAGAGTGTGGGTAAATGGTATTTTTCTAAAGACCATAGCGCGAAAAGTGAAAAGACACGATGCAATACTGTTCGTAATGATGGATTCGTGGTCTCGGATATTTTGTTCAACATAACTTGTAGGAAGAATCGCTTAAATAAATAAGAGTTAGAAATTGTACAATTCGTTCGGATTCTTGCTGTTCACTTACCTGTATAAATGCAATTGATAGGTTTTTCGCATAGTACACTTGAGTGTCGTTTTTAGCCCAGAATTGTGATGTTAGCTTGGAATCAGTTTCCAACTTTTCATATGTGCGTTTTAATAAATAACATACCAACCAATCATAGATCGACATAATAGCTGAAAACCACATTACAAGATTGTAGCGAATTTACCTGTTACATTTTACACCACATGAATAAAATGTATTTGTCCAAATACAAGGGAAACGACAGAAGATGAAGCCTTGTCGAGTAGGTATATAATGTATATTTGATAAAAAAATCTTGGACACACACGATTTTGTTTGCGAGCGGGACCTTTTTTGGTAAAATTGGAGGAGTAAGAGTCAACCCCAGATTTTAAATAGGAAAAGTAGAGAAAAAACAAAAAAAACAGCCCAAAGTCTGTATCTGTATTCGAGAGCAGAGCCTTATAGAGACCATGAAGGTTTTTGTTTCGTCCAACGCACCCACATTTGTTTTTGGCGATTTCAACTTTCCCGAAATCGCATAGAATAGTTTGAGCTTGACACGCAACAATCCTGCCGCTGCTGATTTTCTGAATTTTTATAAGAATTGTCACCTTGCACAGATGATTGACTTCAACACACAAAACAGAAATGAACAATCCTCGCTGCTGGATTTGTTGATGGTTTCTGATAAGAAACTCATACACAAAATTTCACAGTATCCGCCACTTGGGTTGAGCGACCATGTCGGTGTCCATGCTCACGCTCAACTGACAATAAGGTAACTAAATCTGTAGTAAAGAGTAACTTCTGGGTGGCTGACTACACGCCTATAAATTCTTTCTTGTCGGACAATTTGTGTGGTGTTCACGACTTTGAAGCATGCCGCATAATAATATATACCAATTTGTCGTCGAAAAGTCAACACACAGAAGCCATGGATGGTATTTTTAGGGAAACACGAAGGAAGAGAAATTTGTGGGAAAAGTACTGAAAATTGAGAACTAATGAAAACTACGTGCTGTATTATAGAACACAAAACAATAAACTCAAAACAATGATAGCAGATGCCAGAACTAAATATGAAAATGGGCTGGCAAGTGGTTCGGACAAAAAATTTTATGCTTACATACGAAGATCGTTGAACTCAAATGTTGCAACCTTTTCACTGAGAAGTAACGTTACCAACGAAATGATAACAAGTTCAATGGAATTCGCTGATCAGTTTAGCAGTGTTTTCACCAGGGAAGTGACCGGTAACATGCCTACACTACCGCAAAACACCCGGAACCCACAATCAATGACAACTGTCAATTTTACAAACAACCACGTGAGGGAGGCTATCACAGCACTGAAGACTGACACCAGCACCGGGTCCGGACGAGATCCCACCGGTTTTCCTCCAGAGATGCATTGAACCACTGTTGCAACCTTTAACAAGAGCAATGCAGAATTGTTTTAACACCGGAACCCTGCCAGATGGGTGGTCGAATGCAATAGTCATACCAATTTATAAGAAAGGGAACAAATACAATGCTGAAAATTATAGACCAATTAGTTTGACTTGTGCCCTGTGCAAATGCATGGAGAAAATTATTACGAAGGCAATGACTCCATTTTTACTGCAGTCAAACGTTATTCCTAACCAACAACATGGATTTATGCCGGGACGATCAGTGGAGTCAAATCTGCTGGAATGTCTTAACTTGTGGACCAAACAGAACGATGATGGTCAGCCTACTGATGTGGTGTACCTGGACTTTGAGAAGGCATTTGACAAGGTGCCATTCGCTCGTCTGCTATTGAAGCTGGAAGATTATGGTATTCGCGGAGAACTCCTGCGATGGATTGAGGGTTTCCTTAGAGGAAGAAGTTTCCAGGTTAGGGCGAATGGTTCGATTTCGCGTAGACTGCCGGTCCACAGCGGGGTGCCTCAGGGTTCGGTGTTGGGCCCGCTGTTGTTCCTGGTTTACATATCGGATCTGACGGGAAATATAAATGCAAATACAAGTTTCTTTGCTGATGACTCTAAACTGTTTTGTGGACCTCTGCAGAGTGCTGAGGAGTTCCAGACCGATCTCGACAGAGTGATGACTTGGTCATCAACTTGGCTGATGAGTTTGAATTTGGATAAATGTACAGTCCTCCATTTGGGACCAAATAACCCCGAAATATCCTACACGAATTAAGATCAACTCTCCAGCAAAAGGATCTCGGCGTGATTATTACCAATGATTTAAAATGGGAAATCCATGTCTCGGCCGTAGTGAAGAAGACTATTTGATCCAGAAAGCATTTAGATCCAGGTCCAATGACATGGTTCTGCAGCTGTACAAGTCGTTTGCCAGGCCGGGCCTGGAATATGCCAATAGTGTATGGTCTCCTTATTTTGTTAAGGATATTGAGGCCTTGGAGAGAGTTCAGAGAAGATTTACCAAGCTTCAACAAGCGTTGTGCCACCTGCCATATGAAGATTGGCTAAGAACTTTGAACTTAACAACGCTTCAAGAAAGGCGTCGTCGTGGCGACTTGATACAGACGTAAAAGGTTCTTAGCGGACATTAAACAATAAACTTGGATCTCTTTCATCTTAATAGAAATCCGAGCCTACGTGGTAACAGCAAGAAATTGTGCAAAGAAAGATGCGCCAAGCTCGCTCGAAGAAACTTTCTGGCAAATAGAGTGGTATATGCGTAGAATGATATGTCGGAGGAGGTTGTATCAGCGCCAACAGTGAATAGTTTTAAGAACAGACTGGACATTACGCTTAAAGATCGGGGCAGCTGCATAGTCCACTACTCGTTATAGTAAATCGTCGTGTTTTTATGCACTGAGCCGAGTTTTATCTTTTATAAATCGGGCGACAGTCTCATCGATTTCACCGCTTACTGTCTGAACTAATAATAATAATAATATCTGAAAAACAAATCAATGTTGATACAAATCTCTTATAGAAAAAATACTAAATTGTGAAAAGTAAGCAAAATTGTAATTTTTTGCCCAAAAATGATTCCTAGCAAATAAAATCAACGTGTCTTAGATTTTTTCGAAAAGGCCTCATCAGTTTCGTTTTCCTTTGGTCACCCTGTATATGTGATTTACTTTTAGGTTCGGAAATCTCAGCAAAATTCCTGGCATTAAACCGAGTATTGGCCAAAATATCCAGCCCGTTAGTTAAAAAATCTGCGGAACCCATCTTCGTCCATATTTTCTGCCGCTTTAACACCATTGGCCACAATTTCAACAACCAATTGCTGTTCTGTTGGATCAACACATGATTCTCACCCTCATACGTTAGATTTGCATCGTTGCTATTCCGCACTTCTCCAATACCGGCAGCTATAAGAACCAATCAAAAATAGGTAAAAACAGAGGTCAACTACCAAAGGTCTAAGGTACCTTTCAAATAGCCATGACCACCGCATGTTTCCCTGCATTCTTGAATTGCTTCCCGCATCAACCATCCAGCCACTGGTTTACACGCAGATGACACTCCATGTATTTCCACACCCCATTCAGGCAAAATGTCCTTGTTGTTACCCAACAGCCCATCAATGGAGAATTTATAGAACTCCTCATCCAAGTAGGTGGTGAAAATACGTAGAATGTATGCTGATGCCAAATACGGTAATAACCGGTATTGCTAAAAAGAAAATATTTAAATAAGAATTCCTGCAAATACTTTGCAAATAATAATAATAATAAACAGTTTATTTGCAGTCATATACAAAGAAAAATTTACAATGCATAACGTGTAAACATAATAAAAACGCAATCACAATTACAATATAGCAACCGCAATCATAACTACAAGAAGCCAAAAAATAACTGCAAAAGGGGTTAGAAGGCAAAACTGATATTGATATTCTAACCCGTACGGAAAAATTCACACTTTATACTACTACATATATAACAGTTCCCGAAAACTTACAATTAACTAAATCAATTTGAACTGCAATGAATACAAAGAAAGAAAAACAACAAAAGAAAACAAAATTAAAATAAAATTAAATTTGAAATCATAACCACTACACAATATGAAAATTAAACCAAATTTAATAGTTTTCTTCTAAGAAGTACACGAAACGTTGTTATTTTATAAGTCTTAAAATTGTGAGGAATTTGATTGTAGATGCTATAGACGTTATAGGAAAAGGATCGCTCGAATAACAAGGTGCGATGAGCTGGAGGAGACAATAAACCCCTAAACCTCAGATTAAGATTGTGTACATCAGACCTAAACCTAATCTTTTCGAACAAATATGGTGGATGCCCGTCAAGCAGTAAATTGTGATAAAAGCATGCAGCGTGATGCAATCGTCTAACTTTCATAGAAAGCCATTTTGCACTAACCAATTTGTGGATTATTGGATCATATTTTCTTACCTTAAACAGGACTTTTGTACACGCTGAATACGATCTTGATCTGACTTCAACAAACAAGGACCATACATAATATCACAATAAAAAAAATAAATCACTACTTACATGTGTTGGATACTCCAATATCGGTATTTCTTCGTCGCTGTCCTCCGGACCAAACTGTCTTCGCACAGCCGCATATCGCACAGCAATTGTTAAGGCTTGAATGCCGTAAGCTTCACACATGGCAGTAATGCGTACCCTACCAGCGGACAAGGATCCCAACGCAGCTCCATGACGTTTATTTGGATCCTTAAATGGTGTGATGTAGCGGCCATCTTCAGTCACATCACCCAACTTATTCAGCAAGTTTTCCCGCGGGATTTTATAGTTGTCAAACATTACAAAACTATGGAATAAAACCAATGAAGGAGATAGTTTTGTGTGGTGTTTTTAATTATACAGGTTGTCTCAAAAGAAAGTTTATATTTGATGAATGAAAATAAAAAAGATGTTGCCGTCTATCGATAAAAATCTTGGAATCTGCGGGCCAATAATACCTAGGGTCGAACCAAAAAAGAAAGAGCAGGTATCTCATGCTTACGTTTTGGATTTGTAAAATACTTCTGCTTATTGATGTGACAGTTGAGGTGGTTGGTAATGTCTAAATGAGTCTCGTCAGAAAACAAGATGTTGTTAAATGTTGGAGCGCACTCATTTATTGTGTTAACGAACTGAACACTATGTCTGGCATCCTGAGGGTTTAATTCTTGCGATTTACGCTCTCTATGGATTGGCCGGCCGGACTTCGCTTTACACAGTTTTGAAACGGTCTCCTCAAACTTTTTGATCCATTTCTGAAGAAGGGGAATACTTGGAGCATCATTAAGTTATGCAAACCACGATCACTGTCAGTGTGTCAGCCCCACCCGAATTGGTTGCGCATGCGCAGTGGTCTGTTGATATATTAACTTTATTTTGAGACATCTTATATAAAAAGTTATCACAAACTAACCCGTTATCAATACCGTTCAGTCCAATTTTCTCACCCATATCACCAACAATCAAACCAGGGTGGGGTAGCATTGTATCCGGATCTCTAATTGGTACCACGAAGCAATGTAAACCATATTTCTCATTATCAATGATCAGCTGTGCATAAACCGCTGCATGAGTGGCTAATTGGCCTAAACCACCAGCCCAGCATTTGGCTGCTTGGAAATCGGCCGAATTCAACACAAACACTTTTTGCGCCTTATCGTAGGTGGCTGTGGTACGCATGCCGCGGGCGTTACTGCCATGGCCAATTTCTGTTAGACAGTAACATCCGACTATCTATGGAAATATGATTGATGATTATCTTTGCTATGCGACCAGTTTTCATATGGCACTCGGACGTTCTGAGGCGAAATTATCAACGAAGGCGGATAGTTATGAAATATACAAAAGAAAACACTTACTTTGCCTTCATCACAATCAGTCATGATGCTCACATGTCTTTCGGTTCCCATCGATCTCAATACGCTGCTAAACAAACTGTGAGTGACACTCAATTTAATAGTAGCCGATGGAGCCAATTGCATTGTTAATCTAGTAGCAGCAACAGATCTCCGTAAATCACCCAATAAATATGGCAAAGATAGAAGTTCGATTGAGTTGAAGAGAAACATCTGTTTCGTCGCTAAATACCGTTCCTCTTCAAACGAACCCGTACTAGAAATATTGTCTTGTTGAAATTCTGGCAAATAACGGATCTGATCGCACAATTCATTCTTAAATTGAACAAATAAAACATTATGATTTGGATGCAAAAACTTTTTATTATCAACTTACCTGATATTGGATAATTTCATCACTTTCTAGAAATACTTTTAATTGTTTCCAATCGAATGATGCTTTTTTTCTATACACATCTAATGGGCCTTGTTTGAAATCTGCAAGTAAATTGGTGGACATATTTCTGGTTTGCCTTGTAATACCTACCTAATTATGTTTAAAACAACAAGTTTCTCTTATTGAACACAAACAAAACAGCTAAGTAGTAGGTGTCAATAAATATGTTGTACTTTGTACGTCTTGACAAAAATCTGTATAACATAATGTTGATAAAATGAGTTTCTGATAAAATATTATATTAATAATCGTATTGTTTTATGTACAGAATAGAGATTAAAGGTTAAGTTTCTACCTACTTGTTTAATTACACTTCATGCATGATGTTTACGTGGACATTTACTTAAATAATGTCACTGTATAAATTATTAATGTAGGTAGGTACTTATGTACCTACTTTACTTAAGTAGGTACCTACCTATTTTGAATAATGACTTTTGTAAATTTTATCTCAATGGATACAAATATAGAAAAATAATAACCCAATCTACTGTACACATATATTTCCGTAAATACAATAATTATTATTTATTTATTTTATATAATAGATTTATCTATGTAAGAATACAGTGACTATAATATTATGTACTATAAGGCGGGTTTAGCCAACTAATAATGGATAGTGCATAATGCATAAAGAATAATGCTCAATACATAGTGCATAATCGATAATTCACAACAAAATATAGGTGTTTATCCAACTCATAACTTTTATGCATAAAGCGAAAAGTGACAATTGACTAGACAGCAGGTTAACCTATTACCATTGTCTTTAAAGATAATGCTTTTACTTTGTGTTGGACTTATTTATGTTTTAATAGCTTTCAAATTAAAAATTCTGTTAATTATCACATTTTCAATTATTATTTAGTTGATTTTGTAAATTGAGGTTATGTAAGTGTTTATAATTTATTTGCGGCGCATGCGTAGTGATATTTTTTGCATAATTTAGTGCATAAAGTTGAAAGTTCCCAACCTTATGCATTATGAACGAAAATTATGAATTATACACTATTCGTTGTATAAACAGGTACATGTAAATGCCATGTTTTAAAAATTATCCATTATGCACTAAAATTATGCATTATGCATTATTAGTTGGCTAAACCCGCCTTTAGTCACTGTATGTAAGAATGTCATCTCGCACCCAGGTTAATAGATTTTATTAACATTGATCTCGCACCATCTATTTTGATTATTGGAACAATATACAGATTGCTATGCGAACCAACATAAGCGCCATCTACTAAAAAAATGTTAAATTAACAAGGGCACTTGTACAGAATACTCTAAATAAAATTTAAGCTTTACATTTTCAAACCAGAGAGAGGGGAGAATGAGCTTCGACGAGTGCGCATCCAATTTTTTGGTTTCACTATGCAGGCTGCCATTTTGATGATAATCTTGTTCGTTCAACACATTTTAAAGTGTACGTGGTAAAAAATATTTGAGGAAAAGTGTAGTTCCAAGCCTGCAAATTATAATATAAAAATTTGCAATATCCTAAAATATTTATTAATAAATATGTTTGAATTGCTCATATACTATATTTTTTAGACCACGCTTACCCCTCTCAATATATTTTTTTAATTTTATAACGCAACAATCGTATTTTTAATTAGTAAAACTAGGTAGGTAGGACGAGGCAAGACTACTCAATCAAGTAAAGCATGGGTTCCAGCCTGTTACTTTAGTAGATTATACGCTTCAAAATGGTGGACGCATGGTGAAACAATTCGCGCAGGTTGATGTGCATTCTTCCCTCTCCAGGTCTCTGAGATAATCATGTCACATGTCACATCAGCCCAGCTGATCGGAATTTGTGGATGGATAAGGCAACCCTTATTTATCTTATTATCCTACATGACAATAATTTAACACTTAATAAAAACAGTGTTGTCATCCTAAAACAATAAATATTGTAACAACTCTGTTACATTTGAACAGAAAAAGTGTTTTTATTTAATGAAGATTTAATCAACGGTATATTATGAATACTAAACTTTTCAAATATAACGAATCTTTGTAAGAATCCAGTTACTTTTGGTTCTTTGTGACACATCTCTAATATTGAACTCTACGAAATCAAAAATCAAGTGACGCAAAAAGCAAGCAATCTGTGACCTTATATGTCGATAATAATAATAGCTAACATTGTAAATATTTGCCAATTTTTAATGCGATTTGAATGTTTTTTGATTGCCTCTGATTTAATACTGGATACTGGTGTTGCAGTCATATGTGCCATAAATTGGTTAAATAAATATGGACGACGATTTAGGTAAGTGTTCTATAAAATCATAGGCCACTTTGACATAACCTATAAATTATGTTTTTCAATTAAATTGCATACTAGGTATTTTTTTCCTAAAATTATTCTACTTAGGTATATAAGAAAATATAAAGTTTAATCGCATATTGCTTTGGGACATTTTGGAAGGTGTAGCTGAGTTATTCTCATTAAAGTGGGTGTTGCACTCAGCGACTCTAAAACAATCATCAAATATGTAAAAAGTAGGTACCTATGTAGGTATAACGAAATGTATAGTGATGACATCTCCAACTGGTTATTGGTAATATACCAATTTATTGAATCCATATAAGTATAATTTGGGCTATTTAAAATTCCATATTTGTCCATATTTGGGTTCAATTGTATTTGCGTGAAAGTTTCGTTGCCTAATAATAATAATTGTTGCCAAATCCGTAAGTTTCAGTACCCTGAACAGTAATATGCAAGTCGAAAGAGTCGATAATTAATTATTTAGTTTGTTTTGTCGTTACGTTAGTTTGTGCGGATTAAAGGTTATTATTTTGATCTGTGTTTACAAAAACTAGTAGTACTAGTTTCACATACCTATTTACTTAGTTTAAAATTATTTAATATCCTGTTACCAATTTGATTGCTTGTGACTAGTTTCGTTATCAGCTGTTGATGATATTTTTGTTTTCAAACTCAAACGATCACATCGGAATACATACGATTCCATCCGAAACCGTAAGAAGTAGCGTAAGTCATTTTTTACGGCATGTTGCGTAAATTCGTACTGCTTACGTTACGGAAACTATAAATCCAGCATCCCCGTTGAAGAATTATACCAAAATTGCATTGATTTACATAGTGTATTTTTACAAAACGAAAAATATATAGGTACCTATCACCTCACCTATTTATTATTAGTATTTTTTAATGTTCTTCCTGTTTGGCATACGAAAAGTAGGTTTTCTAAAACGGTTTTAGAAAATAATAGTAATAAAAGTGTGTTCACTATTCGGTTTTAATTTCTCAACGTTATAATTTTGATTTTTGTTCTTGTTTTACAATTTACGCAGCTAGAGACATGCCGTTACATATTTTTATTATTATTTTTATGATGAACGTATTTACAATAAAAATAGAATTTTAAAAATAATCATTCGGTAATAACTAATTTAAATTATTTATAATAATCGTAAATACGTGTTAATTAATATTTATTACTTTTGTTTTATAAATTCAATACATACCTAATTATCTATTAATGAGCCATTTAATTTAAAAAATTTAAATGTGCATCTGTTGGAAAAATATCATTATGTTGTGTTTTTCACATTTTCTAAACTAACTAAATTCAAAAAACAAAGTGTGCGCAGAAGTGTTTATTAATAACTTGTGAAATTTTCATCAAAAACTCACTCTACTCTGTCATGGATAGGTCGATGTATGGTAAAATGATACCGGGTACTTTACATCCGTACGAGTGTACCTTAAAGCATGGTATCGAGGCACCAGGATGTAAGTATATTTTGAAGCATAATTTATAGGTTTTTATGTCGAAATAAGAGAAATACATGGGCACAATTTGATGTTCTGAATTTCTCTGGCCCAAAACCGAAATCTGTTCCATACAAATATCCAACCTGTGTTTACTGCTCGCCGGCAATTTTGCACATATTCCAGTCATTCTTAATTTCTTGGTTTCAATTCTCAAAATACAATATTTCGAAATTCCAATGTCACTTTCTCTAACGATGATTCCCCACATGCTCGATGGTCTACCAGGACACGGTACATTGTGGGCTATATACGCGGTGAGTCCAGAATATGAACGGTTTCGAACCGCTCCGGCGCTTTAAAACCAGTTCGGTCACAATTCAGTTCAGAATCCTGTCCGCGAACGAAACTAATATGATCGTATTTCACTGAAGTTGTCAAAGTTATAAAAATTTTCATTTGAGAATGTTGCGATTTCATTCTTGCCACATTTGTGTTTCCTTATTTAACTATCAGCTATGAAAAACACAAAAAGCTCGGATTGTTATGAGCTTAATGTTAGGATTATTGGGACTTTAAAGAATCTGCTAGTGGTGCCGCTTACTAAGTTGATAAACCATTGCATTGGTGACGCTGTATTTCCGGCGGTCTTGAAGGAGGCAAGGGTTATTCCAATCTACAAAAATAAAGGATCGGATTATGATCCCAGTAACTATCGACCAATATCGATCTTGCCAATTTTTTCGAAAATCTTTGAGTCTATTATTAAAAATCAAATAACTGAATATTTTGAAGCAAATAATCTCTTTATGCAAGGTCAATATGGCTTTCGTAATAAGAGATCTACTACTCTTGCAATTAATAACCTTTTGGAATATGTTTCGGATGGCATGGAGCGGGGCTGTGACACCTTTGCTTCCTTTTATGACCTCACTAAGGCTTTTGACTGTGTCTCACACGAGATGCTTCTTCGGAAACTCTCTTACTATAACTTTGATGTTGACAGTGTTGCCTTGGTTGGCTCTTATCTCAGCGATCGTTTTCAGCACGTTTTGTATGGGGGACGATACTCGGAGAGACGAAGGGTTGGACGGGGTGTGCCCCAGGGATCTTTATTGTTTTTAATATACGTAAATAATTTATACAAATTTCAAGAAGAGTCAAATATAATCCTCTTTGCTGACGACACAACTAGTCTGATTAGATATCGACCAAACGACCCTT
This sequence comes from Apoderus coryli, assembly GCA_911728435.2. Classification (NCBI taxonomy): domain Eukaryota; kingdom Metazoa; phylum Arthropoda; class Insecta; order Coleoptera; family Attelabidae; genus Apoderus; species Apoderus coryli. Next base: position 5,770,147 of record OU452213.1, on the reverse strand, counting down.
TAGGGGAGTTGGTTAATGCTGTTGAGACTGACATAGGCAATTGGTTTCTGGCAAATGAACTGAGCTTGAATCAGGCTAAAACTCAGAGCATGAACTTTACATTCCGTTCTGCGCCTATCGATCTTCAGAGCGATGTTCGCGTGAAGTTCCTTGGGGTTCATCTTGATCCTAAATTAACCTGGGAGAGTCATGTTCGAGAACTTGGGTGCTCGCTGTCCAGGGTCATATATCTCATCAGAAGGCTTGCGCAGAGTGTTTCAATCGCCTGTCTGTATATCATGGTTATTTTGTTTCCCGTATGTCGTATGGTATTTTGAATTGGGGACATAGTTCCCATGCAATGAAAATCTTCAAGCTACAGAGGAGATGTTTACGTATAATGTTGGGGCTCGGTTGGCGTGACTGCTGTAAAAAGTATTTTGTTGAACACGGACTACTTACTTTGCCTTCCTTGTACATCTTAAACTGTCTTGGCTACATTCGAACCAATGCCTCGCATTTCACTCTTCACTCTGATACGCGGAATCGCAATGACATATTGCCTGAATTTCACCGCCTATTGAGGACTAGGAAAGGTTGTGACTATTATTGTGTTAAATTTTATAATAAGCTGCCGTCTCACATAAAGAACCTTGGTGAAGTCCAGTTTAACAAAAGTATTAAGTCATTTTTGATATCTCAAGCTTTTTATACCTTTGAGGACTATTTCAGAAGCGATATTGTAAGATTTTTCTAGATTTTAGTTTGTTTTATGTTGCTAGTTTAATTTGTTTGTAAGCCTTTCTTTGTTGCTGTAACTTTGATTGATTAATTGTTGTTCTTTTTTGACGTACTATACATGTTATGTAACATAAGATGGTGAATAAATATATCTATCTATCTAAGTCATTATTCATCTGACCGTGTGATGCGTATGTATCAGTATGTAGGTATAGTTGTTTTTGTTATGCATAGTGACGATCCCATAGCCCTCGTTTTGTTATGATAGTGAGAAAATAAAATTATTCAGCCAAGGTTGTCTCTTCATCCTTATCAATGGCCTTATTTGAGCATTCATAAATCGGAATTAAGACTGTCATCAGCACTTAAAAATGTCTTAAGTAATCAATTTTGAACCTGCTCTACCATTCTTTAAATTGTGTTTCGTCCATGCTCTCGTCTCACCAAAAGGGTTCTGCATCATTTAAATATTGTCAAGTTTAATGCAAATTCGTTGGTTACGTTTTGCCATCAACTTGTGGTGACTGACGTAGCGAACCCTCTGGAGCGAATTTATGAACACAGGTCTGATATTTATGCCACATACTGCATTCATTATAAATAGTAATAATCTCAGCAGGATGCCTCCGCAAACCTACTAGCAACGTTGCATTAAAAACCCACAGCAAAATTCCAATTTTCATTGCTGAATACCATCATGAAGTGTTACCATTTATCTACAGAAACATTGGATCGAAACATCTACCACTAGAAGGTACTACAATGGTCCATTTCGATTCACATCCAGACATGCTAATACCAAAAGATATGCCTGCTGAATACGTGTTTGACAAACAGAAACTTTTTGATGAATTAAGTATAGAAAACTGGCTGTTACCAGCAGTGTATGGGGGGCATTTTTCAAAACTGTTTTGGGTGAAACCGGTATGGGCCCAACAAATGGTTGATGGGGTTAAGAGAGTCGCTGTGGGTCGAGATAGAGCAACTGGCACGATTCGAATATGCTCAGACGAGAATTATTTTATTTATGAATGCTTATATCGTCCTCTGAACCAGCTGGAATGCGTTAAATTTGTTGATATTGAAGTTGTAACGGCTGGAAGTAGAGATATTAAGATTAGTGATTGCCAATATATTTTGGATATTGATTTAGATTTCTTTAGTACGAGCAATCCGTTTAAAAAACTGTACGATAAGGCTGGACTGTATGATAAATTAAAAGATTTATATTATATTGAACCAATAAATGAGAGTGATAAATGTGATGAGAGTAAAATTATCTTGTTTACCGCTAATCGTGAAAAACAAATAGAACGTTTACAGAAAGTGTTTAATTATTTGCAAGAGCATCGTGTTTTGCCCAAGGAAATGGTTGAATTATTCGATGTTGGCATGCATGAAAAAGTCGAAAATATTTATAGAATTATGCGACATTATTACAAAGATGGCGATATTGATTGGGAATTAGTCCATGATGCTGGATGTACTTGTGATGATTCTGAATTACCGCATCATGTTAGTGATTCCGGTGATTTGGATATGATGTTTGGATATTTTCACAACATTTTAAAAACAATTCCAGTTGCACCGGTGATTATCACTGTTTCCAGATCGACTGAAGATGACTATACGCCGTGCGAGGATTGTGATGGCATTCAGGAGAAAGTTTTGGAAATTTTACACGAGGTTTTTCCGCAGTGCGAAAAGGAGCCGATTTTGAATTATATATTAGACGATTCGGATTAAAAGTATTTCTTTAACGTTTTCATTATATAAAAGTTTAATTTCTTTCGCATTTACCATTATACTTATAGGTAATTATTTTGTAAAAATACAAAAATTATGATTTTGCCACTCTATATTCACTTAAATCGATTATTTCTGGCTCAGGCAGTGGTGGCTCCTGAGTTTGGCCTCAGGGGGCAGAAAAATATTATGTACTTCTGACATCCGAATAGATCTGTTTGTTTTTTAATTTTAAATAATTTTAGGTTGTAGATTGTAGATTGTTTTTCGGAGTCGTTTAGGCGGTTTGGCCTCCCCTCACTTCGACCTGCAGAAGATCTTTTGTGAATGACTCTGATCTATGAATTGCCCAGCTGTCCCACACTTTTCATAAAGTTGATGATTTCTCTGGGGGCTAAATTCCTTGCCTCGTCGGTTGTTAGGGTTTTAGCCTTTTGCAGAAAAGTGCCATGCATTAACAGAGCACGTGTTCTGTTGTCTCTGTTGCGTCTTCGCAAAACCGACAAGTGTCGTCCTCGGTTAGGCCCATCTTTTTGAGATGGTACCTCACTGGGTGGTGTCCCGTAAAAAGGCCTGTAATTCGCCTTAGGTCGCTTCTCTCCAGTTGGATAAGATTCCCTGCGTTGGCCTCTGAAGGTTTGATAAACCTTTTTGATTGTCTTAGGCCTGGAGTGTTTCTCCAGTAGGACTTAAGTTGTTCCTTTTCCCATCTCCGAAGTTCTTCCTTCATATGGCTTTTTGGAAGGCCAAAGATGGGTTCCGGGCCGCAGAACGGAGCATTTGCGCCCTCTTTTGCAAGTTGGTCCGCCGCTTCGTTCCCCTCTATGCCTTCATGTCCTGGTACACATGTCAGAGTAATCTTTTTCCCCTGAGCTGCCAGTTGCTTTAGGGTCTGTTTGCATTCCCATGCTAGCTTTGACGTGAATGTGTAAGACCTCAGTGCTTTTAACGCAGCTTGACTGTCTGACATAATATTGATCTGCCGTTCCGGGATGCCTCTCTGCAGGCATTCTTGAGCACAACGATTAATAGCGTTGATCTCTGCTTGGAATATAGTGGGACTTTTCCCGAGAGATTCAGAGAGCCTGCAATTTGGCCCGTATACTCCCATGCCTGTGTTCCCTTCTATTCCTTTTGAACCGTCCGTATACCAGACGGATGTGTTTTCTGGGAATCGTGGTTCCCCATTTAGCCAATTTTGACGGTCTGCAATGACCACCTCAAATGGGATATCAAAATCATGTTTGCGTGGCAAAGCGTCTGACGGTTTTCTTCCTGAATCCAAAGGTATTAGATTCAGGATTCCCATGTGTCCCTCTAGATCGCCAGATTTGTATTCCATTACCTGTGCCAGTTTCAGAGCGCTAATTGCTGCCTCTTTTTTGACTAGGACAGGCAGAGGTATTAGATGCAGCAACGTTTCCATCGCTGCTGTGGGGCAAGTTCGCATTGCCCCTGTTATTCCTAAACATGCAAGCCGTTGCAACTTTTGAAGACGGCATTGTGTATGATTAATATTAACTTTTGGCCACCATACTAATGAGGCGTATGTAACCATGGGTTTAATGACTGTTTGGTACACCCAGTATGTGAGCTTTGGCTTTAGCCCCCAAGTCCTACCGAGTAGCCTGTGTCCATATGGCCGCTGTGGCTTTCGATATGGTTTTCTCTATATGCTGATTCCAGATTAATCGTTTATCCAGGATTACTCCCAGGTATTTGACTTTATCCGAAAGGCAAAGTGGGGTTAATAATTTCCACCTTTCGCTTTCTCGTGAATGGTACCAACACTGTTTTTTTCGGATTTATATTCAATCCCTCAGCGTCGCACCAGTTTTTAATTTTGTTTAATGCAATTTGCATGCGGTTGGATATAACCGATGTGTGTTTTCCCTTAACTGTGAGAACAATGTCGTCGGCGTAGCTTTGCAGAGTAAAGCCTGCCCTATTCATTTTTGAAATGAGATGATCCAGCACTAGTGACCATAGAAGAGGGGACAATACACCGCCTTGTGGGCATCCCCTGGCCGCTGTCACTGTTACAGACACTTCTCCTATTTCAGCCGTAATGACACGGTCTTTCAAAATTGCCTGAATCCATTTCACTAGTGCTCTACTGATGGATTCATGTGAGGTATTGTCAAAAGCACCCTCTATATCAATAAAGGCACATAAGGATACTTCTTTTGCCTTAAATGACTTCTCGATGTCTTTTACTAAGCAGTGCAGGACATTAATCGTAGATTTTCCCGCTTGGTAGGCGAATTGCCTTTTGTGAAGCGGTTTCCTATTTAAAGTTGCGCTTCTTAGGTATTCGTCTATTATCTTTTCCATAGTTTTCAGTAGGAAGAAGGTTAGACTAATAGGCCTGTAGGACTTAGGGTCATCCTCTGGACGGCGTCCTGTTTTCGGTATAATTTTAGGTTACAAACATCTTCCTCTCTCTCTTCCTTATTTTTGTTACTATATAAGCCTACTAATCACGGTTCAAAATTGTTAAGATATTAGTTGATTTGGCGTGGAATTACCCTATACGGTTGGTGTAGTTTTAAATTATTCAGTAGGTTGAGACCTTGACTTGTTCTATTTATTATATTTATTAAATAATATATGAAGATATTTTAGTATTAAAAGTGTAATTGATCAATTCAAAATTAAAATCTTAATAGTATCATGTAGATATTAATTATAAAATTTATTGTGTATTTTGAGATAACTATGTCAATGATTATTTTTTCGTTTGCAATTTGAATTATAGATCACTAAAATAAAAAAAAAAAAGAGTAAACACTGCCTAATGCTAGTTCGTGTCGAGAGCTATTTTTAGTCTTTGGAAACTACTAACTAACACTTTATTGCCAAAAAATCAACAAACGTTTATATGTGTTGGCCAATTTTTGCTGAAACCGTCGTGCTGTTTTCGAATTTCCATCGAAAAACTATATAATTATTTAATGTAGTTCATCTCAAAATTTGATGCTTTACAATAATACTGTTGTTGTTGAAGTGAATTTTATAAATAAAATTTTGTGTGTGCGTGTATGTGTTTGATTTTTTTTTAATTTAAAAAATAAAATGAGTAGTGGCAGTAAAATACGCACGCGTACTCCGTCACCAACGAGTAAATCTGTCACATTCGTTCCATCTTCCACTGCGACATCAGAGAGACGAAACAAAAGACGATCTCAAATATTGACATCTGCCAATCTCAGAGAGTGGGAACAATACCTTAGTGAGTACCTAATTTAATAATTAACAGGCCGTTGGATTCGTTATTCTTACCTTACCTAGTCATTTTTGAAATGATAAAAACAGTTTTGTTTTTGCTACGTAACTTTCGATGACAAGTTATTAAGAAGAGGTCTGAGCTATGGAAAAATCTGTTCAGTAAATCTTTGACATTTTGGGTGTATGGTCTTGTTTAAACTTTAAATTAATGAGACTCATTTAGAAATAACACTCCATACTTGTTGAAAATGTATACATAGGTTTCCATGTGAAATACTACCCCTCTTAACCACTTGTTGTGCACTGTCTATAGTTACATGTCATGCTTATTGCCCAAAATTCAATCCGGTTTCAGATCCGATTATAGTTGTTGCACTGTCTTGCTTAATGTCACGGACGATCTATTTACGGCTACTGATCAAGGTAAAATGACGGGTTTCGTACTGTTGGATTACAGTAAAGCATTTGATAGGCTTGATCATAGTTTATTGATTGCTGTTCTGAAGTATATGGAGAGCGTAGTCAAATGGTTTCCCATAGAGAAAAGCTATCGCAAATAGAAAGATTGAGGAGTGGCGTTCCGCAGGGCTCTATTTTATCCCCAATTTTATTTTCTTTATATACGTCCCAGTTTACCGAATCCCTAAAATTTTGTAGGGCTCACATGTACGCGGATGATACTCAGGTATATTTATCATTTGCACCAAATGCGGTCGAGGAAAGTGTTGACAGGATCAATCATGACATTTCAGATATTGTGAAAGCATCTCACTCTCATGGGCTAGAAATAAATCCAACGAAGTCGGAACTTTTGCTATTTGGCAATAAAATCCATAAAGGACTTAACTGTGGTGATTGATAATGTCGCTTCTGACTCGGCAAAAAACCTGGGTATCGTACTGGATACCGAATTGAGGTTTACGAAGCATGTGAGCCTTTGTATAAGGAGGGCTTTTACTAATTTAAAAGCAATATACGGTAGTAGAAGATGGCTTAACTGGCAAACAAAAAAACTTTTATGCGACAGCTTAGTACTGTCACATTTTAATTATGGCGATGTTATATACAGCCCTTGTTTAACAAAAATTGATGAGAACAGGAATCAGTTGATGCAGAACTCATGCACACGGCTTGTATGTGGAATCCCAACTAGCAATTCGACATTCTTAAAGAACTAATATATTTTATAATTATTTTATTGCCGCTTAGTAAAAACTTTTTTGTTCTTTAAAGGTTCGTTTGGTGATAAAACTGCTGTGTTAAACTTTTCTGTGAGAAAAACTGTTTTAAGAACGTTTTTACAGCAAAATAATAAAATAGTTATAAAATATGATATCGTAACAGTTTTATAAACGTTTATAAAATATTTTTTATAGGACGAATTTGTTCCGAATGATAATTGGTTTTAAAAGCATTTTGTAAAAGTACTAGTCTGGATTAACTTGTTCCTTTAAAAACAATTATAAAATTATTCTGTTAAAGTACGTTTCGTAATAATAAAATAGTTTTTTTATTGTCGTTATTAAGAGCGATTTGTTTGCTGCAGCAAATTTGTGCGCAAATTAATAATTACAAAATTGTTTTTTAGTTATTTTATTAAAAACAATAAAAAAATAAATATGTTGCCAATGCATATTTTATAAAATTAAAATGCTGTCATAAACATTACCTAGAACTAATATATAACATAGTCTTATTTATTTTCAACTGATATTTATTGTTATATCATACACAGGTTTAAAATGTCCAAACGAAAAGCAGTTGTGCATTTAATAGAAAATTAATTACAATATTATAAATTATCAAAGGGAAAGCATTAGTGACTATAATAATGAGTAGGAAACTGTAATGGAATCTAATCAAATTAATGACAATTTATAAGACACCAAATATTTTGGAGACTGATAAATTCTCAGGAGGAATTATTACGAGATAGTGAGCGGGTAGCCGAAATAGAGAATTGGTGATCAATATCATGCTTCAAGCACAACAAGTGAGCTAGAAAAAAATGCAAAACTAAGAGAAAACATGGGCAGTATCAAATCATGTTCCTCATTTTTCCAGAAGAAGCTTTTTGCTATACTCAATAAACGCATGCCAAATTTTCTACCTCAAGATCCTCGAACTCTCTTAAAGACACTCAACAAACCGTTTTATTAACGGCAGTTATAACATACATACCTACATAACATAAACAAAGAGCTCAATTTAGGTTATGTTTAAATTACTCCCGTAAAAGCTAATAAGAGAGTAATTATAAAAGCATTTTGTTTTATAAGAACACATTAAAAGCTTTTATAAAACATATTATATTAAAGTTTGTTTTGTAAAACTCTGTTTACTATTTTATTATTATTCCAATATTGCGACGATGCGACACACGGCGGCGACTCACACAAACATCAAAGTATCAAGCACGAATACTTCAAGTAGACAGGAGTAGACTTGATTAATTTGTATACATTTTATCTTATATATTTTTTGCAGCACCTTTTAATTAAATTTTGATTTTTTAGAGCATTTATATAAAAGCTTGTTTTAGTATGTTTCACTATTAATTTATTTTAAATAACGGCAAAGGATAACTAAATACATAAAACCTCAAGAAAAATACTTGTAATTAGCTTCATTATTCATTATCAAGCTTAGTGAAATATATACTTTTTTACACCATAACTGGTTTATAAAAAATTCTTCACGTTTACATAAATCATAGGTATCTACTTATATTTTGGCTAGTGTCCATATGATAGATATAAAAGAATCATATCATCATCATATCATTCTTATGCTATCAAAGGGGTTTCAGGTAATATTAATTTTATATTACCCTTAAAATATAATGAGATTTATGTTTTTTAACGAATACACCCCTGTATAAAACAATTCTGCAGTTATTTTATAATAGCTATCTAAAGAGCATACTCGTCTGTGTTGAGATAATTTTGTTTTATAAGCATTGTATAAGGAAGAAGCCATTTTTGGTTTCTTTAAATTGTTAGCCATGTTGACCAAACTTTTAAAATTAATATTTTTTATAATTTGTAAAATTATCTTAGCTAGTAAGGTAAACAGAATCAGTCATTACATAATGAAGGATATACCAAAAGATTATTTTCAACAATAAGTGACAATAAAAAAAATATTTTATATAATTTATAAAATCTAAATTCATTAATTTACATAATTCACGAGGCGCATTAAAATTTTAGTAATAATATACAATATATTTAACAGTAAATTTTGTTTCGCAGCCAAATCTGCTCATGGGTGAATTTTATCTGACTTATTTTATTATTCATTATTGGGTATTATAGCGTTTTATATTATTTTTACCTCCATGATTGTTCAGATTTTATTAATGTGTACCAACAACAATGCATAATAATTATAAAATAATTTTGTATAAAAAGGTATTTTAAAAAAACGTTTTTATCCTTTAACTGTTGCCGCTGAGAGCAAAAATGTTGAAATTGAGGCTCTTATAAAAGATTTATAAAATATGTTTATAACAGTTTTATTTGATTTTTATTAAATATTTATAAACGTTCTTAAAACTATTGTATAATAGCAACAAGCAACATTTATAGAACCGTTAAAGAGTCGATTTGTTTTATAAATCTGCGCCTTTTTCGTGTTTATAAGGCGCGTAAGAACGTTGTGAAAATGTTTATAAAACAATGGGTGTTTTATAAAATATATTTTATAAATGTTCTTACAGCAATTAAAAAAGTTAAATTTTTAGTTGGGATTCGTAGGCATTAGCGCTAAGATTAAGGAAATCGGCTAGTTAAGAATGAAACAACGTCGGATCTTTCATTCACTAATTCTGTTTAATAAAATCATTAGAAGAAAAAAGCCCGAATACTTATATGAAAGATTGATGTTCCGGGGATCTGTGCATGATGTGAATATTCGTCATAAGACTGTCATTACGCCACCGCTACACACAACATCAATGTTTGAGCGGTCATTTTCCTATACGGTTTCTAAATATTACAACGCCCTACCGGAGAATATAAAAAGGGATTTTCGTTTAGGAGCGCTGTCAGACACGTAATAGAGCATATTAATTTTTAAAAAAAGATACTTATTTTGGTCAGCAATGTAAAACAAATTTCAGTTTAGATTAAGGTTAAATATAAGTTAAACTTAGGTTAAATTCAAATTTCAAATTCAAATTTCTTTATTCAGTCATAAATTGTAAATTTCTGTACATAGACATGTCAATATGTAAACAATAATGTTTAAAATAAAAACACTCATAACAACATTCAGAGAAAAAAAAATAAAATAAATAAACAGCAAATGAACAAACAAATGAACAATTACAATCGCAACCCTTGACGTCCTCGGGCAGGAGATTATAACATTGGTAGCCCGCGTATTTTGGTGACTTTTTGTAAAATTCGTGTTTGGGACGAGGCAAGCACAATCGGTCCCTTCCCCTAGTGGAATACTCGTGGTTGTCTCCACACGTACGCGCGCCATCTTTATTTTTGTAAATATGACAGAGCGTTTTATATAGGTAAATAGATGGGACTGTGAGCAAACGATTTTGTTTAAAAGCGTCCCTACAAGTACCCCTAAAAGGAATATTAAAAATGCAACGCACTGCTCGTTTTTGTAGTATAAAAACTCTGTCAATCATACTAGACCTGCCCCAGACCACTATACCATACGCAATTGCTGAATACATCAATGCATAATATATTGAGTAAGACATGCACATTCATGCAAGTCTTCAGCGAATTAATAATATATAAACACGTATTAAGTTTTTTACAAAGGTGGTCTATATGCGTTACCCAGCTGAAATGCGGATCAACAAAAACTCCTAGCAGTTTAGCAGAATCTGATAGAGGAAGATGGATATGATCAAAGTTTATGTTGAGATCCAATGTTCTGAACTTATTAAAGTGTATAGCAACTGTTTTGTCAAAGTTGATCATCAGCCTATTACTCCGACACCACATTCGAAACTCATCGAGCGTGACATTTATCTTATGTTTTAGAATTTCAGGATCCCTGTCAGATAATAAAAGAGTGGTGTCATCAGCATACATGTACTGAAAACCGTGTGTGATATTTGCAGGAAGATCGTTAATATAAAGTAAAAATAGCAATGGGCCCAGTATACTCCCTGAGGAGTGCCCAGATCAACATTTAAGAAGTCTGACACAACAGATTCAATTTTAACCGCGATTTTTCGGTCCTTCAAATAAGAATGTATCCACTGATTGACCGGTCCACGTATGCCAACTTGTTCTAATTTTTGGCATAGAAAGTCTCTATCAACAACGTCAAATGCCCTGGACAAATCGAATAAAAGAGCCACTACATGGGAGCCGTTATCAATCAGATCATGAACCTGTTGAACAAATTCGACGGTGCAGGTTTCAGTGGAAAAACCTTGTCTAAATCCGTGCTGACAACCGCTTAACACATCACACTGGCTTACAAATTCAAAAATTCTCTCGGCCACAAGCTTCTCAATCACCTTCGACACAGTGCTTATTAAAGCTATTGGCCTATAATTTGCGATGGCTTTCTGGTCACCCTTTTTATGTAATGGGATGATAACGGACCTCTTCAGTTGCTCCGGAAATCTCCCATGATGCACCGACATACTTGACAACTCCGCCACTATGGGACAGAACACGTCAGAAGACTCCTTTAATACCTTTATTGGAATACTGTCTATACCCGTAGATTTTTTATTAGGGAATTTAGATAGGACTCTTGCAACGTCCTCCGCTGACACTGGACCAAAAAACATACTTCTGGGATTATTCGTCCCCACAGTACAATGGGCAGACAAATTTCCATTAAAATGGGAATGTAGTTTATCCACAATTACAGTTGAGAAGTACGTGCAGAAAACAGTAGCGACCTCAGATGGGTTTGAAATAATATTGTTGTTGTGAGTGAGGGCTATTGGTTTATTACGATTTTGGACCTTTCCAGTATATTCTCGGAAAATTTTCCACACCGTTTTGGCTTTGTTGCTGGAATTTTCCAAGCGATTACTAAAAATCGCACCCTTCTCATACGATATTCTATGATTCACATTTCTACGAAGTTCGCTATATGTTCGCCGTAAGCCATCATTCGAGACATGTTGCCTGAGCCAATTTAGATTTTGGAGATAATCGTAGTCATGCTGAAGCTCGCCCGAGAAGTAAATTCTTAAATTATTGGACCTACGACTGGGTTTCGAAGACCTTAAAGGAAACGCCACATCAAAGCTCCATTCAAGTTTTTGCCAAAATCTCTCGAATGGTTAAGTTAGGAAGCACTGCTTCGTCTTCGCCTTTTGTAAAAATATCTTTTTTTTTACAATAAAATCTTTATTATTATTATTATTAAAAAGGCTTTATTTGAAACATGTAGGCATACCCACTGCTTAACCTATTCCCTACTATCAATTTTCATGTTTATATTTAAGCTCTAACGTTTATGGATAAAAATAAAATATAGAATTTTGAATGTACGATCTGAGATTGCTACATTTCATTCGAGTTTTGCCAAAATTTGTTTTTTTTATTACTACCAAAAGATCCTTGCTGTCTAAACTATTTTTTACTGATGTGATTTTGCTGTTTTTCACTTTCATCTTCGTCTAATTCTTGTAAGAAAAAAAAATGAATCACAGACGTATTAATCATTATTTTTATCAATTTCCTGTATCTGTTGTGGTTCCTTTAAATGCCTAAAATAAATTACACTTCATACAATTTTTATGTTACTAGTAGTAGTCATTTTCGGAAAATTAAACCGCATTATATTGCAGTTGCTAGAAATTCACATATTTGGCGGTATTGTTTATTGTTTTTAATAAAAATAAATTTGTTTTAATTAGACGCATTTAAAGTATGTGCTGATGTGTGTGAATTTTTCAGTCTAAAATTTAGTTATCATATTACTCACTTACTATATTATTATGAATTGCAGTTTAAGTTTGTGTAAAGAGTTTCTGGATTTCGGTAAACGATATTAGTATTATTGTTTGTAATAATTAAACAAACATCTATTGCTTATGGGTTTAAAAGTCGATAATTTCTTTGCAGATGCTCTTTTAGCGGATCTACAAAATACTGTATCGGGTAATTCTGGTTATGGATCGTTAAATGCACCAAAATCAATGAAAATACCAAGAAGTACCGAACATAATGATTCTGGAAATGAAACAGCACTGCCAAAAGGTGCTGTTGACAACAGCTATGCTGTGCGGCGATCGGTAATAATTTCCTTTAAAAATTAATGTCGTATGTATTTTATAGGAGAATGTTTGAAAACATACATATATAATAATATTATGTTATAATGTGATATTGCGCACGAACCTCTAAATCCCACCCAAAAAAATATTTTAACCTCATCGCATGTTATTTTCCTCCCAAAAAACAATTCGTCTGTCGTTGTATCGCTCCTTAAAAGGGCTGCAAAATTTTCCTAAATTATTTATTATGTATTCATAGTGTAAGAGAATTTCCTCTGTACCGTTCAACTCCCACTCGATAAATTAATCACACCTGTTATTATAATCCCATTATTGCCTTTACAGATGATCGATTATTATCCGTAAACAACATTTTTTTTGTTGGATGCAATCCCAATCCACCTGTTGTATTTTTTGATGTCATGTCTCGCTCAGCAGTACCTACAGCGTAGCTTGCGCTGTTATTTTTATTAATTTATTAATGTTTTTCACAACTTGTGATTATTGTTACTTTCCCGACTCAGATGTAGACAGGGAGACGTAAAAGATATCATTGGAAGTTTCCAGCTTGGTCAGGATCAAATTCACTATGCACTTAAATATGTTGACTGTGCCATTTGGTAAGTCTAGTTTGGGAAAAAAAGTGTTTTCTACGAGCTAATCATAGAAGGCAGATAAGATTTCAATGACAATGCGCACCCTGGATCTGGAAACGTTAAAGCAGATATGTTGTGTACGCTGGAAAAGCTCATATCAGAATTAAGCAATTGAGAAAAATAAATTCATATTTTTTTGGAAAAAACCTTGTATTCTCTGAATTATCTAGTGGACAGGAAATTTGTAGTAGTAACGAATAGACTACCAAAAAATATCTTGATCGGCTGTGATTGATTGCAATATATAGCATCTCACCATCTTTTCCAAGCTCATCAGTTTAGGTAGAAAATTATACTACTATACTAGTTATACATCCGTTAACCACAGATTTCTTGTGCAAAAATAATATGTTTTAATATTTAATTTTTCATTTTAGCCCTCCATGTTCGATATACAGGGCGTCAAAGTTGAAAATTTAAAACCAATATTTTTAAATTATTCTAGTATTTATTGAAATATTGGATTCAAATTTAGTGTGTTGCTTCAGCATAAACAGCTACTTCTTTCCAAAAAAGAACACAAAAAACAATGTCTTAATAGCCAAAATACGGGATGTTCAGTACCTATTGACCCCCCAAGTTTTTCACACCTAAGCCAATGACTTTTGAACTAAGTTTTTATAGGTTACTATATATTTTTGATTATTTTTTAACTCTTATAAAATTTGGATAAAGTCATTTGTTTTTGAGATATTTTGAAAAGTATTGGCTCTTGTTGTCTACGCGGCTCACGGTATTTTCACTACTAAATCAAGCATATTTAACTCAAATTACCATTACCGTGCATCAAATTAAGTAGAGTTTTCGAAAAGGTAATAAAACTAAACACTACGAACACGAAATTGTTTATTATTTTTAACTTAATTTGAAGCATCATAGTCAAATATTAATTATTTAAACATAGTATTTTAAAAACATGAAAAAGTAACTAAATAAACATTAGAAAAACTACCAGTCTAAAGAAATTGCTCGATATGACCCCCATTCTTTTCAATGCATATGCGAGTTCTTTTTAGTAAAGAAAATCCTAGGCTTTGAAAAATATGAGGCTTCAACCTAAAGTCTTTCCCAGCGTGTAAGATTCTCTCTATTAAATGATTTTCACTCAAAATCGGAACCTTATCAACAAAATCTTTCATACAACCCCAGACTGAATACTCCAAGGGAGTAAGATCTGGAGATCAGGGTGGCCATTTAACAGGAGCATCTTGGCCTCGCCCAATCCAACGTTGGGGAAAGTTTTCATGTAACTATCTTCTTACATTCCTAGCAAAATGTGCTGGTGCACCATCAAGTTGAAACCAAATATTTTGTCTAATTAAGAGAGGCAAATCGTCAAGTAAATCGGGCAGTATGTTTTGAAGAAATGCTAAAAATGAATCACCAGTCAAATTCCCTGGTAAAATTACAGGACCCAAAAAGAAATTATCCACGACACCAACCCACACGTTGACTTTAAAGTTTACTTGATGATGTGTCTCTACTACGGCATGAGGATTTTCTTCTAGCCAGATATGTGTATTATGAATATTTGTGACCCCATTTCTAGTAAAGGTAGCTTCGTCCGTAAACAAAATATTTTTGATGAAGTGTATATCTCTGTCATGCATTTCGCATATCCACCTACATAGCCTAGATCTCAGCTCAAGGTCTTGAGGCAGCAGAGATTGTACTTCTTGAATGTGGTAGGGGTAAAGCTGCTGTCTTTTTAAAATCTGGTGTACTTCAGGTTTCCCAATATTTTCAACCTGTCGTGCAAGAACTCTGGTACTAATATTGGGTGTCTCCTCGATGCTTGTTAAAATACTCTCCTCCTTTTCCGGTTGAATTAGACGGGGTCGACCGCAGTTCCCTTTACGGTCTTCCCTAAAACTTCCACTGTGCCTTAGTTGCCTAACTAAATTTGAAAAATACCTTCGTCTTGGTTGAATTCGATTAGGGAACTTTTCTGCGTACCGCCTAGCGGCTAAACTAGCGTTAGAGTTACATTTTCCTAGTAAATAAACAAAAATACAATTTAATTATTATAATCAATCAAATGTCTTTAAATCTTACCCATGATTAAAATCATATCCGTCACTTCCGAAAAACATATAAAATTGTTTCGTCTTGTGTTTACTTATAAAATTACCGATAATTAAAAATATTAACTTTTAAACCTTAAACTACTGTCAAATTGTGACAACTAATTTGACAACAATAAAACATTGCTTAAGTAGGTCTCCAAGGTAACACCAGAGTTGCTTGATATTTCAACATTATAAGATTAGCCAGAGCCGCCAAGGCATCAAACAAGAGCCAATACTTTTCCAAATATCTCAAAAACAAATGATTTTATCCAAATTTTATAAGCGTTAAAAAATAATCACAAATACATAGTAACCTATAAATACTTAGTTTAAAATCATTGGCGTACGTAATAAAAACTTGGGGGGGTCAATAGGTACTGAACATCCCGTATTTTGGCTATTAAGACATTGTTTTTTGTGTTGTTTTTTGCAAAGAAGTAGCTCTTTATGCTGAATCAACACACTAAATTTGAATCCAATATCTCAATAAATACTAGAATTATTTTAAAATATTGGTTTTAAATTTTCAACTTTGACGCCCTGTATATCGAACATGGAGGGCTAAAATGAAAAATTACATGTTAAAACTCATATTATTTTTGCTCAAGGAATCTGTGGTTAACGGATTGACCTCCTTTTTCCGGACACTCTGTATATTCGATACAGGTACTGCTGTATCTTCAAACAAATAAAAATATTTAATTTTGTTTAGGGTAATACATACGGCAAAACCCAACCCATTACAAATAATGCTTATCGTCAACCACAATCGCTATCCGGTCAAACAGAATCCTCGTCCAAACAACGACCGTTTAACAACAATTTGTCTGAACTCGACACATTATTGCACGACTTGAGTAATTCTCGATACGCAAATACTGCAGGTAAACACACCAAGTTGGACATTTACTGTAATTCAATAATGTCACCAATTATTGTTATCTTTTCAGAATTAGCCATGAACGGCGGTGGGTTAACTTCGCCTGGATCATACCAGCATCAGCAAAATGGTGGGTCTAGAAGTCCTGGTGTAGCCAGTATGTATTCGAATACGGTTACTATGAACAACAGTCGACCATCGAGTGCGCAAAGTACTTTAAATCGGCCAACAGTCGACAGTTTATTGGACGAATTAAATTCAGGGTAAGTGAATTTTAAGTGTATACCTAGGTACCTCAAATAAAAACTTAATTTTGAGACACCCGTATATAAAACCCGTGTTGATATTGAAAATTTTGCAGACCACCTTCGTATATAAATTTGAATTACTACTGTTGCAACAGGTGTTTCGCATTAGAGTATGATTTTTTTTTATTTCAACAAAATGTAAATCTTGATTGGAAGATTTATTTTGGTGCATGTTGGTGTCTGTTGAAAATGTAATAATCTTATTTTTTTTTTGGCATAAATTACTAAGTTGATTAATATACATTTTAATTCAACATTATGTACATTTTATGTGTATGTAGACTTTATAATGCGGATTTGGATTTGTGACAAGTTTAGTAATTTATTTTTTATTTTTTTCATTTTTTCATTTCGTAAATACCACAGAAATCTTATATTATATATATATATATATATATATATATATATATATATATATATATACTCTAGAATGATAATCCCGTAGTACAAAAATGTAACCCAAAGTGTAGAGCTGTCCATAATGCGCATGATCCCCAATATCTTATTTTTCAACAGGACCGGCTTTGATTAAATGTAATATTACTGTTATGTTATAGGTATATTTAAAATTAAATTTTACCATTTGGTAACATTCAAATAAAAAAATGGAATAAAGGAATTTAAGAAATAAAAAATTACATTAAATATCTAAATACTTGTCTAACAGGTACAACCCAATAATAATAAATCTAAGCAGAAACGAGAAATAAGTAAAAATTCTAATACTGGAAAATACCTTAAGGACATGAGCATTCTAATTATTTATTTTATTATTATATAATATTTGTTTAGGCGTCTTACCTCTCTACAGCCTTCAAAGAAGGGGTGCAAGAAACAGTGACTTCACAAATATTTTCCGTGTCCATGTAAACCACTTCCATATCATCCGTACTACTCACAATAGTATTTTGTGACAAAACATGGTTGGTAGAACTTGTATTCTCAGCAATTTGATGGAGGATTCTATAATTAAGTATATTCCAGTTTAACAACAGAATTCAAACGAACTTTGTATACCTACACAACGTAGGAAATATATTCTTGACATACATATCATGCATTTATGCCAGACTGCTTTTAAGTAAACAGTGTCTTGATATCAAACGATTAAGAATTTAACTTCCACTCTCATTTACATAATCTCTTCTTTTCAACAAAAGTTTGGGAACTGCATCGGGTACGAGGGTGATCCTCTTGCCGTCTTCTCTACAAATGATATCTTCTGCAGCGAAATGCTTACTGCATATGACATTCCCATCACATAAATTTTCTGTACTAGGATCCCAATGCCCGCATCCAAACATCATGTCTTTTTTTTGTCAAGCTAAAAATGAGTATCATGTCAATGGTATCATATTAACTCAAACTCAGACTGTTAGAAACCCGAAACAATAACTTACTGAAAATATGTAATACCAGGAATGCGATACCTTCATTTTTACACCACAACACTATACACCTCATTGTTTGTTAAATAAACGAACTAAAACCAAAATAACAAATATTAAAAACAATTTTAATCACAAATAGGTATATCTATCAACAATTAAAATATACCGCGAATAAAACAATAACTCAATTATAAAACCTATCTGAATTGTTGTGAAGCCGACTCTGACAGATATTCCCACTACGAGAAACGTCACTTGCGAAAACAGACGCTGTTGCGAAATCTCCTAAATTTAATAAGATTTGGAAAAAAATGTTTCGTTCATATTGCTGAACACTAAACAGTATGCAATTTTACCAATAACATTTAATTATTTGATTTTGTCAAGCAGTTTCGTATGACGCAACATATGGATTTATTTATAAAACAGATATCTCGCATAAATTCTGTAAGGCGAACGACAAAATAGTTTTAAATATGGCAGCTCTGTACTGAAAATAAGATATTGAGGAGCATGCGTAGATCGTCCAAACTCTGCATACCCGTTACACTTTTTGGTATTCGGCTGGATTTAATTAGCATTCTAGAGTACATATATACTCGTAATATAAGATTTATATGGTAAATACCTAGTAGATTTGCAGAGGCAACCATCCAAGACACATAGCAATTAGACGTTATGTCCAGATATGCTAGACGTTTTCAGATGTCTAAAACACTTCTTTTTTATCTTACAACCTTTCAGTTTTCACAACGTCTGCTTCCAGATATCGTAAAAATGTCGGGTCAATGCAGTTTTCAAATTTACCTGGAGAAAATAACAGACAAAATACCTTTTCAACACTAGCATAGTCAATATTTAATTATATCACTTCTTGTTCTTCTCTGCCAGTAAGTATGGCAGTTCTCCTTCTCGAATTTTGAGATTTGGCGAATTCGGATACGAAAGAAAGCACAATCGTCGTCACCACTATATTGATATAACTAGATTTCAACATATAAGGGACATGTTTCGGACCCTGCTCACCCCTTCATCAGAATTATTAAAACGGTCAAAATAATGATTAAAAATTATTTTAATGTAGAGAAATTCTGTTGGAATATTTTAATGAGACAGGCTGATGATGGCGTGAGCAGACTCCGAAACATGTCCCTTATATGTTGAAATCTAGTTATATCATATAGTGGACTGACGACGATGCATCATATGGATTATGTAATTCTTTAATTTAAATAATGAAATTAATTAATCATGACATGATCTTTCTTCTCTTTGAATAGACATCTCTGGGATGTGTGCCTGTTTTATATTAAAAGGCGTTCAGACACGGAAAAGACAAAAACCAGACATCTTAAGATGTCGTCGTATGCTGTAAGGGATATTATTTATTTATTATCGAGACCGTAGGTTCTAGAAATTTCTCACACATTAAAGTTAAGAACTGGGAATGCAGCAAATTTGCTATATACATAATGTACATCTAATTTAGTGAAGTGATATACACGGGCCCGAAAAAAGTGGTGATAACGGTGAAGGAGACAAAAACTGAAACTGGATTCCCGGGTGAAACTGAATTGATTTCATCGCATGTAACTGCTACCACACAAATGCCAGCCGCAGCTTCCACAGCCTCTACAGCTACAAGGGAGTTAGATGATTTGATGGCCAGCCTGTCAAACATCAAAGTAAGGCTAATTTCCATCTATATTTTTGCAATTTCTACTACATGTTATAGTTCCGAAAAGTATTTAGAATTCACAAATTAAGTAGACCTATGTAATTAACAAAAATGATAAAAACTTTTAGTTCGAGTATATGAAGTAACATAGAAACAAATATCCATCCACACTATATCTTTTTGAGATACAATAATAATTATTCTAATATTATAACATAATGTATTCAACCTACAACTCAGTTACTACATCGTACTTTGAGGCAAGGAGTGACGAGACATAAGGGGGGTCTTTGTACAAAAATAGATTGGGCGTATTTTTGGAATAAATACATTATGTTTGTATACCTAATAATTTTTGTTATACAGTGTGCTTCACAATTTACAGCAACATTTTTAGCGATTAAAATTTCATTTATTCAGATTCAGTGTGCCTACCTGGAAAAATCAAGTATACCTTTAAAAAGAGTAATTTTTCACCCTAGTGAGAGTATGAAGATAATATTAGGTTTTGATATTTTGCCCTATTTTCTTTTATTTTATTCCAACTAAAATAGGTAGTGAAAATATGTAGGCAATCAATTCCAGCTGTGCACAATAACTTGGCCTTTT
Organism: Apoderus coryli; assembly: GCA_911728435.2. Taxonomy (NCBI): domain Eukaryota; kingdom Metazoa; phylum Arthropoda; class Insecta; order Coleoptera; family Attelabidae; genus Apoderus; species Apoderus coryli. Next base: position 5,749,640 of record OU452213.1, on the reverse strand, counting down.
GTAGACTTCAACTTGAATTTTGTGTTGACACTTATGCTTATACGCGTACATGATCCATCTAATTGAGGAACTCAAGGTTCATGTCCATAGATAACACCGTTTGTTTGCCGATTGGACTAGCGTTTGGAAAATAATCCCAATTTTGGCCGAAAAGTCATGTTTAGCGAGGCGTACGTTTGAATGAATGCCTACGTTAACCACCATAATTCCCGTGTATTCCCACCCACACTGGATTCACCAAGTAACAATGCATACACAAAAGGGCGGCGTCATTGATCCGTATTTTTATAAGCTACGTTGAAGAGGCCATCACCGTCAACGGGGAGTGCTACAGGACGATTTGTTTTGGCGGAAATAGAACGATATGGACGTGGATGACATGTGCACTGTGTACTCTCTATAATCGATTCGAGGGCATAGTGATCTCTCGCAGAGGTGACGTGAATTGGCCACCTAGATCATGGGATATGATCCTGCTGGCCCTTCTCTTGTGGGGTTTTCTAAAGGCACATGTTAATGCTAATAAACTGTAATCATCTGATTTTCTTAAAGTTAGTATACCCAGGCCCATGTCTCAAATTGTGTACTATTTACGCGGGACACTCTGTGAGAAGTCGCGACGATGTTATATTTCACATATAATGGCATAATATATGGGCCTTTCAAATAAAAAAAATATCGATTATACCTCACATATAGCTTGTTTTATTCTATTTCAAAATCGACCACCCTTATTAAAAAAACATGAAATACCAGGTCCCATACATTTTTATGTGAAAACAAATAAAAGTAAGTAAAATTATGCCACTCTGTATATTCTTAAAAATAGATAGAATATGGGGATTTCGGCAACGCTTCGCTATGAGGGAAAAGGGGCGGCGTTCAATGTTGACGGTGTCGTGTTGTGCGTTTTCTTGAATTAGAAAATAGCTCAGCATCGGCCAGTTTTCATTTTGGCTCCCGTTTAAACGGTTAGTTTTTGCGAAAATATTTAATAAATATCGCGTTTGTTTGATTTCTATATATCGACTTTTATATTTTTTACGATTCGATTTCATGCAATTAAAAAAAAATAATTGTACAGAGAGCCAATCAACAGGTGGTTTTAATTTGAAGCACAGCAGAAACAAAATTAAACCACCTGTTGATTTTCTAAGAATACATTCAAGCGTTTCTTTTTGATTTTTCTATAAAAATAAATTAAAACCATTTTGTTTTGTAATACCTAATAATAATAAAATTCGTTTTTTTCGTAATAGGTGAATCAGGGTCCGCAACAATTCCAAACAGTCACCGATCAGTCCCAATACGCCCGGCCAACAAAAGCCACCCAGAGTTCAGCGGCAGCTCCACCACAAATCGGGAAAAAGAAACTCCCAACTGCCGACCATTTGGATTCTATGCTCGGCAATTTGCAAGCAGATATGAGCAGACAGGGAGTGAATACCAGCCAGAAAGGTTGTTGTAGCGCCTGCGACAAACCGATTGTGGGTCAAGTTATTACAGCATTGGGCAAGACATGGCATCCGGAGCATTTCACTTGTGCCCACTGCACGCAAGAGTTGGGCACGAGAAATTTCTTTGAGCGTGACGGCCGGCCATATTGTGAGCCAGACTATCATAATTTATTTAGTCCCCGGTGTGCATATTGCAATGGACCTATATTGGATGTAAGAAGTCTGTAGTTGTGTTGTTATTTTAATGCTATTATTGTTTTGTTTTATATAGAAATGCGTCACGGCTTTGGAGAAAACCTGGCATATGGATCACTTTTTCTGCGCTCAATGCGGTAAACAATTTGGGGAAGAGGGATTCCATGAACGTGAAGGGAAACCGTACTGTCGTGATGATTATTTTGATATGTTTGCGCCGAAATGTGGTGCTTGTAACAGGGCTATTATGGAGAATTACATTTCAGCATTGAATTCACAATGGCATCCCGATTGCTTTGTATGCAGGGTGGGTATTTTAACTATTTATTTATATATTTAAGTACTTTCAGTGTGGTAAGTATAAAAATAATTAAAACATAACGTGAATACGACTTTGTTTAGGATTGCAAGCTGGCAGTTCAAGGGAAATCGTTTTATGCGGTCGAAGGTAAACCAGTATGTCCCAAATGCATCGGAGCCGATGAAGAAGAGGACGAATAGGAATTTGTTGTTATTATGCTCTTGTACCCTACTATATGTATAAATATCACCACCTATGCCCATACTTTTAGCATCAAATGGAGAAAAACCAAAAATGAGCAGGAACTTCTTTAATCTCTATATTATGCCCTCCGTGTAGTATTTATTTTTTGCAGCTAAGCTTAAATTTTTCGTATTATATTGAAATTCATATAAATATATATACCTACTTATATATTATAGTTTTGTAAACTTTGTTTATTATTATCATTAAATCGTACCTGTATTAACAGTGAATAAAATACATAATCAAAAAAAAAATGTTTATAAAAAAGAATTGAAAAAAATAATTATAAAAAATCTGTTGTTGTACGTACTTTTTTTTATTATTGTTTTACAGTTTATTTTAAATAAAGTCATTTAAAAAATGTATGATAAATATTTAAATTTGTCTTAAATAATATATTAAAAATTTCAATATTTATCATAATTTTTAAATCCCTTTAATTACAATATTTTGTGAAACAATACCTAATACAAAAAAGTAGGTACTTACGTATAATATTTTTTATAATTTATGTAAATTCATTCATTCATTATGAACATTTTTAATTATTTATTTTATGTATTTTTGATGAAATAAATTATTAAAAAATATTTGATATTTCTAATATTTGATTCATTTTCGAATTAAATATACGTACATTTATATGATTTGTTCAATAGAATGCGAAAAATCTATAAATAGCTCTGATTAAGTAATAGCTTTTCTCTAATTTGAGAAATAAAGAAATTCCGAGGTAAATAACAACTACCTACATGGACCTTCAAAATGTTTCCACTAATCACTAGCAGCTGCTTGATAGCTTGGTTAATGTATGTACGCCACTGAGTTTTCACTATACATCAGGCACCTACCGATGTGATGTAAAGCAAAATGCTGTTTTTGTTATGACTTTGAATTTTTTTTTCTACAAAAACTATTTTTAGGATAGAAAACACCCAATGGATATTTTTGTGACGGAATATTGTATTATTGTGGAAATTCGTTAAAAACTGGCGATGGTGCATGAGAGGAAAGGATCTATTGCAGGTCACCTTAGACAAAATGAGGATTTTCATTTTTTAGAAAGAAGATTTATAATTTTTTTATTAGTCTATACTGATGTGACCTACCCCCATAAGGTAGTCCAGCTTATGTATTATACAATTATGCCAACGCTTTTTCTGACCCTCATCCACAATTCATTTGAAACTCGGAGAACGAAGGTCAGCTTAGATGTTTACTTTACTTTCGGTAGTGAAAATACAGCACGTGTCCACTGGGACGATTGAACCTCCTGTTCTGTAACGCTGTTGACTTCATTTAGCCACTCCTGAGCAAATTCTATTAGCTGGTGTTTTTCGACGGCAGAACGCTTGGAGACCACCGTCCGAGCATTGCTGAAAGCCAAATATTTGGGAGATGCTGGCAGAAGGATAAAATGGTCTCCTGCTAGCGTTTTGTGTTCATACTATTTTTATTTATTTCTATTTATACGACTGGTTTTACCTATACATTGAATTTGTTCGGCCTCTGCATGGTATAGGATATGCATTACTATGTACATGTAGATGATACGTGTTTACATGTGTCTACTGTTGTGTATCCTATTGTGCTTAAATGCAGGCTGATATTTGTAGATGGGCAACGAATATGGTGCTCTGACGAGCTCATAACAAGAGCGAAACGAATTCGTCAGTATCTGTCGACCCATGCCTCGGTCTGGTTCCTATTGAATTAGACTGGGGCCCTGCGAAATTAAACAAAATTCCTTGTGTATGTGAAGCCAGCATTTTAGTCCGCTTTGCCATTAAGTTATTTTTCATTTATTATATTTACGGACATCAACAATAATATTTTTGATTGAAAAAATATTGACATAGTCAAGAAATAATAATATACTAGTTCCTGCACTTGACCATATGCAGCCGTTTCGCCTTTAGTATTTAGTCCCTACCCCGACCCCCTCTCGTCAGGAATGGTGGTCGACGGTCGACCAGGACTTCTGTGCGTTTGCTATAGGCCGAAGTTGACCAAGTCAGCGTACGGACCGAAACAACAACACAACAAGTTTTAACTCGCGTAGTGTCCCCGTATATTTATTAGGGTTATATTTCCAGATTCGGGGGACATTTTAAATTAAAACTAACTCGGATATTTAATTATGAAATATATATTTTATGAAAGATCGTTACAAATGATAGGTACTTGCTATTACAAAAGCCGAAACGGTTCTCTTCTTCATTATTCTTAAAACTAGATTAGGTAAACTGTGTCAATCGTAGTTATTGCATCATCATCATCACTCAGCTATAGTAGTCCACTGCTGAACATAAGCCTCTCGTTTATTTTGCCACTCTGCTCTATCTTGAGCCATTTGTATCCAATTACCACAGATTCTTTTGATGTCATCGGTCCATCGTGTGGGGGGGCGCCCTCTACTACGATAAGCTTCGTGCCTCGGGCGCCACTCCAATAGTTTTTTAGACCATCTTCCGTCAGTTCTTCTAGCTGCGTGGCCGGCCCAGTTCCACTTTAAAGTTGTTATTTTTTCGATGAAATCTATAACACCTGTTCTTTGGCGAATAATCTCGTTTGGTATTCGGTCTCTGAGGGAAATACCAAGAATACCCTCTCCATCGCCTGTTGGATGACACGCAGTTTCTTTGCTGACTTTTTTGTAAGCGTCAATGTTTCGGCTCCGTATGTCATCACTGGTAATACGCACTGATTGCATACTTTCCGTTTTAGACTGATGGGAATATCCGACTTGAAAACATACTTTAATCTTCCAAAAGATGTCCACTCCAAGCCTACTCTCCGGAGAAGTTCGCACGTCTGGTTGTCCCGTCCTATTCGGATCTCATGACCCAAATATTTGTAGGCGGTGACCTGTTCAATAGATTTGCTTCCAACAGTTATGTTTTCACTGGGGACTAGGTTTGTCATGACTTTCGTCTTTGCAAAGTTAATTCTTAGGCCAACTTTCCTTGAAGCATTTTATAATTTTTCCAACATCATGGATGCTTGATCTATACGGTCGGTGATAAGGACGATATCTGCAAATCTTAAGTTATTTAATTTTTCACCGTCTATATTTAGGCCCATTTCCCCCCATTCGATTTTCTTACAGGCATATTCGAGCAGTGTGGTGAACAGCTTTGGAGAGAGGGTATCTCCTTGATGTACACCTTGTTCTTCTTCCGAATAGAACAAGGTGATGACACAGCAAAACTACATAATTATAAATATTATTAAATAATATGTACTATAAACATAAAAATATACAGGGTAAGACATATTGCACTGCAGTCGTTCACTGCTCTCATTTTTGTCGGGCTTCCACCCGTCGTAAAATCGGCGGCACCCGCTGATATCGCAATATAGCAAAATGCAGGGACTAGTATATTATTTATTAGACTATAGTATTAATGTATAACACATTAACACTCAATATTATTACCTACCATCCCCTTATCATCAGTATTAAAAATTCTTTTAGATGATTTAAAAAAGAGAATACTCTACCACTCTCACCCAGTGAATTGTAATTGGCTAATATAGTCATGATCTCCATTTTATTAAATATCAACTTTACTTGCAGGATTGCCGACAGCCGTTTATCGGTGGTTCATTTTTCGACCACGAAGGTCAGCCTTACTGCGAGACGCATTACCACTTAAAACGAGGCTCTTTGTGTGCCGGATGCCACAAACCAATTTCTGGACGGTGTGTCACGGCCATGTTCCGTAAATTCCATCCAGAACATTTCGTGTGCGCCTTTTGCTTGAAACAATTGAATAAGGGCACATTTAAAGAGCAGAACGATAAGCCGTATTGTCATATGTGTTTCGATAAGTTGTTCGGATAGATAGTTGAAGAGGAATGCTGTTAATAAATAATCTTGTTTTGATTTAACTAAATTAATAAATCTAAATGTTAGATGATGATACACTTACAAAATAAGATCAAGCAATTATTTAAGATGCATTTATTCGTATCAGCTGCCATGATACTAGAAAATTCTATAAATAAGTAACCTACCTAACGCTAAATAATATTAATAAGTAACTAAAACGAAATTAATTTAAATACTTAATTTTATTTTTATGCTTTACAAAGAAACTTTAACTTTACGGTGCTTTTGTTTTTTGTTGATTGATGAAAATTGTCATACGTTACGAGTATTTATCTACTTGTTTAAATCAATAAATACGTTAATAAAATAATATCTCAGATGTTTCAGTTCAGTCAAGATCTGTTGGCATGCATATTTGCAGTCATTAATTAAGTATAGAAAATATGACAAGTTTTTTTATACCCTGCCTTAGTCCTATATATCCGAAAATTTAGTCACTTCTCGATATTAGTATGTGCAATAGTATTTTTATACCAAATTTGTTTTGAATCCGTTGAGGCATTTTTTATAATCGTGCATACGTGCTGTCATAACGATTCAAACATAAAAGGTGGTTCCTTGAAAATGACTAGCGATATAGGCGTAATTCTTCCATATGGCGACTCACGTTAATTAGATGCTACCCTTCATACTCGATAATAAAGCCTCGTAAAGACAGCATTTGAATATAATTTGTGGTTTGTATGATTACCTACTTTTTATTTATTTTATTTATTTATTTATTTATTTATTGTCATTACATGTCATTACCAAAAAAGGTTTACACAAGTCATATTAAATACTAAAATATTACATAACACAACATAAAAACATAGAAATGTATATAACTTAATCAAAACAGAAAGTCAGTGCTGAGGAATTCATCAATGGAGTAAAAAGCCTGGTCAATTAAGTAATATTTTAATCTATTTTTGAACATTGCAAGGCTCAGTATTTTCAAACTATCGGGCAAATGATTATAGGATGTGGGACCATAATAATTCACAGAATTTCTGCTTCTACCCAACCTCATATATTCAGGAAGAATGTCATTTTTGTTTCTGGTATTGTGGTTGTGAACTTCATCATGCCTTATGTACAGATTGTAATTATTTTTCACATACATAATTGAATTGTAGATATAAAGACACGGGAGTGTAATTATTTTACATTCTTTAAATTTAGGTCTGACATCCTCTCTAAACTTTAAGTCTGTCATTATTCGAACCACTCGTCTTTGGATTGCGAATACCCGACTAGCATGACAAGAGTGTCCCCAAATTGACAAAGCATATGAAGCCACACTGTGAAAAAGGCCATAATATGCTGATTTCAAAACATTAAAAGAGACTTCCCTTCAAGCTTCGCAACATGAACACAACCTTAGACAACTTGGCAATGGTAACCTCGCCATGACCCGCCCAGGTTAGCTTTTGGTCCAAAGTGACACCCAAAAATTTTACCAGACCATCAGAAACAGCAACATCCGTCTCACGTAATGTAAATATTTTAATAGCTGTTTCATTGGCATTCATACAGAGTTTGTTACCTGCAAACCAGTCTGCAGCCCTCGACTGTGAATTAATCATACTTGAAGCCAGAACATTACTCGACAGTTCAACATCGACAATAGTTGAATCGTCTGCAAACAATGTCAGGTCAGAGCATGGCAGATGTAGCGGTAAATCATTAATGAAAATCAAAAACAATAGAGGTCCGAGCACCGAGCCCTGTGGGACTTCACACTGACTCAAACATCGTTACAACATTCCTACCAGTGAGATAGGAACTCAGCAAACGAATCGAATTCGCACTCATACCGTATCGCTCCAGTTTACCCAACAAGATATCGTGTGAGACGAAATCAAACGCCTTTGTTAAATCAAGAAAAGAAGCCCCCACAAGCCTTCTACTCTCAAAAGCGGTTATAACGCTATTTATAAAGTTTTCTATAGCTGAAACAGTGTTAAGTTTCGGTCTAAATCCAAATTGTTTCGGAGAAAATAAATTATTTCTTTCAAAATAGTTGGCTAATTGTTTAAAGAGTATCTTTTGAAAAATTTTGCCTAGAACAGGCACTATAGAAATAGGGCGGTAGTTGTTCAATTCATCTGGAGATCCTTTTTTGAATAACGGTATAATTTTGCTAAATTTCAGACAACTCGGAAACACACCGGATGAGATCGCCAAATTAATCAATATTGTCAATGGTATAATTATTATATCTTTAATATATTTAATGATTACGATATTCAAATCAAAAATGTCTTTCGAGCTTTTATTTTTAAAAGAGTTTATTATATCTCTCATCTCATTATTTATAATCAAGTCAAAAACTCTATTGTTACAGAACAGCATGGCTTTTTCCGAAAGCGGTCAACAGTTACAAATTTAGCTCAGTTTTTACAAACAATATATCCCGCTGTTGGGGGAGGTCTGCAAGTCGACACAATATATACAGATTTCTCTAAGGCCTTTGATAAGTTAAACCATTCCACCATTATCCAAAAAATGAATATTATCGGAATCACTAATGATCTGTTAAGGTTCTTTAGATCTTATCTAACTGATCGTCGACTTTTCGTGGAATACAATGGATTCAGATCTCAAGAATTTGTGGCGACCGCGCCGCGCCGCCCCAAGGCAGTAATCTGGCCCCTTTGATTTTCTCAATATATGTTAACGATATTGGGGAGACTTTATCTAGTCATTTTCTATTATTCGCGGATGATTTCAAATTGTTTCGCCCGATCCAGTGTGAGTCCGACTGCCAGGAGTTGCAGAAGGATTTAGAAACGGTTGGGAACTGGTGTACTGTAAACAGACTACCACTAAACATTAACAAATACAAACTTATGAGTTTCAGTAAAAGGCTGGTGTCAACTCGGTACAATTATACCCTGAATGGGTCGGTGTTAGAACTGCACAATGTCGCCAGGGACCTTGGGATTCTCGTTGACAGCGATCTGACTTTAAACCGGCATATATTGGAAGTAACTCAGAGTGCAATTCGCACTTTGGGATTCATTTTTAGAAATACATCTGAATTTCAGAACGTCAAATGTCTTAAGTCTCTGTATACAGCACTGGTAAGATCCAAATTAGAGTATGCTTCAATTTTATGGGCACCAAGGTCACTTCCCTATTTTGATCACAGTATACTTCTCCGGACCTTCGACCTAAAATCGCTCCTCACTCGCAGAGTTTGCGCGGGTCAGATGTTTGTTTTCAAGTTGCTGAATGCATTAGTTGATTGTCCTCAGCTTCTGGCGGCAATAAATATTCGAGTCCCGCAATATAATTCTCGCAATCGTCACTTATTCGAGGTTCCATTTCATCGAACCAACTATGAAGGAAGGGCGCCTGTCGACGGAGCATGCCGATGGACCAACTTTTATGAGATACATAGAGAATTAAATTTTTTTGATGAAGATATTAATAATTTTAGGAACGGGTTGCGGACTTTCATGGATAGAGTTGTTGATCACTGATGGCCTTGCTTTGCTTTTCTGTTAAAAGCCTGTTTTAAGCCTGTGTTATGTATGTGTACTAAATTGTCAAATTGGGGGTACTCAAAATTATAATAATATAACTTACATAGTATAGCCACAGGATACAATACTGTGGTGTAGCCAAGAAACTTTAGGCATTTCTGTTGCAGTAAAAATAATTGAATTTTTCAAGTGTTGAAAGTATTGGGTATGTTGGAAAAAATCCATTCAATTATTATTGATACTGAACTGTTAGGCAGGTAGTTACAAGGTACAACTCAAACCATAATGTTACTATTATTATTTATTTCATTAAAAAAAATTATGTTTTTATTTTAAAATAATGTGAATAGATTTTATAATTGTTTATATAATTAAACATTTGGTGTTTGAATGATTTTAAGCCTCTGCTTCTTCATCTTCTTGTTTGGCTGTGAGAAGACTGATAAGGGACGGTGTATCAATTCGGCCATTGTCGTCAATATCCATGGCATCAAAGGCGTCATCAACCTCTTTGGATGTGAATTTGTCGCCCCAAGTCATCAGAGCATGACGGAATCTAAAAATATTAAAGGCACATTAGATTAAACACTTGATAGGGGATAGAGTTACTAAATGACTTACTTTTCGCTGTCGATTGTGCCGTTTTCATCGAAACTTTTGAACGCAGCAACAACAACTTCGTCATCATCAGTACCACCAGTCTCTGCCATACGAGTTCCAAACAAACCCAGCAACTGTGTGAAATTGATTGGTCCCGATGCTTCGTGTACCATCTCATCCAATTCCTTTTCATTAGACAGTTTACCAACAGCATCAAAGGTTGCTCTGTAAAATTAATTACTGTAATCGCTATACATCATATATCATTATTATTTATTACCTCAAGTCTTCCTTACTGATAATGCCGTCTTTATCGTGATCCATGAGTTGGAAAGCCTCCTTGAATTCAGCGACCTGAGCCTGGGAGAACATGGAGAACACATTGGAGCCGGAGCGTTTCACTTTTTTCGAAGAACTCTTCGAACTAGTTCTGGTTGGTGCTGGTTCAGCAGCTGCTGCTGGTGCGTCACCTCCCTCTTCCTTCTTCTTCTTCTTGACCTTCTTTTCTTTGTCAGCCTGTAAAGCATAAAAAATAATCTTGTTAGGGAAAAAAATTATTTAACACGTAAACTTCGCCTTTTATTGTAAACAATTTGAAATAGATAGGTAATATATAAACATAATATGAAACAAATCGACTGATTTTTGTTTGTATTTATAAGCGTGACCTATTTTAAATAAATATTTGGCATAAATCCAAGTTATTTGATACGCGTAGCTTATACTTTAGATGCGTCATAATATGTAACACGTGGTACCTATCTATTTCTCTATAAATGGTTGGCTGAGAGAAACAGTATTCATTACACAACTCTGATATAACTACAACTACATAAAGAAGATATGAAAAATTGACGCATATAGTCATTACATTTTATTAACTCACACAGTATTTAAGGCTTTACTTTTTATGTGTGCTGGGATGATAATTCATCACCAAGATGAGTCAAGATATTCGAATAATGGGTGGTTTAATTTCTAAAATTCCTATAACTTGTGCATTGTTTAATATTTGTAATTTTTCTTTGTATCTTTTTCTCAGGGTTTTATTCTAAGGATTTAATTATTGAAACCGTTAATTCTGGGATTATAATATTTTTGTATTTTTAATTTTTTATATATCACTAGGTTTTACTGTTTTGTATACTTTTCGATTAGCTTATTATACTTTAAGTGGTGATTGAAATGGGTCAAAAATTACTTCGGCTATTGAAGATTTAGATTATACATTGAAGGGGATATTAGGATTAATTATTTTACTAGTTTTATCTGGTAGTTATTTATTATGCACATGACCAATTTAAAATGGTTCGTTATCTAGCGAGAGCACGTACAGCTCTATCAATGAGGCCACCTGACCATATGTGGTGAGTTGGAATAATTCGTATACTCGTTAGCGAGTGCATGCTGATGATGATTACAGGGCTTAAGCGATTTCAACTAAAAACTAATGGGTTCATCCTAGGAGATACACATACATACACACAGACTTCCATCTGGAAATGGTCTTAATCGTCTCAGGGAACTTCAAAATGGTTATATCTGTCTTTATTTCAATTTTTTTTAGCGCGTTCACAATACTTTCCCTGTGGGGGAAAGTATAACTATGTACAAAATATCTCTGACTTAAAATAGTAATCAAATCAAGATTATTTGGGAATAGAAAATTCCGGAACAATCTGGCAAACAATAAATCACCTTAACAAATTGTATACTGTAAGTGATACAAGGGATCACATTTCTTGGGCTGTTTTGAACATGTAGATGCACTGTTGCCAACTTGGTAATTTCGTTACCAGATCTAGTAATTCCACCACGATTTTAGTAATTAGTAATATTTCTGATAATGAAGACTTTAATTGCTTAATTCTTATAACATAGTATTAGCAATCCGATGTGACCCAAATTTTTTATATTTATTCTAAAAGGACTCTGCGAACATAGTCTCGAACCCTAATATTAGTATTGCCCAATTACTAGCTATTGATGTCTTTATTTATTATTGCATAATGAGCGTTTTTTTTTTTGTTCTGCTACATACAAAACACAAAAAATCTTCAAAGTACAAAGAGAATGAGATCTAGTAATAATCTGGTAATTTTGGTTTTACAATCTGGTAATATGGGCAATCAATTAGTTGGCAACACTGTGTAGTTGATGTTGCGCGAGGGAGTATCTACAGATTCACATTAACGAAGATATTTAATGGTGTATTTAACATTATTTAAACCAATAAAAATTAATAGCACGAAAAAATCAGCTAAAAGGAATTGTGGCAATTTCTGTCTCAAAAAGGAAAAAAAAACCCGTCGGTCGGCGGTAATTTATTAAACTCTGGCTTATGTATGATGTCATTTGTTCATATTAAAATCAGGTAAAAATAGATTTGGTTAAACCAAACATTTCACTTTGAATTGAAATACAAACAAAACATATTTTGTTATTTTGCGACATGTAGGGTAAAGAAAGGTATGTTCGTGATATAGGTAAGTTCGTGATAGAATTATGAAAATTTGTCAGCAAGTTATCTTTTGCTTTAGATGGATGACATCTCGGATTGTAGTAAGTGTATGTTCCTACTAGATGATGCAATCTGTCGCGTTTCTATATCACGAATATTCCAGGCATTAGAAAACTTTGTTTACATGTGGTGCTTATTACGTTGTGATTTTTGGCGGGTTTTGCAACTGGGAAGCGATCTACAGGAATAATTGAAAGCTGAGATAATGAAATTTACATTAATCTATAGTATTTTAGATGAGGAATCTTCCTGTACACAAGAATTAACAAATTTTGACTTAATTTTACTGTAATTGCTTATTCCGTGGAGCTTGTCTGTTACAATATTTTTCATGCGTTGAAGACATTAAAAATACAAGGGTTATTCAATGTTAAATATCTTTTTTTGTGTGCAGTAAAATTATTCCATATTTTTAGATAATGTTATGTTTATAATAGACTACAAACCTAAACTAAAGGCACATTAAATTGTAAGAAAAAAAAATGGAGCACAGTGGATACAATGTTACTACTGTTTGGTACGATATCACCTAAAATGTCAAGCATCTGACGAAGAAATTGTTTTAATGTGCCATCGATGCACTGGAAATACCAGTGGTGACTCAGAATAAGATGTTATGCGTTAATGATACAATGTAACTGTTAATTAAATCTTACCTACCAATTTTTAGCATTAATTGTAGTATCACGAATAAACCTACCCCATATCACGAAATTACATATCCTAGTCACGAAATTACCTTTCCTTGACTAGGACAGTCATTTGAAAGTTTTTTTAAGGAATGTTCTAAGTTTCCTCATAAAAAAATACATAAATCTCAAGAATAACTATTGGGTGTTAGTCCCTCACAATTGTAGCAACAACGCATGTTATTTCCATTACTCTCCAACGAAAAAAAGGAAAATCATCACGAATATACCTTACTTTACCCTAACTACCAGTACAATAATTTCCACAATTTTAAATTGATGAAATAATACCTATGTGTAGGTCTACATTTTATTTTAATTTTTAAAATAAATAAAATATTTAACAATCTAATATATTTTTTAATCCCAAAAGCCTTATATAAATCCACTTACCATGTTAATATGTTTAAATTAAAAAAAAGTTCTCCAAAGAAACACCCGCGACTGAAAGAAAGAAACTGAGTGTCGAACTTAAATAATTTTAGCGAGTTGCTTTAAAACAGGGCATCTAGATATGCCATGCCTCCAAACCAAAAATAGATTTTGAAATAGTTTTACATGATATTTTGGCCGTACAACTAATGGCTTAAATTAGACTAGAATCTGAAATAGAATTTACCAGTAAGTAGATAGGTGTCTATACCTACTGTCCTAATATTGTTCTCTTGAACTCTCAAATTCAATGTACCTTTTCCACAAAATAAGTGAATAAGATGTAATCATATGGTTAGAAAATACTTAATAGTAATGCTAAATCAAGATGTAATTTGTTTTTTTAGTTTCTAATTGATGATTTCATTTAATATGATCTAAATACCTTTTTCAATTATTTAATATCTGTTTGTTATTTATGTATTTCATATAGAGTGTCCGTAAAGTAACCGAACGGGTGATTATTTTCAAAATGGTACATTTTTAAAAGAAAAGAATTATTTTTTGCCTTAATTACAAATAAGAATACTAAACTGACAGTCGTTTTACCACTTCACCAAAACACTTCTTTTTAAATCTCGACGCGCGTTTCGCTAACAATGTTAGCATCCTCAGTTTTAATTCTGTCCTGAGGATGCTAACATTGTTAGCGAAACGCGCGTCGAGATTTAAAAAGAAGTGTTTTGGTGAAGTGGTAAAACGACGTCAGTTTAGTGTTCTACGCCAAAGGTTCTACTCATCGATTATACAAATAAGAAAACAACAAAAACTGTCACTTTTTATCTAGCACCCGTAGCTGTGGTGTGTGACCCCTCATTGTAAAGGATTTTTCATGCTGAATACAGTGGTGCAAAGAAATCTCCCACTTTCCGTGCAAATAAGAAAGAAAGCAGCAAAAAAACTGTAACTTTTCATCTAGCCCCCATAACTATGGGGTGTGACCTCTCGTTTTAAATGATTTTTAGTGTACATGAGGTAAAGTGAGGTGATCTGCGGATAGATGAAGCGGAGAGAGGTTCTAATGGATTCAGGATGAGAACCGACACTCAATCTGAAATCAAACCTAACGCTATTACTCGACTCGTACTATCATCACCTATTTCAAACTTCGGCATGTTTAATTTTTCACAATTATCTATTTTTATACCGATCTTAAACGTCATAGCTCTTATCATATCCCTTACCCAGCGAAGCTTTATTTACTTGGAGCCTGAGTTGTACAATTGCTTACCTAACGAGCTCAAAAGAATCAATTGGCTGAATATGTATAAATCTAAATTAAAAAGATGGATAGGTACTTTCAAAAGGAAGAGAATATGTTCATGGCCTGCTAATTCCAATAATATAAAAATTATTGATTTTGTTTTTGTTGTCATTTGTTATGTAGCTTGTAAGAAAAAAAAACCTTGTGGTGGTCCTGGGGTTTTTGTGCGGGTGCGACGATGTCTGATGTGCTTAAACAAGCTGTGCTTCGCATGTGGTATTGTTGTTGCCGCGCGATGGCTCCGGGGCACCTACTATTGGATATGTAGGATATCAGGTGGACAATTGGATAAACAAGGGAAAAAATTAGTAATTTTATCTATTTCAGTGTACAAGTTATAATACTTAACTCTATGTTTTTGTTTATTTACACTGTTAATTGGAAATTATATCAACAATTGTGATTTATTTTGCTATTTTTATTGTGCTATTATATCCATCTAATGACGTGTCAAAGTTTTCACTTATTTTTTTTTTAATCTTCTTATTTCAATTAGACGAAACGTCTGAATTAATTGTGCATGATCTCAAAACATCCGTCTCTATAACGTCTATCATCACTCCAAATTTGATGTATCCAGAATTTACATTTGTGGAACTATTAATTTAAATGTACAAACCTAACCTATGGTCCTGAGACCTTAATGGGACGAGTGGAGACCCTAGCGGAAAGCTTAAAAGATACTTCATTTCATTACGAATGATATGGCGCTATTAGAATTGTAAATATTTAGGAAACCTCCTAATAACCCCCCGGGCTCTTTGAAAAATTGCATGCTATAATTTATATCTCTTCAGGCAACCCTCAAAATGTGAAAATTTTGTAACGAGGGGTCGCACCCTATATCTACGAGGATTTATTAAAAAGTTCGGGCGAGTCACAGGAGTCAGAATCAGACGAGTCAAGAGTCAGACGTATGCGAGTCAGGCGAGTCAGAGTCCTCGTAGACATGGGGTGTGACGGCTCGTTACATAGGATTCTCATCCTGAATCCATTGGTATAAAGAGAACCTTACATTTATTTGCAAGAAACGGAATAAAATCCAAAAAATGTAACTTTTTAATAGGTCCTCGTAGATATGGGGTCCGCCCCTCGTTACAAAGGATTTCTCATCCTGGATCCATTAGTATAAAGAAAACCTTACATATATTAGCAAGTAACGGAATAAAATTCGAAAAAAATGCAACTTTTTAATAAGTCCTCGTAGATATGGGTGAAGTGAAGTGAGGTGATCTGATGTGATGTGATATTTTGTTTGAAACGAAGTGAAGTGCGTTTATGCACTACTATCACCAGTGCTTCGGTAGCTCAATGGTGTAGAGCAAATGCCCGGAAAGCGTGAGACGTGGGTTCGATTCCCCCAGTGGGAGATGTTGGTTCAACTCCAACTTGTGACACGGAATTTTTTTCAGTTCGTATACAATATTAGTTTATTTCACTTTTCCATCGTTATATTGTACAGTGTCAACAACTTATGTTGAATAGCTTTGTTTCATATATATATATACATATATTACATATATGATATGGAGAGCTAAAAATCTACTCAACGGCAACGAAATGAACGAATGGGGTAGAACGCCGCTATGCCATCTGTTGCTATTGCACCGCAATATCCAACTTTCAGTGTCGTAGATCGATCAATACAGTTGTGTCAGTCAGGCATCTTGAATAAGAACTTAGTGTGCCCGTTCACAGATGCGCTAGTGCAGTTGAGCAAAGTACAGTGACTATATATTATAACAGTGGCGTCATTAGAGCATAGTTCAATGTTAAAAAAGAGGTCTTGTTTTTTATTGACTCACTGATATCACGTGGTTTCTGTCCGGCATGAATCTGCACACTTTTTGTTTGTTTACTTTTTTTTACATTGTGTTCTTATGGAGGTATTCGGACGTTGAAAGTTTTTGTACAAATATTAGTGTTAATTATTATATTTATAAACATTTGTGATTGAAGACTTGTTAAGAATGTGTTAGTGATTGTTTTAAGACCATTTATTCAAAATCAAATTCATTCGGGTCAGATGCAGCATCATAGACCCCAGGGGCATCTGCATTTACGGCTTCATCCATCAGCAGCTTAGGCTGTTCCTGTTCAGCTTCCCAAGAACTCATTTTGAAGCACTTTACATATAATAATCAACGTTAAAAAAATAAACGCGGATAGTCGCGCTGGTGTACGAAACCAAATGACGTCGTAACTATCAGAAAGCAAGCCTAATGAATACGGAATTGTAACTGCTATCATAAGATACAAATTAATGAAGCTAGGCAGCGCGAGCGTTCTCCCAGTCCAAGTGTAATGAATTGGCACAATAAAATCACCTGAGTCGGTCTCACAGACTGGGCGCGACTAACGAAGGGTTAATTCTAAATAACATGATATTATCTGCTTAACTAAACGCTCAAAATTATTCTAAATTGCTTATTTACGCTAAATCGGATTTCTTTTTACTCATAAAATGTAGTTTTGGATTATGAGAGAGAAAATCGCATTTTGGTAGACACTTTGATTATTAATTCTGACTAAACGCTCGAAATCGTTGTAAATTGTTTATTTACGCTATATCTAGTTTTTTTTTATCAATAAAATTAGTTTTTAAATGATATCAGAGCAATTTTGAAGATGCTTTTATTCTTTAATTCTAAATAACATCATATTTTCTTAACTAAACGCTCGAAATCATCCTAAATTGCTTATTTACGCTTAATCTAGTTTGTTGTTACTAATAAAATTTAGTTTTGAATTATAAGAGAGAAAACGTATGCCAGCGATTTATCTCTTTGTTAACAAATATTAACGATTAAATATGTAATTTTGTTTCAAAATTGCCAATTGCTAAAATTATATTTTCACTTCAGCATCAT
Organism: Apoderus coryli; assembly: GCA_911728435.2. Taxonomy (NCBI): domain Eukaryota; kingdom Metazoa; phylum Arthropoda; class Insecta; order Coleoptera; family Attelabidae; genus Apoderus; species Apoderus coryli. The sequence goes on along the minus strand of OU452213.1, from coordinate 5,731,697 downwards.
TTATGTAGGTCACAAGCTTCTCCCTAGGATTATAAATTACATCTGCCTAACTAAAGGCATCGAGCACCTAATATTAACTTGTGAGTATAGACGCCTTAAATTTTATAGTATAGCCACCAGGCAAAAGACATAACATAATGCGAAATTTGTTTAAAGTTAATACGTCTCATATCCGAATTAAAATTGAACTTCTCCCTCTGGAATTTACTTTTCATGTTTTTTTTTTTCAGTTAGTCTCAACTCCCTATCATTTCCTTTTATAGCACCTTATTTCGCCTTTATGTCTCACGTTTGTGATTGTCGTTCAGCATTAACGACAGAATTTCGTGGGGTGGTTTTTACGTTCAAGATGTACCTACTCACTTTTATGAAACCATTGGAAAATTTCGACAGAGTAAAGAGAGATTTATTTATATTTCGTTTAGTGTGAGTAAGAGGATGTTAAGGATCTGCTAAATTTGTATATTCTGTCTTATTTAATTATATAATTTCCGATAGAGCAGAAACTGACTTAGTAGTTTTTAGTAGATACAAAATTATTATTAATTTATTTACAGTGGTACACAGGAAATTCTGCAAACAAATAGAAAAAATACATGGTAATCCAGGAGGAATGAGAAGTATGTCAGTATTGGATGTATAATAAATAATAATAATAATAATAATAATAATAATAATAATAATATTTATTAGTCGCAAAATATACAATGTCATGTACATAGACTCGTCCTTAAAATATGTCACCTGCTAAAATAAGCCAATACAAAGAGTTTACAAATTTGACACATAGCTATTCCTATATAATGATTACAATAGTCAAAAGTCAAGTCATTAATCATACTAATAATTAAAAACAAATAATAAACACAATACTAAGAACAATACCAAAGCAGTACCAAAAACAATCTTAAAACAATACCAAAAACAATACTACAATAATGCTAAAAACAATTTACTCTACATTATAATGAGGCAAATTCTTGTAGACTGTAGAAGGCGTTAGCCATCAAAAATTTCTTCAATTTACCTTTAAAAATGGCTTCTGACTGGCAGCCCCTAATATCCGAAGGAAGGAGATTAAAATAATAATATCCCGAGTAGATGGGTGATTTCTTATAGAATTCGTGTTTGGGGCGAGGCAGACACAACTGATCCCTTCCTCGAGTCGAGTAGCCATGGTTATCACCGCAAGTGGGTGCCCGATCTTTACTTTTAAAAACAGAAAAGAGCAACCTGAAAAGATAGATACACGGGACTGTGAGAATGTTGTTCGCTTTGAAAGTCTCTCGACAAGTCCCTCTATATGGAATATTGAATATAATCCTAATGGCTCTTTTCTGAAGTATTAACACTCTGTTTACCTCCTCCCCACAGTGTAATATTGTAGGAAATGGCTGAATATATAAGTGCATAATAGATGGATATTAGCGATTTCCTGTCCATGTAGCTCTTTAGAGAGTCAAGGACAAACAGATTTCGGCTAATCCTACTGCAGAGGTTGTCCACATGGCTCTTCCAATTCAAATCAGGATCCACAGTCTCTCCCAACAATTCAGCTGACCCGGACCATGATAAGGTGGTGTTGTTAAAATTAAGGTTAAAGTTTACAGGTGTTTTATATAGGGTGAAACGTAGGGCAATAGTCTTTTTATAGTTGAAAAATTAATTTGTTTCTATGACACCAAGACTGAAATTCTAAAAAAGTGGCATTGATTTTGTGTAATAAAATGTTCGGATCTCTGTCACTCTGTAATATGGTTGTGTCATCAGCATACATGTACAATGTCCTCTGCGTAATGTTAGATGGAAGATCGTTCACGTATAGTAAAAAAAGAAGTGGTCCAAGTATGCTACCTTGAGGCGTGCCTAACTCAAGCTCTCGAAATTCAGAGAGAACAGGGTCAATCCTTACCGCCATATTTCTGTGTGTCAGGTAGGATTTAATCCATGTGTTTATCGGCCCACGTAAACCAATATTCTCAATTTTGGCACACAAAAACTCCATGTCAACCACATCAAAAGTACTTGAGAGATCAAACAATAGCGCTACCACACAATGACCACTATCAGTCAGGTCGTGCACCCGCTGTACAAACTCAGAAGTGGACGTCTCTGTTGAAAGACCTGGCCTGAACCCGTGCTGACAAGCGCTTAATACTTTGGAGGAATCCAAGAACTCAAAAATTTTGTCCGAAACAATCCTTTCGATGACCTTTGAAATCGTGCTTAAAAGCGATATTGATCTGTAATTTTCTACAGTGGCTTTGTCCCCTTTCTTGAACACCGGCATAACGATCGCCGATTTAAGTTGATCAGGAAATATACCACCTTGAACTGACATGTTGGTGAGCTCAGCCAAGATAGGAGAAAAAACGTTCACAGCGTGTTTAATTAACCTCACCGGTATGTCATCGAAACCAGTGGATCTTTTATTTTTTCTAATTACCCTAGCCACTTCGTACACTGTAATGGGAATGAAAAACATAGATCTACAATTTACTAGGCCCAATGTGCACTGCACCGACAAGTCATCACCAAAATGGGATTCTAACTTTCTTTTAATGTTAGTCGAGTAATAAGTGCAATAAGGGTCAATATAAGACTATTAAACCCAAAATTAAAAAAATAGAACCATCAAGTCGCAATTATTTCCTCTTACAGCTACCTCATCCACTTTGCTAGATAGTAATGATGCCCTTGTAGCCACTTTGATTGCTTACATCAAAGAATTCATCCCTCAGATAGAATAATTTAGTGGACTGAGATACGGAGATCTTGCCGGGGATTTTTCTTGATCTTATCTACCAATCCAACGTCTTAAAAATGTTGTGTTGTTTGTTAATTTCGTACGGGCAAATAGAAGATATGCTTCACTATGTTCGAATTAAAGCTCTTGTCGAAACTTTAAAGGAGTATTGTCTATATTATCTCTACATGGTTTTCTAGAAGCTGTAACTATCCTTCCCATTGACAACAGAGGTCGTGCTCTGATGGAAATTGCTATGATAGTTTCAAAGCGAGTTAAGTTTCTGAGAACCTATGTTGACAATTTGGCAGCAAATTGCGTTCTAAATTTGATATTTTTCGACGAAACTTGGATTTTTTAACATGGCGGTTGTTGTATTCGAACATGGCCTGGTGCAAATGCAAAAAGAGTTTTCAAATAAAGAAGGATTTTTTTAGAACGCCGCCGCTGGCCTCGTATTTCCAAAAATTAGTTTTTTTTTTGACTTGTGAAGTTTTCAAAATCGAAATTATTTTTATTCTAGCATTTTAATTGATTGATTATTGAGTTTAGCATAGAGATACTCTTGAGATATTATTTTTTCGTACATTGGTACTGAAAATTTTGTCGAGGTAAAGGATTTATGATCCATTACATTCTTTTTGTTCTCTCTAGAGATTTTTATTGCTAATCCTTGTTAACTTAAATAATCATCGGAGTTCTCTGCTCTTTTTTGACACAGCTTAGTTAACTTTCTTGATATATGTGATTGTTGATTTGAGAAAATTATTTTCTCGACATAATAAGATAACTATTCTATTCACGTATCGATATTTTTGAAAATATAAGTTCTTGATTGAATTGAGAAATTTACATATTTTTTTTGTACATTTGGGATAATAAATCACACACCAAATCTGAATTACTGTTTGTAAATATTAAATTTGTAATTTCTGACAACCAATTCTAATATTAAGTGTCTGAACAAAATTATAATTAAAAATACAGAGATATCCGATGGTTATTGCCTTCATATAAGTGGCTGATACTAATTCCAAAATTTTCTTTTCTCCGTGTTGTGCATGCGTCCTTATCCATTGAACCACAAGGCAAGAAGTAAACAGGAGGCAGTTAGTCGATATTAACGACTCCATAAACATCTTCAACAAGCTGAAAGCCTGCAACTCTCGACTGATGTGATACTGATGTAGTCAGAAAAAGTGCAGACGGAAGGAAGAGTTAGTCAAAGAAATCAAATTTGAACCACATCCTGAAGGAGTAACCACGGTATCAATCATTAGATTAAATCTGAATTAATTTCGACAATATTGGTGAGGTGGTCAGATACTTCTTTGTCTTGGAAATTCTGTGATATTGTTTTTATTATTTAAGTATTTTACTAAATTAGATTAACTGATTTTAAAGATCCGTTGTCAGATAGAGTGATCTAACACTATGCGGTGGGTGTGTTGTTTGATCTGACTAGTGCGTTTGATGTGGTGGATAAGGATTTCGTGTGTAGAAAGATAGATCCGCTGGGTTTGCGTGGGCCTATAAATAGGTGGATTGACTCCTATTTAACTCATAGAAGGATGGCGGTAAAGATTGATTCATCTATATCGGAATCTCAAGAAATTGATTTGGGTACTCCTCAGGGGAGTATACTTGGACCGCTGCTTTTCCTACTGTACATTAACGACCTTCCCACGAGCATTTCACATGGTACCGTGTATATGTGCGCTAATGATACCACCATTCTAATATACATAATATAAAATCAACGTAACTCTAGAGGAATTTCAGTCGTGTCTATGTAGCAGACTTTCTAGAAGTCTATACGAGCTGCTTTCTCTAAAAACATATATGGACCAGCATTCCCTCATTTCTGTATATTATGCTCTTATATATTCGTCTATTGTGTACAATATAGCGATTTGGGGTAGATCTGCGGAGGTGGACAGAGTGTTCATATTACAAAAAAAGAGCAATTCGATATATATATTCAACATTCCATACAGAGGGACTTGTAAATGTACTTTTAGGAAGTATAACATCCTCACTGTTCCATGTATTTACTTATATAAAACGCTTTGTCCCATATTTAAAAATAAGAATCAGGCTCGAAGACAAACGGTGCGTTCTACAGCCTACAGGAATTTACCACCTACTGAGGCTGTAGAACGCACCGTTTGTAAGAAACTCTTTTAATAAATTTTTGAAAATGCTCATATTTGCACAGTTTCTTATCTTTGAGGGAAGAAGATTGAAATAAAAGTATCCTGAGTACAGAGGCAATTTTTTTATAAAACTCGTGTTTGGGTCGAGGTAGATATAAGAGATCCCTCCCTCGAGTAGGATAGCGATGACCATCTCTTTAATAATATCTTTCTTTATTAGTCTTTCAAAAGTACATAGATTCTGTACAGAGACACGTCAAAACACAAAAAAACATTGAGCATAAATTAATGAAAACTGAAAATATAAATAAAAATACAAATACATATTTATACAAATAGAACAAACTCTTGACACAGCTTAACAACACTATACTGATAGTGTTGTTAAGCTGTGTCAAGAGTTTGTTCTATACTGATAGTGTTGTTAAGCTGTGTCAAGAGTTTGTTCTATTTGTATAAATATGTATTTGTATTTTTATTTATATTTTCAGTTTTCATTAATTTATGCTCAATGTTTTTTGTGTTTTGACGTGTCTATGTACAGAATCTATGTACTTTTGAAAGACTAATAAAGAAAGATATTATTATTATTAACAATTCAAATAGCAGGTTGAATTCTGAATTCTTTTAGGAATACAATTTATTATCTTTATCTTATCGGACACAAATTTTTGTATATTTTTTTATTTAAAAATATTCTGGCGCCCTCTATTGGTTCCTGAACGGTTTGGAGTTGAACTCGTTGGAGTTTGCTAGGAAATTGGTCGAACCTATCCGACTTTGTTAGACTTTGTTAGCCTGGTAAAGAAATGATAGCGGCCTAGCACATTCTTTAAACTAAATTTGTTACCTACTTGAATTATTATCGTTACACAAGAGGTACAAATTTGGACCGCTACAAACTGGAACACATACTTTTAACTGTTTTACCATGTCAGCATTTTTATAAAAATAACAATGCTGTTTGTTAAGATTTCAGTACGTGACACTGGTTTTACAATATATGCCACAAATTTCATCGCAACACTTCAGCTCTAAATAGACCTGACACGTAGTGATTTACAGTTATGTATGGGAAATGACACCCATCAAGATAACATTGTTCCTACGCAGTACGTGCTAAAGTAGTGGAAAATTTCTAAACCCTATTATTAAAAGCGTCGCATATTCTTAATAAGCCATAAGAACTATGGCATAATTTTGATTGTATTAGTGGTAGAATAGAAATATTTAAATATATTTTTTTTACAGATGGTTCTCTAAAGAGAGCCCAAACTTTAAACAAAATGGCAAGTTTAAAGCCATGAAAAACAAATAATCACAAATTTCATGAAAATCGCTTATACAGGGTGTTTCAAAAAAACGCGGCAATATTTAAGGGGGTGATTTCTCAGATCATTTTATGATAAAAAGTTTCCATCAACATACGTCCGGCAAAGCATTTTTTTCCAGATACAAGGTGTTAATTTTTTGATGTAAATAACGGTTTTGTGTAATTAAGTTAATTTTTTTGAAATATCATCATATATGGATATCTATGCTATTAATTTCAAAGTGGCATGCCTCGCCAGTTTTGAGCTATGAGGTCAGCAGTTAAAACATTGTCGCGGAATAAAAAATTTATATAGTACGGTTCTGACCGGGTGTAAGTAGTAAATTTAAAAAAAAAGTATTGCTAGAGCTGGGACGAACTATTTTTAGAAGGCTTCTAAGCGAAACCATTGAAAAAAATTTAGCTTAGATTTTTTTAATAATTGGAGAAAAACTGTGAAGGGGCAGGTTAACGCTAGCCCTACCTCTTACCTTATTTTGTTTGTTTGTCCTGTCTTGACATCCTAGGCCCAACGACATAATGCTGTTATGCATAAAAAAAATTTAGCTGATTTCCGCCTAATTAAATTTTAGAAAATGAAATTTATGCATTTGCGGGTGAAATTTTTGATGGCTTTGTGTTGAGAGAGGTACCTACTTTCGTGCCAAATTTTTTCACTCTGTTGATATTTTACCTATTTGTTTAACATTTCTAAAAAACTATTATTGTAAACTTCAAATTTATCTATGTTCTTAGATTCAAAATACGCAAACCTACATTTCCTAATTTATTATAGAAAATTTGGCATTTCTATCAAGTGTATCAAAAAAAAATCTTGTTTTTTCCTTTTGGTGTCAAGTGTCAACCATAAGATGCAATACGGAATACCCCAGCAATAATATTGTCATAATTTCACTGATTTTAGTAATGTTGGACAGGGGTTTAAATTGTAGCCATAATTCATGAAATTATCTCGCAAACTTTCTCTTGTTCTTTTTTAAGGTATCGTTAGATCACTGCCGAAATTTAAACATTGTGTTTATTCAAACGAACTTAGAATTTTTCGTTATACGTCGTACCAGAGGGCCTCCATCCCATGCCCTTGAGCGTCGTCTAGGATGCGAATACACCATCTTACTCACGCATCCATTGACACCCGAGCAACAGATTGAAGCAGTACTGGAATCTCCAATCCTCGTAGATACCATGCCATTGGGTCGGTCTTCAGTTTCTGTCAGGGGTCGTGTGATTGCTGAAGTGCAGCCGCATTTCTACGTTAAAAAATCTCACGCGCAGACGCATTCCAACGAAGGAGAAGTCCAACCGTCACCATCGTGATCTGCAAGCTCCTAGTGATAAACCGACACGTAGGCGATGAGTCTGTGACAGCCGTTTATATCGGATTACTATCTAAACTTGAACTTTTACTTTTTTAAAGGTATTTTGTTTTCCCATACGCCAAGTGCGTGTATATTCTTGTAATAATAATAATAATGGTGCCTTCTTACTAGTTTCCTAGGTTATTTTTATACCAATTCAGGTAATTAATTAGTTATTTACATAAATATTTCGAATAGGAAATAACAATCTAAAAATATTAAGAATATTAGCTCTTATATACCTATACCTATTATATATTTTGTTTAGTTGGGCTTTAATTGGTGATACAAACAGACTTGAATCTATTTATTAACATTTTATTAGACATAATATTATGCGTGCTATATTATAGTAGGTATATTTATTAAAAATAAAATTGAATGCGCATCAAACTGATACCACTCAGTTTTCCCTTTATTCGTTTTAAAAGCAAAATCGGCTTTGTTTTCACTCCCTAAACAAAGCTTTTATAGGGTGAAATAATCGTGACTTGCTTTTCGTTTGTGTTATACTTTAAAAAGAATGAGGATGTGGTAAATGAAAGACTTAACAACAAAAACAAACTCGGTTTCAATAATACCACAAAAACTAAACAAAAGAGTTCTCAAGGGGATTAGAAAAGATTGTAGCGTTTTGTACAATGTCAAACCGATAAAATTGATGTTTTGCTTGTAAGGGCAATAATTTCCTGTTATATAAAAGATAATATTTTAAAAGTGCTGGATAGTAGGTATTTTCTACATATTATCTGATTTGGTATGAGTTAGGAATAAACAAAAAAAACGAGGACAGGTAGGTTGGAGTGATTTTTAAATAGTGTCTGTCTTTTATGCAGTCATATTCACTGGAAAGGTCGCTAAGGCCACGCGTTTTTTTATATAGAAATTTAACTAAATGCCTATATTACACTAACTTATATATACTAGGTGTTAATTTCATTCATATTATGACCTTACCGCTAGTGTTTAAAAATATACACATATTTAATATGTTAAAGGTTCCTGGAAGAGTATAAGGCAAAACAAAACCGGAAGCCGTGGTTGACTATAATAAAGCAAAAGTTTTATTGACATCTCGGACCAGTAATCGTCGTATTCTTCCCATAGAAATCTTATATTATATATGTACTCTAGAATGCTAATTAAATCCAGCCGAATACCAAAAAGTGTAACGGGTATGCAGAGTTTTCACGATCTACGCATGCTCCTCAGTATCTTATTTTCAGTACAGAGCTGCCATATTTAAAACTATTTTGTCGTTCGCCTTACAGAATTTATGCGACATATCTGTTTTATAAATAAATCCATATGTTGCGTCATACGAAACTGCTTGACAAAATCAAATAATTAAATGTTATCGGTAAAATTGCATACTGTTTAGTTTTCAGCAATATGAACGAAACATTTTTTTCCAAATCTTATTAAATTTAGGAGATTTCGCAACAGCGTCTGTTTTCGCAAATGACGTTTCTCATAGTGGGAATATCTGTCAGAGTCGGCTTCCCAACAATTCAGATAGGTTTTATAATTGAGTTATGGTTTTATTCGTGGTATATTTTAATTGTTGATAGATATACCTATTTGTGATTAAAATTGTTTTTAATATTTGTTATTTTGGTTTTAGTTCGTTTATTTAACAAACAATGAGGTGTATAGTGTTGTGGTGTAAAAATGAAGGTCTCATTCCTGGTATTAAATATTTTCAGTAAGTTATTGTTTCGGGTTTCTAACAGTCTCAGTTTGAGTCAATATGATACCATTGACATGATCCTCATTTTTAGCTTGACAAAAAAAGACATGATGTTTGGATGCGGGCATTGGGATCCTAGTACAGAAAATGTATGTGATGGGAATGTCATATGCAGTAAGCATTTCGCTGCAGAAGATATCATTTGTAGCGAAGACGGCAAGAGGATCACCCTCGTACCCGATGCAGTTCCCAAACTTTTGTTGACAAGAAGAGATTATGTAAATGAGAGTGGAAGTTAAATTCTTAATCGTTTGATATCAAGACACTGTTTACTTAAAAGCAGTCTGTCGAAATGCATGATATGTATGTCAAGAATATATTTCCTACGTTGTGTAGGTATACAAAGTTCGTTTGAATTCTGTTGTTAAACTGGAATATACTTAATTATAGAATCCTCCATGAAATTGCTGAGAATACAAGTTCTACCAACCATGTTTTGTCACAAAATACTATTGCGAGTAGTACGGATGATATGGAAGTGGTTTACATGGACACGGAAAATATTTGTGAAGTCACTGTTTCTTGCACCCCTTTTTTGAAGGCTGTAGAGAGGTAAGACGCCTAAGGTGGTTGTATAAACAAACAAATATTATATAATAATAAAATAAATAATTAGAATGCTCATGTCCTTAAGATATTTTCCAGTATTAGAATTTTTACTTATTTCTCGTTTCTGCTTAGATTTATTATTATTGGGTTGTACCTGTTAGACAATAAAGTATTTAGATATTTAATATAATTTTTTATTTCTTAAATTCCTTTATTCCATTTTTTTATTTGAATGTTACCAAATGGTAAAATTTAATTTTAAATATAACAGTAATATTACATTTAATCAAAGCCGGTCCTGTTGAAAAATAAGATACTGGTGATCATGCGCATTATGGGCAGCTCTACACTTTTGGTTACATTTTTGTACTACGGGATTATCATTCTAGAGTATATATATATAATATAAAATTTCTGTGATTCTTCCTCGATAAGGCGCAGCTTCAATTGGTACAACAAAGTGACACTCGAATTACTTACGGGCGCATGTTATGAATATGTTACCGGAAATGTATGAACTACGGCATTGTATAGAATGCCCAGGAAATGTATACAATGCCTGTAGTCGTCAGGAAATGTGTGAAATAAGTTGTATTATACAAATTTCCTGGGAATTGCATTTCCTAAACAGCCTTAGACAATGTGTTAAATTTCTACTATTTTAATTCACGACGGTGTAAAAGAGTGCGATAGAGGGGCCCTATTTGGATGTAAAGTTCTAGTGGGTCACACAAAACATTGAAACTGAAGAAGATTTAGAGAGAATTATGGGCGAATTTGACCGTAACAAAGAAAATCCGGACATTTCTGTGTTGCAACATTCTGACGTGAATGCCGAGCCTAATTTAGTCTCAAGGAATAATTTCCAACAATGTGAAACCAGTGCAGAACCTCCAGCTGGCACACAATATAATAAATGTAACGTTTGTTCAGAAAAAACTACTGGAGTTCATACTTGTAGAGAATTCGGGTATTACATCCATTTGTATTACATCAATTGGTGCTGTTGCAGAAGGATTGGCCGATCAAGGAAATGGGTCTAATGTTTTGTGCCCATTATGTTTTAAAAATATCAGGACTATAAAAAATCGTGACCTACAACAACAAGCAGAACAAATGTTGAAAACAGGATAAGAAATTTCCTCCAGTGTGTATACACACTGGAGGAAATTATTTACCTCAAATAAATCAAATGTATTTTAGACAAATAAATGCAGAATTTAGAAGAAATAAATATTTATTTGTAACAAACAAATTATTTATTGGAAGCAAACTATCAGATTTCCGGAACAACTTATTTATTTGGATAGAACAAACCATTTATTTAATATAAGAAAATGTTTATTCAGAATAAACAAATAATTATTTATTCCAAGTAACAACACCTTTGGGCCAAGTACATGGAATCATTCTTCTAAATAACTCTAGTTAGTTCAAGCAAACAAATCATTTTCGGGCCTTGTTAGCAAGTAAGTATAAGTTTTAAGTCAAATAAATATTTATTTAAATCAAATAAATACAAGTGGGTATTCAAATAAACCAAATATTTATCTCAAGTACATGGGTTGTTTGTCGTATACCGAAGAAATATTTGTTTGGTTCAACTCCATTTTTTTTTTGATCCAAACAAACCTTTTTTTCAGTGTACAGGAACTTCTGTAAGAGCTTCCATTCCAGAGGTCGATAGAGGACGTGACTGAAGACGACCTCTACCAAATAGGTACAAAGAGTGGAATCATTCAACAAATGTATTTCAGGTCTGAGTTCTGTTGGATACTAAAGATGTACCTCGTACCGAAATTTCATTAGGCCGCATTGCGGATCTACAATCAATTGATACCAGGCAAGGAATCAAAAAGTGTCTTTGCAAAACAGGATGTGGATCATCAAGATGTTTGTGCTTAAAAAGTAAAATGTTGTGTACCTCCAAGTATCACTCCAGTTTTCGTTGCAAAATTAAATAGGTTCTTGCATTTAAAAATTAAGGAACGCAATTTTAATTATTATATGTTATTTTAATTTTATTTTTAATGGCTTAAGGTTTTAATCAAAAAATGTTGTTTGTTTTTTGTTCAAGAGCGTTATAAGTGATTTTATTTTACTTGATAGGATTTGAATCTCTCCTAGTTTAAAAAAGAAAAATTGTGTATACGTATTCAACTTGAAAATATTCGGGTGTTAATTTCATTTTGATATATCCATTTATACATTTCCTAGTAGCATTTAGGAATTGTATTCAATCCAAGATATAAGTTTTAACAATTTATTTAACACATTTTCTAACTCAATCCGGCATTGTATACATTTCCTAGGAATTCTATACAATGCCTTATTTTAACAAAATGCCGGTGACATATACAACAAAAACGAATCGAAAAAGTTAGCATTCATCAACATTTCGTTCGAGTAACTAGGTATTATTTTGCTCTATTTTATTATTTTTACGAACTAATAAGTACATGTAACACAAAACTAGATGTACAAAAGCCAAAGAAATTAATTAAGGCACTCGCAAACAAACTGTCAAAATAATTAGAAAATTTTAACACAAGGCAATTTCCATGGCAAATTATTATAGCTATCTGTGGCTGCTAGGTGTTGTAGATTTATACAGGATGAAGCAGATCGTTGTATATACCCGCCTGCTTATAGTTTTCATCGATGCGTACCATAGAAAACAACTTTTTGGCCACTGCCAAACATGTCATCACTTCTGCGAAATTCTTAACCAAAAAATATATGAAACTCGTTCATTAATAATTACTCATGTATACTTCTTTATATCACTCAATGTATATTAATGTTATGTTTATTAATCTTGCTTTCCTAAGAAACTTTACGACGTAGATGTTTCGCAAATAGTAGGTGGATATTAAACAGGCTTCAGGAGATATTGCCATAAAGCCAAATGTATAATTCATATGACTAATTTGAATTTCTATTTCAGCTATTTCCTTTGATTTACATGTCAAGTATTCAATGCAATGTATCTAAGCGTTTACCAGCCTGCTAGGCAATTTATTCAGCATAAATTTTATATATATAAATATATACAATATACAGGATGTTCCAAAAAAGTTGTCTCAAACTTAGTAGGTTATGGGAGACAGCTCATTTTGACTAGGGATCTCTATGAAAAAGTTATTCAGCACAATGTCCCCCAGAACATCATAAGTTTGATACAACCTTTTTGGAATATCCTCTATAATATATCGGTATTTGCTTTCAGGTTAATAAATTATTTTTCTTTTCTTCTCATTATCATTCATATAATTCTTAGACTTGAAGGAGATTCCTTGTTTTAATTAGTTTTGTCTTTTAAGAATTAACTTAACATCTGTATTAAACGCTCGTTAAATATTATCTAGTGTTTGAACCCGAACCTAGTGGTCAATTTAATTAACAAATGTTATAAATTAATATAGTTTTTATTCTAGTTTAAACGGTTGAGAATTTTATAATTTATTTCTTTTAAAACTCCCTTTTTGACCAAATGGTGAAATACATAATCAATTAAGTCATGTACTATTCTAACTGTAGTAATTTTTGCAGTTTATTCCTAATATAACAACCACTTCGAAAGATTAATTGTAAAGCCATTGATGATGAAATGTATACATTCCGAAACATATTTCGCCAAGTGACTCCTGAACAGGAACTAAGTTCCAATATTTATATAAAATATTTTGTGTGGCATGATACATCGGGTCATACTGGGAAACATTGTAACCATTTTGAAATTAGCGGGTATTATGTACATTCAGTAAGAATGAAGAAGTCCAAAAACAAATTAAAATATTTAATTTAACTTTATATAATTAAGAAAAACAGGTCTTAACTCAATCAAGGCTAGCACGATTCTAATCTAAAAGTTCTATTGCCTTTCCAGAATTCCCTCATAAAAGTCACATAGTAGGTAATACAGAATGAAATAGGCCAATGAGACAAAAGGGCATTTTTTTTTAATATACCCCAATACAACTACAGAGTGAGAACATTCACAAAATAAGATACATTTTTATTTGTATGTCGACTTTAATAAAGTTTCTTGATGTTGGAGTTCGCGACTGGACAAAAACCGTGACGCCTTCCAACTAGCTTTTGTATATAATAATGAATGTTCGACATTTAATTTACATGAAGGTGTTTTGAGGATCTTAAATGTTTAGACCACACTGTAACTGTAACATCTGGTTAACTTTTCTTATATATGCTTTTATCTTTGGGCTCACTCATAAACATAATCTCTATATTCTCGATTAGAAAAAAGGTTGTTCTTTGAGGTACTTAACAATTCCTTTAGATAATATTTTTATTACTTGCAGATGTTGTATAATGTTGACAAAATATTATATTTGTAGACAGATTGGTAGAAAACTATAAAATTATGACACACATCCATAAAACCCATTGCCCGTCCGTCTTATTACAATTCTATGTCTTATTGAAACAACAGTTTAAGGTGGACTGTATTTATTTTAAGCTCTAAACACCGCTTATCAGTTATCGATACAGATATAAGTATTTTTTAAATAGACCAATGTAACCGTATAATAAATACAAGGGAATGTTAATATCTTACACACATTTTTTGAGAAATAACTTTGACGTTACTTAATAATACTTTTTTTTATAGATTTATTTGTTTGGGTTGTATAATTGTATTCTATGTTGTATACTTAATAGTAGGGAGTTTTATTCTCCAATGATGTAACGCATCTCTCAAAATATTTATGTTAAATAAAAAGGAACACTCTTCTAAAAAGCCTTCTCGAAAGTAAGCTGAGGGATAATTTAGTGGTACATAAGCCGGGTCAAATGGTTTGTAATAAAGATGTGCTTTCAACAGTGCTGAAGTGTATGAGTAAAACGTGTTTAGAATTACGTCTGTAGAGTGGTTTCAATACTTATGAAATACGATGTTAACTGAATTTAAATATCTCAATAATTTTGGTTAAACGAAATGTATCGTTAAAATTTAAAAATATGTTTTAGTTAGCTTTCATAGAAATACTAGTAATTTACTTTAAATACGATTTTACCGGTGTTATAAAAGTATGGAAGTGACAAAATATCTCACAGAGAAAGCATTTTCGAAAGCAACGTCCAAAAAAAGTACCACTTTTTATTCCTGTAATCATAAAATTCTTCCTTCTTCATTCTTCGCTGTGCAACTCATAACTACAGCTCTTATAATGCTTGATTTTTGAAAGGCCTTTGATACGATTAATTTTAAGATTTTAAAAAGTAATTTGCATTATTCAGGTTTTTCACGAAACTCAATTCAATTCCTGGATTGCTATCTGGCAAACCGCACTCAATATGTGGAGACTAGTAAAAGCAGATCTGGTCTCGGTAGTATTGAGTTCAGCGTTCCCCAAGGCTCTATTTTAGGTCCCAGTTTTTGGTAAACATTGTGATGCTGTGGAAGATATTTTAATCTCGTCTCTCTCATTTGCAAGCAGAAACCAAAGCCAAACACTTTGGTTTGCTTATCGATAAAATCTTCGTTTTATAGATAATGTTACTAAGTGTCACCAAAACGCATATGGTAGCCTAAAAATTTTGTATCCACATCGATACATTATGTCCTAAAAACTTAGAATTCAGTTGCCTGATATAATAGTTTTAAGTAATTTCGTAGATGTTTTTTATGGCCATTGCCTCGATAAAACTTATTTCAACCGTATCGAAAGGGTACCAAAATTCTTATAAAACTGTCCTCACAATTTCTAGGTATTTGTTGCTAGTTAGCGACCCATCGTAAATGAAAAAATGTATTTGATTATCTTTAAAAAGGCAAAAAACATTTACACTATTATACTTTTCTTGAAATCCCAGTAGGTATCTTAACTGCATGCGGATTTTGATCAGCCCATATATGTTTAATATTCATTTCTTCTATAAAAAATACCTTCTCGAGAAAACTTGGTTTCATCTGTCCATATAATTGTTTTTAAAATATTTGAGTCTTCTTGAATATGCACCAGAATATTTTCACAAAATTGGATTCGACGTTGGTAGTCCTCGGTGTTCAGATCCTAAACTTTTGTTAATTTAAAAGAATGCATATGATGAGCATTGAAAATCTTTTGCACACCATAATATCATGATATCCCCAAAATGTATGCAGCACTATAAAGTGAAGACTGAGGATTTGCGATAAAATAAGCCAAAACATTCAAAATATTGTCTTCATCGCTGGTTACTGGTTCTTCTATCTTCAGTTTAGATCCATAAAGAACAAAATTATTTTGTATTCGATTTTTACATCTCGTTAAATAATTTACATGTTCTTGCAATGATTTTGTTACATTGTCCATAAATAATAAATAGATTCGAACATTTCGTTCGAGTAACTATTATTTTGCTCCATTTTATAATTTTTACAAACTAATAAATACGTATAACACAAAACTAGATTTACAAAAGCCAATCTTGACAGAAATTGCACTCGCAAACTGTCAAAATAATTAGAAAATTTTGAGAAATGGCAATTACAATGGCAAGCTATTAGCTATTAAAAATATACCGAAATTTTTAAAATATTAATGCGATTATTTCGAAAACCTTTATACTTAAGTATGGGCATATTATGATATATCAATTGACAGCAAATTTAATAGTCTTTTAGAATGCTTACTTGATAATATACACTTAAGAAAATTCAGTTATGCCTATTTTTAGTATTAGATCATACTATAGTGATTTGTGAGCACCCTGTACCTTGGTGTGCCAACTTCTTTACAGATCTTTTTGTAGCAAGGTATTCCTAATAGAAACTAAAAATTTCAGGATTCAATTTATTTAAAAGGCAATATGACTTTAACTTTTCGAAGACCATTTTTTCGCAAAAAATTAACGAAAACAATAATTATTAATGCAAAAACAGTTGCAGATAGGTATAGGGAAGTGTCAACAACTTCAAATTGCATCGGGAGTCCAAAAATATAATAGTATATAGGATTTTTTATTTAAAATAAGAAAATTGAAGTCAACTTCCGGTATAACAGACAGTTATGCATATCCCATCGAATAAAATTATGTATATTATAGTACGTCGTTCCTCTATTATCGTTCGAAACATTTCCCAGTATGGGATACCCGGAATAAATATTTATTATAAACTTATATGATACAAATCAGGAAAACATTCTTTAACAACGTGTTACAATACAAAAAATTAATACTACTACAATCACTATTCATATTAAACAAATATAAATTAGTTGCAATAAAAATACCAACGTCACCTCCACAAACTGTTCTTAAAATCTTAAAAGTGGAACATGTTTCGGGATATCTCAGATCCCATCATCAGCCACCACAAAGCTGCAAAAACATCAAACATACAAACATGAAAATGACCGGTAAACAATACTACAGTGACAAAACAAGCAAGTGAAAACTCACCAAAACAGATGTCAAAACTAACTAGAGGTCGATGTTAAAAAGAAAAATAGTAATATAAAACAGTCACAATGTAAAATAAAAATAAAAACAATATTTCCATTTGGAAACATGTTACATGAAAGATCGAGGATCACTGATGATGCCGTTTTTAATACTCCTTCCTCCTTTGCTAATTATGTCTTGAATGAGAGCCATTTTTTTAATATGGAGATCGACTGTAAAGTCCTACACATCTGCGATAAGGGTGTCAGATTGAATCTTTTAGAAATGCTTGAGATTTACAAAGCCAAAAATAACAATGAAGTTGTCTGTTTAAATGATCAAGTACAATTTGATCCTTTTATTTTCTTTGAGAGTCTTCTCTATTTGAGACAGTCTCAGGTTTCACCTCCTTTGTTTTAATTTTAAGTTATTTTCTGTCCTTTCCTTATAATTAGAATTGGCTGTTGGTCTATTTTATTTTATTGATTTACTTTTTTTTTTCTCTTACTACTATTTTAGTTTAATCTTTGATAGATGTCTATTTGCATGTAGTTGAAGTAGTTTTATATTTATTTACGATTTTGATTCATTATTTCACCAACAATTCAACATTTAACGTATTATGTGATAAGTGTTTTTTGTTTTGTAACATGTTTCCAAATGGAAATATTTTTTTTATTTTACATTGTGACTGTTATATAATTGTTTGTTTTGTTATATTACTATTTTTCTTTTAACCATCGATCTCTAGTTAGTTTTGACATCTGTTTTGGTGAGTTTTCACTTGCTTGTTTTGTCACATTAGTAGTGTTTATCGGTCATTTTCATGTTTGTGTGTTTGATGTTTTTGCAGCTTTGTGGTGGCTGATGATGGGATCTGAGATATTCCGAAACATTTTCCACTTTTAAGATAATAAACAGTTTGTGGAGGTGACGTTGGTATTTTTATTCAACTTATCTTGCACTCCACAGTTAAATATTGATTATTTCTTCAATAAATATAAATTAACTTTATAGGAATTTTAATTCTCATAAACCTCAAAAAAAGTTATAAATTTGTGGCAGTTTTTTCAATATCAATAAAATAAAATAATACTACTTTATGTGCTTTTTTTAAATAAAGGATCATTGTACACAAGATTCAATTCGACACACCATGTCTGTGTTTCTCATCGAATTACTTTTTTAAACGCGGCTTCGAAACAAAAATACCAACCCTTCAGTTTTCTTTTTTATTATGAATTTGTTACAATGCTGTCTCAATTTTTTCTAACAATAACTCTTTTGTGTACAAAATATACCAACAATCATTTGCAATTTCAATAAAGACTCAACATCGTCAGATAATAGATACTATGCATTTTTAGGGGAATATATTTTGATTGATGTCTGAGCAATGATTCAGTTTTAAGATGGGTTAGAAGAATACCGTTTCCACAAACGGCTTTCATTACTTGCGGTTTAATAATGTAACCTAGGCTATAATGGTTGTGTGCAATGAGGATGGAAAATTTTACTAAATGAAAATCATACAACAATAATCAGCGGGGGTTGATGAAAATTAAAACACAAAATATATAGACAGGTTTGAATGGAATATAAGTAATACCAATAACTTACAACTTTATAGAATAATAATAATTTCTCACTGATAACATAAAATATTATTGTCCTCTTTTTTCCTAAAAATGTCTCTATTTGGTTTTATATTTAGTGCGTAGAATCCTTTCTTAAATCTAAACATAAGTTTTATGTGTAAAATTTTTTAACAATTTTCCGCACAAACTTTGGGCATAATATAGATTTAACTTGAGCTCATTTTGTTTGCTCTTGTAAATTAAATTTGTATGAAAACCGCATTAGAGGAACGGCCTCTTTCCAAGGGTACCAAATGTTCAAAGATTTCCAAGCAAACCTCTCTTTTGGTATAAACTTCAGATCCTAATCCTAATAATAAACATCACACTCTACTTCACTTTATAAATTCTACTGTACTTTCCACTCAGTCACCTTCAACTTCATCGCTTCCTAGTGCCAAAGCTTCTACGGCGAGTCAAAACAGATGTCAAAACTAACTAGAGGTCGATGTTAAAAAGAAAAATAGTAATATAAAACAGTCACAATGTAAAATAAAAATAAAAACAATATTTCCATTTGGAAACATGTTACATGAAAGATCGAGGATCACTGATGATGCCGTTTTTAATACTCCTTCCTCCTTTGCTAATTATGTCTTGAATGAGAGCCATTTTTTTAATATGGAGATCGACTGTAAAGTCCTACACATCTGCGATAAGGGTGTCAGATTGAATCTTTTAGAAATGCTTGAGATTTACAAAGCCAAAAATAACAATGAAGTTGTCTGTTTAAATGATCAAGTACAATTTGATCCTTTTATTTTCTTTGAGAGTCTTCTCTATTTGAGACAGTCTCAGGTTTCACCTCCTTTGTTTTAATTTTAAGTTATTTTCTGTCCTTTCCTTATAATTAGAATTGGCTGTTGGTCTATTTTATTTTATTGATTTACTTTTTTTTTTCTCTTACTACTATTTTAGTTTAATCTTTGATAGATGTCTATTTGCATGTAGTTGAAGTAGTTTTATATTTATTTACGATTTTGATTCATTATTTCACCAACAATTCAACATTTAACGTATTATGTGATAAGTGTTTTTTGTTTTGTAACATGTTTCCAAATGGAAATATTTTTTTTATTTTACATTGTGACTGTTATATAATTGTTTGTTTTGTTATATTACTATTTTTCTTTTAACCATCGATCTCTAGTTAGTTTTGACATCTGTTTTGGTGAGTTTTCACTTGCTTGTTTTGTCACATTAGTAGTGTTTATCGGTCATTTTCATGTTTGTGTGTTTGATGTTTTTGCAGCTTTGTGGTGGCTGATGATGGGATCTGAGATATTCCGAAACATTTTCCACTTTTAAGATAATAAACAGTTTGTGGAGGTGACGTTGGTATTTTTATTCAACTTATCTTGCACTCCACAGTTAAATATTGATTATTTCTTCAATAAATATAAATTAACTTTATAGGAATTTTAATTCTCATAAACCTCAAAAAAAGTTATAAATTTGTGGCAGTTTTTTCAATATCAATAAAATAAAATAACACTACTTTTTGTGCTTTTTTTTAAATAAAGGATCATTGTACACAAGATTCAATTCGACACACCATGTCTGTGTTTCTCATCGAATTACTTTTTTAAACGCGGCTTCGAAACAAAAATACCAACCCTTCAGTTTTCTTTTTTATTATGAATTTGTTACAATGCTGTCTCAATTTTTCCTAACAATAACTCTTTTGTGTACAAAATATACCAACAATCATTTAAAATTTCAATAAATACTCAACATCGTCAGATAATAGATACTATGCATTTTTAGGGGAATATATTTTGATTGATGTCTGAGCAATGATTCAGTTTTAAGATGGGTTAGAAGAATACCGTTTCCACAAACGGCTTTCATTACTTGTGGTTTAATAATATAACCTAGGCTATAATGGTGTGTGCAATGAGGATGGAAAATTTTACTAAATGAAAATCATACAACAATAATCAGCGGGGGTTGAGGAAAATTAAAACACAAAATATATAGACAGGTTTGAATGGAATATAAGTAATACCAACTTTATAGAATAATAATAATTTCTCACTGATAACATAAAATATTATTGTCCTCTTTTTTCCTAAAAATGTCTCTATTTGGTTTTATATTTAGTGCGTAGAATCCTTTCTTAAATCTAAACATAAGTTTTATGTGTAAAATTTTTTAACAATTTTCCGCACAAACTTTGGGCATAATATGGATTTAACTTGAGCTCATTTTGTTTGCTCTTGTAAATTAAATTTGTATGAAAACCGCATTAGAGGAACGGCCTCTTTCCAAGGTTATCAAATGTTCAAAGATTTCCAAGCAAACCTCTCTTTTGGTATAAACTTCAGATCCTAATCCTAATAATAAACATCACACTCTACTTCACTTTATAAATTCTACTGTACTTTCCACTCAGTCACCTTCAACTTCATCGCTTCCTAGTGCCAAAGCTTCTACGGCGAGTCAAAATGAAGCTTCACTTGTGCAATACCGCTATCTCTAATTTTCCCACACAGCTCGAGTTGAGGTCCTAGATCATAGTAGTCCGCTTCGCTGTCTAGTTGATATTGGCAGTATGGTATCGCATGTTACTAAGCGAGCTATTCAATGCTTGAAACCTCCCAAGTCTTCTTCGAAAATACAGGGAATTGGTCTCCTTCAAAATGGTAATCTTTCTTTACACATTCGCCCTGCCAATAATATTCAACCCTCTTTAGCCATTGAAGCTTATGTTGTGAATACAGTCTGTGACAATATCCCATATAAAACTGTTTCTACAGTCAACTGGAATCACGTTCAACGTTTATCTCTAGCAGATCCTTCGTTTTATAACCCTGGAGCTGTCGACATTCTTCTGGGTGCTGACGTCTGTGCGCAATTAATCCTAGAAAATGTTGTCGGGGGTAGAGAGGGAGAACCGATTGCCCTTAATACCATTTTCGGTTATATAATTATAGGAACATGTAATTTACCAACAAATGGTCCAAATTTTGCTGTTTCATTATTTTGTACTTCTTATTTGTCATTGGATGCACAGGTTCAAAAATTTTGGGTTATTCGGCGCATTTTATCTAAATGTGTACGATGTTGGAGAACAAATCCGAGTATCTCGCTTAAAATGTTTTTTAAATACTGGTGTAGATTGCGCCAGGCCCTTCAAAGTTACGTTCTCACGCAGCCGTGGCGTCAGAAGCTCTAAGGCGTACATTTGCTTATTTGTATGTATGGCTACCAAAGCTAGAGAGTTATCCCATGAAGCATTTTTAGCCGCATTAAATCGATTTGTTGCTCGTAGAGGTCGCTGTACTGATCTGTATAGTGATTCCGGCACAAATTTTGTTGGAGCCTTTCGAGAGCTTAAACGCCTCCTGTCCGCCGCTGCTACCCAGAAGCAGATTCAGTGGCATTTGGCATTTTAATATATCATCCAGTCCTAATTTTGGCGGTTTGTGGGAGTCCGCAGTCAAAAGTGTCAAAACGCATTTAATAAGAACAATTGGCGAGCATTAATTATTCAAATTCAATAAAATTGGACCATAACAAATAAATCTCCCATGCCAAGGAGGATGTTTGTAGAGAAGTAAAAATGGAATTATTCCACCAAGTAACTAAAAATGTTTAATAGGTACATTAATATTTTAATAGTCAATTTATATTGAAGTAATCGACATACCTGTAATCCAACATAAATAAGAATTATGTTATTAGGGAATAAAACAATGTCATATAAGCATTTTAAAAAGCTCAGGATTATTATTTAACATTTATTTATTTCTAGACAGGAAAAATATAATTTTATTAAAATTCTCTTATCAAAATTAGCCTGCCGGGAGATGTGCTCTTATCGAAGGCTAGATCAGATTCACTACTACTTACAAAAATAGATACTTTACAACAATTAGCATTGTTGCCAATGTGAATTCCCAAAAAGTAATGCACTTATTCAAAACACTAATAAATTGAATTAATTTAATTTTAAAATACACAGGCAATAATAAAATAATGAATACTCAACCTACCCTAAAATATATATTCAATAGTTAATATATATACACAAAATTAAAACAATACACTCACGTGTCAACGAAACCGTTACAGACTTCAAAGGTAAAATAATATGGTATAAAGCTAGAGTTGTTGCCCAAGGATATTCACAAAAATTCGGCACAGATATGATCAAGTTTCAGCTCCTGTAGTTGGACAAACAACACTAAGAATATTCTTTCTATTGCGCGAGAGAAGAATATGAAAATATATCATTTGGACGTGAAAACAGCATTTTTGAACAGCGAATTAGAAGAGACCATCTACCTGAAATAACCACATGGCTGTATTAAAGCAGGAGCTGAAGAAAAAGCATGTCTATTTAAAAAGTCGTTGCATGCATTAAAGCAAGCAGCCAGAGCATGGAATCACGTACTCGATGTTACTTTGAATTCCTTATATTTCAAGAAGATTTAAGAACCCCATACCTAGGCCATTTGAATTTCCTATTTCCTAACATGAGTTTGCTTTCCTTATCCGTCACTAGCTCCTGTCTTCCCACAGAATACGCTCGTGCTTCCAGACAACTATACAGTGTCTTTCTAGGCCAAGTGCAACGAAAGCTTATGAGGAGCCGACGACATCAATCTAGAGTAACCTCCAAATCTCTAGGAACTGTGGAACTTCTTTTTCTTTCTACGCGTACCGCTGAGACAAGATCCTCGAGTCCTCGGTAACGCCAAATTCAAATAACGCCCTCTTTGAAAAGTTTATGTACGTTTTCTTTGTTAAATGAAGTGCAAGTGAGCATCTTGTATTCTATATTCCAGGTTTTTCGTCCGTAACAGATATGATCAAATTATATTTCAGAACATTTTCTCGTTGCCCTGAAAATAATGTATTGACTCCTTTGTTAAGGAATGATACCTTTCTTAGCAGGTCCCATTTGTTTCCATATCCTTTGAATATTGGGGTAGCTTTTGCTGCTTGAAGCATGTTAGTCTCAAACCCTTCATTTGTCTTTTTACCTTGCACTAGAAGAGCAAACATGTTGAAAATTTACATGTTATTATTTTTTTAACCCCAAGTTTGAGAGTCTGTATCCATACAAAAGCACGTCAAAAGGTGTATCTTAAATAGAAAATGAGAGACATTGTTTTCAAACTTTTTGAGTTAAACAAGAATTTGCTGGCATATTACGTTACCTATGTATGTGTCCTGTATGAATTAATGTTCATTGTTAGTAAAGATCCTTTAGTGAATATAAATATGCGTCACAGTCAACAATTTGCAAGTGTATGTAGGCGATGGGCAGCTTCATAACCAGTGTTTCGGCCAAATAGTTACAATGGGAGTTTAATTTGCATTTTAGCTTAGTATGCGCCACCGGAACGGTATTCTTAAAATTCAATTTTTGTCCATCTACATAGCCGAAAGGCCCCGGCATTCACATATAGGAATTCGTTATATAAGCGTTTATTTTTTGCGAGGAACAGAATTTTAAATTAACGCTAAAAGTGCACCACCAGCTGTATGCTGTTTATGTCGGTATATTCTGCTTTATATAACAGAAATAAGAATTATTTTATTAGGGAATAAAACAATGTGATATAAACATTTTAAAAAAGCTTCAAATAGAATTATTATTTAACAAAATCTTATTTCTAGACAGGAAAAATGTAATTTTATTAAAATTCTCTTATCAAAATTAACCTGCCGGCATATGTGCTCTTTTCGAAGGCTCGATCAGATTCACTACTACTTACAAAAATAGATACTTTACAACAATTAGCATTGTTGCCAATGTGAATTCCCAAAAAGTAATGCACTTATTCATAACACTAATAAATTAAATTAATTTAATTTTAAAATACAGAGGCAATAATAAAAGATTGAATACTCAACCTACCCTAAAATATATATTCAATAATTAATATATATTCACAAAATTAAAACAATACACTCACGTGTCAACGAAACCGTTACAGACTTATATAATGTAAAATAATAATATGGTATAAAGCTAGAGTCGTTGCCCAAGGATATTCACAAAGCACAAGCAGCCAGAGCATGGAATCACGTATTCGATGTCACTTTGAATTCCTTATATTTCAAGAAGATTTAGGAACCTGATATCTAGGCCATTTGAATTTCCGATTTCCTAACATGAGTTTACTTTCCTTATCCGTCACTAGCTCCTGTCTTCCCATAGAATACGCTCGTGCTTCCAGACAACTATACAGTGTCTTTCTAGCCCAAGTGCAACGAAAGCTTATGAGGAGCCGACATCAATCTAGAGTAACCTCCAAATTTCTAGGAATTGTGGAACTTCTTTTTCTTTCTACACGTACCGCTGAGACAAGATCCTCGAGTCCTCGGTAACGCCATCAAATTCAAATAAATAGAAAAAAAGTATTCGTAAGCACGCCCTCTTTGAAAAGTTTATGTACGTTTTCTTCGTCAAATGAAGTGCAAGTGAGCATCTTGTTTTCTATATTCCAGGTTTTTCGTCCGTAACAGATATGATCAAATTATATTTCAGAACATTTTCTCGTTGCCCTGAAAATAATGTATTGACTCCTTTGTTAAGGAATGATACCTTTCTTAGCAGGTCCCATTTGTTTCCATATCCTTTGAATATTGGGGTAGCTTTTGCTGCTTGAAGCATGTTAGTCTCAAACCCTTCATTTGTCTTTTTACCTTGCACTAGAAGAGCAAACATGTTGAAAATTTACATGTTATTATTTTTTTAACCCCAAGTTTGAGAGTCTGTATCCATACAAAAGCACGTCAAAAGGTGTATCTTAAATAGAAAATGAGAGACATTGTTTTCAAACTTTTTGAGTTAAACAAGAATTTGCTGGCATATTACGTTACCTATGTATGTGTCCTGTATGAATTAATGTTCATTGTTAGTAAAGATCCTTTAGTGAATATAAATATGCGTCACAGTCAACAATTTGCAAGTGTATGTAGGCGATGGGCAGCTTCATAACCAGTGTTTCGGCCAAATAGTTACAATGGGAGTTTAATTTGCATTTTAGCTTAGTATGCGCCACCGGAACGGTATTCTTAAAATTCAATTTTTGTCCATCTACATAGCCGAAAGGCCCCGGCATTCACATATAGGAATTCGTTATATAAGCGTTTATTTTTTGCGAGGAACAGAATTTTAAATTAACGCTAAAAGTGCACCACCAGCTGTATGCTGTTTATGTCGGTATATTCTGCTTTATATGATGTATAAAGTTAGAATTTTCATTACCTATTAAAGGAAAAAATACTGTTTTACATATCATTTTAGTTATACATGCATGCTTAACATAGTTTTTCCGCTGTTTTAATGGTTTTTACTACAACATAATAGGGAGATCCAACATTAATGGTAAAAACATGAAAAAGGAAACATCGTAATATAGCCGAAAAAATAAATAGCAGGGTCCTATTATTGTGGAAATTCCTTAAGGATTTGTAGCCAAGAGATTTTCGATGGAAAAATAACTGTTTATTTCATTTTGGTTAAAAACGGTGAGTCAACCGTTCAAGTGAATCAATTACCTCCAGTTCCATCCGCCGTATAGTCAGCGAATCTAAATACTAAGTTAAATTGAAAATGTACAACTCAACACCACATCTAAGCTGTGGCAATCAATATAAGATAAAATTAATAACCACTGAACATTAAGATCAACTATTTGTGTAAGAAATTATGGAAGGGATTTAAATTCAGTAAGGATAAATACTCCATGCTGGAGATTGACCCACCAGTTGTGTCTTAGTATCTAACTAGAATATGAACCAAAAATGAAAATAGCCCAAATTTTAAATTAGGAATACATTAGAATGAAACTATAAAAATCTATGTTATTGAATATTTATAATTAATAGTAATATTTGAGTAAAATAACTGTCACTGTCACTGTCACTTTAGGTTATTTACACTTTTCCACTAAAATTACATCAAATATACAATGACAACTTCTAAATTTGCTACAACTATATGGAATAACCATTTTATAACACTACAATATACAACAGGTTGATGGAAATTGATCTTAATATTAATGTAAATAATAAACTATTTGACACAAGGTAACTGTCAAGCAAATTATTAATAAAATAAGTGACACCAACGTTAAAAACAAATATTACCAAATTATGACAAACCAGCGAATTTAAAATAGAGAGATATGGTAGTCCTAAAAATGGAAACCTGACAAACCAACGAATTTCAATTTAGAGAGATATGGTATATTATAGTATCAAATTTATAAAGTTTTTGATTTTGACAAGTCGATTTATTATTTCTATTAAGTATTTATCACTAACAACATTAATTAATAAGCAGCATGTACAGGATGATAAAAAAAAAACATTAATTAGCCCACATTTAACAAATTTTACAGATTGCAATCGAAAAACTTTTAAATCTTTAAACATTTTTAGCGTACACTGTAAATTTATATACGGGGTGAGTCAAAAATGTATTTGTTATTTTTTTAAGGACAACAAAGTAATATTTTGAATAATCTTTTGATTTTTTGAAGTGAATACTTCTTTGGCCGCATGAGAGTGATTTTTCAAGGTCGCGCCACGACACGATTTATAAAATTTTCGTCCCGCAAAAGAGGTGAAGCATATAACAAATATGAAGGAGAGAGAGAGACAGAGATCGTGTATGCAACACACTATATTCTATACCATACACTATTATTTATATAGCGGCTTAACGTTGCCTACCCTTCGGTTGTCCGTTTTTACCGTCATTCGTATTTCGTTCCTCTCTCGTGAAAGAAGTATTCACTTCTATCACGTGTACTGTGCTGCACGCGTATTTTTTTTTAGATTTGAATTCATGATTTCTTTAGCGTGTAGAGCTCGTAGAGGTGATCTACGGGGTAACTCAAAAATTTTTCTATTTATCTTCAATATTTTTAGGTATGGTAGACGTAATAGATAGAAAAATTTTCAGATTTTTTTAGTTTTTAAGATTGGTCTATGAAATTATTGCAAAGGGTGGTTAAAAAATGTTTCAAAGAAATTCTAATTTGAAGTTTTCTGTATATTTTTTTAAGTTTCGCAGTATTTTTAGGTAGAATGGACCATAAATTTTTTATACAGGGTGTATGTGTCCCATTTAAAATTTAGCCAATTAGGTAGTTGGAACCTATATTATTAACATACAATATTTGTTATCAGGTTTCTGTGGCGTCATTGGTAGGGCATTCGCTTCGCATGCGAAAGGGGTTCGAATCCCAGCTTTGGCAGTAACTTTTTTTTTCTATTTTTACTTTTGAATTTCTTTATTTTTTTTTTGTATTTTTTAAAAAAAAAATTTTTTGAATTTTTTTTTCGATTTCTTAAAAAAAAATTTTTTGATTTTTTTTTAATTTTCATTTTTGAATTTTTTTTTTATTTTTTTTTTATTTTTTTATTTTATTTTTATTTTTTTTTTAATTTATTTTTATTTTTCTTATATATAAATATGTGAAGTTAATGCTGCAGTAGAGATACAACGCGTAATAAATCTGTCGATAGGTTTTTTGATTATTTAAATAATCAGCTAAATTGGTGGTAAAAACAAAAAAAGTATTACTATAATATACAGGGTGGTCCAACTTTTACCTGCATAAATTTTAGAATCGATAGATAATCGACAAATAATGTGAGTTTGGTTAATAAACTATGTGCGAAAAATGCTTTGTTACAAATTTACAGGGTGTCAAAATTTAAGAAAAAAATTTGAATTTTATTAATATCTTTATAACCAATTGAGATATTTCAATGAAATTTGGCAAGTGTGGAGAGGTAATTTAGCTTCATTTTTGCATGTAATAATATTATTTTTATTCCCAGCAGTGGCGTGCGTACGGCTACCGATTGCGATATTTTTAATGAAAAATCCGATACGCCACTGGGTTATCTCAAAATCAAAATTATATCTGCAATTCTTATTCAATTTAAAAGAAAAAAGTACTCTCGGCTTTTTTTCGTATGACGCAACATTTTCGAGTAAAAAAATAAAAATCGTCTAAACCAAATGTATTGAAAATCAACATAAAAATAACATATCATTACACGTTTTAACAGATATTACAGTTTTTTTTTACAGAAACTGTTCAAAATGACTATCGTCAATGTCAATACACAATTGGCATCTTCTGGTGATGCTATTAATTGCTGCTGATATAATGTGATTGTTACGATGCAACTCATCACAAGCTTTTTGAATTTTTAAGACTAATTCTTCGCGTTTTCTGACCGGCACTCTATATACTTTTTCTTTTAGGTAGCCGCAAATAAAGAAATCAAGTGGAGTCAAGTCAAGCGACCTTGGGTGCCACGATATAGGTCCCTCCTGATTATTTTCGACTTCTCCAGGGAAACAGCTAATCCATTGATTTCCGTAATGCTCTGTTATTTAGTTTCTCACATTCCGCCCGAAATATGCTGGTGCTCCATCCATTTGAAACCAACCGTTTGCAAGTAAATGAAGTGCATCCATTAAATAATTTAAAGTATTCTGTAAAAAGTCTAAAAATAATTGTGCTGAGAGCCTAGCTGGTAAAAAGAATGGTCCGAGAAGATTATTGGATATTACTCCTAGTCACACGTTCACAGTGAACTGGTGTTGAAACTTTCTCGCTCGCACTTCGTATGGATTGTGTTGTGACCAAATATGAAAGTTGTGGTAATTCGTTATACCAGTTCTTGTAAATGAGGCTTCATCAGTCCAGCAAACCTTATGCAGGAAAGCTCTATCTACTTGAACTTTATTCAATAACCATTTGCAATAGTTATGCTTTTTAACATAGTCCTCAGGCAATAAATCTTGCACAGTCCTAAAATGGCAAGCCTTTCTACCATCTTTATGAAGTGACTTAAAAATGGTTGACCTTGATATGTTAAGCATGACAGCAGTTCTTTGTGAACTTGGGTTTGGATTTCGATCAAACGTTCTTAAAATACGCCTTTCATCGGCCAAATTGTTTCTTCTAGGGCGCTGTCTATTGTTGTTTATGTTAAAAGTAGTATTTAAACCTCGTTCTCGAAATGCCCGATGAATTTGAGAGAAAACTTCTCTCGTTGGATGACGTCTATTAGGGAATCTGCGTGTATACTCCCTTGCGGCTGCTACTGCATTTTCTTCGCAAAAACCGTATTCTTGGTTACTAAATAGCCGCGGAATTATTATTAACACTAAAAAGAACACTTAAATGCAACACAAATTTATTGTGAGAAAATGATTGACATTTCTGTTTTGTAACCAAGTGTTTTGTTTGAATGAAAGCTAATGTGATAATTATGCGCCTTTTACCAATTATGTATTGACAATGACGGTAGTCATTTTGAACAGTTTCTGCAAAAAAAAAACCTGTAAAATCTGTTAAATATGTGTAAAACGTGTAATGATAATATGTTGGTTTTCAATACATTTAATTTAGACGATTTTTATTTTTTTACTCGAAAATGTTGCGTCATACGAAAAAAAGCCAGGAGTACTTTTTTCTTTTAAATTGAACAAGAATTGCAGATATAATTTTCATTTTGAGATAAACCAGTGGCGTATCTGTTTTTTCATTAAAAATGTTGCAATCGGTAGCCGTACGCACGCCACTGGTGCAAATAAAAATAATATTATTACATGCAAAAATGAAGCTAAATTACCTCTCCACACTTGCCAAATTTCATTGAAATATCTCCATTGGTTATAAAGATATTAATAAAATTCAAATTTTTTTCTTAAATTTTGACACCCTGTAAATTTGTAACGAAGCATTTTTCGCACATAGTTTATTAACCAAACTCACATTATTTGTCGATTATCTATCGATTCTGAAATTTATGCAGGTAAAAGTTGGACCACCCTGTATAATATGCGTATATCCAACTGTAAACTTCACCAGTACACTAACTGATATTTTTATATTACTTTATCAACTTCACCAATATGTATATGTACGTTTGTTCTACAAACTTTTTGTAAAAAAAGATATATTTCATCTCAAAAGCAGATTTGGGAGTTTGAAGAGTTTTTTTCTCTCACAGACTTTATATTCGTAATAAGCTGGTCTCATGTTATATGAATTTATAACTTTTCAGTCTCAAGGACACACCTTTTCACAAAACAAAATTATTAAAAAAAAAATCAGAGATTTAGTTTTAAGTTACTACAGAAGTTTTAAAAAATTTTCAAAATATAATTAATATTTGCACAAGTTCTTTTGGCAGCAATAACAACCTCGGAATAATATATCAAACATAGTCAAACACGGTACTATGTATATTTTGGATTCCGGGGCATCTAAACAGTTTCGAACAAGGATAAACTCCAAGGACATATTAAACGTTCTTAGAACCCACCTAGAGATAGCAAGTATAAATATTATCAATTTTTTAAAAATAGAATAATCTTCTTCCTAGTCGGTAGCTTGTTTTCAAGCATCGTGATTTCGTGAAATCTCCTGTACTGTCAGCCTCCATTCATTTCGATTCTCAGCCATCCTTATTGATTAATAGAATAATAGCCTTCTCGTTATATAAAAATATTTTACAAACCTTCTACATTAATATCATAGGAATATTTTTTGAAAAAATGCACAGATTTATATTTTCGAGCGCGAGGTTCCATGAAAACTTTGATCGCAAAATTTAAAATAGCCAAGTCCAGATACATTTATAGTTTAGGATATATCATAATCCAGCGCTTTTATCGACTTTCAGTATATGAACAGTCTTGTTCAATGTAAAATTTTATTGGCACAATTAAAATTCTTTTAAACCGATATTTTAAACGTAACACCCTCGCAAAACCTTCTCGTATTTTATGTCTTAGGTAAAACAAAATACCTATTACGCCTTTATTACATTTGCACAATACTTGACAACATATTCTTCTATTGTGCTTATATGTTCATACAACAACAAAATAACACTTTCTTTTGGTACGTTTTAGCTACCGCATAAACCATATTAATTTTCTATTTCACCACAGGCATCCATCTCCCGTGGTGTAGATAACGTTATAATATTTCAGTACAAGAACCCATTTCATATGAAAGAAATTTTGCAACAAATAATGATACAATACAAACACTGTGGGTGAATTGTGGAAAGATAGTTGGAATTACCGATATTTAAGCGTCGTTTAATGTATACACATACCAGTATATTCTTTCCAAGAGTTAGGGAAATAGCTGCTTAGAGTTACAAACTAGTAAAACACTGCTGTGAGAATTGGCTGGTATAAAATAATAAATAATAATAAAACGTGATAGCTCTTAATCACTCTAAGATTCAACGAAAACAGGGTTAAGTTAGGGTAGAGTTTCTGAAAATCAAAACAAGTATTCAGAGCAATGTAACGTTTTATTTTCTTGGGGCTTCTTGGAAGGGAAACATTTTTTTTTTAGATATTTTTAATAGATATGAAAGAAATGTATCGATTAATTCTTTCTTTCATTAATAGAGCTGCAAGAAATGTGTCGATATGTATATATATTTGATTCCATCTCAATTTCTCAGCCTATTTTTTTTTTTAAGTAAGTGTGCAATCCCTAAGAGGATTTTGTATTCTTGAGTTTTTGTAAGCGTATGTACCGCCCTCTCATTCGATTGGTAGCGCGACAACTTATTAGAGCGCGTCGCCCGGATATTTAAGTAGTATATAAGGTGGACGGTGTTTAGTGTTAGTTCGTTAGTTTAGCTTTAAATCTCTCCTGAGGATGCTCACATTGTTAGCGAAACGCGCGTCGATACTAAAAAAGTGTTTTGGTGAAGTGGTGAAACGTGTTTTCGTTAAGTATTAGAGTTTCATTTACTGGAATTCTACTATACCTATAGATTTTTAACATCAAAAGAAACAAGTTTGTCGTTGTGAGGGCATTGAATGTTTTAAGAAGTTCAATTGAATTTTCTATAGAGTGTTCGCAATTGACATTAGTTTTATTTCTTAGAACATCCGACTACTCTCAGCCTTCCAGAAGAATTTTTTTAAAATGATTTTTAAAGACATCACATATCGGAAAGGTACACCATTATCCATTACCTACAATCAACAAATTATACTATACACATTTAATTAGACACACCTTCAAACCCCTTGCCACAAGCAACTCGCCAAAAACATTATATATTCTTCCCTATTAGATATATTGGCCTGTTTATGTATTCAATCAAAGTTTCTCTCTAACAACATATCGATCTGTTTCAAAACTAACCACACTTTTGGTAATTTTCTCGATAATAGTAAAAGCCCAATACACTGGCTTCAAAAATCCAGCGTATATCTTCTCGAATGTGGTTCAATTAACTGCAATACAGTGTACATAGGTGAGACAGGACGGATCTTCCGAACTCGTATAAAAGAACATCAAAAAATTATTGATAAAGCGCTATATTATGACAATGTCTATTAAATTAATAGTACCTCCTCTTTTTCCAACCAGATCATAAACAACCAAAATTTCTTCTCCAGTGAAACCAATGTCAAACCTCTACATTTATGTGCAAAAAGTACTTTGTCTGTACTGCTCTTGTGTTAATGGCCAACTAGAATTTAACTGCCTCGCTTTCTTTAACTCTCTATCCTTCAACATCCAACAATAGTTTCCACAAAAGCACTCCATAACACCACAGTTAAATCCATAACTGCAAAATCACATCAAATCACACATCCAACAAAATTTCTTAGTCTTTTAATTGTAGATGATGTAATAATAAGCTAGACTTCGCCCATTTAAAAATAAAGGCTTTATTATTATTAATATATTATATTAATTCTGAATTATAATATAACAAGACACACGGGCAATAGAATTTACTTTTGTCTTACCCTGTATATATAGTTGGGTGAATTTTATAGATAGGTTATATTAGTTTGGGAATATTATTTAAGTAGATTATATACAAATGTTCCTTTTGGTCATAAAATTTAAGGGTCTGTTTTCTATTTATCTTATCTTCTATTGAGATAAGTTTTACCAAAGCAATAAATACGTCTACAAGTAGGTAACAAAAATATATAATTTTTGTCATTTTTTCTTTGTTCAACTTTTAGATAACCAGATGTTACAGTTACAGTGTGGTCTAAACATTTATAATTTTCGGAACACCTTCATGTAAATTAAATGTCGAACATTTATTATTATATACAAAAGCTAGTTGGAGGGCGTCACGGTTTCCCATATCAAATAATATATATAATGGGCGCATAAAAAAACAATGGGTTTTTGTCCAGTCGCTGATTCGGGAGATTGAGAAGTCATTATAAAATCGTATTGTTTCTTGCTTTACAAATGGAAGTGACTGATTAATCTTTTGAACGAACTCCAACATAAGATACCTAAGTATCAACAATCATTATTACAGTCGACATAAAAATGTATTTTATTTCTATTTCATTCTGTAGTACCTACTTGTCATTTTTATGAGGCAATTTTGGAAAGGCGATAGGACTTTAAAATTAGATTCGTTTTAGCCTGGGTAGAGTCTAGATGTGATTTCTAATTGTATAAAGTTTCTTAATAATAATTGAAGTTCAAGTTCAGTAAGTTCTTTGTTAATTCTTTTAATTGAAGGCCTATTTGTTTCCAATCACTTTTTATAAAGATTAAAGTTGTTTATTTTAGTAATTGAAATAAATTCAGTTTTCAATTTTAATTAAAGTTTCGTGTAGGAATTAATATAATTATTCGTAATTATAATAATTTACCGATTATAAGTTGTAAATTAATGAATATGATTTTCTTCTAATTTTGATTATCGTTTAATTGTTTTATCCTTTTTTTTATTTATAAATATTTATTTCTTTGTTGTTATTAATTTTCTTTATTAATTTTAATTATTAAATTAGTTGTTTTGAGCCCAAACCTATGCGTTTTATTTCTAATAAAGTTTTAGTTATGTTGTTGACAGAAGGGTCATTTAATTATTGTTTTCCTTTTAAGTGGATGACCGGCAGAGATCCAGAATTATAAAAGGTGAGTAATTTTACATTACTTTAATACAGATTAATAAAGTTGATATTCTTTGTTTATTCTTCTTTAATTGAAACCGCTCGTAAAGCTTGAATCGAACCCGTAACAATTTGAATAGCATATTGGGATTCAGTTGGATTGAGCTATAAAAATATATTCTGTAATACTATATATACAGGGTGGTCCAACGAAAAGTTTGCACCTAGCTTTTCTCTTTTTTTTGTAGTCGAATGCGAAAATGCTCGGACACGTCGATTTTGCTTTTGAGGGGGACACATTTTAAACATATTTTTCGATCTGCGCCTTTAACCCCCTAGCGGGAGTGAGTAACAACCCTAAAATTTTAAATGGAAAGAGGGGTCTAATGACATATCATTTGAAAGGACACAAAATTGTCTTTCTAATGATACCCTATTTGTCGAATTTTACTAAAACAGTTAATACGAAAACGACTTTAAAGACATTAAGCCGATAATTTTGGTATTAATGAGAAATACAAATAAGTTTTAATTATTGCGAGTGAAAACACCTGCAATCGTTAGTACATTCCAATGTTTGTTAGTTTTAACATTGCTTTGTAAAAAAAGTAAACAAGCTGTTAAATTGATTTATTAAAACGTTACATTAACAAATGTTGAAAATGTGACCCATTTGATTCCATACAATAATACAGATTTTGTTCAAATCTATTTCTAACATTTTGTAGCATATCAGGTGTTATGTTTCTGCACTCTTCTGTAATGCGTTGGCGAAGATCTTCTATGGACTCGGGCTTCGTGGCAAAACATTTATTTTTTAAGTGCCCCCAAAGAAAAAAGTCTAAAGGCGATAAATCCGGTGACCTGGCAGGCCATTCAATTGGGCCCCTCCTTCCAATCCACCGTCCAGGGAACCGGTCATCTAAGAACTGTCTTACAGGAGCCACATAGTGCGGAGGTGCTCCATCTTGCTGGAAATAAAGCCGATCAGCAGTATGATTTTGGTCATCTTCTATTATTTGTGTTATTAAAGGATCAATTGTGTCTTCAAGCATGTTTAGGTACACTTCACCAGTTAAATTTCCAGGAATAAAAAGTGGTCCTATAATATGATTTCCTAATATGCCACACCAGACGTTTATTTTTTGAGGATACTGGGTATGAACCTCACGGAATAAATGTGGGTTACTGTCATCCCAGTAACGGCAATTGTGCCTATTTACAGCTCCATTCAAATAAAATGTGCATTCGTCGGAAAAACAAATGTTAAATAATAATTGCGGATCTTCAATTAAACGCTGGCTCATTGCTTCACAAAATTGCAGCCTTCTATCAGGATCATCCTCATTTAGTTCCTGTACTAATTTGATTTTGTACGGATGAAATTTGTACGCTTTTAAAATTCGTATTATGGACGAACGGGATACACCTGAGGCTTCAGCTAGTTGACGGGTACTTTGACTATGATCCATTTCAACATGCCCTAAAACAGCGACTTCCACAGCTTCATTTCTGATCGGTTTCTGCGGCTGGTGTTTTACATTACAGACAGATCCGGTATCTACAAACTTTTTAACTAACTTGCCAACGTACACATCATTCACATTTTTATCGGGATGTCTCTCATTAAATAAGCGAGCCGTAAGTCTAGCACTACTATTATTTTGAAAATAAAGTTTAACAATTTCAACTCGTTCTAGAATGGAATAAATCATTTTGTACGGTAAAAGTAAAATAACTTGAGAAGCAACCAAACTGAATCAATGAAAAGACTAAAATAAACGGTGTAAATTCTTTTCCTACACGTATCTGCAGTTTTTATTTCAACAAAAAACGCAAACGATTAGTGAGGAATTTAGTTCTGATAAATAAGATAGTGTTTTTGAAATCCCGTTTTTCTTCAAAGTAAATAATTTAGAAATGATTGTAGTTGTTTTCAGTCGTAATAATTAAAACTTATTTGTATTTCTCATTAATACCAAAATTATCGGCTTAATGTCTTTAAAGTCGTTTTCGTATTAACTGTTTTAGTAAAATTCGACAAATAGGGTATCATTACAAAGACAATTTTGTGTCCTTTCAAATGATATGTCATTAGACCCCTCTTTCCATTTAAAATTTTAGGGTTGTTACTCACCCCCGCTAGGGGGTTAAAGGCGCAGATCGAAAAATATGTTTAAAATGTGTCCCCCTCAAAAGCAAAATCGACGTGTCCGAGCATTTTCGCATTCGACTACAAAAAAAAGAGAAAAGCTAGGTGCAAACTTTTCGTTGGACCACCCTGTATACTATATAATACCCGCTAAATTCAAAATGGTTACCATACCATCAAAGTCGAATTAGTGGTGGTATGCGTTGCGATGTTTTTCCGAGAGTAGAGTTTGGATTTTTGTGCTTAGTTTGTCTTTTTTCTAGGTATTTTTAGTTTGTCCGATGTAAGTTGCTCCACAGCCCTTGCAAGGAATTCTGTATACTACATGGGTATTTGTATTTTTAATGGTGTATATATTTTTATTTTATTTTAATGATAGAATGGCTATACAATATTACTTTACTAATATTATAACTATTGACGATTTTAATTAAATTTAGTTCGTGGAGATTTGACTGTTATTTTTCATCACTAAATATAGTAATTTATTTAGCTAGGGAGTAAAGTAGTAGATTGCCTGTCTGCGGCTGATAGTTCAAAGCGGAGCGAAGCAATATCCGAGGTTGGTGCAAAAAAATTATGGCAAAATATTGACTAGAAACAACTGCGTATGGAAAATGCAGAACCAAAAGAAAAAAATAGCAAATATAGATATCACCAAAAAGATTCATAGACAATGTAGCACCATTGCAAAACCAAATGAACTATTTAAGATTATAAAAACCTTAACCAAAAAACAACCATTTGAAGAAACGAAGATTTCATTTAAAAGACATAAAGATAATTTCTAACATATTGTGACGGATATGAAAATGTACACCTGTTGGCAACACCGCTGGGTGTTTAGGTATACTCGAGTTGGTTATGTCGCAGACCGCCGTGGAATAAAATGGAAGAGACTAGAAACCTGCAGAACGTTCTCGCGTAATGTGGAACACGGAATGAGGTGTCTCCGTCTCTATAGGTATAGAGACGGAGACACATACAGCAAGGACAGTGAATAGTTGAATACAGTGTTGTGACATAGAAATAATACTAGTGAAATAAATAGTAGAAAGAAATAGTATAAATAAGTAGTAGACAAAAATACAGTCATATTAGTCCATTAATACAGCTCACCCAGAAAAATAATCGACTTCATTAACTCTTAAACACGGAGGTCGGGTGACATGGACCCGAGCCGCCCTATAATTCATGATTTCGTGGTGCGTATGTGGGGGTCCCGTCGGCCGGCCGTCTAGCCTTCTATTAGTAGATGTGCTGTACTAATATGGTATTAATTTTTTTCTCGGGCTTTTATTTTGCATAATCGGGTCCCGGGAACCCAACGTCCGTGCTTGTGTACAATGGATAGAATGAAGAAGATTAAGGTAACTGATGATAATTTTGAAGCAGCAAGAGATGGTAATGTGGCTCAAGAAGTAGAATGTTCTAAGAGCACAAGGTGCCACTTCTGCCCATTAGGAAAAGACAGAAAGACACAAAGCAGATGCCAAAAATGTAAAAGGTCCATTTGCCTACAATGCTAATAAAGTATGCAATAACTATCCGCATCAGTTGTCAAGCTGAACAAAGTGTTTTTTTATACCTATCTATTTTTTTAAAGATACATGTACTTATGCAATCTAAGGAAATGTATTTTGACGACTAATTAGGACCAGTTTTTGTTTTTAGCAATTTATATTTCTAGAGTTGTTTTATTATTTTTGTGGTCATTTATGTAGGTGCCAAACAAATTATATGTTTTTTTTTTTGTATTATTTTATTTTAAAAAAAGTGTATTTGATATTTTTTTAAGGTTTTTGTGTTTTTGCTATCTAAGGAAATGTTTTTTGACGACTAGTTAGGACCAGTTTTTGTTGGTTGTGTACCACTCAGAATTTTGGGGGTCTCAGGGATCCATGGTCCGTAAATATGGATATTTCACGCACGTCCGTGTATAAGTGATAAGAAGATTGACCTGCTGGGTGAAATATGATACCTATTCATATTTCACCCAGCAGCCACAATAGAACCTCAGTGGAGGGTCCACCGCAGACCCACTCATTTTGAACTTACCTACTTACCTAGTGCATTAACGTTATTAGTTTGTTTAAGTGTTTTGATATTAAGTGTAAATAAATAGATTTTATTAAAACGAATCACACACACTACGAACAACGAAAAACGTTACAATATGTATTACAGCTGATCACGTAAGAGCTATAAAATTCGACAGCCCAGTTTCAGAAAAACAATTAAATTTGTAATTTAAAAAAATTCTAATACATCTATTGCATGAATAACATAAATATCCACACAAAAGCTAATAGGCATACTTTAAAATATTTGGAAAGCAAAAACCAAGCAATCAAAATCCTAAATTAAATAAAAAGTTATAATTTTATTGATACGCTAAAGTTGTCTAATTATTTATTATTCAGTCCTTGGCTGATCCCTCACAATTATTCAGTTGATGCACCTGGGAGCAATCATTCTCTCGACATTTAAGACCGAGTTTATACAGCTTAAGCATATGCATAATTATTAATTGGGGTATACAACAATATAATACTCGTATATATGCATATCTATCTGCATTTGTGAATTATACAGAGCACAGTTGTTGACTTTTTACCCAAATTTTGTGTTTTGAATATGGTAAGTTTTTGTTTTGATTTGATATACGACTATATTTGTGTTTATGTTCTATGAAGCCCACCTAACAAACGTTGTTCGAGAATACCATTTATGCATGGCAGTCATAAGACGACCACTTACTCTCAGTTGTTCGGCTCGCCAGTTCTCAAGAATTGACGTTAAACTTCTTATCCGCTAGTCTAAATGTATTTTTACTGTCGGAAACTGAGATAACTCATTCGTATATTTATATAACAGTAACAAATTTGTACCTACAGCAAATTTCATGATTAAATTTTGATGTCCCTCGTACATGCTTTGAGCAATGTTATCCATTTCAACTGTAACATATTGTGTTTATTTTTAAACTTTTCCGGATATAAAACAAGCCACCGTATTCGAGCATTGCCATTGTGGGGAAAAAGTTTCTCCCAATTAAGCTAATTTAATTTCGATGTTTTATCCATCTGGGATATAAGTAATCAAGAAAGAAATTAATTGGGACTATCAGCGTAGAGAGGGCATTTGTGAAAAAGTTTCTGTATTAGGTGTTTCAGCTGCGAGTGCTATATATGACTAATGGATATCTTAAAGGGAATCCAAACAAAAACAACAATAAAGTTTGATAAAGTACCTACGACCGAAATAAAATTTAATCTAGACGTGTATCAGATGAAAGTAACATACTATTACATTTTAGGATCCATTTACGATCATGGTCCTTTGTGTCCAAATAGTAGATAATATACAGGGAAGTCATAACAACATAACTTTATCAAATAATAGAAATTATTAACAAAATAACAATTAAAATAATAAATAACTGATAACAATAATAATAAAAGTAAAAACCAATAACAAGGTTCATTTTTTAAACGCAATTTGAATCTTGGGCAAGGGTTCCTTCATAGCCATCGTCTATATGCTTACTCACTAGTGTACCCGCCTAACGTAAATTTCTTCCCTGGTCTTTTCATATAACACAAGGATGTTAGTAGGCTCACTCGCCAAGAAATTAACAAGATTAGACTTGCGAAGATATATTGAAGGACAGTTCCATTGGAATCTTGTTAAACGTTCTTTATTAGTATGTTGAGTCCCTGTCATCATGACTAATTTCAATTGAATCGTCTGTGTAAGTAGTGGTTATATTTAAACTATTAGATATGCAATTTGCGATACTTTCCTCACTAACAAAATTTGGATTTTTTA
Source organism: Apoderus coryli (assembly GCA_911728435.2). Lineage (NCBI taxonomy): Eukaryota > Metazoa > Arthropoda > Insecta > Coleoptera > Attelabidae > Apoderus > Apoderus coryli. The sequence continues at coordinate 5,690,871 of OU452213.1, read as the reverse complement.
TAAAATTGTTCATAGCTGACGTAAATTCTTGATTTATGTGCTATATACTCATAACGATACGGATTACAGTATTTGGGTTTTTTTTATTCCTAAAATTCTCAGTTAGAGAGTAGAAGTACATGGATTTTCACATCACATCCTTTTCCTGCTCTACCGTTCTAGCTGTCTGTGACCTTCCTGTCCCCCCACTTCGGTTTAGTGTGTTTGGAAATTGAAATTTACCTCGTGTATTATCTAAATAATTTTACGAAAATGTGAAACAATGATTAAGGGAACGTTTGCATGTGTTTCTCAACAAATTTTTAAATCTACAATCGAATAACTTTATACAAAAATATTATTCATTTCTATTTCGAAGAATATGTCTGTACATAATATTGTATATTTACCCATAGAGTTTAAAATTAAATCAACTCAACATTATCTGTTAAATATTTCCCATGGCTTACCTTCAGCATATTTCAATTTTCCTCATGTATACTTATCGAATTTGCATTTAATATGATTTTCTGTTTCAACTGCTGCTACGTAGGAAGCGTTGAAGTAAAATTAGGAAAGAGATTTTGCAGAAAAAATAAAATAAGGAATACTTTTCCTTATTGCTGTACACATACTTCAGTGTAACACAAATTCAGCAGAAGGAAAGTGGAAAAGCGAATAAATTATAGAATTTGTCGTTGGCTTGGATAAATCTTTTTAGAAATTCACAAATAGAGAAGCACAATAATACTTGAAGCTTTTTGCTGATAGGTGTTGGTTGAATAAAGCAAGATTAAAGTTTTCAAATTTATAAAAGTTTTTCTGTTTCCATTTAAACTTATTCCTGGAGAAAAGCCCTTACGTGTTAAAGCTGTATAATTACAGAACGAATAAGGAAATTAAATATTTTTGGTTAAATAACTTATATTTATTTCAAAACCATTTTTTTGTTTGTGTATAATGATGAATAATCCGCGGGGATTGTTTGGACGTCACACGAAATCATGGCAGTCACTTGAACGTCGTTTAACAATGTTTGCACACATTGGTGAGACATCGAAGCAAGAACAGTTTGTATCTTACTGGACATGTATTCTTTACTAAGAGTCAAACATAGAATGGAAGGAATCCTTGATAACTTTCAACTCGTTTTTAAGCTCATCGACTCTGTCTTTTTGTCGACCAATTTCTATAGTGTATTGTTCCGCAGCATCAATCACATATTTTTCAAATATCTGTGACTGCCTCTAAAGTTTAAATATCAAATCGTCCTTTAATTCTACTTTTTTTTAAAGGTTGTAACGCAATTATCACGCATTGTGCTTGGGCGTCACCAACTAGTTCAGTCTTCGTGGGTATTCCCGGAATCCAAACACATTCAGAATCAAGGGTAGAACAATCTGAAAAATATGAGCGCCAGTCAATTTTTCTTTTCTTAAGAAAAAGTGACTATTTTAAAAATGTTTCCATTTAAAGAAGCCTCAACAAAAGTAAAGCTTATAAATGGAAAACTTTACCTTGTTTTTTTTTTTTAAATTAGAGTGAATAAGAGCTATCACGATTTATATTTATTTGTAAACATGAAATCCCTTGCGGGATTTCCGAGTCATTTTGTGGTAGTCTTATCGATGACAAAAGTCGTTGGAGGTTATACTTTTTTATTATTATTATTATTTTTTATTCTTTTTTTTTTAAATTTTTATTTTTTTTAATTTTTATTTTTTTAAATTTCTTTTTTTTTAATATTTTTTTTAATTTTTATTATTTTTTTTTTAATTTTTATTTTTTTTAAATTTAGTAGAAGTAGCATTTTGGGCAGTTGTGTATAGTTGTTGTTCCGAAATTTTTCTATAGAAAACAGTAGTCCCCTCGGCATTGCACACAAAATAAATTTTTGTAGACGTGTAAAAAGTTGCAAAATTCATAATTTTGCCGTATTGATATACCGTTGAAAAGTACCCTATTCACATGGGAAAAAAGTAATTTTCCATTTGTACACTTTCCTCGACTTTTCCCAGTTTTTCAACAAAGCCGCGACTATCGCTAACACAGTTATGGTTTGCTAGGTGGGTTGCGCATATTAATCGGTTATACTTTAAGCTCAGTTTTCAAGAGATGGCCACCTAGATCCCCGACATCAACCCTGTTGACTATTTTATTTGGGGTCGATTAAAGCGATTAGTTTACGAAGACCACATAGAATTAGTGGACAGGAGTATTAATTTCTGTGAGATTATTCGAAATGAACCCTAAAGGATTAGAAAAGCAACCAAACATTTGATGGTGCGACAAATAACGTGTGTACAAGTAGGCCCATTCCATTTTGAAAATGTTTTAAAATCATTTTTATTCGTTACTGTTTGTTCTTGTTGCTTGTGTTAACTTATTTTTTTTTCTTTTTATTTAAAACACCGTAGTAAGTTAATAAATGTTAAAAAAATTAAATGTATGCAGTGTTTTCTTGATTCCATCGGAAAATACAAAAAAAAAAGAAATTGTTCTTTCAAGAAAAAGTAAAGTGTTGTTGTTACCAGTTTTCCGAAACAGGTAAAATTTAAATGTGTATTACAGACGAAATTTATACGAGTAAGCTACGCACATCTGTGTACTTCCATACCTCCCTATCAGGTTTACCAAATATTATATACAGGGTGAGATTTTCGATACGAAGTCAATCAACTAAATTTTTAAGTGCAGTTCTAGAATTTTCCTAATTTCAATACTCTTGTTTAATGACCCATAGCAGTAGAAATTGACGAAAAAGTAAAAAAATATGATCCAAAAAGTTTTAGGTAAAATCTGTAAATATATTATTATTAAGGAAGAATAATTCTTCTTCTTCAAGTGCCGTGTCCTCCCAGAACATTGGCGATCAGTCGCATGATCTTCACTTTGTCCACAGCAGACCTAAACAGTGTCGTAGTGCTTACTCCATACCACTGGCGAAGATTCCTGAGCCACGATGTTCTTCGGCGACCAGGACCACGCTTTCCCTCTATTTTTCCTTGAATGACTATATGAAGCAATTCATATTTCGGATTTCTCATTACGTGGGCAAAGTACTCCAGCTTTTTTCTTTTGATGGTATTAAGCACCTCTCTTTCTTTATTCATACGCTGTAGAACCGCTTCATTCGTCACTCTGTCCATCCATGATATCTTCAGCATTCTTCGGTAAGCCCACATTTCGAAAGCCTCAATCCTCCTACACATTGCCTCAGTGAGGGTCCATGCTTCCATCCCATAGAACAATATGCTGAAGACATAGCAACGCAATATGCGTATTCTTAGGGGAATTCTTAGAGCTCTGTTGGTTAACACTTTCAGCATGTTCTTAAATGATGTTCTCGCTTGCTCTATTCTGCTTTTGATTTCTTGAGTTAGATCCCATTTTTCATTCACCCAGCAGCCCAGGTATTTGTATTTTTGTACTCTTTCCACTATTTCTCCATTTATGCTAATATCTGTTAAGTTGTCAGCTATATTTTTGTTTTTGCTGACAGCCATCCATTTGGTCTTCTTTATATTTAATCGTAGACCCATTTGTTGGCTGCGGTCTGTTACCGCTGATAACAGTGTCTGTAGATCATCTTTATCTGTTGCTAGTAGGACTGTGTCGTCCGCATATCTTAGATTGTTGATGACCACTCCATTAGCAATTATACCCTCTGTTCTGTCTTCGACGGCTTCTCTGAAAAATTTTTCTGCATATAAGTTAAACAGAAGGGGGGAGAGCACACAGCCTTGTCTAACTCCTCTCATAATGGGCACTTCTTCAGAAGAATAATTGTCAGGTTTAATTGGTCATTTATTATTCCCCACAAGAGGCTTTTGAAGTGGTAGGAATATGTCAAGTTCCTCATAACTCACCCTGTATAAGCTACTGTTTAACTCGTCATTTTTATTTTAAACTTACTATTATTATTATTCATTGGTTTACTTAGACCGCCTAGAGTTTTCATGAATTTGACTTCAATTAATTTTATACAATCAACATCTGTTTGTTCGCAATTATATACAAAAGTTAGCAAAACTGCTGAAAAGGCTCTATTATTCAAAACAAATATAAATACGAGTATTTAATTTAAGCCATTGTTTTAGTTTTGCCTTGAGTATATTACCAGAGACAGAATTGTTGTTAAGAGATGTTTTATATGAATTGAAGATTCATAATATAAAACTTTTGCTTGCCGAGTTTTAAATGAAAGAAATAACCAAGCGTGAATTTTAGCGTACCTACTTATAGTTTGAGTTAGGGGAGCTATGGAAACTTGAAGTTTATCTGCGTTATACTCGGTAAATAATGAAGTATAATATAGTTGTGTATTTTTCCAAGTATATTATCTTACAGATCAGAGATTAAGATCAAGTTGCACAATATTATTTAGAGGATGTCCAGTTTAACAGATTGACTACATCTTAATTATTATGGGTTACATATAAAAAATCAAATAAAGGTAGGTGTCAGTAAAATAAAATATTTGGGTTACCTATGTGTCATTTAAACGCAGTGAAAAGTATGGTTTAATTTTCTTAATGAGTAATTAATTCTGATGTGTCACATCATAATATGTTAGATAATTATGTTAGTGATACGCCGCGCCGTGTCGTTTTGTAGGTGTATTTTGTAATAAAAGAACACTACTTAACTAATTTCAAAAATAGTACAACAACAACAAGAAAAAGGATGGATTCAACGACTTATATATATTTGACATGCTCGACATTTAGTCTCCTCCAAAAGGAGGTTTAAAAAAACGTGGTTATAATATATCAAATGCATAGACACAACATGCCGGATACATTAATCTATTATGGTTATGGTTTTTTGTTAAATATTCCGTAAATCCAAGGTCAATTTAATAGACAATTGGGTGCATATCCTGGGTACTCACACGCAGCGTTACATAGGCTGTAGCTTTCGTCTGAGAAATTTATTTATAAGTCTATTGACGGATTTTCAGTTCCAGTGAAATAGTATTCGTGCCTGTCAACACTCACGGAACTAAAACTGTAACCATTTTGAAATTAGCGGGTATTATGTACATTCAGAAAGAATACTAATGTTATAGCTCAATCCAAATGAATCCCAATATGCTATTCAAATTGTTACGGTTCGTTTCAAGTTTTACGAGCGGCTTGTAATTCAACTTTTAATTAAAGCAGAACAAACAAAGAATATCAACTTTATTAATCTGTATTAAAGTAATGTAAAATTACTCACCTTTATAATTCTGGATCACTTTCGGTCACCCACGTTGTATTTAAAAGAAAATATTTAATTGGTTGACTCTTTTGTCAATAATTTATCGAAAACTTTATTAGAAATAAAACGCAAAAGTTTGGGCTAAAAACACTTAATTTAATAATTAAAACTAATAAAGAAAATTAATAACAACAAAGAAATAAATATGTATAAATAAAGTAAAAAATTTAGAAGAAAATCTTAGTTATTACTTGTACTACTTAAAAATAAGAAAATTAATATTATTACGAATAATTATATTAATTCCTATACGAAACTTTAATCACATATTTTTTGTTATCAGGTTTCTGTGGCGTCCTTGGTGGGGCGTTCGCTTCGCATGCGAAATGTTAGAGGTTGGAATCCCAGTTTTGACAATAATTTTTTTAATTTTTTTTTATTTATTTTTTTTTTTTATTTTTGCTTTTATCTTATTATTTTTTTTAATTTTTTTTTATTGTTCTTTTTCAACTTTTCTTTTTTATTTTTTTTTAAATTTTTTTTATAACCCTCAATGACTTTTATCGTAGATAAGACTACCACAAAACGACTGGGAAATCCCAAAGGGATTTCTTGTACATTTACTAAAATCTATAGTATAGCTTCCCAATAATCCTAAAGACTAGTTTTTCATCAGGTAAAAAATCTTGACAACTATGCTTACTAGTGACTGTAAAACAACAACCAATACACAGGTAACCTTCACCTTATAATTACATGAGCTATACTAAATTACTTACAAACAAACTGACTAACGTGTTATGAAGCATTCCATAAACACAAATCCTTATAATTAGAACTGCGTTGATTTTGGGATCACACAAACTTGAGAGGGTCAAACACCGCTCTTGCCGCAGAGAACTCTTTGGTAAATTTCAGCAGAATGTTTAAACTACAACTCAACCCCTACCCTAAGCTAATCTCGCACAGTTTCATGTCTTGCGGACAAACAGAAACTTTTTCACAACAGCGCCTTGCCATACATGATGTAATAAGAGAAAATGAGGGTTTTGTGGCAATTGTGTTAAAGGCCCCTTTGAATAATTTAGCTGTAAAAGTTTATAAACTTGCGGTAAAGATTGCGAATAGGGATCTTTTTTTGGCGATGATAGAGAATTAGATGGTTTTGAAATGAAAAACTTTTTATCCTAAATGTTTTTTACAGAGCGAATTTGAAACTAAGTTGTTGCGGAGATTAAAATGCGCCCCAAACTTGAGATTACAAGAATAATATTAGAATTTCTTTTAAATAATGCATACCTGAAGTGTAAGTGGGAGCAACTTAAATTGCGATATATATTGCTATGCAATAGCCGGCTTAACGAAGCCACTTTATTTCGAAGAAGAAAATTCAGTTTTTTGTAAATCAAATACATATTTTTATTAAACTAACATGCACGAAAAGAAATTATTTGTATGTAATACATTTGCCGAATTGTTGAAAATTTGAAATGGTTGCGTAAGTTTTCTAATCCTGCGTAATGACACAAGGTTGAATATCTAATAGGCAATCAATTAGCATTCAATAATTAAAGTCATTGTTATTTTAGAATTAATTTAGGTAATCATCTTAGCGAAACAAAACTTACAGAGTTATTGTAACCATTTTGAAATTAGCGGGTATTATGTACATTCAGTAAGAATACTAATTTTATAGCTTCAACCAAATGAATCCCAATATGCTATTCAAATTGCTACGGTTCGATTCAAGTTTTACGAGCGGTTTCAAATAAAGAAGAACAAACAGAGAATATCAACTTGAATAATAACAGAATCAAATTATTCAACGAAAGAAACAAACAACTAAAATAAGCTTTAATAATCTGTATTTAAAGTAATGCAAAATTACTCACCTTTCTAATTCTGGATCACTTGTATTTAAAGAAAAACAATAATTCAAAGACCCTTTTGTCAAGAATTTATCGAAAACTTTATTAGAAATAAAACGCAAATTTGTGGGCTAAAAACACTTAATTTAATAATTAAAACTAATAAAGAAAATGAATAACAACAATAAATAAATATGTATAAATTAAAGAAAAAGAATAAAACAATTAAGCGATAATGAAAATTTAAAAGAAAATCTTAGTCATTACTTGTACTACTTAAAAATAGGAAAATTAATATAATATCGAATAATTATATTAATTCCTGTACGAAACTTTAATTACTACTGAAAACTGAATTTATTTCAATTACTAAAAGAAATAACTTTAAAACTTTATAAAAACTAATTAAAACAAAAAGGCCTCCAATTAAAAGAATTAACTTACGAAACTTTATACAATTCACTACTTCAGAATAAAAAGAAATGAACTTAGTCTTTAAAGAAAAACTAGAAAATAATTCTTAACTGAAAAATCTACTAAGTCCAAAAACAAATTAAAATATTTAATTTAACTTTATATAATTAGAAAACACGTCTTTACTCAATCAAGGCTAACACGATTCTAATTTAAAAGTTCTATTGCCTTTCCAGAATTCCTCATAAAAATCACAAGTAGGTACTACAGAATGAAATAGGCCAATCAGAAAAAAGGCCATGTTTACAATATACCCAAATACATCTACAGGGTGAAAAGATTCACAAAATAAGATACATTTTTATTTGTATGTCGACTTTAATAAAGGTTCTTGATACTTAGGTATCTTATGTTGGAGTTCGCGACTGGACCAAAACCCATTGTTTTTTTATGCGCCCTTTATATATATTATTTGATATGGGAAACCGTGACACCCTCCAACTACTACCTTCCGTATATAATAATAAAAGTCCGACATTTAATTTACATGAAGGTATTTCGATGTTCAAAAGTGAGACCACACTGTATTTAAAACATGTCATTCTTCGAACAAGAAAACACGGTCCATCTGTTTCTGAAAGTTGAACAAAGAAAAGAGACAAAAATTATATATTTTTGTTATTCATTTACCTACTTGTAGATGTGTTTATTGCTCTTCGTAAAACCCATATCAATAAACGATAAGATAGATAGAAAACAGACCCTTAAATTTTATGACTAAAAGGACAGTTTAGGAACATTTGTTAACAATCTACTTAAAATAATATTTAGAAAAATATTATATTTCCCAAACTAATAGAAAATATCTATAAAATCACCCAACGAGTATACACAATACCAGTGGCGTGGTGTCTTATTACAGTATCGCTATATTAGCCAAAGAGCAAGATCAACGGAAAAGAGAAATACTGGAGATGATTTGTAAGATTAAACGCACACAACCATCAATTCGACTTTGATGGTACCGCTATATATTAGCCAAAGAGCAAGATAGACGGAAAAGAGAAATACTGGAGATGAATTGTACCAAAAAAGATCCTAATAGGGGAGGGGGGAGACGACTTTAGGGACAGTGGAATCTTCTTTTTTTTATTAGAAAGACATCATTTGAAATAGTAAATTTAAAAAAAAATCTGTGGTAAAACCATTATTAAAGCCATACATACCTGGTAATTTTGTCACTTTTTCCATAAATATTGAACAAAAATATGATATTTTGACACTGAGTTATCTTCTATAGTCATTTATTTACCTCACTAATGCACCAATGTTTAATAAAACACATTTGCATCTAAAAAAATAAAATAGTATGTAAATTGTAAAATTCTAAATTAGTCTACCGAAGTGAAGTTTGCTGAGTATTAAATATTCGAGATTAGTAATGTTGCCAGGCTGATTTATTTTTATAAAATTGATATGATATGAATTCAGTATTACACATATTTATATCACATGCCCTTGTTTATTAATAAGCTGATTCAATTTAATCAAAAATCATTGGTTTCTATCAAACTAATACTTTTCTCCCTAATACCACAAAATCATTTTTTTGAGATCTATGTCACAAAATAAACTTGCAATAGCTTTGGCATTTGTTCTCTTTTGTTTACTCTTCTGCTTTGGTCTGCTTTTTAGGCGAATAAACGACACATTTGACGCCAATCATTTTTATTTCTTTGTGTTTCGTTTCTCCCGCGTGATGTTCTCAAATAGTCTAAAGAACAATAAAAGCTTTAGAGCGAAACAAACTTTTAAAAGGATGTATAAAACAGTGAGAACTTATATGGTGCCAAATACTGCGTATAGTTGGGCTTCTACGTCGAACTAACATTTTATTGTGTATTCTGGATATTATACAAAACTATTCCAAATAAAATCTTAAAGAGCTGAAAGTATATAAAATACTTATACTATATTGTTCAAAAACCTCAGAGACAGTGGAAGTTTATTATAGACATCTTCTCCTGTGTATAAAAAGATTAATAAATACACTTCACTTCTATTGTGGAACGACGTTATAAAAGTTAATATCCTCCATAAACTGAAGCAGTAATCTATTTAACCGGCTATGAAATAGGTAATAAAATATTTTACAATTTTGTAGAGCGTAACTTAAAATTAATCAGGAATAAAAGAAAATAATGACCTCATTAGAAGCATGAAGGAAATCTGGGACATTGTGTTCTTCCAATTGCATTGAATATTATGTTGTCTGAATATTAATAAATTATCTTGTATTTTCTAGCCTTATGCATACATCTTGTTAAAATTTGAGGAATGAAAAAGTATTGCTATAATAGATATAATTTATTGGCCCAACCTGACCGTTAGAATACTTGTTTAACATAAAAACATTAATGTTTCATTTAAATGCGGTTTAATTGCGCTATAACTGTTATTGTCTCGAGGAGTTAAAGAAATATTTTGGGAAAGTTTATTTACCGGAAAGGAAAAATGTCACAAATTTATATCAAAGAATCTGCTAAGGAGATAGAAATAAGTAAAAATAGAAAATTGTTTAGAATTACGTGATAACGGTGGAATATTTTATAGTACATTCTCATAGTGTCAAAAAGGTGGAATTATTTTGGATTATACTCTACCTTGTACTCCACAGTGAAACATAATAAAAGCTGTATGATTAAACGGTACGGTATTAGAAAAAGCACAAGCTTTAATTTTCCAAGGTCAAAGTTATAAAACGTTATTATGGGGTAAAGCTGTGTATGTAGCAGCGTATTTATGGATTAGAAACTCAACTTAATTATTAAAATAAGAATAATTGAAATAGGAAAATATCCAGATAGCATAAGTAAAACATATTCGATTGTTTGTTGCAACTACAAGAAGAAGAACAAAAACAAGACGTAACATTTCAAAGAAGAGGAGTAAATTTACCAAAAAAGATCTCAAGATTATTAGTTGAAATTCACGAAATTTGGAATGCTAAATTACCAGGAAGCTGTTACAGGTATCGTATCAATGTGCTTCATGTTTCCTATGCATTTTTATGCACTAACCCATTACACAATATTACTATTGGGAGAATGTTTATACCAGCAACTTGATACGTATTTCGTATGTCAAAGGCTAAGTCGGCGTATTTTGCAATTTTGTTATTGTAAGTTTTTCTTAAATTATTGTCCGGTGGAACAGCCACATCAATAATTATAAATGCCAACTTTTTATTTAAATCGATCCAGAGTTTGTCAGGTTTGTTAGGTTGCACTGGTTTGTCTGTAATAATTATTTGTGTGTCCCAGTAAACTTTATGATTGTGGTTCTCTGCTAACGATTGCTGCTCATACTTGTAATACGGGTCTGTAACGTTCTTTAATTTGATGATTTTCATTATTTCCATGTGTAAAATCCTTGCAACATTATTGTGCCTTTCTGTGTACTGTGTGGGCACTAGGCGTGAGCATCGTGAGCGCATATGTTGGATGGATTCAGCCGTTTTGATACACACTCGACAGAGCACTGATGGAATCTGGTTCTTGATAATATTTTTTTCATATGCTCTTGTCATTATCACCGGCGATTTTCCAGTTAGTGGTATTTTGGTTAAATATGATAGAGAGCTATTCTTGTCAACGCCTTGGCCATCCAGGTTGTTTAAATATCTGCAGTGTAATGCTTTGCTCTTGAGTGTTTCTATTTTTCCCTCTATTGTTTTCTTGGTATTCGTTTTCATTTTCTAGGGATAGGTTTAAAGGTGAGTATTTAATACCTGCTTTAGTTCTATGTATTTCACTGTTTTTACTTTTAAAATGATTTACTAACTTCGGTATTTCTTTTTTACAGGTGCTTTCTAGTTTTTGGATTCTCCTGCCTCCGTGACAACTTGGTAAGTATAATCGCATCGTTGATGATGATGGGTGAAGCATTCGGTGTTAGTAAGTTAGCGTCTGGGTGGTCGATCACGCTCCTACAAGTCCACCTGTCCATTCTAAAATACCAAATGTGTAGGAAAGAACTGGGACTGCCCACCTGTTAATTTCTGTTTCGATGATAAAAATTTGTTCAAAATTTTTGTTATTCTCATTTCATACACATCTCTGATCTTAGCTTTCATTAATTCGTTCTCTATCTGACCTTTCTGCAACATTCCTAAGTATTGGTAAGTTTGATCCCTAAGAGTAGCAATCTCCGTATTATCCATGAGTTTGATGTCGGGTTTTTTTGTAAAAAATCAATACTTTTAATTAACCTGCCCCCGTTACGCCCCAGGCCTTAATAATCTAGTTAGGGCCATATAAGCTACCTATTTCTAGCCGCAACGCTGCCAAGTTTCAAAGAAATCGGTAGGATATATGCGAGTTCATTAAAAAACCGTTATTTACAAAAAAACTTTAACACCTTGTATCTTGGAAACAGTGCATTTCCGGACGTCTGTTTATGGGAACTTTTTTTCATAGAAGGACCTGAGAAATCAGCCCCTTAAATATTGCCCCGTCTTAATAACCTAAACACCCCTATAGTACATAATATTATTGTACATTCAACTTCCTCAATATTGGCTGTATGTAACTTTTTTAGTGAAAAGATTTTGCTTTACTATATACTATTTTTTCAAGCTATACAACACGTAAATAAAATATCTCCATTATATCGCCAGTACACTATCCAAAACTCACAAATACAAATATACAGACAAAAAAATCCACTGCAATTTTTAAGCTTTGCAATACACAAAAGTCCCAAAAGCTTTTCCTCTCTCTATATATATATATGGTCTATACACATTTACGACGACTGCAGAGAGCGCATAAATTTTCTATATATTCGTTTTTGATACGCAAACACAATTCTAGCTACAAATTCAGAGTTAACTGTCCAGAAATATTTCAGCAGTTGAAGCGATATAGGTACTAAAGATTATTCAAAATACAAAAGATACACATATTCCTGTTTAAACAGAAGGTCTACCGAGAATAATACTAGTAATAAAAAAATTTGTGACAGATAACAACAATATATCTTTTTTATAAAAGATACTTACATGGAAATTGTATGTATTCATTGAACACATAAGAATTTAGAACTGAGTGTTTGAGATGAATTAGACCCCGTATATTAAACATGACTGAGCCCCACTGACAAGTATACAAGGGAATGCAATAATCTTCGTAATCCATATAATCCAAGAGTAAATTAACAGATTCCCTATTATCGTTCGCATAAGCAACGGCAAATAAACAGAATTATTAAGAGGATACGTGAAAACAAAATTTTCAGTATGAAAAATTTATCTACGTTATGAATAATCATGAATATTTGAGCATGGGAAATTATGGAAGAAATAATCTTAACATGTTTAGAGCTGACTTGTAACTACAACAGGTAAATTCGTTACACTAATAGTAGTAAAATATATCCAGCGTTCTCCTTAATGATACGCAAATATTATATGGGCGTTATTCTCCATAAAAAATTAATGATAGTTAATACTTAATAAAATTGCATTTTTCCCAGTAAAAACAAAATTTTCAGCTTGAACAGTGGCGTACTTAACGGCAACAATTCTGATATTCTTGCAGAAAATCACGGTTTTTCTTTAATTCCTCGTTCAATCCCAAAAATAAAAGCACTCCTGAGTTGCTTTTCAGAATCTTAGGCGATTTTTGAGTAAAAAAATAACTTTAACATTTGACATTTTTCCGTAAATACCTTAATCTGTTCGTCGTCAATTACTATTATCTTTTAATTTGTTATTTCTACAATCTTGTTAATTATGGTGAATTATTCAACTACAGAAATGGCGCAAATGCATTACGTGTACGGGCTCGACGACGGTATTGTAGATCAAGCCACACGTATTTTTCACCAAAGATATCCCATCGTGCTTTTCCAGATAGTCGAGATCTCTTTCTAATATTCATCGACTTCTTGTTGAAAATATTAGTGTCCGCAGAGGTATATTTGAAGGTAGACCTCAAACTCAGGAAGCTGTGCTGCACGAAGTAGAAGAACATCCTGAAACAGGTACAAGGAAGGTTTGTATAATCTTGAATATTCGCCACTAAATTGCTAGTAGATTTTTCGTTATATCCTTAATATATTTAAGAGTGCAATTATTACTTGCCAGAGATTTTCCAAAGCGTATGACCTTTAAATAAAGGATAAAATCATTACTACACTACAAGTTTGCGTCTTGATTTGTTGGAAGTTTGGAAATCATTTGGCTTTGGCTATTTATTGTTTGAATTTGCCATTTTGATATTATTTTAATGTTGTTTTAAAATAGGTGAAATTTGTGTTTTAAGAGAAATATTTTCTAGCATGTTATGGTAAATGTTTTCGTTATGTCAGTGTTTGTTATATAGCTGTAAAACTGTAGCAGAATTAATGGACCGGAGTTATATATAGATAGGATAATGAATGCAGAGAGTATTACCCCGTCTAAACCCTAATAAGAAAATTAATTTAGCCACTAGGTTCGAATTCAATGATTAATATTTAACGAGTGGTAATCTAGATGTTGCACAATTCTTATTAAAGACTCAGAACAAAATAAAGATAATCAGAAGAATAATGCTAGAATCAAATTATTAAGTGAAAGAAACAAATAACTAATAGCTAATCAAACCTTTTTTAGATGACACAGCAAACTTTGGCCTCGTTCACAACACTTCAACCTTGTTTAACACTACTGTTTCAAGATTTATTCATTTCGTTTCCCTCTCGTAATAAAACTCAACTTTTTGTGGGGTAATTAACTTTATATTTAATTTTAAAAGAAAATCTAACTATAAATTAAAACTAAACATCGAAAAATAAATAAACTAAAACACAAAATAATCGACAATTGATTATCAAACAAAAGCTCTTACTCTAAACTTATATTCGACCTTAATAAGCATTTAGTATGATGGAAAGCGATGTAATTTGCGAGTAATTACATTGATTTCCATCCAAATACCTTCAGTTACTTTATTTAATAAAAAGGAAGAAAACAAAAAAAAAAATAAAATAAGAATTAAAGCAATTATTTCAATAATTCAACTTTAATAAACTTCTGAATTAAAAACGCAAAGAGTAAAATAAAAATAACTTTTAAACTTTAGTAATAATCAAGAAAATGAACTTAGAAAATTTATAAATCTTAAAACAGCTTGCAAGAAAAAATATTTAGAAGTGACTTACTTGAATCTCGAACAAGAACTGACTTTTAAATTTCAAAGCACTCACGAGGTACTTTCTTTCAGAACGCGAATCCAATTACCCCCCCCCCCCCCCCCCCCCTATTATGCCTCAAAAGAGGGATGATAGCCAATGGGAATTCGAAAACGCTAGGTTCAGAACGCATCCCTTACGCAGCGTTAGAATGAAGCACTAATCTCTACTCTCTACTACTAATCTTTAGTCGAACTTCTATTTTCTGTTGTACGATGTGGTTTAAGCGTATCTCCAGAGATGGCGATACGAGGTTTAATTCCGTAAAAATATGAATAATATTTCTATATGATTCAATTCAATTGGTATAATTGCTTAAAGATACTTAATTTATACTAACTATGATTCGACGTGATGTAGATATTTCCCTCGCTGTAGATCCGAGCAAATTCTTCCGCCATATAGCAAAACTATAGTAGTGGTAAAATATAAGCTTGTAAATACAACGAAAGCTTTCAACTCAGTTTGAAAAAAGACTGCCCAAGACTCATACCCCACTGGATGAATCAGACATTGGGAAGCAAAAAAAAACCTCGTAATTAATATCAACATTCCATCGATTATTACAACTTATTCCTTAATTTAAACAATTTATAAACGTATCGACAATGTTAAGGAAAGCAATTCTTGAGCAAATCGGCAACACTGTTGTCTAATAAATATCTGTAACTTTTGTGTTGCACAAAGGAAAGAAAATAGCAAAAAAAATATTATTATCTTAAGAACATGAATATTTGTAAAAGCTTTTAATTTTTATGACGCAGATAACTTTTCTGCCCTTTTAGACCCCATATGTTTGTCGTAACCATAATATAAGGGTACGTTAGTATTTATGTTTAGAAAAAAATAAGAGTGTGTGCATATTGATAAATCTATGGGAATATTTCATGTTATCGTAAAACTAAATTATACAATAACTTGTTAGAAATTGGAGATTCTCAGAAAGAAGTACCTGCCACCCATGTATTCTAAATAATCCGTAAGTTTACCAGTGGCGGGTTCTATTTTAAAACAAAACCCATCATTCCCGAGAAAATTGTGTTTAAAATTTCACCAGTTAGATAGTTGAAACCTATAACTCTTATCAGAATATCATAAAGTCATTTGATAAAGGGTTTTTGGCGTCATTGATACAGCGTGCGCTTCACATGCGGAAGGTTCTGGGTTCGAATCCCAGCTCTGGCAATTTTTTTTTTAATTTTTGAATAAAGTAGTTACTTTGTTAATTTAGTTTATTGGAAATAATGAAAATCATACAATTATTATTATAATTCTGTTTCTTTACGCGGGTCATATATTATATTATATCTTGTCAGGAAAGTTTTGAGGCGACACGACCGATTTATGATCTAAAATGTATGATCAATGTATGATCTAAAAATTAATATTAGTTATTATCAGAACACAAAATTGTAAAATTTATAAATTTTTCGGTGATCATCACACGAGATCACGTCTTCTTTTCTTTCAGTATTGGTAATTAAAGATTATGAACCGTTACATTAAATCACAGTTGTTGATGTTTAAAATTACGGTCGATGTCTTCTTAAATTAAACAATCCATTATCACAAAAGTATGATGGCTTTTTATTTTTGTTCTACGTCGAAATTGATATAGTTTTTAATTGATATTGAAATAAATGGAATATATTACCACTTTTTTCTACTCTGTTGGAATGTAGATAGCAGTAGATAGTACGGTATTTTGATTTCATCAAAATTTGAATGCGATAGATAATTATTACTTTTAAAGTTCGTGAAAAATTCATATGTGCAAAAATGTTTATTCATAGAACACACACGCTGGTTCTGTTTTGATATGACTATTCGACATTGTTATAAAACAGCAGTTAATATTAATAGAGGCACAGTCGAACCTCTATATAGTGAAAGACCAAAATGTCCACCAAAAGAAAAAATCAACAAGCAACAAAAAAATTAGCTTAGTCACAATAAATTTTCAACCCAAATTCTTTGTAACCCTCGTACAAACAACACCAGTTTTTTGTGTGAATATTCTTAAAGAGACTGATTAGGAAGGACCTAAATAATTTAAGAATTTGTATACGATTTGAAATAAGCAGCAACAGTATGGTATTATCTCGTTTTAAAGCAAATATTCAGTCTACGAGAAAAAAAAAAGATCTATGTTCACAAAATCACATTATATTTAAATATAGAAACAGGATAATATGTAAATAAGCTTTTTAGAATATATTTAAATAGGACTATGTCTGGAATTCAGATTTGAAATGTCTTGACACAACAATTTTTGATTGAAAACTGGTTATCCAAGGGAAATCCGCACTTTACGTACTTATTAACAAACAATAGGGATTTGGAGGCAGATTTAGTTTATTATTTGATTTGGCCACGACACCGCCGTATACTTTGCCTTAGAGTTATCTGAAGTTTTTTAAAATTACTGACTTGAGCATCGTAAAACAACTTAAATGCTAAAACATTATATTTTTCCAACCTCATATTTATTTAAAAATTCTTTTCTTGATCTTCAAACAGCACTTGCTGGCGAAGTCTTGTACTTTCTTGTTGAATTCCTCGTGATCTACCAGGATCAAATCCTATATATACTTAAGAACGAAAATGTATTTTGTGGCTCACAGACTTTGCTCGATATATGCTGAATAAAATTAATTCCTCAGCTCACTTGAGTGCGCGAGTTGCTTATTTTACTCATTTTTGTGATTTGTTTCCTTATTCTCTCTATTTGTGACAATAAATTTAGCTTATTACTATCATATACATTAAATGTTTACAAACCAACTCATAGCTTCAATCGCATTCTCAAATCGTAACTGTTCTATGACTAATCCTCACCGAACAGAGTTCAAGTTCGTGAAGATTTCCTCAAAATCAAAACAAGTGTAAAATATGTATACCCTGTAAAGATGAAATTGTTAAGCCACACTATTTAATAAAGCTAAACACACAATAATATGTTAAATAATATTCATTTGGTTTCTAGAATTATTGTAACTAGGTTTGCATGTAATTTGGATGAGAGTGCGCTGTAGTAATTATGTTGATTGTTCTTAGACATACTCAAAAACCTAGGGTAATGACAAAACAAATGCGTATATAATTTGTCAAAACTAGAAATTTACTAAATTCGTTTTCGTTTATTTATAAATACGTCTACATGGGAAACTTTATTAATATAAATGCAAATTTTGGGGGGAATAAAAGCCGACAGAGCCTTAATATGTGTGCATTAAAAGACAAAAACAGAAAGCCATATCTCGGGGATATTATGAGGAATTGGGGAACAACGTAAAATTACAGCTAGAGGTAATAATTGTACTTTATGTTTCTATTTGAAAGAAAATCTTATTATATTCAGATGAAAAAGAATGGAAAAGTAAGACATGTTTGGGAGAGAATACAGCGGGAGGAAAGTATTATAAAAATAAAATGAGTGTCTTTACTTCTGATATGAAAATGAACTGAATCAAAGGTCTGCGTCGACATTATTACGCCAACGATAACGCCAAGGCTGATAAATCTGAAATATCCAATTTTGTCACATTACAACCTTTTTAAAAATTGACACCTGTATACGATGTGATTTGATTTAATTCACGTTGATGTGGTGTATTTTCATCTAGTGAAACTTTTTCTTTATTCTAATAATAGGTACCTAACAATAAATTTTCAATTTAAATGAAAGGGATAAAAATTTAGAAAATAGTGTATATGAATTCTAGGACTACTATTATGTCGCGAACATAAATAGTATTGTTTTATATTTATAATGCTAATTACAAAACCCCACTCAAACATGTTATGGCATATTAGATGAGGATGTCATGGTCCCATGTGGGACTATTTGGTACAAAGTTCCGTAAAATATTATACTGTGTTAAAAACAGAGTTAAAATCAAAATGATGTAGGTTGTAAAAAGTCTAAACTGGGATTACCTACTATATATTAAAATAAATGCAATGATGTTGGTCCCTTATACAGCGTGTCCCTATTTTTTATTTATATAAGTATTAATATTTTCAATTTTGTTGTACGCCATTTTCTTAAATAATAATAATAGGAATGGGCTTGTTTAACAAAACAAGACTTAATTCCGAGAGTTTGTCTGTCAACCACTATACTTTCACCAGACGGCCGTAGTGGTTGACAGACAAACTCTCGGAATTAAGTTTTGTTTTGTTAAACTAGCACATTTCTAATCTAGGCGTCCCGCTAAAGGGAGTATCGGCGCATCTATCTGTTGGTAATTGTGCATTATAGGGTCAGTGACCTCCCAAGCAGTCGATATAGTGAACTGTTGTTCGGTCGGCATATTATTAACAGAAACTAGATGTCGCCAAACACATTCTTTTACAATTAAATATAATAACGAGCGTACAGTCCGTCTTTGTCAAAAATCGGGAAAAAAAGGCCCGATTTGCATGACAGTTGGCTCAATTGCACGCCGGAGGCGTGCCACCATTTTCTTCTATATCAAACATTTATTTTTTGCAGATGGGGGTGTTTTAGTGCTTTGCATAGATACATAGATAGGATGCCATTTTGATGCTAAAGAAATCTGACAAACCAACGAATTTCCAAATAGATATGGTAGTCCTAAAAAGTATCGTCCGCCAATATTAAGGTTAACGTTATTTTAACATCTGGCTATGCGCAAGGCTTTTGATTTTGACAAATACATTTATTTTTTAAATTAAGTATTTATCAGTTTATAACAACATTAATTAATAAGCAGGCTGATACAAAAAAAAAAAAAAATTTCAGATTGCAATCGAATAAATTTTAAATGTTTAGAAATTTTTAGCATACACTTTAAATTTATATACGGGGTGAGTCAAAAATGTATTTGTATATTTTTTTAACGACAAAAAAGTAATATTTTCAGTAATTTTCTGATTTTTTTAGATTTCAATTCAAGATTTTTTCGAGGTGAAACTATAATCTCCTAGGGGTTATTTACGAGGTAACTCAAAAATGTTTTTATTCATTTTCTAAGACTATTAGGCACCGCAGAGCCTTATTTTGTTCGTATTTTTTCTTTCTTTGGAGTTTCACAAAGGAACCCTCAATGATGTTATTCAGGTAACTATGGGCCCCTAGTTAACTATAATAACAAACGTACAGTCTGTCTTTGTCGAAAATCGTGAAAAAAAGGGCCCAGCTAAAGCCACTTTGGCACCCATTCCGCCGTGAGGCGGAATAGCAGCGCTGTCTATATAGAAATTTTCCTTTTTTCACACGGGAAAGGTGCATTAAAATTATGTATTTTATTAATATATTTAGGTCTACAAAAACGAAATTAGAGAGTGAGTGAGACGTGAATAACTTTTTCTACGAGGAAAGTAAAGAAAAAAACACTATAAAGTACTGCTATTACTTTGAAATAAACACCTGTTTTGATGCTGTGGATAGGTACAAAAACAATTTTAAAGTTGACTACAAGCATATTTGTGGCGCCTCTATGCCTTTTTGCTCTCCTGTATCCGCAATTATTGCTTATTTCTTCGTATTTATTTAATTTCATTAAATGTACCAGATTCTGATGCCGACTCGTACATTGAAATGTCTATGTTAGTACGTATGTGTCAGTAAGAATGTTCTTTTGCATTTTTATCAACAAATAGACAATGTCATGGTTTAAAACAACATGTTTAATATAGCACATAAGATTTAAAACACTGTGATACACATAACAATAACAAAATTATTTGCAAAAAAACATAAAAAAGCCTTATATAGATAACCTCTTTTTATCGATCACCTGTGGAAAAATTATGTAATATTTATAAATAATATTTTAAATAATAATAAATAATAGTAAAATGATATAATAATGGTTTATGTGGGACTTTGGCAACACAGTAAAATAACACAGTTGATTTTCTGTTTCAGTGAACAGTGCGAGTGCGACATCTTTAAGAAAAAATCTTGGTCATTCTTAAGTTTTTTTTTGATTTTTCTCGCATTTTGCGAAGTAGTCGTACAAATGTTTCCGGTATCAAAGTCTTTTAAATTATGTGCGCTAATAGTTACATGTTGTTTTAAAGTGTGACATTGTCTATTCCATGTTCAGCACATCCTCTTCCAGCTCTACTGTTGTTGCTGTCTTCCTAGCCTTCCTGTTCCTCCACTTCGTTTTTGTGTGCCTGTTTCAAGAATGTGTCTAAAAAAAATGCTTTCGGAATTTTTTCTATGGGCAGCCATACGCTGAGCAAATCTTTCAGTGTACAACTGCCTAGCTTCTAATGCATTGCCATCAGCGGCATGTGTATAGTGATTCATGTTAAGATACTTCAACAAATTTGATAAATTCAAAATGATTGGCACAGTCAAATAACATCAACGTTACTGATTCTTATTCGCAAATGTTCTTGGTATGTTAATTTTTTTTTTCTCGTAAACGAAGCAATATATGAAAAAATACAAGAGAGAAACAAGTTGCAGTTTTAGTTACTTCATCGGTGTACAATATCGAAATTACAGTCAGGGCGTACAGTGCTATTATTATTTCGATTGTATTTGGAGCTTTCAAACACTATATAAGCTTGAGATTTAGTTAATTGAATAGGCGCACAATAGATTCGCTCTATTCAATTGGGCCGCACAGCGTCGTAATAACTTAAAATCATCAAACCGGTTCAATTATTCATTTTTGCTATACTTACATTATATTATTACATTCTAATCTTTTTCTAAACCATTAAATAGAGTTTTTGAGTGTGGCAAATTTTTAGCTCACCATAAAACGGTATATCACATGTCACCATAGCCTAGTTTCCTTCCTTATCTCATGTCTCACTACCTTTTTGTTCCGACTGTATTATATGAATGGGTGTGTAACTTTTGTATGTGTGTGAGTACTTGAAAACTTCCGCCTTCTAAATTTATGACGTTGAAGAGCCCTTCAAATGCAAACTGTAAACGTTAAGAGCTCTAACATAATGAGAACAAAATTTATTATTTCTTTTATTTCTACCTATGCATACATTTTTTACTCGTATTTTACATATAAAATATTATTTTACGTCAGACATGGTGTGTAAATTTTTTGTTTCACTGCATATTTAACTCGTTTATATAGACATAGAGCCAGCGGCTTCTTTAAAGGAGGGGCTAGGCGCTTAGTTTCGGAATTACTTGTTTCCGGCTCCTCCACCATTTATTTACGAAGATAGGGAATAAAGATTTATATCAAATAGTTTTAGAATTGTTCTTAGATCATCCTCATTAAGTCTAACATAAACCTAATATAAGTATATTTTTAAGTAAACAGTGTTTTTCAATTTAGAGTTAGATTTACGCCCTCTAGCGAACATTTTAGGAAACTAAAACTATTTTCCAGCGATTTTCTTTGTCCACTTTTACTGAAACAAAAGAATCTTAAAACCGTACCATGAATAGTTTTCGAGATAGAGCCGGCGTCTTTTCTTATCTGTACACCCGGTACGTTCTCTCTCGCAGTCTTGCTGTATCGAGTACAGCACGGGGTTGCTATCGAGTACATTACAGTATTTTATTTTATAGATAGGCTTTGCGCATCTATGTTTGCTTATAATACTATACTAATAATAACAATAATCAGAAGCAAATATGTATATACCAACAATATGATTCCATAACACAAATGACAGGTGGTGTTTGTAGAAATTACTCAACTGTTATTGCAATTTAACTGCCTTTCAATATAACTCACTTTAACATTAACGATATCAATATTTCGTGAAAATTATTTGTCGTTACATGCAGCTAGCATAGTATTTAATGGAAATGTAATACATGGGACTACATCAAATACAGTTCTGTCAGCAATGCATAATTGAATTTTGGGAACTTTTAAGTTTATAAAATGTATATGATAACATTTTCTACATTTGATATTAATAATAGAGTGTGGTCTTTACTAAAGAGTCATAAAACTTTATAATATTATCAATTTAGAATCTCTTACAATTTTTTATGCCTTGTTCATTGTTATGGCAATAACTATTGGACTTAAATTTGCCTGAATCTTTAAATTTTGGGATTATATAAATATACCATAATTATCAACTAAAGAACTAACATTCCTATAGAAAGAACATTGATTTTTCTTTTATTCGCATTTAAGTCGGTATTCAACCACTGTACTACAGATTCGAGATCATTTTGAAGTCCCTCTTAAGCTGCCTCTCTATACATTTTAAAGTAATCAGTAGACATGTCGATGATGTTACATATTGCGATAAATCCTTAATAAACAACAAATAACAAACGCCCTAAAATATTTTCTTGAGGAAGACCTGACGTAACTGAAATAAATCGTGAATATCATTTCGACACTTACACTGACAGTATCTGTTCTATTTAGTAAGCAGGTTCTCCCAGAGATTCAGAAAAACTATAGTTTACCAATTTATTCACAACATATTGTGATTTACGTTGTGAGAAGCTTATTGTAATAAGTGTATCGATACCCGTTGGTAAATTTGTCACCATTCAAAACATGTTTGTAAATATCATTTTGTAAGATGGTTTCAAAAATTATTTAAAAGGCTGATTGGGCGATAATTTGCATTATTTTCTTTTTGGCCACTTTTATAAATAGGAGTAACTATAGCTTTTTGATTATCTGGAAAATAATTCGGCAATGATTAAATAAATAGATGCGTTCAAGGCTATGCCAGAAAATCCGCATAGCCCTTGTATACTCTCTGTCCATAGGTACCAACAAACTTTTTAACTTCAACCTTTTGACACATCACATCACATCCTCTTCTGTGATAAGTAAAAAAACATTGTCGACCCATCCATATCATTTTGATTTTGACCCGCAGAATTCAGATTGAAGTTCTTATAGGTACAGCGAACCAAAATACTACGTAAACTCATAAGCAATACTTTCTGGATCTTCGTAAGTGCTTGTACTCTAACTTATTTTGAAATTTAATAATTTTACGTATTGAAATAAATTCAGTAGAGAGAAAGCGGATAGCTTTTGCTTTAGCAATCGCAGCATAAATACATTTTTTCTTCCTAATCTTTCTTATAACGGCAATTGAAATCATCTGTGGAACTTTAAGATTTTGGGTCACTGTAATTAACTCTGAGGAATCTACGTAATGATTTATCACCTTTACAACAAAAATTAGTTCCATAACTCTTCTTCCTCTCAAATCTTTGTAGTTAATAAGATATCAAGCTGGGCCCTATATGATCCCAGATGTGGAAATGATGAATCTATTGAGAACCTTTTAGTACAAATGTCTGAGAAATTTCTTTTGAACTTTTTCGAAAGCCTCAGAATAAGTAACAGACTTTGGATTCCAATTCATACAAGCGTATTGAAACTTGGGTCTCACAAAAGCGTTATACAGTGTAACATACGTCTGCAAATTTCTAAACCATTTAAAGTTCGCATCAGAAAGGCTAGGCTTCGAAAAGCTTCCGCAGCGACACATGATATCAATTTAATAACTTATTTAATTTTGAGGAACAATCCGAAACCCATGTTTTTATTTTTCTTTTGAAATGAAATATATTTTCAATATTTCTTATATTTATAGGAATATTGGAATATATTCTCGGAGACAAGAAATTAAAAGAACGTTGCCCTTTTCTTTTAGAAGCTTTTAGTTGAGAAAACTGTATTGTGATGGTGATCAATAGAAATTAACGTATGTCGTTTTTTTTGTTGTAGCAAAATAATTCTATAAAAATAAAATTGTCTCAAACAAAATATTCCACTCTCTTTGAACAATAATTCAGTTGAAAACAATTTAGCCCTATTGAAGATGATTTTAAGTAACAGTTTTTGAATAGTCTCTAGCGGCTTCACATGCACATTGTAAGCCCCACCCCAACCAGCAATTCCGTACTGCAACAGAGATTGAACCAGAGCATAGTATAGAGTAATTAACTGAGATATAGATATAAATGACCTTAGCTGTCGAAACTTAAAAACGAGGTAACGTATTTTTTTGACTAAATTTTGTACATGCTTGTCCCATTTTAAAAATCTGTCTATTTCAATACCGAGATATATTATAGAATTCGTCTGAGAAATCGTCACTTGATTCGTCGCGTCTTTTATATTTAATTCTCTGAATGGAGGTGCTTGAACGTTATTACAACTAAACGCAATATTTGAAATTGTCTTTTCAAAATTAATTGAAAGGTACATTTCATCAAACCACGCTTTAATTAAAGACATGTCTTCTTCAGCAATTTCTTGCACTTCTCTCCAAGTTCCAGCAGTATACAGTATCACAGTGTCATCGGCAAATGATGATACATCGCCTCTTTTATTATAAATTCTCCTCTAATAAATAAATAAGTTTAGTTGTGTCCTAATTTTAAAATAATAGTAAGAAAACCTGAAGGCAGTAAAATGTGAACCATAGTGCAACTTGACCGTTTGTGGTCTTATATATTTTAATGTAAGTAATATTATTTGTATTCTATTATTTTAACTCTATAGTCTCTAATTGAAGTTTCAATATTTTGTAAACTCATCTCAACTTTAACTGTTAATAAACTTAGTCTATTTAAACTTGGTATTCGGTGTTTCAATCTTTTAGATTAGGTCCTTATTTTCAATGCCCTCGTAGTTCACGTTAAACTTAAACGTGGCAATATTATGCTGCTAAAATATGCGTAAGTTACAGAAAAAGCCAACACCCAAATAAATAAATCAAATTCTAGGTTGCATTATGCAAACCTCTTTACCCACATTTTAACTTAAACTATTATTCATTATAAGCGGTGTTATGATTTTTATGGTTGTATGAACTTTTTCCATTAAGTCTATGTATGCGACGCGACTCCGACGCGACGTTGCGCTGGTAAGCATGACCGCAAACCTGTAGTTGAAATTTAGTTTGGGAAATGTGGCTAAATAACATCTGGTGCATTTACCAAAATTACACATCGACTGAAGCTATAATTTTGTTATGGTAGTTTATTAATTACAGAGAGTATTGTTATTTCCAGGTAATGTGCTCTCTCTATAGCATATTGTTTTTCTGCGTCAGTACCTAATACAGAAATTGTCTGGTTTACTTTATTCATTAATTTTTGGAGATATTTTTTCTTAATGGATGGAAAATAAATACACATAATATATTTAAATGTCGTTAGTTAGAATGCTTGCATTTAAAGAAATGTGGGATGCGATCAATTAAAGTTAGTAAGATCAAATTATAGCCTCATAAAAGTTGCAAGATATATATAATATATATACGAATTGCTTGTTACATAAACTAACAAGACTCTTAGTTATGTTCGAAATTTTGTTTCACACTACCATGCTTTGACCAGACGGTCCGTTTCGTTGATCCACAACTCATCAGTGGTGATCGGCAGGCAGTGTGACCCAAATTTCCAACATTTACGAAGAGCTTATACTAGCACGAGAGATGATTGACAAAGAGATGTTTTTGGCGACATCTAGCGTGAAAACAAAACAATGTGACGCTGAACGACACAATTCTGTGTATGAATGTTGGAAACTTTAAAGTGTAATGTGCATTGCAAATGTGTATTGTCAATTTGTTGTTACTTGTGGACATTTTTTAAACCATTTTCATGATGTACAGGTGAGATCACTGTATTTAAGCTACTTAATTATACTAATTTTAAATAATAATTTTTATAATTGTAGACATTTTTGAGAAAGATCAAAATATGATTGAATCGTAAAAAAAACATAAAAACATACTTTGGGGATTGAAACGACCAGTCGCTCACTCATCGGAGAGTTTGGAGTTAAAATGTTCTTCTTGTTTTTTGTCCACGACGTCAACAACATGATTTTAAAAAGATGTACGCTATTTTCATAGGGTTATAAAGGCATAATTATACCTAATATAATCGATTTTATGTGTTTTTATATCTTTGCCTTTAATCCTGCTGAACTTTTATATCTTTGCCTTTAATCCTGCTGAACGTGTCCTATATGGTCTTTGACCTATTCACTGAATCACCCAACACTGTGTTAAATGCGTCAACCCTGTCCTACCGAATTCGCCGACGCCAATTTGATAGAAACTATGCAGCATTTTAGGGCGAAATAAAGCAGCATACAAATTTGCGACGATATGGTACCTTGAGCATAAAAATACGATGTCTACAAGAACAACTGAAGCAGCATAAATACAAAATAAAAAATACAACCGGACTAGAGAAAACAATGGCATACAACCAGCTGATATACATACAAACAGATCCGGAAGATGGAAGAACATAGAACAGAGGTGTAAAAGTTTATCGCTCTTTCATGTAATATCATACTTACTTTGTTGGTTATATTGATGCTGATGATGATACAAAATATAAAAACTTTTCAATTTCTAGTTTCCAAAAAACATTTAGCTTTTTATTTTGTATGTGATAAAGACATTGTAGAGGAACGAGAAATTATATTATCGATAAGAATATCAAAATAAAAGTCGTAACTACACAATATTACCTATTTTGCCCAACAAACATGAAATTACATATATTTCCTACAAGTATGATCGTTTGCAGCAGTTGGGACCTAATTTTGCTGTTGAGTAGGGCTAAGTCAGATATTAACTAAATACAAATATTTTCATTGTTTAGTTACTTAATTTATACGATTGTATCGGTTACTTCTTGGTGAAATCAGTTTTGGTTAATGGAATACTTCGCTGTATTCACTTGTCTCATATTATATTTAGATTTATTATTGCTGGAACGATTTTCACAGATATTTAAATCCCATACCACTTTGTACACTTATATTATATCTAAATTGATGACTATTGAAGACATTTTTGTGAAAGATTAATATTAAATCATTGCCAGATATAATATATGTTATTTAATGTTTGTGGCATACGTACCTTTGATTTTTTTCTGCATTGTTCTTATACATATTCTAACTGCAGTTTTTTTTAGTTTGTTTATACATATTTTTCTGACAATGTTATTTTGATCTCCCTTTTAGAGCACTGATGATTGTTTTATAATAAACCGAAGCTTTGGTAATGAGCTAAATTAGTTTTTGTGGCATGTTCGACGCAATCCGAATAAACCTTCCTATTAAAATAATTAGTGTGCCCTTCAAATCAGTTATTCTCTTATTTTAGAATGTGGCAAGAATGATAAATAATTAGATAATAAAAGGGGTATATTTAGACATTTTAGAAAATGTATTATGGCACACAGAATTCCCATGTTACATCTCCAACATTTCATAGTCTACCTACATTAGGTTCTACAGGTTACAAATGATAAAGAGTCGCAAAGCGATTTCTCAAATACTGTATTTTCCATGACATTTATGGCTCCAAGTCCTCACACTATGCACCGTTTTTCTATAACACATCTATTACAACTGGCGTCAAAAGTAGAATATATATTTACAGTGAAGTATAGCCTTTTATTTCGGTTAATATTCGAGCTGTGAAATTCCCCGGGATATAATTGTGAAATTATGTTCTCAAAGGAAATAACTTTATGTGAAAACTATCTGAACAACACTATAGCTCGAGAACAGAAGAAATATGTTGTTTCACGAATTGTAGGCGTTTAAAAATGACTTTATGAATGTGATGATTAAAGGGCTATCATTAGGGCGTTGTTAATTAAAATTTAGAAAGCTGAAAAATATTTTTCTTTCCATAACACTATATATACCGTTTCAACTGCCCTAACATCAAAAGACCGGATATATTATTAGTGATTTTTGGTAACTATTATTTAGAAATCCATGAAAAGGAGAACATTAGATTAGACACTGATTAATGTTGCAGAAATACATGCGACCTATTATTACTAATATAATGCACGCTTAACTTTTGATACGGTCGTAACAGAAATATAATACCACGTACTTTAATTAATACACACACATAATATATGTTTATTTTTTTCTACAAGTTAAAGACACATCCGTACCCAGTACGTATATGATTTACGATTCGTTCAAAAACCATCTGGTCCAAGATACTAACTAGACAATGTCCCATAAGAATACATATCTTTCTAATCTAAACTTTTGATACGGTCGTAACATAATTATGCTAGTACATATCCATATAGTTATATTTTACAGCAGTGGTGCGATAACTTTTGGTACGGGCGTATCAGATATATACTTATTTCTGTTACGACCGTATCAAAAGTTAACTTACAATTGCTGTTTAATATAACTATATGGATATGTACGGTATATTTCTGTTACGACCGTACCAAAAGTTGATAACAGAAAGCTATGTATTCTTATGGGACATATCATATCAGGAAAAATTATATCAAAATTGGCTTTAAATTTTTATGGATTTGGCGAATTCATTAAGCTTGAGCGAAGATACAAAATATTATATAATATCAATGGAAAACTGCATCAGACAAATAAATAAAGATTACGCTGTAATTATACTTACAATTATTATTCCTATAGAGACAAACTGTTAGCTGGAATTGAAACGATCGTGTCTGAAAGGGTCGGAAACGTTACGTTACATGTATGACGATATCCACAGACCTTTAAGTAAGTACCTTACCATAAAGAGAAGATATGGGATGTGGTGCAAGTGGGCACTATGATATTATATTATATTCTATTTATAGCACTTATTCATGTTATATTTATAGTACAAGCGGCCAATAGACTCAGTTGCATTCCTCGAGACAATAGTTCAACCTCAAAAAGAAATTGATATCGAATCTCTAATAATGAAAGAAAGAATATATATTGATACATTTCTTGCATCTCTATCACCCAGTTCATTGAACTTGTTCCAATGTTTTTGATAAAATTTGGAATAAGAGAAAGATTTTTTTAGATTCTAATTAATGAGATATTAATAGTTATTTAAAGAGCAAGTGTATTAATAAGGGCGATTAGCAATCGAGATAATTTAACGCGCGAACAGAGCGCGTTTTGTCTATATAGGAACTTTATTTTTTGCATCACCCGATAGGATACTTATCAAAGCTGATTCAGTGCATTAAAATGATGTATTTTATTAATTTATTTACCTCTACAAAAACGAAATTAGAGAGTGAGAAAGAGGGAAATACGATTTTATACGAGGAATATAAAGAAAACAACAGTACAAAACTGCCAAAAATGCTACTACTAAATCAATAAATTTACCTTTTTGCAACATCCAGACATACAATAAAAGCATTTTAATTTCTACTAGAAACTGTTCTAAACACGGGAGTACACTTTTACGGTATTATACGGCCCTTTATTAGATTTTTAATTGTAAATTAAAAATCTCCATCCATCTGACTTAGGTTATTGAAAAATATATGATCACATCCATCCATCTGACGGCTCTCACTTTAAGTTATTAACACTTTTTCAGTAAAATTACTTCAAATACACAAAACTATATGGAATAACCATTTTATAACAATACAATATACAACATGTTGATAGGAATTGATCTTAAACATGAAAATAATGCCGAAAGCTGTTAGGCTATTAATGTAAACAAAGAAACTAATTGACACAAGCAATTTGCAATTTTTAACCTCACTT
This sequence comes from Apoderus coryli, assembly GCA_911728435.2. NCBI lineage: Eukaryota > Metazoa > Arthropoda > Insecta > Coleoptera > Attelabidae > Apoderus > Apoderus coryli. The sequence goes on along the minus strand of OU452213.1, from coordinate 5,660,669 downwards.
TTGTTTAACTGATTTCCACGTTGTAGACTTGCAATACAGTTTGATTTTGCTCTTCAAATTTTTCTAACATTTAATAATTATGATAAATAAAAAGAAATCCTGCTTCAGATCAACTCAAATTTCATTGTCTAAATTTTGATTATTGTATTTTGGTTTTTTAAGTAATGTTTTTTATGTAAAAATTTTTTCACTAACTGGTAAGTCGCTTTCTCATGTATAATGAGATGATTCTCGAAACATGTATGACATGGTTGTAACGATTTGAACACATATATATCATTTAGTGGAGTAGACGTGATTTTATTTCCTACTATACTTGAACCTCCTCTCTGCAATGGATTACTTTAACAAATATATAAAATCTCAATAAACTATTATTTATAGTATTATAATATTAGTTTAAAAACAATAATAATAACATTCTAAACTAACCTAACTACTTTATGCAAAAATTAGAAAGAAAATAGTAAAAATAATGTAACATGTTAAATATACCCAACTACCTGCCTAACGACTTTCAGAAATTAGTAAAAAAAAATTGCAGGAGCTGGGATTGAACCCAGGACCTTCGGCACCCAAATGCACGCAGTTTACCTCTGAACTACGCCCGACGGTAAAAGATTTACAACGAAACTTCACCGAACGCCGCACTAGATAATTGTAACATTTAAACGCAATTATCTCGTCAATTATGGAGGCAAATATCTATGGATGTAAAGCATATACAAAATGCTTTCAAATGATGAGTCATTCGACCCCTACTGCTGTTTAAGAATTCTGGGATTGTGGGCACCCCTATCACAGGGCTAAAGCGATTTCAACCCAAAACCATTGAGTTTGAATTTGGCTCAATGGGTGAGCGTTTAGACGTCATCGGGAAAGAACAGAACAGACAGATATGGAAATGGTCTTAGTCGCCTCAAGGGACCTTTAAATGATTATTTCGTCTTTATCTAAACCTTTTTTGAACGCGTTCACAATACCTTCATTGTGTCGGGAAAGTAAAGTTGTATATAACTATAATTTTTATTATACCTACTTTCGATTTAGATGGATATTGAAATTAATTTAAAACGATAAATTTGATAATTAGTAGCTCTAAACGCATGGAGTAACATTGCAGTTTTCGGTGGGTCTTTTAAAAATAATTTTATGAATATAAAAAGGTCCATATAAATATATATTTTTGTAACAGTCAAAGTATATCTCCTTCATTTTAGTACCTCATGATCTTTACTTAGTATTTGGTTACTCACTAACCATGTCTTAAATTAGCTATTAATTAATACAAGTGTGTATAAGCTTCGTATCAAGGACTATTTACACTATAATTTGCACATGTTCTAGTTGCTTGTGGTACGTATAAACGCCATACATACAGGAATTTAAACTTAGTTTATCGTAGTTGCAAACTGTGTCGAACCTATAATACTAGATGTGTTAGGGTAAATGATATAATAATATAGTAACAATTAGGTAATAATGGAATGCTAACTACTAAGATATATAATGGATATAATAATTATGTTCGAGCTTTGCCTCAATAACGAATTCCGTCCATCGATTTTTTGGATAATAATAATTGTTAATGTGCTGAATTAATGAAGATAATAATATAATATTTTTACAATGTTTTCCACACCTCAATTATGTGAAGATTCCGTATTAGAAGTTTTTTATGAAGTAAAATATTATACAATTCTTAGGAATATTTCGCAATTATAATTTATTAAAATAATCTTTTCGAATTAGCACTAAAATCCACTGCTTTAACGAGAGACCATTATGTAATTTTTTCGGTGACTTTACTGCTTTACGCCAGTTGTTATTGAAAAGGGTTCTCCCGGTATGCTGCTGTTGAGAACTGCTGCTATAATATTATCGTGAAGGAGTGGAAGTATCCGGGATATTATGTTATGGTTAAGACAAGCGGCCAATAGACTCAGTTGCAGTCTTCGAAGCAATAGTTCAACCTTAAAAATAAATTGATATCGCATCGAATATATCGATACATGTCTTGCATTTCTATTAATGAAAGAAATTTTTTCAGATTCTTGAAAACAATTTTTTTTAATAATTTTTAGCGAAAGTTACATTTCGCTTGTCTTACTTTATTACTACGTTTCGGCAAAGGTTTATCGCCTTCTTCAGGCCATTCTAGAAATTACAAACATTATCTACCTATACACATTCAAACATCGCATAAACCTGATTTACCTATTATTTTTTTATTACAATTTGTAATTAAAATTTAGAATATAAATTAAACATTCTAACATTTACATACGTATAAAATATCTTTTTTTTACATAAAAATACATATATTTCGCAGGACATCACGTTTACAATCACATATAGTTCAAAATTTTTGCTAATATACGTTTATAAATTCCCTTTAAACTTTATGTGATTGTAAACGTGATGTCCTGCGAAACATATGTGTTTTTATGTAAAAAAAATATTTTATCACATGTAATTTTTAGAATGTTTAATTTATAAAAAAAAAAATAATTTTGCGGCATAGCAGACAGTGGATGGGCAACGACTATGGTACTCTGACGAGCTCATAATAAGAGCGAAACGAATACGTCACAATATGTCGACCCATGCCTCGGTCTGGGTCTACTGAATTAGACTGAGGCCCTGCTAAATTAAACAAAACCCCATGTGTAGGTAAAACCAGTCATTTTTTCTGTTATGTCACAAAATGATTTTCTTTTTATTATATTTACGGACACAAATTCCTATTCCAGACTTCATTATTTGACATTTAAGATCGACAACCGAACGCTTGGAGACCACTGTCCGAGGCGTTGCTAATACCCAAATATTTTGGGTGATGCTAGCAGAAGGATAAATAATGGTCTCCTATTAGCGTTTTGTGTTTACACTATTTTCATTTCTATTTTGATTTTTACGGCTGGTGTTACCTATATATTGGATTTGATCGGCCTCTGTATGGTGGGATATGCATTACGATTAGATGGTACGTGTTTACATATATCTACTGTTGTATATCTCACTGTGCTTAAATGCAAGCCGATATTGTAGATGGGCAACGACGATGGTACTCTGACGAGCTCATAATAAGAGCGAAACGAATTCGTCAATATCTGTAAACCCATGCCCTGGTCTGGTTCTACTGAATTAGATTGAGGCCCTGCTAAATTAAACAAAATTCCTTGTGTAGGTAAAACCAGTCATTTTGTCCGCTATGCCAAAAAATTATTTTCTTTTTATTATATTTACAAACACAAATTCATATTTTTGTTTAATTTGTATTCTTAATTTTAATAACAAACTGTAATAAAAAAAAATAGGTAAATCTGCTTTATGAGATGTTTGAATGTATATACATAATGTTTGTAATTTTTAGAATGACCTGAAGAAGGCGATATACCATCGCCGAAATGTAGTAATCAAGTTAGACAAGCGAAATGTAAAAATGTTTTCTAGAACCTGAAACACATAGAAAAAAAATTAAAAAATTAAAAGGAAAAATGGTTCAAGACCATAAAAAAACAAAAAAAGAAATAATATATCGATACATTTCTTGCATATCTATTAGTGACAGAAAAATGACATTTTGAGCATCCGCGACAAATTAAATGTATCCATAAGGCCCAGGTTTGTTTACAATTACATTCGTATCGTCAAATACTAATATTTTATTATTTTTTATACAATACAATTTCAATATAGGTGACGCCTCTAGTGTCACGTCATAATTTGGAATATTTTTTTCTAGTGCTGGTCCTACTTATTTTTACTGATTTGTTTATATCTGAAGTCTATTTACAACACGTAATGTCACAGTTAACGATTTTTATAAAAATTCGCATTCAGAAAGAATAGTAATGTTATAGCTCAATCCGAATGAACCCCAATATGCTATTCAAATTGTTACGGTTCGTTTCAAGTTTTACGAGCGGTTTCAAATAAAGAAGAACAAACAAAGAATATCAACTTGAATACTAACAGAATCAAATTATTATATGAAATAAACAAACAACTAAAATAAGCTATATTAATCTGTATTAAGTAATGCAAAATTACTTACCATTATAATCTTGTATCACTTCCGGTCACCGACTTTAATTAAAAGGAAATATTCAATTGGATGACCTTTTTGTCAATAATTTATCGAAAACTTTATTAGAAATAAAACGCATAGTTCGGGCTAAAATCAACTAATTTAATACTTAAAACTAATTAAAGAAAATGAATAACAACAAGAAATAAATATGTATAAATAAAAGAAAGAGAATAAAACAATTAAGCGTTAATGAAAATTTAAAAGAAAATCTTAGTTATTACTTGTACTACTTAAAAATAGGAAAATTAATATAATTCGAATAAATATATTAATTCCTGTATGAAACTTTAATTACTATTGAAAACTGAATTTATTGCAATTACTAAAAGAAATAACTTTAAACTTTATCTAAAAAAAAAAAAAATTAAACAAAAGGCCTTCAATTCTTTAAACACAAACTAGAAAATAATTCTTAACTGAAAAATATACCAAGTCCAAAAAACAAATTAAAATATTTATTTTAACTTTATACAATTTAGAAAACACTTCTTTACTCAATCAAGACTAGAACGATTCTAATCTTAAAGTCTTATTGCCTTTTCAGAATTGCCTCATAAAAGTCACATAGTAGGTAATACAAAATGAAAATAAGCCAATCAGAAAAAAAGCCATTTTACAATATATACCCAAGTACATCTACAGGGTGAGAACATTACAAAATAAGATACATTTTTATTTGTATGTAGACTTTAATAAAGATTCTTCATTTTGGAGTTCGCGACTGGACAAAAACCCATAATTTTTTATGCGCCCGTTATATATATTATTTTGATATGGGAAACCGTGACGCCTTCCAACTAGCTTGTGTATATAATAATAAATGTTCGACATTTAATTTACATTAAGAAGTTATATCGATTTACATTAAGAAGTTATATCGATAGTTTTGAGTGTTTAGATCACCGGGTATTTCCAACATCTGGTTATCTTTCCCAAGAATTGGACAAGAAAAATGACAAAAATCATATATTTTTGTTTACCTACTTGTAGACGTATTTATTGCCTTGGTAGAACCTATTTCAATAGAAGATAAGATAAATAGAAGACATACCCTTGAATTTTATGACTCAAAAGGAGAGTTTAGAACATTTGTATACAATGTACTTAAATAATATTCCCAAACTAATATAAACTATAAAACTCAGACAAAAATACAGGGTAGGATAAAAGTAAATTCCATTGCCCGTCCTTCTTATTACATTCTAAATCTATGGAAATCCGTCTCTGCATACCTGTTCACCAGGTTAGCTTCTATATTATTTAATATATAATAATTAAATTTAATTCATATACAGGATATAAGATGTTTACCCGTATTTACTAATTATCAGCTTTCATACTTTCATAACGAAATTGGTTGTTACAAGTGCACATCAAAGCGAATGAAGATGAAAATGGCTCTATTCATAATAAGGATACCGGAATACTTGTTTCGTTACTTCAAGTAGGTAGTTGTATATTTCCTAATGTAATATATATGAAAATACATTGTTATTGCATGTTGCTGCTGCAAAGGAACAGAGGATGCAGATTTTATCATGTTATTATCATGATATTACATATTTAGTAACATTTTGTTTTCATTAGTGTTTTTTACATATCCGAAGTTAAGAATGAATTTGTTCTAATGGATTTAGTACGTTAGCATATTATCATATTGCAATATCTTTGGAAACAAACAATAAATTGCCGCATAGCGTTAAAAAAATTTCAAGTGTAAAATTATGGCGCTGTATTCTCTGGATGACTTTGACTCCACACTAATTGTCCAATATTGATTGTTAGTTCTGTAGAGGTATGATAATTATTGATCTGTGTGTAATTTACTTATTAATTATTGTATTTGAGTGTGTATATTTATTTTTACTTTCCCGACCCATAGGGAAAGTATTGTCAACATGCTAAAAAAAATAAGATAAAGACGGATAAAACCATTGAAGTTCCCTAAGACCATTTTCAAAGAGAAGTATCTCTGTCTATATGTTAGTTTTTTGTTGAAATCGCTTTAGCCCTGTGATAGGGGCAACTCAACCCACAAATTTTCAAACAGCAATGGGCTTGAGTGATACATCATTTGAAAGCATGTTTTATTTGCTTTACAGCGATTACCTTTGATATTTGCCTCCCGTGTTCTCGAGCAACTTGTTCTGATAGTAAAAACTCGCGAAACTATAATCAAAAAAACTAGTTTTCCAAGCAGTCGAAAACGAGTACGGATGTGTTCTTACGAGGATGTAAATGAAGCAGTTTTACGCGATGGTTTCAAGTGGCACGTACGCATCAAAACGTACCATATTTCAACTATTTAATAAAATCTTTTATAATTCAATTTTGCGATTTTTGTTGTTGCTTGTTGATGTTTTGTTTATAGATAGTGAAAAGCTCTCTATTGTGCAATTTTGGTCGATATTTGGGTCTTTCACTACATTATAGAGGTTCGACTGTATAATATGTAATATAACTATGGAGGCTATTAAATTCCTGAATTTTTTTTAAATTTCATCGGAATTACGTGTTTGATAAACTTTCAGGAATCATTGAGCGGAGGCAAGTGGTTTCAAAAAGGGGTTTAAAAATTTTATAAAGTCATATTTAAACTTATCCGAAATATTAAATATTTTTTTATTGTTGTGGAAAATAGGGCTACTGGTGAACCACACACTAAAAAAAGGTAAGGCGTCATTAGCAATACTTCATGAGTGGTGTGGAAACTTGCTTTCAATTACAGTGCACTATGGTAGGCGATCATAAATAGTAGGAAATGGAAAAAGCACCTGAAATATTTTGTAATACGCTTAGCTTATGCACATTATTTCTTATTTGTACCTATATTTGTGTATGTTTTGTAACATCCTTATTAATTTCTAGTGCTTATGGAATAAACATCGTTCTATAGCAGTTACAAAGTTGGTTGTTTTGTCAAAACCGATACTTAATAAACCAATGAATAAATGTGAAAAACCTATATATCAAATGTTGCTTCGTTTTAACTCGACAGGGTGCTAAAGTTATCAAATTAATATCGTTTTTCCGGGATAATTTCTCAACAGCTATATCGATTTTCACTAATTTTGAAACTAAGAATAACTACTATTAATGGCGATTTTTGACGGTAATGCCATCTTTTGTTAGTGCCGAGAAATTTAAAATGGCGCGTAGTACGTAAACAAAAGTTTGTATTTTTATTGCCCCCTGTACAAATGACTTTAATTTTAATTTCTCTGGCACTAGCTGATTTCACTTTAAGACTTTTCTATCTCTTGTAAAACTTGCGCAAGACATACTATTTCTCTACAAGACAATTATTTACAATACCTTAAAATTGATCACTGAGCAACAGTAAAATAAATATAACGATATCAAAGATTAAAGTACATTAATCTTTCAGGATAGTGTTTAGTTCTTTTACTTAAATAATTATTGGTTCTGTAAATGGAACATTATTCTATCGCTGGGAAGATTGACATGCTTCTAGCATATGGATTATATGAGATAAATTGACATATGTCAGGGTTTGTCGTGAAAAATATTCAGACCGCAGAATTCCTATATTCTCGCGAATATTGAGAGGCAACTTGAGAAACGGGTAATTTTCATAGAAATAATGTTAATCGAGGACGCCAACGTACAATTATGAGGACTGCTGAGTTTGAAGCGGTAGTGTTAAACATAATTGAAGAATGGAATACGCAACGATGCAGCCGTAAATTGGCCAGCAAGATCACCCGATTTAACGTCTCTAGACTTTTTCCTGTGGGACGCTCTTAAGTTAGAAGCGTATGCTTCTCCTATCGCTATGGAAGCTGAGTTATTGCAAACAATTATCAAAGCTGCAGATAATTTTAAAACGAACCCTACAGGATGCCCAATTTGATTTTTTGAAAAGAATCATAAAATAATTAATATGCAATCATTAATAACACTGCAGGTTGTTTACTTTGCATTTACTCTAATAAACCCACATTATCTAGTTAGGTATACATAGAATATGTCTAAAATTTATGATAAAACCTAAAAATAAATTAAATAATATCGAGGGTGTACCATGTAAAAGAAGGATAAGGAATAACCGGAAGTTGAAAATATTTTAGTCAAGTTGCTATACTGCCAAATTCCCATTTCGTACTTTATAACAAATCGATCGCATCGCGAGACTACCAAACATTTTATATTTAAATGATGGACCATACGACAATCACATGAAAAAATTATTAATTTTTCTGTCGAATTGTATTTTTATATTTTTCTTGCTTCGTTTTACATAATATCTAAAATTTCGCGATTGCATTAATTTCTTTGATCACCCCCCTGTAATTTATTTACTCATAATGTTGAACAATAGTTAAGGGTAGGTAGGCTATATAATTAAACGAGGCAATTGCTCATTTCTCTAGACCTGGTGTGGAATGATTTAAACCAGAAATTTAGAAATATATTGATAGCTACCGGCTATAACGGGGCTCTTTTCATTTAAAGCTAAAGGATTTTCTTTTGTGGTAATATATCAAAGTTATTGTATATGATACCTACTATGAAAGGAAACAAAAAATCAGAAGTATAGCTAGCGTCAGCCACGCAAAATACTCAATAATTGATAAGGCTCTATCTCAGTATTTGTTTCACTACAATTAGTGCAAATAAACGTCATGGTTTTATATTAAACGATAACAAATATTTTGTAATAGGTCACTGTTTCTATCCCTCTCAATACACATACTCACAAAGTGGAGTTTTGCAGACTCCTATGTGCGAATATTCTCCTGGTTTGCCAGTGCAGAGCGTTTCCTGCCGTGATGCAGATCGGCTCTCCAACAAACTCAAAAAGCGTCGCGACGATTCCTTTAACCAGTTTACAGTCGGTAGCGACAACGTCGGTGTCGGTCGTATAACTCGTCGCAGCGGAAAAATACTTCCGACAAAAGTGCTCTGTTTGCGTTTGTAGATAATATGATGCCGAAAACGTGATCTTTTATTGCGGATCGGGGATTTTGTGATTTCACGTACAATAGATAGAGTTTTGTTCTTGTACGTAAACAAGAATATTGGTTTAGTGTTCGCAGATATTGTGTTTGTGGATTAGGTATTTTAATTTATTTTATTTAGCATATAAAAATAATACGATTTTTTTAAGTTTCATCTCCGAAAATTGTGTATCTTCATTATCGATATTATTATTATTATAACTTAAGTTTAGTTATGGAGTTTATGTTTGATGCGGTAATTTCACACGGCTGCTTTAGTCTAAGCATATTTTATCACTTTGTACTTTTTGTATCGAGAGCAATATTTTTTAAGGAAACAAAGTCGATTTCAAAATTTAATTATTACAAATAAAGTTCGTTAAACAATTATAATTAATATTTCAGTTGGGCTTTTGAGAAAACATAATATTTTGGTATACCTGTTTATACCCGATGGTTATAACGTGCGAAATTAAATTCACAACTCCAACAGTCACAATTTATTATTAATTTAACGTCAAAAACACGTTCATGTAGCACGATACAATAATAGCACTGAAATAAAATTTTAGACAGGTATTTCGCACGAATAATAAGATACTATTTTACTCAAGTTATATGTATTATTTGCTTCTGACAGACGTTTTGATATAGAGTTGCTTATTTTAAATTGCATTTACAATTTTTCATATCTCCGACTGAATTTCAATTATTGCACTTTACATTTTCTATAGTTTTATTTGTCAAATTTAACAGAAGCAAATATCAACATTGCTATACTGGTATTACGTAGTATAAGAAGCTCGTCATAATGCAATGAAAACTTTACAGCAACTTTTACAATTTCTAAATGCAACTCTGGAGATGAACAATACAAAGATTTTAATAAACCTGATAGTAATTTTATAACAAAAAAGGTCCGTTTTTACAACGCAACTTAAAAGTATTTATGAAGTAAATTTAAATTATTTTTATTATAAACAATCTTATGACATCTAGGTTTATCCAGAATTTTTGAATCTCATAAATTATATTCGGGAAATTGAAATTATGTAGCACGCGGGTCAGTTTAACCCAGATATGCCCAAAAAAAATCCTGATTCACCGTGACAATATTGCTATTATTTTTTACAATGTTACAATAGATAAAAGGCAGCAATTTTTTTGAAAAAATGTATGTAAAAAAATTAGGTTTTGAGCCGTCCTACATATAGGACAATGGGAATATAATATACTACGACACCTTAAAATATTTATTTGGATTGATATGTTACAAAGCACTGTCACATTTTTGACATCGTGTTGTTGTTTTTTGATGGCAAGCTCCACATCTTGTTTGTTTTTCTTGGGGTATCACTGAATGGTCCAGTCTGTCATATTTCAAGTCAACATTCTGATTCCTAGAACAGTTTCCTTTTTGGTGAACGATGTTCTTTTTATTTTGAATAAATAGAACATTTGCGTTGCACCTGTAGGTTTGGCGGTTGTCGTGTGTAATTTCGTATCGGACTGCTCACTCGCGTAAAAATTAACTGGATGATGACTAAATTGCTCACACTAGATGTCGCCAAAACCATCTTGTTGTAAATTGCTTAAGTTGCGGACACGAATAAAAAAAACAACAATTGTATCAATACTAAGCACTTAATATTAAAATCATCTCGTGATATCACAATAATCGCAGCTATTGTTAGAAAAAATCATTTTTATACGACTTGATGTTTTTCAGTGTTTACCAAATCTGTGTTTTTACATCGGCGTCGGTAGGTTGTATTTACTGGTTACTGAGGTTGAGGCGTCGGTAAGGAAACTTACCGTTCAGTGAGCTTTAAGTAAACTAACCGTTTAATTGTACAAAAATTCAACCGAAAAGACAAACTCGTACAAAAATAAACAACTTTTATTAAAGCCACGTTATTTATCGTCAGTGGAACAGAAACTTTGCGAGGACTGTTTGTATTGAGAGAAAATATTATTGTACATGATACAGTAGAATTTTGTAAAGGACCAGCAACATATTGTCATGTAAAATTTTGTCGGCATATTCTACCTTGTTTTTCAAAGAGTGTTTAAGTAGCTTTCAGCTCCAGCTGAAGTTTTCCAGCCACCATGCCTTATTTAACCTATAACATCTACGCATTGATTTGCCAAAAATGTAGCTGATGTACGCGTGCAGAAGTGTCCAGTATAGCTGCATGAATTTTCTAATTTTAAATATTGGGCTATTATCATAGACCACTTTCCAATAGCTCTCTGTGTCCAACCACTTGTCTGGTGCATTTCGTATTTTTAAAATTTAAAAACCTCACTTAGTCTAAGCATCAATATATTTCCGAGTAATCTCCAAATAGTGAACTTTTTCGTCTTCTTTATTTGTAATTGTAAACGATCGTTGAATGTGTGTCTTGGTATTCAGATTTTTTACTGTCATAAATGATTCACGATCTTCAATATCATTAAGAGTTAAACTATATAGTTCCTCCAGTCTGCAGGCACCTGACACGCCTAATATAATTGCGACCTACAAACAATGTAGGTAAAATTTTTATTTCCGTGTCTGTGAGTTGTTTTGGTCTATTTTTTAGAAAGTTTGATGTTTTCTGTACACAGATGTTTTTTTCAAATGTATTAATGATGGCTTGTTAAGCAGAAACTAGTTTCCTTTTTGTAATTGAATTAAATATTGTGTGGAGTTGACTTTGAAAGTTTTTGGTTGTTTTCTTTGATTTGAAAAAATAAATAAAAATATTTACCTTTTGAATTAAGAAACTATGATTGTTGATTCTAACAAGAATTTGCAAATTGGACGTTGGACTTTTTGGGTCTGTGTCCGATATTTTTTCTCTTTAAATAGACAATAATTAAAGTGGAATATTTGGATATATAAATATATTCCCTTCAACATTGAATATTCTGCCCATAAGCTGCTCTTCGAATCATTTTTGAAATACGTTGTATTTTCATAACTTTCTTTAGATTTTTTAGGAATTATGCTTGAGCGTTCTATTTCCCATGCTTCTTCCAGATTACCTCTGTTCTCAATGTTGCCCATTTTCTTCGTATATGTACTACGAGTAGTTTTTTATTAAAGTTTTAACAAACTAACTTTGGATAATATACTCCATTTGACAACAACGTGACATTACAACACAGCAAACACGACAGCATTCACCTCCACGACAACGCTTAATGCCAATTTTGCACGCGGTATCAAGTCAACGTAAATTTTGATCAGTTATTAGAATATAATTATTATTAAAAAAATAATTTGATTTGCAAAATAAGTTTTTCTGACAGTTATTTATTATATTTATTGAAAAATGTAAGATCGCTCGATATATTTGCAACAATATACGATTTGTTATTACTTGGTGGTTTTATGTTCGAGGTCGAAAAAATCATATTATGTGGACACTGGAGTAAAGTATTTTTTCCTCCCTTTGCTATTGGTGCCTTCGGGCCCTAACAAGCATCGCATGCGGGAGGAGACGTAGCACTTTTCTCCCTAGGTAAACAAATAGCTATTGTTGACTATAATTATTAATATCGCATTATAACTTTATACCTATTTTGTTTTAAAATCCTTTGGGCCAAAACATATATACACGGTGTCTCACGGTGATCGTCCATTAGAAAATATTGAGACGCAAAGCGAATTAAATTCTGAAAATTTGGTTTTTTGTTTCAAAAATTTATAGTTTTCGAAATATTGGCACTTAAACATTTTTCTATTGTAAAAATGCGATGACTTTCATGTTTTATCATACATTAGTTGGCCATGATGGCCAAGATTAACCAAGTAATACTATGTTTCTATGGTGACGCGTGTCAATGTCAGTTAGAATTTTCAATTAAATGTTTCTCAACATATTAATTCATATTCCATATTCATAACATATTATATTGTCTCAAAAATGGATAATATAAATACAAAAGGCGTTGTAAGTTATATATAATAAAATCTTCACAGGTCAACTGTAAAATAAATATACTCCATACATACAAATTTATCATGCTGTTTTGCACCAAACAGACTTGTTGAGTTTTTGTGATGTTTCGAAACAAAAAAAAAATGGAAACCAAAACTCAGTCCAATTAAAAGTTCCAACAAGAAGCATATTGTCGGATCTTCGTTGGTTTGTTTCTATTTTTCGTGCTTGTCAATCAAAAACGAACTCAACTAGAACACTCTATAAACTAGGACGTGACCAAAAACAAAAGTCTTTTATATTCAAATTTATGCGTGGTATTTAAAGAATAGAGCTTCTTTAGTAGAAGAAGGTTCGTTAAGTAGATAATCAAGAGCCCCATACATTAAACCACTTGTATTTATTTGTCTGATCACACTTATAAGAGAAGAAGCCGCCAATAGACTCAGTTGCAGTCCTCGAGGGAATAGTTCAACCTTAAAAAGAAATTGAGATCGAATCGAATATATCGATATATTTCTTGTATGTCTATTAATGAAGGAAAGGTGACATTTTGAGCATCGGCATCCATTTGGTGAACAGTTTTGTTTACAATAACATTCGTCACGTCAAATACATTGGATAATTTTTTATACATTTCGCACAATTATTGTATGGCTACTTCGCACATATCAAAATATTTCAAATTTTCCACACTATACGATAACCGTAAATTTATATCTTGACAGTGTAAATATCTGGTAAAAAACATTTGATAAACATGGCAGCTAAGAACATTAATTACACACACATTAATATGTGCAGACGGGATACAATTTAAATAATATTAAAGAAAGTTCCATCTCCCAGAGTTCAACTCTCCACCCTACGCTTACGAAGACTTAACGTTAACCCATAGACCAACGGGTGTACCATAATTATGCTTTTAAAATTATCGTTAATTGCAGATGGCCAGAACCTAAATGGCGACGATGGTAAAATAGGCATAATCGAGCGAAGATTTTACAACTTGTGTCATTTAGTTCATGTAAATAGTATAAAAGTAAAAATAAGTACATAGTACATATAAATTAGGAGTTTTTTTAGACATAATAATGTTGGAAGTTGATTAAGTTAAATATTTTCGGAAACTCTCAAGTATCGAATCATATTCTATGTGTAAATATATTGTGTAGTGTGTAGATTTGTTGAGTAAAAGGTGCTCGAATAAGTTTGTGGTGAAATTTTTAAAAAAAGTCTGGCAGCACAACATAATATTATGTTGGACCTCGTAAGTTAGTATATTGCTTAGGCTAGTAGATTTCCTTAAGAAAATTACACACATATTTTTTCTTTTATAATGACATTACTTTCATGAAAAATATTGACGATTTGGGAATTATTTAAAAATGTTTCCCTTCAAAGGAGCCTCACCAAAAGTAACCCCGAATCTGATTTGAATATTTAGCTATAATTATGTGAAAACTTGGAATATTTTACTCTGGTTTGGCTTTGGAGTAGATCTATATGGCCTGGAACTCGTTTTGGTTGAAGATTAGAGTGAATAAGAGCTAACACGTTTTATTATATATAACAAGAAATCCCTTGCGGGATTTCCCAGTCGTCTTGTGGTAGTTTTATCTATGAAAAAAATCATTGAGGGTTGTAAAAAAAATTAAAGAACTAAAAATAATGACAATAAATAGAAACATTTTTGAGTTGCCCCCTTAGATCACCTCTAGGAGCTTATAGTTTAACTTTCAAAGAAATCTTGAAGTGAAATCAAAAAATTACTGAAAATATTACTTTTTTGTCATTAACAAAATAAATAAATACATTTTTGACTCCCCGCGTATATAAATTTAAAGTGCTTATGCTAAAAATGTATGAAAATCGTTGGTGTTAAATTAACGTTAACGTTAATAGCCGCTACCATATCTCTCTATTATGGTTCGTTGGTTTGTCATAATTTGGTACTATTTTTTTATAACGTTGGTGTCACTTATTTTAGTTTAGTTGACACTTCTAGTTCACGTCATAATTTGGTTTTGGTAAGATGTTTTTCTAACTACAGACAAATTGCTTGTGTCAAATAGTTTATTATTATTTTCTTTGTTTACATTAATAGCCTAAGTGTTTTCGGCATTATTTTTATGTTTAAGATCAACTCCTATCAACATGTTGTAAATTGTATTGTTACAAAATGGTTATTAAAAATAGTTGTAGTAAATTTAGAAGTTGTCCTTGTGTATTTGAAGTAATATTACTGAAAAAGTGATAATAACCTAAAGTGACAGTGTCATGGGAGCCGTCAGATGGATGGATGTGATCATATATTTTTCAATAACCTAAATCTGATAGATGGGAAATAGTTGATATCTCCCTCTGCGTCGCACACAAAATGAACTTTTGCAGATGTAATTAAATTAATTAATAAAATAGTGTGGCCGCATTAAATCCCGTTGAAAAGTACCCGTTGGGATGCAGCAAAAAACAAATTTTCTATATAGACAGACCTGCGGCTGCACCTTCGGTGCACCTTTAAGTTAAGTCACATAGATAGCGGTCATTTTTTTGCAGATTTTCGATGACAAAGACAGCACGATGAGAAATTATAAGGATTAAAATTTATCTTGCGGTGGAAGCATTGCTGATTAATTATCGGAAGAGTCCCACAACCGCAAGTATAATATTTCTTGTTGCTTGGTGAATTTGTGACGGAAATAAATGCATCTGTTTTACTTATAATCTAAATTATTATACATTCCTAACCCAGGGACAACGTTCAACTAAATTCTCGCTAGCTATGCTATTTTGCAGAATGTTGAAAACAATTACAAAAGGAATTTGTGTCCGTAAATATAGTAACGTACTAATACTTTTATGACTTAGAGAACGATCGACATTCTAACGCTTGGAAACAACTGTCCAAAAGTTTTTAGTTTTACTGGAGAATTACCTTTGAAAGAAAAATAACATTAAAAACACGTTTTGCCATTTCATCAAAAATCGATACGCGCTTGGGAGGGTACTAAAAGTTTTACAACGTCTTTTCTAATTCTTTTATACAACTCACAATGCTCTACGGATGGAAAATGGTTTAAAATTTTCCAAAATATATACAAAATAAATTCAGAAAATATGTCCCATGGCTTGAAGGATATAAACCATAAATAGACTTAATATAATAAATACTATATTTGACGATTTTATACAAATTACATAAATATATGCATAAGAGTAAATGAGTTAGTAGTGAGTACTTCGTGTAAACACTGCATACAACTTAATTAAATTAAAAAGTTGAAAGCCTGGATAATGTACCTATTACAATAGTAATACATGAAATAAATATAATTTTATTATCGATCAATTATAGTATAATATATAATATTGAAATTTCAATATAGTGTCAAATGTGAAGTTTGCTCTTTGGATCACTCTATTGGGTATATAAATTTAGAAGTGTATATTTTAAAATTTTCTCTATTGTTGTTGTCAAAGAGAGAATTCAATTTTATCGAAATTCCAAGCAAAATTCATAGAAGATGTTTTATACATTATTCTCTATAAAGGTTTGCAAAAAATATAAAAGAGCGCCATGTAAAGTTTATTTGCATCTTGCTTGAATTAAAATTCTAATCGTGTCCTACAATTTGCCCCGAAAGCACAATAAAGTTACGTGGGGCACTTTGTGAAAACTAGCACGAATGTTCATAACAAGGGAATATTACGGGTTGCACTATTTTTGTTACTTTATACCATTATGAAGTTTTGATGTCTATAATAAATTCACTTAACTTTGTCATTGAGTTTGGAAACTTGACTTAATTTAATAAATATTTTTATAGAATAACCCTAGAAAAGTAAGTTGGTGTTCACATAGAGCTCTGTACCTTCCTTTACATAAATATGATGTTAGTTAGGCATATTTATAAATTTTCTATTTGAATAAATATTTTTATATATATTCAATGCACAATTTTAGGCATTATATTTGATACTTATACTTAAGCTGAATAATCTTATAACAATAAAATGTTATGGGAACATCTAGTGTTTGAGCAGGTAACATGCCCTGTGGAATAAAGTTCAGAGACGATAACCGCTTGGGAAGCAAGTTCTTCGTTTAATCCTATTGCCAACGCTAGATCGCCCAAATTTCCATAGCAGAAGGCTTTGTTTATAACAAGACAAGACCTTATGTGAGATGTTCGCTTCACATTACCAGCGGAAATATAAGACATAGTATACTCACTGTGGTCAGTACCCTTTGTGTGGTTTTACAGAGAGAAACCGCGTGTCGCTCTCTCCGCACATGTTGCATGTGCGGAGAGAGCGTAATACGAAGGTATATCTATTGACACGTGTTTAAAAATTATTCTTAGGGGGTTGTAAAAATGTGTATAATTGTATATAATTGTATATTCCCATTATCCTACAGAAAATAATTAATTAACGTCTACAAATACACTTTTTCGGTTTACAAGTCGCTGGAATATAAATGTATAGGGTTCAATGAGTTTATTTTTCGCACTACAGAACCTCGAGTCAAAATTTTAAAGGAAATAGAATAAACCTGTATTTTGTGTGTTGACGAAATATCACTAAAATCTCTTTTATAATAAACTGATAAAATTATTGGCTTTCAATAATCTTAGTCTACTGCACCAAATCTCTCAAACTATGCAATTCGGACTAGCTAACACCCACTTAAACTTCTCCAGTTAAAGGAGCCATCTGATCACAGATACCTGAAGGAAAGAACTATGTTCCTCCGGGGCCTCTCCTTTCGGTTTCAGAAGGTCTGGGACTATGTTCTGAAGGTCTATCTATTATCTGTTATCTCTGTTCCTTATCGTTTTGTCTGCTGCTTTAATTCTGGGCTAAAGTATGTTGAAACTTCTGACTTTCCTTTGGATTGTCTCTGATTTGAACGAGGCTAAGTTCGTTTTTGTCTTCACCCTCTCCTTGCTAGTTTCTCAGGATAGTAGTCCACCACCGCCTCTAGAAGTGGGTTATGATGTTCAGCTTTTTCAAAGACCGATGTTGGGCGCTACGCGAAATGATCCGTCACATAATTACGTCCAAAATCCTTAAAATGTGGTATTTCCTCACGTACCATGGTACAGCCAGTGCTAATCTGATGGTCTTGTTTTTTTTCCGCCCAGAATCCTCCAGTCTCAGTTTGTCCCCATGCTGCTGACGCGTACGACATTACCGGCCGAACGACAGCTTTGATGTGGAGTGACTTGCTTTTTAGTCGGAGTCTGCTTTCTCTGTGGGTCAAAGGAAGCAGTGTGTTCATGCATGCCTGCCCTTTTCTGGCTGATCTGTTCATGTGCACATGTGTGCATGTGGACACAACCGTTAAATTTTCAAATAGCAGTAGGGGTCGTGTAATACATCATTTTACAGCTCTAGGTTACTTTTCATATTTGACCCTTTTTTTTTTCTAATTTTTGAATATAGTACCTAGTTAGTTTGTTGCGTTAGTGTATGGGAAGTTATAAAAATAACACAGTAATAATAATAATAATAATAATTAAAATTCTATTTCATTACGTACGTCATATATTATTGATTATGATATATCTTGTCGGGTGGTGACCCAACCGATTTTTTATTTATGTGGACAAATTACAAAAGAATTGTTACTAGCATTGCTTATCGCATAAACAATATTCTTAGGAAATTATTAAATTACTAATACCTATATTGACATTTTGTTTTGCTTGAAATATTGAGTCATAATTTACTACATGATCTGGTATAAAATGATGTAATACAGTGTAATATAATGTTATAATCTTATATTTGTTTAAGAAATGGAGTTCCCAACATATAAATTTACAGTCCAAGTGCCAAAAACATGCCATAATATATCCTGCACAAAGCTTTCAGCTGATATTATTTATAACTATTTTAACGCCAACATGCTCACTCGCCTGACAACCAAATATAACTTGACTCTAACACACATTCGCATAAATCGGCAAAAATGTTTGTTCTTTTATATCATAACCAAACAAAATGATCTACATCCAGCAGAGATTTGTTGTTTTAATTCTATTCCCATTTGATGAAATAAATCTGAACAACAAAGCCACTATTCATGTTTCTATTTCGAATATATACAGGGTGTTTTAAAAAGACGCGGCAATATTTAAAAGCTCATTTAAAAAAAAAAGTTCTCATAATTAAGATATTATAGTTTTGCGCACAATTTTTCGAATTTTAAAATTTAACAACAAGAACGTTCTAAACTTGTGTAAGATTATCGTTAGTCCATAAATAAAATACTAACTAAAGTTTTCCAGCTTGTAGTAATTATTTAATAATCATAATGACAGTTAAACAGTAGTCATTGAATATGTAAAACAAACCTACACCATAAAGTTCTTTCTTTTGTAAATCAATAGTAATAACAAATTTTTTATATCGTTTTACAACTAACGAAATATACATAAGCATCGAATTGGTAAAAGTCTTTTACATGGATTTGTTTTCGATGAACAAATACGTCAATTTAAAGAAATATGTCAAATTTAGAAAATTATTATAGAAATATAACTGAAAAAAACTAAGGGAAGATACAGCTCTATTCGTTTGGAGAAATACAAGGCATGAAACAGAAGACAATAAACCTATATATATATTTCTGTCTAATATTGTTTTGAATGTCTCTGGATTATCAGCGATCTAGGCTGAGACAAATAAATCCAGCTATCTTACAGACATTGTAATAGTACGAAAACACAAATGAATAAAGATCACTAATCCTAAGAATATGAAACAACAACATTTTGATGGCTTATCAAATATAATTTATTTGAGACATGCAGAATGTACGTACTCGTATATAAAGCCACTAGCAAGTAAATAGTGTCTGTTAAAAAAGAGCTGATCTCTTCATAAATTTATTTAGAAATATAGCTTAGAATGTTATTATTTTTTTATTGTTATTTTATTCTTTAGATAATAATTATAATAATGTAAATAATAGTGTATTTTTTAGATTTTAAATATTTGATGAAAACATTTCGTTACCCTGTAATAAGACGCACGGGCAATGGAATTTACTTTTGTCCTACCCTGTATTTGTGTTTGGTTTTATGTATGTGTCTCATAATTTTATAGTTTTTCTACCTACAAATACAATCTTTCGTCAATATTTTACAACATCTGCAAGTAATATAAGAATAATATATTGAGTGCCTATGATAAAGAATTTTATCTAGAGAAAGACCTTTCTAATATCCGTTGAAAAGTAATAAAGACTCTGTAAAGATAAAGAGGACTAGAAACAAATGGACCGTATTTTTCTTATTCGAAGAATGACATGTTTGAAATACCCGGTGGTCTAAACATTTAAAATTTTCGGAACATTTTCATGTAAATTAAATGTCGAACATTTATTATTATATACAAAAGCTAGTTGGAAAGCGTCACGGTTTCCCATATCGAATAATATATATATATTGGGCGCACAAAAAAATAATGGGTTTTTGTCCAGTCGCGAACTGCAACATAAGATACATAACTTTATTAAAGTCGACATACAAATAAAAATGTATCTTATTTTGTGAATCTTTTCACCCTATAGATGTATTTGGGTATATTGTAAATGCTCTTTTTTCTGATTGGCCTATTTCATTCTGTAATACCTACTATGTGATTTTTATGAGGAATTCTGGAAAGGCAAAAGGACTTTAAGATTAGAATCGTGTTGGCCTTGATTGAGTAAAGACGTGTTTTCTAATTATATAAAGTTACATATTTTAATTTGTTTTTGGACTTAGTAGATTTTTCAGTTAAGAATTGTTTTCTAGTTTCTGTTTAAAGATTAAGTCCACTTCATTTTATTCTGAAGTAGTGAATTGTATAAAGTTCCGTAAGTTTTGTTAATTCTTTTAATTGAAGGCCTTTTTGTTTTAATCAGTTTTTTTTATATAAAGTCTAAAGTTATTTCTTTTAGTAAATGAAATAAGTTCAGTTTAGTAATTAAAGTTTCGTATAGGAATTAATATAATTATTCGAATTATATTAATTTTCCTATTTTAAGATGTCCAAGTAATGATTAAGACTTCTCCTAAATTTTCATTATCGCTTAATTGTTTTATTCATTTTCTTTAATTAGTTTTAATTATTAAATTAGTTGTTTTTAGCCCACATTTTTGCGTTTTATTTCTAATAAAGTTTTCGATAAATTATTGACAAAAGGGTCAACCAATTAAATATTTTCTTTTAAATACAAAGTGATCCAACATTATGGAAGGTGAGTAGTTTTGCATTACTTTAATACAGATTAATAAAGCTTATTTTAGTTGTTTGTTTCTTTCATTTAATAATTTGATTCTGTTATTATTCAAGTTGATATTCTTTGTTTATTCTTCTTTATTCGAACCGTAACAATTTGAATAGCATATTGGGATTCATTCGGACTGAGCTATAACATTAGTATTCTTTCTGAATGTACATAATACCCGCTAATTTCCAAATGGTTACAACCCAGGTATATTTATATTTTAGATTATAATGTACAGCATCCGCAATGAACTCCACTATAAATTATTGAGGCGATGTCTAGTTCTACCTTAGGGAAAGTTTTGGAATGACAGAACCGATGTTTTCTAACTTTGCCAATTAAAAACTATGGAAACTAAAAATAAAATAATGTTGTACATTTGATCATAACTCAACATGGAAAATCTGATAAATTACAAACATCTCTCTGACACGACAAATTCCAATTTGACTTTTTATTGCGATATAATTGTAATAAACCCTCATGGTCTAATTATTTAAGAATAACGCTCTTAAACTAGTATATTTAAACTAAACCTACGCCAATGTGCTTATATTCACATACGAAATTACTGCTGGACATTAACTTTTTCCTTTTTTGGGATTTTCGTTACGCTAAATATATTACCCGAAACCACTTAAAACTACGACGCTTTTACTATTGGGGTCACGTATTAACTATTTATTATGTGATTTAATGTTTGGTGCATAAAGAAAGGTTTGCCGTTGTCGCAGGTTATACCATTATAATATTTGTGTCATAAAAGCAATTTCACAAATTGAGCTAACAAGCACACGTTTAATAGTTTTCATATGTAATTTAAAAACATAAAAGCTATCACTGCAACAAACTAATTTGTTTCAGTACCTAGTTGTTTAAACGGTTATATGCGTTTCGTCACCCGAAGAAGAGCAATATAATATAGATACAAATCTAGTCGAGTTTACGGAGTATGTTATCAACATGCTGGATGATCGGGTACAGGTTGAAGCCATTTACACCGACTTCATCAGGGCTTTCGATAAAATAAATCACACTAATCTTGTTAGCTGCTTAGTTGATGTCGTCCTATATTACTGATAGAACGTAGTCATTCTTATTAGCAATTTTGAATCCGTTGCATTTAATGTTCCTTCAGGGTTACCTCAAGGGAGTCAACTGGGACAGCTTCTGTTTCTACTTTATATCAATGATGTAAACGATTGTTTCGAAATGTAACCAAGCACACTAAATTAATAAATGACCCCTATAAATTGGCAAAACGGATCATTTTTCTTAAACAATTAAAATTGAGAATCGTTTTACCGGGAACTTCACAAATCAACCTGAACCAAAAACGAGATCGAAACAGAAAACCTCAGGACTCAAATTCGGGTCGCCTAATTTTGTTTGGCTGATTTGAGCATTTATATAAAGATATTTTGTGGAGCAGACGCCTTTAATTTAGAAATACGTAATTACTCCAAAACATAAATAAAAAAAAAATATTTCGTCTAAATTAGGAAGATTATGTTATGGACCATTAGATATATAATTAATATAAATAACTATCATCCAATTAATTACATTAACAACATTTATTATTAACAAGCGGCCAATGGACTAAGTTAGGTACATCTTGAGTGGCTTTATTTTGTCTGAAATAATATTCTAAACTTAACGTTTTTAGCACCAATATAGGTAGCTGATTATTTAAATAATCAAAAAAAACCATCGACAGATTTATTACGCATTGTACCTGTACTGCGACATTAACTTCACATTGTTTTATTTGCATGTTGGTAACATTGACATTGAATTTTGTTATCCTTCAATCCGTCAATATCAGATCAACTGAAGAAAGAAGTGAGGCTAAGCTGTGCTAATTTCATAGACTGTGCCTCGCATCATCAATTGTTCTACTCTTTAGTCTTCAAGAATAGCCTGTTCTAGGCTCTTGCAGTCAGTCAGTGATCACTTTTTCGGCGTTATCCTTCTTCGGAAAATATCAGCAATTTTCACTCACTTTTTCCTTTTAAACATTCTAGATATATAGTGAACTGAGAAATTAACCTCACAATGCTTTATAGCATAAATATTATGTTAATTTTGGCCGGACGAGAAGCATCAACTCCATCATATCCTATTGCAAACACTAGATACGCCCGAATCCCTTGCAGGAGGCTTTATTAATGAATTTCTTGTTACATAAAGTAACAAGACTTTCAGTGATTTTGGAAATTTGTTTCACACTACCATGCTTTCACCAGACGGGCCGTTTCGTTGATATACAACTCATCAGTGGTGATCGGCAGGCAGTGTGACCCAAATTTGGAAACTATTTTAAAAATGTTTCGTTTTAAAGCAGCCCCAACAAAAGTAAACGTTGCATTGAGCTGAATATTTAAACGTATGCAAAAACACAGAAACTGTACCCTAAATAATTAACCCTATTGTCGTTGGATACTATAGTGAGTAAGAGCTATGACGTTTTATTGTTTATCATGATTACTTGTTACTATTAACTACTACTCTAGATAGTATTTTGCTTAAAAAGTGTTAGGCATTTAATAAATTATTATTTTTAAAAAAACAACACCCATTGCACCAAACAGTTAACGACTTCAGAATGGTTTCAGTTGCACACAAGGTACGATATAAATATGAAATATTATACATTAAACCTTGTCTCAAATGTGAAAAGTTCTTCACGGCATTGGACATGGCTGTTTCGACTACTTGCACAAATGGAATGTTCTATGCTTCCTAACCGTGTTGTTATTGTTAAAGGTGACACTATATGTGTAGTATTTACGCAAATAGCAGATATTTGTCTCACTTTTTAATTATTAAGCTACTTGATTTTCATAATTTACGTAACGCTATAAACTTAATTTTAATTACGAACACAAAGTCCTTTGAAATACCTTCGTAACCAAGCCAGTAGACTTTAAGCCCATGCCATGTGGCGAAAGCTTAATCCTGCACAGTGGGATATACGAATGAACATTCAATAATTAAAGGGACGGGAATTAGCAATGTTTCGCTAATTATATTATGTATTATTTTTATTACTGGTGGTTGAACAAAAATAGAAAAAAAAACATTGTCATGCATGTATGTCAATAAAATTACGTCAAACAAGAATAAGATTGGTACATTGTCAATTCTGATTTATTACAAGATATTGTTTTTAAATAAATAAATAATCATCTATTACACAAACATAAAATACAAAAATGATTTACATTGTAATATTACACTATGAAATCTATATCCAACATTGTGCAAAAGGTAAGAGATTTGGCTCATGGCCATTCTTCTACTCTACCTATATTTCCAACATAACTAATAATCAATTCGCAATAAAAACAAAGTAGTAAAAGAATACATCAACATTAGAAAATAAAAAAAAAAAGCAAAAAAGAAAAGAAAAGAGAATCATTTGAAATTGAAGTTTCAGTAAGTTACAGTATACAGGGTGGTCCAACGAAAAGTTTGCACCTAGCTTTTCTCTTTTTTTTGTAGTCGAATGCGAAAATGCTCGGACACGTCGATTTTGCTTTTGAGGGGGACACATTTTAAACATATTTTTCGATCTGCGCCTTTAACCCCCTAGCGGGGGTGAGTAACAACCCTAAAATTTTAAATGGAAAGAGGGGTCTAATGACATATCATTTGAAAGGACACAAAATTGTCTTTCTAATGATACCCTATTTGTCGAATTTTACTAAAACAGTTAATACGAAAACGACTTTAAAGACATTAAGCCGATAATTTTGGTATTAATGAGAAATACAAATAAGTTTTAATTATTGCGAGTGAAAACACCTGCAATCGTTAGTACATTCCAATGTTTGTTAGTTTTAACATTGCTTTGTAAAAAAAGTAAACAAGCTGTTAAATTGATTTATTAAAACGTTACATTAACAAATGTTGAAAATGTGACCCATTTGATTCCATACAATAATACAGATTTTGTTCAAATCTATTTCTCACATTTTGTAGCATATCAGGTGTTATGTTTCTGCACTCTTCTGTAATGCGTTGGCGAAGATCTTCTATGGACTCGGGCTTCGTGGCAAAACATTTATTTTTTAAGTGCCCCCAAAGAAAAAAGTCTAAAGGCGATAAATCCGGTGACCTGGCAGGCCATTCAATTGGGCCCCTCCTTCCAATCCACCGTCCAGGGAACCGGTCATCTAAGAACTGTCTTACAGGAGCCACATAGTGCGGAGGTGCTCCATCTTGCTGGAAATAAAGCCGATCAGCAGTATGATTTTGGTCATCTTCTATTATTTGTGTTATTAAAGGATCAATTGTGTCTTCAAGCATGTTTAGGTACACTTCACCAGTTAAATTTCCAGGAATAAAAAGTGGTCCTATAATATGATTTCCTAATATGCCACACCAGACGTTTATTTTTTGAGGATACTGGGTATGAACCTCACGGAATAAATGTGGGTTACTGTCATCCCAGTAACGGCAATTGTGCCTATTTACAGCTCCATTCAAATAAAATGTGCATTCGTCGGAAAAACAAATGTTAAATAATAATTGCGGATCTTCAATTAAACGCTGGCTCATTGCTTCACAAAATTGCAGCCTTCTATCAGGATCATCCTCATTTAGTTCCTGTACTAATTTGATTTTGTACGGATGAAATTTGTACGCTTTTAAAATTCGTATTATGGACGAACGGGAGACACCTGAGGCTTCAGCTAGTTGACGGGTACTTTGACTATGATCCATTTCAACATGCCCTAAAACAGCGACTTCCACAGCTTCATTTCTGATCGGTTTCTGCGGCTGGTGTTTTACATTACAGACAGATCCGGTATCTACAAACTTTTTAACTAACTTGCCAACGTACACATCATTCACATTTTTATCGGGATGTCTCTCATTAAATAAGCGAGCCGTAAGTCTAGCACTACTATTATTTTGAAAATAAAGTTTAACAATTTCAACTCGTTCTAGAATGGAATAAATCATTTTGTACGGTAAAAGTAAAATAACTTGAGAAGCAACCAAACTGAATCAATGAAAAGACTAAAATAAACGGTGTAAATTCTTTTCCTAAACGTATCTGCAGTTTTTATTTCAACAAAAAACGCAAACGATTAGTGAGGAATTTAGTTCTGATAAATAAGATAGTGTTTTTGAAATCCCGTTTTTCTTCAAAGTAAATAATTTAGAAATGATTGTAGTTGTTTTCAGTCGTAATAATTAAAACTTATTTGTATTTCTCATTAATACCAAAATTATCGGCTTAATGTCTTTAAAGTCGTTTTCGTATTAACTGTTTTAGTAAAATTCGACAAATAGGGTATCATTAGAAAGACAATTTTGTGTCCTTTCAAATGATATGTCATTAGACCCCTCTTTCCATTTAAAATTTTAGGGTTGTTACTCACCCCCGCTAGGGGGTTAAAGGCGCAGATCGAAAAATATGTTTAAAATGTGTCCCCCTCAAAAGCAAAATCGACGTGTCCGAGCATTTTCGCATTCGACTACAAAAAAAAGAGAAAAGCTAGGTGCAAACTTTTCGTTGGACCACCCTGTATATTCAATAATGGTGGGGCAGTATAAGAGAAGCTACCCTCAATAGATTTGAGGGTAGCTTCTCTTATACTGCCCCACCATTATTGAATATATACTGTAACTACCAGAATGCTAGTGTATTGTAATTTTGTTAAAACGTATAATATTTACATTATGCACACTTGATCGCAGCATTAATAATTGAAAAAGATACTCGATTCCTGTACAGCATCATTATATACAAATACTCAGTCTAAACAAACATTTCTTATATAGAGAAGAACAGTGTGATTCAAATTTGAGATTGTCGTCAATAATAACTTCAAGGTTACAGCTCATGAAACTCACCGAACTGCAACTGCATGAACGAAAACTCCATAATTTTGTTTAAAATTGTCCCTGTTCCGTTCATTGCCAACACACAAAGCAAGCGTTTTAAAAATTGGGTTAATTCGGATTGTCTTTGCACGAAATAGAAAATATTTCTAAATAATTGTTAACAGTCACATTTTTGGTTTCACTAATGTGCACTGCACATCATCCGCATACATATGAAGCTGCAGTTTTTAATTTGAAATCCGACATCAAATTTAAAAATTGAAAAGAGAAAAGGTTTCAGGATGCTACCCTGAGGGATTCCACCCGATGTCCCTCAGGTTAAAAGCTTCACTTTGATCTAATAAATCAGGGCAACAGATTGAGACTTGTCTAACGGTGCGTGGCAAGTTATCCACTACCTTCAACAGGCTATGCTTTTTTCGGAAGCCTGACTGCTCAATGGGCAGCATACTATGTTCCTGCAAATAACTTTGAATCTGAGTACTCATAAGTCGTTCAACCATTTTGGAAAGGGCTGGAAAATTATTAATTGGTCGAGGCTCGCTGTAAGGAGAGGGTGACCACCTTTGGAATTGGAAGGACGCGCTTTTCCATGTGTATTGGATGATGCCTAGGCTCAACGAGTCATTGAAAAGTTCTGTTATGACATTAACACAGTAGGATATGAGATTTAACATCTTTATATTTATATTATCGGCAACATAGGAATTGGACTTTAGTGATTCCATACTATTAATCACGTCAGTATTCGTAACTGCATCAAATCGAAAGCCAGCATTCTGTATGTATGTGTTACACTCGAAGAACCTCAATTTTTTCGCGCTTTTGACAGATTGCCTTGAATCGCTCAAAAAAGAGTCATTCAACTGATCAGTCAATTGCAAATAATCAGCCAATTGCAAATAATCAGTCAAAATGCAAATAATCAGTCAATTGCAAATAATCAGGCAGCTCTTTATTTTAAGTCCTTTCACTAACTGAGAAACATTACATTACAGAGCTGTTTTGGATCAGATCGATTATAAGTAAACCGAAAGAAGCCTTTTTTTGCATCGCATTTCTCAAATAAGTTATCAATTCTACCTACATAGTATATATTAATATAGTATAACATAGTAGCGGGCCAGAATGTGGCTGGGATTGCGACGAGTCGATGCCGTTTTTAGCGTCTACTGACCCTTCTTATCTATAGTTATTATTCTATGTTATAATCTGAGTTGGTTTGTAGAATTCAAGATTCCAATTCATATTAGTTGTAGTGTGTCACATTTTTACTTGATTATAAAATTGCAAATTTCGCAAATTTGAGATTATTTCCTAATATCCGAATTGAGTATAACATATTTCCTATCCCTGTAAAAACGATAATAAATTATTTGAAATAATTTCCAATTTCAACTCTCTGTTTTGCGTTTAATTTTATATTCATACATAAATGTTAATCCTTTCATAATATGCATCTAAGAGTAAAAACGTATTACTGCAGTAAGCAAAAGCTAGCAATTAGGAGCATTTAACATTTTCAGCATATTTAACTGTATATTAACAAAAAGTTATGTGTTTTATGAAACAAAATTAGGGAAAGTTTGAATCAATGCTAGGAAAATGTGTATAAAGTTAAATAAAGTGAATCTCACGTGGCCATATGCACATTAAGTAGATTTTACGGAAATATCAACCACCTTCATTTTTTATTTTCCGATACAAAGTGAGAAAGATGGTTTAAGGTTCGCATAAAGAAAACGCGTTTCTGTAATTCAATATTTTAGCTGTGCTAATGTTACTGAAATACCTTATGTCTTAGGGTTACAATTTTAAATTTTATCTTAATAGTTCTACCCTGCGCCCGCGGTTAAGGGGTTCTTTTTTGCAAGTTTAATAATTAGACTTACTTTTAATTTTTGATGAAATAGTTGTATCATTCCATTTATAACTTCAAGAGAACCCTAAAATTTCACAATAGCGATAGCAAAAACAATTGTGAGTAGGGTTCTTTTTGTTTTCTTACTCAACAAGGGTGTCTTTGTTTGACAAGGCCTCTTACAAAAATGCAGAATCTTAGTAGCATTACTGTGGTAATGTTTATATTGGCCCATTTTCTGACTGCCCTCATCATAAGCTTTACACAATTTATAATATGTCTGTCTGTGATAAGCCTCTCATATTCAATGATAAATTAAAATATTTTAATTACATAATACATTAGCTAAACCTTTGTACCAATTGCCTGTTTATGTACATAACAGCCATAAAGCCAATTAGTAAATACGCGCCAATAACTCAGTGGGGATTCCCTCAATTGTAAACCTTCATATATAATATGTGCAAAAGCGATTACATCTAATTATATCCAAGCGACAAACAATAAAACAATGCATTTCCATTAGAGATCGGCCGTATTATTGGAATATGGATCTCAAGCTCTCATGTACGCATATGTCAACAATATCTCCTCGTTTGTTGTTTCCGGCTTGGGAGTATGTGGATATACATAACAACGTACTATTCGAAAGATTGATTAAATATGAAATAGCACTAATAGTTTTCCGATTTGCTTAATTGCACTTGCGTAAAAATGTTCATAAAATGCAATCAAAGTAAGATGGTAAAACATTTTTTAATTATTGTTTAGTGGCTTAATAAAAAATAATTATTGTAGCCTGCGTTGGTTGTTTTGGAAGCTGTTATACACAGGGTGTTTCAAAAAGACGCCGCAAAGTTAAAGGAGGTAATTTCTCAGGCAATTTTATGAAATAAAGTTCCCTACGTCCAGAAAAGCATAGATTCCAAAATACAAGGTGTTAAAGTTTTTTTCCAATTAACGGTTTTTTGAATGAAGCCAAATATCTCCTTTCCGATTTCTCTAAAATTTGGCAGCGTTGTTGCTAGAAATATGGGCCAAACTAGATCAAAATGATTAAGTCTAGTGGCGTTAGGGGGTCAATTTAATAAAAATTATGGACAAAAAAATTTACGCCTTTAGTTTAGTGCCGATATTGTCATGAGATAAAACAACGAAAACTACAACTTTTTTATCTCTTGAAGATTTGTCACATGTTGCTTCGTTTACGAGATAAAAATTTAAAACTTTTTTCGACATACCAAGAATATTTGCGAATAATTCAATTAAAAATAACATTAACATTTCGAACCCAGATAAAAATAATTAAATAAATAAAATGAAGATTTATACCTTATGCAAAAATTATACATGAATCCAATGTTCTCTTCATTAACTGGCAAACTCTCTCGAAAATACCAGAGTCGTTTCTAATTGAATTACACAATGCGACTCCTTAGGTCCTCCACAATTGTCACAGGAGTATTGCAAACTAAGGACTTCAGGTGGCCCTACATGAAAAAATTCAGTGAGTTTAAATCCGGGGTTCGTGCAGTCCATAAGTGAGGTCCACCTCGGCCAATCAAGCGATTTCCGTATGTTTCTTTTAAAATCTCACGAGCAACCCGACTAAAATGGACATCGTGAATAAACACCATTGCGTTTCTTAATGCCAATAATATGTTTTTCAGAAATCGAGAAAGCTTGGGTTCCAGAAAGTCGCGATATACCTCTCCGGTAAGTTTTCCCACATTTTCAATCCAAACGTTCAACGAGAACTGATGTGGAAAATGATCTTCAAATATCGCATGTGGATTTTTATCACAATGCAATACGTGGAGGAAAATCAGCAGGAATAAGTGCTTGAACGCGTTGGATGTAACAAATCCAAACTGTACTATTAGTTACATTCGAAACCACAGAAAATTTTCGAGTAGAAGAAGTAGAACAGGAGCCATACGCTGAGGAAGTCTTTCATTGTACAACCGCCTACCGTCTAATGTAGGTATTGCCCTCAGCGAGTCCATAAATGAAGCGCATGTCGGTCATCTCCGCATTTGTATAGTGATTCATATTAAGGCACAATTTGACAGATTCAAATTGATTGGCACAGTCAACTAACATCAACGTCACTGATTTTTATCTCGTAAACGTAGCAAGTTGTCCCCCTAACACCACTGAAGTTGATAATTTTGATCTAGTTAGAGCTATAAAGGCTCCCAATTTCTAGCATCAACGCTGCCAAATTTCAAAGAAATCGGTAAGGAGATATTCGATATAATTAAAAAAAAAATGTTATTTACAAAAGGACCTTAACACCTTGTATCTTGTACTTTTCCGGACGTATGTTTATGGGAACTTTTTCTCATAAAATTAATTGTAAAAATTACCTCATTAAATAATACCGCGTCTTTTTGAAAATTATGATCATTTTTTTTTTAATTATTTTGTTTCTTTTTCTTTAACTGTTTCGTTAATGCCTTCTGTACCTATAATAATTAATTCATTATCAATTTTAACACGCTTAATCTATGTCATAATCCCAAAATTTAGTTATTTTCTCATCATGTCCAATACTATCGTAATAATGTTTGTTAAAATTTATTGAACTGTTTTCTATTAATCGTGTACACAGCAGGCCGAGAGGTGAAAATGAAAAGAAGCAAATCCAATTGATTCTCCATAAATATGCATTATAAATAAATAAATAAATAAATAAATGCTTTATTGCCCAACAGATAAAATATCCCTTTAAAGGACAAATACATTGAAAATATACATATATATATATATATACAATACAAAAAAGAAAAAGAACTATATCTTAAAATTATTGTTTGAAAAATTCATCAAAAACCAACTTTATTCTAAAAAAATTATCAAAAAACATGTCGCAACAGTGACATATTTTATTAAAGTTGCTGGTCATCATACAAATAGGTGACCTTAAGAGAGCGTTGGTCCTAGCACGCACACATTTAAATAAATAATTATGTCTACCACAAAGACGAGGAACATTGAAATTTAATTTCGAAATCAAATAAGGACTATCTATCTTGCCATGGAGAAGGTTATATAAGAAAGCCAAGGACGACACAAGACGACGATGCTCCAGACTCTGCATCGAAAAGCGCGATAAAAGCAGACTATGATCATATCCCCGAACGGGGTAAACACCATCCTGTCTCCAAACCAGATACTTTAGGAATCTCCTCTGGACCCTTTCCACTGCCTGTTTATGAACCGAGTAAAATGGCATTATGTATATTGCGTAGGATATGATAAGCTAGAATTAAAACCATATGAAATTCATATTGCATTTAAAATGAAATGCAATATTACATTCCTCTGAAACCAATCTTATACCTTCTATAGAAATTGTGTGTTACAGTGATGTTATTTATATTGATTGCATGTTGCAAATTAAGACGAATTCACTAAAGCAAGAAACATAGATCACTAGGCATTTATCTGAAACATTTGACACACAGGAGCGCGCATTGTCCATCCACAAGATGATCGAGTAAGCAAAAGAAATTCCACAAATTGTAAAGTGGATATAATACTGCGAAATTAAAAGTCCATATCATATTAGCATATTAACAGTTCAAATTTGCAATCAGTTGGATAATATTCATTCGTCCCATTAGGATAGAAAAGCAGGAAAAAAGGTTATATTGGACCGACACCCAGACCGAGACTTACCTATCGAGACCGAGACCAAGATAACGAGGCTGTCCCATGCATTTGCTACGGCTGTCCATTCATAATTTCCTGTTGCTGATCCGAGGCTAGGGTGGTATGCTGGTGGGCTTATAAAACTGGGAATAGCTGGGGTTTTTACGGCCCTTCTTGCTTCCGAAATTTTAGTATCTATTTTATATGTATTCAGGGTTGTCCTTTTCGTGTACGGGTCGTATTATTTTTGTTCCTTCTGCTTATCTTCCGTATTTGTTATGTCGATTGCGTTCTATCGGTAATAATCTCGTTATTTTCTGATAAGTTCAAATAATGTGCATGTGGTGAATTCCGTAATGGCTTCGTCCTCTCCCGACTGAATGTATAGTGGCCTAACTTATTTTTTTAATAAGGGGGGTAAGGGTTTAGGGGTGTTTACCAAGCTGTCTGCAATTTCCAAGGTCTTATAATTTTATCTTTGCCTTAGTGAGTGGACTAGTGTTTCGTCTCCAAGAGTTAAAGTTCTTTGTATCCCTGGCTTTCCGGAATGGAAGGTCTTCTTGGCCTTTGTTCTGGGTTAGGGTAATCTAGGGGGCTTCTACTAAGTTTGGAGGATCTTTGAAAGGAGTTGGTGCACCTGTGCTTGTGTGCGCTGGCTCAAATATTGAAGATGGTTTTATTGTAAGGGTATATTTTTTAGGGTTATTTGACATAATCTTAAATATATTATGCTTGACATGTCAGTGGGTATCAATAATAATAAAAAAAAAATTAAATACCTATATACACTTCATTTATCATAGCTATGTTAAAAAAATATATTCTGGTAAAATTATAATCTCAAACTAATACCGTTTCCGTTAACCCTGCAGCACTCGCGCTATGAGCATTTCTCTCACGCTTTGCCTAAAATCGTAAGATTTCACTGGATGAGCCTACCTCGCTCTCTAGCTGACTTTGTGTTCATGTTGCGCCCCCTGATTAGTTAAATTCAAAATTCAGTACACTGTGTTCTGCGATATAATATGAAGTTTGTTGATCAAGTGCAGGTTTGTGAGTGATTCTCTCATTGCGCGAGTTCTGGCGTTTGTATTTTCCAAATATATAAAGACAATACAGAAATTATTGAAGATCGTCAAATGATTCTGAGGATGAAAGCAGTTGATGAAACCACACTTAGTATACCGAGCTTCAGTAATATGTATGCCATTCAACAGAAGACAGCGAAGTAGAGAACTGGTAGGAATTCCTGAACCCGAACGTGTAACGGCAGAAGATCAAGCTTGTGGATTTTGCCCAAGAAGAAAAAACCGAAAATCCAAAGAAAGAAGAAAAGATGCAGTACTTTATTAAAAATTATGCGTAATTATTTGAGTGTAATGTTGTCTCGTCACAATAAAAACAAAAATACACAATAATAAATAGTGAGAGAAATGTTCACGCGCGAGTTCTGTCGTAATTTTCTTAGCGCGAGTTCTCTAGGGTTAAATTGTTATTCTCCTATTCAACAAGAAGAATAATTTGGATAAAATATGATTTAGGAATCTCAAATGAAGCTGCAATTGTCTATCTGTAACATTCTAATTTACTAATTGTGCTTGTCCACTATTAACACCCTATTCCAATTATTATAGCAATATCCAATTATTTAGTGGCACTACAGAGTCTTCTCAAATCCACACTCCCTAATATTAAGATGAACGGGTAGTTCTGCTTAATTACATGCATTCAGCAATAAAGCAAAGTGAATCTATTAGAGAATACCTGAGCATATGATATATGTACACAAGTGTGTATCGGATTCTCTTGTTGTTAATTAATTAATTCATCATCCTGTATACTGCATACAAACAATTCTGTTTGTATACAGGTTGTCTTGCATCTGGGAGTTATATCATTTTACTTGCTATTTATTTTTTTTCAAATATTTTTTTCAAGCTGCATTAATAATTTCGCAATTTTATTTGATTATACAGCCATTTTCATATTTGCAACGTTTCAGTTGTTTCTAGTGGGGTTTTTAGTTGCATAATTTTTAATAGCTTGCAGATATGCGTTGGACCAATATTACAAGGGTCTATGTTACAAATTTAAAAATATTGGCTTTAGTACTGTGGCGAAAACATTCGTTGCAACCAAATAATCTAATTTTTGGGGCGCCAGTGGTTATACGAGTATATCTCAGGGGTGAGGTCGCACGATAGCCACTTTCCAAAAAATGAACCAACAAATTTTGGTGCAGATTCAATTTATTTGAGGTTTGTTGTATACAACGTACGCTAGCAGACCCAAGTGCTGATGAAAAGCACATTATCCTATTAAATACAGGCATAATCACATAATTAAGCCCTAATTATATATGATTTTCAACCACTAGCACTCAATAGAACAGTAAACACATCAAATTAATATAGAATATTAGTATAATAGTTGAACTACTCGAATATCAGCACGAAACTAAAATTAGCGATAAAGTATTGAAAATAAAGAAAGATAAATGCATTAAAAATACCAAATGGAAACTACTAGTTTCCTCTATCAGTGGTTGGATAAAACTAACAGTTTAACAACGAGTATTTTGCTACAGTACTACTACACTGGCTACATTTGTAGCCCAACAATGTTGCGCAACATGCTAGAAACGCATTTTCCTGCCTACATAGCATATGAATCTTGTTGCGCAACAACTGTCGCATGCGTCTTGATACATAGCCTGTTGCGCTACACACATTCAGTGGACAGACGGCTACAGCTATTAAGCTATGGCTGAACTGAAACTCGCGCTCTTTCGATCTGCTAAAGACCACGACCCCTTGAACGCCTTTCTCCACTTTAGTTGCCTGTTATCCGTGGAGTATACCACATAAAAAAGCTGCCGCCCGAGGAATAAACTGAAGTAAAACCTGTTGGACGCCAGTAGGTAACGAGCCACTATTATGCTCTCGTTACAGTATACAAAAGTAGCACGCAACTCGCTGTTTAGTGGACACATTCTAACAACATATGTGTCAGTGGACCCGTACCTTAAGAAGGTTTTATGTGATCAGAGCTACACATACAACCTGGTTTGCTGTAATTTCCACTGTTACCAAGAGCATAGACAAAGGAACTATGTAATTTTCGTTTCAGGTTATATATTATGCCAAAGATGTAGAATGAGAATAGAATGAACGAAGGTGTATGTCATTTTCGTTAAAGTTTGGGTATTTCAAATATTATATATATTGGTACATAGGACGACAAAGCTGTATGTTCAAACACACACATATGTGAAAATGTTTTAAGCGACCCCAAAGCCGATATCAAATAATTCTTAAACAATAGTAGACTGTCTACAACACATATTATTATTATTATTTATCTACAACTAAGGATATCTTTTGTGCGGTTTGGTCCAAAGCTTTACGTGGAAGAGGTTGGCAATGACATTGCAAGCGCCGTGGATAAAATTTCAAATATCTTTCAAGAGTACCCTCAATTTGAAGAAATAGTTCTTTGGGGTGGTAACTGTGTTCTCCAGAATAAAAAAAGACGACTCCAGTGTTGCTTACTTACTTTAACTCCACTAAAATTCTCCTTCATTTGTTGATTGCCTCGAGAACCATACTTTTCACATTTCCTCCCTTGCTCTATTTTCTATTGGTGTAATCCTCTGTTGCTGTAGTCCTTTGTTGGTTGTTTCTCCCTCATTGTATCTAGAAAGAAACATTCTGTAACATAAATGAATATTTAGTTATCCTGAAGTAAACAATATCCAATTAGTGGGTGCTGTTGCTGGAGATTCCTCCGTGGTCTTTGGAACCGCCCACGGTACTTAGCAGATAAATGTCTTTTAATATTTTTTAATAATAATCGAGTTTAAATTTGACTATTCTAAATTGTATGCACTCTGTTGCTTTGGTTCAGAAGTTTGATATTTCCCCTTTTGTGATTGCCAATTAGTGAGTTCTTTTGCCTAATCAATTTAGGATGACTCTTTACATGTTATACCGTGTTCTAATTTATCACTAATTGCTCTTATTCATGATGACAGCTTAAGCCGAATCTAGTTTCAAATAATGTTTTCTTTTTAATTAAATGCTGTCCAGAGTTGACTTTAAAGTTTTTGTTTGTTTTATTTTATTTCAAATAATTGACACTTGCACTTAGAATATGGATAATTTATTTCATTTAAATATTACCTCAACCAAAAACTGTTAGCTTAGTAGACAATAGACAATATTTTTCATAGGACGAAGGAGTATATCTTGCTAAATTACACTTAAGAGCAATTAACCTTCCTCTGGTTGAAATTGAAAATGATGAAAAAGTTTTACATCTTGAATCTACCCCATATCACAAGAAAATCAATTTTAATAAAAAATTCTTCTCTGCATTGCTATTATTGTTATACATAGTATATGTTTCCAACCCAAGGCAAGTTATTCATTGTATTTCTCTGCATATTCAGGTAATATCTCCATGTACATGAATATATTGGGTATTATTACTCAAATTCCAATATAAAGAGAATATCTGAACATGGATTATGTTACCAACTTTAGAATACTTATATTGCATCAGATATATCGAAAAATAGTAGGTAGATATACAAAAGAAAAAAAATTGTTACAAGACAACGTCAGTTTAAGTCGGAGTTATTTATCAATTTAATTTTCAACCTGCTACTGGACAATAACGAGAATTAAACATTCTTAAATATTTACATACATCATTTTCCCTATTCTAGTGTTAAATAAATAATCTAATTAGTCAATTATGTCAATAGTTTACAATAATTTCAATTTTTGTGTCCTCAGGGAAACAACTTTTTAAAATTGTTTGAATAAAAGACGTCTACTCCACAAAAAAAAAAAAAAAAAAAAAGACGTAGACGTCTTTTATTCAAACAATAACATTCACTCCTCGATTGATGGATTACTTCAGAAAACTTTTTAAAATTTCAATAAGTCGGATATTAGGACAGAGCTCTGAAAAAACACAACTACAACTCTATGTCGACGATTTCACTTTATTTTCAAGTCTTCATCATCTTGTTTTTTGTATTGTAGTCCAGATAAAGACTTAAAAATAAAGTCAAAACGTCGCCATAGAGTTTCAGTTTTTTTATGCTTTAGTCCTAAAATCCGACGAATTGAAAAGTTTAAAAAGAATATAGTTTATGTCAATATTTTGCTCTAATTTTTACAATAGCTGGTCTACTACGTGATAAATCTGAAGCGATTATTAATTTTGGTGAAGCTAATCGAAATGACCATGCTGCTGTTCGTATGTTCAATGAACGCTATTCAGAACCAAGATAGCAGGAGGGGTGCATCATACACAACATAAAGAATTACTAGAAGCTTGTTTGTTATTGCTGCAATCAATTCAGAAGCTATTTATAGTAATACTAAGCCTTCAGCTCGTCCTCCTAGAAGACGTGTTTATCTTACTGAATTAAATTTTGAGCTGTTTAAAGACTATCTAAAAAATCGAGCTAAAATACCAACTCTTAATAAAGATATAACAACATTTCTTTCAAAATATCGTCCAGTGTCTGAGGCCGCAGTTATCCGAAATCCTAATGGAAGGTGCATATATTGAAGCCCTAGAGGCGGTCATTGACAGGAACCCCTTCAGTTCATCAAAACACATCGTAGCGAATGCTCGCGTTTGAACGCTCGGTTCACGAGTAATCCACCTTTCTCCATTCTTAGCGACGCTAGTAGGCTAGTAATTTTTTTCTTACATTGTTCAACATCTATCTCCATCCTTATGATGAGGATCCCAAAGAATTGCTTTTTATCTATATTTTTCAATAAAAATAAGTGTTTTCTCACGATCCTGTTGCATTTTGATTAAGACAAAATAAAAAAACTCACAAAATTAATCTTTATTATGAATTTTATTGTCTAAATAATATTGCAATATGAAAAAATGCGACCTTCCCTTAACTCGCAACGAACAAACTGATTCACGGAATGACTAGCGCCGAACACTACAAAACCGAACGAGCAGCCGCAAGCGCGAGCAGTTCGCGGCGAGCGGCTCAGCTTTCTGTATTGATTACGTATAATGCTCGATGTGTAACATGTTACATTACAACGTTCAGTTACAAGTCGGTCGCCGCCTTAAAAAGAACATTTACATGTGGTTTCTGCGAAAATTTTGTTTGAAATTGTCTGCCTACTCAAGTAGTAGTACATGTAAAAAGTAATACCCAAAACTCTATGTCCCATAAACCCTCATATTTTCCGGGAAGGTCACAAACAGTTTCCCTAGAAAATTAATGCTTGCGTGGCTATTTTGGGTATACCACATCATAGATCCAATTTTTATAGAAGAAAACCTTACTGGCGGCAGGTACTTGGATAGCTGGACTTAAACAACAAATTACAGACGTTTGTTCACGAATTACGCCACAGATGCTTCAAAACGTGACTACAGCCGCGAGATGGAAAATATCCATCAATCTATGACAGATATTTTAAGAATTTACATTGGATGTTCTCAACTCTCTGTATATGGACATGATACATAGGTGACCAAACAGTTGAGACGTGTTCCAATATGAACCGTACAATATGCAAAATATAGCGTGTTAAGGCATTCAATATTATTAAAATCCTTTGTTTGTCGGAAAATGAATCCCAGCATCCTTATTTCACTTATTTTTGTCGCATTATTTTTCACAAAAAAAAAGCACAAACATATGTTACCTAAATCACTTCACTATTTTGATTTATTGTAATGTTTATATTTTTGTTTTTATTTTGGCAAATCAATTATTATTATGAAGTGTATTTTGATTGTCTATTGGTGGAATTTTGATGGTACGGTTAATGGGTTTTAGACAATGGTAAGAAAAAGCAATTTATTTCATGCTGACGTTTCGGTAATCTTTATTACCATACTCAGGGCTCAACTACAATATACAAGATATTCAAATTACAAATTACAATGGTAGATATGGCTTTGATGTAGAAACTAAACATTACATTATCAGAAAAAACAGTATGACACATCAAGATAGTTCAGACATATAAACCAAAAGATGTACACACAAATGACTAAACAAAAAGACATCTAAATACGTATACATATAAAGGACAAAAATAGATATATACAATCAAACATTGTGTGTTTCTTAATTTATACAACGAATGTATGAAGCATATCCAGATAAAACTATCATACAATGCAACTTAACAAAAAAATAAATAAATAAATAAAACAAAAACAGACAGAAATGTTATCCAAACACTTACACAACGGTTCTTCTGTGTCGAAAATTTTAAAATGGAAAGATGCACTGACCACAGAACACATACATACGAGTATTTTTAAATTTTTTAATTATTGTTCTTCCTTTACCATAAAATTTTTAACAACCAATGAAGGTGAAATAAAATTTGAATATTTCTTTAAATTTGTTTAATATTTTATCAGTACCATAGGTGCAAATGTAAAAGAGAAAAAATGTATATAAGAAAAATTACCTTTTTTACTAGTTTTGGTTAATAAACAAGACAACACAGAGGCATATCTTACTTATTTTTTATTTTTAGTGGGGATCTTGTTAATTAAATTAAAATAAGCAGAATTTAAATTTTCAATATCAGATCTCACATTGACAGCATTAGGTTCTCTCTTAATAAAGATCACTCATCCAAAAGGCGTTTCTTTAAAATTGTCTGAGTTCCGATGATTTTGGTCTCTTCGAAGTTGAATCTGTGGAGTTTTTTCAAAGTATGTTGAGCTAATGCTGTAGGGTTTGCTTTTGTTTTGATGGGATTAAGTACGTTAGTAGAGTCTCTCTTATGTTCTGCTATGCGCGTTTTTAAATACCTATTTGTCTTGTTTCTGATTTCAACCTGGAGATAAAATTTTTATTTGTGTTTTCGCATTTGAGACAAATCGTTTCGACGCCGAGCATGACCAAGCTTTTCAGAGAGACCTCTAACGTATGGGAGTTTGCAAAACTTAATACTATTATTAGTGTTTGGAGCGGATTCTCGTGGGACGTGTTCTCTTGAGTGATAGAGAATTCGTTTAATTATACTTGGCGGGTAATTGTTTTTGAGTGGGTAACGCTCAACTTTCTGTAAATTTTGAGTCCAAAATTGCTCATCAGACAGGTTTAGTGCTCTATATTTTAAGTTATTTATAATGTTAAGTTTCTGAGAAAAAGAGTGGGATGAGTAAACATTTAAAAACCTTTAAGAATTATTAGAAATATGAAAGATATGCCAATGCATGGTGGTTAAAATCACTTACATACGTTGGAAGTTCTTCAAGTATATTATATATTAATAATAATAATTTTATTATATTATATATTTTTTGCACAGTTTTTTGTAATATATTACCTTCCATTACATTAGTTTCAACAACAATTTGTCATAAACTTTTTCGCTCAAATAAAATTTCATCAATTTTTATTTAAATAATTACCATACTATGTGACTTCGTGGTTTGTTAGTCTATAATTAAGCATTCTTTCTACTACACCTGTGTAGACTAGGAAAGAGGGTTATTCCCACTAACCCTTAAGTTTTCCCAGCAATTATCACAAAAACCATTAATAATCATCAACTATATTAAGCTAGATTTTGTTGAATGTCTCCCAACGAAACTTCAATTGATAAACTACAGTAAGATTGGGATTGTTTTTCGTTGTTTTACATAATATTACTCCCTTGACAATAAGTCAAAACGCAATATAATAGTTGTACAACTGTAGAAATTTCCCATGCAAAACTAGATGTCTTAAAGCTACAAATTACCACTTCCCACTCACTTCAGTTAATATTCAAAGCGCGTCCTATTCAATATAAAAACTGCGAAACATTTTCACCATGTCTATGTGACGCAATATTTGGCAAACTGTGTTGTTGGATCAAAGAAACAGATGTGCTTTAGATCCCTTATTTTCAACGCGCACCATGGAAGGATTTCTTTCGTTTCCTCCAATTGAAAATTTCCTTGACAAAAGAAATGTACGATAACTTAGAAATTCGTAAATACGTCCTATACTATTGAATGCCGTCGTATACCAAAGCGATTCTATTGTGCAAATAATCGCAATAAGAAATTTCTTTACTGTAGATTGATATTTATAATATGTTACTCTATTGTTACCAATTTGTAGGTGCAAATAAAATTAAAAAATAGTTACTATGAGATGGAAACATTTTTGGATGTATAGGTATAAATAAGGAGGGTATCGTAGAAAAGAATACCACGATGAAGAGCGGCAATCAATTGCTGAAATGGATCTATACATTAAAGGTGCAGTTAAACGGCCTGTGTTAAAACGAGCTGAGCCGTCCGTATAGACGCGGCTCGCCTTAATCTGAACGCAAGAAATCTCGTATACACGGCGCCTGGATCTTGAAAACGCGCGCCAACACCGCGCCAATTTTAGAGGGATAGTTGCTACCGGTTTTTTTGTTTTCAGAAAAATAACTATTTTTTGATTATTGAAATTGGCCCTGAGATATTGGAAGCAAAAGGATCACCGCACCACGGCAGCAACAGCCTGAGCTGGTAGTGCGGTAATTTTATAAATTGTCATGATTAAAATGCCAGCAATTATACCATTAGTGTTTTTTTATACGGTACCAAATATAGAAACAAAAACGACATTCAACGTTAGCAACATTTAACACAAATTCGAGAGTTATTAATAGAGAAAAAAATCAGACGATAATAATGTAACCATTTTGAAATTAGCGGGTATTATGTACATTCAGTAAGAAACTACTACTAATTTTATAGCTCAAACCAAATGAATCCCAATATGCTATTCAAATTGTTACGGTTCAATTCAAGATTTATGAGCGGTTTCAAATAAAGAAGAATAAAACAAAGAATATTAACTTGAAGAATAACAGAATCAAATTATTAAATAA
Organism: Apoderus coryli; assembly: GCA_911728435.2. NCBI lineage: Eukaryota > Metazoa > Arthropoda > Insecta > Coleoptera > Attelabidae > Apoderus > Apoderus coryli. The sequence continues at coordinate 5,618,120 of OU452213.1, read as the reverse complement.
AAGAAACAAACAACTAAAATAAGCCTCATTAATCTGTATTAAAGTAATCTAAAATTACTCACCTTCATAATTCTGGATCACTTTCGGTCACCCACGTGGTATTTAAAAGAAAATATTTAATTGGATGACCCTTTTGTCAATAATTTATCGAAAACTTTATTAGAAATAAAACGCAACATTTTGGGCTAAAAACACTTTATTTAATAATTAAAACTAATAAAGAAAATGAATAACAACAAGAAATAAATATGTATAAATTCTCACCAAACGTTTGCTAGATATCGTAGTTGCGCTAATTATTAGAATGTTAAAAAGACTGCAAAAAAACAACTAGACACAGTTGAAACACAAACATTTTTAGTCAGTATAATACTAAACCTAAAATGTTTGTATTGCCAAGTTGTTTATACACGGTCTCGTTTTCTAAATACATGTACCTGTGCACTTGAGAATAAATTGCTTTAGTAACAATAGGTAGTTGCATACTCCATCTTTCTCTTCGTGATTCTCTTTTCCCTGGATGTGCATTGTTCTAATATTTCCTCTAGATGAGAAAGGGCATCAACCGGAATAAAACACAATGGATAAAAGGCCAAAAACTTTCTGCTGAATCTGTGTAAATTTTAATGATTATAGATGTGTGATGTCGAGTTTTTAGAATAAACTATTAAAGACCGTATTTAATAGGGTTTGCTGATAATTATTGCTGTAATTATAATGATCGAAGTAATTATTGTTTTATTTATTTTATTCTCCAAATTACATTACAAAATGTATGGAAATCGTGAACGAAAAAAATTCTATCTCAAATATATCTACAATAATAATAATTAATGAGAAAACACATACTAATAATTATCAAAATTGTATAATTGTAAAATAATTTCTCAATACCATTTATTATGTTTAAAACAAAAAAGAAAAAGAAGAAAACCACCATCATTACAACTGTTATAATGTAATTAATCATTTCGAGAAACAAAAACTTTTTTCCATAGGGTGACTTCGACAATATAAAAATAGAGAGAATATAAAAACATTTATAAGATATCATCTCATTATTATATTATTATTATATCAACTTTTACACATAACTAAGGCTAAGCTCTTCTGTAATAATTGTTTGCCACTGATGATGTTATCACTGTGCTGACGTAACATGTATGGCTATTAGAATTATCTAGTATTATTAAAGATATTTTGTGGAAGAGACGTGTTTAATTCAGAGTTCCTTTAGCGAACACTCCACTACAACATGGACTACTTTTTTCATATATCTACAATATCTTCACATATAAAACAACACATAATTGCAACTGTCAAAAATACAAACAGTTTCCAATTAACACTTGGTCATCTCGACAGAAATATTCGTTAAGAGAATATATGGCCTCTGATACAAGAAATGATTTTGGAAACACTGAGAACTTCTTAATTTCTCGTATACACTTCAAGTTATCTGGCAGTTTATTATAGATCATATTCCTCTGGCAATAAATTGACCATTGGGTCAAATTGTATATTTAAACTTGTTTATGTGTAAGTCGTTTCGACTCCTTGTATATATATTATGTATATCACGAGTTTGTGGAAAATTCTTAATTTTTTTTTTTTGACTAAGAATACATAATTCATAAAATAGATAGATTGAAATAATAAATTACCAAAACACCGGCCTACAACTTTGTTTGTCAGGAACTCCAGCTATGCATCTAACAATTCTTCTTCAACTGACTCTGCCTCAAGACTGACCTTAGTCAGTTTATCAAATCAATTGCATGAAATTAACTGACACACCATACTCTCACATTGAAGCTTCCCGGTCAAACCGCTATCGATCCGAACCCTCAAGAAATCCGCATATCGTGAAGCATCACCGCCAACTCTAACAGCAAGCTGACATGCGCTTGGTCTGAATTGCATCAGCTTTGTCTTGGATGAGTTAAAACAAAGACAATTCTCCCTGAAAGAACCGAGCCCTGCGGCACACCGATATGAGTATCGGTTGGTCTATAATTGATAGTCCTTCAGTGAGTCGCATACGTATTTGTGTTACTGACGTCCTGCTCAAGAATGTCTTAATCCACTTGAATGCCGGTCCCGTAATTCCATAGCCAGACAAGCGAGCCAATAAAATTTCATAACTGACACACTCAAAGGGTTTACTGAGATAGCAAAAAATTCCAGCTGGAGTTTCACCCCGTTCTACACATCTCCCAATGTCTCCGTACACAGACTCCATAGCTGACTAGGTGGTGTTAAACTATATTCACTATCACTATCACTGTTTGTCATTATATATATAGCTTTGAAACCTTCAAAATTACCGACATAATTTAAACTGTGAATTTGGTTTGTTTGTATTGTTGGCGTTGCTATATTATGATTTTTCATAACCGATGCTACTTTTGTCATTCAATATAAAAAAAAAATTAAATAAGATTGTCCTAAAGAAGGCAAGATTTACCTTGCCGAAACGTAGACAAAATATGACAAAGATAGGTAAAAAGTATAGTTCGAATCTCATACCAAGAAAGTATTCGTTAAAATTTGTCATTATACCAGGAAGTTTACCCGTGCATTTTTAAATATCGATAAAATAAATAATATAAATATAGAAATGAAAAACAGCATTACAATGTATTACATTTTCAAATTATGATTAAACATACGAGTATAATATAATAAAGACATTTAAAGACAGTCCAACACAAAATTATTTAAAATAGATTTCATATTCCGGAACATAACTTTTATACAAAAAAAGAAATAAATAAATAAATAAAATATAAAGCCTCTAGAGGACTCCATTTAAAACAAGGAAAAAACAAAATCCAAATTTCTAGAGTATATGAATATTTTCTCACAATTTACATACATGCAAAAACTGTTCAACATATTTTTTCAGTTTATCATGATGTGCTTTTATTTTTAAACCCTCAACCACATTACATATTAAATTGCTTCTCTTTTCGCTTTTAACAAATGCCGCATGTTTTTTTTATTCTATTATAATTTTTTGTTTGCTACGTATTCCGTCTTTTATTTAGGTAGCCGGTTTTAAAATAATGGCTTGAAGCCTTTGAGGGATTTACACTACAACCGAGCGTTATATTAAAAAAGGCTTCTAGTCATTAAATGTAGTTCTAATGAAATTCTACATTTGACAGCTCTATATTCATTGCTTGGAGAGCAGACATTTCTACTGAAAAATTATGTGCTTTTTTGCTTTGTTGTTGAAAGCGGTGTAAGCTTCGTATTCGTTCAGTAATTTTTATTAGTAAGACACGTAAAAATAAATGCAGTCACATACGTGTAAAAAAAATCTAAACACCAACAATATATAGAAAATATTTATTAAAATATCTTTGTAACGGATTTTAAAATACTGTTTTCAATCTGGATATAAACTAATATTACAAACAAAAAAGGATATACAATAAATATACTATACCTAGTACTATTATACTACTCGTATGTACTTGGAATCGAACCCTTCTCCTTATTCAACACTATTGTTCTCAATTTACAAACTTTCAAAAGAGTCATTTATTAACATAATTTAAATTTAAATAGTCTATTCTGTCGAGCATTGCAATATGTGTTACATTATTGTCCTTTGTTATTATTAGTTTCATTTTAAAACTAAATTTGTAATTTGTTGTCTTTATATTTTGTACATTTTTCTAAAAACTAAAATTAGAGCTGCAACATACGCATTCTTAATCTTGCTAAACTCTAAATAATTTCATTATAAATATTTATGATGGTATTTGGGTATAAAGCGTCCCCCTTATCGTGAAAGTTGGACAGTATCGCATTAGCATATTTGGTTTGGCACTTAGGTACGCATAATAGCGCTAATTGCTTTCGTTAAATTCGTTATTTTGAACTATATTTCCTACATTTTTCGTTCATGTTGTGTTATTTGGCTGGAAACGTGAAAGTTCAAGACTGGCCATATAACTATTTTTTTTAAGTGAAATTGTGTCATGTCTTATAATTAATACCTAACATGAATATCATATCTTTTTTCACTAATTATACAATGACATAATCTTAATTTACCGACATGATATAGCGCAGAAAATGTGAAAGATTTTGATATATGCAAAATATACAAACAATTTTGCGAAATGCATAAAAAGATTATAAAATATTAGGATTTGACGTGACGAATATGTTATTGTAAACAAAACTGCACATCTGTTCTCAGAGCTTCGCACTGTCGTCAGCGACACTCCCACTTTTCGGAAGAAGATAGTTTTAGCGACATCAAGTTAGACAACTACTGACACTGACGACAGAACAGATAACCTGACTTTTTGTTGTTTTTGTTTTCAATTTTATCTATTGAATAATACAATTTTAACAATTGTTTTGGTAAATGTGTCGTTTAGACAGATATTGCTAATACTGTAATATATCTGGCGAAGACATAGACGTGCTTCTGATAAACGTACGAGACCTATTAGAAGGTAAGTAAATTAGATGTTTGCTTGCTATGGTCCAAAGTTTGTCGCCGGCGACATTACAAAGCTTTGAGAACTCGGCTTAACGGATACCTTTAATTTGACGCGGATACGTAAAATGTCACTTTTAATCAGATAGTGATACCAAAAATCTATCGATATATTCGATTCCATCTCAAGTTCTTCCATTAATAGAAAAAATATATATTACAAGATCAGCCACATGTTTTTTATCAAAGAAATAAAGTGAAAGTTTAAACATCATTTTATTAAGAGGTTCCTGTTCAAACTCAAAAGATTAGAGGAACTTAATATTACAGCAAGCTAATAGTATTATGTACAATTGCTCTGATATTACTCAAAAACAGCATGACAGTTACTATTTAGCATCAGGCGAACTAATGCCAGTATTGTTAAACTTGAAATTTTAAAGTTACAGGCATTGCAGCGACCTACCCATGCAGTATAATATGCCGGGAAGGTAAATACTAAATTTCGGTGAAATCACTATAAACCAAACCTATAACAGATTTGCCTAAAAGCTATCTGCGATAATTATATTCTGCTCGCACTAATGACGCTGAAACTTTACACCTCAATCAATTCACGCCACAAATGAACCGAGTATAATTCCTCGCGTATAATTCCTAGGCGTCTAAAGTTTCCCATATGCTAGACCACTAGATAAGAAGGCAGACGGATATCAATTTGACAGAAAACTTTGTATATTTGATTATATATTTAGTATTAATATTACCTAATATAAGTTTTAAGAACATATTATTCAAATATCTAAATTTTGTAGTCTTTGTATCGGTTAGATGCATGTTAAATATATTATTTATTTATTATATGTCGAAATTACATGCTGGAACGAAAAACTGAAATAAAGGATTTGCAATAGTAAGATAAGACTTGGAGTATGCTTAAGTGCCTATCAATAATATCGAAAAATTTAACGGTTGAAGTAAATAAAGCTAATATTTCACCTTTTAACACAATAATAATAGTGATTGCACAGCTAAAATCACCCTATTCCACTTTAAAGTTGTCAATCAAATGTCTCCGTACGTGATCACTTAACACGTTCGCTGCCTATCTGGGACGAAATACTTACCTCAGAAGCCGACTACGTTTTGTTGGATAAGAACCATAGAATATTCTTAATAACTATTTTTAACTTATGTTCAGTGTAGATTTTAATATTTTTTGACAAAAATTTAATTTTTGTATTGTCACGCGCGTGATCGGAACTAAGGTTGTATTTTATTGCCGACGGCAATTAAATTAACAAAATACAAAAATACATTGCTTATTACAAGGTAAAATAGAACAGAACATAAAATATATTGTCATAAAATATTTAATTAGAAGCAACCAACTACTAAAATGAAATAACACAATTATTCAACAAGAAAACGATTGAAAAAATAACAAAATAAATAGTATCATAACCCAACAAAATACTTATTCAAGTAATTGGAGAAGTCAACAGAAAAAGTTTAGTTTATATGTGGCATAACCACTGAAGATGGAATACTACTTTCCGAAACATCTCCGATAATTTTCCCCTCTACGATTTTAACATACTATAATAAAAGGTGTCTTTGTCGAAAAACTGTAAAAAAGGCCAATACGGGCTATACCTACTATACTATGTACTTGGAATCGAACCCTTCTCCTTATTCAACACTATTGTCGTTGTCAATTTACAAACTTTCAAAAGAGTCTCGACATTTATTAACATAATTTAAATTTAAATAGTCTATTTTGTCGAGCATTGCAATATGTGTTACCTTGTTGTCCTTTGTTATTATTAGATTCATATTAAAACTAAATTTGATGTCTTTATATTTTATAAATTTTTCTAAAAACTAAAATTAGAGCTGTAACATACGCATTCTTAATCGCGCTAAATTGTAAATAATTTCTTTATAAATATTTATGATCGTATTTTTTTGTATAAAGCGTCACCCCTATCGTGAAAGTTGGACAGTATCGTATTAGCATATTCGGTTTGGCACTAAGGTATCGCATAATAGCGCTAATTGCTTTCGTTAAATTCGTTATTTTGAATTATATTTCCTATATTTTTTGTTCATGTTGTGTTATTTGGCTGCAAACGTTCAAGACTGGGCATATAACTATTTTTTTTAAGTGAAATTGTGTCACGTCTTATAATTATTACCTAACATGAATATTATATCTTATTTCACTAATTATACAATGACATAATATTAATTTACTGACATGATATAGCGCAGAAAATGTGAAATATTTTGATATATGCAAAAGATACAAACAATTTTGCGAAATGCATAAAAATATTATAAAATATTAGGGTTTGACGTGACGAATGTTATTGTAAACAAACCTGCACATCTGTTCTCAGAGCTTCGCACTGCGACACTCCCACTTTTCGGAAGAAGATAGTTTTAGCGACATCAAGTTAGACAACTACTGCCACTGACGACAGAACAGATAACCCGACTTTTTGTTGTTTTTGTTTTCAATTTTATCTATTGAATAATACGATTTTAACTAATTGTTTTGGTAAATGTGTCGTTTAGACAGATATTGCTAATACTGTAATATATCTGGCGAAGACATAGACGTGCTTCTGATAAACGTACGAGACCTATTAGAAAGTAAGTAAATTAGATGTTTGCTTGCTATGGTCCAAAGTTTGTCGCCGGCGACATTACAAAGCTTTGAGAACTCGGCTTAACGGATACCTTTAATTTGACGCGGATACGTAAAATGTCACTTTTAATCAGATAGTGATACCAAAAATCTATCGATATATTCGATTCCATCTCAAGTTCTTCCATTAATAGAAAAAATATATATTACAAGATCAGCCATATGTTTTGTATCAAAGAAATAAAGTGAAAGTTTAAACATTATTTTATTAAGAGGTTCCTTAAGATTACAGCAAGCTATTAGTATTATGTACAATTGCTCTGATGTTACTCAAAAACAGCATGACAGTTACTATTTAGCACCAGGCGAACTAATGCCAGTATTGTTAAACTTGAAATTTTAAGGTTACATACATTGCAGCGACCTACTCATGCAGTATAATATGCCGGGAAGGTAAATACTAAATTTCGGTGAAATCACTATTAGACTCATCAACCAAACCTATAACAGATTTGCCTAAAAGCTATCTGCGATAATTATATTCTGCTCGCACTAATGACGCTGAAACTTTACACCTCAATCAATTCACGCCACAAATGAACCGAGTATAATTCCTCGCGTATAATTCCTAGGCGTCTAAAGTTTCCCATATGCTAGACCACTAGATAAGAAGGCAGACGGATATCAATTTGACAGAAAACTTTGTATATTTGATTATATATTTAGTATTAATATTACCTAATATAAGTTTTAAGAACATATTATTCAAATATCTAAATTTTGTAGTCTTTGTATCGGTTAGATGCATGTTAAATATATTATTTATTTATTATATGTCGAAATTACATGCTGGAACGAAAAACTGAAATAAAGGATTTGCAATAGTAAGATAAGACTTGGAGTATGCTTAAGTGCCTATCAATAATATCGAAAAATTTAACGGTTGAAGTAAATAAAGCTAATATTTCACCTTTTAACACAATAATAATAGTGATTGCGCAGCTAAAATTACCCTATTCCACTTTAAAGTTGTCAATCAAATGTCTCCGTGCGTGATCACTTAACACGTTCGCTGCCTATCTGGGACGAAATACTTACCTCAGAAGCCGACTACGTTTTGTTGGATAAGAACCATAGAATATTCTTAATAACTATTTTTAACTTATGTTCAGTGTAGATTTTAATATTTTTTGACAAAAATTTAATTTTTGTATTGTCACGCGCGTGATCGGAACTAAGGTTGTATTTTATTGCCGACGGCAATTAAATTAACAAAATACAAAAATACATTGCTTATTACAAGGTAAAATAGAACAGAACATAAAATATATTGTCATAAAATATTTAATTAGAAGCAACCAACTACTAAAATGAAATAACACAATTATTCAACAAGAAAACGATTGAAAAAATAACAAAATAAATAGTATCATAACCCAACAAAATACTTATTCAAGTAATTGGAGAAGTCAACAGAAAAAGTTTAGTTTATATGTGGCATAACCACTGAAGATGGAATACTACTTTCCGAAACATCTCCGATAATTTTCCCCTCTACGATTTTAACATACTATAATAAAAGGTGTCTTTGTCGAAAAACTGTAAAAAAGGCCAATACGGGCTATACCTACTATACTATGTACTTGGAATCGAACCCTTCTCCTTATTCAACACTATTGTCGTTGTCAATTTACAAACTTTCAAAAGAGTCTCGACATTTATTAACATAATTTAAATTTAAATAGTCTATTTTGTCGAGCATTGCAATATGTGTTACCTTGTTGTCCTTTGTTATTATTAGATTCATATTAAAACTAAATTTGATGTCTTTATATTTTATAAATTTTTCTAAAAACTAAAATTAGAGCTGTAACATACGCATTCTTAATCGCGCTAAATTGTAAATAATTTCTTTATAAATATTTATGATCGTATTTTTTTGTATAAAGCGTCACCCCTATCGTGAAAGTTGGACAGTATCGTATTAGCATATTCGGTTTGGCACTAAGGTATCGCATAATAGCGCTAATTGCTTTCGTTAAATTCGTTATTTTGAATTATATTTCCTATATTTTTTGTTCATGTTGTGTTATTTGGCTGCAAACGTTCAAGACTGGGCATATAACTATTTTTTTTAAGTGAAATTGTGTCACGTCTTATAATTATTACCTAACATGAATATTATATCTTATTTCACTAATTATACAATGACATAATATTAATTTACTGACATGATATAGCGCAGAAAATGTGAAATATTTTGATATATGCAAAAGATACAAACAATTTTGCGAAATGCATAAAAATATTATAAAATATTAGGGTTTGACGTGACGAATGTTATTGTAAACAAACCTGCACATCTGTTCTCAGAGCTTCGCACTGCGACACTCCCACTTTTCGGAAGAAGATAGTTTTAGCGACATCAAGTTAGACAACTACTGCCACTGACGACAGAACAGATAACCCGACTTTTTGTTGTTTTTGTTTTCAATTTTATCTATTGAATAATACGATTTTAACTAATTGTTTTGGTAAATGTGTCGTTTAGACAGATATTGCTAATACTGTAATATATCTGGCGAAGACATAGACGTGCTTCTGATAAACGTACGAGACCTATTAGAAAGTAAGTAAATTAGATGTTTGCTTGCTATGGTCCAAAGTTTGTCGCCGGCGACATTACAAAGCTTTGAGAACTCGGCTTAACGGATACCTTTAATTTGACGCGGATACGTAAAATGTCACTTTTAATCAGATAGTGATACCGCAGGCGTGACAAAAGTTTTGTCTATATGGGCACTTTAGTTTTTTCTCATTGGAATAGGGTACTTATCAAAGCTGATTGGATGCATTAAAACATAACATAACCATTTTATAACTCTACAATATACAACATGTTGATAGAAATTCATCTTAAACATGAAAATAATGATGGAAACTGATCGACTATTAATGTAAACATAAACTATTTTGACACAATTATTAGTAAGTAGTAATTATTAGTAAGATAAGTGACACCAACGTTAGAAAAAAATATTACCAAATTATGACAAACCAACCAATTTCAAAATAGAGTGATACGGTAGGCCTAAAAATGGAAACCTGACAAACCAACGAATTTCAAATTAGATAGATATGATATATTATAGGAAGCCATTTTGAGGCTTTCGAATATTGTCTTATAGTATGAAATTTTATAAGGTTTTTCATTCTGACAAGTAGATTTATTATTTAAATTAAGTATTTATCAGATTATAACAACATTAGTTAATAAGCAGCATATACAGGGTGATACAAAAAAAAACATTAATTAGCCCACATTTAAAAAAATTTCCAGATTGCAATCGAAAAACTTTTAAATCTTTAGAAATTTTTAGCATACACTTTAAATTTATATACGGGGTGAGTCAAAAATGTATTTATTAATTTTTTTAAGGTCAAAAAAGTAATATTTTGATTAATCTTTTGATTTTTTTAAATTTGAATCCATGATTTCTTTAGCGTGTAACTATAAGCTCCTAGAGATGATCTACGGGGTAACTCAAAATGTTTCTATTTACTTTCAATATTTTTAGGTACGATAGAACGTAGTAGATAGACAAATTTTCAATTTTTTTTAGTTTTTTAGATTGGTTATGAAATTATTGCACATGTGATCTACGGGGTAACTCAAAACGACGACTGGGAAATACTCAAGGGATTTCTTGTTAACTATAATAAACCTCCGAAGCCAAACAATTGCAAAATATGTCATGTGTTTTTACAGACATTTAAATATTGGGAATAGGCGGTAGGCTCCTTTTTTTTAGATTGCAAGTCAAGATTTCTTTGAAGGAGAAACTATAAGCTCCTAGAGGTTTATCAATGTAGGAAGTAAAAAATTGATTTCTTTGATATTTTTTAGAGTTTCACTATATACAGATGAGTTTTTTAAGTTTTGTAGATATACAATTTAGATACAAGGGAACTCAAAAATGTTTTAATTTATTTTTTAAGATTTTTGAGCACAGCAAAACCTAATTAATAGTAAAACGTTTGAGTTTTCTTAATTTGTTAGAATGTCCCCACACAATTTATTTATATACAGGGTGTCTCAAGTGTATTTATTTGATTAGGTGGTTGTCAACCAATATTTTCAGTTTTTTTTTGTTTTTTTAATAACCATCAATGACTTTTGTCATAGATAGAACTACCATGTTGTTAATAGCAATACTAACGTTTTATCTAAAGTATATAATTCCACAAAAAGTTGTTGCCCCCGCTGTATATAAAACAACAGGATGACTGGGAAATAAATAACATTTTTTGATTATTGCATCCAGTTATAAAAGTATAAATAACTAGCACCACCCTGAAGTCGTGATTCACCACGTCAGTATTTACTGAATAAAGATGAAAAACAACTGGAAAAGATCAAATTAAATCCCCAGAACACAGCTACGAATAAAAATCGTTATCACTTTCCTCAATTTAATTATCCCGTACTCAATGCCAACATACTACTGAAACATATTCTCGCATAGCGGACAATTCTATTGCTGCTGGAGAACAAAAAAATGGCTATCTCTAAAATAGTCTATGTAAAAAATGCGAGAGGCTAATCGTTGTTTCAATATTGGTATTGGACACATATAGGAACTTTAATGAAAATTCAAGTTTTTATTCAGTGTAGAATATATTTTTACGACTTGTCTGTTACATAATGTAACAAGACTTTATGTTATGTTAGAAATTTGCCTTAAACCAGCATACATACATACATCTTGTTGTCATATTATTCTGTTATATAGGAATCTAAAGCCCGTAAAAATTTAATAAAAATACATTGAAGCACATTATCTGTTTGTTTCCTCCACAGTATATATTTTTAAGAGGACAAACTTTGAATATAATTAAGGCAACTAATACTGAATTAAACTGAGATTATCAAACCAGTCAACTTATTATTGGATACAAAGTTATTATTATAGTCGGCGTCGTAAAATATTGGATTTAGTTATAGGACAACAAATATTGTATCAATAAGTAAGTATTTTTAATTCCATACATAAATTTTATGTATAGGACGTATTTCTTTCAATCGATAGCCCATTTAGGCTTTTTAACAAAAAAGTATCAAATACTTACACATTCTAAAATAGTTGGATACTGCAAAGCAAAATTTTACAATTTCTCCGATGATCTGCGACTCTCTGTATAAATTTACAAACACGTAGACTCCATTCATCGTTAGGAGGTGGTTGTTTTAAGTTATGGGTGATATTTTATCCTACAAAAAAAAAAGAATTAGCATAGCAAGACATATTTTGTTGAGGTCAACAATTTGTTAAAAAAATACGTAATCTTAATGTATCTCTTAATTACACAAATTTCGCTTTTGTAGTCCTTTAAAGTTATCTTTATTTATTGGATGGATCTAAAAATGTAAAATATATCGAGTGCGTCATTTAAAATGTTGATGTCTGTGCAGGATTTTTCAGTGTGAATTGTTGTATTTACTATTAGCCAAGGGACAAAATAAAAAAAATGCAATTAGTGAAAAATTGTTGCAGTAAATCTTAGTTATGTTATTTATAACTAAAGAAATTTTTTATATAACTAGAAACAAAAATCGATATATAGATGCTTATTGTTGAATATTCACACTGTACCTATATTGGGTGAACAGAAATACAGAAACATGAAGAAATATGTTATCATTTATAATAATATTTGCCTGTATTAATTATACAATATGAACAGAGAAGTACCAATTTGTGATTTTTATCTTTGGAAAATATGTGGGAATGTAGACCCAACATATCTTTCCTATAATATGATTGTTTAGTCTAGGAATAAATTGGGAACACTACACTCAATGGTTATGTGGAAACTGAACGTTTGTCATAAAAATTATGACTTAAAGTTAGTTAGTTTCGTGCGATCTATCTGCGTGGTTCATTTTGATCATTAATATTCATTATATGATATTAATTTTAAACTCTATACTTGGTGTAATTTAATTTGCTTTACCGTAACTGATCCAAAATCCCAATACTTTTATTACATATTATACAGTTCCATTTGGTTGATAATATAAGAATTATTAGACTGTCACCATTTGATTATTTATTTTCTGGAAAGTTTTCCACCAAATTGATATTTATGGGATACCGAAAATAATACTATATTTTTGTTTTCCAAAATACCCGCAAACGATTTACCATTTGATATATTTCCAATAAATGTAAGCCAAACTTGTGCTTATTATCAAGATGCAGAGCTATAAATCCAAATCTGGTATATGCAAGTACCAACCAATTTTCAGTTGAAAACGAAGTGTATTTCTTAAAGTACATTTCCGCAATGTTGGACCACATCCAGCATAGTAAAACTCGGTATTTTTTGTGTTTTGCTGTACACTGCTAAAAGGAATAAGGATGGTATGGTCTCATGTCCGTATCGTTTAGAGTTTTCTTTATCGCTTTATACAACTGCGACTTTTTCGGCGTGTTCAGCTGTTAGCTTTTATTTGTTAGCTGATAAAGGATACGGACACAGCTGGTATAAATTAAATGGGATTAGTAGTGTCGTCTATATATCGACCGCGGGCGATGAAAGTTGAGGTTTTTAAAAACACGGATGAAAGCTAACAGTCTGTTATTATTAAGTTTTAATACAAGCTGCTACATATATACATGTTCAGTAAATGCGTACATAAATAAACAAATAAAATTAAATAAACGAACACTAGATGTATTTCCACTAGCATAAAAATTATCCTTAAGTCTTATCAAATATTCCTACACTTACATATTTGTTATATTTAATTTATAATACCTTGCCTAAAGTTACCGTTTAATACTTTCGATATAATATGCTAAATTAATAAGTGCCTGATATTTTGATATTACAAGCATATACAAATGATAATAATAATACATAACTTAATATCAATCTTCGTCTGAACAACTCATCTATCATAGTTATAATAATTTATGGTTCGATTGTTTCTTCTATGGTATTGTCCAGTCCCCACATTTTTTCCTGTTCTTTGATGACATAATGAACGCATTTTCCGGAGTTACTTGACTGAACGTTTCGCCCAGATGAATCCTAACATCTTTAGTTTTGAAGATTTAGTTTTCTTTGCAATGAAACAATTTCATTTCAATTCGCAGTGGAAAGGATCACAATCTTAATGTTTTTATTTTTGGTCAAATTATGTATTACATATTTTGTATACTAATGCTCATGTCATGCAATTATACTTAAAAACACCATGTACCATGGCTAGTAATATTACTTTTTCTATTAATATAGGAAAAGAACCGTAGTTGTGTTGCCTTGTATATGAATATATTTTTAGATTCTTCATTCAAAGTAAACCTGACTTCAATTAAAGTACATCTCACCTAAACCTTACAGTTTTTCAAATATTTTAATTTTTAAAATGTACAGACATAATTTGAACGAAATAATTTACACCTATTCGTTTGTTCTTTTTAAGCCAGTCTGAGATGAGAAATATACCCACACATTATTTATTACGCCAAACATAAAAAACCTCAAATGCTGGATACAGTGTGTCCAATAATAAAAGTTATATGAACATAAAGTTTAATTCTATATAACTTGTTTATTTCAAATTGAACACCCGGTATATGAGGCAATATCCTGCACTACACACCTTTAAAACAGCTACAGATCCTGTTATAAAAAAAGAAATTCTGTGCTACTCAAAATACAAGAAAATTTCTAATATGCTACAGTATACTAAGACTGCTGCATTAAATGGTACATTAATTTACTTCTGTTATTAGGTAGGTACTATATTTGTACCATGACATATAAAACTACTGTCAACAGAAGCGAAATTAATGCTACTCACGTCGGTTGTTATACCAAAATGTTTCGGATAGTTATTACGGCTTTAAAATGCACAAACCTTATAAGTAGTTCAGCAATAGAACAGGTTTTTCTTAATACATTCTCTAGCGAGCTGCAAACGTAAATACACGTTGGCAAGTATAATAATGCGCTCCTCTGGATGGAATATGTAGAACGCATAATGTGTGTTAAAAATTGAACAAAAACTGCTCTTTGATTATTGACATAAAAATGTTATAACAATAAATATTATAACATCAAACGAATCAAAAATAATTTCGGTTCCTGACCTAAATTATTATAAATATTTTAGCTTAAATTAATGTTTGTTGTGGCGCGAAACGACTAAGGCTCACTGTTTTGTAAATAAGTCACTTTTTTAATAAGCTAAACATCATCAAAGATTGTTTAGGATTGAAAGCTATATAAAGTTGGATAAAACAATAGCAACTATTCCCATTTCTAATATACTTATTTCATTCTTTTAGAAAAATTATTTTTATTATTTTTTGTACTTGCTGTGGAATATTAAACTTATCTCGAATAAAAAAA
This sequence comes from Apoderus coryli, assembly GCA_911728435.2. Lineage (NCBI taxonomy): Eukaryota > Metazoa > Arthropoda > Insecta > Coleoptera > Attelabidae > Apoderus > Apoderus coryli. The sequence goes on along the minus strand of OU452213.1, from coordinate 5,602,581 downwards.
AATCGCGTTTATATTTTTATCGAATCACTAAAATAAATGGAAACCCATTATGAAAATATAATTTTCAATTTTTATTAACAGCAAGCCAAAAGTGTTCCCTTAATTTTCTTGAGCAGTCTATTTTTGTGACCTTTTTCTCGTTTACCTTTATCGCAAAATTCTTAGTGACAAGCTATCTTTTCAAATATTTTTTTTTTTAATTTAGACATCAGCTATTTTTTTAAAAGTCTCTACCTAGTTAGCTATGAAAAATTATTCCATACTTCGAATAAATTTAGCAAATACAATTTGTTTTAATATTTGGCCTCGTTTTGAAACCTTTAGCCTATGCTCAATGTTTGCCAAAAGTTAAACAGCACATGGACATGTCCTGTAGTATTTTTGTACCATATTTGGTTAAAATTCGTTTAGTGGTTTTTGAGTTTGTTGGAAATAATGAAAATAATACAATTATAATAATTATTAAAATTCTGTTTCATTACGCAGGTCATATATTTTGGATTATATTAGAACTTGTCGGGAAAGAATTGGGGTGACACAACGGATTTTCTTAGACTTTTCACGGATGACTTTAGTTCATTAATTTTTTATCATTTATTTTTAACACCTATTCACCTAGGTATTGAAAAAACTAATTATATCATATTTTTACGGTATACATATTTTCTTTTACGAATAGCTTGTTACAGAAAGTAACAGGACTTTTAGTTATGTTGGAAATTTCTTTCACACTACCATGCTTTCACCGCGGGCTGTTTCGTTGATCCACAACTCATCAATGGTGATCGGCAGGCAGAGCTTATACTAGCACGAGAGATGACTGACAAAGAGATGTTTTTGGCGACATCTAGCGTGAGCAGGCAATATGCCCGGTGAAACACACTTCACAAACGATGGCCGGACAAGAAGTAATAACTCAATTATATCCTATTGCCAGCACTCAATGCGCCCGAATTCTCTAGCGGGAGGCTTTATTTCCGAATTGCTTGTTACATAAAAGTAAGTAACCAAAAGTACGTCTATTTCAGCAAGTTTTTCCAGATATATTTCATAGGTTATATTCTATAAAAGCTTATTTCTGCTATATTAAGGAAATATGTTTTAGGTTATTCTTTTAATTCTATGAAAAATTAATCAATATTTCGGATAAGTAAGTAAGCATTTTGAACCATTTTTTAAACCCCTTGCCTATGCTCAATGATTCCTAAAAGTAAATAAGCACCTAGACATATCCTGTAGTATTTTTGTACCAAATTTGATTGTTATCGTGGATAGAGAAAGACACACAGACTGACAGCCAGACATTTTTTTAAAATTACTTATTTACGTCTAATATGACCAAAAACATGTATTTCCGGTGAAATTAAACTAATAGCCTTCATATACATAATATTACATATAAATATGATATATGGAGAACTAAAAATCAAGCATTTGTCATAGTCGCGCACTATTGTCAGAAGAAATGCTTTTACAAATTTATATTATGGTTAGAACCTTTGACATGAACCACTAAACTAAACACGTTGTACCACTTCACCAACAACATATTATGCTGTTTCACTAAAAGAATCAAACCGAATGGCCTAGGCTGGCCATTCGGTTTGATTACTTGTATTTTGTCTTGTTGTATAAGATTCTTACGTTCCATATACTTCAAAACCTTGCTGACTTGCTCTTGAGGAGGTATAATGTCCACGGACTTGATTTGCGCTTCAACTCCTTTACAATTCCACAACATTCTACTGCTAAATTCGAAAGATGTTTTTCATATAATGGTCCTAAACTTTTAAATAACTTAATAGATATTCTTAACTTATCGTTGTTTAGTTTCAAGAGAGAGTTGAGGCGCAGACTATTTCCTTAAATTATATTCATGAGTGCGAGTTTCTTTTGTACAGTGTTAAGTTTGGAATAAGTGGAAGAGTGGCTATAGCCAAATCTTATTCCTTATGTGTAAACTAGCCTACGTGACTGATTTGTTATTTGTAGGCAAACCTATGCTTGATTTGTCATTTGGCTTTTTTGCACAATAAAACATTTATTATTATTATTATTATTATTAATTAAAATATCTACATCCATTAATATAATTCAAGTGCATAAAAGCTGAAATAAAAGCCAAGAATATACCTACACATATCAGCTATCGGTGCTCTTGTCGATGTGCTACAAAGCGATTAATAATAACTCGTCGCTTCACTATAAACACCTACCAGACAAAATCATAATTAAATTATTAGTATCGCCGCCCTTATCGTTTATCACAGCTCCATCATAAACGTACCCTTACTTGTTGCTACATCAGAACGCACAAGCGAAATGGAGGTGAGACTCCGTGGAAATCTTCCGAAAAGAATTTTTTTTCAGTTAGTTTAGGCATTTTCAAAAGCTTATTTTATTAACTTATAAACTAGAGGATATATTGTTTAAACAATAAAATGAATTTGCGTGCGTAAATATATTAAAAGAAAAATCATTTTGTCTTAAAAAAGTAGTACATTCTAGAATGAAGTAAATTCTATTTATTAGGAACAAAATTCAATCCTCCACGAAATAAATCAAATATATTAATATGCCAAACAGGTTTTGTGGCAACGACTCTGAGGAGCTCATAATAAGAGCGAAACGAATTCGTCCGTATCTGTCGACCTATGCCTCGGTCTGGTTCTACTGAATTAGATGGAGGCTCTGCTAAATTTAACGAAATCCTTTGTGTAGGTAGAACCAGCAATTTTGTCCACACAATTATTTGTATATTGTTAGATTTAAATGTTTGACTAGCGCACACCTAATTTACAAATAAAATTTAATTCAATGGTATTTTCGTAGAATAATAGATTCTATTAGTAAATTATTTATGTCATTCTTCGCGAAGTTGACGAATTAAAATTTTAACAAAAATTTATAGTTTGTATCAGCAATCAAAACTTATAATGCATATTCTGACTTATTTTACAATAAACGCTACCATATAACATACAAACCTATTTTCATTTAATAAATTAGTAGATTAAAACCAAATAGCATTATTTCCTTAATTTTAAGTGATTCAAATGTTTTGCCTGCCAAAAGTTTATCGTTAAACTTGTCTCAGTTTAGTTTACATCGTAATTCGTTCCTAATTAAATTTCTTACTTTCTTACACTGTAAAATATCTGAAATGGACGCAGTACTCCTAATTAGTTATTTCATTAGTATTATTAAATTGATGTTCCTCATATAATTTACCCCAGAAGAATAATAAAATTATACACGTAGTTGTACTAGTCACTTTAGTACAAATTTAATCATATAATTAGTTTTGTCAAAAATATCCGTTCTGGTCTTAGACTTTGTTCGCATACCTCACACTGTATACCTCTATTATTCACCCTATACTATACCAACTAAATTTATTACCCGCGCGGCTTTTCTCAAAGCAAAAGCCGCACAACGCTTTTCTTTCTAAGTCCGACTTGCCGAAAAGCCGCCACTTTTGGATTTTTCGCTTCCCGTTATTCCACGCACTTCACTTGGCTTTTGTCGACCGAAGGTATAGGTACGCTCAAGCGAGTCGAAAAACTCTCTTTCTCACTCACTCTCTCTCATATAATAAATAATATATTATACGTAATAATAAATAATAAAACTCCCTTTATCACATGTAATAAATACTTATAATACATAGTTTTGATATTAGCAATAAGTTTAATATTATATTAAAATTAGTAAACAGTTTCGTCAATTTAAACAGTTTGTTCATTGTAAAATCGTTAACTTTAAATCAATAATAATTGGTGTTTGTAAATAGTGTTTGTAAATAAAATTAAAATTGTTGTGTTAATAAAGCAGAAAATTATTTATTGTCTATTAATACAAACTATAATCACCTGCACCCCACCAGCAATAACATTCTCAAAAATCTCTTTTCCTATGTAAGGAGAACTAAACCCTTACATAAGTGGTCCTTCAAACCGGATGCCGGGTGATTAGAAGTATATATAAAAGCAATAAATAATTGAAAAACTACCAGTACGGGTGTGTATAAAAAAGTTTCACTCAAAAAACATTATCGGACAATATTCGTGCGGTAAACAGTCGATCAATAATAATAAAACAGATTTACAAGTACCGACGGCCCATATTTAAATGGATTATCTGGTTGATGGCAATCTGGATTAGTTCCTGAGTTCCCGAAAGTTTGGTTCACCAGAAAAAGCAAAACAAACGAGGTGAGATCGTTTTGATTTACTTTACTTCTTCCAATGCGCAAGATTGGAAAATCCCAGCGATCAGCAGCGTCGTGTAAAATTTGAAATTTAGTGTAGATATCTCAGACTTTCGTAAAATAAAAAAAAACATATCTTAGTAAAGACAATTAAACGTAGGTTACTATTAAGTAGGTTAAGTACTTATATAGTTAAGCTTATTCAGGTATTTAGATTTTAATTAACTTTATTAAACTCTAAAAAAGAAAAAAAAAATATGGCTACTGTCGACGCGGACTTAAAGAAATTTATAACAAAAAGAACTAGCATTAAAGGTAGTTTAACGAGAATAGCTAAATGGTTAGACGAAAATTACGACGTAGCCACTAACACTGTAAATATATTTAAGACTAGGCAACAAGCACTCTTAAATTTGTATGATCAATATGGAAATGTGCAATCTCAAATTGAAGAACTCGATGAAACCCAAGAGTTAGACAGAGAGTTAATTGAAACAAACTATTACAATCTCGTTGGTAAATTTCAAGATAAAATTGATTCTTTCTCTACAGCGAGCGCTACACTAACTTTAACAGAAGCAGCCCTCTCGTCTCACGGAAATTCACCATCTCTAGGTGCAAAAATACCGGAATTAAAGATTCCAAATTTCAACGGAGACTTTTCCAAGTGGACAAGTTTCTTTGACATTTTCTCCACTCTAATAATAAAAAACCCTAATTTGTCAAATGTACAACGCTTGATGCACCTGAAAGGATGTCTTTCAGGTGAACCCCTAAATCTGATTAGTAATTTGCAATTAACAAGCTCTAACTTTGATATCGCTATTCAAACTCTCTCGGACAGATATAGTAATAATTTAATTACTATAAACTGTCATATAAAAACGCTGCTGGAACTTCCTTCTCTTGCAAAAGTTAATGCTCAAAATCTTAGAGATTATGTAACTTCAATAAAACAAAATGTTGAAGCCCTTAAGGGACTTAAAGTGCCCGTAGATCAATGGGATCTACTATTAATTTACATTTGCAGTCAAAAGTTGGACTACAACACACGCAGATCCTACGAGCTAGAACGTAACAGATCTGAATTGCCAACTCTCGAGGGATTTTTAAAATATCTCGAAAACCGGTGCATAGGCTTGGAATGTCTCAATTTCGAGAACCTCACAACCTCTAAAGAAAAACCGAAAATAAAAAGTTTTCAACCACACTCTCAATCACATCACATTACAGCTGAAAATGCTACAAAAAACAAATTTGAGAAAAAATGTCTCTTTTGCGATAAACCAAATCACACTCTCTATAGCTGCCTCAAATTTAAGGATCTCTCTCAGAAGGAACGAAGAAATTACGTTCAATCGAAAAAGCTTTGTTTCAATTGCTTAGGGTCAAAACACTCCTCAGAAAATTGCAAGTCTGAATATGCTTGTTTATTATGTAAAAAACGACATCACACGTTATTACACAATGGTGATAACTCTCACCACCCTCAAGGCAACCCCTCTCGGACAGATGCGAAAAACAGGCAAGGTTCTGGAGGCGATAGTGCACCCCCTAATAGCCTTCATGGTGAAGCCCAAGGTAGCGCTTATACCTCACAGACTGGGCACGTCACGTCTGTCTCTTATCACAGTACAAACAATGTACAAATTATTTTGGCTACAGCTGTAGTTACTCTCCAAGGTCGCAACGGCGACCCAATTTACGCAAAAGCTTTGCTCGACTCTGGTAGTCAGAGCTCTCTTATTACCGCGCAATTAGCACAAAACCTCGGTCACCGACCTTACACTAGCCCTGTTTATATTTCGGGAATATCAAACAGTAACACTCTTTCAAATAAAATGATTGATATATCTCTTACGTCGAAACACAATGCAAGTCAGCATTTCTCAGTGTCTTGTTCTATATTAGATAGAATTACATGTCCCTTGCCGCAATCGTTTATTGATATAAACAAATTAAATTTACCGCCGAATATAAATTTAGCAGACCCGGAGTTTTTTAAACCGTGTAACATAGATCTGCTATTAGGTGCAGATATATTTTTCGACTTGATGACTCATGGGAAAATTGAGTTGGGTACAGGGTTCCCCACACTATTTAATACACACTTAGGGTATGTTGTAGGTGGAAAGTTATTTCACAAAGTCGTTCGTTCAAACTTAAACATTCCCCGTAAAGTGTCTTGCCTTGCACAAACACTCCCAAATAACTCCCTAGAAAATATTGGACCTTTATTAGAAAAATTTTGGGAAATTGAGGATTGTGAGTATCCAAATTCCCTATCACCATCTGAAGATCTAGCGGAAAAAATCTTTAGAACAACAACAAAAAGACTAGAAAATGGACAATTTCAAGTTGATTGGCCATTAACAGAGCCTGACGCTTTTCTTAAATTAGGAAACTCGTTTAGACAAGCCAGCAATCGCTTCTTTTCGCTCGAGAAGAAATTCATTAATGATAAAAATCTCTTTATGGACTACAAAAAATTTGTAGATGATTACCTGGAAAAGGGTTACGCCAAAATAGTTCCCCTTCAGCTAGAAAATTCGCTCGTCCAAAACAAGTATTTTTTACCACATCATTGTGTGATCCGAGAAGGAAACAATTCGACAAAGCTGCGAGTCGTTCTTGACGCTAGTATGGCAACCAGCACTGGTTATTCCCTGAATGATATTGTTTTAAAGGGTTTTCCGGTTCAACCGGAGCTTTTCGACATTTTGCTCAGATTCCGCTCTTTTATTTACGTCCTAACCACTGACATACAGAAAATGTTTTTGCAAATTAAAATAAACCCGGAACAAAGGTTCTTGCAAAATATGTTGTGGAGAGAAAGCCCTTCAGAAGAATTAAAATGTTTGGAACTTTCTACAGTATTTTTCGGAAATAAAAGCTCTCCTTTTCTTGCGACTCGCTGTTTAGTGAAGTTAGCAGAGCTCGAAAAAGATACTTACCCTCTCGCTTCAGAAGCCTTATTAAGGCAGTGCTTTATGGATGACGTACTCGCAGGCACAGACTCGGAGGCAGATTTATACGAGTTAAAGGATCAACTTACCTGTTTGTTAAAAAAAGCGGGATTCTCCCTCCATAAATGGTGTTCAAACCTTGGCTCGTTGCAAAACACTGATAACTCCGGTAGTAGCTATTCTCAGCCCGAAAAGTATGAAATTAACCTGGAAAATGTCTCTAGTAAGGTGTTAGGTTTGGCTTGGAAACCTATGGCTGATGTTTTCACAATTTCTCCTCCTACTCTTGATAGTGTCAGTCCCTTTACAAAGAGAAAGGTTCTGAGCATAATCGCCTCTCTTTACGACCCTATTGGCCTGGTTTCGCCCGTAATCGTTTTCGCGAAAATTATAATGCAGAAAATATGGATGTCCAATTTGGAATGGGATGATATCCTACCCAATGACATACTAAAGGAATGGACTAAATTCCTTAAAAATCTACCTTCCCTTAGTAATTTGGAAATCCCTAGGTACTTAATATTAAATAAAAGGATTTCAAGGCTTGAGTTACACGGTTGCAGTGACGCAAGCGCAAAAGCTTACGCGTGTTGTATATACTTTAGGGTCATCTATCAAGATGAGTCCGTCTCTTGTTCTTTAGTTTGTTCTAAAACTCGTGTTGCGCCCATTAAAAAGAAAATTTCCATAGCCAGGCTAGAGTTATGTGGATGTCTCTTACTCTCTAAACTTACGAATAGAGTTTTATCTATTTTCGAAAATCGAATCGCTATCTCTAGTGTGAATCTTTGGTGTGACTCACAAGTTTCTCTGTATTGGATAGATTCTTCCCCGTCTCGATGGACAATATTTGTGTCAAACAGAGTAACCCAAATACAATCTTTATGTTCGAATGCTCAGTGGCGTTACATACCCACAGGAAAAAATCCCGCAGACTTCGCAAGCCGCGGATTGCTACCGAATAAAATCGAAAGTTGTTCCACTTGGTGGACTGGACCAGATTTTCTTCTTAACCCTAACTGTAATTTAGATAAATTTAATTGCCCTTTAGAAGATAAAAATCTTAAACTCCCAGAAGAAAAAAAGACAAGTCTAGTAACTGTGAATAATGATTTTTGGAATACTTGGTTTGAAAGGTTTTCAAAATATTCTCGTTTAAACAGAGTCGTAGCTTATTTATTTAGATTTATTAAAAATACTAATCCCAAAATATTAAAGACTAACAAGAATTTGGGACCCTTAACCGTTGACGAACTGCGGCGAGCCCAAGAGTTCATTGCAAAGCAAATTCAGAAAAGGCATTTTGCTACTGAATTTTTCGACATAAGGTCAGGAAAAATTCTAGAAAATAAATCCATCCTAAGTCTTAAACCTTTTATAGATGATAAATGTCTAATTAGGGTTGGGGGAAGGCTGTCAAATTCAAACATCTCATATGATCAGAAGTACCCAATACTTCTTCCCTCCAAAAATCACGTCGTTCGATTACTTATGCAAAATGAGCATGAGTCTTTATTTCACGCTGGCCCACAGTCAGTCCTCTTTAATTTAAGAACAAGATTTTGGCCTATAGGAGGTCTCCGCACAATCAAACAAATAGTGAAACATTGCATTGTTTGCTTTCGCTTTAATTCCAAATCAGCTCAACAAATAATGGGTGATCTCCCAAAGGAGAGAGTCACTCAAGCCAGAGCATTTTCAAGAGTAGCATGCGATTTTGGGGGGCCCCTCCAAATTCGTTCTTCACGCCTTAGAAAGGCACCCCTTCAGAAATGCTACATCGCAGTCTTTATCTGCATGGTGTCCAAGGCTACACACATTGAATTAGTGAGCAGTCTCTCAACGGAAGCTTTCATTTTAACATTGAAACGATTTGTAGCACGCAGAGGTTGCCCAGAAATTATTTTCACGGACAACGCCACCAATTTCGTAGGTTCTAACAATCTCTTACGCGATTTATACACGTTCTTTAAAAACAAAAAGCATGTTTCTGATATTGAAGGCTTTTTATCCACGAAGCTGATTAAATGGAAATTCATACCTCCGCGCAGCCCGCACTGGGGTGGCCTGTGGGAGGCAGCTATAAAGAGCGCCAAGCACCATATCTATCGTATAGTTGGTAATGCAAATCTGACGTTTGAAGAGCTAAGTACGGTCCTGGCCCAAATAGAGGCCATACTCAATTCACGACCCTTACTCCCGTTAAGTGATGATCCCACGGATCTTAACTTCTTGACTCCCGGTCATTTTTTAATTGGCCAAAATATGACTGCTTTGCCAGAAAAAAATGTTTCTGATATACCCACAAATAGACTCTCGCTTTGGCAACATTGCACGAAGTTGCAACAAGACTTCTGGAATAAGTGGTCAGTAGATTATCTTAATAGGTTGCAGAATAGGCCTAAGTGGTTGCAACCTTCCGAAAACTTTAAAATAAATGATTTAGTTCTACTGAAGGAAGATAACTCACCTCCTCTAAACTGGAGACGAGGTAGAATCACAGAAGTGCTGCCAGGATCGGACGGAAAGGTCCGGGTGGTTAAAATTTTAACCAAGGAAGGAAATTTCACCAGATCTATTTCAAAAATTTGTCCTTTTCCTAAACAAAATTTCTAAGAATTTTTTTTTCTTCTCAATTTTGTTTTCGGTGGGGGGGAGTATGTTCGCATACCTCACACTGTATACCTCTATTATTCACCCTATACTATACCAACTAAATTTATTACCCGCGCGGCTTTTCTCAAAGCAAAAGCCGCACAACGCTTTTCTTTCTAAGTCCGACTTGCCGAAAAGCCGCCACTTTTGGATTTTTCGCTTCCCGTTATTCCACGCACTTCACTTGGCTTTTGTCGACCGAAGGTATAGGTACGCTCAAGCGAGTCGAAAAACTCTCTTTCTCACTCACTCTCTCTCATATAATAAATAATATATTATACGTAATAATAAATAATAAAACTCCCTTTATCACATGTAATAAATACTTATAATACATAGTTTTGATATTAGCAATAAGTTTAATATTATATTAAAATTAGTAAACAGTTTCGTCAATTTAAACAGTTTGTTCATTGTAAAATCGTTAACTTTAAATCAATAATAATTGGTGTTTGTAAATAGTGTTTGTAAATAAAATTAAAATTGTTGTGTTAATAAAGCAGAAAATTATTTATTGTCTATTAATACAAACTATAATCACCTGCACCCCACCAGCAATAACATTCTCAAAAATCTCTTTTCCTATGTAAGGAGAACTAAACCCTTACAGACTTAGATAAACTGAAATTCAAAGTAGGTTTTATGTAATGGTATAAGTGGTTTTATTGTCAGTTGAAATCGTAATAAAAAAATTCGTCGGCATACATCTATCAGTTTGGAGGCATGGGTGTATCATTAATTTAGCGAAAATAAAAGTAAATGTATATATAGGTACAGTGCATAATGTGGCACGTTTAAAATACTCAATGTGATTAAGCAACTACTACCATCTATATATCTGACTGGTTGGATTTTTCATCCATAGTTCGTCTCTCAGTGTTTTGCAAATATGTAGCTACGTTCATCAAATGAACGCTCAACAACAACATGCTATTAACATATGAAATGCCTTGGGATTGATTAGTGCCTGGTAGAAGCTTCATTTTCAGGTAACATTAAAAAAAGTTGACCTTGTAACGTAAGTTAAGTTAAAAATCAGAGAAAGAACAAGAAGAGCGAATATCAAAACAGAAGAATAAATTAAAACATTAAACTGATTTGATGTGTCTTTAACTTGTAGAAAAAAATAAACATATATTATGTGTGTGTATAAATTAAAGTACGTGGTATTATATTTCTGTTACGACCGTATCAAAAGTTAAGCGTGCATTATATTAGTAATAATAGGTCGCATGTATTTCTGTAACATTAACCAGTGTGTACTCATAATTATTCGGACAATGTCCCATAAGAATACATAGCTTTCTATTATGAACTTTCGGTACGGTCGTAACAGAAATATACCAGTACATATCCATATAGTTATATTATACAGCAATTGTAAGTTAACTTTTGATACGGTCGTAACAGAAATAAGTATATATCTGATACGCCCGTACCAAAAGTTATCTCACCACTGCTGTATAATATAAACTATATGGATATGTACTAGTATATTTATGTTACGACCGTATCAAAAGTTAAGCGTGCATTATATTAGTAATAATAGGTCGCATGTATTTCTGCAACATCAATCAGTCTCTACTCATTGTTATTTGGACAATGTCCTATAAGAATACATAGCTTTCTATTATGTACTTTTGGTACGGTCGTGACAGAAATATACTAGTACATATCCATATAGTTATATTATACAGCAATGGTAAGTTAACTTTTGATACGGTCTTAACAGAAATAAGTATATATCTGATACGACCGTACCAAAAGTTATCTCACCACTGCTGTATAATATAAACTATATGGATATGTACTAGTATATTTATGTTACGACCGTATCAAAAGTTTATATTACAAAGATATATATTCTTATGGGACATTGTCTAGTTAGTATCTTAGACCCTAGAGAAATACCATCAAAGATGTCGTAGAAGAATTCTTGGAATCAAATATAATGACCGACGAACAAACATCAGCGTTCTGGAGGAAGCTGAATCAACTAGCATTGAGTCGATGATTGTGAGGCACTAACTGCGATGGACTGGCCACGTAATCCGCATGCCATCGGAAATGGTGGTGATTTTGTGTGTCAATTTTGTGACAAGGTTTGCGTCTCCAGGATCGGTCTCTTTAGCCATCTTAGAGTTTACAATAGAAATCCCTGAATTGGAATAATTCATACTCGTTAGCCAGTGAATGCTGATGATGATTGATAATAATTTATTTATTCATTCACCATACATTCAAATAAATATATAAAAGTAACACAAAAAAACTTATTTTTTCTTTTCTCTCTTTTTTCCGCTTAGGCTACTCTTCTATTTCAAGAACGGTCTGGATATATAAAAGTTATTTCGTGGAGGTAAAACTTTCATTTCCTACTGTAACTTTTTAAGTTTTTTTTTTTGTTGAGAAATACTTTATTGTTATTTTCAAATTTAGCGATAGCATATCAATTTCGATATAGTTTTGGCGAACAATAAAAGAAATTATCTTCTAAAGCATTATAAACCGTAGAACAAAGGCTGTTGTATGAAGATCGATACCTTTTGCAGTACCTGCAGGTTTAAAGTCCATCCTGATTATTTGTTCTCGTTGGATAATATGTCACTTGCATTAAGCACGTACCTACACTAGATATTTCTCTTCCCTGTCCTAATATTCCTACTTTAGTAAAACGTATCATTTTAATTTGTTTTATCCATAATGTATGAATGCGAAAATTGTAAATAAGCTCGAGCACGCCCAATGGCAACACCCGCTCGTAAAGTAAAACTTAATAAATAGGCATTACAGACTCTAACACCAAATGGTAATGGACTTTTTTCTTACTCTGTTCATCTTCTCTACTCTAAGGGGATTTGCTCTAAGAATATATTAGGTTTCCGTGTTCTACAGAGAAATATGGTTATGTATTTTATGTAATAAAGAACGTTGAGATGTGTGTATAAGTAATCTGGCATGAACATATTATATAATATATGTGGAAGTGTGCATGTAATTTTGTAGTTACGTTATTACCGAGTGTCAGGTACTAGATTATTTTCAATTTTTTATTACTTTATTGCTACAGCAGAGATAAAAAATATACGTACTCTACAAGCAGAATGCACCAGTTCAATAGAAATAACTACAAAAATCTGATAAACACTAAAAATAGCAGTGACAATCTGATATTTTATTGTAAATAGGATTACATGTTTAGCTCTACAAGTGTAGCAACGTTATATATATATTGTAATAAAAATATTGCATCCGGTCGAACTACCTATTTTATGCTGATTAATAATTATTAAAAAGTTCATCAAAGTTTATACAAGTTCATGACTTTAGCATCGGTATTGTACCTAATAGACAAATTGAAAAGTCAACAAAAACGGTCCGACCGACGCTAAGAATAGACAATTGCATTGGTAGATATTTGAAAGAGTGGAGATAGTCAAAGGTTATAAATTTTAACGCAACAGGAAAAACAGGGTCTTCTCTCCAAACTTCGGTGAAGTAAACTTCGGGTCCTAGAAGCGCTAATTCCCTCCGTACAAACTTTTGATTATTATAATTGTTGATTTTTTAAACTTGTCCTTTTTTATTAAATTGATTTTTGTACATTCTCTAAATAATTAACTTTCCTTTTTATTTTTAATATAATTTCTTTCAATTTAATCAAATAACTATTAACTGAGAGACGCCGCTCAAATACAGACCGTCACTCGTTTAAGAGGGAGAATCAATAAGATCCTCTTTCGTGAGCGTGATGTAAGTGGCGATTCTACAAGCCAAGCGAGTTAATTTTTAGTTATTATAATTATTAATAGTTTTTTTGAGACTTATTCTTTTTCCATTAAATTGATTTTCATTATTATTATACTATCTTATTCTAATTGTGACATGGTGGAGGCGCCATATTCTTATAATTATAATTTTATTTCTTATTTGTGACAATATCGATCCAACGTTAAGTAGGAATTATGAGTTACTGGTATAAGCCGTACAACGATTCAAAGAATTTTAAAAGACCACAACTTCCACCCATCCACCATGAATCTTCTGCACAAATTAAAGATGACTTGGACACACGTTTGCAATTTTGTCTTTATTTAGTGAGCGGATAATGAGTTCCCATTTGTTTTCCAGTTTGGTGTTTTTTTTTTCTGAACGGAAGAATTGCTACACTTGTTCATGAAGGGCAAACTCAACATCCTCAATATAATGGTTCTTTTTTCTACCAGACAATCTTACAGGAGAACTGTACTTGCAATTGTTACAAACAGTGTCCTGCAATAACACACATAGTGAACTTTACGATGAGAATGAATTGACATCATAAACACCATACACTTGCGGTTCAGCAGTATTTAAATAAAACCCATTCTGGAAGGTGGACCGTCCGACGCACATATTTTTTGACAAACCTCTTATACGGCTTAAAAAAATTGATATCTGATCGTTGCATGCATGCAGATTTAGACTATGCAGAACTTTTTATCAGGATTAAATTTTTTCACAAAACCAATAATAAAAAAGTTTTCCATATGGTTCCAACTTAAGTAGACACACTGGATACCTAGGGGATACACTATAACAAGAAGGAAAAATATATAATATATTGATTTTATTTATTATACAAGCATCGAATGAACTGCACTGGAAATTATCGAGGCGATAATTCAACCACAAAGACATTCTTTTCGAAATATTGTACAATTCTTGTGTTCAGTATTTATGGATCCACCCACATACGTATGTTTTAATTGTTATGCTATTGGTTTTGTTTGCTATTGAACTTTATCAAAAAAACTGACAGTTCGCTTTATTTAGACAATACAGTTCTTGGCTAATATATTGGGTAACCCTGTATACGACCGTTACATTGTCTGTCGTTGCCGCTTCTTAATTAAATTATGATTTTTCTGCTTAAACACAATTTAATATACCTATTCTAAAAAAAATATTGAACCACCTTGTATTTTATATTCAATTATGATTGAACCATATTTTAATTAGGTATCCATGAAATGAAACATTATTAAACGAAACATTAAAATCGTAATAATCTGACATTTAGGTCATAACAACTAGTAAAACGTTTGTTGTTTATTAACAGAAGTGTTATGAAAATCATCAAATGAAGTTTTATTGAAAACTTTTTTATTATTCATTGGAAATGTTACAATATAATAGAAAGAGCATTCAGAAAAATTAATGGAATGAATGCTTCACAACCGATGAGCATGGTGAAAGCTATGGCCCCAGATGAACACAACATGATGTTTTTAGCTAAGTTAATTAGGATACGTTTTACTAACCTTTCAGCATCTTTGTTCTGTTATTATGTCACAATAACCATAAATAATAATCAAGTTCTTTAAAACTTCAGTTGCGTAATTATTTTCATGACTCTAACCTACCTACCTTATTCAAATATATGTCGGTACGTCCTGTGTTTATTACCATACTTCCGCTATTGATGATGTTATGCTTGAGTCACTGAACTCCATGATATTTCTGTCCAACATGGCGTTCTTCCGGACCGCTCTACTGCGACCAATTTAGTAGTATTAACGCAGTTCTTGTCCGAACAACTTGACAGGCTTGATCATGGTTGCGCCCAAATAATTGCTGTTCTTGCAGTCCTATTTACGTGGACGCTGTCAGTATGTCGAGTACAAAGGGTACAGATCTGTGGAGATTTTGGGGACTTCTGGGGTGCTACAGAGCTTGGTGCTGGGACCATTGTTGCTTTTGTGTTTTATTGATGCCATTTCCAGTGATATAACTAACAACTCACTCTAGTACGCTGATAACTTTAAGATATTTTCTGTGATTTTACAGTGCTGACGATTGTTCTCTGCTTATAAGTCTCGTCATTTTAAGTCCCTTTAAACCATCATTACCCTTTTCAACGCATTAGTTAGATCTCGGATGGAGTACGCCTCTGTTACTTGAAACCCTACCTACGGCATACATTCAAATATTGAAAGAATCCAACGTTGTTTCACCTGGTTTCGATCTGATGGAGTTTACCCAGACATTGCGTCCCTCTGAGCACTCTACTGGGTTGTTTTAATCAGACCACTTTGAGGTCTAGGCGAGAACGTGAAGCTTTCATTTTACTTTTTAGGATCATAATCGGAATAGTTGATTGTCCAGAGTTGTTAGCCCGGTTTCCATTTTAAGTACCTAGTTTAGGCACACGTAACAATAATGCTATCTTTTACATGTCAGGGGCGCGCACTAATTTGTTGTTGTATTCCCATTTGTTTGTGTCTAATATTTTTAACAATGAATCTGATAGTATTGATATTTTTAATTCTAGTTTGTGATTTATTAAACAACTATTTTTAAGTATGTTAAATTCAACAGCTACATTAATTATTTATCTTTACTTAATTGTAACACTTTCTGCCCTTTAATTGGATTTATCTGTCTGGGTAGTTGTATCTCAAAATAAATAATAAATAAATATTTAAATACTCCAATTTTTGCTCTTATTTCAGAAACTTTTCCATTTAAGGATAGGAATAAATATGGGATATCTGATTGGCTTTCAAAAGATGTGATAATGTACAGGGTGTTCCATATGAGAAAATTTGACTTATATGCCTATTTTTATGAGTACATAGCACTAAAGTAGTTTGCTACCGCTCTGTAACCTTATGAGATAATATATCACGTTAGTTAATTTTTCTAAGATAGTTTTTAACTACCATCAAAACTCGAAGGGTCTGTCTGTTCTGTTGACCAAATGGCGAATATTTTCCGGAGCCCTTTTTTGGGCCAAAATAATTCAAAATAAATTATTTATTTCAAAAAAAGTTGGAAATGTTAAGGCAAAATACTCCGAAATGGATAGGGAATTGAAAAATATAATTATATACAGGATGTTCCATTTGAAATAAGAAAGTTGGGATTAACTTCCGTAAAAACACACAGTACCATAAATATCACAATATTATAGAGTGGATTGAATTGAATTGCTTAGTTTTTTCAAAATGTCCATATGAACCATCGACCAATTAGCACCCTGTATATTAAAGACATTACTTTAATTTTACCTTAAAAATAATATCTTTAGTATACCGATATCTTATTTATTTATTTAAGCAAACTATATAAATGTGTCTATGTGATGGATATATTTTTATTTTAAGGATTTTTGTTCTTTTTTTTTTGTATTTCGAAAATCTGACATTTACATCAAATTAAAAAATGGTTCAATTTCATATTACAGGACGGCTTTTGAGTGCTGACCACTTCAATGTATTAGTCCGTTTCACCAATATGCCTTGTCAATAATTAAAAAATGTTTATACGACTTAAGGAACCCTTAGCTTTAATGTAAGTCCATGTTTGTTTTTTTAATATAGACTACTTTGTTTATACTATGAAATTGTATTGATTCTTTTTGCAAAATAAATGCCTTTTCTGTGAAGTCCTGTACTTGTGATTGTTTTTATTTTTGTATTACTATTCAGAATTTTCAATTTGTCCATTTTTTATATTTACAGTCTGGCCTGATGATGATATAAATTCACCGAAACGTGGGTTATATTAACCAAAAGTGTTATTGTACTTAGTGAACCACTCCCAATATTTTCATTAAAAGTAAAGTGGTCATCACCCAATATTTATTTATATAAAGCTCAATAAAATACCGGGATTTATTCATGGAAAAATGTTTATATTATGCAATATTGATGAACTCATAGAACAGTTTCCGCTTTTTGGTATTAAAAATTCATAGTGTATAATTTTACTCTAATAACAAATAATTATTTAGTGTTTTGGTTAATGTATATGGGTTGTTAGTACACTATTTGCTGGCTTATTTACACACAGAATTCTACATATTTTGTAGTCTATATTTTAATTTAAGCAGGAAAAATTATTGCAATAGTTTTTGTGCTGAAGAACTCTCTCTTATACACATACATAATTGATATATTGACGCGCTACAATACAAAAAATTGGTTGTGTCACGTCAAAACCGTCCCGAAGGTTGAACTATCTACTATCGTTATCGATAAATTATTTTGGCGTTCTTTGCCAATGCTGTACATTATAATTTAAAATACGATATCACCTGGGTAACGAAATGTTTTCATTAGAAAGATATAAAATCCCAAGAATACACTATTGTTTATAGTATAATCACTAGAAAAATAATAATAATAATAACATTCTAAACGAACCCAACTACCTAACTACTGTATTAAAAATTAAAATGTAAAAATAATAATTATTGTAACATGCTAAACTTACCCTACTACCTACCTAACTATTTCGATAAAAAATTAGAAATAATAAAAATTTCAAGAGCAAGGATCGAACCCAGGACATTCTGCACTTAAAGCCACGCCGATTAACACTGAGCTACGGCCAACGGTAAAAGAAATTAAACCAAATCGCAAAAAAGCCTGCGGTAACTGCACTACTTATTTGTAACTTTGAAACGAATCTTCTCGAGAATGATGGAGGCAAATATCAAAAGAAACCTATTACTTTAAAGCAGATAAAAAATTCAATGACTGTTGTGTCCACTCCTATGACAGGGCTCAAGCGATTTCAACCAAAAAACTAATGTGTTCATCCTAGGATTCTACCAAAATCTTATACCAAAATTTAGCGCAATTGGTTGAAGCGTTTAGGCGCTATCATGGAAGAATACAGACAGACTTTCACCTGGAAATGGTTTTAATCGTCTCTTAATTTTATCATGTCGGCCAAATGTCTAACCGAGTGTCAGAGCTTCGCTCTTTTAAGTTTGAGACTGATGAAAGTATTGAAAAGGCACATTTCACACGACAAGAGCATTTATTTTAAAATTTATAAAATAGGATTAGCAAACAAACACAAATAGGAATAATGAAACAGGTATATAAAACGCACCAATACCTTTAATGTGGACGTGATTACTTTCTCTATCTAAATTCTGGGTGTACACTCACCCCTTGACACTTTGCCTGCCAAGTGTATCGCTAGCTATACACCAGGCTGGACCAAACTAGGCCACGTGTATCGCTTACGATACACTATATGCCACGTATGGTGTATACCTACTGCACACTTTTCTATATGTTTGGTATTATTTTATTTTCTAACGTTCGCTCTGTGTAAACACTGTCATCACAAAACATACCCCCTTAGAAGATTAACTTAAATGGCAGAGACTGGAACACTGTTTTTAACTATGCGCACAGTCACGAGAGGCGCTGCAAACGAAAAGTGAAGTAAACTGTCTGTTCTACTACGCTTAGTGTGACTTCCTCTCGCTAGGTGTCGCCAAAAAATTAAAATTACAAAACATCTTCATATTTTATGTTTAAAAAATTTTGGTATTTCCCACAAAACATATGTTATAGTCGTATTTCCCACAAATGGGTGTGGCATAATTTCAAGTCTTAATATGATTTTTTGCGTTAAGAGTTTGAAAAAAAGAGTGCGAGTCTTGTTTAAAAGTTTGTTTAATTGTAAATTGTGCATAAAAATTGCGTTCAGTGTGTGCTATTTTAATTATTATGGCTGTTTTTGTTGGAGAAGTTCGATCAGCAAAAAAAAATGTTGTGTTCCCAATTGTGAGACTAAGAATGGTAGTTTTTTCCGATTTCTGAACCCTAATAAAGAACCAGAAACTAATAAAGTGGTTGGCAAATATAAACAACCCCCGTTTATTTAACGTTCTCTTTGATAAACTACTTAAAAGTTATCTAGTGTGTGCGAAACATTTTGTTCCGGATGATTTATAGTTTGGGTGTCGAAGAGACCTTAAATGGAATGCAACACCTCTATTAAATGTGGTACATGTTTTTATGAAATGAATGAATGAAATAATTGAATTTATAGAGGAGGCACCTGGTCCAAAATGAAGAAAATTGGAACCCTCTAGTTGTGACATAGACATAAGTACTGGACCTACCGCATCAAAGGAATCCGTCAGTGACCCTAATATAAGTTACCCAATGGTCATCGATGACATGCCTAGCCCTAGCACATCGAAAGAATATTCCAAGAACGTAACTAGTCCAAGCTGCCTGTTATTTTATTTATTTTTTTAAATTATAAACTTTATTGTGTACCTACTACCTACTTTTTGACTAAATTAACATGTAAAATAATATTGCTAATTGTGCGTTTCTATTTTAATAATAAATGTTTTATAATAATAATTGTTTTTTTCGATCCCATTAATGTTTTGTGTCGTGTAACATATACTGGCGCAACTTTATTTATAGTTTTTCAAAAGTATTTTGAACACTATCTGGTCTTAATTAGTTTTTGAAAAACTACAATCAATAGTTGCATCATAATATGTATTATTTAAATTTATTGGAAATATTCGTCACTAATATTATTTTAAATTTCCCGCCAAAACTAATTTATGAGGATGCGACACATCAATAGATGACGCTTCTTTTAGTTCCGATTGTTAACATTGCAGTTCGTGTTCTAAAAAGGTATGTTTTGTGACTGTCATATATATGGAACTTTGGCCTGAGCGGATCGAAAACGTGATATTGTGGTGTTTTAGAGGGACGTATATATTTTATTTTGGCATAAAAAGACGTTCCAGGTCAGGTGTATCGTTTGCCATACACCTTCAAAAAACACAAAAATACCCTAAAGAGTATTGAAAAAGTATTCAAGTAAAATTTCACGCCATTTTAAAGGACATCAATCAAAAATAACGCTTTGGCCTTAACCGGTTGAAACCCAAAATCAGCATGGCAGGAATGTGTTGAAAGAGGTGCGTACTCGAAAATTACAATGTCGCCAATAAGCGTTTATTATTCATATTGTTCCTATCGATTTTTGTGCAAATCCAAATAATGCATTGATCTACCACATCCCCAGAAATAAATCGCCGTGTTTTATAACTCGTATAACTACAAAATTGTCTAATTAATATTAATTACCTAAATATTATAAAATAGCAAATTGTTTACCTTTTTCAATTTTAATTTATTTATAATCAACAAAATGTTTATTTTTTGCCATATATAATATTACCTATTTAATTAAAATTGGTATGAAATAATTTTATTGAGTTATTGATTATATTGGAAATAATAGAAATGTAATTAATTTATTTTAATTTTTAATAGGGTTAAAATATGAATATTCGTGGGGTTGTAATTTGCTAAGGTATTACTTTTTTGTAGATAAATGTTTTTGTTTGTATAATCAGTATTTACGTTAATAAAAAGTTATTTAGTTTACTTGTTTTCAGATATAGGTATTATGCCAATTATTATTTAAAAAAAAATATTTATATTCTTATTAAATGGGAATTACGGATTATTTCGTGGAGGATTGACTTTCATTGCTACTAAATATAATTTACTCCACTCCAGAATGGACTACTACTTCTTTAAGGTTATTTATTTTCTGTTGGCGAATTCATTTAGGGCACTGATTTTTGTTTAATGATAAATGTAAGGTAGGTAAAAGGAATAATATGTAGCTGATAGATTACATTATGTGGATTATTCTATTTATGATATTATATAAGGTAATTCACGATGTTAGTTTAGACGTTTACGAAAATCAAAAGATAAAAGCACCCTGCAAAACTTAAAGTGTCAATTTAATAAAGTATTCTAGTCTTTGTTTATGGGTAAACCAAAAGTTGACATTTAATTTTTTGCGTTCTTTACTTACTTTTGATTACATACCTACATTACTAATATTAACAACCGACAATCTAGTGACAGCAACTGACAACTAGGTGATGAAATGTCAAATTATAAAAGCTTTCATGCAATTGTTTTTCGGTTTATGAGCTAACAAAAGAGAAAAGATAGCAGTATCTCAAAAAGGTTCAATATGCCACAAGCATGTTCACTGCTTTGCATCAGAGGTTGAGAGAAACATAATTAGTATTACCTAAGAACCCCGGCACTGGAAACGCATGCTGATTTACGGGAGAATAGGAGAAAACTAATTTATAGTTGAAGCTGAAGAAAATTCTGAAATTAGTGTCAGAAAGCTAACTGCAATGTAGATATTTGAAAATCTATCGTTGGAAGTATTTTGAAAATTAAAAATTTGTTTCCCTTTCACATTCAAAATTTCTAAGCATTCCATTAAGCTGATTTTCGTGTTTAATTTTCACTTTCGATGTATAATAATAATATTTATTTCAAAAATTATGTACAAACATAATAAGTCACTCTAACAATGTAGGATCAAAACCAAATTGAAAAAAAAAGAAAAATTACACTTCATTATCTACTTAATATTATAATCATAAGTTTCCTTATTAACTACTATATAAAAAATCATTTATACAATACAATACAATTTGTTAATAATTGTCTGATATTTTTTTTTAAATTTTACGAAAGTATTAATCTGTTTTATAGCCGTAGGAAGTTTATTAAAAAATTTAATACACATATAGTGAGGGCTGTTTTCAGGAACTGATAGTCTGTGATGTGGATAACTCAAATCCATTCTTCGGGTATTATACAAATGATCAGCAGCAGTGTCAAACAGGCATTTATTTTTAAAACAAAACACTAGAAATTCATATATGTACAGTCCAAATACTGTCAAAATCCCTTCCTGTTGAAATTGATTTCTGCAGGTATCCAAATGTCCCAGCCCCTTTATCAATCGTAATACTATTTTTTGAGCAACAAAAACGAATTGGGTTTTAGCCAAAATAGAATTCCGTATCTCATTATAGATTCAACATTGGAAAAGTACAACATTTTTAACGTTTTCTTATTCATATATCTCGAAACTATCCTCATTGCATAACTGAATTCAGCTTCTTTACTAAAATATCTATATGAACCGACCATGTAAGGAACTGATCTATATGTAATCCCAACATCTTAGCGTTACTCTCAACAACAACATCCTCATTAGTTAAATTCACACTCGTCGGAATTCCCCACTTTGAGTTTCGCATTCTAAACATAACAATTTGGGTTTTATTTTTATTTAAAAAAAGTTTATTTTGCGTAAACCAATCCACTGTATTCTTATATAGATTTTCACTTTTATACGTTAGATTCCGTAACGTGTTACTATTGACCAATAAGTTTGTGTCGTCAACATAGTTTATGAGACTAGAATTTGGTTCTCGAGAAATGTTATGCTAATCATTCAAGAATATAATGAAGAGAATGGGGCCTAATATACTTCCCTGTGTTAGTTTTCCCCGTACTCGACAATTGTTTACGGCCGTTGTTACTGATTTCCACTTGTTGTACCCTTCCAATTAAGTATGACCTAATCCAGGCCAATGCATTACCCCGTATTCCATATTTGCTTAATTTGTCTAGAAGTAGTTTTGTATTAATGCAGTCATAAGCTTTAGACAGATCAATAAAAATGCCCGTAGACAAATTTCCGTTTTCCATATTTTCTAATAAGGATTTGATATAGTGACAAACCGCCGTGTACACGGATTTACCCTTAATATAACCATGTTGATTTTCATGGAGTAAACTATATTTATTAAAAAGGGAGACTATTCTCTTGCACATCGTTATCTCATATTTTTTTTTCTAATCTGCAGTTTTAGTTTTTCGATGCAACAAAATAATAATAATTGATTAAGTATGTTTGCTAAATTTCTCTAATAACAAAACATTTATTCGTAACAATCTTACACTCGGGGAAAAAATGTATTTGTAATTAACTGCGAGTTTTGTTTTTATTTAGAAGTATTTAGTATTTTTTTATCTTTTCAGTACTAGCATTTTTATTTGACATAAATACTAACATTCACAGTCCGCATTCCTTTTTTCATTAAAAAAAGACGAAACCTATGCATAACTAAAGCAGTCTTGGTAAAAAATGAGTATATTTTCACATTTTGTAAGTAAATCATTCAGACATGTTTTAATTAGAAACAAAGCTCAAGTACTTCCAATTTTTTAATTGTAAAAAATAATATCAAATTGCTAAAATTACGTAAAGTCTTGTTACATTATGTAACAAGTAATTCGTGAAAATATAAATAATGACTAACTAAAATTAATAACATCAATCTTTGTCACGTTCGACAGCCAAACAGTCATGTAGTTGGCTGTTCCAAACAAATTGGTTTTTTACATTTTTACAATAATAATAATAGCTTTATTACCGAATAGATTCATAAAATCCTTTTATTTATTTATTAAAGCAATCTACAGAAGAAGAATTCCACAAACAGATCACAATCAAATCAAATTTTTATAAATCTAGGGAAAAGAGTGAAAAACAACACACACTTCTTGTACACAACGCTTATTCAAGTATACAAAAATAAAAAAAAGAGAAAATATATGACATATTTATACCCTTACAAATAGGTTTACAAAAATGTTTAAAAAAAAGCACATTTTCAAAACTCATTCAGTTACTCTAATTATGCAACTTCAGCGATCAAAATATTGTTTTTAATATGCGACAGAATTTATTAAAGCTATCAAAAAAATATATCGATATTCATGTGTATGATATTTAACACAGAGGTAAATCTGTTCAGAGGAGAATTCATACCAGCGTTCGTATTGGTGTAGAAAGAGTTTAGTATGCCTGTTGCTAAAATGGGGGGTCGCTAAAAAGAGAAGTTTTCCGAGAAACTCAGGACAATCTATTTTATTATTTAATATTTCATAAATAAATATTGCGGTGGCATTGATCTTCTATTATCTAATGATATAAAATCAATTTCGGACCACAACATTTCATATGGAACATCGACCACATAATATGTGCCTGTTCGTTTATAAAATAAAAACCTAAGAAACTTTATGCATCGGCAACCATTTTCGTGAACGCGGATGGAGACTGATTAACCCTTAAACGCCAGTGAGGTTGGCGTTCTGGTATAGTTTCTAAAAGATATATTCACGACTCTGTAAATAATATAATAGGAACGGCAAATAAATTGGTTGAATGTACAGGCAGAAAGTTCGCACACTTCCACAGATTCTATGAATGAACGTTGAAAAATGTCCCAACATTGTTATAAGTAATTACAATTATTTTAAATATATTATAATTGTTTTTGAAAAATCACTTTTGACATTGTGTATTTGTGTGAATTATTCTTTTTAGTTTTTAAGAATATCATAAAATTTTGTGAGCTTTTCTGCTTTCTATGGGTTAATTAAAAAATATATGCACAAATGTTGTATTTAAAATAAATACAATATATTAAAAAAAGTAAGTTACTAAAATACCTACCTAATTTTTAAATTAAATTTCGATATATGTTTAGTCGCCAACCTATTTTGCAGTCGCGGAAAAAGTATAATGTGTAACTCGTGCTGTAACGACATTTTCGCACTTGTGTCACTTTATGACACTCGCGCCTGCGGCTCGTTACAAACTGTCTCCAGCGTGCAAAAGTTGCCATTTTCGACACTAGTTGCACAAATTACACAGTTATATTGGTGCTTCAATTACAACAACGAATGTGGGTTTTAATTTGCACGTTTATACCTTTAGAGTTAAAACTTCTTTATTTACAACGCTTTATTTAGCAATACTCGCGATGCCTAACTTTAAACTTTACTTTTGTTTAACTGTTACCTACTTAATAAGAATTTTATTGAGATATTTACCAAAATCGATAGAATATAATTCGAATTACAAAAAATTATAAATAAAATGCAATTAAGTTAAATAAAATTTTGCAAGAAAAATAACAATTCCCTTCGGACGGACGATACTAGATCTTTGTGTTTCTCACGCTTTAGTTATATTTATGGCTAACCTATAATCTTTTCAACGTAAAATTTTTAACATTTTTTGGATGATGTCCAAATGGTTATATTATACAGACCTGATTCCGGCAAATTCCATACTTTGGTAGTGTGATGTGTGCATTGTGCATCGCATAACTTTATTTAATAAATTTAAAAACTTTACTTAGATAGATCTGGTTTTGACATGAGATGACCCAATTCTAGAACTACCGTTGCCAACTTTTATGCATTTAATTTAATATTTTTACAAATTGGGTGGAAAACTTTTATTAAATATTTTAATTTCGTTATAGAAGTAAGACTCGATTTTGTAATGGTATTGATGATCTTAAATATGCATTCATGGTCCTATTACCATAAAAGATGTAGCGCCTTTCACCTTGAATGTGGTTAGTTGTATTAAGTACTCGCCTATCATGCTCATGTGAGTCGAACCATCATGGTCCTACTTCGTCTACTACGCTCAAATCCTGTTCGATTCCGATTTTATCTCTTGCAGGGTGCAATTTTGCAAATTATATCTTCATGGTATTTACAGTCTTCCTAATATTAAGTTACTATAATTGTTTGGTAATATGATAGTACTGAAATGATTGCGAAGGTTATATTGCCAGATATAGCAATGTTGAATCGCAGAGACCATTTGCTGATGGAAGTCTGTCTGTCCTTGTGTATTGTTCCACGATAGGACCTAACGGCTTCAACCGTTTGAGCTAAGTTTTGGTATATGAGTTTGGGGAGAATCGTATGATAAACCTGTGAGTTTTTTCGGTAAAATCGCTTTAACCCTGTGATAGGGGTGTACATAACCCCCAAATTCTTAAATAGTAGTAGGAGTCGGGTGGCACATTACTTGAAAGCACTTTATATGCTTTACAGAGCGATAGCTTACTTCTGAGATTTACCTCCAGAGTTCTTAAGAAAATTGCGTATAAATTTCACCAGTTAGGTAGTTGTTAAAAATTATAAGTATGAGGTTGGGGTAATTTGCTTAATTAGTATGATACCAGCGTAGCGCAATGGTGAAGGGCCCGCCTTCATACATGCATGCGAAAAGTTCGCGGTTCAAATCCCTGCTCTTGCATTTTTTTTTCTAATTTTTGAATAAAATAGTTAGTTTGTTAGGTTAGTTTATTGGAAATAATAAAAATAATTAATTAATTAATAATGATTATTATGTATGGACGGACTATGCGACACGAAAACATACTGAACACGCAGGCGCGGTGTTTTAAATTGATATTTGTGGTCTGTATCTAGATGCTTGTAAGGTAAGTTGTATGGGTTGCGTAAAACCAAAAACGTTACACAATTTTGTTGCTTCGTTGCCGTTCCAGTACCTACGCGAATTCTGTGCACTGTGGAATTCTATACCGACATGTCGGCTTCAATATTTGGTATTCCATGTACAGTTTTCTACACGATCTCGCCCTTTCCCCGCAAAGCAAGAAAAACAATACGTCGAGTGGTGTTGTTTCAACTTTTCCACACCACTCGTATATCCTATAGATTTTTTTGTTTTTCTTTAGCAATTTAACCTCAGTAAAAGAGTTTTTTTAGTTGGTGGCAGTTTTATATTTGTATTATAATATTATTATATTTCATTATTACAATAGGAAGACGTTTACATATTTATTAATTTCTATTTAAAAAAAAAATAGGAATAATAGGCTAAGTCTTGTTTACCTTACCTATAGACTAGAGCTTAACTCACTTTATGAATCTACAATTTTTATTTGTCCGCCTCTTCTTGTCTAGAATAATTCACTAAACTGATTTTCACAAATTGCGATGAAAACCTCCCCGGGTGTGTTAACTTCATGATATATTATACATGTACAAAGCTTAATAGAGATAAATTATTGCAAATGCAAATAGAGAATCCAGATAATCACCAGCGAATATACACAATATGTAATCACAACCCACACAAAATAAAACAAAAACATAACTAAAAAAATTTGGTAAAATTAAAATTCCCACAGTGTTATGTTTTCTCAAAGGACCAATTGAAATGAATATTGAACTTGTATAACGACTTTTTTTATTGTAAAATTGAGTTTTATTGAGTAATGAAATGAACTGTAATTGACTTTTTTTTGTTACAAAAGTGTTACTATAGAAACATAAAAATACAAAGTGTAAACAAAAATAAAAGAACTGGACTATAACAAACTTAACATAGCCGGCCACCTTAAAAGTTATAAACTTTTAACATAAATTATTAATGTAATCATATTAACTATTGTTCGTATCAATTGGAAGAACACAAATTTTATTGATACTTCGTTTTAATATTCTACCACTCGGTATTTTTACTGACACTACCCTCACAATATTGTCCGTTCCAGGATGACACTGAATAACTCTTGCCATGGACCATTTGAGGGGTGGAACATTATCATCCTTCAACACCACTAATGTTCCTTCTTGAGTAGGATTTGTTTTTGTCACTTTCCATTTATTTCTTTCTTGCATGTTTGACAAATATTCCAAAGACCATCGATGCCAAAATTGCTGTACGATCTGTTGCATTCGCTGATAACGGTTTAAGCGGTTTTCTTTAATTTCCATAAGATTTGATTGAGGTAAAGCAGATAGCGTCTCCCCAATCAAAAAATGAGATGGAGTTAATGGATTATAATCCAAAGGATCACTCGAAATTGGAGTGAGTGGCCTCGAATTTAAACAGGCTTCTATCTGGACTAAAATAGTATACATCTCTTCATAAGTTAGAGATGCATTAGACAAGACTCTTTTCATGTGATATTTGACAGACTTTATAGAAGCTTCCCATAGACCTCCCATATGGGGAGAATTAGCTGCAATAAATTTAAAATAAATTCTATCGTTGTTAGAAAATTGAACAATGGCATTTTGATGTTCTTGACTGTTTAACAAAATGTATAATTCGTTTAACTCGTTAGCAGCTCCTACAAAGTTAGAACCATTATCGGAATAAATTAAATATGGTCTGCCTCGTCTAGATATAAATCACTTAAGGGCGTTAAGAAATGCTTCTGTAGATAGACCTTGCACCAATTCGATGTGAATGGCTTTAGTGCTTAGGCATACAAATACGCATATATATGCTTTAACAAACTTTGTATTTCTTAACGTACTATTTTTGATTAAGAATGGACCTGCGTAATCTACCCCGCATTTGTAAAATGATCTAATAGTATCAAATCTTTCAGGAGGTAAATTACCCATTATTTGATCTAATGATATTGGTTTTGCTCGAAAACATTGTATACATCCTCTGAGGACTTT
This sequence comes from Apoderus coryli, assembly GCA_911728435.2. Lineage (NCBI taxonomy): Eukaryota > Metazoa > Arthropoda > Insecta > Coleoptera > Attelabidae > Apoderus > Apoderus coryli. Next base: position 5,573,770 of record OU452213.1, on the reverse strand, counting down.
CTTTATAGTATTTTTTCCCGACAAAATCCAATATTCCAATCTAATTATTGCTAGTAAAGTTTGTATACCTGCATGTAAATTATCATAATGTGTTTTAAGGATAACTAATTCAGTAAATTTGTGATTTGATGGTAAAATAATAGGAAACTTTTGATTATAACATACATTGGAATGTTTTAATCTACCTCCAACTCTTATTATAGATTTCTCATCAAGAAATGGATTGAGGCATAATAGTTTGCTTCTTGAATCAAGCGACCTTCCATTTTGAAGAGCATTAATTTCAAATGAAAAATGTTGTGACTGAACCATTTTTACTAGACATGTCATGGATGAATTGAGTTCATCAATAGAAAGAATGGTATTCAGTATTTTATTGCTTCCATGCATCCTAGCAAGACAATTTCCTTTAAATCTTAAAATGAATGCTACTATATGATTCAATGTGTTAAGTTTTGAAAATTTTGAAAATATATCCATATTATCATTTTCCTTATTTGTAACAAGGCTAACAGTGTTTTGTTTAACTTCTGGGATATCTATATTAGTAAAATCTAATGTCGTTGAATTATTAAAAGTTAAAATATTTGAATGTAAAAAATCAGGTCCTTTCCACCATATATCTTGAGATGATAAATTTTCTGGGTTAATTCCTCGAGATATAATGTCAGCAGGATTTTTATCACCAGCTACATGATACCAATCTGTTACTAATGTCAATTCCTGTATTTCACATACTCTATTGGCTACAAAAGTTTGTAGATAGCATGGTTGAGTTGCAATCCATGCTAAAACAATTTTGGAATCGCACCAAAAAAATGAATTATCTATTTTAATAGTAACAGTTTGTATAACTTTACCTAATAGTTTTGCTAATAGCAAGGCACCGCACAATTCCAGTTTTGGAAGAGAAATCTTTTTAAGTGGTGCTACCTTAGATTTAGCACATAGAAGACTAACTTGATGATTCCCATTGTGCTCATTAATAGATCGTAAATAAACACAACAACCATATGCTAATTCAGAGGCATCACAGAAACCATGAATCTCTATACGAGTAGGACTTTCACAAAGAACATGCCTTGAAATATTAATGGAATTGAGGCATTGTAATTGAATTGTAAATAATTTCCAAAATGTTGAAAGTTCTGGTGGAATCAAATCATCCCAATTTAGTTGCTTTTGCCATAATTGTTGCATCAATAGTTTTGCTTTGATTGTAGCAGGACCAACTAATCCCAGTGGATCGAAAATTTGTGATATAACAGAAAGTACATGTCGTTTTGTAATCGTTTCAGGAATCGCGAAAGTATTAATGGAATATCTAAGACTATCATTATCTGAATCCCAGATTATGCCTAATGTTTTAACTTCCGATTTTTCTTTAAAAACGTGTATTGATGAATTCTGATTTGAGTCATTAATAATCTCAAGAGAACTTGATGCCCACTTTCTGAGATCAAAACCAGCAGAATTTAAAATCAGTGAAATTTCATTTTTTATTTGTTTAACTTTCTCTATTGATTCTGCTCCAGTCAGCAAATCATCAACATAGAAATCCCTTAATATAATTGAACATGCTTCTGGAAATTCTTTCATATTTTGATATGCTACTTCATGCAAACAACGAACTGCTAAAAATGGTGCGCATGAAGTACCATAAGTAACTGTATTTAATGTAAAGATTTGAATGGGCTCTGTATCATTTTCACGCCAAAATATGCGTTGCATGTTTCTATCGTCAGGATGTACCAAGATCATACGATACATCTTAGCAATATCTGCTGACACAACATACGGATGTGAACGGAATCGCAAAATAATATCGAAAATGTCATCTTGAATTTTTGGACCAACTCGTAAACAAGAGTTTAAAGAAATGTTAGTATCTGTAATTGCACTACCATCAAAGACCACTCTAAATTTAGTAGTACTGCTTCCTTCTTTTTTAACAGCATGGTGAGGAATTTTGCTAATTGTTGATTTAAACTTAAATTGCAAACGTTGACAGTTTTGATAGTATTGTTTTGAATGTTAACCGTGCCAGCTAAAATCCAACCCAAAACTGATTTTTGCAATATAAGTTTATTAGTATCCAAACTAATTTGTTCATTGCACAATAAATCATAAAAATGTGACGATCCTATTAGAATATCAATCTCTGCAGGTTTATGTAAGTTAGGATCTGCTAGTTTTATATAACTAGGAATGTTTATTGAGTTTAATGAAAAATGTTTTGTAGGAATTTTTTCTGTTATTTTGGAAATTGTTAAAAATGTCAAATTAGATTCGTAATTACTATTAATTGACTTTATTGAAGTATTTACCATTTTGAATAAATCTATAGGACTTTGACCTATTCCAGAAATTGTACATTTAATAGGAGCTTCTTGTAATTGCAATTTTTTAACTAACGATGTAGTGATGAAGTTGCTTTGACTTCCACAATCAAGAAGACAACGGCATTCGTGATATTTACCTTGAATGTCTTGAATGTATACCATTGCAGTTGATAAAAGTACTAAATCATTTTTATTGGCAACATGTGTTGATATTGTAATATCACGACATGATTGTGATGTTAAGGGATTATTATTAACATTATTTTCACTACTTGTTTGTTCAGCACTTCCATTATTGCTTTGAGTTTTAATTTCATTTGTATTGTTTGAATGCAAAATTGTGTTGTGTTTTCCGTGACATTTACGACAACCCCCTGACTTGCAGTCGGTTTTGAAATGTCCCGGTCTCAAACAATTGCTACATAATTTTAATTTTTTAATTTCTTTGTATTTACTATCATTTGTAAGATTTAAGAATTCTGGACAAACATAAATTGCATGGGATTGTTTACAATAAAAACATTTATAATTGACCTCATTAGTACTTTTTTGTAATGCTGTGAAAGACTGACCCTTTTTTGTAAAATTACTCTCAGTTTTATTAAAAGACTTTTTATTGTTTGCCTCAAGAGCTTCCAAATGCATACACTTTTCCTTTAAAAATTGTAAAAGTTGCTCTAATGTTGGCAATGAATTATGTTGAATAGTTGATTCCCACTCTCGCTTTGTAATATTGTCAAGCTTAGTGTTTATCAAATACATAATTATCATATCACAATTAGCAATAGATTTATCGAATGATTCTAAGGCTCGCATATTTTTTAAAATGTTATCAACTAAATTTCTCAAAGCATTATAAGACTCTTTATAGATTGGTGGAATATCGAACATTGATTTAATGTGATTATTAATAATTAGTCTTTTGTTTTCAAAACGTTCTTTTAATAATTCCCAAACAATTGCGTAATTAGTATTAGTAGCCTCTAGAGAAGCAATAACTTGCGCTGCACCTTCACGAAGACATGATCTTAGATAATGAAATTTTTGAATGTCATCCAAAGAATTATTATTGTGAATAAGTGATATAAATGTATCATGAAAATTTAACCAATTTTCGTATTTTCCATAAAATAATGGAAGATCGATAGGTTTTAATTTAACACCCTGAAATTTGCTTAAATTTTCAGATGAATTAATAGAGTTGTTTATAGAGCCCAACATTGTGAGTTTACTTTTTGCCATCACAATGTATTTATAAAAATTATCTTCGACTGTGTCTCTATCACTAATGTCTTGTTCATCTAGAAATTCAATGTTTGATTGAATTGTATCGTATTCTGAAAATAAAATTTCAATTTTTTCTAGACGTGTTTTGATTTCTTGAGTATCAGCTTCTGATAACTCATTTGTTATATATTTAATGAAACGAGTTAAGCTTCCTTTAATGTAACTCCTTCTATTGCGTAATACCTGTATAGTATTTTCATTGTTTGCCATTGTTAAATTTGACAACTACCAACTATCGAAAATGTCAAATGTATTAATTGAAAATGAATTGAAGTTGTCAAAAATGTAAATACAATTTAAAATAAAAGAATTAAATTGTATGGTAAACTTCGAAATCTATATCAAAATATCACACGAAAACGCCCGTCAAACGCAAATATAACACGAATAAATGTATAATATTGAAATCGTACGAAGTACCTGTTCAAATTGTTACTCCAATGCTATCATTGTGTTCTGCTACTTGGCTTGACATGTGCTTGACGTTTAATTGATTATTGTGATTGTTATACTTGTCCTGTCTTGATTGTTGTAAAATGAATTTCGTAATTTCTTGTTTTTTCGATTGAAACTTCTGAACCATCCGGCACGAATTGACCAAAATGTTATGTTTTCTCAAAGGACCAATTGAAATGAATATTGAACTTGTATAACGACTTTTTTTATTGTAAAATTGAGTTTTATTGAGTAATGAAATGAACTGTAATTGACTTTTTTTTGTTACAAAAGTGTTACTATAGAAACATAAAAATACAAAGTGTAAACAAAAATAAAAGAACTGGACTATAACAAACTTAACACACAGATTATCAAGAGATTTTTAGAATCAATAGTATACCGGTATATCCATGTCATAATATATTTTAGATTATATTATAATATGCCGGAGAGACTTTTTTGTTTCATAATCTAAATGCTTGTCCTTTTACCCGTATACAAAAGAATTCACCCTAAACTTTTGCTTAGTACTATTCCTGTACAGGTACTTATTATGGATATGAAATAATAATATTAAAATTTTCTATACTAAAATTCATTAGAATTTCGGTGCTGCTTTGGTTTATTGTTATTCTTGAGCTATTTAATAAGATAATATCTAAATTTCGTATTTTGTTTCAGATGTTATGGATATTTGGTGAACAGACGAGTATTTCCAATTTGGTAAGTTCTATATTTCAATTACGTGAAATACGAGTTAAAGAATGACTACTGTGAATTAAACGGATTTATGATGTGGGGTTTATTATTTTGGTTACAAAAAAATTAGCCATATTATGTCAGATTAGTTGGTTCTGCGTGGAATATCAAAACCTACTCCGAATTTATCAGTCTGATGCCGAAACTAAAGTACAACAAAAAACCAAATCGAAATGCATTAAAATATACATCACTTAAGTCAGATGTTAAAAAAATAAATTATTACTAAAGTTATAAACATATTATTGATGTGTTTTGCGACATCTAGTTTTATCGTTGGTAGTACGCCGAGTGAACAACAGTTCCTATATCGGCTGCCTGGGAGGTCTCTGACCCCATAAAGCAACTACCAACACATAGACGCGCCGATACTCCCTTAAGCGGGATCGCATATATTTGAAATGGGCTTGTTTAACAAAACAAGACTTAAAATCCGAGAGTTTGTCTGTCAACCACTGATACTGATGAGTCGTGGATCGACGAAACGGCCGTCTGGTGAAAGTATAGTGGTTGACAGACAAACTCTCGGATTTTAAGTCTTGTTTTGTTAAACAAGCCCATTTCAAATATATGCGATCCCGCTTAAGGGAGTATCGGCGCGTCTATGTGTTGGTAGTTGCTTTATGGGGTCAGAGACCTTCCAGGCAGCCGATATAGGAACTGTTGTTCACTCGGCGTACTACCAACGATAAAACTAGATGTCGCCAAACACATCCTTTTACATATCTGTACCGTGTGGGGTAAATACCACATTATTTACGAGAGTTTGGCTGTCAACTACTGACCGATCACCACTGATGAGTCGTGGATCAACGAAACGGCCGTCTGGTGAAAGTATAGTGGTTGACAGACAAACTCTCGGATTTTAAGTCTTGTTTTGTTAAACAAGCCCATTTCAAATATATGCGATCCCGCTTAAGGGAGTATCGGCGCGTCTATGTGTTGGTAGTTGCTTTATGGGGTCAGAGACCTCCCAGGCAGCCGATATAGGAACTGTTGTTCACTCGGCGTACTACCAACGATAAAACTAGATGTCGCCAAAGACATCCTTTTACATCTCTGTACCGTGTGGGGTATATACCAAATTATTTACGAGAGTTTGGCTGTCAACTACTGACCGATCAGCACTGATGAGTCGTGGATCGACGAAACGGCCGTCTGATGAAAGTATAGTGGTTGACAGACAAACTCTCGGATTTTAAGTCTTGTTTTGTTAAACAAGCCCATTTCAAATATATTTATGTTTTTGTTATAATACCTAATAATAAATTTCAGTTCATCATACGTCATTTTTTTTTTCGAGTTACTTTGCACTATTGACAAAAATGAAACTATTTATCTTCGTCAACTAACTAACCTTCTGCAGTACTTAATATTATACAATATACAACTGTGAAGCAACAAAATTTATTAGAAATTTTTGTCGGAATTTGTGACACATACATACACTCATATTAATGTAGCTTGTGGTTATTTATTGAACATTCCAGCATAAATTTGTATTTATAATAATTTTCAACGGCTGGCATGTGCGACAATAAATAAATGCTTTGTCCCATATTTCAAATGCGGCTTTCATTTAAAAATGTATTTGATAGGTTATTACATCGAATTCATGTGTGTGATAGCTGGAAACATCAGTTTAAAAAAATAACCTAGTGCTTTCGAAGCAAGAATAACTTTGCATATCAAAATAATTTTTTTGGTTTTTGTTTTTTTGATCTAGGCATTGGTATTAATTTATAAACACCCCAATTTCATTGATTTTCTTCTACAGTTTATTTAAATTTCGTGGTTCAATTGGTTTAGTTACGCAAATAGAATTAGAGATATTACCGGGTGTCTCAAAATGCTATGGACCCGCTGTGTCTCCGAAATTATTCGTCGTATACAGCTTTCGGGGAGCACGTATTAGAAAAAATGAGCATAAAAAATTCACCAATTTGTTTTAACTTGTAATATTTTAAAATTAAATCTAATAACTTATTATCTTGTAGCAGAATTAATTGACCGGAGTTATATATAGATAGGATAATGAATACAGAGAGTATTACCCCATCTAAACCCTAAAAAGAAAATTAATTTAGCCACTAGGTTCGAAATCAATGATTAAAATTTAACGAGCGGTAATCTAGTTGTTGCACAATTCTTAAAGACTCAGAGCAAAACTAAGTAAAGAAAGTAATCAAAAGAATAATAATGGAATCAAATTATTAAGTGAAAGAAACAAACAACTAATATCTAATCAAATCTTTTTAGATGACACAGCAAACTTTGGCCTCGTAAAAGTAAAATAAAAATAACTTTTAGTAATAATCAAGAAAATGAAAAACAGCTTGCAAGAAAATATATTTAGAACTGACTTACTTGAATCTCGAACAAGAACTGACTTTTTAATTGAAAAGCACGCGCGAGGTACTTTCTTCCAGAACGCGAATCTGATTACCTCCCCTATTATGCCTCAAAAGAGGGAGGATAGCCAATGGGAATTCGAAAACGCTAGGGTCAGAACGCACCCCTTGCGCAGCGTTAGAATAAAGCACTAATTATTGATTTTACTCTTTGGTCGTACTTCTATTTTCTGTTGTACGATGTGGTTTAAGCGTATCTCCAGAGATGGCGATACGAGGTTTAATTCCGTGAAAATATTAATAATATTCCTTTATGATTCAATTCAATACTTAATTTATACTAATTATGATTCGACGTGATGTAGATATTTCCCTCGCTGTAGATCCGAGCAAATTCTGCCGTAATATAGCAAAACTATATTAGTGGTAAAATATAAGTTCGTAAATACACGAAAGCTTTTAACTCAGTTTGAAAAAAAGACTGCCCAAGACTCATACCCCATTGATGAGTCAGACATTGGGAAGCAAAAAAAAACCTCGTAATTAATATCAACATTCCATCGATTACAACTTATTCCTTAATTTAAACAATTTATAAACGTATCGACAATGTTAGGGAAAGCAATACTTGAGCAAATCGGCAACACTGTTGTCTAATAAATATCTGTAACTTTTGTGTTGCACAAAGGAAAGAAAATAACAAAAAAAAAATATTATCTTAAGAACATGATATTTATAAAAGATTTTAATTTTTATGACGCAGATAACTTTTCTGCCCTTTTACACCCCATATGTTTGTCGAAATCATAATATATGGGTACGTTAGTATTTATGTTTAGAAAAAAATAAGAGTGTGTGTATATTGACAAAACTATGGGAATGTTTCATGTTATCCTAAAACTAAATTATACAATAACTTGTTAGAAATTGGAGATTCTCAGAAAGAAGTGACCTGCCACCCATGTATTCTAGAATTAAGTAATCTGTAAGCTTGCCAGTGGCGGGTTCTATTTTGTTACAATCTTACATTGTCGAATGTGAATTTTATTATTCTAACTCCAGAGATATTTATTCCTCGGCATTTTGTCATATCAATCGCCTAAAATAAAGGAATCGGAGACAAAAGAATGCGGTTCCAGAAGAAATGCAATATCTTTGCAACTCTATATCAGATTTAAGTCTTACTCAACGGATAGTAACTTACAACTTTCCTATAAAATTTAAACAAATCTTCAGTATTTTTTGCACTCTGTTCGTTAGGTAGTGTACTGATTTAGCCTATTCCTCTTAGAAGTAAATAGACTGAAACAATTTTTATACCTTGGTTTAAATAAGCAAAACTCAAACCGGCCATTGTCCTATATCTACTCATTTTACGCACGTGTTAAAATTTAAAATACTCAGAAATCAAATTCGATTTAAGCGAAAGTTGTTTCATTTCTAAATGAAAGTATTACACTACAATCATTCTGCATCATCTTCTTTCTACAATAAAAATATAATGGCATAAAGCATACTACGCTTTCACGATGTCACCACTGCATTATTTATCACTTGAAATATAAACGGGAAAGTCATGTTATAGAAATACCACTTGACACGTTATTTACTCTTGAACGGAAAAGTGCCATAGATACATAGAACAACAACTGAACTGTGTTGTGACAAGAAAAATTGTACTAGATTAACTAGTTACATCATTGCATATTGGCAAAACTTTTTGAGATATTATTGTGAAGACAATATATTATGGATGATGACTCGAAAATGACTGTATTTTGTAACAAAAGTTTGTGTATGTTACGTAAGTACGTTTTTAAAAAAGTGGTTTATGTAGCGACAACCACTTATTGCATTTTATCGACTTATAATTGATGAGTAGAATTTGTGTCGTAAAGTAATAGTGAACAACTCGTTTTGGCACTTGACTAAGACACCTTTTTAAACCTCGAAGCGCATTTCGCTAACACTGTGAGCATCATCAGCAGATACTTAAGTTTTAATTCTAATGTCAACGCGGGTTTCGTTAGTTAGTATCCTCAGCGGAGAACTAAAAAAATGTTGTGGTGAAGTGGTAAGACGAGTTTTTCTATATTGAATTGAAATACCTATAGTAAGTTAGGTAAGTACCTTTATTTTAAAAATGTTTGCTTACCAAATACTTGGTTTGTGGAGTATTTGACTTGATGTTAAATATTTTACTGTGAGTGAGTGAGATATAATCGGTCTACTATGCGCAATAAAAATTAATTCTTCAAAGTCCACTACTAAACTTTTGATCTTCTTAGTCAGTAAATTATATATTATGTTGGCCATACTTCATAATATTACTAAGAATCCCTAGCTTCTTACAGGCGTTAGTACAGATTTTTCTAGATTTACGTCCAAAAGTTCAGTCACCGAAGTATACCATAACTCTAATTCTTTTGCTTTTAAAACAAATCGCTATTCGATATTCAAGGGAAGATTACTGGAGCCGTTGACAATCCGAAGGGCAGGTATGCTATTCGGTGTATGTGTTTTTGAATCGCGTGAAAAGGTGTGTGGAAAAAGAATTAGGAAATCGCAACTATTAAATGTCTGATTAGTCAAAATTTATCTTGCGCCAAGTATTGATTAAACCTCTTTAGATGTTTTACTGTCTCTCAGTTCTTGGAAATACAAATATTTGAAGATATCACTATATCGTTCTTCTTCGAATAAATGTTTAAATAGAAGAAGTTATCAACAATACTATATAGAATATCTTCAATGCATGGTATTGAAGCCATGTTTATTAGCTTCCTTAGGACCAACTACAATGTATACTAAGTAGAAATATAATTACCTATGGTACCTATGGTCAATAGTTGTATGACACAAACACAATAGATGCTGCTCAGAGCAATCGTATCAGATTCTGATCATGCCGCTAATAGTCAAAATGACCAAGAATGTAAACGACAGTGAAAAAGTAATTTAAGTTTTTTTCGTTTAAGTTTGATTTTTTTTTGTAGTTTTTCCACTGTTTTTTTAATAAATTTATTTTATGTTTAATTTTCACTCATCAATAAACTGTTTAATTAAATAAAATTTCATTTTATGTGTTTACTTCAAACAATTTCTATTTGCAAAAAACAATTTTATTTATTTCAAAAATTTTAAAAGATTCGTAATTGCGATTGTCATATTTATTGGTCATGTATTGGTAACGAAATATAATTGAGATAAAAGCTAAAATGTGTTTTGTTGCCATTAAAAACTAAATCAAATATCAAACAGCGACTTTTACAAATAATGGACTCATATGAAGCTTTCTTACAGGACAATTAGAAAAAAAATGAAAAGATCAGAATCGCTTAATCTATATTTATAGTCCAGGAAAGTTGTCGGTTGTGCAAAAAATTCAAACAGGATGATATTTTCAGGGTTGCTTAGGGACTGCCTCCTTAGGATAAAACCAAAAAATGACAATTGAACGCCTGGTGCGTTTACCGCTATAGGGGTGGTTTCATAAATATTTTACTTAGAGAAAATGACCTTCATAACAGTTGTAAAGGATCAAAAGCTGAACAAACTTTCGTTTTTTGCCTTTAATACTTAACAAGTTACAGCTGGCAAATGACGAGAATTCCACTGGCGACAGGTGTGGTTTGGTAATTTTTTTTGCAAAAAAAATTACTTTTATACAATTTTTAGAGGATAAAAGGCTGAACAATGACAAACTTTACCTTAAGTATTTTTTTCAGCTTTAATACTTATCGGTTTACACCGCTATTTTATTGCAAACATGTTTTTACAAAGAAATGATCTTAATCAAATTTCTAGAGGATTGAATGATCTCCTTGCTTTATAAAAATTTTTTATTATCTCTACTATGTAAAAAGTTACAAAACATTATATTACGGAATCTCTATGACTATCACAAAGTCAATGTAATCATCCTCGTTTCCTGGAAGGCCAAGGTAAATGATGTCGACGTCGCAGTCTTCCGGATCGATGGTTGAACTGTCATATGTGCGTCGTGTACGGTTTTCATTCCGTATCGTCATCATTGCTGTCATTATCAAGTGCACGTGATGGCAATGGTTGCGCATAATCACCGGTCTCGCCCGAGCAGTGTTTGGACATTACTGTTCATCTCAAACCTGCTTTACAGCAAGCACAAGCTGCTCTACAGGGTGTTCCGCATTGGCATTATTTGCTGGAGCTGGCTCTTTTTCGGTTTTAGAACGCATCCACCCTTGAAGTTCCTTTGGCCATCCCCAGTCTCCTGGATCGAGATAATTGCCACATCTGTACCTAGTGGTAGGTTTTATGGAGTGGTATTTGACAGCGCCTGATATTGGTGGAAGAGTAGCCAAGTTTGGTTTGATTTTGCCCGACGATTTGATGAAGCATTTATGTCGCAAAGCGTCCAAAGAATCCTTGTTATTGTCCCCTCTATATAGCGTTATCATCGTTCGTTGTCCCGCAAAGCCTGTTGTGTGCGGATTATTGTTCTTAGTGTAGAAGAGAGATATGAATTTATCGACGGTACTGTTTTTTAGAGCTATATATTTTACTTTGCTTAAATCGAATTGGGTAGATGTGGTGTCGCATCCGCTAAAGGCATATGCGAATGTTTGAAATTACTCCTTAAATAATTGTGTTCTGATGTGCGACCTCTAGCCGGCTTCTTGAAAAACACATTGGACGTGGACGTTGCTTTGCTGCTTAAACCTATTAACATGACGAGGAAATCTACGTCCTCACCAATGACATAGACTTGGTCAAACGCGGATGATTTGTCGAGAGCGGTGGACACTATAGCTGATCACCGTCTTCTATGGCTTCCAGAACCTCAATGCCAGATTTCTTGAGGTAGATCGAAAGGATTATAATGAATTTCTTCTTATTTTTTCATTCGATATAAATTTCTAATGCTTGGTTTGTGGCCCTGTGTTTGCGTCAGACATATAGTCCGGGGACGCTTGTATTGTTGTGCGTCATAAACGCTCATTGCTTCAGATTATTGTTAGATATTTTTGAAATATATATGAGTTGAAAAAGAGTTATGGGATTGATAAGTAGTTTGGGGGCATAGACTTTGATGGTATTGCCCACAGCCGACAATGGTAAGACTCCGTCAGACCTCTTTAATTTCAACGCTGCGATCTTCAACATTCTTGTCAAAAAAAGCTGTTTAACTTGATAAGTATAGAGCTGCAAAAAGTATAGGGCAAAGTTGTTCAGCGATCGACCCTCATAACTCTTATAAAGGATATTTTGCTCTAAAAAATATATAGCGCAAAACTTACCAGGGGTTCGAGTGTGATTTTTTGGTTTTATACTCAGGAGGCAGTCCCAAAGCAGCCCTGAGCATGTCATCCGGAATTTTTTACGACCCCTATAAGCCGACTACCACTTTACTGGACTATTTATCTATGACCTGTAAATACTCACCAAAAATATTTAGCAAATTTTAGCATAATATGAGACCGACAAGTAGGCACCATAAACTAAATCTATTTAAAAATAATTAACCCTTGAAAAACTACTTCTAAACAAGAATCAACAAGAAATTTCCGCTGCATAGCTAAGTACGAATATAAGTTTTAGATTCTTTCTGAACTTCTGTCATAAGATCCGCAAAGTTTTCACATATTAAAACCAGTTTATGTAAACTAGTTTCTGAAGAGTTTTGGGTTATTAAATTTCGTTGCCTCCTATGCGACCAGAGAAAATATTTTTTATATAATACAGGATATATGATCATTATGTTAGGTAGTAATACCGAACAAATTTTCGTTTTCTTTTCTGAAAGAACCTAAACACATCTAACTTTTCAATTTACAAACTGTTGTACCTCGGTTTTTGATAATTAGTTTTGCACATAAGAAGAAAGTATGTCACAAAACATCTACTAACAACTACACTCTTAAAATCTATACTGTATCACCTCATATTTCTTAGTTTAAAACGATATAATTTTATGTTTATATTCTTGCTTCACACTTCAAATACTTTCGGGTCGCCGAAAGATTACTGTTTAGTCAGTGTCTATAAGTTTCACCTTTATTAAAACTTGTGTTTTTGATTTTATATTATTTTCCAAGAAATTTTAACCATAGAAATGGGACATTATTAAAAACAGGTTGCTACAATTGTTGGGGGCCAACTGGGTATACTGCTGTTCGTTAATGGAGAGACACTGTAGGAGATATTTATTTGCTTATGGATTACAACGCCACTTCCTATCGTGCGGTCGTTGAGTTTCAGGACACCGAGAATATTGTTAGTTTACATTAGCCACTGCAGTCTCCAGATCTAAGACCAAAAAACTATGCATGGGACATGTTGAGAAGAATAGTTCGTTGGCAAAACCTTTCTTTTTCTAGACCTCATCCATGCCGTCACCGTTATGTGGAATAATATTCTTGAGCAGCCTAAAGACAATCTCATTGAATTTTAAATATTATTTTTTTTTTCGAAACTTTTTTAATAATCAAAACTTAATTTGACCCAAATTAAAATTTTTTTCAATTAATTTTTCAGAATTTTATTTCATTTTTTATTTGTCATAAAAGCCTTTGTTAAATTTGTTTTATGCTTTGTTTAGGCAAATATTAATTACAAGTAGGGTGACAATGTTTAATTTTTTTAAACACGTTTATTTTGGAAAATTTGGGGTGATGCTATGTAAATGTTTGTGAGTGTATACTAATTAAAGATAACATTCCGTTCAAAATTGCTCCAAGAAATGGTTTTTTTATGTCTGGGAAATCAAATCTGCATGCAATGAGGTGGCGGAATTTTTAATAAACCTTGGCAATTGACTGTAAGGTCAAAATGGCAAAAGAATTAAATGCCTTTGTGTGTGTATGATCTTAAAACTTATTACATAAATTTAGCAGTTATAAAGAAAATCATCTTACTAAATCTAAGATATTTGGATACTCAATAATGCGATGGGTCGTAGTTGAAATATTCAGCTTTTACAAAATAAAATTATCACATTTTTTGGGGTATTTCTGAATGAAATAAAAGAAAGATGTAAAGATCAGATTTTTTTAGTTTTGGGTTATTTTGTAGAAAAAGTTTTGGAAAATTAAATAACAGAGATTATGTTTTGTTGTGTCTCAAACTGTTCTAACCAAAAACAGGTATTGGTTTGTATATATTTCTATTTAAAGTATCCCCATAAGAAATAAGCCATGGGCGTAAGATCGAGGCTTCTCGGAGGTCACTTCATGGCGCCTCAAGGAGAGATCACTTTTTCCTGGAAAAGTTAATTGACAACTTTAAACGATTGGTTGGACGGTGGCAGATAGCTCCATCTTGTTTAACTATGTTTTCCTTCCACCTCCTGCAGTTGTGAAGCCAAAAGTCGCGCAATACCGTTCACTGTTTACCGTGCTCGCCCTCGCCGTTCTTCAAAAGTATAGGGCCCAATGATGCCTTCACTAGACATGGCATCCCTAACAATAACTTTTGGACTATGCAATAGTCGTCCATGTTCTGTTTGTTTACGTACCTGTTTAAATGAAGGTTCGCTTTGTCACCACACAGAATGTATTCAAACGTTGGAAAGTGCTAAACCATTTCATTTACAAAATTCAATTGAAGCGGATAGTTGGTAACTTTCAGTTTAGAATGAGCTGACTATTGTACGCTGTAAGATCGAAATCTTGGTTTAGAAAGTGGTTCAACGACCATTTTATAATGGAAAGTCCTTGCCTCGTTTGCGAACGGATTAAGGCAGATTTTGATGTCTAAAACTCTCACTTCTTCAATCGGTTGTTGGGTTCGAATACATTTTTTGATTGTATCGTCCTTCGGGGCATTCCGAACATTACATTCTGGACAACACACACGTTGAGCTGTAACTATAGAATCACCATTGCGATAATAGAGTGTATATAAAAAGCGCGATGGTCTCCCGGGTACTCTTCCATGGTTATCTCAAATAGCAGCGTAATAACCCATCAATCAATCAGTCAAATATCACCTACAGTCAATATCGTTGGATATTTATTTCATATGGTATGGTATGGTATGGTAAATAGTCAGCTGAGGTTGAAGTAAAATGGTTTATGGCATAAAAATTGGAAATTGAAAATATCAATTGCCAGGTTAATAACATAACCTTCTGTGTTAATTAAAAAGACACAATTTGTCCATGGCGTTTAAACAAAAGTATACTAAATCTACCAAGGAATGGGCATAAACGTGAGCCCACTGCCTAGACTATAGAATTGATCTTTGAGTTGAACATTTGTTGCCTTTATGCACATCTCTAATAGTTCTAATCCTATATCGTTTACATTAAACTTGGTTCTTCTATTCAAGCTTTTGTTATTTTCGAGCAAGCTTCGAACAATTAAGTGCTTTGTCAACGGAATACAACAAAAAAAACCTCCGTAGGCCCCAGATCTGTATCCAGTCGCAAACTATTCACCCTATTCACAACTGTGTATTTATGCTTCGCTCAATAACTTAATAAAATGGGTTTGTTATTTGTTTTATATCTAAACTACTTTAATAGATATCAAAGAGTAGAAAGGCTTGTTTTTTTGTTAATGAAATCCAGTTCAAAGGCATAAACAGCTGCAATATCAAACACAGTCAATTTAATTTTAAATACCAATAGGTTTTAGCTTTTCATTTGCATTTTACTTTATTTTAACCCACATCATTTGCTTTTTTCAATATTTCTATCGAGAGTTTTTATTATATCTATATTATTTGTCATCATTAATTAATAAACAATAGCTATTTTTGAGATGAATAACTAAAATAAGCTTTGTCGAACGAATAGTGCTTCAATATAAAATGAATCTTCAAAATACTAATTTAGGTACCTGTCAGAAACAATTTATTTTTTTGTAATAGCTCTCCTAAAATTTTACGGAATATCTTTACTACAGGAATATTCGAAATTATTATTAGTCATTTGGCTGATGTTATTTTCCATTATTAACGGCATATCTTCCTCTTTATAATGAAATAACCATCCGATAATTTGTCTCAAAAATGGCATTTTCCTTTGAATATCAAAATACCACCTCTTATTGGAAAACCCTTTATTATTTTGTAGAGTAGACGTGTTTTATTCAATTAATTTAATTATTTATTATTAGTCATGTATTATTTATGAATAATAAAATATATTTTTTGTATATATTAATAGTATAAATGTTGATACCGAGATGGAAGATAAGCGGCCACAATATCTCTACATAAGTATTGAAAATATTGCTTAGAGAAATGAAAGATTCACTGTATATCTGGTATGAACATTTACCCTCACCACGCTAGATCTACGTGCTTTTTACTGAAAGTATTTTTATTTGGTTTACCTTAAAAGTCTTACTTAACAAATATTTAATAATTGACGCAATTGTATTAATCATATTATGTTATTAAACTCAATAGAACCTTAATACAGACTTATCCAAGAATAGTTCGCTGGAAATCACACAACTTAAATCTACATCACAACAACTCAATTACATTTTCACATTTATATACAACCTTTTTCTTTATCTATCCATTTCCCACCCGTCTCACATTATTCTCCATTATGAAATCTGTCTTTTGCACAGCTTAATTACACCATCACACCTGCGAATTTCCTTGATTTATAAAGATGAACCCAGCTACTCTTCACTACTTCATAATTCTCTTTCCGATAAATAAAGACATTCATTATAACGCCTTTAACGAATAGATTTTGAAATAATGTTAACACACCGTTCTTGGGAAATAGGTTTTTAGAGAATTATATACCGGTATTAAACATTTTTGCACAGTTGAGGCAATAATAAATGCAAATATAATTAGCGTAATAATTGTGTTATTACGTTTACTATTTCGATTTTTGATAAAATATATTCTGCTTTATTGTGACGACTAGCTAAAAAGCGATAAATATAATAAAAGCTTCGATGTCATTACTGAGCTGGTAAAAGCTTAGAATATAGGTGTCCCACCGGTAGGTATATCGATCTATATTATAGAAAATTATAAAAAGCATAAAAGAATTTTGAAAATTGGATACCATACTAATGACCATGAGCGTAAATTAAATACAATATTTTTTTAGTTTACTTCAGGTTATATCGGTAGTGCGTGGAACCGCTTATTTCAAATGGAATATCCTTTAAAGGAATTCATACATTTTCGCAATTTAACCAAAATCTAGGCAGATTTCGTCAAGTCCTATAAATATCTAAATCTAAGTGTTTTTGACATATTCAAGTTTTATGTCACAAAAGACGTTAGCAGACCAAAATATCTATCGAAATTTCATATAATGCAGCTCCCATTAATTATCGAAAATAGTAAATAATTACCGACATCAATAGAGCTGACTTAGATATTTTTCTGATTGTTATTTATTATTCTTGTGGCAGAACGAGTATAGGCATATCAGGAGGAATTTTCTTTAATATATACACCTGGGATATTAAACATGGAGTTCAGACTATTTTTTAATAAATCTATTAATTTCAAGCTACTCGACTTGAAGTGATTATGTTACAATATGTAGCAACGCAATCGATCTTTTTTTTAAATAAAACAGAAATTATAAGTTATCATACGCTAGTTTAAAGCTAGGAATAATTTTATTTTCAACAGCACCTGACATTTCCTGTGAAAATCGGAAACTGACTGGCAAAACGTGAGTTAGAATTTCAACTCGTACGAAAAGTTGCGGTCGCAAGTAGAATATTTAAAGCTATCAAAAGTGTATTCGCAACGTGACGTCTTAACTTTGGAAAGAAATTTTATTCACAGTCTATTTCACTAGTTTTAGCTGGAGAATTTCAACTAAAGTAATTCTAGCTGAAAATCAAATTGTACTTCTATGCAACCAATGAAACTTATACATTCTGATATGATTTTTCTTGAGCACAATAACAAGAACAATCAGATATCAATCGCAATATATTTTCAGAACCAATTTTCAATTTCTCTATAATCTATAAATATGTAACTAAATAAGACTTTTAGTTGTATATTTCTTCGATATATTATATGTTTGCCCTAAACTGATAAAGTAAAGTATCATCAACTAGTTATGTGCAGTACTTCTCAAGTATTTTGGATATAACTTATCAATGATTGCAATAAAAATAATGAGCAATATATAGAGAAAAATAACAGGTTATCGAAAACTATAGGTTTTAGATGACTATGAGTTAATATTTTAAATTATGTTTTAAACAAAATAAGATGAAGTTATTTATACTTAACAGGCAAGAATTTTTACATTATTTAAGTCAGGCAAATGATATGTATTAATCCAATGTTCAGCCAATGGACAAATTTTTTTGTTAAGTCGAATATTACTTTTATGTTGGGTAATTCTATCTTTTAAAACTCTGGAAGTTTGTCCGATATATTTATACCTACTTGGTTACAGTCTGAACATGGTATATTATAAACTACATTAGATTTGTTAAAAATGTAGTCTTTATCTTTAGTTTTGGTATATAGATTGTTAATCGTTTTTGAGGAGTTGCTGACAATTTTTAAATTTGGAAGATATTTTTTTATAATTTTAGTAATTTTTGGGGTTCTGAAATTTATATTTGGGAAAGAAATATATGAAATTTCGTAATTAATGTTAGAGTCATGGTTGTTTCTAACTTGAAAATTTATATTCTGATTTTCTGGTGTATTATATAATAATTTTTGTAGTAGTTTTCGTGGATATGAATTATTGAGTAGAATATTAAACAATTTTTTGTAGTTTTTTTCTTTGAATTAAGGATGACAAATTTTGGAAATTCTGGTTTTTAACCCTAATGCCAACTTTATATTCATTTTTTGTGTGTGGTATGAATAATAATAATTTATGTATTTACCTGTAATAATAGGTTTCATATACCAATCTAAAATGATTTGGTTTTCTGGTTTGTATCTAAGAATGGTTCAAATCTGTCTTTTTCTTCCTCAATTGTGAACTGAATTTTCATGGTAACTATTAAAAATGTTTAATATTTCCGTATTCCGTATAGTATTATGATTAAAAGGTATTGAGCATATAATGTCGACTACATATTTTCTTATAAAACGTAGAGTAAAAGAAAGTTGAGGAATACAAATATCCAAAAGATCATCCATGATATATTGAGATACAATGGGTGATAATGTTGAGCCTACTGTTGTGGTATATTTATAAAGAGTGGAGCTACATCTTAGCTGCTGCTAATAAGAACGTAATTTTCGGACAAAAGTTTATCTTGTATAAAATGAGCAAAATCAAAAGAATCGTTTGTAAAATAGATATTGTTAGAATCATAAGAAATCGTTAATATATCTGTTATTAAGATCGAATGTTTCTCTAAAATCGATCGAATCGTACAATCAAATATATTGAGTTACCCTAACCACAACCAATAACATCTGTTGATTGTGATCACTTGAAATAACAATACTCAGGTTATTTGTTGAGTGTGTATGGTTTTGAATCCTAATGAATAGGTAATTAATTACTGTTTGATAATTATTATCGTAAATTTCAAATGCGAAAACATTGGTTTTCATAGTGGTACCTTAGGATTTCGTGTTTTCACAAAGTGTTAAATAATGTTTTTGACTATTTCCTACCATTTTAAGCGTGATTGGTTGAAATTTGGAGAAAATTCCCGGTTGAAGCGAGAAAAACGTTTTTCTGCCGTGATTGGTAAAGCCGTCTTGCGTTATTGAATGCTGTTTGAAATACGCAAAATTTAGTTTTGAAACGAATAGGTTGTGCTTTGAGAGCCTGTGTAGTTGATTTCTTCATATTGGTTTGGAGGACCTATCAGTAAGTATCGCTTTTCGCCATTATGGTGTTCTCCATTCGTTGAATGGTTAACTTAAAAAGTGTTTCCTTTCTCATTAGTTTGCCTCTGAGGCTGAATATTATTTTACCGCTGGCTGTTTGGCCATACCTTTGTGATGCGTGGACGGATCTTCTGATATTCATCCTGCTTATAGTTGCCCTTGGATTAAACAAGGTAATTGAGAAACCATGTTCTTGTATTTAACTTGCCATTATTTATTGAATTTTCTCTGAGTTACCCGATGTAATTATTAATTTTTCACTGTCTTAAAATTTATAAGTGCTTTTAGCATAATTTGTACTCTATCTTGTTATTAATAGTTATTTAAAGAACAAGTGTATTAATAAGGGCGACATTTTAATTCACGAGTTGGTTACAAAATATTTCCGTCGACCGTACTTCGTCCCTGTCCATCTTTTAATTTTAAATTATACATAGAATTTTAAGATAATATAACAATAAAATAAATAATGACATACAATGACAGATAGTACTAACAGCTGCTTCATTTCAAATGGTTTACTGGATAAGTCTGTATGTTTGATTACAATATAACAAAATCGTTGATTAATAAGGGTCATTAATGAACGATTTTGAGTGCGTTAAAATAAATAATTAATAGACGGTCGACGGAAAAGATTTTTTTATCTCTATCATCACTCGGTAGCAAGATTAATACCTACTCAATTTATTTAGGGACAGAGAGCGGAGCACGTTAATTGGTATATTGCAGCCTTAACTAGTACGGGGCACCTGGATTGGTGTGGTGCAGCATTGCTGGGGTCTCTGCAGTGGTTTGTGGTACTGGGAACTATGATATTGCCGTACCAGAAGTGGTGTGAGGCGTTACTAGAGATTGGTTTGTCATTTCTGAGGCGGTCAGTGGGACGGATTGCTATCTAACTGAGTCAACATAGCGCTGTTAACGTTCATATGCCCGGTTACTGGTGGTAGGGCAATGTGTTGTTTCTTTTTCTACAGACCTGAATTGGTATGGGGGACATTGCCACGCTATTATCCTAAAAGGACTGTATCATTACGCCTTTTACGCGATTATTTAAAAATATATTAACTGTAATAACTTGAAAAATGAATTGTGGTAATCCTGTATAGAAACCTAACACAAATCTTGTTTGCGAATGGTACCTTATAGAGAGTAGGACGATTATTATTGTTTAATTAACGGAAATAAATTACATTAGTGTAACAAATACAAGAATTTATATATAGATAGAACCTTTTATGCTACCATTGTCCTTATAAGATATTTAAAGGTGAAACAGATTCAGACATGAAGCGCCCAATAAATGAAACATTAGTTAACAATTTTTTACACATTTTATACAAATACTTTTATGTACAATATTAAAAAATCGATATCATGAGAAAATACTTAACGTAAGTTATTGTTTAACAATCACAAATTTCATTCTAAAAACGCTGGTGCTTCTGTACCGCCAATTTTCTGTTGGATCATTTTGCCATAACCACCTCTACCGACATCGTAGTCTGTTCTATATTCATCACGAACCTAAATAATTATTCAAACACTTAGCTCAGACTTACATTATATATAGGTATAGTATTTAGATCTTACCTGTCCACCAGTTTTGCCTCTACCATACTGTCTACCTTCGATAAACCCAGCATCCCAATCTGTCCTCACAATTCTATCATCCAACCGCGTCCCATTAATGTATCTCAGGCAATTTTCCGCATCTGCTCTTGTATAGTATTCGACGAAACAAAATCCACACGGTGTTTTCTGGTATTTGTCTACACCCATAACAATTCGCCTTATATCACCGCATTTCGAAAATAGTTCGTAGATCTGTTCTTCTGTCGTGTAGAATGATAGATTTCCAACGTACAGTGTTGTGGTAAGTCTTAGAAGTCTGTCCTGCTCTGCTCTAGTACCCTACCAATCAAAAGGATTTAACTATTAAAATACTTGATTGCTATTAATATTTTATTTATTATATTATACGTAAAACGTTTACAATTTACATGATTTCTAATAGAAATGTATTTATTTTAAAATAGGTAGGTATACATACAGGGTGGTCCAACGAAAAGTTTGCACCTAGCTTTTCTCTTTTTTTTGTAGTCGAATGCGAAAATGCTCGGACACGTCGATTTTGCTTTTGAGGGGGACACATTTTAAACATATTTTTCGATCTGCGCCTTTAACCCCCTAGCGGGGGTGAGTAACAACCCTAAAATTTTAAATGGAAAGAGGGGTCTAATGACATATCATTTGAAAGGACACAAAATTGTCTTTCTAATGATACCCTATTTGTCGAATTTTACTAAAACAGTTAATACGAAAACGACTTTAAAGACATTAAGCCGATAATTTTGGTATTAATGAGAAATACAAATAAGTTTTAATTATTACGACTGAAAACAACTACAATCATTTCTAAATTATTTACTTTGAAGAAAAACGGGATTTCAAAAACACTATCTTATTTATCAGAACTAAATTCCTCACTAATCGTTTGCGTTTTTTGTTGAAATAAAAACTGCAGATACGTGTAGGAAAAGAATTTACACCGTTTATTTTAGTCTTTTCATTGATTCAGTTTGGTTGCTTCTCATGTTATTTTACTTTTACCGTACAAAATGATTTATTCCATTCTAGAACGAGTTGAAATTGTTAAACTTTATTTTCAAAATAATAGTAGTGCTAGACTTACGGCTCGCTTATTTAATGAGAGACATCCCGATAAAAATGTGAATGATGTGTACGTTGGCAAGTTAGTTAAAAAGTTTGTAGATACCGGATCTGTCTGTAATGTAAAACACCAGCCGCAGAAACCGATCAGAAATGAAGCTGTGGAAGTCGCTTTTTTAGGGCATGTTGAAATGGATCATAGTCAAAGTACCCGTCAACTAGCTGAAGCCTCAGGTGTCTCCCGTTCGTCCATAATACGAATTTTAAAAGCGTACAAATTTCATCCGTACAAAATCAAATTAGTACAGGAACTAAATGAGGATGATCCTGATAGAAGGCTGCAATTTTGTGAAGCAATGAGCCAGCGTTTAATTGAAGATCCGCAATTATTATTTAACATTTGTTTTTCCGACGAATGCACATTTTATTTGAATGGAGCTGTAAATAGGCACAATTGCCGTTACTGGGATGACAGTAACCCACATTTATTCCGTGAGGTTCATACCCAGTATCCTCAAAAAATAAACGTCTGGTGTGGCATATTAGGAAATCATATTATAGGACCACTTTTTATTCCTGGAAATTTAACTGGTGAGGTGTACCTAAACATGCTTGAAGACACAATTGATCATTTAATAACACATATAATAGAAGATGACCAAAATCATACTGCTGATCGGCTTTATTTCCAGCAAGATGGAGCACCTCCGCACTATGTGGCTCCTGTAAGACAGTTCTTAGATGACCGGTTCCCTGGACGGTGGATTGGAAGGAGGGGCCCAATTGAATGGCCTGCCAGGTCACCGGATTTATCGCCTTTAGACTTTTTTCTTTGGGGGCACTTAAAAAATAAATGTTTTGCCACGAAGCCCGAGTCCATAGAAGATCTTCGCCAACGCATTACAGAAGAGTGCAGAAACATAACACCTGATATGCTACAAAATGTTAGAAATAGATTTGAACAAAATCTGTATTATTGTATGGAATCAAATGGGTCACATTTTCAACATTTGTTAATGTAACGTTTTAATAAATCAATTTAACAGCTTGTTTACTTTTTTTACAAAGCAATGTTAAAACTAACAAACATTGGAAT
Organism: Apoderus coryli; assembly: GCA_911728435.2. Lineage (NCBI taxonomy): Eukaryota > Metazoa > Arthropoda > Insecta > Coleoptera > Attelabidae > Apoderus > Apoderus coryli. Next base: position 5,550,023 of record OU452213.1, on the reverse strand, counting down.
GTACTAACGATTGCAGGTGTTTTCACTCGCAATAATTAAAACTTATTTGTATTTCTCATTAATACCAAAATTATCGGCTTAATGTCTTTAAAGTCGTTTTCGTATTAACTGTTTTAGTAAAATTCGACAAATAGGGTATCATTAGAAAGACAATTTTGTGTCCTTTCAAATGATATGTCATTAGACCCCTCTTTCCATTTAAAATTTTAGGGTTGTTACTCACCCCCGCTAGGGGGTTAAAGGCGCAGATCGAAAAATATGTTTAAAATGTGTCCCCCTCAAAAGCAAAATCGACGTGTCCGAGCATTTTCGCATTTGACTACAAAAAAAAGAGAAAAGCTAGGTGCAAACTTTTCGTTGGACCACCCTGTATAGACATTCCTAGGGGAGTTGAGAAATGATTAGGGATGCCCCAATTGTGAATTTACATGATGAGTTAAAATATAAAAACTTAAACTGACAATCGTTTTACCACTTCACCAAAACACTTCTTTTAAATCTCGACGCGCGTTTCGCTAACAATGTTAGCATCCTCAGGAGAGAATTAAAACTACTACTACTACTACTACTAAGTTTTAATTCTCTCCTGAGGATGCTAACATTGTTAGCGAAACGCGCGTCGAGATTTAAAAGAAGTGTTTTGGTGAAGTGGTAAAACGATTGTCAGTTTAGTGTTCTACGCCAAAGGTTCTACTCATCGATTATATAAAAACTTAGTATAATAAAAACGAGGAGAGCATTCTAGAAAATATTGTCGCTGTGAAAACATATTTTTACAAACGTATATAATAAAATCTTAAGTTTCGTCAAAAACGAGTATTGTTATCGCATTAGCTAACATTTTCACAAATTTAACTTACCTTAAAGTGTTGATCTCTATACGAACTTAGTTCTACAGATGGTGGAGTCATTGTAGCCATTATATTTCTGGTTAACTATTTGTAGAACCGGTCACTTTGCGTTAAAATTTTACACTGAGAAAATAATTGTAATTGCGGATAGGTTCTTTTTTTGAGGTTAATAATTTGTAACTTCTAACCTAAAAAATAACAAATTCAAAACAAATTGACATTTATGACAGTTATGACAAATAGCAAGTGAGGTGAGCGGTAGGTGAGTATGTCCAGCCCAGCTGATCTGAGTTTGAAGAACAGAAACACCTACTGTCATAAATGTCAATTTTTTTTGAATTTGTTATTTTTTAGGTTACAAGTTACAAATTATTAACCTCAAAAAAAGAACCTATCCGCAATTACAATTATTTTCTCAGCACATCATCAATACAGAAATCGAATAGATTTAACATTATCAAATCGGAATTTAAATTAAGATTAGTAGAATTCACAAGCAAATCTAAATATTATAAACATAGGTAATGTATGAAACCTGTAATTAGCGACAAAAATGTAGTGTTGAATACCGGCACAGATCAAAAAGTGGCATCCAACCCGCCAGAACGATTACCAAAGTAGGTACGGACAAATATATACAGGAAGTTTAAAGAGCTAGGTATTTCATTTATATAGAAAATTAGAAATGTAGCAAAAAAGTTTGCTACAATATACAGGGTAAAAAAATATATATATAATAATTTTCGCACACTTAAGGAATTTTTCAGATTAGAAGTGAATAAATTTAATTTTTTTTTTTGAAATGTTTAGCATAAGCACTTAAAATTTATTTACGGAGTGAGGCAAAATGTAATCTTTTGATAGCGGTTTTTTTTATTTTAAATCTAGAATTCTTTGGATACAAACTATATGCTCCTAGAGGATATCTACGGGGTAACGCAAAAATGTGTGTATTTTTAAGGTTTTTACGTACGGCAGACCTTTAGGTTTTTTTAAGTTTTTGATAATTGTCTAAAGAAATTTTTATACATGGTGGGTCAACATTTTTCCATTGATTTGATCAGGTTTTTAACTATTTTTTCAAAGGGAATAGTTAAAATGTGAACTGCAGCTTCAGATGATAACCCTCAATGATTTTTGAGGGAAAACCATTGATGACTTGTTATCAAATATAAAACGTGATAGCTCTTATTCACTTTATTCTTCAACGAAAACAGGGTAAAGTTGGTTACGGATTTCTGAGAATCAAAACAACTGTAAAATATGCCATGCATGTGTTTTTAGACACGTTCAACGCAATGCGACGTTTACTTTTGTTGAGGCTTCTTTGAAGGGAAACATTTTTTAAGTACTTACCAAATCGTGAATTTTTTCATTAAAGTAAAGTCATTAAAAAAGAAAAAAGATGAGTGTGTTTTCATATGGAAATCTACTCGCCTAAAGAAATGTAATTTACTCAAATACCACAATCATATAACAAAACTCGGCCATGGTACATTATTAACGATATTGTAGCACATATTGTTACTCGACATGTTTATTACAATCTTTTTAGCAGACATTTCATTAATTGAAACATTTTGATATATGCCACGAAACCAAACATATTATGTGCGAAATGTATAAAACAATGATAAAATATTAGTATTTGACTTACGAATGTTATTGTAAACAAAACTGCAGACGTAACGGATACATTCAATCTCACGCCGCTGCTTAAAAGGTCAACTTTCTGTCACTAATAGAGATGCAAGAAATGTATCGATATATTCGGTCTTTCATTAATAGAGATGCTAGAAATGTATGTAAATTCGATTCGAATGATGATGATGAACTATTGCCTCGAGGACTGTGTGCTTAATAAAGAAATAAGACAATACATTTTAAGAAAAATAAATGACCACGGAGGCAGTGATTTGTTGGACAGTACTGACACAACTGAAGACAATTTAGTTCTCCTAAGAGAACATAGACAAAAAACCCAAAATTATTTATGGAAATGTTCCTAACACCCCTAGACATAATTTAAATAATTGTTTATTGAAAATTTAGTATGGGTTAGGTTAGTACATATTTAATGTGTATATTTATAGATATAATCATGATAGAATTTATAGCGTACCGAAGTGATATAAACGGTAATCATGGTACAACAAAAACTTATACATATTAGGAAAACTTGAAATTAATTGTAGGTCCTACCTATTTAAAAATAAGTCAGCGTTTTTCTTTTCCAACCACCTATTTTTTCTGTACCGAAATAAAACCGAGCTAGGTTAACGATGCGCATGCAATCGTTCTAGCAGTTCCGAAACAGTTTCATGACGATACAAAAACGTGGGGTTGGAACGAACCTATAACAATTAGCGAGTGAGGTGAGCGTTAAGTGAGCATGTCCAGCCCAGCTGATCTGAGTTTGAAGAACAGAGACACCTACTGTCATAAATGTCAATTTGTTTTGAATTTGTAATTTTGTAGGTTAGAAGTGACAAATGTTTTGTAGGTTAGAAGTGACAAATTATTAACCTCAAAAAAAGAACCTATCCACAATTACAATTATTTTCTCAGTGTAAAATTTTAACGTAAAGTGACCGGTTCCATATATAGTTAAGCTGAAATATAATGGCTACAATGACTCCACCATCTGTAGAACTAAGTTCGTATAGAGATCAACACTTTAAGGTAAGTTAAATTTGTGATAATGTTAGCTAATGCGATAACAATACTCGTTTTTGACGAAACTTAAGATTTTATTATATACGTTTGTAAAAATATGTTTTCACAGCGACAATCTTTTCTAGAATGCTCTCCTCGTTTTTATATTTTGGGCAAACCTAATCATTTCTCAACTCCCCTAGGAATGTCTATATGTATACCTACCTATTTTCAAATAAATACATTTCTATTAGAAATCATGTAAATTGTAAACGTTTTACGTATAATATAATAAATAAAATATTAATAGCAATCAAGATGCGTCGCTGCTAATAAAGTCAAGTGTACCTATTTTAATAGTTAAATCCTTTTGATTGGTAGGGTACTAGAGCAGAGCAGGACAGACTTCTAAGACTTACCACAACACTGTACGTTGGAAATCTATCATTCTACACGACAGAAGAACAGATCTACGAACTATTTTCGAAATCCGGTGATATAAGGCGAATTGTTATGGGTGTAGACAAATACCAGAAAACACCGTGTGGATTTTGTTTCGTCGAATACTATACGAGAGCAGATGCGGAAAATTGCTTGAGATACATTAATGGGACGCGGTTGGATGATAGAATTGTGAGGACAGATTGGGATGCTGGGTTTATCGAAGGTAGACAGTATGGTAGAGGCAAAACTGGTGGACAGGTAAGATCTAAATACTATACCTATATATAATGTAAGTCTGAGCTAAGTGTTTGAATAATTATTTAGGTTCGTGATGAATATAGAACAGACTACGATGTCGGTAGAGGTGGTTATGGCAAAATGATCCAACAGAAAATTGGCGGTACAGAAGCACCAGCGTTTTTAGAATGAAATTTGTGATTGTTAAACAATAACTTACGTTAAGTATTTTCTCATGATATCGATTTTTTAATATTGTACATAAAAGTATTTGTATAAAATGTGTAAAAAATTGTTAACTAATGTTTCATTTATTGGGCGCTTCATGTCTGAATCTGTTTCACCTTTAAATATCTTATAAGGACAATGGTAGCATAAAAGGTTCTATCTATATATAAATTCTTGTATTTGTTACACTAATGTAATTTATTTCCGTTAATTAAACAATAATAATCGTCCTACTCTCTATAAGGTACCATTCGCAAACAAGATTTGTGTTAGGTTTCTATACAGGATTACCACAATTCATTTTTCAAGTTATTACAGTTAATATATTTTTAAATAACCGCGTAAAAGGCGTAATGATACAGTCCTTTTAGGATAATAGCGTGGCAACGTCCCCCACACCAATACAGGTCTGTAGAAAAAGAAACAACACATTGTCCTACCACCAGTAACCGGGCATATGAACGTTAACAGCGCTATGTTGACTCAGTTAGATAGCAATCCGTCCCACTGACCGCCTCAGATACGACAAACCAATCTCCAGTAACGCCTCACACCACTTCTGGTACGGCAATATAATAGTTCCCAGTATCACAAACCACTGCCGATACCCCAGCAATGCTGCACCACACCAATCCAGGTGCCCCGTACTAGTTAAGGCTGCAATATATCAATTAACGTGCTCCGCACTATGTCCCTAAATAAACCGAGTAGGTATTAATCTTGCTACCGAGTTATGATAGAGATAAAAAAATCTTTTCCGTCGACCGTCCATTAATTATGTATTTTAACGCACTCAAAATCGTTCATTAATGACCCCTATTACACAATGATTTATATTAATCAACGATTTTGTTATATTGCAACCAAACATACACACTTATCGAGTAAACCATTTGAAATGAAGTAGCTGTTAGGACTATCTGTCATTGTATGTCATTATTTATTTAAATAAAAAATTATTGCCGCGATATAAAGGTACACAGTCTCAAAAGTTTTGGGAAATGATCGCTATGTTTTGAATGATGTCGAGGGTTTTCAACTTTCAAATATTCCATTCGAGGGAGTATTTAGCGCAGATCGCATGAAACCCTGGATTTCTTAGTCCATTGATTTTGTTTTCGACTTACCCAAGTCATGAAAAAATATATATTCAACACTCAAGATTTTGGGGCATTTTATATAAGTGTATGTGGCATTCCTGTGTGTGTATGCAGATTGTCTTTTGAATTATTTCTATGAAATAGTACTGAATTGTGACTGTTAAATTATTGTTTGTGTGTGTATTTCAGAAAAGTTTTAAGACTACAATGAGAATATTATTGTAATTTTGTATGTTGTATTTGATGCCAACGCATTTTCTTTGGGGTTGACTGCTGATTTTTTATTGTATTACATGACTCTTTACTATTGTTACTTTGTATTTGATTGAAATACTTGATTGATTTTGAATTACATAGATATTGTATTTTTGAACGATTAGTTCATAAGTTTGGAGTTTATCTTGTGTATTTTTTCTTAGTTACATAACTCGAGATTAATGTCGGTTTTATGCTTGTTCAGAAATTGTATTTCTGTTATACGGTGATTTTCCTATACATTCTGATTAATTTGTGTATAATGTTTATATTTGCATGTTCGCGGATTAAGAACAGCACATTAGTTTGTTTATTGTACATTACATTAAGAAATTTCGGCACCAATTTATGCCGTTTGCTACATGGTGTGTTTTCTTACTTTGCGAGCATTTTTATTGATTTTTGTAAGTGTTGTGCATCTTGCAACATTGTGTGTGATCCAATCGATTTCGTGTAATCGAGGTCGATTACAGGTCAGGTTGGCCGAGTTGTAGACGATATTTTGTGAATTGAATATGCCCATCTCTAGTGATGGTATTGTGTATTTTCCCAACTCTAAAACGCACACGCGGTAGTCTGTCAACCGTCTACGGTTGACAGTTGGACAAGGGACAGTTGAAGTGACATTAGAGACAGTTAAGAGAAAGCGTGAAGTCCGATAATCCTAGAAAATTATGTGTTGTATATTTAAAATAAAAAGAATAACGAATATTGTAAAAAGTCGTTTAATTTGAAAATTCAAGCTCCCAAAGTTCCTACACCTATCTCTTCAACTTATTTTGAAACTGAAAATGAGTAGATATTTCATTGGAATGAGTTTTTCAGTAAAATAATTAAAATATTAATCTGAATAAGGTATTCGCTAAGAGTTTTTTGAAGATTTCTTTCTAGTAGGTATTTCTTGAGACAGCTGAAAAACTTTGCCAGAAATCTGATGCAAAATTGTGGACAAATTTACAAAATTGCTTTAAATGTTTGGTAACATAGAAAAATGTTTATTGTTTGGTATGGCGCCAAACAAAAATAACAATAATCAATTGTATTATTGCCCGCATCCCGCATGTGTATAATTTACAGATTTTGATTAGCTCGGTACTTTGGGTATGCTTGTTTTCATGACTATATGTATATGATAAACCAATCGCTTTTGTTATGCATTATACACTAAATCTATGACAAAAATGACGACTAAAACTTATTCACTCTGACTTGTGCGTTATACAAAAACGTTGACTAAACCGGCCTTTATAATATTATAATCAAGGATTAAAAACCATACATATTCCTTCTGTCTCAAAGCAAATAATTTGGACAGAAATAGGAAATTTTAATGCAAAAAGACAACATATTAATATGCTAGTATATAGCAATTTACGAAAGCAATAATATCGAGTGATTAATAGCCTGAAGCTGTCAGCCGCAGTGTTTTCTACTGCCTACACGACTCTCTCTTTTTAACACAAAAAATTACTATAGAACAGAGTAAACTAGAACAATGGGAGGAAATAGCATGGTCATCATTCTTTTTTGCTTCCCATAACGAAGTTGTAGTACGTTGTTTTATCGTTTTTTGTTATAAACGGCAAAAATCTCTCCGACAGTTTTGGGAAACAGAAAATGAATAAACAGAGCTGTATATTATTATGATAAAGACAAATTATGCTGTCAAGGGCATGTTATATTTCGGCACACTTCTTGTTCGAGGAGTTGCCATTTGGAGAATTCAGGACTGGGCGCCAACTTAAGGTATTTCTGGGTCCCACATTTCACCTTCCTATCGCTAGATCCAGATTTCCATTCACTTAGAACATTCAATGTCCGCGCTTTTCAAAGTACTGGTGTGGCGGCCATTATTCTTGTGCCACACTGTCTGTACATATTGTAATTTAGTCTGTAGGCATTGTGGCGACCATTTCTCGTATGTATATTTTAATGATTTGAAATGATACTGTCATTCATACACAAATTTAGTTTATTAACTGTTGGTTATCTTCAATATACAACGGTAGCAGACATGTTTCAAATCTCTAAGGAATCATCTTCAGTGCTTATATTTTAAAACTGTATACATTTACAGAACAGACAGAACTTGGGTGAAGAAAAACTTTTTATTAAAAATTTCTGCTTCAATTGAAATAATAACGCGTCTACGCCCCAAATGAACTTTTATAATTGTCAACTACAAAATGCTACCATACATATTTCGAGAAACTTTTCTAGAATTTACGCGGGATCGATAGAGATACAAACACGTCGAGCACCTTGTATAAGAAATATCCATTTTTAGATCTATAATAGACAAAAGACGATTGTTAATATTCATATTAACAATAATTGCATAAGGCATATTCAATTCGACAATTACAAATCATGTTAAACGTAATTTCGGTCTGTACTAAATTAATTTACCAAAAGTTTTGATATAATTAGTTTTAAATTACTTAAATAATTATTATGATAGTCTGAGAATAATTGCGAGAAAATTATTTTTTATTAAAGATGTTGTTTTTATAAAACGAAAATTGCGGTTCAAGATTAGCTTCTCCTGTTTTGTTTTTCCCTAGTACCCTGTAGATTCTCTATATAAACACAGTTTAAATTATATTTTAAACATTTTTCTTATCTTTAGTTCTCCACACAGTTAAATTTCTATACAGAGCCTCTATTCACGGTGAAGTCTTTTTTTAGCAGCAATGGGAATTATCTCATCATTTCCAGATCTCTACTATTTTGAATTAAGTAAGAGTAGAGACGTAAAGTTTTTGTTTGAAATAAAAGTAAGCTGCTAACTGTACCTTATGGATGCAAGCGAATATGCACTCGGGATCAATAGTTTTGCACAGCAAACGCATAAAACGTTGAGATCCATTAAGAAATTCCTCGCTTTTAGTTAGTTTTCCGTTGTTGCGAACTTTTAGAAAAGGAGTGCTTAATGAGAGAAGAGTTCATCATTGCAATTTCGTTAAAATTCTCGCAGTTTAGCAAATTGTTACATCAAAATGTTTAGTTTGAAAATTTACGATTGTGCTGTACCTACTCACTTCTACTTGGAGATAAGTAAATGGATTTATTAAAAATTAGATATTTAAAAGCATGTCTGTGTGTTATTTGTATTTATTAATATTGGAACGTTTAATTTTTTTATGCCTACAATTATGCGTTAAACTGATTTTTGTTGAACTTTCAACTCGTGTAGTGAAGTTAACGGTGGCCTCTTTGAACATTTGCTGTTGTAGTGCTAGTGTTATTAGAATTTGTGTGTTTTTTGTTACCCTTTGGGGGTTTTCTGACGGAGGGGACTCCACCTTGTCGTGGTCGTCGCGCTTAATACCTCAGATAAAAAAAGAAGAGTGGACGAGGAAAACCAAGTGGTCCCCTGGAAGTTGAAATATCATTCTATGGCATGTTAGACATATCTGAAAGGTACACCTCCGGGTAATTATTATATAAGTCGAATTGAGATCATGCTTTAACATTGATATTATTTATAAATCGAAAACGTTGTCAATTCTTAAGTGGAGTTCTAATATCAATAATGCAAAAAAAGTTTAATCTTTACGAAATAAATTTAATGTAATAAGCGTCAGTTTAGGTACTTTAAGCCATACATGTTTCGAGACTTGACCAGACTGATCATTAGTAGCGAACAATGATGAAGCTTAGAGAAATTTTATGCATACATAATAATAATAATAAATGATTTATTGTGAAAATGCAACAAATTACAATCGCAGAAAAGGTTAGAGATTTGGCTAATGCTACTCTTTCACTCTTCCTAAAAGATATATTACAAATGAACAAAAGAAAAAATGTTACAATTAAAAAAAAATTGAGCCTATGGGTAAATTCTGAGTTTCACTTATCTCTGAAATAAGTTTAAAGATAAGTCAATTATATCAATCACCATTCAACAACAGTAAGGCCATATATGCAAAAGTACCCTGAAATTTTGATGTGTGATGCTTAGGAATTGTAAATGTATTAAACCCTACAATAATATTATGCACACTGGAGCGTCTACACAACAAACTATACAAATACTGAGGCTCTCTGGAATGGTAGATTTTATGAAGTAATGAAGTGTATAGGAACACAAATCTGGCATTCAACTTCGGTACCCCAATCTCTCATAAAAAGGAGTGACATGAGCCGCAAAAGGAACTGTGCACACAAACCCAATACATGAGTTCTGCACTCTCTGTAACTTCAACATGTTGTACTCGAACACAAAATAAAAATAAACAGAAGGACAATAATCAAGTTGTGGGTAAATTAGATCATTAATCAATTTCAGCCTATTAAACTCATACACGAGAGGTTTCAGATGATATATTGAGCGTAATTTAAAAAGGGAATTCTTGCATACACTGCTGGAATGCTCGTTGAAATTCAAATGACAGTCAATTACGACACCCAAATCGCGAACTTTTTGTACCCAAGAGATAATCGCTGCCAAAACGAACGCTAAACTGCTGAGTATCGTACTGCTATGATGCGCATTACCAATGCACAAAGCCATGGTTATTTTAGGATTCATGCGAAATCCGTTATCAGCGCACTAAACAGAAAACTGTATCAGTTTCCTATTTATAATATTCAAAGCAATCTCTGCGTTAGCGGAAGTAAAGGACGAATACACATGTATATCATCTGCATGCAAATGTATATTAGAGTGCTGAAATGATTTTAAAATGTAAAGAGAGAACAAAAGCGTTACAAGAAAGCTTCCCTGTGGGACACCACTTCTGGTTTGTGACCATTTCGAGAACTCTCGATATAACATTACTCTCTGCTTTCGACCATATAAATATCCTGTAAACCAGCTCAGCCACGATTCATCAAAAACCCGAGGTATCTAAACTTGGCGAGTAACAACTCAAAATTGACTAGATCAAACGCTTTACTCTGATCCAGCAAAACAGGTAATGTCAATCTCGAGTTGTCCAGAGCCGAAATTTGATGAATTCGATTGTGAGCGTAGCTAAATATGATTGACTTTATTAATGTTAAAATCGGTAGTGTTCATTATATGGCTCTAAGACTTCAGAACGTAGAAAGAATTGGAAATCAGATTCGCAATGAATGTCTCCAGGCTATAATTTACGTAGTTACTTTTAGTTCTTAATTCGAATATTCTTAATATATACATCTTAGAAAGGCTTTTCAAAAATAGCTCAATTTTAGTTTTGATATTATGTTATAAGGAGTGTCCCAAAATTAACGCAAGATTTTAATTAAATAGAAAACACAGTTTTTAGTCTTTGCATTGTAAGTTTTTTAGTGAGTGATAAGGTACATAGGATTATGCAATAACACATCGAGAAAATGGCCTCCACGGCTTTGCATACGCACTCGTTTGTCGAAATTTTCCATGACCATTCTGCATAAATGTGGCTGAATTTCGTTGAATCTCCTCCTGTTATGCACGCGTGGTTGTGGGCTTGTTGACATAGAGCTGTGATTTTAAATAATCCCATAAAAAGAAATCTAATGGTGAACATGCAAATTCAGTCTGTTCGTTAAGCCAATAATTAATAGATGGATTGTTGTTAATAGAGGTAATTTCCATAATTTCTAGGCAATTCAGTAGTATGCTTTTTACGCATATGTGTATAAGTATTGTATTCATATTGAGTTATATAAGATAAGACTTTAAATCTTGAGATGGCGCGTGAATGTCAAGAATTTGATCCAAATATAGGAGAGAACGTTACGCGCGACATATAACAAAAATTGAAATGTTAGCAGTTATGGCTTTGCAATTGATATCTGGGTATAGGAAAGAACAAAAATCCTATCCATTTTTTGGAATCCTGTACAACAGAGGGTACAATATACTTAATTATTTAAGCAGATGGTGGTATGAGTCCCATATAAACGTTAATAGTGGAAAAAGACAGGGACCAATTAAATTATTGTCAGAGACTCCGAGACACACATTCATTCAGAATCGATAATGATGGTTCTCTTCAACAAAGTTATTAGGACTTTATTCAGCGCAAATATATTTGTAAATTAAAAAAAATCCGACTCAGGGAAAGTACTGAGAACGCGCTAAAAAAATGAGATGAAGCCGGATATAACCATTTTGAAGTTCCCTGAGACGACTAAGACCATTTCCAGATACGCAGGTCATATATTTTAGATTACTTACATTATATTTTGCGGATTTTTTAATACATTCCCTTGAGGAATTCGTCTTGTGAGTAAATTAAATATGTCTATAGTGGAGTGTAGTCGATCATATTCATAAGCCATTGAGAGTGAAGATGATGTTCTCTTAAAAATGTAAAAAATGGCGAATTCCAGATGCATATCTGCCGTTTATAAATCCGCATGTGTACTGATATAGTGCAAACTGAAATCGCAAAAGTACTAGGTAACTGGATTTGAAAGCGGAAATAAACATTTGCTGTTCTTAGAGAATTGAATAATAACTACTGAATTAAAAAAAGCTTACTATAGTTTATCTAGACAGCTTCCTGAGCAAGATGATACATCAAAGGACAACAGTTTTAATAGCACGTTATTACTTGTGGCACAGTTCCAGAGTACATAATTCAGTTCTATGTATTCAGCGGGATAAATCTATGTAAATGCTCTCATTATTATTCATTGCGAGAATCTGTAAAAACTATTATTTGCATTACACAGTTTCCTATATTCTGCTATGTCAGCTCGTAAAATATTTAAACTATGTTTTTCCGAAATGGTAAATAGGAACAGCAAGTATTATTTAAAATAACAGATTCTTTCCATATAAATAGAAGCCGTGTATTTCTTAGATATTGATTATTCGTGCTACAATATTGCTTTTGAAAAATAACTGGAAATTGTCTAGAATTGCAAAAAGCTTGAAAGGAGAGTATTGTTTTTGTTTTATTCAGTCTCTATTCAATTCAATTTTAAACTGGAATAGATATTTGAAATAAAGCATTGCTTACACAGGATTTCAATTTTAATGATTTCCACTCCTTTTAAAAAAATCGCGGTTCCGTTAAATAATACAGGATGTGTAGACGGCGTATATCCAACATAGTTGAAATACCATTACTTACGTTGCAAATTGTTTTGTTTTTTTTTTATTTTGAGTCACCATAATTCATGCATTTAAAAATGTTACATGTGACAATATCAACTAATATAAAACGCTAGCTATCACTCTAATCTTCAACGAAAACAGGGTAAAGTTCGGCACGAATTTCTGACAATTAAAACGATGGAAATAAGATTCAAATGTTGAAAATTTGTGAGAGGAGGGATGGTTTGAGAAGAAATCGATGGTTGCATCAGTTGAGGTGGGTTTAGGATATATAGAGAACTTTAGTTCATTATTAATTCTATGAATGTAAAGGTCTAGGTAAGGTAATGAATTGTTTGTTTCAATTTCTAGTGTGAAGGTGAAGCGATTATGCAGGGAGTTCATGAACTGGAGTGTGGTGTCGATTTCATCATCGGAGCCTTGGAAGACAGCCAGGATGTCGTCTGCGTACCTTTTGTAGAATATGAATTTGGGGCCGTGGATATTGTTAGAAAGTATTTTGTGGTCAATGTCAGACATAAACATTTCGGCCAGGAGGGCTGATATGCTGTTTTCCATACCTAATCCATCAAGTTGTCGATAGTAAATATAATATGTGTGTATAAATTAATGTATGTGGTATTATATTTTTGTTACGACCGTATCAAAAGTTAACTTACAATTGCTGTTTAATATAACTATATGGATATATACTGGTATATTTCTGTTACGACCGTACCAAAAGTTAATGATAGAAAGCTGTGTATTCTTATGGGACATTGTCCTATAACTAAGAGTGGGGACTGATTAATGTTGCAGAAATACATGCGACCTATTATTACTAAAATAATGCACGCTTAACTTTTGATACGGTCGTAACAGAAATATAATACCAGATACTTTAATTTATACACACACATAATATATGTTTATTTTTTTCTACAAGTTAAAGACTCATCCGTACCCAGTACGTATATGATGTACGATTCGTTCAAAAACCATCTAGTCTAAGATACTAACCAGACAGTGTCCCATAAGAATACATATCTTTCTAATATAAAGTTTTGATACGGTCGTAACAGAAATATACTACTACATATCCATATACGTAGTTATATTATACAGCAATGGTGAGATAACTTTTGGTACGGGCGTATCACATATATACTTATTTCTGTTACGACTGTATCAAAAGTTAGCTTACAATTGCTGTTTAATATAACTATATGGATATGTACTGGTATATTTCTGTTACGACCGTGCCAAAAGTTAATGATTGAAAGCTGTGTATTCTTATGGGACATTGTCCTATAACTAAGAGTGGTGACTGATTAATGTTGCAGAAATACATGCGACCTATTATTACTAATATAATGCACGCTTAACTTTTGATACGGTCGTAACATAAATATACTCGTACATATCCATATAATTATATTTTACAGCAGTGGTGAGATAACTTTTGGTACGGGCATATCAGATATATACTTATTTCTGTTACGACCGTATCAAAAGTTAACTTACCAATGCTGTATAATATAACTATATGGATATGTACTAGTATATTTCTGTTACGACCGTACCAATAGTTAATACTAGAAAGCTGTGTATTCTTATGGGACATAGTCCTATAACTAAGAGTAGAGAGACTGATTAATGCTGTAGCGCGACTAGCTGAGGTAAATTTTCTAAAATAATCCATTTCCGGAGAGGAGCGGTGAATTTATATTCAAATAAAATCAAGTCTGCTCCACAAAAACATTCGTATATGTATTCACAACATCAGAGGACAGTCAGACATGTTTCGAGGCCATCAGGTCTCATGATCAGTGACATATTACAAAAATTTTCCATTACATTGGTTGAATAAATGTTAAAATAAATAAATATACAAGCTAGAAAGAAAAGAACACCATTGGTAAGACTAATGGTTGAATATATGGTTTGAAAAACTTACTATTTTGTGAAAAATTTCTTATGTAAAAAACAGGATTCTAATAATTATTCAAATTTCATTATTGTTATACAAAGATATTGTACCACAATGTAGTTGTTGGCCTCGAAACATGTCTGACTGTCCTCTGATGTTGTGAATACATATACGAATGTTTTTGTGGAGCAGACTTGGTTTTATTTGAATATAAATTCACCGCTCCTCTCCGGAAATGGATTATTTTAGAAAATATTACTTTTTTGTCCTCAACAAAATAATGAAATACATTTTTGACTCACCCCGTATATAAATTTAAAGTGTACGCTAAAAATTTCTTAAATGTGGGCTAAGTAATGTTTTTTTTTTGTATCACCCTGTACATGCTGCTTATTAATTAATGTTGTTATAATCTGATAAATACTTAGCGCATAGCCAAATGTTAAAATAACGTTAACCTTAATAGTGGTGGACGTTATTTTTCAATTTTTAGGACTACCGTTTCTTCTATTTTGAAATTCGTTGGTTGCAGTTATTATTCTACCATATCTCTCTATTTTGAAATTCTTTAGTTTGTCAGGTTTCCATTTTTAGGACTACCATATCTCTCTTTATTATGCTGTGGTACAATTAAGCAGATGAGATTTTTGGATCAGAAAAACTCAACTCGAATTTACGAATGAGATTTTTGGATCAGAAAAATTCAACTCGAATTTACGAATGTGTACGTTATTCTTTGATACGATTGTGACTAAAAATATACGAAATTGCTTGTTTTTCTAAGAATATAGTCATGAAAATGGTTTTCAAAAAAATATCGACAAATTCCAATATAGTTGACACCTCTAGGTCACGTCATAATTTGGTTTTGGTAATATGTTTTTACTAACACGACAGACAAATTGCTTGTGTCAAATAGTTTATAATTTTCTTTGTTTACATTAATAGTCTAAAAGTTTTCGGCATTATTTTCATGTTTAAGATCAATTTCTATCAACATGTTGTATATTGCAGTGTTATAAAATGGTTATTCCATATAGTTGCAGTAAATTTAGAAGTTGTCATTGTGTATTTGAAGTAATTTTACTGAAAAAGTGTTAATAACCTAAAGTGACAGTGTCATGAAAGCCGTCAGATGGATGGATGTGATCATGTGTTTGTGAATAACCCAAGAAATAGTTGATATCTTCCTCTGCGTCGCACACAAAATTAACTTTGTAGATGTAATTAAATTAATTAATAAAATAGTGTGACCGCATTAAATCACACTTGAAAAGTACCTAATTCCCATGAGATAACAATAAAATTTCCATTTGTATTGCGGTGCGATCCCTCCTGGCGGCGGATTCTCACATCCCTTACCCTCACTTTTGCCAATTTTGCAGATTTTCGACGACAAAGACAGCACTAATCAGATTTTATAATTATCAAAAACATCTATTAGTTGCTGTCGTTGCTGCCTATAAACATCTACATAAATTAGCATTAACCAGATCAAATGTAAGTATTTTTATATCAAAAAAAAAAAAAAATTGGTACCTGCACGAAATAGAAATACCTATCTACGTGCTTCCAACTAGAGGGGCATAAATGAAATTTATAAACATGGGTACAAATGCTTTCCGAAAGAAAGTGAATATTGGAAACAATACACACAATTTAAACATTTCAAACTAAGACCACAGGCCACAGCATATATTATATTTACATATTATAGGTCTCTTAGTCTATACTAAAACTTATTCATCTTGATATATATTTAAAAATTAATCCTCAACAAAGATGATTATTAGGCAAGAAGAAAGCATCCTATAAGACATAATATGCAACTATTATTGTTATAATTACTGTAAATTCAGACAAGCAAACTAAGAATGAAAATTCACATTATCATCCCAATGTCACAAATTTTCTTAGACTATTTTATTACATATTATTTTCCAAATGAAAATAACATGTCCAATATGCTGATGCTGATCCTTATGAATTTAGGGACCATTATAATAGGTAACGCTCCACTTTTTGACGTACATTATATAAATTGCACTTGCCATGCCATGCATAACAAAAAGGAAAATCTCGAAACTCTCGCATAACGAAACTTCCAACGTAATTTATATCTATATATATCATTAGTGTGTCCCTTACTATAATAGCATACAATACCAGCTCAAGGTTTTCATATAAAACCACTTCCGAGTTGTACGCTTTGCGTACGCTCCCAGAAATAATCTTATTCTGAGTCAAAGTAAAGAGAAGACTACGAAACTTTTCCTGCTTGTTGTTGCATGAATATGATAATTGTTTCGTAGTTTATAAAATAGTATAAGTAGATGTAGGTAATTAAGGACGTTCTTATATAAACCACCACGTTTTAAAGGGTGTGTGTACTAAAGTTCTGCAGTCATTACAAATAGATAGATCACCCTATTTAACGAGAAACAAAATAGTTTATACCTGTGAAGCCAAATTTGTACAAGTACAACCAAAATCATTTTTTTCTAAATTATTTAATTAATTGAAGTAGTTGTGAACTTGTTTATTTTTAAATGAAACACCCTATATAGGTTCTATTATAGCTCTCTTGTACATGAAATTCTAGACGATATTTTTAAGGTCCTATTACCTAATTTCTGCGGCTTTTAAAATATTTGAAGCGTTTATTATTTATTTTTCTAAGTTTCCTTGTAAAGAGGGGTCTATTTTTGCCGATTATATGACATGTTTTGAGATAACTGATTACACTGTGGTCAATAAATGATATTGAATGTTAAGATAAAATACAGTTGACAATATTTTTAATAGTGTTCCTAACTTTATATTGAGTTGCCTAATACAAAAAGCTGTAGTTTTCGAAATATTGGGATTTTATCACTGTGATATTTATATATATTAAAAAAATCTAGTAACTCACGTTAAATATAATCTGAAATCGTTTATTAAAAATATACAAGACAATAGACTAAGTTGCAGATATTAAGTGCCATTATTTTATCTCAAATATTATTATATTTTAAACTTTTTGCCCCAATATAGATGATTATTTCAAGGATAAAAAAAACTGTCGACAGATTTATTACGTAGCATCTCTACTGCACTTCCTTCAAAATCAATATCAGCATTTTTATTAGTTGTTGACAATTATCGTATCACATCAGTTTAACTGAACAGAGAAGTGAGGCTAAACTGACTTAACCTCACATCTAACAATTGTTCTACTCCTTGGTTTTCAATAGGCGTCCAGCGGTGTAGGTATTATCATTCAACGTCAATACTGTACTGTATGGCATCCCACATTTCCCTTTCTTAATGTTCATAGTCGTTGAGATAGCTGGGAGGTCTGCTTTGACATTTAGATCTACCTTCAAGATATCATCTGGGAGCACTTGAGACTGTTTCTTCTTAATAAACCATCTAGCCCTTACGTTCAAACAAGTGTGGTAAATTCCAGATTTCTAGCTGGTCCCTTATTTCCTATATTTCACTCACAAATCAAAAATTGTAAGTTCATGTAAAGTAATAAAAATTAAACTTAGTTGAATATCTTTGTTTGTTTATTTATATTTATATTTATTTGCGATGAGCAAAAGAGAAATAACATTGCATTATGGCAGTGTGTAGTCTATGTTGCCTTTGAATTAAAAGGTCGAGGCGTAGCACAGCACATAGGAAGCAAGGCATGTACGAATTAAAGAAGTTTCTTTCATGTGCCACGATAGTTTAATTGGTTAAAACACCTGACCGGCAATTGGGAGATGTTGGTTCAAATCCAGCTTGTGTCACGCGATTTTTTTTGATTCGTACAAGTTAGTTTATTTCATTTTTCTTTGTATATATATATATATATATATATATTATTTATCATACGTTTGTATCCAGAAATCAAATTAGGTTTGGTTGCATATCATGTTCTATCAATAATGGACGCCACTGAATCCAAGTTGTAAAACTTTTTAAAGGCGTGAGTCAAAAAAACAGAATATTCTGCTGCAAATAATATTCTCGAATGTGGGAAACTAATATACCTACACTATTAGATTTTGACGAGCTTTGGAATAATTATCCTTCATTTTATCCTGTTTTGTGGTAGCACAGCAAAAAACAGCAAATTCCAATATATCACGGGCAAGTGCAGCACATAATTATTCTCATACACAATATTACTGTGTACCTTACGAGTGCAAACATGCATCAAAGTTATGTACTAGTTTGTCGGGCTGGTTCATTACCATCCTCGCATACACAACATACACAGAAACGCTGGTGTGTATGTGTGTTTGGAATTTTGTTCTCCCCTGAGGTAAATTTACGATGACATTTTACATTTTAGGCTGGCTCTCGAGTGTATTAATGTACAAAACTTGTACCTTTTAAAAAGCGCATACCTAAACAACAATTTGCTTGCATGAACACGAACGCAACGTGTGGTTAGAGCTAATGGCATCAAAGTGTTAGCATTGATTTAATGAGGAGAACCAAATCAGTAGTTTTCCAGGATTAACACTCTATTCTAGGCATAAAAATATGATTTAGCTAAAGTTATCTTAGACCAAAACCGATAACAAGCGCGATATAGGGTGTCAAAATTAAAATTTTATATTAGTTATTTATTTAATATAATTATAGTCTTCATAATTATGCTGAAAATTTACATGGGGGTTACTGAGAGTAAAAACACGAATACGTGCCTATTGTATTACACCTGGTAGTCCTCTTTCTCCATTATAAGGCCCAAACTTTTTTTGTTATGACTTTGCCGACGACATCTGATAAAACACTTGCAACACTACTAAGTTTCTCTGGTTTCATAGCGATGGAGTTTATCCAGTCATTGGATTTCCACATGAAACATGAAACACAACTAATTTGTTTTAATTTGAATGTTCTGCTATTATCTTTCTGTACAAGATTATTAATGGAGTTATTGATTGTCCAAAGTGGTTAGCATTGCTTCCATATTGTGTCCCTACTCTGCGTAAACGTAACAATAATACTGTGTTTTATTTGCCACGGGCCCGCACTAATTTGTTGTTGCATTCTCCTTTGTTCGTAATGTGTAATATTATTTGTAACCGTGTGTCCAATGATTTGTATAATTCATATTTGTCATGTATAAAACGTTTATTTTCTAAGTAATTAGTTTAAGTTCTTCATTAGTTATTATTATTATTTTTATATGAATGTATTTAATAATTTTTACTTGCCTTTAATTGGATTTTTATCTGTCTGGGTAGTTGTATCTTAAATAAGTAAATAACTTAGACATTTTTGGGGGTCCAGTTCATTATGTATGATATAAATACCCACTGTTTCGGAAAGACTATTCAATCATCAGTGCGATGACATAGGTTGACGTAGTTACACTGGTGGATTTGTTAGCCCTAGATATGCATGATCATATATGCAGCTTGTGGAAAAATCTATGCTAAATATGAAATTGGAATAAAATAAATAACATTCATAGAAATAAATTTGACGATCCCATATTGATTAAGTGGTGTAGTAAAAAATGTTGTGCAATTTAATTAATATGTGATCGTCAAATTTATTTTAAAGAATTAAAAATTTTTATTTAATTTCATGTCATAGATTTCTTCACAAAATTCATGTATGTTTATATTCCATATCTAAGTTTAACAAATCCACCAATGTAACTGCGTAAACCTGTACCTATGTCATGCCACTGATGATGGGATAGTCTTTGCGAAACATGCCTGGCAATAATATCATCCTGAATTGAACATAGATATAAAGAGTTTTGTGGAACTGATGTCGTCGTTTGACTTATCAATTAAATAATTTCGTATTATAAGAATTGTTTAGAATGTATGGGATATAGGTGATCTCGATAAAATTTAAATTAACAACTTACAAATAGATACATCAAAAGATATTAATTATACTTTCTACTGGTAACGTTTAGACAACGTTTAAGTTACAAGTTGTAATGCATACTAGTCATATATCATTTTTTTTTAACAATAGTATATAAGTATTGAGAACAGCAAGTGTCGTTTACCGATCGACGACAATGTTTGGAGGAGATCGGTAAACTACTTACTGTTTGAGATGCTTATACTATTTTTTGTACGATCGAAATAGCTGAAATTGCAATTTTATTATTTATAATGATTATTATTTTCAATTAAATACACATTCAGGTTAGCTGAATACCCTCTACAAAGTTGCAGTTGAACGTTGCCATGGAACTAATTGTTATTGTTGTGATTGTTATCGTATTTTTTATGTCTTGTATTTGTCAGAACTTATTTAAATAAGTATTATTATTGAAAATGAGTGACTTTGAATGTGAATCTCTTGATGAAGCATGGAATGTTGGAATAGCCGCTATAATTCCAGAGAACGGTACGAAAATACTTATAAAAGTTCATACGTAATGCCGTTATATACAATTTTAAAAATCAAAATAATGACGTCAGCATAAATGGGTAATGACGTACCGTCTTGAATTTACTTACCGTTCTCTGAATAACGACATGTTTTAAGTGGTTCATTAGCGTGTCGATGTAAATATATATATACACAAGCTTCATTAAAATTAATAGATAATTAAAATTGAAAAATGTGGTTGCTAGTAATACTCGTACTTCATAAAAGGGCTATGGATGCATCCGGTCTCATAACTAAAACGAATCCTCGTAAATCCGCGGTAGGTCTATAATGGCAGATGATTTATGTGGCAATTTTTCAACCCGTATAAATTTCCATAGCTGGAAAATACTTTTTTTTACAAAAGTGATTTTGTTAGCATTTTTGTCAATAGAATAATTTAATGAGTGACGAGGTTTAGATGAAAATGATTTGAGTAGTTTTTGCATACATTTTTTTTTCGTTTCAAATAAATTATTTGTTAGTATGTATTATACTGAACATCAACTTTGAATTTTTATGCATAAAATACTTATGGCGACATTTTTTAGTGTATTTTATTTGTTCTAAAATTGGAATATTATGCACAAAACGTACAATATTTTGAATTTTAGGTTACTAAAGAATTGATCGAGTAGAACATAATGTAACCATTTTGAAATTAGCGGGTGTTATAATATACATTCAGAAAGAATACTAATGTTATAGCTCAATCCGAATGAACCCCAATATGCTATTCAAATTGTTACGGGTTCGAATAAAGTTTTACGAGCGGTTTCAAATAAAGAAGAACAAACAAAGAATATCATCTTGAATAATAACAGAATCAAATTATTATATGAAACAAACAAACAACTAAAATAAGCTTTATTAATCTTTATTAAGTAATGCAAAATTACTTACCATTATAATCTTGTATCACTTCCGGTCACCGACTTTAATTAAAAAGAAATATTTAATTGGTTGACCCTTTTGTCAATAATTTATCGAAAACTTTATTAGAAATAAAACGCATAGTTCGGGCTAAAACAACTAATTTAATAATTAAAACTAATTAAAGAAAATGAATAACAACAAGAAATAAATAGGTATAAAATATAAAAGAAAAAGAATAAAACAAAGCGGTAATGAAAATTTAAAAGAAAATCTTATTCATTACTTGGACTACTTAAAAATAGGAAAATTAATATAATATCGAATAATTATATTAATTCCTGTACGAAACTGTAATATACTATTGAAAACGGAATTTATTTCAATTACTAAAAGAAATAACTTTGAACTTTATATAAAAAAAACTGATTAAACAAAAAGGCCTTCAATTAAAAGAATATCAAAACTTACGGAACTTTATACAATTCACTACTTCAGAATGAGAAAGAAATGGACTCAGTCTTTATACAGATACTTTAAAACATAAAAAAAAAACTAGAAAATAAGCCCAAAAACAAATTAAAATATTTAATTTAACATTTTATAATTAGAGAAAACACGACTTGACTGAACCAACGCTAGAACGATTCTGATCTTAAAGTCCTTTTGCCTTTCCAGAATTGCCTCATAAAAGTTACATAGTAGGTAATACAAAATGAAAATAAGCCAATCAGAAAAAAGAGATCTTAAGAACAACATATTTTTAAAAGCCTTGCACAATTTTTATGACGCAGATAACTTTTAGACCCCCCCATGTTTGTCGTATCACATAATATTAGGGTACGTTCGTATTTATGTTTAGAAAAAATAAGAACCATATGTCAACAAATCTATGGGAATATTTCGTGTTATCGTAAATATATATATTAGAAAAAAGGACTTGTTAGATATTGGAAATTCTCAGAAAGAAGTGATCTGCCACCCATGTATTCTAGAATTGAGTAATCTGTAAGCTTGCCAGTGGCGTTTTGGAATTAAAAAGAAAAACACAATCGAGTTTTAGCCCCAAAATTATTTTAATATGAAATCATATGCCTCAAGCTATTTTTCAACATAATTTTCGGCAATACAACACAATTGCAACCATTGAAGACTGTCGTTTTGACAGCGTTCGCGTCGTCGTGGAGTTGTATTCAGAGATGCTTCTTCAAATTTAAGAATAAAGGGAAATCATTGGGCCCAAGATAAGGGCTGTATGGTGGATGATCAATTTGTTCCCTGCCAAATCATCGGATCAGTGTTTCAATGTGACCGGCTGTGTGAGGCCTGGCATTGTCATGAAGCAAAAAGTAACCCGTGCTCAGCATGCCATGCTGTTTGTTTTGGATTTGGAAGATACCGCACTTATTGTTTGACCTTGAGCCAAAACTACAAGCAAAACAATGCCAGTTTTACATTCTGTTATTCTTGAATGTAAACATTGTAATTATTTATTTTTATTCTCGATTGTCTTCGTGCATTGTTAAGTCTTGCAACTGCGTATTTATTCCTACTATAACATTTTTGACATTGGCGTGTCTGATGCTCAAATATGGTGAAAAAACGGTATACCATTTTAATTTGGTTGAAGTTGAAAGTTTTTAAAAATAGTATTTTGGCTATATTACGCCTATGCACTTATTGTTTTGAATAATAATTAATTTGTTTAATAATTCAAACCACTTACCTTCCTGCTGTTCATATGGTTGTGGAGTTCTTCTGTAACATTTTGGAACCTTCAAAAAGGCTGTTTATAACGGATGTCAAGCAATTTTTAGTAGTTGACTTTTCCGCGACAAGATTTTTCGGTTGTGCTTTAATTTTTGAGCATCGACTTTATTGTTTAATAATTTCCAAATATATTGCTGGTATTAGTTACCATCCGAAAGGGATTTTTTTTAATTTCGTCTGGCCGATCAACGGGTCCGTTCGATATAAGTCCCCGGTTTCACTGCAGCCTCATGGGCTTGTTGTGAAAAGTCCCCGTATTTTACGCCACCCAATCCAACAACCCTGTACCCTCCACTAACTTGTGGTGTTCACAAAGCTTAAAAAAGGCTATGCTAATAAATTGTATGCTAGTTAGTATACAAAAAGAATAACCGAAAAAGGTACAATTTATCATTGCCACCGATTTTTGCAATAGCAGGTATACTTATATACGAGTCTAAAAGGTATGTTGGGAATATTTACTACTCACCAACCAAACTTCTCTTAAAATACGCTATTCTAAACTTTTACCTGATAACCAACAAAATTTATAGTCTAAAGTGTACAATACAATATTTTTGTGAAACTTTAGTAGTATCTAATAAAGAGTTGGCAGAAACTTTATGGTGCCTATAAATTAGGGAAGTAATGCATAATTTTTGAACTAGTAGTTAGATTAGATGTTTTACATTGCCTTTAAAATTGGTGATTGAGGGCAATACTTGGCGATAATCTTCAGAATATGATTTTATTTATAACAATTTTATTTCCCCTATCGCAATCTATAGTACTGTCGACCCTTTTAACAAGTAATGTTTAGCATCAAATTATTAATCCTTTATTGCTTTATTTTGAATTATTTCAATACAATTTACAACATAAAGTTTCTGGGATTCTCGCCAACTTGTTGAATTGCTTCTCAACGTTTCGCCAATACAACTGATTGGCATCATCAATAATAATTATCGTAATAGTGCTAACTTTATTACTATATGCTGGATTTAAAATTTAGTTAAATGAGAGAGGGGTAGCAATTATGGTGACCACCCCCATCGGTAAACCACTAATGAAAAAATGCCGCGCTAGTATTGCAACGTTTACTATTCTTTGGCTTTTCCAGATATACTTACCATTCTGAAAACTGACACAATTGTGCCTGCAAGTGTAATTTTTTGCACCTGATTTCGCCTGCAAGTTTTTTTATCTTTCTCTTCTTCTATAATTTATTTTCTCCAAATGTGATTTAGGAAAAAAAATTTCACCTGCAATCCTAATTACTCTAAGTTTTTCTCTAAATTATTCTGAGTAATTAGGATTGCAGGTGAAATTTTTTTCCTAAATCACATTTGGAGAAAATAAATTATAGAAGAAGAGAAAGATAAAAAACTCCCCAGGCGAAATTAGGTGCAAAAAATTGCACTTGCATCAGGCACAATTGTGTCAGTTTTCAGAATGGTAAGTATGTCTGGAAAAGCCAAAGAATAGTAACCGTTGCAATATTAAGTTCTGCAGGTGAGATGTCAAGAAAGATTAAAAAAGCTATATTAAACAGTCACATCATATAAATGTGCTACAGACAAATTTATGTTACAAAATTACACAAGTAAACTCTGTGATTTCTTCTATTTGGTAGAGGTATCTGAGCTATTGTATTCATGAACTTAGATTATTTTTGTGAAAGCATGCACTAAATTTGTTTCATTTTGCAAAGAAAATGAGCCTATTGTGTTTTCTATTGTGGTCATTTTAGCTTTTTTAATACATAAAACTGGTTTTTAGTTGTTTGAAACAAAAACCTTTCAGTTGCAGGTTTCATCAGATTTAGATCTTGCCTGTAACAGAACGTTATCCCAACAATCTGAAGTAGAAATATGTAAAAAAATGGCTCTACGAGACTCCAAGAAAGACCATGCACAAAGTAATAGAAATTTGATTGTCGATTTTGGGATCATTTTGACTGAGATGATTTTCAAAAGGAATTATTATTTTAATTTACCTATTATTATGTACTGACCATAATAATGATAAAAAACATGTTGAAACTGTGCCCTTGATAGGTACCTATATTAATTTTTTCTTCAATTAAATTATCACAATATTAATATATTTTAGATTTATGTTACTTTTGGATCTATACTATGGATATTTAATTTATTTTGCATATCTTTTTGTATACATACCTATATTTTCAAGATACAACAAATATTCTAAAATATTTTTAATTGTTAAAAATAATTTCTGAACATCACTGACGTAGATAGATAACATACTGCGGGGTTCAAAGAATAATAAAACCCCTATGTAAAATATTTACTAGGTTTTCTTATCATGTTTTGCTATTTATTTTTGTTTAATGTACCAAACTTTATATAAATATGTTAATAAATATTTGATTAACAAAAAAATAATTCATTATTAAATCCAATTTTGTAACAACAGCATCAGATGTGTATCAAAGTATCTCTGAAACAAATAATGTTCTTGTCTTTTATGAAGGATAGCAAAATGTTCATTTTCAAACTTTGGGTACATGATATACAACCTATTCCACTACCAGTGTCCAATGATTCATTCTTCAGATTCACTACACATCACTATAGCTTGCTTTGTAGATGTAACAGACGAAATTAGCCCTCTGCTAATAACTAAGTTATATACAGGCCTCAGGGACGGCAAGCGACGATTCGCCGACCCCAAATATCAATTTAGAGTTAATACTGTTGAAAATGTAATTCCTTTTGGCTAATTTTGTGACTGTTTTGATTTTATTATCAATCTACAAATTATATGTACTTCTGTAATTATTTATATCATTTAAAATAGTACTTGTTTATTCCATTTTCTTAAAGGAGAAGATTTTTTAGGTCTGACAAAGTGTTCAGTTGTAAAAAAATCACAAATTATTACTAAAAAAAAATGTAGGGTTTATTTTAGTTTGTTGTTTTGACTCTTAATAACTAAAATTTAGTTCAGGCTTGAAATTTCTAAAGTCATTTATGCATTAAGGTAAGGGTATCTATAAAAAGTTAATTTTGTAGTATTTGAAGGGATGTACAACACGATCGCACTTACCAGTAGATATTTTAGGTGTATGGTAGTCCCCTGCTAGCGGGTTAATTATACGGATTGAATACAACATATTATGTTTAAATTAAATTATACACCGAAAAAAAAAAAAAACTACTTTGTAAAGCGTTTCTGCTTTAATTTCACGAAAAGACAGGTGCATAATATTTGTGGGACCGCTTTCTATCTATAATCAAAATTAACTCTGTTTTATCAGATGTTAGAAATATTGATATAGGAACTCCTCAAAGCAGCATACTGGGTCCACTTCTTTTCCTGCTCTATGTCAATGATCTACCAGCAAATATCACGCATGGTCATGTCTATATGTACTCTGACGATACCACGATTTTGCTGTCTGCCAAAAATCTCGAGGCACTGAAACATAAAATTAATCAAACCCTCAATGAATTTCATACATGGTGTCGGAAAATCCGCCTAATGATAAACTATAATAAAACAAAGACCCTAAACTTCAGTAGACATATAACACAAAATTTTAATGTAAACTTTGAAAACAATCAGTTAGCTTTTTCAGATTCAGCTAGCCTATTGGGAGTGATAGTGGATCCGACGTTGAGCTGGGCGGAACATGTTGAGAGATTATGTGGCAAATTAAATAAAAACTTATTTGTGTTACATTCCTTGAAGAGGTTTATGTGTCGTTGCTCTCGGTTTACTATGCTATGATTTACTCAGCAATTGCATATAATATAGTGGTCTGGGGTAGGTGCACTGAAGCTCTCAGAATTTTTATTCTGCAAAAACGGGCCATCCGATGTATTTTTGGCATTCTCTATAGAGGCAGCTGTCGGGAGGCATTTAGAGCCAATAAATTACTCACCGTCCCATCCATTTACTTGTATAAGTTGTTGTCTGATATTTTTAAAAGCACACATCTGACTCCCACCTGTGGCAGTAGTCATGATTATCCAACCAGAGGAAGAGATAGGTTGTACTTACCGCGTCCTAGGTTTGAATTCTATAAGAGGTCACCATCATATGCGAGCTGTTTCTTTTACAATTTACTTCCTGAGGACTTAAGGACTTGTCAGACCGAGAGAAGAGAGAAGTTTGAACTAAAGACATTTTTGATTGACGGTACATTTTATAGTGTGCAAGAATTCATAGATGCACTACAATATCACAACATTATTTTAAATTGTTGACACTTCTTGTTTTTCTTTGTTTGTTATTTCTGTTTGTATTTTTAACGTGTCCGTTTATATGTATACTGTATACTGTATATTATTTATTATTTTATTTAACCTTTAGTTGACTTTATCATAATATTGTAGACTTGCCAATGTATACATTTGTCATACCTTATGATGGCCAATAAATATTATTATTATTATTATATCATTAAAAAAGCTAGGTTCATATTGGGTTGGTCTTTGAGATATTTGAATTATCAAATTTAATACTGCAAGCAGCCATGAGTTTCAGATATTAGTTGATTATGCCCAATGGCCAAACAGTGACCTCAAAAATTTTACAGTGCTTGATAATTTTAAATTACAAGTAGATGTGCAAAGTGTGTTAACTCGGAATTGGGTGTGTCGTGATGGGAGCCTCAATTAGGAAAATATGTTTTCTACGCCAACGGTTCTAAACATTGATAATATGCCCTAATCCGAACTAATAAAATACTTGTTATTGTTTAATTGTTAAAAAAAATTATGTTGTATGCAAAAATACTCTTTGCTCATTAAAATGTACTTTGCCTTAATACGCACAGCATAAGCAGTATATAACACGTTAAATTGCCGTGGTTCTTTATACCTACTTATAAAATCTCACTGCATGAGCATGTAAATTTCCCTAGAGGTTTGTAATGATGAGAGCTAAAAAGGACATTGCGTAAATTTCGTTTATGTACAGCTGTTTTTAGAAGCCTTTTGTCCTTTTAACTACCTAGGTATACTTGTAACAAAAAATCATATATAATTAAAGTTTTACAAAAAAAATCGTAAATGCATTAACCGGGTTAAAATTACTTATTTAATTTGATACATGGTGGTTTGTTAAATGATCATATACGATTTGAGTATTTCATACTTTGTAACTGTTGCATGACAATTACTAGAAGAATTTAAATACGATACTATTGTTTATAATTTAGTATCTGCAACCTTCCATCGTTTAGGAGTTAATGGTTTATGCCATAATATATCCGCTATGAGAGCGTGAGCATATGATTCACGAGTTGTAGATCAATGAAAAGGTATGAAAATTCATATTGGAAAATAACTTACACCTTAAGTATTAATTATAGAATATATAGTGATGACCAACACTCATGCATAAATGCGATACAATTTGAGGCACATTTTTTGGGGGAAACATTCGCAGATGTTATAAAATTCAACGATTTAGTCAACGATCTTCGGTTGAATAGCACAAGACGCACTTATTTATTTTGCTACGACTGTCTTTAAATGTTTTTGCCCAGCAACTAGTGGCAAATATTTAAAAATGCATGGGTAAATGCTAATTCATCTCTTACCGACCAATATGACTTTACATAATTTGGAATATCCCTCTCCATTTTGTAAAATGACGGCACCCATGCAGTCTTTTGAACTATCCACTGATCGTACCTATTACACAGGCCAACAAAATGAAAAAAAAAATTTGGTGCCAGAAATCTAACATCTGATTTTAGATGTTTTTAATGTGCTGATTCCAAAAATGCCACCAGATTTTTTCTATCAGCTCTAGTTTTTGAGATACACGTTACAGGTTAAATGATATATTTTTTTCTGATAAAGGACAACAAATAAAGAGATAAATATGTACTTAATCGTCAAAATAGGAATTTCCCAGAATCTAATTAGCCAAATGGATACCTGTAATTGTCCCTGACCCAATGTTCCTATACTAGGAACTACTCAATACAATGCTCTTACTTACTTTTATACCTGTAATTGCCTATGACCCGATCCTTCTATACCTGCTTGGCTGTACTTGATTTAGTATATTACTGAGTTTTCCCAAGTAAAGTTGTGCTATCATTTTGTGTAAATTTTGGTCGTTTTGTAGTATCAAGACACTAAACTGAAACAATGGCATCCACAAGCAGACGTACCTGTGTAAATCATCCCGATGTTTTTTGTTATGTGTGTGGTGAATACACTTTGAAAGAGAGCAGAAAAAGGATTTCTGACTTTGTGAAAAGAGCTTATCTTGCCTATTTTGGCGTTCATTTAGGAGATCAAGATAAATCTTGGGCCCCACATTTCATATGTAAAACATGTGTTGAACATTTGCGACAGTGGACAACTGGAAAGAGGAAGTGCCTAAAGTTTGGTGTACCAATGGTTTGGAGAGAACCGCGGAACCATCATGACGACTGCTATTTTTGTCTCGTTAATATTAAAGGCATAAATAGAAACAATAGACACAAATGGACATATCCTGATCTAGATTCTGCAAGAAGGCCTGTAGTGCATTCGGAAGAAATACCCGTTCCATCATTCAGCAGTCTACCCAAACTGACAGAAGATGATACAGAAACATCAACGTCTGACGAAGTTAAAAGAATTCAATCAGAAAACGACAGCGATTTTGAAGCAGATTTAGCAACTCCGCAGTGTTTCAATCAAGAAGAACTAAACGATCTTATAAGAGACCTGAATCTCTCAAAGGAATCCGCTGAATTACTTGCATCCAGATTAAAAGAAAAAAATCTACTTTGTCGAGGTACTAATATTACTTATTAAATTTTTATGTGATTAGTGACTAATGTAATTATGTAAATTAAGTTTTTGCAATAAATACTTAAATCCATGTGTCTTTGTTTTTTTTAACTGTCAATAGTAATATTATATATTATAACAGTTATAACGTAAATTATATACACAATTTTTTAAAAAATCTCAAAAACTAGATCTGATAGACAAAATCTGAGAACCTTTTTACATTCTGCATCCAAAAATTACTCAGGAACAGTTAAAAAATCGCAGGCACCAAAATGTGTGTTGGCCTGTGTTATAGGTTGTTTTTCATCATAATACTGTAAAACTTAATTTTTCATTAAAAATGTTTTTCAATTATTAAATTCCTGTTATGTATATCTAACCAATCCCAAACATCCCATCTTTCCTTGTCAACTGACGAAGATTACCAGTTGATTAGGCTATATTGGGTATAAATTTTGCTACATAGGTAATTATACCTAAAAATCTGTGTAGTTCTTTTGCATTATTTGGAATAGGGATATCTCTAATTGCTTCGGTTTTGTCATTATCTATCGTAATAGCTTTATCTGTAAGAATGTGACCTACATACCTAACTTCTCTATTTTTAAATTTACATTTATTTCGATTACACTTTACACCATGTTCTTTTGCTCAAAAATGGGTAATTCATAATGTTCGCGTAGTAGTTATTTATTTAAATTTTGTGGATCTAAACATACCCTTATTTGGTCATTGGGTTTTTTAACTATTACTATAGGTAGGGTTAACAAATTTCGTTCGTGCAGTGAAATTAGATATTATCTGATCATCGACCATTCTATTCAATTCTAACTCTCTAATTTATCGATTAATTAGAATGCTACCGTCCTACATGGAACTACTACTGGAATATGATCTTGTTTCAAATGAAACTTAAACGGGCTCTTATTAATTTTACCAATACCCGTAAATAAAGTAAGTGCTTTTCTTAATCTTCATTAACGATCTTAAGGAGTATCTGCAACTTAACAGGTTGTTTTTCGCTGACGATGTCAAGCTGTTCGCCACTATCGTGTCGTACAAGGACTGCATAGGTCCTCAGAGTGAGCTTGAGGCGATGGAGAGTTGGTGTAACAATAACAAGCTATGTCGAAATGCTAAGAAGTGTAACTGCATATCTTATTCGAGAAGGAAAACTGCTTGTAATTTTCAGTATCGACTTAGACAGACTGTTCTCGCGAGATGTGCAACTTCTACCGATTTGGGTGATTGCTCTGAGTTGCTGGCTGAGATTGATATAAATGTTCCACGCCTGGGGAGTCGTAACGGATTGATGTTTTACTGCAAACGTCCAGTTACTAATCTATACACGAAATCGCCAGTTTTTGTGATGTGCAATAATTTTAATATGATCTGTAACGATTGCGACATATTTGATTGATCGGTGCACGACTTATGGAAACTGCTCGTAATTTTTTTAGGGTGTGATGTAATGTGATGTAATAGTAAGATAATGTAATGAAAGTAAATGTCTACATCTGAATTTAATTTGTTATTTTGTTCAATATTAGTCCGTTTGGTTTCTTGATTGTGATTGTTTGTTTGATTTGGATGTATTTAATTTGCTGTAATTTGATTTATTATCTTCTCTTTCTATATTATCTACAGAATTGCTTATTCTAATTAAGTTTAGAGTTTGTACAATATTTATACCTAGTATAGGAGCTGAATTAACATTTGTTTTCATAGCAATAAAGTTTAACACTTTAACTACCATGTGTACCCAATATGGTACACAACTATCTTTTATGAATAAACTGTGTGACCATATATGACCACAAGCACTGGTTACATTGAATCCGATGTGTACACTAGGCGCTCACGCTATCTATTAAAATATATGTACATTTCGTTTGCTCTAGTTTATGACTAAAGTTTGGCTAAATAGTTTCGCTGCCAATTCAAAGATGCAAGCACTATTCAGACTTGTTGATTGTCATTTTGTTTACATATTTATTTTTATTATTTTCTGCCATTATTTGTGTTTCGTTCCTTGTATGAGTCGTATGTTGAATGGAAAAATGAGTCGAAAGTTTTTAAACTGTAACGAGTTGGAAGAAATTGCGGACAATATGAGTGATATTGAATATGAGTGGGACACCGATGACTCTCTACGAGACCCGGATTATGAAAATTCAACTTCATCGGAAAGCTCTAGAAGTGAAATCGACGTTGGTTTAATTAACTACTCCACTGGTGTACGACGCGGTATAAAATGGTATAGAAAGGTTGCCATAGAATTACTTAGAAATACTGCTCTGGTGAATGCTCATATAGCATTATTACGAAGAAAACTATCTGCATAACGAAGTTTAGAGAGGCGATTGCAAACAAAACTTTTTGTGATAGAAATAGTGTGGTGAATATTCCCACTCAAATAATTTCTAGAAGTCATAAACTGGTTGAAGTACCATCAAGGGGTAGATGTACCAGATGCTATAAAGGAAACAGTGAAAAAAATGGTCGGGCCACACTTCTCGAGTGAAGATGAATTGTCAAGGGTGTGAAGACAAATTTTTGTGTATGAAATGTTTTTTTGATACCCACAACTGCAATTTGCAGAAATAAAAAGCGTGACAAAATATGGTACACATAGTTTGAAGTAAATAAGTAGAAATTTTTGTACCTAAACTGCATGTACCATATCTTGACACACTAAAAAACTAAATTTGTTTTTCTAAAAATTTTATTTTTCTATCTTATTTGTATGATTACTAGAATAAAATATAGTTTTTTTGAAAAAAATCTGTTTCCGTTATTTTTGTCCACTTAGCAAGAGAACATGCAGTAGTGAAAGTGTTAATATACAGGGTGTTTCAGAAAGACATGGCCAAATTGCTAGAGGTGATAGAATTGCTCAAAATAAGTGCAGCTTTTTTTCAGTTGTTGGTTTGGTTATTTGTTTTTAATATGGTATGGGAAGATTAAGGCAAATTGTTTTTGTTTTCGGACTTGTTTATTTTTTTTAGATCTAAATAAAAATGTTCATGTTCCAACCACACCTGTATACATGAAAGATTAAATTAAGCCACTGAGGTTAAGACCAATTTGTCTTGAAACATGTCTGTCCGAGTGATATCGGTTGATTCTACGATTTAAACATCTATAAAGCACATTTTGTGGAACAGGCATAGTTTTATTTTCCAATAAAATAAATAACATAATTATGAGCGTAATATAATAATGTTTTGTTAAGCAAGCCCGTAACATATAATATAATAACGTTTTATGATTTATTTTATTACTACAGAAGCCGAATAAATTAAATTTGTTGGAAAATATATATCTAATTATGTTTTATGCGTAAAAAGTAAAAATATGGTAAATTGTGTGGGTTTATTACATTCAACAATAGGCCAAAGAAGTTATATGTATATTGGCCAGAAATTGTTTAATCTACTTCCTGTTGAGTACAAACAAAAGATCCGTACTAAAGGATTCGGAAAACATTTAAATGTGTGGTTAATAATAATTATGTAAGCTATCATTAATTGCAAAACACAACTGATAATGCACGGCTGTCTAATTCGAGGGTTTGATGCTGTTGTGAATCGATTTTTGTATTGGTTTTGTTAATTCGTACTTTGACTGAGTATTGTTATTTGTGAATGTTATTTATATTGAAATCAATATCAAATTATATGAGAAACGAGAATGTACTGTAATCGGAACGGATGATCTGGAATGCATTCGTGATTGATTTGAGGTTACTGACAAGTTTTTAACTTTGTGATCTTTAATCGAATCTTGGTGTGTTACCATTTCTTAATTAAATTAATTTTTCACATATTTATTAAACTATTGTTTCGTCTATACTATGTAATGTATTTTCTTTCTTTCATGGTTTTAATAAATATTATTATTATTATTATTATGGAAAATATGCTGGAATATGTGGTGAAATATCGAGCAAAGATGTTTCAACACAACGTACCATTATGAGGGTATCAACAAAAAGGCAGAGATTTGTGAGTTAGTATATTGAAAACCAGCGAAATTCAATTAGAATAACCCGTAATCTCTTTTATGGCTCAGAATGATTTTAAAAACGTATCAGTTCAAATTAGCCCCATGAAGGGCACATCGTTCAACTGCCAGAACATGGGAATCTGTTTGAAAACACACACCAAATTTTACAATAATTATGGTTTTTGTTATGAGATCATTTTTCCATTTCATTCCGTATTATTAGTTTAATTCAATCAAAAACGGCATCAATGGACATTTTTCTGTTATCTAATTTAGAAAATAGTGTCTAATACGTTTAACTAATATTTGAATTTAAAACCTTCATTGCTGGGAGAACAAAAAATACAAAAATCAGTTCTCAAAAATGAATATGATTCATTTTTGCTCCAAATATTGCTAATACTTAGAATATTCTTATTTTAGTACCAAACATGAAGTGACAACATTGCTACCTTAATCTGCCAAGGTTAGTTTAGAGTAGTTACAGACCTAAACAAACAACCTTTGTATATCCCCTATTAACTTCCAGTGACCACAACATTTCAGCAATTAGATACATTGTAATTACATCAAAACATTTATCCGCTATCCTATCCCTCTTTTCAGTAATTATCGAATGAGGAACCGAGCCAATGAATTACATTTCTGACCTCTATTCGAGATCTCAGTTAATTCCGAATACCATTATTGTGGAGTTTAACTTGCTACTACTAAACACATTCATAATTCACAGCGAAAGGTTTGGTAAACCCCGAACAATCCCCATAACTGCCGTTAAAATAGGCAACAGTAATAAATGACATTGCATTTCTTGTTGCCTATGCCTACCCCACGAGTTTTTGGCTGCGGTAGAGGAAAAGTCGTAAATTTACAAACACTATAATAACTGCGCTATGCGATGACCAATTTAATTTCATGAAGAAACCTGTCATAATAGCCGAATTTATTGTTTTGCATTATTCCGGTGGGGAAATCTAAAGCACGTTATATATTTTAATGAGTTTTTAATTAAATACTTTTCAGTACTATCTAAGGGTAGACAAATAAACACCTCTATGAGGATGTTTTAGGTATTATTGCTACATATTGCCATGCTCTAACAATTAATTTCACCGATTAACATCACCTTCTTTCAATACTTTTTAGTCGAAGAGGTGCTATGAATCACCGTATAGGGGAGAAAAATATTGTACGTAAAATCAATCAATGGTTATCGTCTAGGTCCTTAATATTATAAGCAAATCTGTTTGAATGCATTGAAGTAATGAACGTTATAATATGAAACAAAAAAAGCAACACATCGAAAAACACATCACAATTTTTGTGAGAATACCTTGAACTGAATTTCGAAAAATTACATTAACATAATATTATTTATTAATATTTTAAATACCACCTAGAGTGTTATATTTAAAATATGTTATTAATCCTTAGAAAATTGATAGTGCTGTCTTTGTCGTCGAAAATCGTCTGTCTATATGGAAAATTTGTTTTTTGCTGCATCCCAACGGGTACTTTTCAAGGGCATTTAATGCGACCACACTATTTTATTAATTAATTTAATTACATCTGCAAAAGTTCATTTTGTGTGCGACGCAGAGCGAGATATCAACTATTTCCCATCCATCTGACGGCTCTCATGACACTGTCACTTTAGGTTATTATCACTTTTTCAGTAATATTACTTCAAATACATAATGACAACTTCTAAATTCACTATATGGAATAACCATTTTATAACACTACAATATACAACAGGTTGATAGAAATTGATCTTAAACATGAAAATTATGCCGAAAACTCTTAGGCTACTAATGTAAACAAAGAAAATAATAATGACGTGAACTAGAAGTGTCAACTAAACTAAAATAAGTGCCACCAACGTTAGAAAAAAATACTACCAAATTATGACAAACCAACGAACCATAATAGAGAGATATGGTAGTCCTAAACATTAACTAGCCGACATTTAACAAATTTTCCAGAGTGCAATCAAATAAATTTTAAATGTTTAGAAATTTTTAGCATACAGTTTAAATTTATATACGGGGTGAGTCAGAAATGTATTTGTTTATTTTTTTAAGGACAGAAAAGTAATATTTTCAGTATTTTTTTGATTTTTTAGATTTGAATTCAATATTTTTTAGAGGTGAAACTATAAGCTCATAAAAAAATTTAATTTGAAGTTTTTTTATATATATTTTTTAAGTTTCACAGTATTTTTAGGTAGAATGGGCTCATAAATTTTTATACCGGGTGAATGTGTCCCATTTAAAATTTCACCAGTTAGGTAGTTGGGACCTATATTATTAAAATTAAAATACAATATTTGTTATCAGGTTTCTGTGGCGTCATTGGTAGGGCGTTTGTTTTTTTTTTTTTAATTTTTTCTTTTTAAATTTTTTTCTGAAATTTTTTTAAATTTTTTTTTTTTTTAAACTTTTTTTGATATTTTTTTTTTTATTTTTTTGTTTTTATTTTTTTATAACTCTCAATAACTTTTTTCATACATAAAACTATCACAAAATGACTGGGAAATCCCGCAAGGGATTTCTTGTTATTATATATATTATATGATTACATTTTTAGGTTCTACTACGTAAGATCCTATACATGTTCCTTGTCCTATGCTTAAGTGAAGCCGTTTTTGACGTATATCAAGCTTTATGTCAAAATTGACTTTTTAAGGGTAAATATTAATCACATTATGAAGTATGATGAGGAAGGTGTGTAGTTGTATATGTGAGAAGAATTAAGGTCAAAGGCACACCATATGGTATAAGTGAGGTTAGGATGTGGATTGGTGTTAGTAAGGTGTTTAGGAAGAGTGTTGATTGTGTTCTTAATGGTAAATCGTTATTTTCTATATTTATGTTGAGTATATGAATCGAGTGGACTGAAAGTAACGAGTTACTGATGTGGTGTTTACCTATGTTATGCCTTATGTTTTGGTGTCTATGACTTGAATGTTTCTACTAAGTGTGGTCTATAAAGAAATGAACTTATAACCTTACAGTTTTAATTGAGCGGTGTTTCCGCAAGCCTTGAAAATTTCTAGGGTTATTCCTCTGCCAAAGGGAAATAGCGCGCAGAAGATAAGCGAAGGAAGAGCTATAACTGTAGTGCCAGTTTTATCCAAGATTTTTGAAAGTACAATAAAACAACAAATAGTTTTTAGGATAACTTCTTGTATTTGTCGGACTAATATAGTTTTAGAGCAGGAAGGTCGACGGTTGGTGCTGTAACAAAACTGATCGACAAAATAATGCAGGGGTTTGAGGGGAGAGAATATGTTTTCTGTGACCTAACGAAAGCTTTTGATTGTGTGTCATACGAGATTCTACTTCAGAAATTGTTTTATTCTAACTTTAGTAATGACTCACGATTTTTAATACAATCATATCTTAAAAACGGACAGAATTTCGTTAAACTAGACATGAAATCGGATTTTAGGGCTACGCAACATGGAGTGCCACAGGGGTCTGTTTTGGGTCTAACTCCCTTTGTATTGTACATAAACGATGTTGAAGTGGGACCTGCGGCAGAACTTCTGCTTTTTGCTGATGACACTTCACTAACAGTTTCAAATAAAAATCTTCCGATTCTACTGCCTAGACCAGATGTTGACAATGAATCAGATATACAAAGAAAATGGGACACAGTTGATTTAGATGCAAAATCGGAACTTACATAGTACTAAATTCACTTTCAGAATTATAGACTTAAAAAAATTGTAACAAATCCAAAGTAAAAAAATTACCAATGTAAAGTTTCTGCTAGAAATGCAAATTTTTAGTTGAATATGCGTGTAATATATAAGAAAAAAAAAACTGTTTAGGCTGTTGATAACGATCTTTTATTTTAACTTATTGATAGAAACAATATTTTTCAGCTAGTACAGTGTATTAGCAATTATTAACCAAAATCTATCACCATTAAAATTGGGTAACTTGACTTTCTCCAATAGATCACCTTGTAAATTTTGCATAGGTAATATGCAGATTTTAATTATTATGCGCATGAATTTTGTTAAGAGTTCGCTTGAAATGCGTTAATTTATTAATCTGACTAGATGATGTTAATTATTTTAAAATACTAAACCCAGTTAAATTCAAATTTAAACAAACCATAATAATTATTATTACTGATCTAATTAACCAAATTATTAAATACTAATATGAACTACTACATCGTAATAATAAGAATAATAATATCCAAATTGAAAGTAAACGAATCCTAATGCAATATTATAAATAATTCCTATTTTCTAGTAGGCACCGAATGATTCTCTTTTTGATTTGGTTCATTTAATTATTTGGGTAAATCTGAATTTAACTGTGTTTTGTTTATTAAAATAACTAACATCATCTTATGACTAACATTTCTGATGTGAGCCTGCTAGGTTTTTGAAGTAATATCAAAAAATCAGGTCTGTGTAATAGAAAACGTATTTTGAGCAAAAATGAAGCATTTTCATTACTGACATATTTCGCAAAGGTAGTTACAAACAAATTGAATGCTCAATTTAACGGAAATTTATCTAAGAATTGTACTTTACGTTTTTGTATCCAGTGTTACCTCACAAAGTGGAAAAAGTAATAACGAAGTTCGCAACTAAAAATCTACAGGTATAGATAGTATACCAATAAAGTTTATAAAAAAATCTTCTGATATATTTTGTCCTGTACTAGCTCAAGAGAGCACGTGTTGTCCCTGTAGGTATAGAAAAATTCAATAGCAGAGAGATATTGAGAATTACGGGCCGATAGGTTTGTTGAGTAGGTACTATATCCAAAATAATTGAGAGTATTATGGGGGAGAGATTTTGAATGTTTGTAATGTGCTGAGTGGATGCCAGCATGGTCTCAGTGAGGGGTTCTCAACTGAAACCACAGCAACATACACAGACAGCTCGATCACTCTTTTGGCGGGAACGGTTTGCGCCGATCCCCTCGCGCCGGCTCTATGCTCCGCCCATTAGGGGAAAAGACTTCTTTGACGTGCAGTCGGGAGGTCGGTTTTATTTATTGTGCGCTTAGCCGGCATAGTCATGCGTATAATTTTGTTTTTGAAAGTAAAATGAGT
Source organism: Apoderus coryli (assembly GCA_911728435.2). Taxonomy (NCBI): domain Eukaryota; kingdom Metazoa; phylum Arthropoda; class Insecta; order Coleoptera; family Attelabidae; genus Apoderus; species Apoderus coryli. The sequence continues at coordinate 5,510,427 of OU452213.1, read as the reverse complement.
GACAAAAAGCATTAGGACATCATTTAAGAGTTAGAATATATTACACCTTAAAAACAATAAATGATAATTGTAGAAATGGCAACAAAAATAAACTAATAATATGGAGAAATTTGTAACATGTCTATAGCTCCTTTTATTGGTACAAAATATAGGTATTATCATTTATGTTATGTTGTTTTTTTGTTCATTTACTTTTTTGTATGTGTTAATGAAAAATTAATTTTGTGACATTATTTATTACCCTTAGTAGACCATTATTATTATTAATATAAGTAAGCATTGTTATTTACTTTCTTGTCAATCTGTGAGTTTTAAACTATTGGGCAATAAAACTTATAAAAAACTTAAGCTACCCAACTTTATTGTATTATTATTTTTACCCTTTCCTTACAAACTAAAACTACATTGATAGAACACCCTGAGACCGTCAACAAAAGCTTGTGCATGTTGAGTGGAGATGTTGGTACAACCATGATTAATTTGGAGGAAGCGACCAATTGCATTTGCTTCGTCCGGGGCAGGAATCCTCAAGAAATCACCAACATAATGCTGGTTGCTGTTATTATAATCCTCTCCCCGTAGAGATAAAGAGCTGTCAAACAGATACTATTTAAAAAAAAGTTAAATTTCTTTTTGACGAACAACGCATTCTATAATTTGCAAGAGTTTGCTGCTGTTGTTCAATAATTTTTCTGTCTTGTAAATTTTTTGTGTAATTTTAGCTGTCTTATGTGTGTTACTTCTTATCTAGAATTTTGGTCCCTGACTGTAATGTTTATATTTATGGGCCTGTATATTTATTTATTTATCGATTGTACTAAGTGCTAGTATTGTTTTTACTCATAAAGTGGGATATTATTATATATTTTATATTATAGAAGATTGTATTGACGCATTTATTTACAAAAGAATGTGAATTTTTGTTGTGGTTCTAATTTTAATTCAGTTTTTGAGTGTATCATTCTTTGTTGTGTTTTTTAGTTTTACTTGACGTGCCAATATTTGTTGATGTACCAACTTATGACTAATAAAGATATTATTAATATTATTTATTAATTTATTACTAATAATTTGCTTCAGTCCTGCTAGAATCAACCTGTAGATTCTTCAACGGTAATGTTCACCATGCTCTTAATATACAGCACTTATAAAGTTTTATATGGCTTAAAATTTGGGCTTATAGCAAAGTCAATCATGTTAAATATTAACACATCGTGGACCACAACGTTTTCTCTATAATACTAGATTAGTGAAATGGGGAAAATAGAACGGAAGGTATAAATAGATGGAGAATTTAAGTAATCCCTAGAGTGAATAACTGACTGGCTTAGAATAACGTATGGAAATATTGGCTTGTCCGTGTATATTCATCACACATGCAAAGAGGAACTCTAACCTAAGATAAACAGATATACATAATGGATGACAAAGATGGAGAATGTGGTGGACACTGCTAGGGTTAAAGTTATTAGTAGAATTTTTTAGCCAATTTATTTATTATTAATTTAATACAACTTCTAAACAGTTCTGCGTTGGTCTCGAAGATCATATGAAATTACATAGTGATAAAAACCCATTGTTTTTTTATGCGCCCATTATATAATATATTATTTGATATGGGAAACAGTGACACCCTCCAACTAGCTTTTGTATATAATAATAGTTCGACATTTAATTTATATGAAGATGTTTTGATGGATCAAAAGTGAGACCACTCAATAATTGAAACATCTGCTTATCTTTTCTAGTATATGCTTTTATCTTTGGGCTCATTCATAAACATAAACTGAATATTCTCGATTAGAAAAAAGGTCGTTCTTTTAGGTACCTAACAATTCCTTAAGATAATATTCTTATTATGATATGTTAATAATATTCTTATTATGTAGATGTTGTAAAATATTGACGAAAGATTATATTTGTAGGTAGAAAACTATATAATTATGAGACACATCCATAAAACCCAAACACAAATACAGGATAGGACAAAAGTAAATTCCATTGCCCGTGCGTCTTATTACACTAGTTTGACTTTTTCAAGTGCAACTCTCTTCTTTTAAAGCATTTGTAATATGGCTAAAAGAAATGTTTTCTTTTATGTGTTCGCAATTCCCCGTCGTTCCCCTAACAAGTGTACTAAATTGTTATCCATTATTCCTAAAACTGTTGGAGGAAACTTACAAAAACGGAAAAAATCCTCAAACTTTTGACGCCCTGTATCTCGGAAGCAAAGCTTCCATGGATATAATATGTTTGTATAAGTTTTTCATTTTAGAAAATTATATTAGAAAAGTTGTTAAAGTCCTCCACAAAAACTTGACTCACCCTGTAGAGTATAAGCGGTATTCACGATATTTATAGAGCTTTCGTAACGGTATTAACACAGTGCTTATATAAACATTTAAACATATAAATGATTCTAAGAATTGTAACCAAATAATAGATACTTTCATCAATACATAGATAATATTACCCTCAATGATATTTCATTCCTATATCCTGTTAACTGACTTCTCATATAACCACATACTAGTGTATAAATCGAGATATAAATATCAACTCCTTTTCCATCTGTTTCAGGATGAAAAACGTTTACAATATCTGCAACATCATGATGAAGCGATTTAAATTCTAAACCATATCTCGAAGCCAGCCAACTAGCCTCCAACGATAAGAAACAATATGTGGCTGCATTTCTACATTTTGATGTTATTGCTTGGCATTCACAGTCACGCAGCAGTAGCAGGAAAACAGTTCTGTGGTGGGACATTTACCGCAGCTCGAGGCATTCTCCATACACCCAACTTTCCCGGTAAGCAAAAGCGAGCCCCAAATATTTGCTCTTTTGTGTTTGTTTTACTATATGGGCAAAGTTTTAAACTGATATGAAATTTTGTATAATTAATAATGGGTTTACTGGAAATTACGAATACAACCTTTTTTACATAATACGTATGTGCTTGTGTGTGTTATAGTAAACTATTTTGCGGTAAACACTAAAAAGTTTTTAGCATTATTAAATACTTTAATGTTTTATAGTCAGCGCATAAACTAAGAGAGATAATTGGAGAGAATCACAGTATAGGGCAGTACGTGCGAAATTTGAGTCTTGGAAAACATTAAAAAATGTTGATTGATTACAGATATGATAGTAATAATAATCTTTATTGCCCAACAGTATCCCATATACACCATTACAAAAAAACAAACAATATACATACAATTAATTCATTATTATTATATTCCAACTATAACAAGAACTTTAAACAAACATTCTTAAGTAAAAAAAAAAGATAAAGAAAAGAAAAAAAATGACATGGTTTGAGGGTAGCACGAAAATTATTAGAAACAATAAACCTACCGGGTGTACATATAAGATAGGACACCGGCTCTAGCTCGAAAACTAATCATGTTACGGTTTTGGAAATATTTTTGTTAGTAAAAGCGGACAAAGGAAATCGCTGGAAAATAGCTTTAGTTTCCTAATATATCCGCTAGAGGGCGTAATTCTAACTCTAAATTGAAAAACACTTTAATTAAAAATATACTGATATTACGTAAGTGTTAAACTTAATGAGAATGATCTAACTGCCATACTAAAACTTTTTCATATAGGCCTTTTTTCCGTATCTTCTTAAATAAATGGTGGAGGAGCCGCAGAATGTTGGTTTGTAAAAAGTTATCTAACTTTCTTATTGATAGTCCAATTTTTATAAAATTAAGCTCAGTTTAAAGGAAATGTTTGGGAGTATGAAAAAAAGGATCGGTGCTTTTATTTATTTTTACCCAATACTTTAAACTGCTCAAATCATAAAAATAAAATCTTGAAAATTAATCAACTAGTGTTGAAATGAATCAATTAATAATGCCTTTAAATAATTTTACAATGACAGTTGTTGCGCAAGTATACTAGCCTTCAACGTCCTTAGACAATTTAGTGAACAGTTAAAAATATCGCAAAAATCGCATACACAGTTATAATTCTTGCACATAATTTGAATAGGCGATCTAGATAAAATATTAATTTTAGCGCGTGCCAATTGAAATGTCAAACAATGTCGACTTGAAGGTCTAGGGATCGCAAAATAGAATTTAAAAATTACATATGAAATTTAATGCGACCGTAGATGAGTTTGTATATGACACACAAAGATGCTACAAATCTTCGACATTCCAAAGTGCTAAACTGATAATAAATAAATATCATAAATAAATGTTATGCAAGACTTACAAAAAATGTAGTCTAAGTTTTTAAAAGATACTGAAAAATTATAAAGTCTAACTTTTCCTGATTCTGTATTTTGCATAGAAGCAGCTGCGGAAACAGAATTTGAATAATAATCTAATAATGACCAGGGGGACAGGAGGATTGAGAGTTTTACTGACGTTAATATAATTAAGGTAGTTGACATTTATGACATACGTTGAATTATACTAGGTAATGAAGGACCGTGATGTGATGATTAAGTAGTGAAAGACCGTATTAAAATTAGCATTTCAAATATAAGGGTTATTTTTAATATAAAGCTGATTTAATTATTTGTATTCTGCGGTATATTAAATCTTGATAACTTATGTGTACTTAAATATTAATTATAACATTTCTTATAATTTTTAATGGTTGAGCCTCTTGTTTGAGGTTTTAAGCAATTCTTCAGCGACTAATTTTTGTACCATAGCAGTTTCTATTCTTTCTTGATTGCGGAAAAAATTACCTATGAGAATTTTTGCCCATCAATAACACCCAGTTTTCAAAAATTTTAACGACTCACCTTATGTTTTTTACTATCAAATAAATTTTTTTTTTTTTCACAAAGTGTAGGTATGTATACATGTTTGAATCCATATTATAACTTATGGCACTTGGTAAGAATTCTTTGTAAGCTTTATTAATGCCACTAAAAATGGAACAAAAAAGTTGGTTTGGCTAATTCGAACATCTATACAAAAGTATTTTGTGGAATAGACGCCTTCGATTTATAAATTATAAAGATTTTTAATTTAAAATAGACCGCTAGTTATGTACTACAATCTGCAACCTGAGAACATGATTTTAATTCATAATCCTGACCACCTGAAACGCTGTTGTCGGCTTCATATAGATTAATAATTCCCTGCGTTCTTCTCTTTGTCTGTTGTATGGTAGAGCTGAGGTGGATTCTTCTGTAACTGAAAACAAACTCCCTGATCGTAAAAATATAACAGCAGATTAGGCATAAACACTGGCATCAACAAACAAGTGAATACTCCAAGTATCTTGTGTGGCTTCGGAAGAATTTAGTAACCATCTGGGAATTTTCAAGTTGATAAGTAGGTTAAGTTCTTTAGCCCAAACTAAAAAATTTGATTTTTGATCAGTCCCATGGAATTTTTATTGACCACATTTTTTGTAGCATAATTTTTGCAAAAAAACAGCATGAAGACGTTACTCCAATAGGGTCAAAAATTCTATTAGCTAAAGACAAAATCGATCTCTTTGTCACTTTTTCAAAATTAATGGAATCAAACAAATCAAAAGAAAGTTCTAAATTGTCGTCAAATCGATTCCACTTCAACTCCAAAACCGGTGAAACAAAATTTCTTAGTTAATATCGTCGTTTCCCATCCGCGTAAATCAAATTTTTCTTTTTCCATAACAACTTCCGATTGGGAAATAAACTCTGAACATTCATCTTCAGTGTTTAGACTAGTGACACAATTGTTAACATAAAAACTTTTTCTCAGTCATAATAGCATGTCTTTCGAAAAGGAAGATTTTCCATCAGAAATATTTTTAATTTGATTGGCTAAATGATGCTGGATAACAGCTCCAAGATGAAATGGACTACCCGTCAAACCGAAAACAACTCTAGTATGTCGAAAATATATTAAACCTGAATCATCGTACCAAAGAAATCTAAGAAAATCTCTAACAAATTTTAACATACCAATTTGAAGGAAAGCTTTCTTGATGTCTGAAATCACACCAAATTTTCCAAGTCTGAATTTAATCAAAATAGAAGGAATCGTTTCAATATAATTCGTGCCTTTTTCCAAACATTGATTTAACGAAGGATGATTTTTCTCGTGAGTTGATGCATCAAAAACAGGTCTGTATTTAGTTGTACACACCACTTTATACAATGTATAAAAAACAATAATATTAATTCAAAATATACGAAGTGTATTTCCAACATTCCTTGATCTTCATCTAACATTAGCGCAAGCTTATAGCACTGTGAATTTCCGGTGCCGATCCACTTCCTTACAGGTCTAATGAGAATCGGCCTAAAATTTTTCTCGTGATGAGCCCGTGCATTGCCGTTGGAAATCTGCTTAAAGCATTTTCTTGGGTTTACAACCTATATAATTTCAAATTATAATGTAATATTCAGGATGGTTTATTAGATAAAATAATCCTATGTCTCGTTTTACAAAACCGTCTAACCTTCCATCTGCCGTGAATCACCATGTATGAATCATAGCCAGACAAATATAAATAAAAGGCATAACTTAATTACCATAATCGCAATGGCTCTATGAATACACTGTAAGCTCTTAAATCAAGAATATAAATTATTTATGCCTGCTGTGTTTAACTCTTTCACATCACCAGGATATTCCTTACATTTATTTGAGACTCGAATGTACATTTTCAGGTCCCTTCACCACACCAATACGATGTCAATGGGTCATTGATGCGAGCAACACGGCTACAGTCAATACATCAATAGTTGTGTACCTGACACAGCTATTCACCTACGAAGGTAAGAAACATTACAGTCAATGTATTTTGCTATCATTGGTAAAAATGGGAGATCGATAGATGGTTTTAAAGTAAAATACCAACGTATCCATTTTCTTTCGTGATAGCATTGAGTTAGTTTCTTTAACATATTAGATCGTACAGTTCTGTATATTCAGCTCTGGACCAATCCACTTAGCAAATGTATTTGTCATTATTATGTGATCCAGCAGAATGTATTAGGATTGACGGCGATATTTTCTACCGCTGCCGCTGTCTTGTAAAGTAAGTAGCTTACGATAAACCATTCTACCAAACAAGTGTAAACTTACTGGGCATTCTTTAGAACAACTCGGCGCCAAATACTTAATTATAATTATCATTAATTATAAATACTAAACTGTCAATTTGGTGGGTTTGTATTGTCGGCGTTGCTATGCTGATTTTTCATGCTAGACGCTACTTTTGTAATTACCAGGAAATTTTGTCCGTGCGTACGGGTAAATGAAAAACAGCATTACAATGTACTACATTTTCAAATCATGATTGAACATATAATAAAGGCATTTGAAGACAGTCGTAGAAAAAATGTATTTCTTATACCGCTCATTCTTTTTGTGATCGTGGCATATAATAGGGCGTGGCCAGTTTGATGTTCTACTACAGGGGAGTCTTAAAAAGTACAGGGTGGTCCAAATTGGACACTTTGGATAGGAAACACCGATTTCTAGAGGAATTAGAAGAAAACTAACCTACATGTCACTAGCTCAATTTTCAAACGAAATGAAATGCTGTAAAATACATTTTTAGGTCGACTGGGATGATTGTTGTTACTTAGGTATCTTATGTTGGAGTTCGTTCAAAAGATTAACCAGTCACTACCATTTGTAAAGCAAGAAACAATACGATTTTATAATCACTTCTCTATCTCCCGAATGAGCGACTGGACAAAAACCCATTGTTTTTTTATTCGCCCTTTATATATATTCTTTGATATGGGAAACCGTGACGCCCTCCAATTAGCTTCAGTATATAATAATAATAAAAGTCCGACATTTAATTTATATGAAGGTATTTCGATAATGTTGAAAGTGACCACCCTATAACTAAAACATCTGGTTATCTTTTCTAATATATGCATTTATCTTTTCAACTAACTCATAAACACACATATATTTTCGACTAGAAAAAGGTCCTTTTCTAGGTATCGATTCTTTATCACAGGCACCCAAGATAATAAATTTATTACATACAGATGTTGTATAATATTTACAAAAATATTAGACTTTCAAACATGTTAGGTATAAAACTAAGAGAAAATATCCAATAGAGAATGTCCGATTTCCCAAATTATTATATATATATAAAGGCTCTTAAATGTAATGGAATATACAAAAACATTGTATAAACAACAATACTTAACAGCATAAACTCTACACTAAAAACAATAAAAAGTAAAAACTAAAAAACCACAAAAATTAACAAAAGAGAATAACAAAACTTACTACCCATGATTCTCCCCGCTCATGCCAATTTATTAATAATAGTATTATTAATTATTATTATTATATATATATATATATATATTTGAACATATTATTAGTATTAATTATTTATAAATAATTATAACATTTAAAGTTTGATTATTTTAACTAAATATTAAAGTGAAAAGGACACAAACGTTTTGCAATAAAATTTATTCATAAATATATTAATAACATCATTTAATAATTATTGTTATATGTTTCATAATATCAATACATTTCTAAATCCATATGTAAGCATTTTGATAATTCGGATGAAAATTCACACCCATCATCGATATCTGCAAGATATAGGTATTAAGTGTTAGAGACACGTATTTGAAATACGATTTAAATACCTTTAGTTGTTAATCGAGCAAAGCACCTTCTTGTGTCCCTTAATGCTTTGATTCGGGTTAAATCGGTGGTGTTCATATGCTCTTGTAACCATTTTATTATTAAACTTTCAGACGGTGATCTATCATCATCTAGCTGTTGTGCAAAATAATATATTTATAGCAAACATATAGTAATTATTATCAAAATGGTATAGTGCTTGAACAAATAAACCAACTCCACACAATCATTGAAACTGGGTTCGGTTATTAATTAAATTCCATACTCCTTCAAAGTAACAGTTTTGACAAAACCATAATTGAATTGAATTATGACATAGTTAGGTACATTTAATTGAATATTGTGTTTTTGACAAAAATATCATACCTACATTTCACAATTAAATTGGAATAAATTATCAAACATGCTGCATGATGAAATCTATTTTATTACTGACCACTGTCGCCAGTTTTTGTTTAGACAGAATGTTATATTTTTCCATAATTTGTGTGATTTTTTTAGTTTATTAGCATTGGTAAAACAAATTCAAAATCAGCTAGTGAAATTTTCACACACAATGTGCTTCTTATACTTATTTAATTACTTGTGATAAATATATTGAGTCAAGCATCTTGTTTCAGATATGTTGATTTTGGCTGATATGTCCCTAGACTAAATTAGTTTCTATTCGGATAATGCATCAATATATTTGAAGTCAAATATTAGGCGATTCTGTTTTCCACCTCAGCTCAACTGAATATTTTTTATTCAGCTGGAATGGACGCCTGCCATTAACAGAAACAAAAATTATTTTCTAAAGAGAGGCTAGTATGGCGTATGGACTGCATACAAGGGTTTTGTAATTTAAAGTATCAGATGATTTTTTGAATATGTAGAGCACAAATCCACTTTGAATTAAATAAAACTTACCTGATGCAATATTTTCTAAGAATCAAAACTTTCTTTTCAAACATAGATTGTTAGTATCGTTTCCTGCTGAGATTAGCAGCTTTTTTTATATAAACGACCATACCGAGATTTATTTTATGTAGTGATCTGACACGAGAGGGATATTTTATTTTACAAGTCTGGGGATTTTCAAGGTATTTCGTGACTTATCGCGAAATTCTGAAAAATTACAAGATAATCAGTGGAATTTTAAATTATATAGTTTAATATCTGGAAAACGAACGCCGCGCGCAGTCTAGCTTTTATTGCAGCATGCAAATATTACACGTATAAAAACATTTTAATCAATGATCACCGTGGGACACTCTATACATATAATATTATGTGTCACTGGTTATTTACTGAAATCTGTGGAGATGTAATGCCCGTATCTCTAGTAAGGCAGGGAGCTGAAGAAAAATTTTCCGGGAAACATGCCAAATATACAGGGTGATTAAAATTCGAGGTCCACCATGGGGATATCGCTTATTACAATAGTTGGACGGTATATTTATATTTGACAAAGTTATACATATGTCTGTGACCAAGAAAATGCCATCGACAAATAGTAAACATATTTATTTGTTTTCAAGATTTTTGAGAAAAATTCAAAATGGAGGTTTTGGTTTTTATTTAATTTATTCAACAAGTTATCCAAATATCAAAACAACATCTTTAATTCAACTTTTTTTTATCTACGATGTGGCAGTTACAGATTTTAATTCTGACGTTGTTTAGTTGCTGCGTAAAGCAAACCACATAAAATTTTAAAATTACTAGTCGAGATGATTAACAAAAAGAAAAACAACAAAATGTAATATTATAACTTAATTTCATTATCATTAACAATTTAATAATATTTTTCCTCGAGGTGACTTCAACGCATTACTCTTAAAATACTGCTAATGATGTAATACTTTCAAAAATACAATTTCTCTACAAATTTTGCTACTGATGATGAAGCTAGTGAGCTTCGAAACATGTTTGGTAGTTTAATCGACCTAACACATTAAGTGTAGTGTATTAAATTGATTTCGTGGAGTTTGACGTTTTATTTCCTATTACAATAAATATATGAGTTATTTGTGGGCAGACGTTGTTTTAATATAATTTATTTTTTTTTATTAAATAGTTGTTATTGCAATAATCCATTTTTTATATTTAAAACTTTTTTTTATTGTGTAAATTTGAATCTATCTGCACTTCCAAACAAAAAACATTATTTGAATTACCTTTATACTAAAATGCCTATGTTGGTATTTTGTGTTGCTGCCAAACTAACAATGAAAATTGTTCTTATGATTCGTGATGAATGAGAGTCCTAATATATTATTTGTTTAGAATCAGACTGTTTTCTAAAACACCCTGGAGAATTATTTTTATTTAAGGCTTTTCACTATATAATTAGACATTTCCCATTTTATAATATGCTTAAACGATACCCACTAATATAATAAATAATTATTAAAGCTTTCTTATAAAACTTTCTAAAGTATCTTCTCTTTATGTTTGCTAATGATAGTGTTGTTAGTTTTTGTGTATCTGTTTAATTTTGCTATAAAATAGAGCCAGATGTGTTCGTAAACACCAGAAGCAATTATTTCGATGGATATTTGCGCAACTTTGTAAACAAAAGACCGTTTAATCCCCTATATATATATTGAAAATAAGTGAGCCCAGCCATAGTGTCTTTTGGTTTCGATATATAGGACGTGGAAGTATTGCTTTTATAAAAACTAAAATTACTGAAAATTATAAAAGGAAATTGTGTCGGTAAATATTTATAATAAAGGAAAAGTAATTTTGTGGCAAAGCGGACAAAATTGCTAGTTTTACCTACACAAGGGATTTTGTTTAATTTAGCAGAGCCTCAGTCTAATTCTGTAGAACCAGACCTAGGCATGGGTCGCCAGATACTGGCGAATTCATTTCGCTCTTAGGAGCTGTTGAGCAGATATAATATAAATATTATGTAAAGCATACCATAGAATAATAACTATAGATAAGAAGGGTCAGTAGACGCTAAAAACGGCATCGACTCGTCGCAATCCCAGCCACATTTCTGGCCCGCTACTATATATACTATATCTATAAATACTATAAGATACTATACTATAACTATAAGCGGCGGCGAATTCGGCGAATTGCTTTTAAGACAGAGGTAACAAAGGTGCCGACACGAGGTGAAGTAACTGTATATAAACTGTGACCATACCATCTAAATACACGTATAGTAGATGGTATGGTTTACATAAAATTATATAAATATCTGGTGAATATCTCGCTGTGCTTAAAGGCAAGCCGATATTGTAGATGGACAACGACTATGGTATACTCTGTCGAACTTATAATATGAGCAAAATGAATTCGTCAGTATCTGTCGATCCAGGCCTCGATTTGGTTCTACTGATTTTGACTGAAGCTCTACTAAAATTAACAGATTATATTCTGAAGCACAAAAACATTTCATTTATGCGAATAGAAAAGATTTAAAATTTATATATTTCTATGCCGTGTTTCTCGGTAATTCACAGGGTTATTTACGACTAACGTAAGCAGATTCTTATAGGGAAACTATTTAAAAATTGTATTTATTTTCAACGCGAAATTAATAAGTAGATTTAATTATGTCTACATTGTGAACATAGTTATGTATTCAGCCAATATACTGGGGATTCCGAAATCGTTGTGTAAAACTTATGCAGCTGATGGGGACATTGTGGTGAACAACTTTTGCATAGAGACCCCTAAGAGTTATTTTCGCTTCAAAGACCAGTTATTGTTTTGCTTTAAATTTTCATTGTAATGGAGGCGAAAGATAAAGAAATAAGAAAAATAACAGTTTTCGTGTCTCAATTCAAACGTACCACCAGTGTGACAATTTAATTTTAGTCGAAATCGCAGCACTTTAGTGATCGACTTTCATGTTTTTGCAAAAAAATTTTTGGTTTTAACTGTGAAAATGGTTGAATTTATTTAGTATTTCACTAGGTAGTATTTACTAATGCATAGTGTGAGGAAAATTTAATTTGGTTTAATAAAAATAATGTAAATTGTAGTTTACCAACAAAAAAATTATTTACTTACCAATTCCATATATCCAAAAACACATTGTGGTATGCACTAAAATAAAAGCCGTTATTCACTAATAACAAAAGTGTTACTCTGTGGAATTTACCTCATTTTCATCGCTGCTAAATCGCCTTAACCGCAAATTGTTTCTATTTGTTTCATTTTTCAAGTGTTTTCTATCTCCATTGCTACTCTGCATATTATAAATGTTTGGATAGCGATTATAACCTGAAAATTTTAAACTAATGATAAATAGAAAATTTCGTAATGCAGAGGTCAATAACTAAGTAATAATAAAAATTGAACATGTGTCTCCAGTTGGCATTTGTGAACTGCTCACTTGACAAAATAGTCTTCTTAAAGGTAATGTAATGTCAATAAATGTATTAACTAATTAAAATATTTTATAAATTACTCTACAATAAATAAAGTTAGTTGCTAAAATGGCAGATTCACGAAAATAATGTTGTATTTGTTATAGAGAACATCAAAAATACAATTATAATTATAAAATAAAAAAAATCCCCTTAAGACTTTCCCGACATGATATATTATAATGAAAAATATATGACCTGCATAACGAAACAGAATTTTAATAATAATTATTCTAAATTAGATATGATTTTAATTTTTTTATTTTACTAACATTTCATTTTATCATTTTATTTATGTAATTTTTCTACTTGACATTTTTTAGGTTATTTTCTATCAAAACTATGAAAAATTATGCCATTCCATGTTTCGAATGAGATTACTTATGTTAGATAGCAAATATTTTTTAATTTCACCCCTTTTCCACTACTTACGAACGCCTATGTAAGTTTTTTATGATACATTTCATGGGTTATATTCTATCATAGCTATAAATAACTAGTCAATATTTCTTCTATGTTCAGGAAATATATTTTTTAAGTTTGTGACTCTATTGAAGCAATGAAATATGATTCAATATTATTAATAAAAGTTCAAGAAATATGACTTTTTTAAATTTTTAAACCTTTTTTTTAACCCCTTGCCAATCAATCAATGATGAAAATTTAATAAAACACGTATTTCCGGTGAAATTAAAAAAAAATTTAATGAAACGAATAGCATTCATATACATATATGACATAGAGAGCTAAATATAATAATTATAATATGATAAACAAACCCAACTAACCTAAATTACTTTTGCCAAAAATTAGAAATAAAATTGCAAGAGCAGGGATCAAACCTAGGATCTTGCGCACCCAAAGCCACCCCGATTACCACTGAGCTACGGCCAACGGTAAAAGAAATAAAATCAAATTGTATTAAAGCTACAAATATGTACCTTTATGTTAATGAGGCAAATATCAAAAGTAAGTATAATCCACATAAAAAATGCTTCCAAATGATGTGTTCACCTCTATCACAAGGGTAAAGCAATTTCAACCAAACACTAAAAGGTTCATCGTAGGACTCTCCCAAACTGATAGACCAAAATGGAGCTCAACTAGTTGAAGCGTTTAGGTGCTATCGTGGAAGAATACAATAGACAGACAGACTTCCATCTGGAAATGGTCTTAATCGTATCAGGGTCCTTCAAAATGATTATATCAGCCTTTATCTCATATTCTTTAGCGCGTTCATAATAGTTTCCATATGGGTCGGGAAAATAAAATCAAAGGGTGCTAATATAGAACCTTGTGGGACGCCAGTTAGGAAAGTAACACATTTTGATTAAAAACATGCTACACATATGTAACAAGAAATACATACCAAGCCTTCTATTTATGCCGTCGAAATTTCTATTATTATGAACGTAATCATTATTATTACTATCTGTCCCATCGTGATTGTTTGAGTCTCTTCTATCACAATTATTGTCTGCATTACCCACTTCATCTCTACTATCGGAATTATAATTATTGTTGCTATTTCTCCCATATACCATATTATTATCATAACGCTTATCTTGTGTGTCATGTGTATCCGTATAATCTCGTCTGTTATTATTATTATTATACCTTTCATCATTCTCCGAATTTCCGTTATTAAATCTTCGGAAATTGTTATTCATAATTCCACTTCTTCTGTCGTTTATGTTACCAGTATTACGACGTTTCTGTCTGTCCAATTCCTCTTCGCGATCATTGTAGGATTTCCAATAATCGGTTTCGTCGTGACTTTGTGAGTTTTGACGATTATATCTATTATAACTGTTAGGTAATTCATAACCATTCAGAAACGGATAGTTTGTTCGGGTGTTGTTTTTAGATTTATTACTCTCGTAATTATTTTCTTCTTCCCGACTATTGATTCCGCATTCTTTTAGAAATTTAGATGCTTCAGTTTTCAAAATGTTGCTAGAATTATTCGTAGCATTTTCAGTATAGTTTCGAAATTTATGGTCAGATTCGCTACCGCGACTACTGTTCCAAAGCTTCTTTAAAGTAGGATGAGGTTTGATATTTTTAGTTTTAGAATCACATTTCACAAATATAAAAGAGATGTTTAAATGGGCTAGAAAAATCAATATGAAAATACGTACAATTTTCATAATGTACGGTCTAATTATATTATCGTCAGTTGTTAAGCTAATCAAAACTAATGCTAATAATAGAGATTACGTTCAATTTATATAAATTGTTTTAATTTTTTTAATATTTTGTTGATGATTATTATTGCCTTCATAACAGACGGAAGCACCTGTCCAATGCTTTAAAATGTCTAAAATACACCCATTTATAATAATGCGCTTGTTCTCTTTTATTTGATGTGGTGACTACATTGTTTAATATTGAATTGTTTCGTGTTTATTATACACGTTGTCCCACCCACAAAGATGCGATAAATATTAAAAAAAATAAGTCCATGGATAGGGGCGTGAGATGTCCATATGTTCAAGCACCTCTCGGTGCGATCCATTGAGATATAAGGAGACGCTATAAGCATTATTTTACATTGTACAGAAACGGGTGCATTGGGTGGGGCGTAAGCGCATACCAATATGGCGGATTCTCCAGAGCGGGACTAACTATTTTTGTTGACGTTTTTGTGTTTTAATTATACTTTATTTTGAAATGTTAAGCAGTGTACAAAATACTTAAATATAGGTAACTATTGATATTTGATACCTAAATCCAGGAATAAAAGGCGTTAGTACTTTATAAATTATATATTAATACCCCTTAAACAAAACAATTTTATTTAAATGTTGCGCTATGCTTATCCACTTTATTTTTACTTAAATAATACATCCTGCTATTAACATATTTAGTCGCAATAGATTTGATCAGTAAATATATATGGTTATCAAACACTGATTTGATCAAAACCGTGCACAACTAAATTAGCAAAAATATTACTATTTACAAATTCCTTTAAAACAAGGTTTATTATGAATCCTGCGGACAACTTTTCATTAGTAGCTACTACATGATTTTTTATGATCTTTTCAGATTGGAAGCAAACGTCTAAAACATATTTTGAAAGAATTTGTAAATCCTTTTTTTGCCTTCATTTTAATAAAAGAATAACACTTATTAATGCATCTCGACATTCTCTGCAAATAATTTGCTTCTTTAAACTAAAAACAACAAATTCATCAATATAAACAATAAAGAATTTCGAAAATTCAGAAAATGGTCCAGGAAGATAATCATGATCTGGATAAATTATATTTGTGTACATTTTTCGTTGGTATCCATTAATTCGAGGCACATATTCTATCCAGATATGTCTACGAGCAGGATCTTTAGGAAATCTAAAAACCAGAATATGTTTTTAACACACATTTAGGGGTCTTTTTTGCTAGAAAGTGGTAAAAAAGTAGAGAGTTTGAGAGTAGAAATCAAGTAAAAGAATTTGTAAAAAAAAATAAACTACAATGCACGTATCAATTGTTCAGTACAGAAAGAGAATGCTACCAGACTCCTATAATAATGTGTTTTAATAAATTCGCCTAAAAAACCCTAAACACGTCCCTGTACAATGTTTACAATATTTGGTACATACCTATGAAACGTTATTCCTGATATTTTCTGGTCGATTTCACTTCTACTACTGCAACTACGCACAGCACAGGACACCATTATAGTATATTGTCAAATAACCGTCCAAAAAAACACGAAAAACTTAAGTAAACTTGTAAAATACTCGTAAATAACACTATAAACTTGAAAGCACGACAAATGATAGATATCGTATACCAATATGGCGTACCTGCACCCGCTTTTGGCCACGTTAGAGCGTCTCCCCCCACCTCAATGGTGCGATCACAGTGGTCCAGTACATGATAGCGCGGAGAGAGATTGGATGGGTGGAGTTGCTTCTTCCGGCCGAGTCGGTAGACTTGCCTATGCCAAGTATCACGTCATTTAATAAGTCGTATTGACTACATAGTCGCGGGTGCTGGCGGATGGCAATCGAGGACCGTGGCTCGGATTCCACGCTAAACTGTAGGCCCATACTTACGCTGGCTGTATCTTAATTCCATGACAACATGCCAATAATTCGAAACAAAAAAGTCTATGGAGACAGTGGCGTATCTACCAGTGTTCCGCGTGTTCCATGAACACGGGCTTCAAGCGGCCGGGTTTCACGTGCCAAGTTTTTTATATAAGATTTTTTTTTTTAATTTATTAAACAAAATTTATTATGCTCACGAACTCGAACAATGTATACTATTTCCTCTAAAAATTGTATAGGTGAGTTAGCGCAGTTAGCAAAGACCTTAATAACACAGGAGACAAAATACTTCATTGATAACGTGCTTTCAAACACGAGCCAACATTACTTGTAAACAAATAATGTGTAAGAGAGAGAAAGACTTATCCTTGTCGCCTTCAAGTTGCTCATTGGCAACGTTGTAATCTCCGGTATGCGTTCTGCAGCCAGTGGCGTACTGATCGCTGACTGCTTTTGAACTATGTATACAATACATAATATATAATTAATAGCAAACATTAAAAAGCCAACGTGCCGAGAATTTAACCGCTCTTCAACTTATTTTGAAACTGAAATTTAGTCGATATTTAATTGGAATGAGTTTTTCAGTAAAATAATTTAAATATATTAATATGTATAAGGTATTCGCTAAGAAATTCTGTTAATCTTTCTTTGTAGTAGGTATTTCTTGATATAGCTGAAAAACCTTCATTTCGTATATCGAAAAAACGATACCTAAAATAATATATTTATGTATAATTTGAAGATAATCTAATTTTAAAATCATTTTATGCATTACAAATAGGAAGTCAGGAAATAAAAAAAGGCACATTATTCTCAATAGTTTATTTTTAGCTATATACGAGTATATTAAATTAAACACAATGATAATAAATAATAATTATCTACTATGAACATACAAATTAATTATGTTTTTGCAGACTTTATGCAGTTTCTGTATCGCTTTTTAATAAGTATGAAGTCTATTTGATTGCGAATAATTCTTTCAGGGGAATGGGCGCTAGAGGTCCACGTATAGAGCCTTCTATTTGGAAGTTTAAAAAAGGTGTTATAGACAATGAAATCATGTTCCTGGCAGAACTGAACTAGCCGGTCTCCTCTATCGTTTGCTGTACCTAATCCGTATATACCGGTAATATCCTCTCGTGGTGTACTTCCTACTTTGGCATTAAAATCGCCCATGATAAAAGTCACCTCTGATTTTTTCGCCAGCTTCACGGTATCTGTGCTTTGTTCCTTAAAACTATCAATAGATCTTTTAATGATTTTACGCGAATTTTAAGTCGTCTAACTTGATTTTGTAAGGCGTGTATTCTTTTCCTTTGGCACGTTATTTTATTTTTTAAAATTCCTATATTTTTCTTCTCTCAGTAGAGGTTGAAAAGTCACTACTATCCATATCACCAGGATAACGCCTTTTCCTAAAAAATATCAAGCCCCTGGTAAATTATACTAAAAAAAGAGCTTTTTATGAACAAATATCAAAATTTCATAACGGTAAAATGTAAATTTGAATAATGTACCAAATATACCAACATTTAGCTTCAGCCCCTTTATATCACCCACTTCTGAAACATGTTGGTGTAATACCTACCTCTTTTACTTCCAATTTTTGCACTAGCTACAGGGGCTTCAATTATATCAGAATGGGATTCTCCTGCTTCTGATGCAGTTTCTGTCACAGAACTGTCGAACCGTTGTTGGCTTCTAATGAAACTGGCTCTGGAGGTGCCAGGAATAGATTTAACAATTATACTTTCAGACATAAAATATGTATTAATTGAATATATCAAAATATTAAAAAGCCTTTCTAAAGGATACCTTTTGATTAGGGGCCCCATATTAGCGGTTGAAACAATGGACTCCATAAGCTGAGCAATCCTAAAAATGGATATAAATGCGGTTAATGCACATACTTACTTAGCTAGTTTAATTTCATCCAAAAAATAATAATAACAGAACTTACTTAGGATATTCTTTCGGTATTGGAGGTGTTCCAAAAACAGATGAGTCCACAGACCTAACATCTGTGGTTGAGTCAGAGCAAGAAGAATATAAATTATTATTATAATATAATAAATATAATTATAAATATAAAACACCTTCACACCGTCGAGGATTTGCACCCTTTCTAACGAATATTGCTCCCTTAGATTTCGTTGCCAGATCCTCTGGGAAAAAATGATCCGAGCACAACCATGAATTTTTTGGCAAAAGTGGTCCTTTAGCAATGCCAACTAAAGAAAACCAGAGTTTTCGTTTTTCCAGTTCCTGAGGAAACCTAATTTAAAAATACAATATAAGTACCTAATGTAAAAAGGCTATAATCAGCCTTATACTCCAGAGCTAGGGAGGTTATATCCTACGTAGATTTACCACTTACTTCTTTAATGCTGCTTTGCTAAGCGGTTACATTGTTGGGCGTAAATGAACCAACATTATTTTCAGAAAGTATCTGTTTGCTTTTGTTACTAATAATTTAATAGAAATAAAAATTGAAAATGTAACAAATTTATCATATCAAACAAACCCCGCCACTGTGTAAACTAACACCAAACACAAACAAATTTCCAAACATAACCACACTTATCTGTGAAAAGTTAAATCTGGAAATAAACTATCCACTTTTCCACAAACTACACAACCACGAACCATAGTTATTCAATAAATATTTAAAGTTTAAAAAAACACACACAAGAATATCGCAAAACAAGAAAATACTTCAAAAAACGATGAAAAGCGCTAATGACATGAGTGTTTCTCAACGTCAACGTCGCAAATTATAATTTCATTCATAACGCCGTGTTCTGTCGTACAAGAAGCGTAAAGTTGTAAACGATGTTGCCGTAGTACGCTTTTATTCTACTATGAGAATAATTCCTAAAATAAAATAATTATCCCGTTTTGAACAATTTAATCTTAAAATGAACTAATTTATAACCTAAGTATAGTAATAAAAATTTTTATTAACATCCTAGTTACAAATAATTATTTACATCGCTCATTTTTTATTTGTTGTGACAAAAATTTAAAGATATTCCAAATACATTTGTAAGTCTGGCAATGCTTGTATTAGGATAAATAGAGGAAGGGACGATGTTTGCTAACCCTGAAAACGTAAACAATGTGGTCTCCTGTGTTATTAAGGTCTTTGGCAGTTAGTCATTTATCAAAGATCTGTTCCTTTTTCATAAAAACAATATGAACACCATAGAATTTATCGTTGAATAAGTTCGAAATAATTTTCATTTATTAAAAAGCGAATCAAGGCTGCGGAATGGGGAAGATATGTGGAATTTGCGAAAAAGATGATAGGCCCAAATGTTTTTTTTTTTTTATGAAAAGAAAGTCTTTTTGAAATAGAATAAAACAAAGACTGATGGTTGAAAACAAATATATTGTACAAAATGCCGGCTGTTATTATTTGGCAACTAAAACATCCGGAATAAGTGAAATTTATATAACTTGTCGTGCATTATCCGCGGTGCCATGATTTGCACCTTCATCGGGCGTTCCAAACTTATTTTCCATGTTGAAAGCCTGAAGTGCAAATCATGGCACCGAAACGCCGTACTGGATGTAAATGATTTTTTTTGACAGCTTAATAAACATGTGTAATTAGAATTTGTGTTTTTGAGAACCTAAAACTCCAAGAATCAAAAATGCTTAAATATAAATAAGAATGTTCATGAATAAAGAAAGAAAAACTAATTGTAATGATTCAGTTTCTGATAAAGAATTATATCAGATCGGCCAAGAGTATAGCAGTATATGTAAAATATTCAGATGATATAACCGATACCATTTCATCTCACCTTGGTTTCATTTATAAATTGTTTTAAAGACGAAATAAATAAGATCAAAACAATTAAAGAACTATTGGTATTTATTTTGATTGAAAATTTTAGTTGCTGCAGTTTCAACTGCTTGTTATATTTTCCTAAGGTATTTATGTTTCTGTTGCAACAGCAGGACGATCGTTTTCGAAATTAAAATTTATACAAATTTTCTTCGAAACACTATGGGACAAGGAAGACTGTCAGGGCTGTCAATTCTATCAATTGAAAACAGAATTGCACGTCTCGTCTATGGTATCTGTCATCTTTTGCAAATAGTAAGGTGGGGAAAAAAAAGTTTTACTAGATCAACGATTTTAATTTCTGAAGAAACTAATAGGTCATAAATTTTGTTTCGAGTTTTTTAGAATGCTTTAGTTTTTACTCTTTGTGTTCCTTATTCTTTAATCTCAAATGAATAGTACATAATAGTTTTATTTTCTTATGATTTTTTTTTTACATAGTTTGAAATAATAAAAATATATGTACATGATTTCAACAAACGTAAATAATTGGCACTTTGTCTTTTATTGGGGAACGGTCTCCGGACTCGGGGATTCCATGGCACACAGTCCACTGCATGGAGATCATACAAATAACATATTTTTAACATGTTGGAATTTCTGCTTGTACCGGAAATAATAGGAGCCAACTTCGTCAGTTAAGCTAATGATAACTAATACTAATAATTGAGATTTTGTTGAACTTATATGAATTGTTTTAATTTTTTTAATATTTTGTTGATGATGATTGCAGACGGAAACACCTGTCCTATGTTTTGAAATGTCTAAAATACAGCCATTCATAATAATGCGCTTGTTCTTTTTATTTGATGTGATGACTAAATTATTTAATACATATTTGTTTCATGTTTATTATACACGTTGTACCGCCGACAAAGACGCGATAAATATTCTAAAAAATAAGTTCGTGAGGATTAGAGAAGTTGTTGGCATTTCTGATTATACCAGAAATAATAATAGGTGTCAACCAGTTTTTATTAAATAAAATATCCTCCATACTATTACATTTTTAGATTCTTCATGAAATTATTCTAAACATAATTTCTGTACAAGATTCTATGGTTAACCTCAGCGGCTTTTTTTTTATTTTTGCACTAAGCACAAGTCTTTTTGTAAATAGACAAAAATGTGTGTCGTTTCTGTAAATATTTCGGGATTTCTGACTATAGGGCGGTCAAAAAATGATATTGCAATTGAAGGTAAAAAAACATTTCAAAATCAGTGTTTTTAATAATTGGAACCGCTATATTTTTTAAAATCTAATCGTCTTTCACATTAAAAATGTAGGCAAATCAGTATTAGCTTGTCTATTTCGACATATTGACAATTTGTCATGTTTCTACAATATATTTGCCCTTAAATTTTTATTTTTACTATTGTTTATTACTTTAATTAATTGCTAATTAGTTTAACATGACTTCTTGTAACTTTTTCCTATTGTAACTTGATTTTTACGAGGAGGGATGCCTAAAAACATTTTTTGCTCATTAAATAATTCTCTAACCATTTACACCAGCTGTGATAAATTTAGGTGAAAAATTTGGTCCCTCTACGCCCCGGTAAAAATCTTTTACTTCGGCGCAGATTGGTATGAGATTTTATACTGACTCGTCACAACAACTGTTGACGTTCAGCAACTTTAAGTATTCAAAAAAAAAAAGAAAATAAAATCCCACCCTATCCTTTAACTAAATAACAGATCAAAAACGTTTGGGATAATTTGAATGAATTAAATATTACAATTAACTGATACTAACTAATTGCATATTTACATTATAAATGTTAATTATAACATTATTTTGTTAATGTTTGGTAAATTGATTTTTAATTAATGTCAACTCGTCTAAAATAAAGCTTTAATATTGTAGAATTGTTCCATTAGTATTAAAATAACAACTCATTTACTTAGGTAAATGTTGTTCTAACCAGAAGTATTAATATTCAAGCATGACTTTCAGGCATATAATATATACATACACAACTGCTACTTTAAAATAATGAAAAGGTTTAATTTATTTTGCATATTATGTAGGCGGTGGCTATTAGGATGTTAATAAAAGAGAAGAGAATTTTTGTGCATTTTTTTCCTCATTAGATTCTTTTCGGGATTCCGTTGCTTTTGGAAATAGTCTAACTTCGTCCAGAATAATCTCGGTCTTTAAAATTAAATTTATTTTTCTTGAACTTTATAATATTCTATAATTTTTTTACTACTTTTCTTCAGTTATCGTTCGTATTTAAACGACAAATATTAAATACAGGGAAGGGTTTCGATAGATTATGAAGAAACTACAGTGTATAACAATCAAAAAATCGGGTGGAGTACTATTTAGGTCGAAGGGGCAAATTCGGCTTATATGTTTTCAAAAATCTAGTACATCCTTATCTTAAATACGATTCAGAGTGATAACAAGGACGTGTGCATTTGCTGCCAGATACCTAGAAAAACAGAAACCAAATATATCACACGTTCTTGTTATCACTCTGTCACATTCTCCATAAATAATAAGCAAATTTAGCTAGTCTTCGTTAGTATAATCTGGAGAATTTGACGGAGTGATATGAAGAACGTGGTATACATTTGCTGTCAGGTACCCAGAAAAACACAAACCAAATGTATCACACGTTCTTGTTGTCACTCGGGCACATTTTCCAAATTATACTAACGAAGACTACCTAAATTTGATTATTATTTATGGAAAATGTGACACACATGTGATAACAACGTGTGATGCATTTGGTTTGTGTTTTTCTGGGTATCTGGCAGCAAATGTATCACATGTTGTTGTTCACTCTACCACATTATCCATAAATTAAAAAATAAATAAATAGTCTTCGTTACTATAATTTGGAGAATGTGTCAGAGTCATAACAAGAACGTGAGATACATTTGGTGCCAGAAACCCAGAAAAACAGCAACCAAATGTAGGTATCGTACGTTCTTGTTATCACTCTGTCACATTCTCTATGAATAATAAACTAATTTACGTTCTTGTTGTCACATTCTCCAAATTATACTAAATAAGATCATATCTAAATTTATATTTATTATATATATTAATATATTTAATCAATTATCAAACTATCATTCAACTTTGATTCAATTTATCAAATTTTCTTGGGTATTGGGACTAAATGAAACTCAGGAATTCTAAATTTTAAATTCTATTGCAACGTTTCGTGCAATATGTGCACATCATCAGGCTAAAAACAAAAAACCTCAATAAACTAAAAGTTGCATAAATAAAAATAAACATTCACAAAAGGACGATGATCAAACAGACTAACATAACCTTTTGAAAAATTAGATAACTGTGACACAGAGTCTAATATCTACCATAGTCAAATTCCCTAAAAATATTTTTACCATTGTTTGCGAACCTATAACAGCTAAATAAAACAAAATATAATTAAATTAAATCAATATCTACAATGTCGATGAGAGATGGGAATTCTCTCATCAATCTGATTATAAAAAAAAAGTAAGTAAGTAGATAAAATAGATATTTTAAAAGACGAAAGTAACTAATAGGCGTAGGTCAACTATTTTGTTATGTTTTAATTAGGTTAGTGTAAATGACACTCAACCCGTTAATGTCTCTCTGATTATTAATAACATCAGGCTCCTTATTTCCTTGAAGAGTCCTGATCTTTCTTTGTGTTCAATGCCTAATATTACATAGTTTTCAAAATCAAATAAGTGCCCCGTATCACTATGATGTTCAGAAAGAGCGGTACAACTTTTTTTTGTTACGACAGTCTAAACGGTGTTGATTGATACGATCCTTGATATAATTTTTCGTTTGACCAATGTATTTACCTGAACATTGTGTACAAGGTATTTGGTATATAACATCACACATATGTTCCTTCTTTGGTCTGTATTTAAGTTTACTGTCGTTTTCTTGTAATAATGGGCAATGGACACTAAATCTGACTTTAATATGTCTATGGAAAACACCCGGTATATATATCAGTTGTTACCTGATCAACTGTAACATGTTTTGATTGTCATTCTGTACTGCTCTATCTCCGATCCGGTGTTCATTGAAGATCTTGTTCAACAAATTCACAGGATAGCCATTATTTTTTAGGAGACCTTTTAAGATTGTCAGATTGTTTTCTATTAAGGTTGAATGACATAGTCTTTTGACTCTCGTTAACATTGATTTAACCAAACCTATCTTATATGTGGTTTGCATGGTTACAAAAGTAGTTTAGACATCGCCCCGATGATATGGACTTCATGTACCACCCCGTAACTAAATCACCAGCGTCTCGACGATGAATCATAATATCTAGAAATGGAATCCTGCCAAGTGAACTGTAGATCCAGATGGTCATTGTTAAAAATAGTCGAAATATCATTCAACTGACTGGGATCAACGCACGCCAATATTATCATCCACGTACAATTTGATAAACTGCACCGTACTATTGAGTTCAGTTAAAACAGTGGCAATCAAATCGGTCATGATCAATTCTGCAAAAGCCGGTGAAGAGGGAGACCCCCTCTGATTTGTTTGTAGTAATTATCCTCATATAAACAATAACTTGCATCAAAGATGAAATCGACCCACTTGAGAAAGCTGGTAGATAACTGTGTATAAGTCTCCATGACCGCCCAACGTCTTTTTATAGAATCAATAACTTAAGACTTAGGAACATTTGTGAAAAGAGAATTTGAACTCGGTATTAATATTTGATAAGATATTTAATATAATAATAATAAACAGTTTATTTGCAGTCATATACAAAGAAAAATTTACAATGCATAACGTGTAAACATAATAAAAACGCAATCACAATTACAATATAGCAACAGCAATCATAACTACAAGAAGCCAAAAAATAACTGCAAAAGGGGTTAGAAGGCAGTAAAACTGATTAAGGCAGTAAAACTGATTTGTAACATACGAGTACTTAGCAACTTTGTAGGAAGGTGACCCTATACAAGATTACTGAGTTTAATTTAGTCCCAATACCCAAGCAAACTTTTTAATATATTTATATTAATTACGGAGAATGTGACAGAGTGATAACAAGAACGTGTGATACATTTGGTGCCAGATACCCAGAAAAACAGAAACCAAATATATCACACGTTCTTCTTATCACTCTGTCACATTCTCTCTGCAAAATGCAAAAACTATACGATCTATCAGTATTGTGTTATATGATAAGTTTCTTAATGTTACCAACTATAGCCAAGGTGGATAATGAAATAAATGTAGTCAAACTTAAATGGCTAAATTTATTAAAACGTTAATTAACAAACCGAAGTATTTAACTGAAATATCCAACATCACACACAGTTTTAAAGCTTGAGATGTTCCACATAGCGGATTGATTTACCATAAATTAATCGAACTATCATTTGTTTTAGGTTTGACGTTTACCGAATACCAGCTTTACGGTAGTGACTACAAAATCAACCCCAAAGTAGTACATGCTGTGAATGAAACAAATATTACAAAAGTACGATGGGTACAAACTTATCAAAATTACTTGGTCATTGATTTGGTAATGGAAACTTTAGATTCTACACATCTAAGAGTTCTAAATAATTTTCTGGATACTTTTGGATTTAATATTACATATGAAATAACATCCTCGGCTGTTAGAAAAGGATCATGCACCATGATGGACTGTGGGTTTACTGGAGTTTGCTACGATTATTTCACGTAAGTATGATAATATAATTTTCACGGGAATATCAATGTATTGTTGTGATTTTTATAATTAAATGAATACCAAAAATCACAGACTGCGTACTTTGCAAGAGGATATCAGTGTTTGAAGCGAAGGCAAAAAGGCTTTTTGTTTGTCAGGTTATTTAAAATCGAATAATTGAATAGACACGACCTAATATCAAGGGCGTGGTCAAAATTTGATAAAAAACAAAACCTATTTTAGATTGTCTCTTCCAACCTCGTTAGAAAATGCAAAAGCCAATAACTTTTCCAAATAAGTTTGCAAAAATTTTAATAAATGAGGACACTTTTAGAAATTGTTTATAAAACATGTCAAATTTGACTATTTACCCGAATTTGTTCTTTAGTTGCCCTCCTGGACACACTGTATTTGTTTGAATTAATTTCAGGAATTTTAACTGCGACTGTTTTGAAGGTTACACAGGAGAAAAGTGTTCAGATGGTCCAAAATCATTATGTTATTCTTCGGGAGCCCCTGTCTGTCAAAATAACGGATCTTGTTTGTAAGTATTATAATACACGATTTTATTTGTTAGTAAAAAAAAATATCGTCTATTTCACTATATGGTACTATACCACACGTTTATGCAGTATATTGGATCTAAAATTCATTTCTTCTCCACAAAAAATAAATATGAATTACCTATATTTTTGAGAAATGTTATCTAATTCTGATTTACAGGATTATCAATACCCACGTGTGTTTATTATGTAAACTAAGTAATAAAAAAAACAAAATTCCCTGTGTCGGTTCCCAAAAATACCAGGGCAAAAAACAGGAAACCTTTGTTAAATACTAGACATCCACCAGACGGCCGGCCGTTCCGTGAATACGTCGGTTTTATGGTGATAAATTAACTCCTGTATAAAATGTATCATTTAAAGATGACTGTTTTGTCATTTTGACAGCGATAAAAAAGGTGCATCGTTTTTTATCACCGATAAAAACGCCTGTTCCTCTTAAGCATAGAATAATAACTATAGATAAGAAGGGTCAGTATACGCTAAAAACCGCTACTATGTTATACTATATCTATATATACTATAAGATACTAAACTACAATTATAAGTGCTGCGAATTACTTTGTCGACAGAGAGATAAAACGTTCCGACACGAAGTGAAGTAACTGTATATTAAACTGTGTCTTAAGCGTCTACATCTAGTATGCTTACGTCCCTTTAATGTCTGCCCTGTCAGTTATTTAAGTATTTTGTTGATAATTGATACTCAAACATTACAACACCAAACCAAACAATTTATAACAATTGTGTATTTAATAAATGTTCATTTAAGTAATTTAATTGTATCAATAAAGATAATTATTGTTGTTGTTGATTTTTAGTAGGTAAAGTCTTCGATTTTGTCCAAAAAACATTTTATTAAAAATTTTAAAAGTAAACCAATGTAATAAATAATATTCTTTCTACATGGCAAGGAAACTAAACTGAATATAATATAAAAACTTTGAAAACACCTGCACAGTGTACTACCAGTTGTACTAACTTGCCCAAGCACGCACAACAAAATTATTTTTACGAAAATAATTATTGGAAATCCCCTAATTTGTTTAGGTATATACCGGGTATGCAAATGAGACCCTGTTGTTCTACACAAAAACCATTTTTAGAAGGTAAAGTCTGCAATTTTGTCCAAAAATAATTTTATTAAAAATTTTAAAAGTAAAATAAAGCCAATGTAATAATATTCTTTTTACAAGGCAACGAAACTAAACTGAATATAATATGAAAACTTTGAAAACACCTGCACAGTAGTAACATTTTGTACTAACTTGCAGCCAACTGTGCTGTAAAATAGCAACAATAATATAAAAAACATATACTATAAAAGTAAATATACGCTTTTTTAAAAAATGCAATTTAGCTCGAATGTCCTCGTAGGAAACAGAGACATTGTACAAATACCTACATTCGTTTCTGTATATTTTTCAGACACGTTGGAACTTCAGCTATAAAATGTTTTTGTGGAAAATACTATTCGGGAAATATGTGCGAGCTTCCACATTCACAAACTACTAGTAAAGGTATGTAGAGAGGAAAACTTTTAAAATTCATACATTTTGATAAATAGATGTTGATTCAATTCACAGTGGACAAGATGTAAAAGGATGAAGACTGCATTTAATTATATTTATTCTATTCTTGGGGATATTGCTTCATTTTGAAAATTATTATTTCGTCAATTTAAAAAATACACGTTTCAGGTGAAATAATTTCCAGATATAATATATATATATATATATATATAGATATATTCTACTATGAGACACAAACCTTTTTAGAATTATTACTTGTAACATTATAACACAGAACGAGTAAAACAACAAAGATCTACAAATCACGTCGACAACCTATTTTTAAGAAATTCCGTATTTTATTGTTACAGATTGTCCGACCTGTCGAAAGTCATGTAGATTTGATGGACGTCTAAAAAATGCCTGTCGATGTTCCCAGAGTAATTTAGGACTTACCCATGGTAAGCAAATATGTATTTTTCTTTTGTTGATTTTTGCCAATTTTTATAATTTGAAGAAGCTATTAGACAATATTTAATATAGTTAAATTAAAAGGATTTCATGTCCGTAAATATAATAAATGAAAAATAATTTAATGGCAAAGCGAACTAAAATGCTGGTTTTACCTACACAAGGAATTTTGTTTAATTTAGCAGGGCCCCAGTCTAATTCAATAGAACCAGACCGAGGCATGGGTCGACAGATACTGACGAATTCGTTTCGCTCTTGTTATGAGCTCGTCAGAGTACCATAGTCGTTGCCCATCTACAAATCTCAGCCTGCATTTAAGCACAGTAGGATACACAACAGTAGACACATGTAAACACGTATCATCTACTTGTACATAGTAATGCATATCCTATACCATGCAGAGGCCGAACAAACTCAATGTATAGGTAAAACCAGTCGTATAAATAGACATAAATATAGCCTAGGTCTGGTTCTATTGAATTAGACTGGGGCCCTGCTAAATTAAACAAAATTCCTTGTGTAGGTAAAACCAGCATTTTAGTCCGCTTTGCCATTAAATTATTTTTCATTTATTTAATATAGTGTTCGACTGTACTTACCGTATTTTTTATACAAACCAATAAATAATACTAAAATATCTACCCGGCTATATAGGGTATGAAGGTTCCATCTAGAGTAGTAGTGAGTGGACATCTTGAGGATATATCAGTAATTAAAAATAAAAGTTAAATTTCAATGAAATAAATTCAATAGAATAATGGTCAATCAAGGTACATATACATGTTTCGCGACTAGGCCAGCCTTATCATCAGTGGCGAACAATATTGAAGTTATAAGCTTCCGAGAGATTTCTTATAAGGAAACATAGTTATGTATAAGTTTTTTCTTTTTGTGTGTAGCAATATAATGAATTAATGAAGAGTTTTATAGAATACTGTAAAATATAATTTAGGCGAGGTCAGATCATTTTTCGAAACAAGTGTTCTTTCTGAAACTACTGTAATTCGAAAAAAAGTATTTTGACCAAAATTATATCAAATGTAATGTAGAACCTAAAAATGAAAACATATACAGGGCGTTACTTTTAAATATTTAACATAGGTTTCACAGAAATAATCTGAATTTATCTGATACATATTAATGTCTTGGTCAAAATGAAAAGATGTTGTTAGAAATTATAAAAAAAAGAAGATTCTGTTGCCTGAGGAAGACAACGTAATGTTGTCGAAACGTTGTACGAGGGAATGTGACATGAAATAAAATATTATTTCAAAAAACTAGTTTCATCTGAACCTCTTTCCCAAGAAAATCGACTAGTAAAAAAATTAAATAATAAGGTTGAAGAAAACTTTCAAGAATAATAAAAATATATTAGTTTGTAATATTAAATATGGCTTTAAACTCAAACAAAACATAGATTAAATAAGTAAGTGTTATTTAATATAAAAAAATCATTCAGTAAATTAAGAATAATTGTATAAAATTTAAAGTTATCATTGATTTTAAAAACAATTAAACTTTCAGTGACGAAATAAAAGTCAAATGCCACAAGAAATTAGAATATTTTATTATTTTCATGTAGTAGTAGAAGAAATTTATAAAAACTATTTTTTCACAAAATGGATTTATATATTAATACTATTCTAACGTTTTTCTGACTACAATGTGTGAAATAATAACGCGCTTTAAATATACCTAATTTATTTACACTTAATAACTAAACACTTAAACAAACTAATAACTTTAAATAAATATTTGTTGTACTATTTATTTCTACTATTTATTTCACTATTATTTATATGTGACAGCACTGTTCTCAACTATTGACTGATCCTTCATAGCTGTTGACTCCTCTTCTGTCTGTCTCTCCGCCTTTATATACCTCATTTCGTTTTCCACATCGCACTGGAATGTTCTCTCTGTTTTCTAGTCTCTTCCCTTCTATTCCATGGCGGTCTACGACACAGCCAGCTGAGGATGACTGGGCGCCTAGTGGTGTTGCCAACAGGTGTACATTTTCTTGTTCGTTATACTATGTTGTAAAGTTTAAAACAAGTTTAAAATAAGTCACTGATGATGAGAAAGTTGTTATCGAAACAGGTCTGACGTGGGCGGAATGCTCTGATTTAATAATATATTTATGTTTATTTTGTCGAGCTGATATAGTTTTGTTCCTTTAAATACTCATCGCTCCTCTCCGAAATGGATTACTTCATTATATACTTTGCTACATTTTAACTGGGAAAAACGCATTTGCAAATGCTAATACCAACGGTAATTTATTTATCCAAAAAAGAAGAGCCAAATAGCATATGGAGTTGTTAATAACTTATCCTCTCGTAAACCCTATTTTTGGCTGTCAATAGAAGAACTAATAACCTACAAACGTACAATATTCACGGTCAACAGCAGAATGTCGACGGAAATTTATCATACAAGTAGTTACCTCGACTATTTTAAAATCCATCGACATGCCGGGCTGTACTCCATGTGACCGTAAAATTACACCAACGAAAAATAAAACAAGCACGGTCAAACGGAGGAAAACAACAGCGTCAAATAAACTAGTAGCAAGCACCGGCAAAGGATGTTACTAGGATAAAATTATTTTAAATTTTTGTTATTTCGCGCAGGTCGCATTTTTTTAAACATTTTCGAAGGAGAACTATACTATGTAGTGTCATTTTAGTTGCCCTTTTTCTAATCCTAGACATTATTTAAATAAAATCAGATTCAATCAAATATTGTCTCTCAATTTAAATCGTGCAACCACCACTGTTGCACAAGTCACATTATTTATGGACATCCTCTTTATTATTATTGCACACGGTGCGCCAGCTCAGTTTGCTATCTGCAGTGAAAATGTCTCATAAGGATCAAGATTGGAGTCACGAAAATGTCGCGGAATTGATTGAACTATATGAATCTAAACCAGAATTATAGGACCCAACTAACAACTACCATCTACGCAATAAAGCATGATGCCTGGCAATATCTCGCTAATAAATTTAATACCAATAGCGAAATTGTTAGAGCAAAAATTGCGTCTTTGCTGCCTTCATTCAAAAGAGAGAAGGCAAAAATGAAAACATCATTTGGAACGGGTACATTCTCTATAGTTTGTGTCTAACTTCTGTATTTTTAGACCCACTAAATTCAAAATAAATTCAAAATCCTCAGAAGACATGCTACAAACATTTTTACACTGGCCGTTTTCCGTCAGTTCACTTGCAAATGCACGGAGTGGCGCGGCGCGGCGCGGCACTGCGCGTTCGGTCAATAACCCCGTCGGGTGATCGGGTTATTTCTATCCTAACATTCTCCAGTCTACTAACCATCCCCACTGCTCTCAGCCATCCAAGCGAGAGAAAAGTAATCTTCGGAGGGGATAAAATAATCACCCAAAAATAGTACCAGTACTTTGCTATTAATAATATTGTCGCTGTGCCTAACCTAACCTAATATTCTCCATTCTAAAAACCATTCCCGCTGCTCGCAGCCATCCAAACGAGAGCAAAGTAATCTTCGGAGGCCATAAAACTAATGACCCTTCGAACATCCTTTAGTTGGATTTTTATCTATCTGGACAGCTGTATCTTAAATAAATAAATATCTTATTTTATAACTCCAGGATATTATGATTGTCATATCTCATTCCTGGATATTTTTGTAGAACTATCAAAATATCCGTTATAATCGGTTCCTTGTTAGAGAAACAAAATTTATAGAAATAAGGCTTTGTAAGTTACATTGAATTCCCTAGGTTTTACTCCAGAGAAAATAGGAAAAGCTTATATTTTCCTTCATAAGGAGCTGCTTATGGCACAATGATATCTTTGTTCTTGGAAATTGTAGGAAACTCAATATTTTCGT
The DNA here is from genome assembly GCA_911728435.2 of Apoderus coryli. Classification (NCBI taxonomy): domain Eukaryota; kingdom Metazoa; phylum Arthropoda; class Insecta; order Coleoptera; family Attelabidae; genus Apoderus; species Apoderus coryli. Next base: position 5,477,440 of record OU452213.1, on the reverse strand, counting down.
TGTATTATATTCTTTTTATGGAGTGTTTTTTTTTGTGTCATAAATAAGTTTAAAGTCTTTATAAATAGAATTTACGGTTTTTATATTGCCTTTTAGAAACTAAAATGCTCATTTGACGTAAAACGTTTGTAAAGCGCTTGAGTTTTGGAAGTTTATAAGTTTTTGGTAGGTACTTGTGTTAATGAAAAATAATGATGTTCTGTCCACTTAGAGTTAACTTGAAAACAAGGATATAAAGTTTTCGGGAAGTTGTAGTATTTAACCATGAGTTTAATGCGTTATGTTCTAAATTGGTTATTAAAATGTTTCGGTTTCAAGTAATGCTTTATACAGTGAGGCGCAAAAGTCACGCAGAAGTTCAATAAAATTTGAAAGAAAAAGAAACGCTTGCACATGTCACTTTTGGTTTTAAGTTTCTGTTTTTTAAAAAAGTATACATGGACGATCGTGTAGTAGATAAACAAAATTAGCGGTTTCACAGCGCCAAACACTCCTCTAAAGCATCCATTCGTTGGTGTTTTTGGTCGACTTTGAGCTCACGCGGCACCCACTTTGCTTACGCATACCCCAATGTTCGTGTAAAAACACTACCATCTTTACAATGTCCGCTAGCTCTTGCACCTTCAATTTGCGATCGTTCAGAACCAGTTTGTGAATTTGTTTGACTTTTTCTGGAATAACCGCCTCATTTCGGCGTCCACTGCGCTCTGCATCATTTGTACTGTTACGACCACGTTTAAATTCAGCAATCCACTTATCTACCATTTTTTTCGATGGAACAGAGTTGTAGGTCAAACGACTCTTGTGAAAGACAAACATTTTTCTAATTTAAATTTGATATTCAAGGGTCCAGCCCAGCTTGGTTTGAAACTAGTTCGAAACATAATTTTAGTTTTGAAAAATTAAGTATGCCTTGGAAATTTTGAAAATACTGATTACTTTTACACTAGTAAAGTAGTGTCCTATTGGTGAAAGTTAGGACAAAATGTTATTAAGAAAAGTAATGCAGAATGAAAAAGAGAAGATCAAATTTAAACTCGAGAATTATTTGCTGTGCGTTTAGAAATGTACAACATAAACCGTTAATTAATTTTTCTTTAATGAAGTGCAAATAACGTTAACCTGTTAAATTGCCATCGGAAAAAAATGGTTCTATAACTTTGTCGTTCATAATAGCGACCTACACACAAAAAAGTATTTTCTCCATTTAAAGCTAATATAGGACTTTGATTAAGTAAATGGTAACCTCATACATACTCAAACAAATATATACTTGATATTAACAAATGGTATTATCAGATCCATTTACTTGATTTAATGTTGAGCTTCTTATTTTAACACAACTAGTTAGCTCATTCTAAAACTAGGAAATTTCGTATTAAGTAATACATATTCTTAAAATATCAAAAGCACATACTTGTTATGAGCCTACATTGATTTCGTTCAACAAACATGCCAACTCAATTTAAGGATCTGAATATTCACTTTAATAACGTGAAATCTTAATTTAAGTTAATTATATTCTTAGAGTGAGGTATTATTTTTTCCGTTTGAAAAAAATATTTCTCAAAATGAGATATAGGTATATTTATTATAATTAACTGTTTTTCTCAATTTGAGTAAATTAAATTCTTAGTCTCAAAAACATACTTTTTTAACATAAGTATATTACACACTTACTTTGAACTCTCTTGGATCATTGGTTTGAGAAAATTATTATACAAAATGAAATATACGTATATTTGTTAGAAGTATGTATTTTTCATAACTTAAATACAAGTATCCTAATCGTTGTATTGAACAAATTTCTATGTTCTATGTAAATATATAATCAGTTTACTTCAAAAATAAGATAAGTATTTTCGAAGTGAGATGGGATGGGAGAGGTGTACAGTATAGTATATTATACCTGGAAAGCACTTAACTCAAAAATAGTTTATCTCACTTCGAAAATAGTTATCTTATTTTTGAAGTAAACTGATTATATAGTTACACAGAACATAGAAATTTATATATTATAGTATAGAAATGCAAAAATGATACATACTTACACAGTTATTTTATTTCTGCAGTAACCCGACGATATAATTTACTTACACTCGTTGACGAAGCATGTAAATTAAAGTTGAATGCAACACAGCATATGAATACCATCAAATCCTAACAAAGTTAATGTCCTGTATATAAAAATTGCTGATATTTAAAATAAAAAACAACAATATATTATTAGTAATATATTTATTTTAAAAACAGTATTACATAATTTAAATTATAAGACATCTAATAAAATATTTAAAGAAATTATTGTTTTAAAATAGGTAGCTAAAACGTACTGCTATTATTATTATATTTTATAAATTTAAATTAAATTGAAATATATTAGTAACGTACTGAATCACAATCTTTTGATGTCGCTGCTGCCTTAAATATTTCTATTTCTTTTTTCAATATTAGTCTTATACCTATGTGGGGAACTAGTTCTTTTATTAGGTCATCCGTTAACTCGCACAGTTGTGATTCTTGGATACCATGTTGTGTAAAATAGTGTATATGAAATTATAGGTTTTAAAATTGCTGTGCCGTATCCAGAATCAACATTCCGGGGGAGGGTTTAATAAGTGGGATGTTTACATTCCAATTAAAATAAGATAAAAATATAATGACGCGAATTAGGGTACTCTACTAAGTGATGATAGAAAAAAAATATATAAAAAAGTTATTCTCAAGCGGCGAATTAGAGGAGGCTACTAAGCGATGATGATTTATATTTATTTTAATCTTGTTGGCTGAAAGAAATAATTTCCAGATTTAGATCTATAAATTTATCCAGTAAATATGCATAGATTTTCCTTTTAATATTATATATTTTACCATGAGATACAAACCTTTTAACAATTAAAATTATTCCATGTAAAATACTAAACCACCGGTATGATCTTCAATAATTCAAACTTTTGAGAACTTAGACCGATTCATATTTAGTTTCACAACAGCTGGCACATCATAAAAATGCTGCGACCAAAGCTTCACAACAGCTGGCATACCATAAGAATGCCGACACATTCACCAAATTATATATACCGGGTGTCTCAGTAACGCTATCCACCGGCTTTAGGTCTGAAAATCTTATAGTTTGCCTGCTGTGAAGGTTTGTTGAGGGTTAAGTAAGTTAACATAATATGTTGTTGTCCTGTTCAGCTTGAATTTTATAAGTTTTTAGTACTTATGTTAATGAACAAGAATGTTGGTCTGTCTACTCAGAATTAACTTGAAAACAAGGATATCAAGTTTTCGCGAAATTTTCCTTTTCCATGATTTGCATGCTTTGTATTCTCAATAATTGGCTAAAAAAATGTATCGGATTCAAGGAAAATTTCATACAAAAACTAAGACAATTTTTTTTTGCCTTTAGAACAACTTTTTTGATTGATATAATGTAAAAATGTGTGCGAGGAATTTTATTGGCTATCATATACACGGTACCCTTCCGGGAAAGCCCGCGATAAGTATTGAATTAAATACAAATCGGAAAGCTCTGAAAAATTGGAAGTATATCCGGTGTATTACCGGAAGTACTTTATTTTAAATGGAACAACCTGAATATAACAATATCGAAAAAATGTAACAACATTTTTGGATTCTACATGAAATTCCAGATGTAATTTTTTTAAATCTCCTAGAGCTAAGTTCGGCGGTTTTTGATTTATTTGTAGATCTATGTCAAAATTTGTGGCACTATTAACTAACCGGAGTTATATATAGATAGGATAATGAATGCAGAGAGTATTACCCCGTCTAAACCCTAATTAAATAATTAATATAGCCACTAGGTTCGAATTTAATACATAATATTTAACGAGCGTTAATCTATATGTTATGTAATTCTCAAAGACCCAGAACCAAATTAAGATAGTCAAAAGAATAATAACTGAATCAAACTATTAAATGAAAGAAACAAACAACTAATAGCTAATCAAACCTTTTTTAGATGACAGCAACTTTGGCGTCGTTCACAACACTTCAACCTTGTTTAACACTACTGTTTCAAGACTTCATTTCGTTTCCCCTCGTAATAAAACTCAAATTTTTGTAGGGGGTAACTTTATATTTATTTAAAATTAAGAATAAAAGAGAAGAAATAATTATTAAAAGAAAACCTAAATCTAAATTAAAACTAAAAAAATCAAGAAAAAGAAACAAACTAAAACATAGAATAGTCAACAATTGATTATTGAACAAAACTCTTATTTAACTAATATTTAATCTTAATAAGGACTTGCTTGCAAGAAAATATATTTAGAAGTGACTTACTTGGATCTCGAACAAGAACTGACTTTTTAATTTAAAAGAACTCCCGAGGTACTTTCTTTCAGAACGCGAATTTGATTACCTCCCCTATTATGCCTCAAAAGAGGGATGATAGCCAATGGGAATTCGAAAACGCTAGGTTCAGAACGCATCCCTTGGTCGTACTTCTATTTTCCGTTGTACGATGTGGTTTAAGCGTATCTCCAGAGATGGCGATACGAGGTTTAATTCCGTGAAAATATGAATAATATTTCTATGATTCAATTCAATTGGTATAATTGCTTAAAGATACTTAATTTATACTAACTATGATTCGACGTGATGTAGATATTTCCCTCGCCGTAAATGCGAGTAAATTCTGCCGTAATATAGCAACTATATTAGTGACAAAATATCACTCATAAATAAAGCGAGAGCCTTTAACTCAGTTTTAAAAAAAGACTGCCCAAGACTGATACCCCTTTGGATGCAAAAAAAAACCTCGTAATTAATATCAACATTCCATCGATTACAACTTATTCCTTAATTTAAACAATTTATAAACGTATCGACAATGTTAATGTTAATAATGTCAATTCTTGAGCAAATCGGCAACACTGTTGTCTAATAAATATCTGTAACTTTTGTGTTTCACAAAGGAATAGCAAAAAAAAATATTATCTTAAGAACATGAATGAATGAATTTTAAAACCTTTTAATTTTTATGACGCAGTTAACCTCTCTGCCCTTTTTTAGACCCCATATGTTTGTCGTAAACACATAATATTAGGGTACGTTCGTATTTATGTTTAGAAAAAATATAGAGCCATATGTAAACAAATCTATGGGAATATTTCGTGTTATCGTAAATATATATTAGAAAAAGAACTTGTTAGAAACTGAAAATTCTCAGAAAGAAGTGATCTACCACCCATGTATTCTAGAATTAAGTAATCTGTAAGCTTGCCAGTGGCGGGTTCTATTTTGTTACAAATTGACGTTTTCAGACCTAATAGGTACACTAAATTTTTTTCAATACGGAAGTATCTATGATGGTATTTTTCTCAATAATCTTATACAAGGAAGGCCAATTTTTCATATAATTATTTTGTAATGTCTTTGTTCAAATTCAAAAAATTACATTGCGAATTATGCAAAAATCCAGTTGAAACTCAATTTTTAAAAATATGTTGCTAATAACCAATAAATACTTTAATTCTAAACTTAGTTATTTGTTACAGATTTACCTGGAGTTACTGCAACATTACATGTGGCTAATCTTCCAAACTTTGAAGATAATGTCCTTAAAGATTACCTTCAAAAACAGGTAACAATAAATATTAAACTTACACAGTAATTAATTTTTCCTGTTAGATGCTGCCTAAGCTTTCCGCTAAGGTTGTTTAATATTATTAATCTATACAGGGTGTTTCAAAAAGCCGCGGCTATATTTAAAGTGAAGATTTCTCAGGTCATTTTATCAAAAAAAAAAAGTTTTCATAAACATAGTCGGGAAAAGCATTGTCTCCAACATACAATTTTTTTTGTAAATAACGTTTTTTTTTAATTAAGTCAAATATCTCCTACCGCTTTCTTTGATAATAGGCAGCGTTGTTGCTAGAAATAGGGAGCTTATACGGCCTTAACCAAATCAAATTAATAAAGTCCAGTGGCGTTAGTGGTTAATTCAACTAAAAATAACATTAAGATTTCGAAGCGAGATAAAAATAAATAAATACATAAATTTAGCATTTATACCAATTACAAAAAATTACAAAAACTGTTGAAAGTGGCCACCTCTAGCTCGGATACATGAATTCAATCTTCCCCTCATTGACTTGTCGTTTCTAATCGAATTACACCTAGCAATATTGCGTTAGATCCTTCAGATTTTTCACAGGAGTAGCGTAAACTAGGGATTTCAGATGGCCCCACATGAAAAAATTAAGTGGTTTTAAATTTAAATTGTCAGTTGGTTCTAGAATTTAGGTTTATATACAGCACCTCTGGTTTTTCGCAGCTCGAGCTGCCACTGTTTGGAAGGAAACAGAGAATTATCTAAAAGTCCTCCCAATACATTTTTTTGGATAATTCAGTTTTTAAAATTATTCATAGCAATGGCCACGCTGAGGGTGGTAAGTTTAAGTTTTGCAGTTGTAACTTAGTGTTGGACGAAATTGTTTTTCCATATTTTAGATATTTGATAAAGATAAAAAAAAATGATCGAAACGTCATAATAAATTGTTACAATATTAGGTGGTAGTTAAAATTTTATAAAATCCTGACCTAAAATCAAGAAAATTCACAGGAAAATGTAATAATACCCCGTGTCAACAAAATGGTATAATACATATTATATAATTTTTCCTCCATATGCTTGAACTAGTATGGTAGTTAGTAGAAACTTTAACATTTCCTGTTTCCAAACAGGCAGTGTTTCCGTAATCCGTATTTGATAGTAAGAATTTATGTGCGCTCGGTTCTCCGATTACGTTAACTTTAGTGTAGTGTGAATAATTATACACATACATATTATATCCCACTAAGGTCCAGCTAGTTACTAAATATCTTAATTTTAATCTAATGAGATTAAAATTAACCCTAGGGCGGGCGCGCGCGCTAAGGCACTACATTTTGCAAAAAAAAAGAACGCACATATTCATTTCTAAAATTTCTTTCCTAATAAAGTTCCAAAGTTCATTGTAACAAATTTAACGAAGTCCTCTATTCGAGGTATGAACATTAAACGTTAATAAAACGTAATTGTCCCGGCAATAAAATAAAAAGTCTGGTGAAATAATTGTTTAAATCTATTAGTTCCCACAGTAGTTCATCGCGGATCTGCAAACACTGTACAAAGTATGTTATATTTTTCAATAGCTCTTATATTTATTAACTTTCTCCAAAAATATAATAATGCTGGTTTATAAGGTGTTCTATATATGCAATAAGCAAGTTGACATTAACTTCCGGTATAACAGTAAGATCTTATCTTGGCCTAGTTATGAGAAATTATAGCAATATTTTTTTTGTAATATAGAGAAGCAGCAGAATAAAAACATTGGATTATTTCTAAATCCGTAACATTCTATTTTCTAAATATGTAAAAATTCCATGTTTATGCAAGAAATGAAGAAAGCCATTGCATAATGAAATTTCCATATCTCCTTGAGTCTTTCCAAAAGCATGGAACGGTCGGTTCACTATGTTAAATACACAGAAAGTTTTAAAGAACAGAAAGGCAAACACATAAATCTGCAGTATCAAAATGCAGACTTTGCTTGGATGTATAAAGTCAGGAAATGTGCAGTGATGGACCATAAATATAAAAACAGTACGCTTATCTTTTGAAAGCATACATTCTGGAAAAATGTTTTAAATGGACTCTAAACAGGTAGCTGTCGTTGAAGTTAACGAATGAAATATATGTTGAGTTTTTTTATGTTTCAGTGCATCTTTTGATGATTTTACATTCACTCGGTCATAGCAGTGGCGGATTGCAATTCTCTACTCTCTCTACAAAATAATATGTATATTTGGAGATTTAAATTTTTGTTGTGTAATTTTTATGATGGGAAAAACGTTTGACATATTACCTCTGTTGACAGGTTAACAACATATCACTTTGCATCAACTTATTTTATTCCCCGGGAAAAGATTCAAATTTTACCGGATACACGGGGTGTTTAAAAAGGAGGCGGCAATATTTAAGGGAGTGATTTCTCAGTTTTTAAAAAATAAAATTTATACTTACTACTTATGGTGGAGCCCTTGTAAATATTTTTCTTGAGTCCAGGACATCAAATGTCGTAATATTTTGGGTATTTGATAGAATTCATGCAGATTTAATGTTGAATTCTATTCCGGGTGGGATCTTTTTAATGATCTAGGAATGATCATGACCAGTATTTGCAGTTTAACATCGAATCTGTAACAATATTGCTAACGTTAAAAGTTAACTATCTGAACATCCTGATAGGCGTTATGCATTTTAAGTCGTTATGACTTACCTTTTTGTGTTTGTTGTCCTATTTTCGTTTTAGTTCGTTTTTGTTTAGTTGCTGCTAGCCCTTGTTCATTCTCCTTTTTGATCGGCTTGCAAATAGACAGGTGCTACTGGGTCTTTGAGGACTGCTTTGAATGGCGAGATTCTTTGGAAGGGTGGTTGACGGGGGGTGGTGCTTGGCGAGTCGTTGAGGGAGTGGTTCTAGTTTATTAGACCGGACGATGACGCTGGGTACTACTACTGCGATTCACCTGAGCTCCGCTGAATCGTCGGCAAGGAGATCAGTAGCAGTATCATTTGCAGGAACAACCGCTACTTGTTTTTGTTTCGGAACAAGCGACTAGAGGCTCCATTTCTTCGTTTTCTTCTCTATCTTGTGTCGTATGTTTTGGTTTCTTTATTTTTTAGTTGTGCTGTTCGTTGGAACGGTACTACCGTGGGGAAATGTGTGGTTTTGGATTGGGGTTGTCCCTGTGAAGGTCTTCCTGGGGCGCTGTAACTGGAGGGTATGTGAACGAGGCCTCCCGCTGCTTAACCCGAGTCGCGCAACGCATACCTGTCTTTTAACATCTTTTCTTACGAGACTGTTTCCTGGTTATAGGCCTCTGAGTGGCTGAAAGTCGAGTTTGGCACTCTTGGGGAAGCTCCGAATCATACACCTCCATTCTGGGAGCATACGACGGCGGTGGTATCGTTGTAATGAAACTGTATGTTAGGTTAAGGTTTCAGTTTGGCATATGCTATAACTATGCTGGGTTTCTCTTCGTGTTGGATCCCAGAACTTGTTCCTAAAAACCACGCAATTGTATATAATACTATACATTATTTAATTCCCGGCTATGACACAAAACAGTGGCACTGTAACTAGTGTTACCGTTTCCTTACCCGATTTTGACTAATATATTCAGTGTTTAATTTTCGTTTGCTTATTATTGAGTATTAGAGTTCGTGAAGGCCTAATTTCGGCTTTATTATTATTGTTTACCGTAACGTGTAGGTTATATATTTTCACTTTGAATTACTTGAATTAATTTACAACAATCAGCTGATTTCTGTCACCTTGAATATCTCGTATGATACTTGAGTATTTCATATCACTTGCTTAATAGTCAGTTCCTTTTACAGGAGGCAGTTCATTATTTTAATTGGTTATTTAATGGTGTTCGTAATGCAGTCTGTTCTGTCAGTGGACATAATGCTTCGGTGGTTCGGCTTACCGATGTTGACGTAATAACAAATAACACAATTATTACTCTAATTATATTTACATTAATGATTCTCTGCAAAAATGTTTAATATACGAGTATATTAAATTAATTTTCTAAAAGATCTATATCCCAAGAACGATGCTTAACATTATTTCAAAACATGTTCGTTAAAAGCCTTATAATGAATGTCTTTATTCAACGAAAATAGAATTATGAAGTAGTGAACAAGTCGCTAGGTTCATCTTTATACATCAAGATAATTTTTAGGTGTGATGCTGTAATTAAGATGTGCAAACGACAGACTACATAATTGAGAATAATTTGAGGCAGGTGGGAAATGGATAGATAAAGCAAAAGATTGTGTATAAATGTGAAAATGTAACTGAGTTGTTCTGAGGTAGATTTTAATTGTATGATTTCCACTAAACTACTCTTGGATAAATTTGTATTAAATTTTTATTGAGTTAAATAATATAGATTAACCTTTCGTTAGTGTGGTGATTAAAAGTTACATTACTAGCGTCGTGGGTTCGCTCACTGAAAAAGTTCAACTAAGGCGTGTTAATTTTTTTACTCATCACACGTATTTATTTTGTCTATAGTCGTTAGAACTAAACAAAACAATCAAAGGCCAGGTACATTTCTACGAAATTCACAAAGTAGTGTCACATTGTACAGGGATTTTGTTGGTCTATTATAATGAGTGCCAACCAAAACCTGTATTGTTATCCTTACACTAGGTAATAGTAAATAAACGACAACAAGAATTATTAAAATATGTTAAACAATGCAGATATTAGGGCTGGTTCAAATTTGTACAATTTTCACATGAAAAACTCGAATGGGTCAGTCATATTTAAAAAAAAAATGCGCCTTTATAGATTATGCTAATTGGTGTTAGTCTTGTATATTACTTGTGCATTGACAGTTGCTGTATTTAGGAATTAAAAGAGTGTTACGGTCCATCGACGACTATTTCTCGCCACACTAAGTTGGCGGATAATTGATCCAAGGTATCAACTCCACCATTAGTGGAGTTGTAAAAGTCAATAATTTTTTTCTTATTCGTGGCTTGAGTAATAGTGTCGTCGTGATGCAAAATAGAAAAAAGCACATTTTTATTTTTCTTAGGTTCACAGCCGTTATATATCTTCTTTCAACGAAAAAGAGAGCTTTGGAGTTACGTATCCCTTATGTTTAGTAATGTTGCGGGAATTTCCCTCTTATTTTTTCGCACGGATCTTATGAATGTAAGCTGATAATTTCTTAGAAGGGTTATCATTAGGCGATAAATAGTGAACCAGTTATCGAAGGCGACATTTCGTTTTGTTCCCTGTATTGGTTCAACTAATTGTTCCACAATATCTTGGGCAGCCTTACTTACTATACCTATATGGCCCCTCAGGCTGTGTTCCTACGTAGACATCCAGGTTGCCACATTCACATACCTCTTCTAATTTGTACACTAAAAATCACGTTTAAGGGACTTTGTCAACGTCCGAAAAAATTACAACCCGGCCGCCGAAGTCTTTTCTAAAATATTAAGCTACAGCTAGTCAATGTTAGATGTCGCGGGGGCTACGTGTCGAAAAATACTTCCAAAAATATCCGTTGGGGCCTATCAGAGCCCACCACACTAACGGAGAGTTATTACAACTGAGTCAATGTATTAAATATTTTTTAAACCAGACTTTTAAGATAAATTAAATAGAAATACGCACAAATGCTTTCAGTAAAAAGCACGTACACGTAGCATGCCAGGGCAAAAGTTCGTACCAGATATACAGTGATTTTTTCATTTATCTAAACGATTGTTATATCCATCTTTATCTAACGTTTTTTTTAGCACGTTCACAATACTTTGATCGGATCGGGAAAGTAATAAAAAATTGTTTATTATACACAAGAAAAAAGTGAGTTTTTAGCTCGCTGTGTAATTGTCTCCCTTCGTTTCGCTTCGGGAAACAAACAAGCACCTCGAGCTAAAAACTATTACTTTTTTCCCATGTAGGAATAATAAATAACTTTTATTAGATCTGGAATCTTGGAGAAGGCCACGACTTAATCCGGCTTAATATTAGGGGAGACTTAAATGTATTTCTATCTTCTAAATAATTATGTCGCTTACTTTTATAAATGTATTTTTGTCATCTTTAAGGAACGTTTGGTAAAAGGGATAATAACATATACTTAATTGATTTTCCGTGTTTTCATTAAAATGTCTTGTCACAAGTGCTAATGCCAATCTCCGGATACTTTCCAAAATATATGCTTATCGGTGTAACAAAATTTAATAATAAAATGCAACATGAAAACTAAATTTTGCAATTTAAAAAGTACCTGTGTTAAAAACTCACAGGAACTATCAACATTTTATAGTGTTTAACTGTTGTGTTAGTGACCTCTAAGTGTTTTCAAATTGAAGTTTGTTGGTTTTAGGTCAATTAAAGAAACAAAGTAATTCCTCTGTCGACGTTTCGACTTTTATTAAGTCATCCTCAGGACACTAGAATACAACAAAAAAGAAAAACATAAAGGGTGACTTGGAATTTACAATTAGTTAAATACACAAATAAAAAAAAAAACATTAAAAAAATATATAAAAATATAAATAAATAAAAACATCAAGACATGTAATGTACTTTTTTTTCCCCTTTGTTTAAACACAGGTAAAACTACATACTACAACGGGTTCTCCATACTCACGTGAAAAATTTGTTTCTTTTGTCAATGTTTTCAATTGTGAAGGACATTTACATATGATGAAATCAAAAAGGGGGTTTCTTCTTTTAAACATGTATTTTCTTATTTTAATAGTGTATAAACTAAAACTGAATAGGCACAAACGAACAGAAAATGATACATTTAATTTTTTTTTTAATTTTAAATAAAATTCCATCTTTTCCTATCAAACAGGTGTATATATATATATTACTTTCCAAGGTGTAGGTGGTTATTATACGGGGTTTATTTATACAAAATGGATTATTATCTTCTTCGTGGGATCCTATTAATTAAATTTGCATAAGCAGAGCTCAAATTTTGGGTGTCAACTTGTTTATTTACATTATTTTGATGTATTTTTATGTCTATCATCTCTTTCAAAAGTCTTTTTTTGTAGTTTCGCTGTCCACCAAGAATTTCTGTGTTTTCAAAATCAATGTCATGTAACGTCGCATTAACATGCTCAGTTAGACCAGATTTGTTTGGAGCATTAACTAAGTTTTGGGGTCTGATGTTCACTTGATGCTCTTTTATTCTTGTTCCTAAATACCGAGAAGTCTGACCTATATAGACTTTATTACAATCTTTACACGGTATTTTATAAACAACGTTGCTCTCAAACTCCTTAGGGGTTACTGATTTTAGTTTACTAAAGAATTTTTTAGTTGTGTTTTCGTTCTTGAAAGCAACTTTGATATTAGTGTTAGTAAATACTTTACCTAATTTTTCGGATAAACTACAGACATAGGGTATTTTTAAATATCTTTTATTATTATTTGGATTTAAATTAGGTAAACTATTTTGATTGGTTTCAGTTTTGAAGAGTATTTTATTAATAAGTTTCTCTGGATAACTATTTTTCAAAAGGTAGTATTTAATTAGTGTTAAATTTTTTTCATGAAACCCTTCGTCAGACAAAGATAAGGCTCTATGTTTTAAGTTGTTAATGATATTAATTTTTTGATTAAAAGAATGGGATGAGTTAAAATTAATGTATCTTTCAGAGAAAGTGGGCTTGTGATACCAGTCAGTGATGATGATATTATTGTCACCTCTAATAAATTCGATGTCCAAGAACGATAGCCTATTTCGATTTTCTTTTTCAAGTGTAAACATTAACTTTGGATGAAAATCATTAAAAATAGATAGTGTCTCATCACCCCCATTTACCGGAATGCACGTTAATATGTCGTCGACATATCTTTTATAGAACGGTAATTGGAATGGCAATCTTGGGATGCAGTTTTTTTGTAATTCTGACAATACAATATCAGCGCATATTGGCGATAAACAGTTGCCCATACCAAGACCATATATTTGTCTATAAAATTTGTCTTGGAATTTAAAATAGCTGTTATCAAAAACAAAGGTAAGGAGTTCGACGAACTGGTCCACATTTAATTTTGTATTCGGCTGGATGAGACCCTATCGATCCCTCACAAGAGTCAAAACCAAATCAGTGGGTATATTTGTAAACAGCGAAACCACGTCAAAAGACACAAGAATGTAATTTGAAGGAATCGTCACACTCTTAAGTTCTTGTACTAGTGTGAAAGAATCCCTCGTATGATAAGAGTCCTTTTCAAAAGCAAAATTCAAGAGATTGCTTAGATATTTTGACAGGTTGTAGATCGGAGAACCAACAAAACTTAATATAGGTCGCAACGGAATATTAGACTTGTGGATCTTCGGTAGGAAATACATTTTGGGAAAAACACCGTTGTTACATTTTAACATTTTCTTTTCTTCAGTACTAAAGGATCCAGCTTTGAAAAATTTGTCTACCAATCTATTATTTTTATTCTGAACTTTATGTGTTGGATCTGTGTCTAAAGTATTATATGTACTTGTGTCACTTAGCATAGAGAGAGATTTTGCAAGGTAATCCGATCTACTTAGGGCAACTGTTGTGTTACCTTTGTCTGCTCTGGTGATAATTATATCAGGTTGCTGTTTAAGAAATCTTCTAGTTATGTTTTCTTGTCTAAGTAGGACGTGATCATAAGCTGAGAGTGACTTCCCAAAATTTAAGTGATTGGTAATTATATTAATTGTATCATTTTGATATGTATCCTTAGTTTGATCTTCAGAGTCAGTAGACTGAACGATCTATTCACTGTCAATCAATAATTGTTCCAAAGGAAAATTTTTTCTAGTGTAAGGTAGGTTAAACTTTTCACCGTAACTTAGAAGTTTTATAACATCACTCGGTATTTCTATATTGGTAAGATTAAGAAACCATTTTTCATTAATTTGTTGTTCGTTTATATTATGCTCATCATAAATCAATTTGTTAATCTTTCTTTTTTGTTTAGTCCTGACCTGTGTGTTATATACAGGATATTTCTTAAAGAATGGGATATCTTGAAACTTGAGATTCCTTGCATGATTTCACGACGATCGGGAAAAACAGTAAAAAATAAAATAAAGCGCGATAGCTCTTATTCAGCGTAATCCCCTAAAAAAACAGGGTTCAAGTGCGGGTAGATTTTGTCAAAATCAAAACAAGTGTAAAATATTCCATCTGTTTTGCATACATTTAAATAATCAGCGTAGTGCAACGTTTACTTTTGTTGAGGCTCCTATTTGAAGGTAAACATTAAAATAGTTCCCAATTTGTCAATTTTTTCATCAAAGTAAAGTCATTAGAAAAGAAAAAAAATGTGCGTGCTTTTCTTATGGAGCTGTACTCGCCTAAACAATATTGCTACCTTACGAGGTTCAACACAATATCTGCTGCCAGGCTATTTTCTAAAATGTCGCCACAAACATATTCCAACACATTTTATTTAACAATCTCACCGAATATATTTACACATAGAAAATGAGCGTAGTTCATAATTGATAGCAGTACTGATTTACATAGCTTTTTCCATAATTTAAAGTTTACCAAACTCATACTAGAGTACAGTAGTCATAATGCCATATCGTCGGCTAAGAGTGTTAACCTGCTAACTCCACTTTGGAGCAATTTTGACTTCATTCAAAAATTTAAATGTACAGACAGTTCTGCATCGGTCGGAAATACTGTTAACCACAAAATATAAAAAGAAATGCTCGAAAATCGTATTTGTGTTAAACAGTCAACTCCACAATAACTATTTTTGTACGACCGACCTTTTTTGATTGTTTACCGTGTCTGTCTTTATGACAGTAAGTGACATATACTGGCTGACAACCCAAACACGACGGTAAGTAATTCACTTACCGTTCAGAGAACGGTAAGTAAATTCACGACGGTATATCATTGCGCATTTATGCTGACGTCATTATTTTGATTTTTAAATTGTATATTAAATGGCATTAGGTATGAACTTTTATAAGCATTTTCATACCGTTCTCTGAAATTATAGCGGCTATTCAAACATTCCATGCTTCATCAAGAGATTCACATTCAAAGTCACTCATTTTCAATAATAATACTTATTTAAATAAGTTTTGACAAATACAGGACATAAAAAATACGGTAACAATCATAACAATAACAATTAGTTCCATGACAACGTTCAACTGCAACTTTGTAGAGGGTATTCAGCTAACCTGAATTTGTATTTGATTGAAAATATTAATTATTAAAAATAATAAAATTGCAATTTCAGCTATTTCGATCGTACAAAAAACAGTATAAGCATCTCAAACAGTAAGTAGTTTACCGATCTCCTCCAATTTTGACGACTTCGCTTCGCTCAGTCGCCAAACATTGTCGTCGATCGGTAAACTACACTTACTGTTCTCAATACTTAATATACTATTTACGCCGTAAGACTACTATCTCCAGTGGTTTGCTGTGAACCGGTCGGCACGAGGTAGTCTAGTCTTGGATGTTGATTTTCATGAATATTATGATTTCTTGTATTTATTTTTTTATTGCTTACTTAAAATAAGTATTTTTTGAATAAAGTTTATTATTTACACACCAACTCCATATTTGTATAGCAATCCATTCGTATTCTAACTGCTATCTCCATTTTATAGTTATATAAAAATTCTATTGGTATAATTTTTAGGCGGTAAACATACTAGTCAATCGAACCTTTCATAGATGCTACTAATAAAAAAGTTTCTATTCATAGCTGTTAATTTTAAGAAAATTATATCCCTATTCTTTGTTTCACTCTTAACCGAGGATATATCACTTTTTAAGAATCATTAACACATGTTCACGAAACCTCAGCTTCACATTATAAATAATGCCCAAGTTTCTCGCTTTATTTACCCTATTTACAGTGCCATACCTTTCAAGTTCGGTATCGATTCTGAGTCAGTTAAGCTTTGGAATTTTTTTGGACAAAAACATAACACAGATTTAAACGAAAATTATCTCTATGTGCGTAAAGAGCTATCCTCATTCAACACACGACCGATATATAATATCTTCAGTAATTGATTGAATTGATATGAAAAATATCCAGAAACAACAATTCAAAAATCGTAGGCATGGTGGATGATTAAGAAACTTTAAGGAACTGAAATTATAAATCCCAACAAAAAACAAAAAAAAAACTTTTAACGAAGACGATGCCTCAACATTGGTTGCACTGGATTCTGTGACAAACTATCCAAAAATGTCTTTAAGAAAACGCAGTAACAACACTGGTATAAGCAGAACACATTTGCATGGAATTTATACAGTGACAAACATCCATGCATACAAAGTACGATTTCTCCATACTTTAGAAAACGGGGATGAAGGTAAAAGATTAGGCTTTTGTTTGTGTTTCGGCGAAACCGTTTTAAGCGTTGGAAATTTTAATAAGATAATCATATTCTCTGACGAGTCTACCTTTACCACAAACGGCGTTCCTTCAATACAGGATTGTAGATATTCGGGCAAAGAAAATATGTTATTATGAATGCAAGAAGGAGGTACCTTCATAGAATAAATTAAAAATGTAGTAATATTATCTAATTTGTTTGATAGTTTTTGTCATTCTCTTAATTATTAATAATAAAAAAAATAAATAAAAAAATTGACTCAGAGATCTAAAATTTTGAGCGGTAAGACATAAGTTTCAATTCTAAATAACTTTTTTTGATACCATTTTCTAATTGTTTTTCCTAAAGGGCACTTTTCCGATAAAAAAGAGTCAAAAATCAAAGTAGGGCCAGGATTTTAATATTTAACACACCACCATTTCTTAATCACATTTTCACGTATCTCGTCTGAAAACGGTAGGTTACAGGGGGGAAAAACCGTTTTGCGGAAATTTTAATGTCATGGATTTATCCACGATTTTTCGAAAATAAGATTACGTCACAAATTACTTAGACCAAGTGGGGCTGCACTCGAGGCGCTTAATTTCATTTCGAAAATTTTTTACTTACATACAAGAGTCGTGCAAACAATCCAGGGACGCAATGTATATATAACCCAGTATATTGTCACAAAAAGAATTAGAAAATACTCTCTACCATGTCACAGATAATATAAGTATGAGAATATGAATTAAAAGTTGTGACGGGAAAAACATCGATTTAATATTGAAAAAAATATTACAAGTCAGAAAATTCTCCAAGTGAAATTTGAAGTTTTAAAAACCTTTCAGTAATCAAATATCTGTCCATTTCATTCTGTATTTGATTTCAAAATTGCGAACACTCCACCGGAGTCAGTAGAAGCAGCAAAAGTAGCCGCACAAATTATTGCCAGTTTTGATATATGAAGAAAATGTAACTTTTGTATAATAAAATTTCCTAAAATTAAATATCTACCTTTACTTATGTGTCCGGGAAAAACGTGGTTACTTTTTTCCCGGGAAAAAAGTAAGTTGATAAAAAGTGACGTTTTATTACCTGTCAACGGAGATAATATGTCAAACTTTTTTCCCGTCACAGAAAAAACATTATTATATCTAAAAAAGTCCTAATGAATGCGTATTTTTATTTTAATACTATACACATGAACTAAATCTGGCAGAATTGTTTTTAAACAACACAAGTTGACACATTTGACGTTAGAATATTGATTTTTTAAGGTCTTCACCATCTACGTTTCGAGTTTGCATTTAAAGGCCATTATAAAAAACCAACCATGGGATAACTGTTAGCAAATTCTGTAAACGTTTACTCTGGTAATCATAACGTTGCAAGTTCAAAAGAGGGTCATGGAACTGTTTATATTATTATTGAAAAATGTGTGATTGAACTTTTTTTTGCTTTTTTTATATTTTAAATTAGGAATACATGAGTGTGAAACTATAAAAATCTAAGTTAACAATTTTATTGAACATTTTATAATTAATAGTAATATTAGAGTAAAATAACTACAAATTTCTATTTGACGGCTCTCATGACACTGTCACTTTAGGTTAATAACACTTTTCCACTAAAATTACTTCAAATACACAATGACAACTTCTAAGTTTACTACAACTATATGGAATAACCATTTTATAACACGACAATATACAACATGTTGATAGAAATTGATCTGAAACATGAAAATAATGCCGAAAAGCACGCGAATATTAATGTAAATAATAAACTATTTGACACAAGATAGCTGTCAAGCAAATTATTAGTAAAATAAGTGACACCAACGTTAGAAAAAAATATTACCAAATTATGAAAAACCAACGAATTTCAAAATAGAGAGATATGGTAGTTCTAAAAAATAACGTCCACTATTAACGTTAACGTTATTTTAACATCTGGCTAAACCAACGAATTTCAAAATAGAAATATACGGTAGTCCTAAAAAAATTTTTTAGCATACACTTTAAATTTATGTACGGGGTGAGTCAAAAATGTATTTCTTTATTTTGTTAAAGATCAAAAAAGTAATATTTTGAATAATTTTTTGATTTCTTTATATTTCAATTCAACATTTCTTTGAAAGTTAAACAATAAGCTCCTAGAGGTTATCTACGGGATAACTCAAAAATGTATTTCTTTATTTTGTTAAGGACAAAAAAGTAATATTTTGAATAATTTTTTGATTTCTTTAGATTTCAGATCAAGATTTCTTTGAAAGTTAAACTACAAGCTCCTAGAGATGATCTACGGGGTACCTCAAAAATGTTTCTATTTATTTTCAATATTTTTAGGTACGGTAGAAGTTTCACAGTATTTTTAGGTAGAATGGGCTCATAAAATTTTTATACAGGGTGTATGTGTCCCATTTAAAATTTCACCAGTTAGGTAGTTGGAACCTATATTATTAAAATTAAAATACAATATTTGTTATCAGGTTTCTGTAGCGTCATTGGTAGGGTTGTTTTTTGATTTTTTTTAAATATTTTTTTTTTATTTTTTTTTTTTTTGAATTTTTGATCACCTTCAATGACTTTTGTCATAGATAAGACTACCACAAAACGACGGGGAAATCCCAAAAGGATTTCTTGTAGTATTTAGAAAAGGGTTTGTATTTTATTGATAATATTCTTTTTTTTTCAATAATTTACTCGCTTGGCTTGTAGAGCTACTCGAGAATCGCCCACGTACATCAGGCTCACAAAAGAGGATCTTAAGGATTCTCCCTCCTAAACGAGTGACGGTCTGTATTTGAACTGCGTCTGTCAGTATTAACTGTATTAACTATTAAGTTACTTGATTAGATTTAGAAAACTATGTTAAAATAAAAAGGAAAGTCAAATATATTTTACTATTATTGATTAAATTAATTATTTAAAACATAAGAAAATCAATTCAATGAAAAAGGACAAGTCTCAAAAAAAAATCACAATTACAATATTTAAAATTTGTACTTACATAATAATCATCATCATCGACACAGCTGATCTCTTTCGGTAATTTTCAGTTTCAAAAATGTTTAAAATTATAATTATTCATACTATTAACTAATACTATAAATTCGCGTGATAAACCTTAGAACTTAGAAGACACTACTCAACGGGGAGATTCGTGCTTTTTGTCGCTTCTAGAACTCAGAGTTTACTTCGCCGAAGTTGGAGAGCAGACCCAAAAAGAAAAAGAGAGTTTTGTGGTAAGAGAACCTGGCGGAGTTTTTGGAGACATGTGGACCAACTCGAGCACTCTCCTCAAACTTTACTATACAGAAGTGCAAATAAAAATCTCCCTGTAACTTGTTGTTACACCAATATTTATATTTTTACTTTTTTCCACTCTTTCGAATATCAACCAATCAGATTGTCTATTCCTGGCGTCGTACGGCTTGTGTCGAAAAATGTGAATCCGCAAATTTTGTCTATTTCGTAGATACAATAATACCGATATTAGAGTCATGAACTTTTATAAATTATTAATCAGCGAGAGATACTTATTTCGACCGCATGCATTATTTGTATTACAATATACCGGGTGTGACAACATTTTTAGCAACTTAATTTGAGTTGCTGAAACGTATGTGGTGTGTATAACTAAGAAAGGACAGTTGAGTTTTTCTGGAGACAGAGTATATTTTCGAATCCCAATAACTTAACATTTGAATGAACTTTTTCTGCTGCAAACTATAATACATTTTGAAATGTTATAAATATTGCATTGTAAAGCAAACCATCTTCATTAAAAATTCGTTCATCTTGTGCACCAATTTTTAATTACATCGCCTTATTTTCCATACATTTTAAAACACCAGCAAAGTTTTCGTTTAATTTTCTGCACTCAACAATTTCAACTATACCTATATACATTTTTACACATAATGTTGGAGTACTCTATATTTAAAACGGAGTTTTCATTTAGTCTTTTGCCGCTAAATGTAGAAAAATATATATATATAACAAGATGTAAAAAAAGTCTATAATAATGTTCCAGCCGTTTTCTGCAAAAATTTATTGTGGGAATATAATGCTAAGTGGTTTAGCTCTAAAAGCTTTTGTAGTTGCAACTTTTAAAATTCAGCAGCGTTGTCTTTATTTACAGTTGTTGGCACACCTTCAGTCGAATATATCAAGAGTGGAAAACTTGGAGGTAACCGGAATAGCGTAAGTAGTGTAGAATAAAATAAGTAGATTGTATTTTTATTACTTATTTACTATTACAAGGTTGGACGTATTTGGTGGCCAAAATCGTATATTCGAAAATGCCAACTGATATTTTTTATTGAGAGTTATATTATGTTATAACGGGAATTTCATTTATCGCGCAATATTGAACTTTTGAAAATAACTCTATTCATGAATGGCGGCTATTCATGTACGGCATTTGTTTTGGGAAAATATATACATACACACTCATGTAGCATTATTTAAATATACCATTTACAATGATCTCAGGTTCACCAGAATTTCAAAATCTATTCAGAATATTATAATTTAAAGTTTAATGTCGGAGTTAATCCTTATAATTTCTGATCGTGCTGTCTTTGTCGTCGAAAATCTGCAAAAAAATGACTGCTATCTATGTGACTTAACCTAAAGCTGCACCGAAGGTGCAGCCTCAGGTCTGTCTATATAGAAAATTTGTTTTTTGCTGCATCCCAACGGGTACTTTTCAAGGGGATTTAATTCGGCCACACTATTTTATTAATTAATTTAATTACATCTGCAAAAGTTCATTTTGTGTGCGACGCAGAGGGAGATATCAACTATTTCCCATCCATGACACTGTCACTTTAGGTTATTATCACTTTTTCAGTAATATTACTTCAAATACACAATGACAACTTCTAAATTGACTACAACTATATGGAAGAACCATTTTATAACACTACAATATACAACATGTTGATAAAAATTGATCTTAAACATAAAAATAATGCCGAAAACTCTTAGGCTATTAATGTAAACAAAGAAAATAATAATAAACTATTTGACACAAGCAGTTTGTCTGTCGTTAGAAAAAAACCAATTTATGACGTGAACTAGAAGTGTCAACTAAACTAAAATAAGTGACACCAACGTTAGAAAAAAATACTACCAAATTATGACAAACCAACGAACCATCATAGAGAGATATGGTATCTTAAACATTAACGTCCGCCGCTATTAACGTTAACGTTAATTTAACACCAACGATTTTCAAATAGAGAGATGTGGTAGTTCTAAAAAATAACGTCACCTATGATGATAATCATAGGCAGCCATTTTTAGACTAGCAGATTTAAAATACCTATCTAATATTTTATATTATAGTAGGTACTTAGTATAAAATTTTATAAGGTTATTGAATTTGACACGTGGATTTATTATTTAAATTAAGTATTTATCAGATTATAACAACATTAATTAATAAGCAGCATGTACAAGTTGATGCAAAAAAAACATCAATTAGCCGACATTTAACAAATTTTCTAGATTGCAATCGAATAAATTTTAAATGTTTAGAAATTTTTAGCATACACTTTAAATTTATATACGGGGTGAGTCAAAAAATCAAATTTGTTTATTTTTTTAAGGTCAAAAAAGTAATATTTTGAATAATCTTTTGATTTAGATTTGAATTCATGATTTCTTTAGCGTGTAACTATAAGCTCGTAGAGGTGATCTACGGGGTAACTCAAAAATGTTTCAATTTATCTTCAATATTTTTAGGAGATATATAGATTTTTGAATTTTTTTTTTATAACCCTCAATGACTTTTGTCATAGATAAAACTACCACAAAACGACTGGGAAATCACGCAGTGATTTCTTGTTATAGTTATAAATACTGAAATTAAAAACGTGTTTCTTGTGTCAAGCTTATGCATTAACATATTATATCTCTGGATTTTCGCAACTATTCGTTATATTTAGATACGATTTCATTGGCAAATATGGGTTTTTTCAATGTATCGAATGGGCGCAAAGCTAGTGCCCTCTTAAAAGTTTTACACGGATAATTTACCAAGTATGATTTAAAAAACAAGTTGGTAAGAGGAGTCAAATGCTTTACAGGGTTAAATTAAATAAATAACAATGGAGAAATGTAAAACAATAGGGTTTCTTCAAGGCTCAACCTAGGGCTCAACGAGTGTCATTTCTAACTAATACGGTTGAGTTTTAAAATTATTGTAAAGTTTGTTACATTTAGTGAATCAACCGCAATCCTGAAATTTTAAGAAAATGTAAAAAACTTTACAATAACTTTAAACATAAAAATAAATAGTTTCTAAAATGTTACCTGAACATAACTGCCGACGCAGTACAAACCACCACAAGCCTCCCATAGATATAATTTTCAATTTCACAGCAATACAAAATCCGATATCATATCAAACGAAACATAAGCAATTGTTTAATATGTTTATTTGCTAAATTACCACATGTACTGGGTGATGATTTATAAACGTACACCACATTTAACTTTGTTGTTTCACCCTGTAGAAGAAAATGTTAAATACAAATCAATGTTCGCGGGTTTTCTTCAAAATAAAGCATTTCTTCGTTAGCAGGAACTATTTGCCTTTTTCTTTTGACACTTGAGGTTTCCCTAAATTACGCGACAATACAGAAATGTATTGACGCGTAATTGTCGCTCTAGACGAATACTGTCTGTCTGGATATTGTTGTCTATACTCACGTACTGTAGAGGCCGCTTTATAATAATTTTTAGTATATAATAACAACATAATTTTTTGCCGTTCTTCATTTGAAAAAATCATTTAATAAACAATCTTTACATATATTATTTACAAAATGACAGTTTTTATTAATTTTAACTGACATTTCTATTATTTGACTTTTCACATTGCTATGTTTTTTACAGCATCATGGCACACTTTTTTAAATTTTTGTTTTGTTAAAAAATTAATTAGGATCAGGAGAAAAGAATCTTTAATAATAAAATAAAATATACATGGTGTTCAATTTAAAAAATATAACTGAGATTTCTAACGCGTTACTCGGACGCCGTGTATATACAATACAGGGTTATTCACGCGATATGACACAGAATAGTATGGCTAAACTCGTTATCAATCTTAAATCAAATCAAAATCTAATTACAAATGAAAATTAAAATACAAATACAATTCAAAATATCATTACAAGCACAATTTATCACAATATAAATATGTTCAGCATTACATCAGATGTTATATAAATACAAACTTTTGCCTGATTCCTAGATAATTTAATATCTGTATGAACCTATTTTGATGTTACTGTGAGCGTGTGCACGTCACCGGTGGGCGGCTTTGCAGATCGTCTTCTTTCCCTCTCAACACAAAAAACGTATGTACATGTTTTTACAAACTTCTTGTGTACTCCTAACAGGGTATTAGGTTGTATATCTATGGACTTAAATATTTCAGTGATCTTAAATTAAAGGTGGTGTTCCTCTTTGGTACTACAAGATTACTAATATATATGATTATGCTATTTTGTTAGAAAACTTTTTAGGTTCCAAAGTTTCTATGCTATGATGTTTAGAAAAAATGTTAAGTTCAAAAATACCAAATTTCTATGTTTTTCTAAATAAATTAATTTTTCTACTTTGTTAGTTTTTTTGAAAATGTATTCGCAAAAAGTCTGTCTTTAATTGTTCGCCATATAATATAAAATGAAAATAGAGGTGATATTCAAATTAAGGTTTAAAAATCAACAAGATGTTTTTGGGGACATCTAGTGTGGGTAGGTAATATGCCTGGTCAAACACAGTTCACAAACTATGGCCGGACGAGAAGCAACACTAGGCACGCCCGAAATCCCTAGCGGGAGGCTTTATTTAGGGATTCCTTGTTACATAATGTAGCAAGACTTTAAGTTTTCTTGGAAATTTGTTTCACACTACCAAGCTTTCACCAGACGGGCCGTTTCGTTGATCCACAACTCATCACTGGTGATGGGCAGGCAATGTGACCGAAATTTCGGTTGTGAATTGTGTTTCACCGGGCATATTGTCTGCTCACCCTAGATGTCGCCAAAAACATTTTGTTGTCTTTCAACTCTCGTGTTAGTATAAGCTCTTCGTAAATGTTGGAAATTTCGGTCACACTGCCTGCTGATCACCACTGATGAGTTGTGGATCAATTAAACGGACCGTCTAGTGAAAGCATGGTAGTATGAACGAAATTTCAAACAAAACTTAAAGTATTGTTACATTATCTAACAATCAATTCGTATTAAAAATCATGCAATTTTTGAAATCTATATATCTCAAAATTGGAATGCAACCTTGTAATATTAGGGTAGACAAAACTACTGACATAAAATATCTTTATAATAGAAGTAAATATAACATATTCTGCCTGATTTATGACGTTCCTCAATGTGATATTACCCTATATGTATTTCTATAGACCATCGTGCGATTTGCCTGTTCCTATCAACATAATACTTAATAAATGTCCTTATTTTTTTTTTTATTCCTCTGTGTATTTTTTCAGACGATTTATGTCGGGAGCAGACGTTATGTTAAAAGTTTCGACATTGAAAAAGGATGAAAAGCGCGTACGGACCATTTTGAATAAATGGCTTGACAGAGGATACGTGGGTAATTTGACTATTTCAGAAAAGGATAATATTCTAAGGACTACGATGTCACTTCAGGTAAGCTATGGAATTAGCTGCTATTATTACTTGATATTTGAGGATTTTTCTTTCTCTCTATGTCTATATATTATTTTTGTGTCTATACAGGATGTTTCCTAATATATGCGCAGGACTTTAGGATGTGAAAAATATGAAAAAAAAATTCTTTTAACTTGCCTTCTAAAATGCACTATTTCGAGATACTGTGTTGAAATTGAAAAAAAAAATCCGTTTTTTGCGAATATCTATGGAACTGTTTATCGTACAGAAAGCAGCTTTTGTTAGCATTTCTACTCATAATAATAGCTATGTTTTGTGCAAAAAATTTTTTTTACATTCATATTTAGTGAATATTTTGAAGTGGTAGTGGGCATTTTTCTCCGCAATTTCTACGCCACTGGAAATAATACGGTTATAAGATCCCAGTTTGAACCGGCAATGTTTTCTACACAAAAAGGAATTCTTGGTCATAAGCTCTAAAATTGACGGTTTTCGAGGAAAATAAAATGGACAATTTTTTGGAATAAATTTAATTTTTTCTACTAATTAAACGTTATAATTGTAGAATTAAAAAATGGTAGAAAAGTTACAAATTTTCCAAATCGTAAAAAAAGTAACGCATTTCGCACATTTCAGCGTTTGTGTAAAAAATTTAATAAAATTATCAAGTAGGTAGGCTTTAAATTTTCAAACAAAAGTCCAGTCAAAAGAACAATTTTTGTTGTTGTTTGTTTATTAAAAATAACAAAATAGCATTAAGTTTGTACCTGCAAAAAGTAAATTTGTATTACAAAATTAAAAATGCATAATTACACAAACGCTCAAATGTGCGAAAATGGCAAGCGGTAATTCGGCAGCAGCAAGGCGGTTGTATGAAGAAAGACATCCTGATCGCCAAGTACCACACCATAACTTGTTTCAACGCATAAACCAACGACTATGGGAAAATGGAAGTTTTAAAAGGAAAACTGCTGTTAATGCAATTGCCCTACAAGAGGCTGTCCTCAAGGAAGTTCAAGAAAATCCGATCACAAGTAACAGCAAAATTCCTAACAACTGAAACTAACCTCACTCGACGGTTTGGCGAATTTTAAAGACACAGCTTTTGTATCCCTACGATATCCAAAGATTATAAGCCTTATTGCCAAGAGATTTTCCGCTAAAATTGGCTTTTTGTAGAGCGATGCAAGACAAAATGATGGACCATCTTTCTCGAGAAATGGTATTTTATGGGCTGAAGGAAATCCACATGAAATTGCAGAAGGCCATCATCAGCAACAATTTTCCGTGAATTTCTGGGCTGGCTTAGTCGGTGATCATTTGATAGGCCCACATTTTTTAATGAACACATTAAACGGTGCGACAATTTCTAGAAAAAGTACTACCGGAACTGCTGGAAGATGTACCACTTCAAGGAATACGAAACATATAGGTACTTTACGGATGATGTAGCTCTGGACCACTTTAGTTTGGTTGCTCGTCAATACTTGCACGATGCATACCAAGATCGTTGGACTGGTCGGGGAGGTCCACACCCTTGACCACGCAATCTCCCGAACTTAATTGTATATATTTTTTTTTTCGGGCCATCTCAAAACCCTAGTCTACGCTTTTCCAGTAGAAAATGTTGACCTATTAAGGCAGCGCATTGTTGGATCTTGCGAAATTATTCGGGATTTTTCCTGCGTGTTAGACAGTCAATGCGTCGAATTGCTGCATGCATTGAAGCTAACGGCGGACATTTCCAACATTCAATTTAACTGTGTATGATTTGTAATTGTTTTTTTTTTAATTTTGCAATTATGAAGTTATGGTTTGGTTTTGTTACTTGTTCTAACGATTAAATAAATTTCGTTTAATTAGTTTAATTAGTAGAAAAAATTATGATTTCAAAAAATTAACCATATTTTTCAACAAGTTGATTTTTCTCGAAAACGGTCAACTTTAGATCTTATGATGACCTTTTTTGTGTAGGAAACATTGGCGGTTCAAATGGGTATCTTAAATCCGTACTTTTCCCAGTGGCGTAGAAAATGGGGTGAAAAACACCCACTATCCCTTCAAAATCTTTAGCAATTATTAATTTAAAAAAAAAATCTTAAACAAAACATAGCTTATGAGTAGAACATGTGAGTTATTTTTGCGTAAATGGAAATTTTTGAATGTAACACTTCATTTAACATTTGAACGAGTTTATTTGAGAACAAACGTCGATCCTAACTATTTCCGTTATAGTCTATTTCGGAAGTGTGTAGAATAAAAAAATCTCATCAGGTATGCGAAAGGACTACAGGGTGACCCACCAATAATTTCGGCCACTTCCATAGTTTGCCATTAGTTTTATTGCAAACTTCTTACGTTTCATTAGGTTCAGGTAGTACAAGGTTTGGGTCAATTGCCTATTGTTATAGTAATATACATTCATATACACTAAAAATGGTGAGCCAAAGGCAGGTACTGTTGAAAGATTTAAAATTTGCACAAAATAAAAATTATAAATGTTTCCTGCAATCGTGTACATTTAAAATAACTTTTTCACTCGCTGATAGTGGAGAATTATCAGAACATCTTTTCGTCGGAGTTAATGTAGTCATTTTATGAATATTCCTATAATAGTGTTAACAATATGGTGTAATAGCAAATACTAATAATAAACACACCTGAATGACTTGAAATCTATTGTACCGACGCGACGTTAAGAGCCCGAGTTGAGTGTTATTATTATTGGCTTGTATTGTATACTGTGACAATACTAATCACACGACCCCGAAAAGGGATAACACAGGCCTTATGAGTCGGTCACAAAACAAAGTTACGCCTATGGACGACCACGAAATTCCTCATTTTATTACTCTACACCTTTTTAAAATAAACTATAATGATGAACATCTTGGATTCAGGGAAGTGTGTTGTCATTGAGTCCCCCATAAATTGACAGAATATCGTAAACAACATCGGGTTGAATGATGCCAACAAATTCTCATAAAATATTACTACGGAACGGATATATTATGGGTGTTTGATATCGATTTTAAACGCCAAGCGACAAAATTGATCCTATCCTAGCAGTGGGTATAGCAGTTGAAAAAAAAATTAACGGACCTGTTGATACCTTTTAGCATCAATTGTTACGTTAATACCCAACCTTACAGCTGATTAACCCAAACAGTTTGAAAAGGCTATTTCACAACATGTACGGGATCATCATTTATTAAAAAATCAAGCTCAATAACCATAAGGGTTAACCGAAATTAAATTCCATCCGCTTCACACGATTTAGAACCATGTTAATTTCTAACTATTTATTTTTTTAACATTTTGATTCAGAGCTAATATAGCATGCTGAGAGGAAATGCGTTGAGTTGTACAGGATGGGCATTAGATTGTAGATTGTTTTATTGGAGTCGTTTAGGCAGTTTGGCCTCTCCTCACTTCGACCTGCAGAAGATCTTTTGTGAATGACTCTAATCCCTAATGCATTGCCCAGCTGTCCCACACTTTTCATGAAGTTGATGATTTCTCTGGGGGCTAAATTCCTTGCCTTGTCGGGTGTTAGAGTCATCCCTCCAAGGTGTTTTAGCCTTTTGCAGAAAAGTGCCATGCATTCACAGAGCACGTGTTCTGTCGTCTCTGTTGCGTCTTCGCAAAAACGACAAGTGACGTCCTCGGTTAGACTCATCTCACTTCACTGGGTGGTGTCCCGTAAAAAGGCCTGTAATTTGCCTTAGGTCGCTTCTATCTAGTTGGATAAGCTTCCTTGCGTTGGCCTCTGAAGGTTTGAGATATCTTTTTGATTGTCTTAGGCCTGGAGTGTTTTTCCAGTAGGACTTAAGTTGTTCCTTTTCCCATCTCTGAAATTCTTCCATCATGTGGCATTTTGGAAGGCCAAAGATGGGTTCCGGACCGCAGAACGGAGCGTTTGCACGCTCTTTTGCAAGTTGGCCCGCCGCTTCGTTCCCCTCTATGTCTTCATGTCCTGGCACCCATGTCAGAGTAATCTTTTCCCCTGAGCTGCCAGTTTTTTTTAGGGTCTGTTTGCATTCCCATGCTAGCTTTGACGTGTAAGTCCTCAGTGGTTTTAATGCAGCTTTACTGTCTGAGATAATATTGATCTGCCTTTCCGGGATGCCTCTCTTCAAGCATTCTTGAGCACAACGGTTAATTGCGTTGATCTCTGCTTGGAATATAGTGGGACTTTTTCCGAGAGATTGAGAGAGCCTGCAACAGCACAAAGCAACATATGAAAAAAATACAAGAAATGAAAAGGTTGTAGGTTTTGTTGGTTTATCTCAGGACAATATCCAATTTAAATTAAAGGCAGTGGCGTACCTACATTTTTATGTAACTTAGGGTACTTAGGCTTATATAAGATCTCTATTTGTAGCAACAACGCTGCCAAATTTCAAGGAACTCGGTAAGAAGATTTAATTAAAAAAAGATCGTCATTTACAAAAACACTTTAACACCTTGTATCTTAAAAATAATGCATTTCGGGACATATGTTTATGGGAACTTTTTTTAATAAAAAGACGTGAGAAATCACCCTTTGAAATATTGCCGCGCCTTTTTGAAAAAACCTGTATATTTTCATAGCGAAATTACTCGCTAATTGTTCTCCTAATAATCCAAATGTTCTTCCTAAAGAATATTGTCAATATAAATCTCGAAGATTCAACGCATGACTTGGTTTGTTCTAGAACATAATGTATTAATTGAACTATTTCCTATTTTATTTTATTGGTATGTATATCAATTATGACTTCAAATGACTGACTACTAATATTGAATTTAAGTGTATTGTTTACATTATGGGATGGAAAGCGATGCATAAATAAAAAAATTCTATAAACCTAGGAATTTATATTAGGAATATTTTACAGAATATGGCTATTAATCAACCAGGAATCATCAGACAGAATGACGAGTTTATTTTGAGTTGTGTCGCCAGAGGCCCACCTACAATGACATTTCGATGGTTCAAAGATGGCATGTTCATTAACGTAACACATACAAGGTACGTCCTAATGAGTTTAATTTAGAAGGCCATTAATTACTACATCAAAGAAAGAATATTTTGGATAATAGGTAGATATCCTCTTGAACCCTGTGTTATACAGGTTGGACATTCATTTTACTGTCCAAATATATAGTTGCTAGTTTTGCGGCTTAAAACCCCACGGTCCAACGTGTAGGATACAACGGCGCATGCGTATAAACTATTTTCACCGCGTTCAAGTGCACGAGGTTAGTTTTATTTTACGTAGAGCTACTTTCGACGGTAAGTACAGCTATTTTTACTATTTTAATTTATGTATGCATCTGCATAATTTATTGTGAATAAGAATTATTCTAAACGATTACAACGGCCTAAATATCGTCTGTCCCTTTGGCTGGACACTAGCACATGTCTGGTAGGACTATTAGTCATTCATTCTTTTGTTTTCAGCAATTTTTGGTATTTATATCTGCGTGACGGCGAAGATGATGTGAAATTTCAGCCGCTGTTTGCCGCCGACATGAATCTAGATTTATCTGTCGAAGACCAGGGCGGCAAGCAACTTCCAGTAAACTTGGTGATACCAGAAAATGTGGCGGAGAATGTCTCTAAAGGCGACGACTGACAGTGTACAACTTAGTGAGGGTGGAAAAAGAATTCTTATACCCAACATGCGTCAACTTCAGAGGACAGTCGTATGAGATGGGACAAATCTGTTTATTAGTCTAAACTTTGAGTATCAACCTGATCGGGATAGTTGCAAAGAAGCCAAATTATACCATAGTGTACAAACATAAATTTACTTTCAATTTTTTAGCAATTTTTATTGTATTAAACTAGTTTCCCTAATTCAACTTTTCGTGTTTAAACAACTACACTCTTTCTCGTTAGGTAAATCCTTGAATCGCTCGGCAGCACACCTGTCTAAAACTCCACTTCAATTAATGCCACCGTTCCGAGAATTATCTATCGTGTATAAAATATCTAGTGTTGGCATTAAGATTCAATAGAGTTTCACTTCTTATCCGTTCGTCGCTATGAACTTTGTTTCGCTAGACATGTTGCCGGCCTGAAATACCAGATGTCGTTTTCTCCATCTTATACATATTTACGATTTAACTTTACTGGGCAAAATGAATATAGGGATATTTTAAACTTTTGCATGTTTTGTAATAGTTTTAATTTACCTATTCATTTGAATATTTTCAAAAGTACAATATTCTATATTTTGGATAACAAGAAACACTGTACATCTAAGGAAGTAAAACGTATTTAATAATAAACAATAAATAATATTAAAATAATTATGCTAATTGCATTTGTTTTATTTCCGGATTAGCATTATTCCATGTCTCAACCGGTTAGAATTAAATCGTGCAAAATTAATTATATTGCATTAAAATATATATTTTTGTACCTAGGCCGTAGCTGGCCTTTTTTGTTGTCTCGGCTGAGCTTCACTTCCCGATTGTCTGCAAATTTAAGGTAATACCAAAAAAAATCATTCGACCGAAGTGTGCATAACCTTTTTAAGGGGACTGGAAACTACTTTCAAATCATAAAAAAGTCGGTTGTGTCACCCCAAAACTTTCCCGACAAGATAAAATATATTCTAAAATATATGACCTCAGTAACGAAACATAATCTGGAAATAGTCATAGTCGTCTAAGGAGACTTCAAAATCGTTATGTAATGGTGATTTTTCAAGAACTTTCAGATTTGATTAAATAAAAAAACACAAAATTTAGAGAAATGTATGAAATCTTTATTTCAGTGCGTCAACCGTTGCAGGCTTGTCCTTATATAGACAAACCCCACAAAAAATAGTCTAACGGCGTTAAATCGCACGATCTAGGCGGCCAATTGACCGGCCCCAAACGTGAAATAAACTGTTCACCGAACTCGGTTCTCAATTGGGCCCTTGTTTCGCGTTCTGTGTGGCATGTGGCCCCGTCTTGCTAACGACATGTCAGCCAAGTTCAGCTCTTCCATTTCGGGCAAAAAAAATGTGTAATCATCGCACGGTAGCGCTCGCCATTAATAGTAACTTTCCTGCCTTTGTGGTCTCTGAAAAATTACGGTTACAACACAACATAACACTGCATTGTTTGGGATGGATACGGCAATTTTGCTTGTTCATGTATCCATTTAACCAGAAATGAGCTACGTCGCTGAACACAATTTTCCGATAAAAAAGTGGCTATATCCAGTTACTTCAACCGAAGTTAGTGAAACTTCACAAAAACTAAAAAATAAACTTAGCTGTGGAATAGACAATATTCCAAGCACCATCCGATTGAATATATTTGTGATATCTTAAGCTATATATTCCGCAATTCTTTTAAATATGGTACTTTTCCTGCTAGACTGAAGATAGCTGTAGTGAAGCCTATCTTTAAGAAAGGAGATCCAGAGCTAATGGAGAACTACCGGCCAATTAGTTTATTGACGGGGTTCCCGAAGTTGTTTGAGATGATAATGTGTCAAAGGCTCTTAGTATAGAAGCAAATAAAATTCATTCATACGATTTACCTGGACCTTATCACTCACACGGTGATACAAGTTCGATGGCAGGTTAGACGTTTATGGAAAACACATTGCAGATATTGCATTGTTTAGAAATTTTGGTGGCTTAAAAAGACAAAATGTTGACATTTCGGCAGTGGTTTAACGATGCCTTAAAGCATTTTACTTTGTCCAAATGATAATGTAATATACAGAGTGTTCGATTTGAGAAAAATGACAAATGCCGATATTACCAATTTTTTTTTTGCGCGGTCAGAATACGCTCGTTGGTTCGGGAATGTAAAATATCTGCCTTTTATATGCTGTGTTAGGTCTTTTCATCAAATACCGTCTTCCACTATCTATCTTCTATATCGGAATCCTATTTTTTAAAACAATAATACGTTAGCGGGATATACTAACACGTGTAAATGCTAGTTTGTTTTTCTGCAGTTTTTCACGTGTCATGAATTGGCGAGTTGCTGTCATATAAAAAATATTCGTAATTTCCTTTTTTCAGTTCGGATACAACTCTCGTCAATAGAGAAGCGTGCTTTTTTTGTTCATGGAGACACAATTTGCAAAAGCTTCATTCCGACTCATGTTCAAGTTCCTTGAAATGTTTTAGACGCATGACATAAGACAGAACTGTTGTAACCATTTTGAAATTAGCGGGTATTATGTACATTCAGTAAGAATACTAATTTTATAGCTCAAACCAAATGAATCCTAATATGCTATTCAAATTGTTACGGTTCGATTCAAGTTTTACGAGCGGTTTCAAATAAAGAAGAACAAACAAAGAATATCAACTTGAATAATAACAGAATCAAATTATTAAATGAAGAAACAAACAACTAAAATAAGCTTTATTAATCTGTATTAAAGTAATGCAAAATTACTCACCTTTATAATTCTGTATCACTTTCGGTCACCCACTTTAATTGGATGACCCTTTTGTCAATAATTTATCGAAAACATTATTAGAAATAAAACGCATAATTTTGGGCTAAAAACAACTAATTTAATAATTAAAACTAATAAAGAAAATTAATATCAACAAAGAAATAAATATGTATAAATTAAAGAGAAAGAATAAAACAATTAAGCGATAATGAAAATTTAGAAGAAATTCTTATTCATTATTGTACAACTTAAAAAAAAAAATAGGAAAATTAATATAATTATTCGTAATTCCTATACGAAACTTTAATTACTATTGAAAACTGAATTTATTTCAATTACTAAAAGAAATAACTTTAAACTTTATAAAAACTGATTGGAAACAAAAAGGCCTTCAATTAAAAGAATTA
Organism: Apoderus coryli; assembly: GCA_911728435.2. NCBI lineage: Eukaryota > Metazoa > Arthropoda > Insecta > Coleoptera > Attelabidae > Apoderus > Apoderus coryli. The sequence goes on along the minus strand of OU452213.1, from coordinate 5,443,026 downwards.
ACAAAAACTTACGGAACTTTATACAATTCACTACTTCAGAATAAAATGAAATGGACTTAATCTTTAAACAAAAACTAGAAAATAATTCTTAACAGAAAAAAATCTACTAAGTCCAAAAACAAATTAAAATATTTAATTTGACTTTATATAATTAAAAAAACACATCTTTACTCAATCAAGGCTAGAACGGATCTGATCGTAAGGTCCTATTGCCTTTCCAAAATTCTCATACAAATCACATAGTAGGTACTACAAAATGAAAATAGCCAATCAGAAAAAAAAGCATTTTTACAATATACTCCAATACAGATACATCTACAGGGAGAGAAGATTCACAAAATAGCCTACATTTTTATTTGTATGTCGACTTTAATAAAGGTTCTTGATACTTAAGTATCTTATGTTGGAGTTGGCGACTGGACAAAAACCCATTGTTTTTTTATGCGCCCATTATATATATTATTTGATATGGGAAACCGTGACAACCTCCAACTAGCTTTTGTATATAATAATAAATGTTCGACCTTTAATTTACATGAAGATGTTTTGATGGATCAAAATGTTTAGACCACCCGGTATTTCAAACATGTAATTCGTCAACAAGAAACATAGCCATCTGTTTCTAGTCCTCTTTATCTTTACAGAGTCTTTATTACTTTTCGACTTGAAAAAAAAGGTCTTTTTCTAGATAGAATTCTTTATCATAGGCACACAAGATAATATTCTTATTACTTGCAGATGTTGTAAAATATTGACGAAAGATTATATTTGTAGGTAGAAAACTATAAAATTATGAGACACATCCATAAAACCAAACACAAGTACAGGGTAGGAGAAAAGTAAATTCCATTGCCGTGCGTCTTATTACACTGTTGTTACACTCTTTGCTGTAGATGTAGTTTATTGTTGCATTATCATGTAGTCTTAAAGGTGAACAGAGTAAAAGAAAATGTAGTGTTATAAGATAAGACAATACAAACAAGATGGTGCATTCATTTTTATGAGAGGAGATGATTCTTTTGAATTTTCAAGTAATGTTATTTTTTCATTTTTTTTTTATTATAATTTTAATTTTTTTTTGTATGTACAGATATGTGAAGTCTGGAGTTTATTGCTTATCATCTGCAAAAGCATAAAATAAAAATAAAATAACAAAAAATAGAAGATAATAGGAAAAAAGATATTCTGAAGTTTAAGTTTTAAGAGATACAGCCGTATTCTGTGTTTAACTGTACCCTCGGCATGTAACGGAAGTTGTCGATTTCGTACTCTGCGTACAAGTCTCAATAAGAATTAATTACAAAAGTCCTATTTGTTGTTTGTACATAAGGGAAGGAAATACATATACATATATAAGGTCCCCCTACATTTGACTACCGAATTTAAATTTTATAATCCTGTGTAATAAACCTACTATAAATAAATGTAATCGATTTCCTTAATGTTTTCACGTTTTTCTCTTGAAACGATTTCTTATTTCAGCTTGAAATGGGTTAAGTTAATAAAAGACCCGTATGTAACGGACCAGTTTACGGCGCTTTTGGCCGTAGAGCGAGCGCAAAAAGGCGATGAGGGCGAGTTTACGTGTCAAGTAGAAGATATGGGTGTGCAACAGTGCTTGTCGAAAATTGTGAGGATTGGAAGCAGCCCAGAAATTAAAGTAGAACCAATGAGTCTCACCGTGAAAAAGGTAAGTCGGTTAAAAAATGTTAATAGCACATATTGTATACAGCGGTATTCCCGCCATACGACACGGAATGGTGTGGCTAAACTATTTCATTACCTAAAAGTTTTATTCATTGGTTCGATAAAAATGATTTATGGCTACATTTGAACAATATTGTTAACTATACAGGGTGTCCAAATATGAGAAATGAACTATAGTTGTTCCCGAATGTAGATTTTCCAAGACAACACGCTCGAATGCAAAATTATCTGGTTATTTTGATGCACGAGTGTAATTCGGGGGAATATTTCCCGAATACAAATACCTATTGGTTTAAATATTTTTTTCTGTTGTGTTTGGTGTTCTTTGGTTCGCTTTCCATCACTTTATTTTCTATAATTCCCAATGAATCACATCCGAAACGAGACATTTTAAAAAATATTTTTTGAATTTACTTGTCAAACTGATTTTATTTTTAATTATCATGGATTCACAATGAGATTACCGTGGATATGTAAACAATGCAATTATCGCAGTGCTCTTTCCGTTTCTACAGTGCAGGTAGGATTTTTTACACATGAGGGAAATATTCTGTCAAATATTATAATACTTACCTATTGATAACTCTTGACGGTTTCGTGGAAAATGCACGTATTCATAATATATTAGGCGAATTTTTAAATGAATCTGTTAATTTGATTATGCGAAAATGAATGATCTACTGATCGCTACAAGGTTTTCCTGTAGATACAGGGTGATTCATCCTGAATGGCCTATTCAAAGTTCTCGGGAACTACAAAAGATATGTTGCTGAAACTTTGGGGTTCGGTAACATCGGAAAGCTTCTATATTGATGTACTATTTCCGGGTTTATATTACTTACTTTGTTATTTTAAATGGAAGGACCACATTTTTAATTTTTTTCAGATTTTGTAGTTCCCGAGAACTTTAAATGGGCCACACAGGATGAATCACCCTGTATGTATATCTTTAATTTTGCATGGAAAAAGCACATAATATTGGAAATAATAGGAAAATTATAATATTTATCAAGTCAGGCATGTGAATTTGACAAAAGTAAATATTTAAACAATAACATAATAAATAAATAAATTTGTAACTTAAATTAAATGAAAAGATATACATAAATACTGATAAATTTTATAATACATAAAGGCCTCAGTCTGGTTCAGTAGCACCAGACCGAGGCATGGGTCGACAGATACTGGGTTTACAATATCAGTCCGAGAGAATTACGAGGTATATGCAAAATTTGAGCTATCAAACGAACTTCGTTGCCTTGTGATTATAGATAAGTATAATATTCTGCTCCATAATCCTAATTAAATTTTTATGCTCCAATAAGATCAGTTAGATATTATTTTCTTATCGAAAACAAGATACTGTACTAAAATAAAATAAATCGAAGTACTGGGATAAATCCAATTTTATTTTAAACATATTACAATAATTATTATGGAATAGTACATTAAAGTGGAAAATTAACTCGAATTAATTACACACACAGTCACCATCAGCGGTGCATCCGCCACCGCTAGTTCCTTCAATATATTTGCAGTATTCGAAGCATAAAATCGGGTCGTCACCATAACACAAATAGCTCCCTTTTACGTTTTCAGCTGAAAAACCACAATAAAATACACTCATGATTCATGATTCTACATTATTTAATTATTAATCAAATGACATACATATGACCAGTGACTTTCCTGGTCTGTAATAATTGACATTTTTTGAGAAAATTTCGCAAAATTACTTTTTTAATGTCAAAAGTTGTCAAAGGTAAATTTTTTTGTATTTTATTTGTTTACCCATGTACCACTTCTAGAGCGATTTTCAATTTTTTCTATTTCTTCAAAAATAAGCGTGTTTGGATTTTTAAAATCTGTCAAAAATGTTTCGGTAATTTTAAATTATATTTTCAAAATGTTTAGGTTATAAATTAGTATGCCTAACAATGCTTTTTCCATAAAAAAACAAATATTTAATAAAAGTAGGTGGTTCATGCGAAGTTCCAATAATTTAAACTACAACAAATGCTTGTAATTTACTTTTAATTGAAACTCAGCAACTGACTTAATATTTTACTTATTACTAAAAATAATACAAAAATATTATCTTAGAATACTGTGAAAACAATATTTACTGCTGTACAAAATTTACCGATCTAAAACTGAATAAACCTGAATAGAAGAGTCCAATTTAATAAAACAATCCTGAATCGGAAGTTCAACTAAATGCAAAAAATCACGATTTATCTAATAATAAATTTGAAATCAAAACTATCCTAGATATCTACAATAGTATAGAACATATTCGTACAAAACACTAGAATAAAAATATTATATATCTTCCATCACGTTTATATAAATAACTGTTCTTCTTTCCACATCTTTGACTGAGCTTTTGATGCTTTCTGGCCATAACTTTAAAATACATTCACTAATAACCCGTTCCAAATAGTGGACATCTCGAAATGGTCTTTTTTCCTATACATTTTCCTTTTTTTTTTTTTAACATCCTTCTGGTCCTCCACTCGCACACCTCGGTACGCACTTAAGCCCCCGGCGTGTACGAATGGCGTACTTCAGCCTTGAAGGCTTATTTGCCTTTTCAGGGCCATACTGCACTCACTATCATTCTACTATCACACAACATTCATTCTACAACCTAGATGAGCCACCGCCAGGTCCGTTTTTAATAAACCCCCCAGACGGTCACCCATCCAACTTGTAGCCGCGCTCCACAGAGCTGCACTTCGACGGTAGTCAATATATTCAAATTCAAAAACATTTATTAAATTAAAGCAGTCAGTAACATATCAAGCTATTTACAATATATACATATGTAAGAACGTTCTAAAGTTAAAGATATAATATGTCGGATCATGATGATGATCCTCCGGTATATCCTCTGACGACCCTGAGGGTGGGCATGATCTTGAGCCTCTTCATTTAGCCGTTGATAGTTTTATACTATATTTGGTAAGCGTTCGGCTCCTGATAATCTTTTCCGACCGTTGAGCGTGTTTCTCATGCGGCAACGTGAAAGTATTATGCAATAGATGCGTTTAGTTATTTTAATTTTCTCTGTAGGATATGCGGGAAAAATCGACTGAAAAAACCCGCTTCAAGATAGTCACTATATGATCCCGTCTAGGCTACCCGGCGCGGCTACATTTTGCTTTAAGTAGCCCCACTGAAAAAAATTGAGTGGTGATAGATCTGAAGGCCGAGGTGGCCCATAGTATTCCATATCACTACCGATTACCTTTCCGCTAAAGGTTTCCAGTAAGCGCTATGTCACTCTGTTTGAGGCAAGAATTGGTGCACTTCTTCAAGATGCATATTTTCAATAATTTCTATTAAATAATATGTATCAATAAAATTTAAAAACTTTATAGAGGGTAAATTGTCTAATACAAAAAGTACGGTCCGATAAATTAATCGTTAATTACACCACATCACACATTGGATTTAAAAGCATGACATTGTACTATAAAATTTGGGTTTTCTTCGCGGCCCACCATCTAACAACTCCATTCGAAGTGAAAATGGCTTCGTGCGTCCAAAATGTGGCAGGAAAAACTAATATCTTCTTCTTTCTCACATTGAAACCAAATAGTAACTCCTAGCTGCACATCAATATCTCATGTCTTTAATGTGCTGATTAACATTGGTTTGTAGGGCTTGAACTTATTTTGGTGTAAAATTCTTCTCACGCTTTTGCGTGTCTGTTGTCCGTTCAGCAATATGTGTAATGTTTTTTTAATGTTCAACGACATCTAAACAAACATTTAATTTGGACTGTTCAGTAATTTTTGAAGCCATGTGCGATTTTTAAACCTATTGCGTACCTAAGCAGTGGCCTTAAACTTCGCCAGTAGCCTACTAACCGTAGACTGGGCCATCGTTCTAAAAAGGCGTCGTCCGTTCAAGATATTCGCCACTTCTTGATGTGGTAAATTTTCGCCACATATTAACACAATTTCACAAGTGTCAGTATTTTTACCAAGTCACAACAATAAAAAGTAGTTAGGTTATAACAAATATTTTATACTACTACACTACTACAAGGTTTGGCAGCTATCATTTAACCTTCTCTATTGACAGCTAAATTGTTTTCATAGCACGCTAAGTTAGTGTGCTCTGGTGAAATTCATTATGGTTTTTAAAGTAAGTTTACTTTAAAAACCATGTCAAAGTTCAATTTCGTAAACATGTTTTGTATGAAAGTTTCTCTCACTTTTTTTTAAAACTCGTTATAGTTCTGCTGCGATTTTCTTTCAGTTTCATGCAGAAAATTCAAGAACAGAAATTGGGTCTCAAGTTTCAATTAAATGTAAATAATTACAACATTTTTTGTAGTTTTTCTTTCTTTTGACTCTACCAAAATATTAATCTATAAAAATTAAAATGCAAAGGTACCAGATATTCCATCAAAATTAGGAAACTTGATTCAGAAATACATGACCATATTGCTAGATCTGCTCAAAATAAGTAGTGTAGCTTGTTGTATAAATTTTTGCCGCAGGGGCCTTTCTTGTTGAAATACAAGGAGTTAAAAAATATATTTCTACTATTTTTTCTAACTGAATATGAATTATAAAAAATAACGGCATCATATTACATATGAATGTTTTTGGGGACGCGTTCTTTTTAAACATAGAGGGCGCGAGTTACACAATGTCTAAGCTAAAATTTTGATACGCCAGGAACGTCGCTTGACTGCTCATATGCATGCCATTTGGTATTTTTATAGCAAAAACATTTTGCAGAATTCGTTAAAAGTTTAATTCAATGCGAAAGGCAAAAATCTCTCATATGATGCGCACTTTCTGTGCGAACCTATATATTTAACTTTTAAAATGTATTTATTTAAATTAACTTTAGAAATTTATTAAAAGAAAAACCAGCATACCTAATAATTATTATAACTTATCATTTCACAGTTAGGTTTTCTTGTTGTCTGAAATTTGCAATGTCAAAGTTCAATTTCGTAAACATGTAAATTGTTTTGTATGAAAGTTTCTCTCACTTTTTTTAAAACTCGTTATAGTTCTGCTGCGATTTTCTTTCAGTTTCATACGGAAAATTCAAGAACAGAAATTGCGTTATTATATGACACGATACCGAAGTCTGTATTACTATATAGGTAGTATATATTTTATATTACTCTATGCATAAAAAGCGTTGGAAAACAAAAGTGACTAACATAACCAGATACGTTTTATTGATATATTTTTGAAACGTGCTAAATTTAACGAATACGTTATTTATGGCAAAGCAGCAGTATACAGTGTGGCTTAATATAGGTATATTTTTGGAAAATGCTTAGATAGGTACTGAATATAAGTGTCGTTACTCTCATGCTATTACTCTCCAATTTATTTATGAATTATCTCTTCGCTCAAGCCACTTTCCGGTTGCAGGGAAGTCTATCGGGTGGCCACCCCTATATTCAAGTCGGGACACAGAAGTGTTATGTCAAACGAACGTCCTGTTTGTATTCTCAATTCCATTCGCAAGCTTTTCGAGAATTTAATAACAAGATACCTAACAACTATATTATTTAAATCAATTACCTACATGTTTATCTATTGTGTACATTAATCTTTGCCGTAACAAACTTTAGTATAATTTTAAAACCAAAAATAAGTTGGTACTAAAATTTTGCCTTCAGTTTACTGCCGACCCAGTACAAAATATTACGAGCCTCCACCGAGCTCTAGTAATAGGTGGGTATGGATATAATTTAATCAGGAGTTGTTAGAAAGAAAGTACAGAAAATACAAACAAGAGTCGTGTTACAACATGCAAAGAATAATATTAAGTGAAAAAATAGTAGAGATCGTGCAAACCGAATATACAAAGACGACTCATGCTTTTGCTTGCCATCCGAGATTAACCTGTATATATAGTAGAGCGGAAGTGGAAATTTGTAGTTGAGTTATTGAGAAATAGTTTTGAATTCGTTATTGTTTTTTTTTTTCAATTTAATTTTTGTTATTTGCTTAATGCCAGTTAGCGATGTGATATTTAAAATATAAAATCGCCTATTTATTATACACATAGAGTAGCCTACAGGGAAAGTGAAGGCTTAATAAAATTCAAATTTTCAGCATAAATATATTCTTACCATTTGGAACTTTTCCTGAGGAAACAAACGCACCAAAGATTGCAAAAATGATGCAAAAGAGTACTGTTAATTTCATTTTGTAAGAGATGTGTCAATGTTTTCTGAACTCACTCAATTATTGACAAGTGGTTGATTCCGCTCATTATATATACCCATATTTTCTAAGGAGTGCGGTATTTTTTTGTCTCGGAAAGTCAGTTTTTTTCAAAACTAAGTAAATATGTATTTAATATAATTATTGTTTTCCTATAACTTTATCAGATTTAGAGATAACAACGTAAGTACTTCGGGGTTTACATAAACTAATCGGGTTCGAGTGGTTGTTTATTTGTGTCTTTTGTTTTGAAGAAACTTAAAAATTTGAAAGAATGTTTATAACTATTAAAACTGATTGGTTTTTCAGGACGACCTTGATATTTAAAAATTAAAAATGCAATATTGTTTTTATTCAATTTACAAGCTGCTAATAGACTAAGTTGCAGATCTTAAGTGCCATCCTTGTATCTCAAACAATATTCTAAACTTAACGTTTTTGCCATAGCTGATTATTTAAAGAATAAAAAAAACTATCGACAAATTTATTAAGTAGCACCTCTAGTTGACATATTATTTTTATTTGCATGATGGTAACATTGACCTTCACTTTTGTTGTCAATATCAGCATTTTTTTAATTGAAAATTTAGTGAAAAGTTACGTAGCAAATGAGCGGCAATTGACCGTATCACATCAGTTCAGCTGACCATAGAAGTGAGGCTAAGCTGATTTAATAGACTTTGCCTCACCTCACAATTGTTCTACTCCTTGGTTTTCAAGAATACCTGCCCAGCTGATCTAGGTGTTATGCTTCAACGTAAATAGGGAGTTAAGGCAAAGCCAGTGACGTATACGTAAACGTATCTTTTGACATCTACGCATGCGCTCTTTAAATTTATGATACGTTTAATGATACGAAGGCCGTAAACATATGTACCTCTACGCGTATCGTAAACGTAAACGTATTGAAACGATTGTTGTCGGAATTAAATGAACTTGTACGAATATCTAGAATAGAACAACAAAAACTGAATCTATATTAAAAATTAAGCTAAGTTATTTTATAATATCAGCATTTTTAACAGTGAACAATTAATTGAGAAGTTAGGTACCCACTGAGCAACACTTGAGCGTATCACATTAATTAATTGATTCTGTTGATTTGTCGCCTTTCCTATAAGATCAATTCTTTGCCAGTTTTTATCTACCTATGTATGATGTATAGCCTATCCATCAGATAAAATTTTGGCTACAAATAAGTAATATAATATAGTTACCGTAAAATAACCGATCTTACTTCTCTGTAGAATCATTTTAAGTAGTAAGTTTTTTCCATTTTTAAACAAATTTTTATAAGTAATGGGCTTGTTTAACAAAACAAGACTTAAATTTGTATAATAATAAAATTAATTTAATAATTTTCTCGGATAATTGCATCGTTGCTGATTTAGTTTCAGGTAGTATAAAATATGAAATAATAATGAAATAATATTTTTGTAAAAATAAAATGAAAATAAAGCTTGGCTAATTTGTTTGTTGGTTACTTAGGAATTTGCACTTGTGTTGGGTGTGTAAATAGATTTCGGATTGGTCGATTGATTTCGGTATTACGCGAATAATGAGTACGTGCTGGATGATGGTCAAATTTTTCAAATAAAGTGTGGCATCCACGTATCTGTAATTTTTCTTGGTTGTTGCCAGATTTTGAATGAATTAAATTGAATGAAATATAAATAATATGCAATTTTTTCTACAACCAAATTATTTTATCAAAAGTAAAATTAAAAAAAAATCGTGAAATTAAGTTTGTGTTTAATTAAGCATCTCCACATGTGTTGGGTGTATTTCGGATTAATTACGCTATAGCGCGAGAAGTGAGTACATGGTGGATGATGGCGATAATTTCAAAAAACGTCTGACAGCACAGCATTGCAAGTTAGTATGTTGTTTAGTCGAGTAGATTCCGTAAGAAAAGCACATACATCTTTTTTCTTTTCTAATGACTTCACCCTCATGGAAAAATTTACGATTTGGGAACTACTTTAAAATTGTTTCCCTTCAAAGGAACCTCACCAAAAGTAACCCACGACCTGACCTGAATATTTAACTTTATGTAAAAACACATGACATATTTTACACTTGTTTGGCTTTGGAGAAGATCTACATGGCCTGGAACTCGTTTTGATTGAGGATTAAAATGAATAAGAGCTATCACGTTTTATAATTATTGTTGGTGTATATGTAAGGTAATATGAAACAAAACATCGGTTAAATGGCGTCTGTTGATCACTTTTAACGAAATTCTGAAATATATATTCTCCAGTAAAGGTTGCAAGAATTTGGCGTGCTACTTCTGCTTTCAGATTATCACTTGTGTCAATGTAACTCCTTAGTTTTCAAAACATCCCAAACAAAATCATCCAAACAAGTTAAATCACAACTTTCTTGGAGGTCAGTCTTGATAACTAGAACGTGACACCACCTGAAAACTTGATTTGCAACAACGGTATCTGTTGCTATTCTGTTGAAACAACATCATAATTGAATTCCATTCTCACCAACAATTGTTTCAACAATGATTGCCATCATCAGTCACGTTGGCACTCTCATCATTTGGAATGAACTGTCCTGCTCACATGGCACACAACAGAGTATTTAACGGAAGTTCTTTCATCTCCTTAGATATGGCAACTCTGCGTATTATCGAAGATATTAAGATATAAATGAGCCCCATCACAATTGAATTCCTTGTTAGTTTGCAGTTGTTCGAAAATCCATTTGGTAAATATTTCGACGCTGTCTATGTTAAATGGGGTCCATTTATTGGGTCAGCTGGATCTAGTATGCTTAAAAAGTAAAGTTTTGTCAGAATTGATTGGAGGGCGCTGCGGTACAGACTAGAATGTCACAGAGTTTACCATCTCATCGCACCAGTGGAGAAAGCAACTCCTAGGTCCATGACCCTGAATTTACAGAGTTTATGCCCCTGTGATGGCACCGCTGCAAGTGCTAAGTTTTCGGCATTCCTAAATATTTGACCTCATCCGAATAGTCAATTTGTATAGCATTGAGTGTGGAGATTTGAATGGTTTCTCCGGGAGTTATGCTCAGTCCCTCAGATTGGCACCAGTTTTTAATTTTATTTGCATGCGTTTTGATATAACTGTTGTATGTTTTCCCATTACGGTGACAACAATGTTCTTGGCGTAGCTTTGTACACTGAAGACCACCTTTTCCATTTTCGAAATTAGGTGGTCTAGGACTATTGACCACAGAAGTGAGGACAAGACTCCACTTTGTGAACATCCCCTGACTGCTGTTATTGTCCCTGAAATCTTCCCTATTTTAGCCTTGATTTTTTTTCCGATGTCACTAAGGTAAATGACGAATTATTAGTAAAGTTCAAAAATTAGAAACTTTTAAAAATCACAAGATGCATGTCACAAAAATCAACTGTCCGAACATTTTTGTTCTATTTCTTCGACAATCGCTAACACACAGTATGTCCAACGCTGAAGCAATTAAGTGAAAAATCATTGAATAGAAAGAAATAAAATTAAAAATTTTCTGAAAATCCATTATACAAATCGTTTTCACACAAATGAATGATAAGGTAAATAAATCAAAGTGACTCATTTCAATTTAATAAACAACATTAAATTATGTCTAAATCTAAAAATAATATTCCAATGTCAATAATATTAATGGAATAGTCAAGTTATCAAGTTGAAAATGCACATATCCAAATAGGACAGGATAATTTGTTGCTTCTAATAAATTACACACACTTCATTGCCCGTAGAATAGCAGTTTGGATCAGGATTGCTTATATTAATAACTTTAAAATCATCTGCCATTGTAAAACACTACGAGAAGTACTTGTACTCCATAAATTTGCCAGAGAGTCATCTACAAAATAAGATTATGAATAATTTAAACAAAATACATTTAAATAACATCGTGTATATTACAGCGGTTACAATATTAAATTAAAAATTAATAATTATTCTTTATTGCAGTATTACGCTCAATAACAAGACAATTTTACTAATACAAATTTAAATTATAAATACTGACATAGTACAACTCTAACTAATGACAAACAAAATATCAGCAAGAGTAAACAAAAATAAACCAAGATCCATAACACTAAACTGCAACAGTATGACAATTGGTTATAAATTCAAAAATGAGAAAACACGCATTTAATTAAGCCACATTATTTCCGCCATGCAATTCATAAGAGCAGCCTTAGAGACATATATATCGATCGATTATGGAGAAACTGCACTGTGGAACAATCTGAAGATCAGGTGTAGTACTTAGGTTGAAAGGGCCAATTCGAGTAAAATGTTTTTAATACTCTATTACTTCCGTTTACACCGAAAGTGGGTGTCCACTTCCTTATTTTAAATACGACCCTATACAAATTATATTTTTTTTGGATTGTTACTTGTAATTCTAAAGATAGTTCATGTATAATAACATGTAATATACCTATGTCCAGCTGTTTTCGATACATTTTAAATTGTGTGTCACAAATGACGATTGCAGATTAAAGCATAACTACAATTTTTTATTATATACGACCGTGAGATATTTTGCCGGGCCATATACATGTACATCTGTTTTTGTAGGAAAATTGCATCGTCGACAATAGCAATTACGGTGTGAATATTTAAATTTGAGTACATAATGTTTATATTTTGTAATGGTAGTAGAGAAAGATAATTATATGCCCTTCCTAATGATGCATCCCAATTTCCGTTAGAAATTTTAAGGATGGGGAGGTTAAAGACGTTATGTGTGTGTATAAATTAAAGTACGTGGTATTAAATATCTGTTACGACCGTATCAAAAGTTAAGCAAGCATTATATTAGTAATAATAGGTCGCATGTATTTCTGCAACATTAATCAGTGTCTGCTCTTAGTTATAGAACAATGTCCCATAAGAATACACAGCTTTCTAATATTAACTTTTGGTACGGTTGTAACAGAAATATACTGGTACATAACCATATAGTTATATTATACAGCATTGGTAAGTTAACTTTTGATACGGTCGTAACAGAAATAACTATATATCTGATACGCCCGTACCAAAAGTTATCTCACCACTGCTGTATAATATAAGTATATGGATATGTACTAGTATATTTATGTTACAACCGTATCAAAAGTGTATATTAGAAAGATATGTATTCTTATGGGACATTATCTAGTTAGTATCTTAGACCAGATGGTTTTTGAACGAATCGTATATCATATACGTACTGGGTACGGATGTGTCTTTAACTTGTAGAAATAAATAAACATATATTATGTGTGTGTATAAATTAAAGTACTTGGTATTATATTTCTGTTACGACAGTATCAAAAGTTAAGCGTGCATTATATTAGTAATAATAGGTCGCATGTATTTCTGCAACATTAATCAGTCGTTAGGTAGCCAAAGAATACATACATACCTACTATTACTGTTATTATTAAATGCTTTGGGTTCTCTTGGGTTTGGTTGGATTGGGTTCGCTTGGGTTGGGTTTGCTTTTATTTTTAGTTTTCTTTTCTTGAGCCTTATTTCTTCAATATTTAGATTTGAAACTTCTTGGGATGAGGCTCACAAATAACGACTTGTTATTTATTGTCAAAACATTTTTTAAAAACCAACGTTTCGGCAACGTACATCTGTTGCCTTCTTCAGGTCATATACATACAAAAATCGTCTAGTGGACAAGTAGTGTTTTCTTTTGTATTGTTAGTTAGTTAGTTAGAAATTTTAAGGATGGGGAGGTTAAAGACGTGAGTTGGAAAATATGGAAATTGATGAATTGGGATGAGATGAAACATAATTTGTTAAAAAAATAAAATATTTTATTTCGTTAAAAATATTCTTCTGTTCTAAATTATTATATTTAAAAAATATTTAATTACTAAACATAATACAAAACAAATATCATAAGGGAACATAGAATTTAGTCACAAGTACAATCTCCATTATCATTGCAATGACCACCATTTGTTCCTTCAATCTCTGTGCACCACTGGTAACATCCTAGGTTCTCCGCCCCATTACACAATTTGCTATTCCCATTTTTCAGTTTTTCTAAACAAATGAAAATAGAATCAGTTAAACTAATATATTTCATAAAATTACTCTTTAATGAAGGTTTTGGTATTTATTTGGATCAAATAGATTCTACGTGAAACTTCTTCCTAAATGTATAGTGATTTATCAAGAGAGGGTGGGATTCGAGTATATAACATACTACTCCTGTCAGTAGTGACCTACACTTTTAACATGGTGATGATCGTTATCATTCTTTAGTTTTTGTCTTTATATTACCCTAATTATTTATTTTGGATGACCCTTATACTAATAAAATGAAACTGAAAACATAATAAATTTAGTTTGTCAATGTATAGTAAAAACTAGTATTTTATTTTGTATATTACTAATAATAACAGCTATTGTCTAGGAGGCGGCAAGACCATTATTATAACACAGTAACATGGTACAATAACTCTCTAAGTAGGATATCGACCGGTTCAAAATAAGTCGTGTTCGCGCAGGAACGTCATCTGAGCTAAGCAAATACTTACATGTCATGCACTACATGGTATACGAGGCTTGGATTCGATAACCAAACAATTGTTTTTTTATATTGTGGAACTAAAAAGAATCGAATAGACTTAAGCTAAGTTCAGATGGGCGCACGTTAGGTTAACGATGTTGCATTCCGAAATCGCGTAGGAAATAACTTATTAAATGACTTTTCTAAGATAGAGTATAATCATCCATGCAACAACTTCCCAAAAGATTATTTTTGTATGCTATATATAAATTAAAATCATTAACATCCTCAGAGGAAAAGCCACCCTATATAAAATGTATCTAAAATATTTGGGGTTATACCGCGTGCAGTGCAAAATACGTGCAACTGCAATGATTTACGTTGCGTCGCAAAAAAGTCGGCGAAATGAAATTGGGCCAACTAGTTGATGAATTGCGTCAAGATCTTTTGATGCGAAGAAGAACGGACAACACTGGGCTCGCCGGCCAGCTTTATTAATCTGTATTGAAGTAATGCAAAATTACTTACCATTATAATATTGTATCACTTCCGGCCACCGACTTTAATTAAAAAGAAATATTTAATTGGTTGACCCTTTTGTCAATAATTTATCGAAAACTTTATTAGAAATAAAACGCATAGTTCGGGCTTAAACAACTAATTTAATAATTAAATTAATTAAATAAAATGAATAACAACAAGAAATAAATATGTATAATATAAAAGAAAAACAATAAAACAATTAAGCGATAATGAGAATTTAAAAGAAATCTTAATCATTACTTAAGTAATGATTAAGATTTACAATTGTACTACTTAAAAATAGGAAAATTAATATAATTCGAATAATTATATTAATTCCTGTATGAAACTTTAATTACTATTGAAAACGGAATTTATTTCAATTACTAAAAGAAATAACTTTAAACTTTATATAAAAAAAAAACTGATTAAACAAAAAGGCCTTCAATTAAAAGAATATCAAAACTTACGGAAATTTATACAATTCACTACTTCAGAATAAAATGAAATGGACTTAATCTTTAAACAAAAACTAGAAAATAATTCTTAACTGAAAAAATATACCAAGTCCAAAAACAAATTAAAATATTTAATTTAACCTTTAGACAACTAGAGAAAACACGACTTTACTCAATCAAGGCTAGAACGGTTCTAATCTTAAAGTCCTTTTGTCTTTCCAGAATTGCCTCATAAAAGTTACATAGTAGGTAATACAAAATGAAAATAAGCCAATCAGAAAAAAGACATCTTAAGAACAAAATATTTTTAAAAGCCTTGCACAATTTTTATGACGCAGATAACTTTTAGACCCCCCATGTTTGTCGTATCACATAATATTAGGGTACGTTCGTATTTATGTTTAGAAAAAATAAGAACCATATGTCAACAAATCTATGGGAATATTTCGTGTTATCGTAAATATATATATTAGAAAAAAGAACTTGTTAGATATTGGAAATTCTCAGAAAGAAGTGATCTGCCACCCATGTATACTAGAATTAAGTAATCTGTAAGCTTGCCAGTGGCGGGTTCTATTTTGTTACAAGTGTGGCATTCATGAAATTTTTCGGAAAATGTTCTATCAAGAGCCATACACTGAAAAATCTTTCAGTGTAGGTACAGTGTCATTGTGACTGGAGATCTACGCAACTCGCTTAAGGATACATTGATCAGTCTATGAGAAACAATAAAACGACAGCAGATACTATTAATAAACAGATAAATAGTAAGCCAAATTCTAAAAAATTTTATTGCACACAAAGTTTATGATAATTCACGACCTTTTATTAGTTGTACTATTAGGGATTTTAACGTTATTGTCGTTTATAAAAAAAATTTAATAAATAAAATAGGGGTAGCTAAAGTAGATGATAGTACTCGTAGTAACAGCTATTATTCTGTAGCAATGTTACTCGGGAATAGCTATCATTATTGACTCGTAGTATAATTGACTACAAAGCCAAATTTGATTAATGGTTTAATTTGATAAATTTAGAATAAACATACTAAATGAGCTTGTTCCTATGTACTTTATTTTCTTTCATGGGTAATGTTCACCCATCTGAAAGCCCTTCCTTAGTAAACCCACATCTGGTTATACGCGGAAGTGGAGTTGGTAAATAACTAAACAAATGGCAAAGGATTAAACTAGTTTCGAACATAATAAAACGTTCATTTAAACACACACACTCAAACTACATGATGTTTGCATTGGTATTTATTTAATTTTTTAATTGTTCCAGGGAGAAAACTTTACCATCAAGTGTGTTACTCTAGAGGGCAAAGACAATTGGGGTGAGAAATACATTTATAGTTGGACAAAAGATAGAGTGTTGTTACCAGTGAGAACGAACCTGGAAAAGTATGAAATATTGTATCCTCACGGCACCATTTTGCAAGTGTTTAAGGTTGAGGTAATGAAATTTTATAGTTACGCCAATTATGTTATTTAGTTATTGTAAAGACATTAACAAAAATCGGTTGGGTCAACCCAAAACTTTCCCGAAGGTTGAACTATCGATATCACCTCAATTATTTAAGCTCTTGGCAAAGCTCAATGTTTTCCAAAAGTTAAGCGGAATCTAAAACGTCCTGAAGTATTTTTGTACCAAATTTGTTATATCAGTTTTGCGTTATCGTGGATAGAGATTTTTCTTACCCTTTTATAGACTTTTCACGGACGCCTATTAAAGGACAAAAAAAAATTTAACGTGAATTATTTACACCAATGTAAATACTTAAAAGGGCTCAATATATCATTTTGACAGTCTAAAGTTTTTGACCCTTTTCCTAATATTTTGTGAACGCCTATGTAAGCAAGTTATTTTATGCTGCATTTTGTCGGATATCTTATATCAAAATTATATAATTATCCAATTTTTCTAGTATGTTTAATCCTTAATATATTTTCATTTGACTCCTTGTCACACTATTTGTGAACGCCTATGTCAGACCACTTCTTATATGTGACATTGTTTAGGATATTTTCTATCACAACTATGACAAATTATTCCAGATTTCGAATATATTTTGCGCTCTTTTCCACTATTTAGGAACGCCTATGTAAGCAAATTTTTTATGAAACATTTCATAGGTGAAATTCAATCAAAGCTATAAATAACTAGTCAGGCGTCCGCAAGTAGTGGAAAAGGGGGTCAAATAATTCGAAATATCGAATAATTTTAATAAAATATTGCTGAAGAAAATATTAATCTAACAAACTGTAAAGGGAAATTAATATAATTATGTATAATTATATTAATTTCCACATAAAACTTAAACTATAATTACTGTAATCTGACTCTGTTATAATTATTATTATAATAGACTCAAGATTTCGACACAATTCGAAATACCTATCAAACAATTACGAAAAGAAACACACATTAACTTTACTGAAACGGAATTAGAAACAAAAAGGTTTTCAACTTTAGAGACATTAAAAAGAATAAACAAAACAACGTCGACTGACTATTCAGAAACTTTGAAAAAAATCTCACTATTTCAGCATTAAAAATGACCTGGACTTTATAAACTGAAATAGTTCTTTAATACTATACAAGAACTAGAAAAAGTTCTTAAACTTTATAAAAACTGAGAAGTCCAAACGCTTGAAAAAAAAAACTAAAACAATTCTTAAACTCTATAAAAACTGGTAAGTCTGAACTATTTAAAAACTAGAACGAATCTAACGTATAAAAACTAGTACGTCAGTTATAGAAAAACTAGAATGGTTCTAACTTGTAGAAGTGCAAAGGCATTTCAAATCACCTCGTGTCAGCGAAAAAAAAAAGGAAAAAATAGGGTAACCAATGAAAAAGTGGCTGTAATCTTGGTGACTAGATGTCGTTTGCTGTTTTATTTTGATAATTAAATTACAATATAATTTAATTTTTTACTTTTGTTTAATATGTGATAATTATAATTAATATACCTTATATTGGAGTTCTTTCAGCAGATTAATCAGTCACTACCATTTGTAAACTGCGAAACAATACGATTATATAATGACTTTTCAGTCCCCAGAAAACTACTGGATACAAAACTACACATCTTTTCGCGCCCTGTAATAATCATACTTAGGTGTGGGAAAAGCCATGATAGCACTGCAATTGTCTATATATACAATAATCATCTAACATCTAATTAATAGGTAGGTATTTCGACAATATTTAAGCGTCTCATTCCTTCAATCAAAATTCGTGCCTTCTAGAATATTCTTTAAAAAAGAACGATAAACCATACAATAATCATGACGTTGCTTTTGACCGAAAAAAATATCCTTAGAGAATAGTTTCCCTATTTAAAAGATATGCTGAGACATTTCGAATCTTTAAAATAATATTTAACAAAAATATCTTATTTCTTAGAAAAGTTTGGCACTTCAAACCCATTTTATTTCGTCATAAAAACAACACAACAATATATGGCATAAAATATGCCAGTGGCGTTTTGTTACAATATTACTTTTACGCTTAAATATGGAGAACTATTTTTGCCTCAAGGGCAACTGTTTAGTACATTTTTATTTCTAATTATTGAATACATTAATTAGGTATTTGGGTTAGTTTAGAACGTTAGTAGTAATAATAAGCCTGCAAGAGGCAAAACCCAATTACAGCAAACATTAAAGTTTACTAAACAACTACCAAATTAAATATTAAGTACAGAGTAATTAATACCTATAATATTGAAAATAAAAAAATAAGTAAATAAAAACTCACTCTAACTTAAATATGCACTCAATATATACTACAAAAAGAGTATTGAATGACACAAATATAAGCAACCCTATTAAAATTACTGCACATGAAAAGTATTGACGTATGTTTGTTCTACATAGATCTACGTAAAATGTGGGCCTCTATCTACTGAATAGGCAAGGGGTATACACGCTAATTTTTGACAGGAGTAACAAAAATAAATGTTATTATGTAATAAATCATAAACAAATTGATTAGACTGGCTCTTCTAGATTTTAAGGAGGTGTCATTAAATCTGACTAACAAATCATTGTAAACATTTCCTCTGGGAGGATAAATATTGCCCTCTCGAAACGCCAAATAATTTAAGACTCTGCGATGCACTGAATCTAATGTACGTTGATGGGAATAATAGATAGGCTGCCATATAGTGGCACCATATTCCTATTTAGATCTGAGATAGGAATAAAATAGTAGTTTCAATGTGCATATATTATTAAAGTATTTACAATTCCTTCAACCCATCAGTATAGAACATGCTAAAATCAAACCCATCTATATGTGGAGTTAATGTTAGACACGAATCGAAAGTAACGCCAAAATCGTGAACAATGCTCACGCGATTTAATGCTAGGTTATTTAACGTATGCTCAAACATGACTGGATTTTCTTTTCTTGAATATGTCATAATATTGCATTTGGTTATGTTTAGTGTCAATTTATTTTTATTAAACTACTCACAAAGTAAATTCAAACAAGACTGAAGATACACACAGTCACGCTCATACTCAATAGTCCAATAGTTCTTCAGGTCATCAGCAAAAAGATGCCTACGACAGTGAATGGGGTCAACTATATCGTTAATAATTATTATTAAGTATAGTAAAGGTCCTAAATTTAAACCCTGTGTGACACCTAAAGTTAGTGTGATGCCTCGTGACCGAACACTCTCAATCTGCACCAACTGTGACCTCTGAGATATATAAGAATTAAATAGTCAGTACATTGCTGGAGAATCCAAAGTAAACCAGCTTTGATAGCAAGATAACGTGCTTTTTGAAATTCGGTATAAACTACGTCCACTTGACCTCGGACGTCGAAAGTCTCACATATATGTTGAGAAAATACCGCAAGATTTGTAAAAAAGATTGCTTCGCAAAAAAATCCATGCTGGTCAACGATTATCATATTCTTCACTTGATCAAAAATTGCATTATAAATTATCAAATCGAAGCTTGCACAGGACAGAAATGTGCCTATAGTTGCTAATAATGCATGAATCACCCATATTTAAAACAGTAATATCCTTTGCAATCTTCCAAGTCTCTGGAAAAAATACCCGTTTTAAGAATTAAGTTACCTAATGGTGAAACAAGTGGATTAATACAGTCTTTTGCAAAAAAACTTGGAATGCCGTCAACACCAGCGGTAAATCTATTTTTAAGTTTTTAAATGCTTTAATTATTTGATTCTCGCAAACACATTCCAACGAGACGATCGGCTAACCGGATGCGACCTCCTCAGCTTGAGCGTCATCAACCGATTTCATATAAACACTGTCGAAGTATAACGCAGAAGCATTTAAAACACCCTGAGGATACCTACTCATGAACATCATAAGTCATGAATTAGATTGAATCTCCCTCTCTGTATCTGCAATAAAACAATTATAATAATAATTATTATTAAAATTCTGTTTCGTTACGCAAGTCATATATTTTTGAATATATTATAACTTGTCGCGAAAGTTTTGGGGTGACACTACCGATTTTTTTAATATTAATAATACCACTATGCTGTTACATTGTTACAAGAACCCATCTGATCAAATTATTTTGCCCATTTTTCCTAGAAAGACATCAGCTATTCCTGTCTAGTTCAACATGGCAGTACCTCATCAGAAAGAACTATCCATATTCACGTGATAGATCCCGACCGAATACGAACATGTCAAAATGAGACAAGTTTCAACACGAGTTGGCCTGAAACAGCTCCAGATACGGACAGCGTTCTAGAGTGTCCTAATGGATTTCATGGAATTGCAACCCGACGCTGTGCATTGAAAGACGGCAAAACTCCTATTTGGAGTTCACCGAACTTTTCACAATGCACTTATGAAACGGTGAGAAGTATCTACAGAAAGGTATGAGCATTTACATAGTATTTCTAATCTTTGTTTGTTGTAATTATGAAGTTTGCTCTATTTTTAGTTTCAACTTTACACATTAGGCTATATGAGTATTAATTTGGACGCAGTATTAACCGCATACTACTTGTATATAAATCAGAAAGAATCCGTATATGTGCTGCCGGGAGAGGGTGCAAGAATTCTAAGTTTAACACAAGAAGTTATTAGTTTTATGGGTCGTAGTACAAAAGTTGATAATCGCACTCTGGATATTACAACTACTACGACTTTCGCCATATTAGATAAAGTGCTTAGGACACAAAATTCCCTTATGTCTAATGATGTAAGTTTTCATGTTGTTTTTGGTATAATTTTTATTTTCCGTCTTTTTTTTTTGCTAGGATATCAAGTTGGTGCCATATATTTTGAGGAACTTACTCGAAAAGTTTGGATGGTTTTTGTTGTCATTTAAAAATACGATGAGGTTTTTTCACCGAACTTTAGATACATTTGATATTTCGTTAATATATTTAAGTGGAAGTTCGTATTTAAATAAAGGATTGATTCATATGCCCATACCAATGAATAGGTGAGTTCACAGGTATACAGGATAATAAAAAAATTACCTGGTGTCCCACGACGAACCGACGCGATCGATTTTTCAAAGGGTACGCAATGGAAAATTCTGAAAATTTGGTAATTGGTAGATATACCAATATCGATGGGGGCAATTCCACTAAAATACTATCAAGATGGCAGCATATCCGGTTATACCGAAAGTTGATGTTTACTCTCTTATTTTAAATAGGACACGCTAGATATTCTCTCATTTTATCAAAAATTATAAACAAAATAAAAATATTTTTTTTCAAATGGAAACCCCTATTCTTATCTTATTTTTTGGCATTAAATATAAGGGTAACACTGTAGTCTGAAGGTATTACTAGATCGATAACTCATTAAAATAACTGATTATCGGGCGATAACTGTCCTGTTGAAATGTAATGACCTATTTTAGAAAGAAAAATGTAACAACTTGTGATTATACTATGAGTTTCCTACCCTTTTAGTATATGTACCGCCGAAGCGAGTACAATTTACTACCCTTAAATCGCTCTGATTCTGTTAAAGATTTGGGAGTGATATTTGCTTGTCAGCTTACATATGCTGATCATACTTTTGAGGTTCCATATGGATATAGTTTAAATTTGAGGAGGAAACTGATATCTATAGCATTCTTATACAATCTCCTGAATAGCAAAATTAACTGCCCTGATCTGTTAGAAAAGATTTGCTTTCTCGTGCCCAGGGTTGCTAGCAGGCAGTCCAATGATTTTGTACATTGATCGCGCTAGAACCAATCTGCATGTGAGTTAACCAGTGTATTCTATGTGTCGCAATTTTAATGAAATATCACAAATTTGTGACACATTTTGATTCTCTCAGTACAATAGAAAGATTGGCCGTTCCTGTATTCGAATTAAATTCACTATAGATATGTTTTTTTTTTCTTTTTTAATTGCTTGTTTGATTTAATTGATTACTTTTATTTTTGTTTGTCCTATTTTGTTTTGTTGTCCTTTGTATTAATTATATTATATCGTATTGCCACACTCATGAATATTTCTTTTTTATTATTATAATTTTGTGGAAATTACAGTATATAGGTATATTTCTTTTTGTTTTTTTAATTGCTTGTTTGATTTAATTGATTACTTTTATTTTTGTTTGTCCTATTTTGTTTTTTTGTCCGTTGTATTAATTATATTATATCGTATTGCCACACTCATGAATATCTCTTTTTGTTGCTTAGATTTTTTTAAATATTGTTATAATATATTACGCTGAGTTTGCTTATTATTTTGATTAGTTTTTTTTTTTTTTTGATTAATAGTTTGTGATTATTATTATGTATTTATGTATTGCTCTGTAAAAGGTTCTTGCAAGAATTTTGTCCAACGTCTTCTCCCACTCTCGGTCCTCTGGTACTGTTGCGCAATAAAGCTTTATTATTATTATTGCTTTCCAATTTCACCGCATAAGTATGCGGAAAAATTCCGTCAGGCCAGAGACTGACTTTTCTGCTACGACACACTTGGCGAGCCGTACTGCTTGTAGCCGCAACATTGCGACAACTAAATGGACGACTTGGATCTCGCTATACGTCTTACTCACACCCCAGCAACAGATTGCTGCAGTGCTCAGGTCTCCAATCGTCCTAGACACTATGCCATTAGGTCGGACTTCAGTTTGTGTCAGGGGTCGCGTGATTTCTGATGTGCAGCAGCATTACCACGCTCAAAATCTCACGCACAGGCGTATTCCAGCAAAGGAGAAGTCCAAAAGTCACCATCAAAAGCCATACGGCGATCGGAGAGTCGCGGCGTGAGCAGATTTGTGTGATCTGGAAGCTCCTAGTGACAAACCGGCACGTAGGCGGCGAGTGTGTGATGTCCTGCACTTGAGACTGAGCAGTCCACTCTGCTCACCTGCATGGGGATGGTGTAAAAAGGTGCCCTTAACATATTCGCCTGTTTGGCTAACCGCGTCCAGAGGATCCACAATTTTCGGTCGAAATAATAATAATACAGTTAAACATTTGAACTTCGCGACATCGAACGTCTGTACACTCATGGGTACAGTACTAGACCAGAACGGCGTACGGCAATTATAGCCCGTGAAGTAAAACGATTCAGCATTGACATTGCTGCATTAAGTGAAACCAGAAGATCAGGTGAACGCCAATTGAAAGAACATGTTGATGGCTACACTTTCTTTTGGAACGGATAAAACGACAATCAACCCCGTATCCATGGTGTCGGATTTGCCATTAAAAACGACCTAATTCATTATTTGTACGATCTACCTTGTGGCAAAAATAAAAGGTTCGCTCAAACTAAGTCGGGATCGGCGAGCCACAATTTTAAACGCGTACGTACCAACCATGGACACCGACGAAGAATTTAAAAGCACTCTACTCGCTGCTTGATAGAGTGCTGACCAACGTCTCTGATTCCGACAAGAACATCCTGCGAGGAGACTTCAACGATTTGGTAGAGACTCTGCTCTCTGGCCTAATACCATCGGCAAAGAAGAAGTAGGAAAGTGTAAATCCAACGGTCTATTGATGAGAAACATACTTTTTAGACAAAAAGACAAGTTTAAGACGACAAGGCAACATCCAAGGTCTCAGGACTGGCATATGATCGACTACGTAATTGTTCGCGATCGTGACCGACATGAAGTGAAGAGCACCAAAGCTTTCACGAGTGCAGATGATGGCTCGCCTGATCACCGACTTGTGTGAACCAGTAGGACCCTACGTCTACCTGCAAAACGACAACAGCAGGGAAAGAAGCTAAGGCGAAAGTTTAACAGCGAATGAAAATGTGTTTCCAACAACACCTCCAGGACAAGCTTCCGGAAGATTATCTACATGATATTGAAGAGCACTGGTTGTTATTTATGTCCGCCGTGCTCTCTGCTGGTGAGGAGACACTAGGCTATGTGCGACATAAACATCAGGATTGGTTCAACGAAAATGATGAACAGATACAAAGACTAATAGACACTAAGCGTAAAGCATTCATCACCTGGCAATATGACCGCAACTCAACGTCACTTTCATAGTCTGAAGTATAGAACGAAGAACTCGTTATCTGAAAATCAACGGTGGACGGCTAAATTCATAGTAATGTAATCACTAGCCGACAGCAACAACACCAGAGCTTTTTTCCATGCCACTAAGACCAATTAGGGTCCCTCTGCACAGAGTCTTAACCTGCCGCAAACCAGAAATGGCTCTCATCTTCTAAGGGATTGCACGTCAACTGGTTCCCGGTACAAGGAACATATTCAGGAACTACTAAACAGGGACACGAATGTCGATAATGCTCACTCGATCGGTTGCCACATAAATCAATGCAACAAAACTTGGTAGATGTAACTTCCCTGCAAGAAGTTGATGGTGCGGAAACAACGAAAATAACCTATAAAAAAAGACCTAATAACTAAATATTTTTTGTTAAATTTCACTAATCATCAAATAAATTTTCTTTTCTTTCCACAATGTGATCTGTGTAATTTGAATTCATTGCGATTGTATGTTGAATAATTCCAATTTGCTTTCCATTTTCACGTAACCACTGATGTTGAAAACATTGTTTTCCGAAACAAGTATGTTTCTATGATGATTTCATTATAACAGTTTGTATTGCGGAGTAGAGGTCTTTTATTCATAACACAAAAACAGTCAATTTCAATTGAAATGTCATTAGATCTAGTTATTTGACATTAATTAATAATCATGCCGGGGCGATTAAACTACAGGCACGAAGATTAGTTAAATTTATTTATTATCTACGGTGAATGTAACAGAATTTCTTGAACCTGCGTGAGATTCGCTGAAAGTTATCGCCCGGTGCCAGTGTAAGACATAATCGAGAATTTAAAAAAATAGTTTTTTTCTTGGAGAAAAATAAAAAAAAAATATACATGAGGTTCAAGAAAATAAATTAAAATTAAAAAAGTATGGCAACCATTACACCTATAATTAGCGGTTTTCCATTTCCAAAAAAAAAAAGACCTCTTATGTTCTTTATGCGTAAAATATTACATATCTCAAACACGGCTAAAGTTCGGTAGGTATATTACCATTATACATAAAATATGCCTCGAATTTCTGATAGGATCTAAAAATGAAATAATATATAGGGTGTCCCATTTAAAATAAAAGAGTAAACATCAACGACTGCCGCCATCTTAGCTTATCTTATCATCAATAGTTTAGTTGAGTTGCCGCCGTTGACGTTTGTAGGTATACTCCTAATTTTCAAAATTTTGTATTGTGTACTTTTTGAGAAATCGATAGCGTCGGTCGTCGTGGGACACCCGTTATAATGCCACGAGCATCTGAATTCTAAATAAGTCCGAGTATTATTTGTAGTTTTTTTTTCATTACGAATTTTATTAAAATTTTTAGTTGTTGCTATGAGATTTTGTTTCAACTTTATTTATTTAAGCCATTATAAAGGGTGTGCGTAAAGTAACAAAGCGGTCGATTATTTTCAAAATGGTACATTTAAAAAAAATCCGAGACACATCAGTTTTTACTTATGGTTCGCAATTTTGTATAGCCTAAGTATTTGATCCGGCAACGACACCACCTAAGTCATGTGTGTTTAAATTGCAACGCCTATTTTTTAGGGAACTTTGGAGTTGCTGCTGTCATTCTGAGTACAATGAACATAAGAAAATTTTTGGAGATATTGCAGGTTTTCCTAACGAATTCAATTGTAGTATTTTGACCTACGTTACCCGCTGTAACTAATCACTATCCCTTTATATAGTTCAGCCACATAGCGAGATCGCCCGCTTTGAAACCGTTACACTTTTTTCTTTGAGGACATTTCCAAAACCGCGTTTATCTAAATAGGCCACAGGATTTAGATGAATTTTGGCACCGCATTCAAAACGAGATCCAATTGATCACTGCCAAAATCATAGAAAACGTGCAGCACTCGTTTGTGGAAAGGTTAGCCCATTGCCAAACTGTTAACAGTGCCCATTTTGAGCAAGTGCTCTAGATAGTCCTCCAAA
Source organism: Apoderus coryli (assembly GCA_911728435.2). Taxonomy (NCBI): domain Eukaryota; kingdom Metazoa; phylum Arthropoda; class Insecta; order Coleoptera; family Attelabidae; genus Apoderus; species Apoderus coryli. The sequence continues at coordinate 5,416,144 of OU452213.1, read as the reverse complement.
AACAAAATTATTTAGGGATTTTCCTTATCCATTAATCACAACGTGGATAATGAGGTAAAAAAAAAATTGTTATGTTACCCCCACATGTGGCACATCATTGTACTAAGGACGATAGCATCAAAAGTGCCCTAAAAAAACAGGGGTTGCAATTTGAAACAAACATGACTTGTAGATGGTGGCGCCGGATCAAATACATTGCTAAACATAACTCAATACTGACGTGTCTCGGCTTTTCTTTCGAAAATGAACCATTTTGAAAAAAATCGCCCGTTCCGCTATTTGATGGACATCCAGTATATTTTTGGATTTGCTCAGATTCAACCAAAAAATAATCTTTGTATCAGAAGACCAGATATTCGCAAAATGTCCACTTAACACAACTGGAAAACACTCTTTTAGATCCTATAAAGCACGATTCAATTATTATTCGTTGTTTTATATAAAATCTAGGCATCACTGTCCAACACTCAACATCTATCAGACGGCCGCAGCCGCCTGTTTCGTCAATCCAGGACTCATTAGTCTATCGAGTCGTGGATCAACAAAAACGCCTATGTGGTGCATGATTAGTGTTTGTCAGGGATGCCTAGCTTTTCTAATTGATGACTTCATATTTATACAACCCACAAAATAATAATAAAGTCCTCTTTTACGCGGTTCTATTGGATGAGTTGATATTTTGTGTCTTTTCCAGCTGCGTGAAAAAGGATTCGAATTTGGGAAATGATATGAGTTACAATGTCGGTTAAATTAGAGAAAAATTGCCCAATTTAAACACATTGTAAATGGTTTTCAAAGGTAACCTAGCTTTAGCCGTTTTCGAGAATTTTTGAGAAAACGATTTCTTACGATTTTAGTTTTTATTTATTTCTGAAATTATTTTTACATGACTAGGTTTTGTTAATTTTTGAGGAGAAAAAGATAGAGTTTACAAATGCAGAGTAGTAGGTTTTGCAAAAACATTCATTCGTCGTTACTCACAATTATTTATTATTATTCGACAATAATTTATGTCTGTCTCATTACAACATTTTATTTTGTACGCGGTTTTTTAAATTTAGTTGAAATTTTTTGTGCTTTATGAAGTTTTTATTAAAAAAAAAAACACCAGATGAATGTTTTACGCAAAATAAGTGCCGAACTTAAATAACAGCTAAAAACACTGAAAACTTGTTTAAACCATTACATGTGTTATACCTCCTATTGTTGAATTGAAAATGGCTTTAAATTTAACAATAAAAAATTGAAGGCCGTATTTCAAAACCGAAGTTGATGATTTTTTTCTAATTTAACCCATATTGTAACTCCTACCGTATCTAAGATTCCAATGATATCCCATTCTTAGTGTATATTATTTACTCTGAACTGAAAAGGCGCATTTTGTGTCCCCGCCCGGGCACTTAAGCCTTCGCAGAAGCTAAATTTTTTTAATTAAACGTAGATGTTTTTTATGATATGCATTTTATTGCTGACCACTCAGCATTTCCAGTGGAATTTTATTTCATAATGCGCTGATTTCCAAGTGGAAGTTCAATATTATGATTGATTAAATTTCTTTTCAGCAATAACTCATGGACGGCCGTACGATTGGCTGCTAAAACAGATATAAAAGAAAATAGTGGAAAGCAAGTTGTAGCTGCTGTCGTGTATAGAAATATATCAGCGTTCTTATATCCGAAGTCCTTTCTGAGATTAAGGTATATTTTAAACTTGATATAAGGCATTAAATCAACGAAAAGCGTTGAAAGAGAGAAAGAAGTTGGGTATGAAATGGAAAAAAAACTTTATGGGATTGGATGCTATAAAGCACTACTGTAAAAGACAGCTTTTATCTATAAGCTGTTGTAAATACGTATTCGTTCAGAATAAAGTTATTTCACAAGAATCGCGTAATTGCGAAATAGAGCATTTTTCTGTTAAATATTTTCTTTGATAGACGGGATGCTTCAAAATCAATGTGATTTATAAAATTTATGATTTTATGTTTTGTTGTTATTTTATCTTTCAAAATGGAGTATGGCCGCATTGTTCAGTTTTAGAAGATTTGGTATTGGCTTGTTCTTTATTCATTTCTCAAAGTTCTTATGGTTTATTAGCCTGTGACAATCTTCAGTTCCCAGAAGAAGTTGTAACAATAGACAAATAATCAAAAATATTCGAATATAGATAATTCCTATTCGATTTAAGAAAATGAGATTGGGCCCGATAAATTTGTTACCCCGTATTCGCATTCTCAAATCAACACTCAACAATAATTATAAAGCAATTTGAGTAGGTATAAAACATTTTTTTATAGGTACCTATTTTATCTAAGAAAATATAGGGTAGTTTTGAAATTGGCACGTTTTTGATTTTCCCTCGTATCGCATAAGCGAGTGAAAATTTTCATATTTTGATTTTAACATTTTAAATATGACCCAAAAAGAGCACATGACACCTACATTACGTTTTTGATACCACTAAAAATCACGGAGATACCCTGTAAAAGTGTCGAAAATGGTACCCCCGTACATCTGCCTGCAAAGGTGCATAAGAAAAAACGTAACATTTATGATGTATGTTAGTAAACTTTTTTTTTCCAACTACTTTATAAAATTTAATGTACCTACGTGTATTTTTGCCCAATAGATATAATATAATATAATATAATATAATATAATATAATATAATATAATATAATATAATATAATATAATATAATATAATATAATATAATATAATATAATATAATATAATATAATATAATATAATATAATATAATATAATATAATATAATATAATATAATATAATATAATATAATATAATATAATATAATATAATATAATATAATATAATATAATATAATATAATATAATATAATATAATATAATATAATATAATATAATATAATATAATATAATATAATATAATATAATATAATATAATATAATATAATATAATATAATATAATATAATATAATATAATATAATATAATATAATATAATATAATATAATATAATATAATATAATATAATATAATATAATATAATATAATATAATATAATATAATATAATATAATATAATATAATATAATATAATATAATATAATATAATATAATATAATATAATAATAGTGGCGTAGCAGAATCTATGCAGCATTCATATTATGATATGCGCGAACAAACATAGTTAAGTTAAACAAAAAAAATTTCGATAAAATAAAAATTACACTAAGTTTTAAAATTTAACGATTTTTCATTTTGTTTTCGAATAAAAAATTTTCAAGAATATATCAGTTTTATTCTCACAAGGGTAGGCAATCAAATGATTTGCGCATTTTATTTTAAGGGAAACATGCTCAAACTTTCTGCGTCCCCAAGTGAAGCGGCAGCAATTATTTATTATTCTCTGTATTTTCTTCTTGTTTCCATAGTCCACGCAAGGGTACACGATCATTGCATAATGAAAATCACGCATAATTTAAAAGTCAGGATCTCACTTCACTTGCGCACAGTATTTTAAATCAAAAGGAAACCATTCTCTTGATATTCTTTATGTGTGTGTCAAATCTGAGAAACCAGTCCAAAGTTATTTCAAGATTCTTGCCTTCATCAGATATGTGTAAGTTTCTGTCAGTTATTTCTAGTTTAAGATTGTCCTTCAAGGACTGATACTTAGCAATTTGAGAAAAGGGAACGAGGTGAGTTTTGTTAGGATTTATCTGAAGATTGTGATTATTACACGATATAATGCTACTCATGGACGCCGCTTCAGAGCCCAATCAAACCAGCTGCTTACGTGTTTCAAGATAGGACACAAAAAACTTCAGGTCGGAACCAGCAACACCATAGTATTCCAACTTCACACACAGCACACAACTAACATTGATAAAGTGGTTTTAATTTATTTATATCTGCAAAAATAATGTCAGAAATAAATAAAAATATGGATCGCAAAAAATTATTTTTTCAAAAATTCTCGAAAACCGCTAAAGTTAGTTTACTTTTTAAAACATCATTTAAGAGATGTTTAAATTGTACAACTTTTCTCGAATTTAACTGACCTTGTAACTCCTACCGCTTCAAGATTCCAATGCTATCCCATTCTTATTTTGGACATTGTGTATATTTGAAACGAGGATAAAATTCTCTAACAGATACAATGTAGATAGTGGGGTGGTCCATTTGAAACCACTATCATTTGGCAAACAACTGTCACTTCCGATTTCATTCATTTCATTTTCTGAATGTCCGATGAAAAAGCTATAACTTTGCTAATTTAGCCATTTTTCTAAAACCAATAATAATTGAGATATCTATTGGGCAAAATATACACGAACAACCTATAAAAATGGAAATGCTAGCACCTAATTAATTATTCATGCTCTATTGAAATTGCAATCTTTCAACGGTATAAAGCACCTGACAGTATTCGAGAAAGATTATTGAAAATAACTGTGGAACACAACTTTTTCACTTCTCTTTTACTCTTTTCGCTGAACAGAGTGGCATCCCTAATTTAATATAATAAAGGAATTTCCAAGTAAAATGTTCGTTTGAATGTCTCATATCAACCACCTGTCACAACCCATTTTTCTATTTTGTGTAGGGACGGCACAGAAGTGGAATACGAATTGTTCTCTCAAATAATCGCATTTTTTCCATTGTCGCCGGATGACGCCAAGTCGGACGAACGTGCCACAATAGATTTCCGGCATACCTATAGCTTCGACCGGTTAAATATCAGCAGCGGTAAGAAGTGGAGTACGAAATGTGGCTACCATAGAGATGCGACAGATTTTCCAAATGGTTGGAATGTATATGCTTGTAGAACGGAAGCCATAGATGACATGTTGACTAGATGCGTGTGTCCGAGGTTTGGAGCTTACACAGTATTATTGATGTCTTACACACCGGATGTAAGTATTTTAATTATGAATTTTATACAGTTAACATCCCAGATATTTGCCGAAAAGTAGAAGTAAATATTGTATTTTATCTCCACTGCCGTCGATTCAATTTATTTAATTTCTCTTTTTCAAATCGAACAGGCAATTTAAAAAAATTTAAGAAATAAATTGCACAGGTTTGGATACTAAGGCGCAGTTGCATAAACACTGGTCCAAGGTTCAAACTTGAACCAAGTTCAACTATGCTAACGGCTGTGTGAATAATAGTTATACCGAGTTAAGCTAGGTTCAAATTTGAACTACTCTTTATAAAACCAGGACTTCGGAACATAAAAGGAGAAACTGTAAATATTTTGAGTTAGCGGGTATTATTTACATTCAGAAAGAATACTAATTTTATAGCTCAATCCGAATATATATACAGGGTAGGACAAAAGTAAATTCTATTGCCCGTGTGTCTTTGTTTTGTTACACAACGCTCCCTTTTAGAGTGAAGTCATTTCTTTTACTTAATTAAGTAATGGTCTTCACTCAAAATCATCGAAACACCTTGTTGAACAAAACAAAACTTAGAACTAAATCATCTTCCTTCGCGACCAACGTCGGTAGAACTCCTGCGGCACGGCGTATTGAACTGCAACAATGATCTTCTTCTAGTGGGACGGCATTGTAGGTGGACTTTGCTGCTATAGTACTGCTTTGCACTGCAACACTGAAATTAAAACAAAACAATATCACTCTTAACGTAAAAACACAACGATACATAAAAACCTTACCAAATCTCTTTATTAATTTAACTTGCTTCTTTCAACTTTTAACATTATTTAGCCTTATTTTAAGCTTCCTTAGCAACTTCTGTAAGTCGCGCTTTATCATCTATTAGCTTTAACCTTACTTTCTTTAACTTTGGCTTAATTTTTGACTACTTTTTCATTATTTAAACTTCTTTAAGAGGATAGAAACTTAAGTTTGTTATATCTATTTCCGAAGTTGAAACAAATCAACAAAATACTTTAAAGAGAAACTTTTTTTTATGAGAGTTAAACTTTAATGCAAAAAAACCCTTTAAAAACTTTAACAAACAGAAAAAAAATCCTTTTCAATAGAAAGCATGCGGCTAACAAAAAAAAAAACGTTAAAAGAGAAGAACACCTTAACGGAAAAGAAAACTTAAAAAAAAAATGAAGACTTTGCATAAAACTTCTACTAAAAGACAACTTTAAAAAACTAACTAGAAAGAATGGAAGCTATTCCTACGACAAAAGGAAACTTTAAACGTTATATCTGACCGAAACAATGAGAACTATAACTTTCCTTAACTTTTCCTAACACCGTTCTGAAAACACTGGTGAAAAATATCTACCTTTTAAACATTAAAAAAAATAAGAACCGACAAAATAAAGGAAATCTAACCAACTAAACACATGGTAAGGATGGAGGCGGGGGCGGCATTCATTAGACTGCGAGGGTTGGTAGGAACTGTACCAACTTATCGGGGACATACTTAAATTGGCGTATGTATTGGGGATGGCATCATAGACATGCCCATGGACCACATCATACCAAAATTTGAATTTGACATAAACTTCGATGTGCATATTGTGGACCGCGAAATTCTTGATAAATACTGCATACGGACACTGAGAGGGATAACCTGGTTTACAGACGGGTCAAAAACCGAAAGTGGAAGTGGTGCAGGAATATACAGTGAGACAAGGAACACGAATCTAAGATTCTCACTGGGGAAAAACACATCCGTATTTCAAGCGGAAGTGTTTGCAATTCTGCAATGTGCAAAACTAAACAGATTGAGGGCTTATACAAACAAGCGAATCAATATATGTTCAGATAGCCAGGCGGCCTTAAGGGCTCTGAGAAGCCCCAAGGTTACAACCAAACTGGTATGGGAATGCCAAACAGAACTTAGGGCCCTGGCGGACCACAACAGGGTTAATCTAGTGTGGATCCCGGGGCACTCGGGAATAGAAGGCAACGAGAGAGCGGATTGGCTGGCTAGACAAGCCTCTGAAACCACATATACTGGCACGGAACCTGCGCTGGGCTTGTCTAAAAGAACGGCGAGGGAACTCCTCAAGTGCTGGACCAAAAGCGAGCACCAGAGATATTGGGCACATATTCCCAAGCAGGAGCATGGGAAGAGGTTTATACCTGGTGCCGCAACAAAACACACTGAAAAACTGCTATCATTAAGCAGGAGTCAGATGCGAATAACTATGGCACTCCTTACTGGGCATTGCGCTCTGAGAGACCACCTAAATAAGATGGGGCTGTACAATGGGGACCTGCAATGCAGATTGTGTAATGGGGCAGTTGAAACAGCTTACCATGTAATATGTGAGTGTGTAGTTCTACAACGAAGAAGACACGCTATTTTTGGGCATTCGCTGATTGCGCCAGCAGATATTGACACCCAACACATAACTGAACTCCACAAGTTAGTGGAGGGTACAGGGCTGCTTGATTGGGTGGCATAATATACGGGGATCTTTCACAATAAGCCCATGAGGCTGAAGTGAAACCGGGGACTTAAGTCGTACGGACCCTTTCAAAAAAAAAAAAAAAAACCAACTAAACATAACTTTCAAGAAAATTGTCCTTTATAGACTAACGAAAAGTACCTATAAGTTCAATTTTCAAGAAGGAAATGAAAAGACGAAGAACAATACACAAAAGTAAAGAACTCGTTATTAAAATACACAATAAAAAAAACTCTTTACTGAAAAAATCTGAAAGAAAACCCTATAAAAACATGTTGGTTTTACGGTTAAACAACCAACATGATCTTAAAAAACAAAACATTACTACGAAAAAATTATCAGCTTGTTCAGTAATTTGCTGACTTTTCTTCCCAGAATTTGTTTTAAATAGGTCATTTATAGTTTCCACCACTAAACAAAAAAAAAACAACACGTAGGCATCTCTCTAGCATACCTTATACATCGCGTAAGACATATATTGGCCAATACAAAAATATGATTGGCCACTCTCCAACGATTGTCCACAGTGAGTTTTCAAGACCTGACTACTTCAAAAAAATACCCAAAACAACATTTAGACAGTTATTGGCCGATATGGCCAATCATTGTATTTTAGACAATTTGCATCTACAGTTGTTGGCCACGGAAAATACCGTCAAATTTTCTAACCTATGGAGCTTTTATCATTATAAACTTTAAAATTGACCTTACAATTATTATAGCGAACAATAACACCCACCCCAAAACATATCAATTATGTATAATGTGACTTAAGTAATCACTAACGGTTATGTTAAAAATTTGAAAAATGTTGAAAAACAAGGGACGATCGACAGATACACATTGCCAAAGACATTAGGATGCCGACTGAAGTCTATCCTATTTTTCAGGGTTAACGACATTGTTGCTGTCGTTTAAATATTTTCTTGAAACTTGAACTGTTTTGATTATTATTCTTATTTTAAAATTATTTGGCAAATCACTACATTGTTGTCCACGACTGTATGGTTTACCCTACTATAATTCTAATATGCTGGGCCACTGAGCTCCCAAAATTGGTCTGAGCAAATCAATTTTATCAAAAAGCAATATTCAAAAACTACTTTCACATCGTAAATCTAATTTCTATATGTACAAAAATTAATAGCCACAAAACGACGAGGTGTTTATATTCCGACATTACTCCAATATTGACAATATAGAAAACGGATTAAAATTGGACGTAGTGCATGACATACCGCCTGTGTGTCGTAAAATAAATGTTAGGTTGCGTTGGGTCAGTTTTCCAGCTTGTTTCCTCTCTAGAAACACATTATGTGGGAACACCCAATACACATTACGGCGGTAGCGACCAAGATTTATGTCTGTGATGTCTCAATATGCACTGGCATGTGTAGACTATGTGGCTGGTGGAAATCTCGAATCGATTTATTTTAAAAGTGCAGTGCTGGCACATAACAAGAACACCGGCAAAGTAATAGTGGATTTTTTGTGTGCAATTAGTAGAAAGCTAAAAGATGTGTAGTTTGTTTTTCACAATAGTAATCTTTTAACAAAAACTAGAGTTATTTTATAGACTAGGTGTTCGATCTGTCGCTCTTAGATAAATTTGTTGTGATTAAAACAAATGTTTTAAAGGACTTGCCAGTTTAATCAGCAAGCTGAGGTCTTTATGAACATCTAAGATTCGTTGAACCTTGGTTGGGAAATATGTAGATCAAAAAGTATGAAAATTATTGTTAGAGTTAGATATACTGGAGACACTACGGCTCAAATAATGATGATTGACCCAAACTTACCTAATCCAATTGTTGATGGTTTCGGAAATACAGGGTGATCAAAGTTATTATTTTATTTGTTTTACCAGTATTATCATGCTTAATGGGCTATACACGTCAAAATTGGCAGCTTTATGTTTTTTGGTCTAATATTAATGATATTAATTTTTCTTACATTGCTCATAGGGGGCGCTACTTACAAACCTATTGTTTTCAAGAACAAACGATTAAATGCAGATCATTTGCTTCCCACACTCCCTAACTGGTCCACTTTATTTCAACAAAATTAATTTATTCAAGAAGTTCCACTTAATATAAGGGAAAATATGTGGTTTAGCACGACGGACGAGGCACCAACACATTGTGCTCGGCCAAAGCGTGAAAATGTAGACAACATTTTCCCCATCGTTGGATTGGTCGAGTGAGTGAATTTGCTTGGGTAACTAGTTTAAATTTTCTAGATTTTTTGATTTGGTCACCGATGAAAGACCTAGAAAGAAACTATTGATTCGTCTGTGTAGTTGCGGTGATGAGTACAATCGGCTGTCTATAAAATAGAGGCAATCAGGAAGCACTGTTTGAAACTCGTTTGTCTCTCAGAAATCGGATTACAGAATGTGTCAAAATGAATACCGCACACTTTACAAAACTGCTTTGAAGGTTGATATTTATTTGATTTTTTTTTATTTTTCTTGTAAAGTGTAAAGGCTAATGATTTTTTTATCAAATCATTACTTAGTTCTCTTTCTAGGATTAAAATATAATCTGTATTGAATTATTTTCTCGGGAAAACGCATAATGTCGAAAATGAACAAGGATTAACTTTTCACGAAAAAAAGGCTGCTGTTTCAGATTTTAAAACGTATTTATCACTAGATATACAGGGTAAAAAGTTATATCATAATTTATCATAGCACTAGATTGTAAGTAGCGCCCGCTATGACCAACGTAAAAAAATTAACATATTAATTTTTTTCGAACTAAAAAACATAAAGCTGCCAATTTTGAAGTCGATAGCCGAAGAAGCACGATAATACTGGTAAAAAAACAAATAAAATTAGAAATTTGATCACTCTGTATTTCCTGGACCATTGTTAATGAAACACCCCGTATACCTACTAAATTCTTAACTTTCTGAAGGCATTCTACGATCGATAATTTCCTCAGATTTCCAAACGCAATCAGGTTCTTCTTCTTCTTGTGAAAAAGTTTTCTAAGTTCGGATTTTTCTGAAGCTGCGAAAGGTTAACTATCATTTTATTATAACAACGCACTTACAGTAGGTATACAGGGTGTTTCAAAAAGACCCGACAATATTTATGGGGGTAATGAGTATACAGTGAGCTGGTGCGTCCAATTGGTACCAAGATGAACGGTAGTCTTCTAATGAAATATTTTATAAAAATTCTTGTAAAACTCCCCTGAAAATTTGCGAATGAACACTTTAAAAATGATTGGCGCAGGCAAATGACATAAACGTTACTGATTTTTGAGTCGAATTATTTGCAAATATTCTTGGTATGTTGAAAATGTTTTAAATTTTTTTCTCGTAAACGAAGCAACATATAAAAAAATACAAGAGATAAGAAAGTTGTAGTTTTAGTGGCTTTATCTCCAGACAATATCGAAATTAAATTACATCAGTGGCGTACTTTTTTTTTCTCAGTAATTTTTATTAAGTTGTTCGCCTTACGCCACTGGACAGAATATTAACAAAATTAACATTTCGAAGCAACATGAAAGTAAATATATAATTAAAATTAACATTTATACTTAGTACAAAAAATTACACGAGCTCGGATACATGAATCCAAGCTTGTCTGCTTTGACTGGTGAACTCTCTCAAATATACCAGGGTCGTTTCTAATCCAATTACACCCAGCAATAATAATAATAATCATTTATTGTTTCTGAAGGTTACAAAGCTTATAACAAGAGTATGGTATACGTAATAAACAAATACATTCTAATAATAGATATACAAGAAAAAATAATAATAAAAGCGAGTTAATGACATATCAATACAATAGGTCAGTTGTAGAATTATATAAATTATATACATAGAATTCACAACAAAATTAAATGAAGAATATTATATAAATAAAACAATTAAATCCTAGAAATGTGAAAATTTCAAATCAAATTATAAATATACACTTGCAATTTGATATAAATAACTATTCATTTAGTAAGAACGATCTCAACTTTAACATAGCCACCAAAAATTTCGCTATCCTGGACAGGCAAGCAAGTGATTCAGATGCCAAGGCAGAGGTCACATCAGCAAAAGTAGCCACATCTGACAAAAAATTTGCTCTTAAATATGCATACAAGGGACACTGAAAGAAAAGTTGCTCAACTGTTTCCGGCTTGTGCTGATTACAAATTGTAGACAACTCGTTCATTTTGATCGAGTAGGCTATACCATTATATGTCAACCCCCCAGCAATAATGCGATGCCTTAGGTCCTCCACATTTTCCACAGGAGTAGCGTAAACTCAGACACAAAAAAATGCTAAAGTGGATTTTTTTTTAAAGGAACACCCTGTTTTTCTATTGTGTATGAAATAAACACTTAAGTAATTAGGTGTCAAATTATAGAACATATTCGTATACCTATCTTCAACGGTTTTTGAATTATATGATATTTTAGGTAAAAACTGTACCAATAAAATGACAAAATCTATTTCAAATTTAAATACATATACTTACATATTGTTATCAACTTTCATAAAAAGGTAGATCTTGTCTAGCTCTGGAACAAGAACAATATATTTTCAAAGGAAATTAAAATTAAATATTTATTTTGTTCCAGGTAGTGGAAAGCCACACTGATCCTCAAATATACGTACTATTTGCGGGATGTACATTGGGAATACTGTTGTCATTGCTTACTACGGTTTGTCTTTCAATATCCACTGTTCTCTCTAGGGGATCCTGTCTAATGTTGCTAAAATTGCAATGCTCTATATCCGTTTTGATATGTGATGCAGCTTTTTGTATGACGGTAGTTCAAGCACCGTCGGAGGTAAGCATTGTTTTGTTTAATTTTAATTAAATTTACTAAACCTCAATATTAGTTGTTATACCTAGTACAACTGTACATTTTCTGGATGTTATCACTGCTAATAATATAAATAATTAATATATTATATACGAATTTGCATGTTTTTTCGAGGATAGAAAATTTGTAAATAAAACCAGGTTGTCACAACTTCCAGGGTAGCACAGCTTCTCCTGCAATCGTTGTTATGCGACTGATGGTCTATGTTTAAACCAAATGGTGAATAAAACTTGACCCATACCTACTTTTCTAGGAATGCCGGACTCAATAGTAACAGCTATTTGTCGATACCATATACGGTATCGCTGGGCGTTAATATAGAAAAATTAATTTCTCTTACTCATTAACAATAACTTGACTTTTTTTCTTTAATAAGTTTAAGGAGGAGCAGTCTCTGGCATCTTGGGGAATAAAATTAAAGAAATTTACGGCTTATAGGAGAACGACCGCTGGAACAAGACAGTGGCATGGCCAGGCACAACAAAAATATTACTGTATTTTGTATTTCGGCAATGAATATCTGAATTTCTTTGCAACTTTGCATATACTCCGGCTGCATATACATATTTGTTTTAAAAAGCAGTTTTGATATGTATAAAAGTAGCGTTCTTATAAATTTAACTAGTTTGTCAACTGAAAATACGGTGAAATATGATCAAACTTTCTAACACTATGGCTGCTATGGCAAAATTTTACACATGAATTGTGAAATTTTTGTTATGATTTTCCGCGATATAAACCAAAATCTGTTCTTGTTCTATCGATTATTTGTTTCACCAAAGTGTCTACTCATTAATTTTACCAATATTTGTTTGCTTCAGTTTCAATGTTGTTGGTTTTATTTTAGGAATATTATATGCTTCTATTGGGCACACTGGAGATGTTTCTTCTCTTAGGCATTTCCAGCCACTTAAGTAAACTTTTGATAGTTTTTACTGAATTAATTAAATTGCCTAATCCACCTAATCAAAGATCGTCAAGATATACAGTCATGGGAATAATTTCTGGTAAGTACTTATGTTTAAAAATCATAAGAATAAGAAGCATCCTTTCATGCCGTGTGAGCTAAAATGCTGTTTTCTCATAAAACCAATATAAATTTAAGTTGGGGCTAATTACTGAAATACTAGACCATTTCCTATTTTTGGCCGAATTGATGCCACCCTGTATTTTCTAAGCCCTTGATCGTTTTGTCTGCCATTTGACAAACTCAATGTTGTTCATAATTCTAGTTTCAGGAAAAAAGTATTTTAAAACCTCTATCATACAGAGTGTCGAATATTTAAGCGTTATGGTGTAGAACATAGTGTCTCCCTGGTAAATTAAAAAAGCTAAGTTAGATTTAAGGACATTATTTTAAGAGTTCCTCACCAGTGTCCATCGTGTCAAATTTTTGTTATTTTATACAAACAACTTTAAAAGTTCTTTTACGTAAGGAGAAAAAACATATTGGAACTTGTCATCTTATTTTTTCATGTTCTGCTTGTATCCAAAAGATTTCCCACGTTTTCCGAGGCATACCTCGTACATATACAATGTACATGATTTGTAGAGCAAATTATTTTCATTAATGCAAATTTTTAGTCTAATTTCACGATATCAGTTTGTTTGACTGGTTCTAATTTGTGGACTTTTTTTCCTGTAATTGATTTTTAATTAAAATTATAAGTTAAGATATACACAGGGGACTTACCACATGATTTGGCGTTGCTGAACTTCTTAATATTTCCTGCACGTCTCTCTCCTCTGGGCATCCTCTACCCCAATAAATAAATTGAAATAAAAGTGGAACGGTAGGATGCGGGGACACGCGTATAGAAATTAACCAATTAATTAACTGAATTTATATCTGCAACAAAATAAAGAAAAATGGGTAAGACCGGTACAGCATTAGATTTATAATAACGCTGAGGGAAGAAAAGTAAGTCGTTCAGATTGCCGATGTAATTTATTAATAATCCTTGTAATACTATTCCATTCCATTCCATTCTCCAAACGTACAATCAAGGATGCGTCATTTGTCCCTTCTTCTTATTTTGTGGTTTACTGAAATTTTTTGTTCTGATTCCATTTTATTAAATTATTTCAGATTTTAATTTATAATTATATGCAAGGACATAATCGCGATAGATATTGGAAAAACTGTAATAAGAATAGTTGTCGGTTGAAATCGCTTAGGCCCTGTGATAGGGGTGTATACAGCCGCTAAATTTTTAAATAGCAGTAGGGGTCGAGTGATACATCATTTTAAATCATTTTTTATTAGCGATAGGTCACTTTTGATATTTGTCCCCTTAATTCTCAAGAAAATTGCGTTTTAAAATTTCACCAGTTAGGTAGTTGGAACTTATAATCTTATAAGAATAATATATATGTATATCCCAGGTCTGCTAGTATTGTATCTTAGTCGGTTTCCCGCGAGAGCAAAGAGCAAAACTCGTCCCTCTCCAATTTGGTATAGCGAACTCGAAGCTGTCTCAACTTTTTCTAAACCCGTTAGAAGATGATTAAATTAAGCTGTATTAGACTGTAGGACACCAGCCACTGCACCCTTGTCTATTGGAGAAAACAGATTTTCCATGTGGCATTTTGTTCAAAATTATCAAATTTGCGGATAATTTGAAACAAATTTTCGTCATATATGATACTAGAATTGATCTGGTTGTCGGCGAGCAAGGAATCCTTTCGGCGATGGCTCCGTTGTGTTCTAGGAAAGTATCTATTTTTAGTTCGTATCTGTATGAGATCGATTCATGAATGCTGATAAATATCTTGAGAATATTATAATTGGATATTAGATGCTTTTCGGTCATTTTATGGCACCAAATGTATGCAAGATAACACCAGACCTCACGTGGCGTAAGAGGTTATCTTTAAATTGCTATATCAATAATTATGCCCATAGCAATTAATTTATGTATGATTAAAATTGTTATGTAGCCTTAATTTTTCATAGAAACTAATTTTTAGGTGTGCCAATCCTGACGGTATTTGGAAGCAACTTAACTTACCGAACAATGAACATAAAGCTAAAATCGTGGTGGTTAATTCAAGGCTCGTTAGCATTTTATGTGTTCATTACTGTTACGGTGGTTTTAACGACGCTGTATGGTTTGTTGTATGCAACGGTCCTAAAGAAACTGAAGTTGCTTTTAAATGAAAATGAAAAATATTGTAAACCAATTGAAAACAGGTAAGTGTATCAAACATTTAAAGAGTTATTTATAGGGGATATACTTTGGAGTTATTCAACTCCATCATCAGCCTAAAAGGCAACAACAACAATCTCAACTTTACATAATATCTTAATCATAAGTTAAACAAAAAACACTCCATAAAACTGAACAACTCAAAATGTGTCCATGAGCTGCTAATAGATAAAAAAATAGATACAGTTGACCGATAGATTCATGCGAATTTTGAGGCCTACCCAGTTCTTGCAATAAAGTACACGGTGTCTCAAATTCTATGATTTTGCAGGGTATTTCGTCGTATGGATAAAACTATGAGCGATACAGTTTTTTATCAATTGTTTAGTTTTCAAGATACTTTTTTTTTCTTTTAATATATACGGAAATAGAAATACAGAAACGTAGGTACTTAATTTTTTGTTGTTGTGGGGTATAGTTCAGGATATACAGATATGGGTTGGGCCAAGACCGTCGCTGTTCAGTTTGAAAGATGTCGTTCTCCACTGACTTTTAATAGACAATTTAAAAATAATCTCCTCGCCTGGTCTTTGCAATCCAAGATACTTGTTGTTGCAATTGATTCGGAGTTTAGAGGATTGGCACACTTGAATGTTGTTTGTGGGAAATTGTCTGGGCTTACCCACATGATATACACTTTAAAACGCCAGATGAATGTGGAGTCGCTTTTGGACATTTATTACGCACTAGCGTACTTCACCAATATAATAGCGCGGGGCAGATGCTGTGAAATATCAAAAGTTTTTATTATTCAAAGAAAATACTTCTATCTATCTACCTAATTTTAAATCTGCCGTGATACCTTTAATATTAACATATCTCTCTTCAAACTCCTAATGTTTGTTTACAAAAATAGAAGCCAGTTTTCTCTAAACGGCTCTTTACATGATTATGCAACCAGGGGACGCAACCGATTGCTTCTTCCTATACCGAACCGCGAGTTGTACAGAAAATCACCCTATTACTCCGGTCTTATCTTATCATTTCAGATTGTCCATTAAAATTCCTAATACCAATACCAAAAAACCAGATATTATTAATTTTATGACAGAGAAACAATTAACTATTCCTAAAACAAAGTCAACAAAAAAGAATAACTTGATACAATAAAATCATTTCAAAAAAGTATATGCTATAGATCATATTGCCCTCAAATTGCCCTAACTCAAGGACATCTCAGTTTGCGGCCTTACCACTGTATATTCAATCCAATCGAGATGATTTCGGGATCATAAAACCCGATTGCAAAAGAAAATATTCAAACACCAAATATGTATATTATATACATTTTGTTGCGTCCACACTTATTATTGTTATTTTGTATATGTTTTTAAATCTCAATTAGGTAAAATTTTTATATGTTTTTTTATATATATATATATATATATAAGTTGAGTGGTAGTCTTTGCTGACTAGTTAATAGATAACTTAGTGTCTTGGGTTGATCAGCAAATATTTTTGATTAAAACTCTTTTACGTTATGCCAAGCTTTCGATATATTTTTTATATCTTCCTCGGGGCTACAAATATAAAAGTAAGCTAAGTATAAATATATATAAAATTTAAAAATATGTTTACCTTAGTATACGCGGTAAGTTTTACATTAGTAAAAATAATATAAATTGTAAATTAAAGAACATTATTATATAAATTTTTGTAAACTTTGCAAAATAATAATTAACATTTAACATTTTTGAGTTAATTGAATTTTTTTGTGATTGACACTGACATGTTTATTCAAAAATATTTTGTTTAGTTAATTTGTGGTAAATTGTTTTTTAAGTGAAATGTCAAGTTTTTTAATTAGGTTAGAAAGTAGATTCAAAAGAAATATTACTGTCATCATGGGTGTTATTATTAATAGTAAATAAATATGAATATATATTACTGATTTCATTAGAGTCTTTCTTTTTGTTTAACGTATTTTCGGTATTATACGTTTCAAACATTTCAATGAAAAGTCTTTTATTTTGATTTTGTTCACAGGCTTACTTTTATATTTGTAGCCCCGAGGAAGATATAAAAAATATATCGAAAGCTTGGCATAACGTAAAAGAGTTTTAATCAAAAATATTTGCTGATCAACCCAAGACACTAAGTTATCTATATATATATATATCTATATATATATATATATATATATATATATATATATAGCTTCTTTTCACTTGTAGAATGTCCCCTTAAATTGTTTTAAGTTAATTTCGGGCACCCTGTAAAATAAATGCATTCTTGCCTCAACGGGACCTCCAAACCGACATCGACACTCAATGGCTTAAAGGATCTATTTTATGGCAACATTTGGGTAGTTATTGAATTAAGCCCATGTTATATCGTTATAAAACTGAATCAAAGTACTGACCTTTTTGCTAGATACCGTGTATTATAGTTGAACCTCATCTTATTCTTTTGCGTTCACATAATCTTATCTAGGCATAGGCTTACCTATTCGAAACCTAGATGCAGTGTGAAAAATCTATGTGAATTTTGTGATTGGTTCGATTATGTCTGTGTGCCTAGAAAAGTATCTATCATGTAGGTATTGCATTCCCAAATTCATTAATATATTATACACAGAGTACAGGGACAAAGCCACAGCAGGATATATTATACGCATGGAGATTACGTTTCCGCTTGTGGAAAATATTGAATAGAAAAGTAATACATACATTACATGACATGATTCATTATAATGCTATATGTAAAATTAATCGCTTTAAACTGTGGTGTTAGCGGCATTCAGGCTATTGTTACGATTTTACTTTCCCGCACAGAGAAAGTATTGTGAACGCGCAAAAAAAAAAATTTGAGATAAAGACTGATATAACCATTTTGAGGTCCCTGCGACCATTTCTAGATGGAAGTCTGTCTGTCTTTTAGTGTGTATGTATGTGTGTCTGTGTATTCTCATGATAAATATCGTTTGATTTAATAGTTGCTTTTTTGTTTTCAGGATTGCTCTTCTCAAACGAATCAATATTGTGTGTAGCGCAGTGCTGATTTATTCTATAAGCAGTATACTGTATATCAATAACCAAGAAGAATTATGGAGTATATACCAATTTAGCTTAGTAAACATCATTGTGGTAAGTGCTAACAAAACTACACAAAATTTTATTTGATGATGAATAGTGGTTAACATATCTTAAAGTCTTATTACATTTCGTAACAAGCAATTCTTAATTTTATTTTATTAAATAATTTTACGTTGTAAATGTGTGCTAGAAAACACAAACATAATAAATAACTACTTGTTGCATGCAACGAATGAGATAAAACCGCGATAGATATTGAACAAAGTGGCCCTATTAAAGTTGATTAAGAGTAAAGTGTCAGTTTTAGAGGGAGCATGAATTTCGATAATTTTATAAGATAGTACTTACCTAAATGCTTGAGAAAAAACCGCGATATATTTTGAAGAAAGTGACCCTAATAAAGTTGGGGTAGGACCAATCTCTACAATTTTATAATATCGACTTTAAGAACGCATTGAAAATGGTCTATTTCCATTGATTCTGAGTATTTGGTACCACGCCCAATTACTCCTGCTCCTGTCGCTTTATATATTTATATAAGAGTAGCCATATCATACCTACACGTCCAACAAATGAAACTTCTTGAAAGTCACGTAATTTGTCCACAATATTCCGCGCCATACAGCGTCAATATCCCTGTATATTATGTTATATGTATAGAAACAGTTTCCAGAGCGCTTTTTTTCATTTTTTTAGCGGAACCTCACAAATATATTTTTTTTTTAATAAACAAATTAATGTCTAGTAGTCGATGATTTTACTTCTTTGAAATTTACTGGCGTCGTTGCACAAAAAATAGTGAGTGTACCATGCTTGTGAAAGTTAACTACTTAACTAGCTCCACATTATCTTGTCTTGGCTGCAAACGGCCTCGGTCATAAATTTTCTACGGTCGTTAAAAAAACATTTCCAGGCTTTGGCATACAAATAGGCAAACGATAGGACTGCAAAAGATACCAGTAGATGCTGCACTTTATATGCTTACAGATAGATTGTGTAGAAAAATGACACTAACATAATTATTTTTGTTTTTATGATTATTATTTTTGTTAATAATAATTGTAAATCACATATAACGACAAATAATTCATCTCTAACCCTTAGCGAGTACTTAATTAACGAGTACAAAACGCATAAAAAGTATTACGCACAGATTCATAGATATTATCATTATTCATTTTCACAATTCACCTTCGACTGCAGAGATGAGACAAATTCTAGTATTGTTCATGAAAATAACAATTACAAGACGCTCAAACTACGTACACCAAAAAATAAAATTTGTATTTACATAACCTGAATTAAAGACATAAACAACAAATATCGCTGCTTCTGCATAAAACTCTAAAATGTAAAAGATCATTTAGTTATCACGACTACAACAGTTTAAAATAAACTTCCAGAGTGTGTATGTTTAAAGGACTGAACAACTCGAAATTTAAAACTGAAATCACTAGAAAAATCTCATCGTTATTATGAATTATACAAAATGTTTGGGATTTGGAATCTTCACTAAATGACGAAATTAGGTCAATTCTTACGACCTTCGACCTTGTCGAATAACAATTTTCTTTTCGAAGAAAAGTAATACGGACTGTCCTGTGGCATCTCCACAACTCAACTGAAGAGACGAATCGTGCCTTTTTCATTTTTGTCCAAGGACTTTTGTGATCCGTGAAAAGCGAGAGGTTCGACTTTTGCCACCAAAGGACTTTCGTCACTCGAAAAACATAGAGGTTTAACTTTTGTTAAAGTACTTTTGTGAAAATAACTCTTATCTAATCAACATGCTGTGCGGTTCGAAGGCAGGGAGATCGCAATATCCCACGTTTTCTAAGGTAAAATGTTTCGGAACGGCTGATGTACACAATGCGATTCGTTTTCCAACTAAATTGTTTGTTGGGGATCCCAAGTCCCTAGAGCAGTCAAGTTTGCCTTTCTATGTTTCGACTTCGATTCGTCTCTTCAGTCGAGGAGATGCCACAGGACAGTAGATTGTATTGCTTTTATTATGAATTATTTTCTTAATATTTTTATTCGATTCGTTTTAATTCAAGATTAATTAAAAATATAGAAACATCTTTAAACTTTGACATCTTCAATCTTGGGAACGAAGCTCCCACTGATATACAATGGCTTCTTTATGCTGTCCTGATAGAAAAAAGTGATTTACCCCGTTTCAAAATTTTACAATTAATAAATATAAGTAACACTTGGTAAAGTAAAAGCCATCCTGCTAAAAAGTCATACATTTGCAACGTTTTCTTGCGGGTGGTTCGTCACTGACTGGTGTTTAACTGGTCCTCGGCGGTTTGTTCCTCCGGCGCCAGTTGTTTTACGTGGTATGCTCCACGGACACCGCGTAAATAATGTGGAGATAGTAATTCCAGGGGTCGGATCTTTACTCCGACCGAAAAAGAGCCTGAAGGGCTTAGTTCTGGTATCTAACAAACACAGTTTACAATATTTAATAATTTATTTTCAACAAACATAAATATGTAAATCACAGTTGGACTTAAATGCAATAATTCTCTAAATAACGGAAATTTGAAACACTGTATGGATAGCGGGATATGCGGAGCTGTGTATCAGGATATTATCGAGCGTTTTTCCCCACGTGGCAAGGTTACGGTATTTTTGAAACTTGAAACGAGCCATCTCGGTAAGTACTACCGGTTTGCGGTCTCACGGGTCTCAAATCAGCGGTTTGGGGAAAGTAGGACACGCGAAAAGGCTGTGTGAATCCGCCGTAGCGTAGGCAGACTCAAACAAACCCCCGGGAAAGGTCCAAACCGACCGAACAGCTACGACGGCGGATTCACATAGCCTTCTGGCGTGTCCAGCTTTCCCGGAACAGTACTATTCCGGGAAAGCTGGACACGCCAGAAGGCTATGTGAATCCGCCGTCGTAGCTTAGGCAGACTCAAATAAACTCCCGGGAAAAATCGAAATGGGCAGAACAGGGCAACCCCGTAGTAAGTAATAAAAAAAATTACTGGATGAGCATTTTATTTCAATAATACTGCAAAAATTGTCTCTGCACAGACGCCAAGCTTCTAATATAGCAATCGTACTCGAGACCTCATACAATTAAAAAGCAAAATCGAATACCTATATTTGGAAATATTACATTCAAATCCATACCATTCCATAACGCAAAACAAGGTGCTCTCGAAACCGACCGAACTACAGTAAAATTTTGTGCTGCAATATAAATTTGGTATCAAAAATAACATAAGTTCCAATCTTTGAAATCGAACAAGCTTTGCTGTATTTAATTTTATATTGAAAGATAATTGGGTTCTGGATTATATGGAATGTTGCAACACAGCTAGCAGTTATTTTATTTGTTTATCGGCATTATTTAGTGAAAATCAATAGCAGGAGTGTGAGCTAGAAAAAATAAATCAATTTACAATAGAGGCATTAAATAAGTTGTACATTTTTTAATTTTGGTCTCAATTTTTCGTCGATTTTATTAATAAGTAGTTGCATTATTACTCTAAGGTATCTTATCTTGAATCTGCACATAAAATTCAATTATTGCTTAAGGAATTTCGTTACAAAGCTTATTGCATAACATCAATATTTCATGTTATTTTATACTTATTTCATTAAAAGTTTTTTGGATTTAATTCTTACAGAATATGGTACTAGTATGTTGTTATGTAATCAATTCCGAAACTCCATTAAGAGAACTTTTTAAGCCAGAGTTCAACCAACACAACGAAAACAAATTCTTCAGCTTTGGTTCTGCATCTAGCCCCATAAAATGTAAGTATAACCTATTTTTATTTATATTTTTTAGTGAATTTGTTGTCTTTTGACTTGATGAATATCCTTCAGAACAAACCGTGGACCTCAAACTTATTAGACACACACAGACACACATACAGACTATATACATGTAGTTCAGGCTCTGCTTCGATGAGTCAGATTATTTTAGGAGAATCACGAACATGCCTTACTACATTACTTACCTAATAGGTACCTACCTACTTCAGTTATATTATGCCGTATCTCCGAAGAATAGATCAACTTAGAACAAGTTTTAGTGCAGATTTCTACGACAAAAAATGAGTTTGATAAGAATTAGACAATTCAATTGCTCTGTAAACAGCTCAGCATTTACCATTTTGATGATAATTATTTAGTCTTTCCTTGGGTTAATGTTATAAGTTATTGAGTTTCTCTTTCCTATTGTAGGTACTGGGTTGTATATTTCGAAAACGAGCAGCTTTCGAAATAGTGAACATTCAATGTTGATCTACAATACTGTTGACTATTTGAAATGGCTAATTAATTTTGTTAACCATGTCAATAATCTAAAATCAGTAATTAGTCAACCATCAAAATTTAATTTTTGTCAATCAAATATGTGTTAAAATGCTGACATTCTAAATTTATTAATTATTCTAAATTTATTTTTATCCTATATTTATTATTTACCTGTACAGAATGTAGTACCTAAAGTAATAAATAAAAGCTGCAAAATTTCTAACAAAAGACGGATGTATTCAAATTGAGCTTTACAAAAACCTCAAATGAAAATAAAATATTAAAGGTTTTGCTCTATTTTAATGCAAATTTGAAACCGTCAGTTCGTGCTTCTAATCATGATTTAGGATTTTGTGACAATTTTTTTTTTAAAAGAAGAAAAATTAACTCAATCTTAAATTAAGGACATCGTGGGAAAAATTGTATTTTATTCATTTTATTTGTTATATTCCCCTTTAATTTAACAGAACACTCTAAACACTAAACTAACATCACCTTGCCTTGCTCCTTTCTTGTACTGTATTATTGATCTAGTTTTACGTTTCTAGTAGATTTCCTGAAATAAAGAACAATAGAAATTAGTATGGTTGCTGTTTTAATTAGCTGGAAATTTATGGTATAATACGTATTCTTTCGGCCGCAAATATTATAATTTAATACTCACATTAAAATCTTATAATTTTCGTGACTGCTGATATTATTATGTGTTTTGGTATTTTTCTTTGCATCTTTTTCTGCTGTTTTGTTGCGTAATTACAGCGATGCAACGAGTTGTTTTCCTTTTCTTGATCAGCTGTTTGTGGTTATTTTTCATATGGGGCAACAATATGTTGATCCTGAATGTTAGTCATTTGGAGCTTTGTGAATTCCTTTGTTGTTGTGTTGCTTGTTTCAGGAATGTTTTGTTAGATGGCCACACGTTGGGCGCCAAAAATGTGGCGTACTTTTTTTATGAAACAAGGGCTTCTCCAAAGAACGCTGATACCTGTAAAATTTGCCAAACACCGGTCGACAGTTCAGGCGCTGGCTCGTGGGGTGACATAGTCGAGGGCCTGCAGAGATGTGAACTTATTAATCTCACCTTATGTGATCTGAGCAAGGCCTTTGACTGTGTGTCCATGAACTTCTTCTGACCAAGCTTTCTCGATATGATGTGCGGGCACTCCCGTTGCAGCTGCTGCGGTTGTACCTGACTGGCAGAGGACAGACGGTGGCTCTTCGGTCGGAACTGTCTGAGGTGAGAGTATTAACGAGTGGAGTGCCCCAGGGCTCTGTGTTGGGTCCGTTGCTCTTTGTCGTTTATATTAACGACCTATATAGTTATTTGAATCCTGGAAGGGTCACTCTTTATGCTGATGATACCTCTTTGGTGTGTTATGGGAGCAGTGTTTCACAGCTCGAAGGTCGTGCGGGGCACCTTGAGGGAATTGCGAATGGCTGGTTCACTAGTAATCTGTTGAAACTAAACATTGATAAGACCCAGAGACTTACATTTTCTAGTGCTAGTGGTCATGCTCGGGGACGAACAGCTAACTTATTGGGGATTATTGTTGATGATGTGCTTTGCTGGGCGTCGCACGTTGATTTTCTCAGGGGTAAGTTGTCTTCTAGTATTTACGTTATTAGGAGGCTCAAACATTGTCTGAGTCAGCAAGCTCTGAGAACTGTTTATTTCTCACTGTTCCATTCTCATATTTCTTATGGAGTGAGTCTCTGGGGTAACTCGCCATCGGCTATGCAAATATTTAGAGTGCAAAAAAAGGTGGTTCGTGTGTGGCGGAAGATATCTCAAGATCTATAAGTGATAGACAAAAAAATCCTTAACAAAACTTTTAGGCACCGAAGAGATGTCTAAGCCAGATGTACAATCCAAAATTGTTTAATTATACAGGGTCGTTCACAAACGCGCAGCAGACCAAATTTGCTTTTTTTTTACGCGACACCCGTATATTTTAACACAAATAAATGACGCTCTAAACGACAAGAAATATAACATAAGGGTTGATATGCATATGGCCAGTAGTTTTTGAAATATTTCTAATTAAGGGTTAATTTTGACATAAATTTAAGGCATTGTGTTTACTAGACAAACCAAAATTATGCCAATTTTTCGGGCCAGGTGCATTTGAATTCCCTTCTTTTCTCCGTTTTACTGGATTTCATTGACCTTTGGTTTGCAATTTTTCAGGGTGGTCACATTTTCTAACTTGTATTTTTTTTTCGGAAAATGTTAAATGAGACACAATGTAAATCTGCTTAAATTTAAGAAGCCCCTTTCGTATAGGATATCATCTTTCATGAGCTTAAGGCTTACAATTGTTTTATAAAAAATTATAAACAAAAAAAGAAAAAATTGCCAATAGTCGCAATTATTTTTTTTTTTGCAATTTAAAATCAACAAGGTTAAACTACAGCTTTATTTTAATAATTTACAAATACACTCCCTTGAAAAATAAAATGGTTTAAACACATATTTTTGGACAATTTTAAAAAGAATAAAAAATATAAGCTTAAATTAAGTACATTTTTGTATTTAAAACCGTGTTTAATATTTTCGAAGAGCATCTATTTGTAAATTATTAAAATAAAGCTGTAATTTAACCTTTTTGTTTGTAAATAGAAAAATAAAATAATGACAAAAAATTGGCAACTTTTCTTTTTTTTTATAATTTTTTATTAAATATGATATCAATAAAAAGCATATATTATATAAAGGGACATCTCGAATTTAAGCAGCTATACAGGGTGTCCCAAACAATATGATTTAGAAAATATGATTACCCTGAAAAGTTACAACCCAGAGGTCAATGAAATCCCGTAAAACGGATAAACCAAGGGAATTCAAATGGACCTGACATGAAAAATTAGTATGTTTTGGGTTGCTGTAGTAACCACAACGCCTTAAATGTATGTCAAAATTATCCTTTATTTACAAATATTTCAAAAACTACTGGACTTAGGCATGTCAACCCTTATGTCGTTTTTCTTGTCATTTAGAGCGGCATTTATGTATGTTAAGAAAAAGCAAGCGATTTTGTGAACTACATTGTATAATTCAACAAATTTGGATTGTAGATCCCTTCAGTGCCTAAAAGTTTTGCAAAGGATTTTTTTGCCTATCGGTTTTAGATCTTGAGATATCTTCCCCCCCACACACTAATGAACCATCCTGTATAAGTAGTAAAAAAAATTACAAGTGAAAAAAACAAATATACCAGAGAATTTCATACAAACAATAATTATACATATTAGCGATGCTGATTCTGTGAAATTATTTTTCTCGAATAATACCTAATAATTCTAATTTTACTAGAGATGATATTTTTTGTAATAACGCAAAAATCGAAAAAATAATTCGAAGACCATGTGTATTTAACGACATTTATCAACATAAATGCATCCATACAAATATTTATTCAATGGCTATTTCTACATAATATTGACTTGATTAGATCTGCCTGCATTACATCTTTTCCAATTTTAAAGTTTTAAAGCTTTCAGTAAGTTTCATCATCTACCAAAGAATTCGTTACTTTTGCAAAACAGTTTACTCTTGAATTTCTAGAGGGATTTTGTTGTGAAATTAAAATTGCACCTTGTGTGTGAATATTTATGAGCCAACCTAGTTTGTAAAGTGTTTTCAAATAATGTGCACATGAGCTGCTACAACTGTCTAGACTAAATCTACTCCATGGTGTTATCTTTGATCTATACTCTGGCAGTATATCATGAAAATTTCTAATGCATTATTCACGGAGAATCCGTATATATATAATGTAATGTAACAGACATTTTGAATTAACTATAAGATAATTTATGTTGATATTACGTACAGTGGGTAAAACGTGTTCGCCTATAACCTGGCTATAGAACATGTGAATATCTAACAACTAGCACTATTATATTCAATTATTGTCTTTCCTGAAAGATTTGGCTGTAAGTATGGGTTAACAATATCGATTCACAAGCCTTTATTATTGATTTTAGCAGAAAGGCAATGCATAAAGCACACTAAATCATAGTAGATCCTAATTATGGATAAAGTAAAAAGCTTAGTGTCCTCGTGATCCCTCACTGAGGATCAAGATGCAGTACAAAAACGATTGAAGAGTCAGTCTAAAGTTGCTTGAGGTTTTTAAGATGATTTTAAAGTTTAAAAGTGGTTTGTAAATGGGAAACTTAATAGCGAAAGTCTTACATTCGTTTATTATTAGTCGATTCCTGCAGTAGCATCAGTGCTGAAACTGACACAATTTTAAGTCTATCATCAACGGCAATCCACTCTCACCAGTGCAGTGGTACAAGAATTGCGGTAGTTCGTGTATTTGACAAGATTTAGGTAAGACAAACCACACGGTTTTACTATTTGTTTTTAGTTACTTTTCCATTTGATGGAGATGGATTGAGTGAAAGATTGGCTGTTCGTCTATACCAACGAAGAATACACAATTGTCAAACTCCATATCATTTTACAATTGGAAGTTTTAAAAGGAGACTGAAAGAACCTTGAAATTAATAATTAATTTCAAGGTTCTTAATTAATTATTAAATTGAAGAAAAAAGGATTAGTTGGTGTTCTTCAAGGCTCTAATTTGTGTCCTTTCATTTTTCTTAATTCTATCTCGAGAATTATTATTTGCAGATTATTTCTTCTTTTTTCTCCAATAGTCTACAGCTACTGTGAGATGCTGCAGCAGAATATGTCCGTCAAAATCTTCGCTATCCATTGTAAAAATTGCCTGTTCAAAAGACACAAAGAGAATGTTTAAAATATCTATTTGTCAAAGTGTATTACGAGTGTTCTGCAAGGGACTTAGGTACGATAGGTTGCTGCTACTTTACACATCAATTTCATTTACTGTACGACTACATCCTGCCCCAGAAAGCACTCGTTAATTGATGATTAATTATGTATTTACTAATCATTGTAAATTCTTATATATGTTTCAGTTTTAACAAGGCAAGACAGCGAAGTAGACAACCAGAATCCATTGCCACAAACCAGACTTGAATGCCAACAGTTTACACACAGAACTTACAGCGAGCATTCTAAGGGTTCTAACACCAACACAAAATCGCAAAGCATCTCAGCTACACTGGAAAGTTGCTTACAGACAAGTACAAGTTTTTGCGATACGGCAGTTTGCGAAGATTCACCATCAGAAACACGATTGGAGTGTTATAATTCTAGTCCACAAAGCTTCAGAAAAGTTACACCGTCACCAGACATTCTATCGTCAAAGCATTGCGTGGAGTTAGATTTAGTAGCTACTAGTAAACATGTAGGTTTACCAAATAAAACTTTTGATTCTGAACCAGTAGTGCAACGAAAAATATTCCTACCGAAAGTAATAATCACGCCTGATGATGCAATTGCTAAAATTCTCGAATCAGAAACAGCTCAACGCACTCAACCCGATGGACATGATGAGTTGTTCAAAATTGTTGAGAAAAACTCTCAAGTAGTTGTAAGTGAAGTGCATTGCTCTCAAGCAAGTGAAAGTGATGCTCACAGTGAAAATTTGGATGGTGTTTTAGATAGTATTACACAAGACTTGGATTATTTGCTAAATCGTAATGATGACAATTTAATTACTAGTGTATCGACTTTAAAGAGAGTGTCTAAACCACCTGGTGCTAGTGTTAAACATAAAATACCTGAAGAATTATTAAAAAGTGAAGAAACGAATGTGCCAGAAAGTGTAACTTTGAGAACAAATTGCTAAATTAATTTTGTACGTAGGTAGTGTACTTTAGATAATTATTGTAATTTATCATGATTCTTGTAAATGTTGGTACTGCTCATTAATTTTATTGAGCGTTGTCATTGTATAATTTGAAAAATTAATCAACAGATAAAGGCATTTTAACAAAGTACTAAAGTATCCGCTTATTATTTTTTTTTCTTTTAAGTGATATGAATAGGTACATCTTCGTATAGGTACAGGGTTACTTGTAAGTAGACCTGAATATTTTAGCCTTCTTATCACTCCTGCTATCTAATGCTAATTTTGTTTATTGACCATGCCGTTCAAATAAAAGTTTACTTCGTTGGTCATTAGTAGACTGTGCATTGTTCCTTGATGTAAATCCAAAAATTCTTGACAAAATGCTAACCTTGCTTCTTTACCTTGATTGCTAAGGTGCTGTGCCATTTGGTATTTATAGGGATGAACTTTTAAATTCCTTTGAAGAATTTGATCTAAGCTTCCCTTCGATATTCCTAGGATAGGATTGTCGATTCCACGAAATTATTAATTTAAAATTTATTTGTGATTGTCGCCTACTTGATTAATAATTTACTTAAATCCCACAGACTACAGAAGATAATCCCACAGAGAACAACCTATGTAGTAATCTCGTAGGGAATTTATTAATAATATAAAATGGGTAGTCTATTATGGGGAACCCGGTTCAATAACTGATGACGTAGACGGATTGATAAGTTTGGGGCGTGAAAATTCAAACTCTTAAATAAATAAAAGGTGTTTAAATTGTACAGCTTTTCTCTAATTCGCACAGTGTGACTCCTACCGTTTCCTAGATGCTATCCCATTCTTATCTTGGAGTTGTAAAGAAAATAGGTAATTACGAAAAAACAATTATTCAATAATAATTATTAAATAAGGAACACGGGTGTTATTTAAACTACCTAATATAACCGCGCATCGCATGTCCGGAGTGACATGAACGTTAGAGCGGGCCCTGTCTAGTTTTAAGGGTAAGCGAGACCTGGCAGAACTTTTACCCGTTAACAACCCGCAGTCTCATTTAAAAATGTCAACTTACTATAAACTACGCTGATGTTTAAATAATACCATGGAGGTAATCTTACAGCCAAATACATTACAAAAGAGTCTTTGGTAACAGCATACCGAGGAATTATATCCACGTCCACTGAACAATAATTGGCATGAAAATGTAATGTTTTAGTGCTATTGAATCAACGGTTCTAGTTTAATTATAATATAAACAGTTGAAATATATATGTTAGTCATTAAATGGAAATTATTATATATTATTTATGGCCAAACCCACACAGTCCCATAACAAGCCAACAACTCCAATCCAATAAATATGAATATAACTTTTAAATTAAAACTATGTTTAAATCCTATGTCAATGAGTGTAATCATAATTTTAATATTACTACCACACCAAATTTGTGTTTGGATATACAGGGTGTTTGCTTGGCGATGGTACCTTAGAAATTTTGGGAAAAGTGACCATACTTTTGCTTTGAAAATTTAAGTGATTAAGAATTGCTTGTTACATAAAGCTACAAGACTTTAAGTTATGTTGGAAATCTGTTTCACACTACCATGCTTCCACCAGACGGCCGTTTCGTCGATCCACGACTCATCAGTGGTGATCGGCAGGCAGTGTGACCCAAATTTCCAACATTTACAAAGAGCTTATACTAGCCCGATATGTGCCCATGAGGTTTAGCTAGGTAGGTAAGTAGATAGGTAGGTAGGTAAGTAGATAGCTAGGTAGTTAGGTAGGTTACCAGATGCGCAGCCCTTGCCAAGTGCAGGCCCGATACGTGCGCATGAGGTTTAGTTTGCAGATTAGTTAGGTAGGTAGGTTAGCAAGGGCCTGATATGTACCGCAATGAGGTTCAGGTTGCAAGT
This sequence comes from Apoderus coryli, assembly GCA_911728435.2. NCBI lineage: Eukaryota > Metazoa > Arthropoda > Insecta > Coleoptera > Attelabidae > Apoderus > Apoderus coryli. The sequence continues at coordinate 5,385,758 of OU452213.1, read as the reverse complement.
TAGTTAGGTAGGTAGTAGTAATTCTTTGCATGATCGTAGAAAAATTGAATTATATTAATATAATTAGATTTAATGAAATCAGATACAATCTGGCAACGTTGACTGTTAAAATTATATTTGATTCCAATGCATTGATATATTAATATGTCAATGTTCTAATATTCCCTCTCATTGTTTTTATAAATTGGTAGTAAATAAGTTGTGAATTATTAATTTCTATCATTATTTGGTGACTAATTAATTGCTTTACAAACTTTGTTACTTAAAATGGGTTAAAAGAGGCCAGTTAATCATTTATATGATAATTTTGAAAGAGGTATGAATATGAAATGCGGAGTAGTAGGTATATGAAATTCGTAAGTACCTAATCTAGTCTATTCTATAATCACCTTAAAAAAAGTTAAAATACCATAGCTAATTATGTTCAAAATAGTCTATTTAATGATCTCATAAGAAAAAAATCCAAAACTAGTAGTTATTTCGAGCTGCAGGCTAGGACACCAGCCCCGAAATATTTAATTGGATGACCCTTTTGTCAATAATTTATCGAAAACTTTATTAGAAATAAAACGCATAATTTCGGGCTAAAAATAACTAATTTAATAATTAAAACTGCTGAAGAAAATGAATAACAACAAAAAATAAATATGTATAAATTAAAGAAAAAGAATAAAACAATTAAGCGATAATGAAAATTTAGAAGAAATCTTAGTTATTACTTGTACTACTTAAAAATAGGAAAATTAATATAATTACGAATAATTATATTAATTCCTATACGAAACTTTAATTACTATTGAAAACTGAATTTATTTCATTTGCTAAAAGAAATAACTTTAAACTTTATATAAAAAAAAAAACTGATTAAAACAAAAAGGCCTTCAATTGAAAGAATAACAAAACTTACGGAAGTTTATACAATTCACTGCTTCAGAATAAAATGAAATGGACTTAATCTTTAAACAAAAACTAGAAAATAATTCTTAACTGAAAAAAATCTACTAAGTCCAAAAACAAATTAAAATATTTAATTTAACCTTTTATAATTAGAAAACACGTCTTTACTCAATCAAGGCTAGCACGATTCTAACTTGAAAAATACCGATTGTCTTTCCAAAACACTACACTACATACATCAGAACTAGGTAATACAGAATGAAATAGGTCAATCAGAAAAAGGCCATCTTTAAAATATACCCCAATACAGATACATCTACAGGGTGAAAGATTCACAAAATAAGATACATTTTTATTTGTATGTCGACTCTAATAAAGATTCTTGATACGTAGGTATCTTATGTTGGAGTTCGCGACTGGACAAAAACACACAATTTTTTTATGCGCCCATGATATATATTATTTTGATATGGGAAACCGTGACGCCTTCCAACTAGCTTTTGTATATAATAATAAATGTTCGACATTTAATTACATGAAAATGTTCCGAAAATTTTAAATGTTTAGACCACCGGGTATTTCAAACATGTCATTCTTCAAATAAGAAAAACACGGTCCATCTGTTTCTAGTCCTCTTTATCTTTACAGAGACTTTATTACTTTTCAACGGATATTAGAAAAAAAAAGGTCTTTTTCTAGATAAAATTCTTTATCATAGGCACTTAATATATTATTCTTATATTACTTGCAGATGTTGTAAAATATTGACGAAAGATTGTACTTGTAGGTTGAAAACTATAAAATTATGAGACACATCCATAAAACCCAGACCCAAATACAGGGTAGGACAAAAGTAAATTCCATTGCCCGTCCGTCTTATTACAAAATTAAGTTTTAATCAACATGTCTATTATTCAGAGGTAATGTGTCAAAATTATAGGAAAATATATAGAAACTTTAATAATACGTATTCTAATTAAAAACTAGCGTTAAAATAGCTAAAAACATTACCTTGTCTTCATCTGCAATGCAAAATACTCCAAAATTGATAGGGAATTTTTTTTTTATTTTTTTTTTTTTTTTTTTTTTTTTTCTTTTTTTTTTTTTTTTTTTTTTCTTTTTTTTTTTTTTTTTTTTTTTTTTAAATTAATTAACATTGTAAATAAACAAAAACATAGAGTTAAGTATTATAACTTGTACTCTGAAATAGATAAAGTTACTAATTTTTTCCCTTGGTTATCCAATTTTCCACCTGATATACATATCCAATAGTAGGTGCCCCGGAGCCATCGCGCGGCAACAACAATATCACATGCGAAGCACAGCTTGTTTAAGCACACCAGACATCGTCGCACCCGCACAAAAATCCCAGGACCACCACAAAGTTTCTTTTTTTTTTTTCCTTCAAGCTACATAACAAATGACAACTCAAAACAAAACAAATAATTTTTAAATTATTGGAATTAGCAGGCCATGAACATATTCTCTTCCTTTTGAAAGTATCCATCTTTTTAATTTAGATTTATACATATTCAGCGAATTGATTCTTTTGAGCTCGTTAGGTAAGCAATTGTACAACTTAGGCCCCAAGTAAATAAAGCTTCGCTGGGTAAGGGATTTATCGATTTTGGGCAGTCTCAAATTTTCGCGACTCCTTGTTTGATAGTGATGCGAAACCATGGATGAAGCATCCCTCATCCTATATTGTCTGACAAGTATTGTATAGGAAAATAACTGTCTCACATCCAGTAGTTTGGCTTCACTGTATAATACGTCCGTAGGGTATGTAAATTCTTTTTGAAATATTCTCCTAATTATCCATTTTTGTAATTTTTTAAGATGGTACAAATGATTATCAGTTGTACCTCCCCATGCTATTATTCCGTAAGTCAAGTGAGGCTCTACAAGTGCATGATATAATATTTTTAGGTGATTTAGATTTAAAAGAGTAGACAAATACTTGAACTTATATAGAAGAACGCGCAGTTTTTTAACTGTTTGATCAGCATGCATATTCCACCTGAAATGACTGTCCATGTACAGACCCAAATATTTTATATTGTTCCATCCGTTTATGGTAACATTTAGGCAATTATCACTGACTTGAAGTGTGTTAAAATCAGGCAAATTACTACTGTATGATGTAAATGGTACAAAACTTGTCTTGCCAACATTCACTGTCAGAAGTTTTTTATTAAAGTAGTGTAAGAATTGTTTGAAATCATGTTCTATTAATTTTTTTAGTTCATTCCAAGTGTCACCCTTATAAATTATTGCGGTATCATCAGCAAAACTGACCGTGTCACCACATGATTTGAGAGAATACAAGTCGTTTATGTAGATGTTAAACAAGATGGGTCCCAAGACTGTACCCTGAGGTATAATAATATATAGAGTGTTCCATTTGAAATAAGAAAATTGGTATCACATCGTACAAATATGGTATGCTTACTTTTCCCAAACCTTTTAAGGTACCATCGACAAGCAATCACCCTGTATTGTAGGTATATATTTATACAATGTGTCCACGGATAGAGTTCGGAAACAGAAAAATCTAAATCATTAAAAATGTTATTTTTGATATACCCGGTATAGTAATCGTAAATTTGGTATTTGAAAATTGTAGTTTCGACACAAGCAGACGTTTTTATAAAGAATGACTTTTTCTTCTAAATCTACAAATAAAAACAGTTTTTCCTCGTCCGAACTCTATCCGTGGACACATTGTATATTCATCGACATGAGTTTTCATTCAAATAAAAATAATAATACACACATCATTTATATTTAAACAATAATAATTATAGAAAATAATTATTATAAGTGAAAAGTACAAATCGAAATATATGTTTTTTGTAATTACATGGATATTTCATTATTATTATTTGTTAACAAAATGTTTCATTGTTATTAAAATTATTTGAAGTGGTTGAATGAGTAGGTATTTATCCGTTCGATACTTTATTTTCGTGATACAGATTGTCAGAGTTTCAAGTTTACATCATTTGTTTTTTAAAATTCCTTTTACAATTCAGAAAAAATTATTAATTGCAATTTAGTACATCTATTCTAATAATAATAAAGAGAAGCGAATGTTACAGTTACATATTTTTGAGAATTCGTTGTTTGGAAATAGTTTTTTGGATTTTTATCTTTTAAAACTTTTTGCGAGTTGTTTTTTGATAGTTTGATTTTACTTAACAGGTTTTTAGAGCATAATTTTTATACTGTAAAAATCCTCTACACAGCGTACAAACTGAGTTCTTTTAAAAAAAGGAGAGCGAATGTGCTGGCCGACTAAAAATAACACGACCGTGTACTAAAGAAAAAGAGCGCAAGTAAAAAATTTGCTACATTCGTTGTTCAATGACGCTTCAAACCAACATTCTAGTAAAAAATGCGAATGTTACAAAAACTGCAGTTAAAAAATAGTTTCATGGTTTGAGAACGTATGCCTCCTTCTAACAGAAAAACAAATATTGCCGTATAGTTTTTTGTGGACTGTTCGTTGGGATTATGTGTTTTGCTTGTTTTTTTTTTGTGATTTAGTTACACTTCATTTCACAAATCGCAGAGGTCTTAAAGCAGCTAAGCACGAAATGGTCGCGCCATGCGAAGAGAAGCCGTTACGAGGTTACATTCGCTACTAGCCAAATGCGCGGGAGGCGGACAATACTAAGAAAGAATCCCGTCTAACGTCTTTCTTGCTAAAGACGCTGGAAAAATAATAGATAAACATATTTGGGACGGGGCTCTGGAAATAGTTCCACTACACCCAAACGAATATGCGTTTTGATGCGGCTTGTCGACTGAGACAGCGCTGCATCAACTAGTAAGTAAGGCAGAATACGCCCTGGAAAGCAGAGAGATTCCAGTTGCAACCTTCCTGGATAACGTTCTAACGAACACTGAAGGATTTGAGGTTCTGGGTTTTGTAGATGACCTAGTCATACCTGCCAAGGAAAGTCTAATAGCATAGTAAGGGAACGTATGCAACGGGCCCTTGATATATCAACAAACTGGACTAAGAATGAGCCCGTCAAAGTGAGCAACGATTACTTTCACCTGAAGGAAGAAACCAGAGGGACTAGGACCACTGTACCTTCAAGGTGCAATCGTAAGAATGTCCGAGGAGTTAAAGTATTTAGGGGTCATTCTAGACCCAAAGCTTACCTGGACCGCACATCTTAAAAGAACCAGAGCAAGATGATGCACTGTACACTGCGGTAGTCAGACCTATGATAACATACTCGTCGCTGATTTAGTGGACGAAGACGAAACAGCATACCGCCATTGCGGAGTTGGCCAGTGTACAGAGACTTGCCTGCTTAGCGATCACGGGAATTTTTAGAACTACTCCGACAGCAGCAATGGAAGTATTGCTGAACCTTCCCTTGCACATAATGGTACGGATGGAGGCAGCGGCGGCATTCATTAGACTGCAGAGGTTGGTAGGAACTGTACCAAAATTATGGCAAGTAGTTTAATTAGATTAAACATTTTATAGTTAATAACGTAAGTTTGTTGTAAACATCATCCAAATTATTACTTTGGAACCAACAAACACAACATTAATGTGCTGTTGATAATTCAAGTGATTGTTCTGTGAAACTAATCAAGGAAATCAGGAGATACCACATGTTAGGTTTACAATTTTCAATACATGGATACACCTTGTATTTGCACGTGCTTATAAAAAAGTACTGTCACCTATTATTGCCATAGAAAAAACTATTGCATATTGGATCCACGTAGGTAATTCTTTTCAAAAGGTAGGTAGAACATTCTTTATAATATCAAGTTGTCTCATAAAAATAGTTGTGGACAACATACCCCAATATCCCTTATATCGAGTCAATCGTGACTACCATTCCATGAGATGAACTCAAGAATGTTCTCTCATTTTTTCATGCCCTCTTTTATTACATGAGGAAAACTTGCTGTGTATAAAGAATTTTGCCGATATTGCATCGTTTCAGTTTAAAACTATGTTTAGGTCGACATAAGAAATATTGAGGTCGCTACTTTGTATTATAGTTCTAGGGCATTATGTAATGCAATATTTTTGTTCTGAAAGAAAATATATCGGATTTTTGTTGTATAGAGATTGTATGGGATATTGTTTTACGCCTGAACTAAATAAAGGAGAACAGAAACTGGGTTTTGGAATATTGAGTGAAAATATCTTTAGAACATTTTTCAGGATATGAGAAAATTTTCTTTTATTATTGATAGGTATGTGAAAATGTAAATTAGCGCGCGTTGTATAAACTCAAAAAGGTATTTGATTAAAAGCCTCGATCCATGTGAACTCCGATTGCTATTTGAAATTGTACACGGGTCGACCAGAAACTCGGCGAGCGGATGTAAGTTTTCAGTTTTAAATGATGAAAGTCTAATCGAAGAATATCAAACTACATTTTTCGTATTAAAACCTAACTGCAAAGCACAAACTAAGGGAATAAAAGTATCATAAACTATAAGCGGATGTCTTTTACTTTCCCGACCCATAGGGAATGTATTGTGAACGCGCTAAAAAACTGAGATAAAGATGGATATAACGGAGTCTGTATAGGTTTGCAGTCATGCATCCCAAACTGTTGTAACAATTCATTTATATATTTTCTCTCTCTATTTGTTGTAATCCTCATTTCCAAACCATAGTGAGCTTCGCCCATATCTTTCATTTTGAACCTTCTCATGACTCTCCATTATGTTTAAACTAAATACATGGATCAAGTTGGCATTACTTGAACTACATTTTTTTAATTGCAGAGTCCAACTCTTGATTCCAAACTCGGCCCGCTTGCTTTTTTAAACCATACAATCCCTTTAATAATCGACAGTATGTTTGCTCAGGTATAACTTCATATAAATTTCTCCTGATATTTATGGACTTAGAACTGCAGTTACTACATTAATTTGATCAACATCCCAATCAAAGTTAGCTGCTAGCGACAAACGAAGTCTGATTGAACTATGACGGACTACGGATAAATAGGTCTCTTCCTAGTCTCAATCAAATCTGGTCGTTGAGAATACCTCTTCGCAACCAAACGAGCTTTGTAGCGTTCGATATCTCCGTTTTCATTCAATTTTTCTTTAAATGTCCATTTACATTTAATTTTTTGGTTACCTTGAAGTCACATGTTTCATTTTACGCATGTGCCTTCATTTCTTCATCCATAGCCTTTATCCACTCGTTCGGTTCTTCAGAATTTAATGCTTCCGCAGAAGTTTTAGGTTTCAGCATGTTTAAGGATGCTTCGCAGACAAAATTCTCATTCAAAATATTTCTTTTCGGCTTAGCAATTTGAGTGGTCCTACTGTGATCATTTTCTTGTAACTTCTGTATCTTCTACACTGCTGTCAATTTGGATATCATAGTGTGCTGGTCTGTTTGTTTCGATGTCTATTTCATCTGCCAGGATTTTGTTGCTGTTGTTACACACTGTATATTGCATTATGTGATATTCTAGATAATATGTTGTATTTATTATAATAAGTTGTCAATAAAGATTCTAAACAATCAACATCGGTAATTTAACTTTACTGCATATAAGTGTCCTGCTAATAATAACAACCTATCATCAGAACTCCTAAGTTAAAATTACCGATGTTGATTGTTTAGAGTCTTTAATGACAACTTATTATAATAATTCAACATGCTATCCGGAATTCTAGAATATTACAACACAATCTAAACTGTCTGTATACAATGTGTATTCCATCAGTTTTTGGTTGAAATCACAACCCCCAAATTTTCAAATAGCAGGAGGGTTCGAGTGATACATCATTTGAAAATTGCATTTAATAGTTACAAATATGTCTAGTATCGCCGTAATGATAAAGTTTATACTGTAAAATTATTAAAAACACAATGAGAAGACACACAATGAGAAATATTATTTAAAATGTTAGAAAATATATTGAACTAATAAAAATGTATTTCAGACAGTTAACTAGATTAATTGACAACTTATGACAATTTAATAATTAAAAAATAGATTATATAATATACAGAATCTAACACGTATTACATATTTGTAACTTTAATGTGTAGGAAAATTTTAAGCAAAAATAATTGTCAGGATACATTAATTGTTTTCTTATCTTATTTTGCATTCTTTTTTTGTAAAATGGTAAAGTCAGAGAAAAAAAAACATAATATATATTTATATTTATTTATATAATGAAGGAAAATAGAATAAAAACTTAAAATAAAGAAATATATTTAAAAATTAAAATTACGTTTGCCAATATCTGGACCGAGCTTTTATTGGGTTGATAAGGTGACGTATCTGTAAATAAACAGAAGGAAAGTCTGAGCAATTTTGTTCTCCCCAGTGGGTATGTCAAATCTTGTATTGTATTGTGCATTATTATTAATTAATTTCTAACTGTTATTGGGACATATTACCCACGTTGTCTTTTACGACTTCAATTCACAATCAGGAGCAGAGTCACGCAAGGTATCGCTCCAGTTATCACAAAATTCAAATAACACTAGTTCGGAGTGGCCATGGAAGCAGGGGCAGAGTCACGCAAGGTACCCTCCAAATACTAGGCATACGTTACTACTGAGTGTGCAATGATATCAGGGGCAGAGTTACGCACGATATCGCTCTATAACTGACCACACGTTAATACTGAGTGTGCGATGATATGAGGGGCAGAGTCACGCAAGAGATCTCTTCAGATGCTAACCAAAAATAAATAATAATAGAACGGTCGAGAGCGTATAATGGTATCAGGAACAGAGTCACGCAAGATACCGCTCCATAATTGATCAAAATATACTGATGTTTCGTACGGAATTATTGAGACAATGATAATAAAATAATCAAATATGAAAAATCTGAATGTATGATCAAGAATAGATAATGCACTTGTTTTGAATTTAACCTCCGTCAAATAAATATGTATTATCAAATTAAAATATCAATAGTAGTCAAATGTTAAATAAATCATAAATAAATAATATATGTATCGAAAAGAAAATCACGCAAAACAAATTTACTCAGTGAGAAACTCACCCTTATGGATGTCGACTAGAACTCCGTCGATAATAGTTAGTGTGAGCACACAAGATTCACCAACGCACACAAATTAATAATTTAAAATATTCTAAACTCTTTGGAAATAAAATTTAAAATGATTCTATGGGAATCGTGATTCTCAGACGTCTCGAACCATCTTGTGGATTATTTATATTCACGAAGTTGATCTTCATCAACTTCGTGAATATTTTTTTCCTTCGAAAAAAATATGTCGGTTATAATTAGGAAAAATATATAGGGTCTTACAAATGCAATTTGGGTTTATTTCTTTTACCGTTGACGGTAGCTGAGTGGTATTCGGCGTGGTCCTGGGTTCGATCCCTGCTTTTGCATTTTTTGTATTTCTAATTTTTGACCAAAGTAGTTGATAGGTGTATGAGTTGTTTTAAAAGAAACTTTATTGACTCCAAGTTAAAAAAAATATTGATTTTTGTTAGATAATCTGGTAAGGTTTCCTTTAAACGTTTTGCCAGGAGAAAGTTAAGTTCAATTAGGAAATTCTCCACCAAATTTGGTTTTATAATAAAGATTTCTAGACCCCTTCTAAAATGAACTTCAACAATATAATATATACTATAAGATACTATAACTATAAGCGGCGGCGAATTGCTTTTAAGACAGAGATAACATCACGAGGTGAAGTAACTGTATATTAAACTGTGCTATTAGTGTTATGTTGTGTAATTGGCTATAATATATATTTACGCCGCGCCGTTGGAACGAACGCTTGGTTTGACATATAAAACCAATTTAAATTTACATGTTGTACAAAGAGAACAAAAATTTTCTCAAAGTTTACAAGCTAATGCAAAGCAAATATAGATGCTCATTTTATGCTTTGTCGCATAGTTTCCCCCTTGTACTTGTTGTTTGGGTTTGCGAGAGAAAGCTGCCGGAAGTTTGCAGAAGTATAGACTGCTAGTGACCCTCTTGTGGATTATTTTGTATACAGACCTACGCCTGTTTGTTTTTGGTATTACGCTTTAATGTCGTTTGAGCGTTATACGTAATTCTCTTTAATTGTAGCTCACAATGTAATTTACGAGGATCCGTATAACTATTTTTTTTTCTCTTGAAGAACAAAGACAATCATGGTTGAAGTATTTAATAAACGATAAACTAGAAAGCCTAATGGATTTTTATTTGACTATAAATGAAATAAAGATCTAAATGGAATTACCTTATACTCACATTGTTTATAATTAATAAATATGTTACAATATTTTACTGTTTTATAACACGTATCACACTGCATACTCTCCCGAAATTCATTGTGGAATATTTAAATCGAAATCAATTTGAAATTGTTGTTAGTTGTAATATAATTATTTAATGGCTGGCTGTCTCTCTTCAATTTCTAATTTCGTGTTATCAAAATGTATAATAAGGTCAGGTTCATACATCTCTAAAGTTTTGCTTATCTTTTGTCAGATAACAAAATTCAACTACATACATAGAGATACCTACTTGCTTATTAATTTATATGATTAATGTAAACTTTAAAAAACAAAAAAAAATCTGCCGAAACCAGGGATCGAACCAGGGACCTTTAGATCTTCAGTCTAACGCTCTCCCAACTGAGCTATTTCGGCTTATTTAAAAATATTTAACAATGTGAGTTTAAAGAATTTAGGTAGGTACCTATTAGTTTTGCCAATGTAAAATTATTACTGAAATAAAATATGTACCTGGAAAGGGTTTATTACACGTCAAATCAACCAATCTTTTATAAAGCTTGATCTTTCCAATTTATATAATTTTGTGTAAACTGTTTTATATTAAGTTTGGAGAAAACTAAAATATAAACAAAGATTAGGTAGGTACCTACCTATTTATGTTGTAGAAAATTTTGATTTTGATCGATTCTGGAGAAACTACACTGTAGAATAATCGGAAAATCTGATTTAGTACTAAAGTCAACTGGGCCAATTCGGCTAATATGTTTCCAAGAATCTAGTGCTTCCGGTTAGATCGGAAGTGGATGTCAACTTCCTTATTTTAAATAGAACGATATATATTATTATTTATTATTTTTTGGATTATATTGTAATTCTAAAGATAGTTCATGTATAATATGTTATACTTATGTCAATTGTTTTTCGACCTCTATTTTAAAAATTTGTAGTTTTCAAAATATTCAAAATTTCCCTATGTTCAAATCATGCCAGAAAAAATAGTGCCCACATGTAGTATTTTTGAAGATTTTGGTTGTCAAATTCTTTTAGAATTTTTTGTTTTTGATTATTCTGGCGAATATTGACTTCATTCTTGTAACACCCCAAGTTTTCATGTATTTTTCTAGAACTCAGGAAAGGTATACAAATGGCTCTGCGAACCTGAAATACGGATCGATTTCATGGCTGGACGTTCAGACGATTTTGGGAATTCAGTTTGAAATTGAAGTGTCGTTGCCAGGTTTATAACACACATGGGTGTCCCAAAATTAACGCAAGATTTCAATTAAATATAAAACAAAGATTTTAGTCTTTTGATTGAAAGTTTTTTATTGAATCATAAAGTACATGGGATAGGGTTATTTATATAATAACACATCGAGTACATGGCCTCCACAGCCTTGCATACACATACGCACTCGTTTGTCGAAATTTCGATGGCCATTCTGCATAAATATGCCCGAATTTCGTTGATGCAGCGTTGAATCTCCTCCTTTAATGCACGCTTGGTTGTGGGTTTTGTTCTGATCACCAAAACGAGATAGTAACTTGAGATGTCTCATGCAGTACATAATTGAAGTGTTTCACGGTCTGTATGGCTTGTGGCACCACATATTGGCCACATCAATATCATCCAAGTTCGGCAAAAATAACTGTGTTATCATGTCGCCATATCGAGCATCAGTCACAGTCACTGTATGGCCAGCCTAATTTTCAAAAAAGTATGGTCCAATTATGCCTTCAGCCCAAAAACCACACCAAACAGTGACACCTAACTACCTTACCCTAATACATATAAACATTCATCAGTATTACCTGAACAACGCCAAAATAACAGTCTTCGAGAAAAGTTGAAAATTATCCGCACAATTTATTATTGCAAAAAATGCATGTTAGGGTAAGGTTTTTATCCTTAGATTTTTCAAGAACTTAACGGCATCAACTTTTCATTTAAGGTCAAGTAACACATGTTTACTAACCTCGTGTTTCTTTAGCATGATAGTGAGTTACCGGTGTTCATTCACATCATTTCTACCGAGCTAAGTTGACAAAGACAATATTTTTTCAAATATTTATTTTTACTTAAAATAAAAACAACATTCATTACATCCAATGCATAAATATCATTAAATTTTAGTCTCCATTCTATTTATCAGTCGATGTAGTGAATTAATACCAATCTGGCAACACTGCTAGAGTAGTGACACTTCAAACGTCAAAACCCATAGGTGGACTTTTGATTTATGGTATTGATGAGAACTCAGAGAATCAACACTGATGGACCAGTTTAAAATTGTGACGGCAAAGTTTATTGAAGCACAAGAAGAAAAGTTATGGAAAATAAGAAAGAAAACTGCGTCAAGCTGCGAAAAATAAGAACTGATACGACGCGAAGAAGAAATGCAACGATTAGAAGAAGACAGGTAACGTAGAGCCGAGAAAGATGTAGAAAGTAAGCGAGGATGAGGACAACGGAGCGTTAAGAAAGAAAACGACTAGAAGAACATATGAAAGGACCCAAAGCAGATAAGGAAAGAAACTTTACACAACTCTGACGAAAAATTAGACGAGCAAGCGATGAAAATACAAGAAGTGACGATCAAGACAAAAGAAGAATTTGAATAAATCGACAGTTGTATTGATATATTATAATATGTATCATAATAGTGTTAGTTTCACATTTAGATAGGTACTTCTAAGTCAGTGTTTTTCTAGTTTTTTTCATAATTCTTGAACAATAAAAACCATTATTATTATTAGAAAACAACTTTTGCAATTTTCACGAACGCTTACAAATAATTCTAGATTATTATTTTGTAAAATATTAAATAATTACGCTGGAAATTTGTTTGTAAACATTTGAAAAGTTGTAATATTTTTTCAAATGTATTGTTCTAAGAAGAGAAACTGTATCAAAAGTAGTACATTTTCGTTTAATTAATATAATTACATTATTGTTTATGCAGCATTTTGTAAGAAATATGTGAGCAAATTAAATCTCCTATAATTGCCAGAGTTTTATTATCATGATCTTATACCTTACTGCTGCTGAATTTCACACTCATAGCATATTTTTCAATTTTAAGGACACACAATTATTTTACGTAATAAAATTTTCAAAGAAGTTCGATAGAATTCGTAACTGAACGTTGTACATTAATTTGCCCAAGCTGTCGGCATTCGCTTATGGATTTATTACATTAATCGGTGATACTCGTCTCATGTGTACATTGAATATTAACTTATGAAAATCAATCTCCTGGGGATATTAGTCTAAGTTAATTATTGCTGTATTAATTAGGCTGGATACTGTATTATGGACGCATTTCATCAGTTCACTGAGTGAAGAGAACGTTAAACAAGTTGAAATACTTATGTGTAAAACTGTAATTACTTTGTTAAGTCTATAGTAAAATGTTATATTTGTCTTGTGAAAATCATCCATGAAAAACATTCCAAAACTAATAATATAACAAAAGGCCGAAAATTTATTCTAGCGATGGGAAATTTAACATCTACAGTACCATGCACAAAATGTCCTATACTATACACTAATTTACACATAACTATAATATACAGAAATCAAATACGTTATTGCGGATTTGATCAGCTGCCCTCAATTTTTAGACACAACTGTTACTGCTGTTCATCACCAATCTCCGTTTCGTAGCCTTCATGTAGCCTTCAAGTTAGTACGCGCTTCGGCGGTAAAAAACTTATACATAAGTTCTTTTTTGTTATTGCTGCATTGCAAAAACAAATCCCAAAAATATTTATCAGATTATAATGCAGGTTTATACCGTAATTAATAGTATTTTTTATTGGTTTCAATAAACAATTATCTATGATTTGTTTGTTTACATTTTGTGATGAAAGTGTACGGGGAAAATAAGTAAAATAAACCGGCATTTTAGGGCTACATGCAGGATATTGTCGATAGACAATGAAACGGAGATTGGTGATGAACAGCAGTAGCAATTACGTCTACAAATTGAGGCGCAGCTGACCAAATCCACAATAATCCTGGAATTTTTCATTGTATCCGAAGTTCAGTGATTAAGCGCGTAAATAAAGTGAAGTTAAGGGTGGCTTCTTTGAATATTTCCTGTTGTAGTGCTTTGATCTAATCGGGCGATATAGTGTTATTGTGTAATTTTTTGTTACCCTTTGTGGTTTCCTGACGGAGGGAATCCACCTTGTCGTGGTCGTCGGGCTGAGTACCTGGCATCAAACAAAAAGAGTGAACGAAGGAACACAAGTGGTCCTCAGACAAATACAAACAGACAATAGTGCAACATTCAGTGCTAGGCATATCTGAAAGGTGGGTGCTAACGTAATATTTCGCATGATTGCAGGTAAGCTGATACACATGTCAACATGGCACTGTATCATAACGTTTCACTTAATCTGTAATTTAAACTTCCGTCGAGCAGGCGGTCATAGGCGACGTAAAAAGGAGGTTTAATATGATTTACAAAATAATTATTTCCAGCTTTAAAAAAATGTTGGAAATTTTTTGAAACGCGATTCTATTAGATCTTATTTTTCTCTACCTGCAGTTAAAATTTGTGTACCCTGTACAGCATGTCCCTGGATAGGTGAAACGACTATTGTAAAAGACACAACATTTTCGAGTTCAAATTTGATCTTCTGGAGTCCATCCCTGCTTTGTTTCAAACTAATTTAAGACATAATTTTAGTTTAGTAAAATCAAGTCTGCCTCGGAAATTTTGAACAATTTTTACAAAATGTTATCGAGATAAGTTTTTCAAAATAAAAAACAGAGTAAGTATTTCAATTTCGAAATCCTAAACCTATTTTGATTTGTGATTTTTTTTCTCTTTTACCTTGGAAAATCGCCTTTCTGGTCGTTCAGAAAGAGAAGGTGAATAAGACAGTAAAATTTGAAGTAAACATTTCATGTTTAATTAAATAACAATTTTGTAATAAATATTATTTGCAATAATAGACAGTCTTATCTCATTAACAATAAATTACTTGCGGCTTCTATAAAATCACCTGCCAAATTTACACAGTGCTCCAGGCAACTATGACATTATTTATTTCGTTAAACGAATCCTATTTTTTTAATGCATAGGCATCTTTGGGTATTCTTGTCTTAGTCTTCCCCAAACAAAATAAAATCCATAATAGTGGGATCTGGAGATCTCGCTAGCCATGGTATGATGCTTCGCCTACATCTCCACTTATGTCCAAATTTGTTATTTAGCCAGTTACTTAGCATTTGTCTCGAATGGACAGGGCAGCCGCAATGTTGAAAGTAATGCAATTGGGTGGTGTTCTGGTTTAATTAATTTTCAATAAAATAAGGCCCAATGAGCCTTAACTCATCGGAAACAACATACTGTGTAACTGAACAAAATTTCAAAATCCTAGGCCTACTTTGGTTTGAGCTTTGAAGAATAGCTGCTGCTGCCCTTCCAGAGTCCTTCATATGTGCCCCATTTGGTTTACGACCGAATTTTTTTGAGACTGAACACTCCCTTGAACGTGGTTTCGGTTACTTAGTTATGAGGCATCAATTTTATTCCTTAGTCAAAGATTAATGTACACAATAATATTTGCCTTAGCTGTCGTCTTTGCTAATTTAAGTCGCTTCTACAAACTTAAATACGAATAACTCTGTAAGTTTAGATAGGTACCTATTTTCAATTTACATACTACCCTACCACAGAATGTGACCCTACACTCTACTTACCTCTGTTTTTCATTTGACAGCAATTCTATAAACAAAATTAAATCCATATGTCACACAAATACCTACAACTTCAATAAAACTATATTTGTTGATCCAAAACAAGCTAAAAACCAGCCGCGAAAGTAAAACGAAATGATTTGTGATTTGTTTCTCACATTGAAATCATTTGAAGTGCCTTACCGTGGTGGTTTTTAGTTACGTTGAGAATATTGACTTTTTTCAATCTTGACTTGTAATTATTTTTCAATTTTTGCTTACCAAAATGCCAATTCAATTCAATTTTTGTTTTAAATTAAAAATGACGTCGGCTGAAGTGATTGCGGCAGCTGCACGAATGTTAAGTTTAATTATAAGTGAAGAAAATGCACAAAAGAAAAGAAAATTGCAAAAAAAATCTGGGTAAAGCGATGGATCCAACGGAGAAATAAATTGGGTGCATGTAACACCCTTATACGAGAACTTGCAGCAGAAGATCCTCCTACCTTTTTGAATTTCATGCGCATATACCAGGCTATGTTTAATATTCTTCTTGGGAAGGTTCAAAAGAGCATTCAAAAGAAGGATACTGTTATGCGAGAGCATTACCAGCTAAATTAAAGCTTCAAATATCCCTGAAGTATTTGGCTACAGGACACTCACTATAATAACTGTATCGAGTCGCAAAATGTTTAATTCCTACCTGATGTTTTGGTTGCCATATATGCAGGATAGAAGAAATTTATAAAGGTAAGTAACTAATTTAGTAATGTAACATTGAAACACGATAATATGAAACCAAAACATTTATTCGGTGATCCATCATAATTTTTATTATTAGCGCATAGAAAACATATATTCATAAATATGTTAACGTAACTTGACGATACAAGACGTTGGTTACAATTGCTGAAGTGACCAATTCGAAAAGTATATTTGTAGTGGAGAACCTTGTGGTGGCGCTATATGTGCAGAGGCTATTTCATTGGTTACATCGTCTTCACCAAAATATTGTACCTATTGGGTTGCAATTGGAGTAGGCATGCTAAATGTGCCGAACGATGAATTGGGACGAGAGGAATCTGATGAAGAATTCTGCTCTAAATATTGCAAGCGAGTCTGTGTAATCAGATATTGGATTTCACTCTGCAATTTTAATGCTGCTGGTAATGGTAGCTTTCCCAATTGAATAGCAACGCAATTGCCAAATGCCATAAATTCGTTGTTTGCGTGTGCATTTGAAATTTTTTGTAAGGAGGCTACAGTATTATCGATTGATGACATTTTTTGCTTTTTGCGGCATCGAGATGTGAGTGGCCGTTGTGTGACTGCTCTTTGTGAATGTGACTCTGAATTATTGCGAGTTGATGGAGTTGAGATTACGGTAGTGTTTGAATAATTTAGAGTCGAGTAGCATTGTTACCCATAGATGCATTGTCAATCTCTGTACGAGCAGTTCCAGCCGCCTCCTCCTCTTCATCCTCGTCATCACCTGTTTGCTGCAAAAAAAAAAACACTTATTATTTAGTATTGAAAATTATAAAAATTATTATTTTTCAGTTGAGCTTTACAGTAGTATAATAATTTATTATTGTATTGAGACACCAAGGAACGAAAACGAATGGAGCGATATAGCACAAGGATTTGATAGATAGTGGAGCTTCCCAGGCTGCGTAGGAGCATTAGACGGCAAGCACGTGGTAATTCAATGCCCACCGAATACGACATCTGGACCTGAGGTTGACCCCAGAACATCAAATTTAGACTCGAAAATTTTAAAAATAAATGCCAACACCGACACAGTAGTGAGTCTCAGTCCCCAGAAGCTATAAGTGATTGGATCTCAAAAAATCGGCATCACGCCAAAATTTTTCCGCTAAGTACTGTATTCATAAATTAGAAAAAAAAATTCGTAAGAGCAGGTCTTTGTAACCAGGACTTTCCGCATGAAGTACGTCTAAAAGATTCTTATTTCTCAATTGAATACTACTACTTTTATTTTACACTGAATCACCATTGGATTCTTCATTTATTGTCCACAATACACAGTGATAAATTTCACTCACTCTCTCTGTTAATGGTTTTAATGCACACTTCGCCTTCCGTTATAACCTCGAGTTTACTCGTCTGCTTATGGCGGTGGAAGCTTGGTTCATTAATAATCTAAAAAAAGATACCGATATCACCACTTACAATATTTTTTTTAAACCAGCCGCATAAAAAAAGTCCGGTTACTTCACAATTCTGAAGCAAGCTTTTTGATTTTGCTTCGGACACCAAATGCGAATCAATTTTTTTTTAATAAAGTTGTATTTTTTTTGTTTCATCAATTGCTCTGTTTTGATTTTTTCAACATTAATATTTCTTTTGTTTTCTGTATAATGTGTCGATTACAAGTCGTTCCAAATTAATTATTGCTGTAAGAGCATTAAATTTTGGTCGTGCAAGTACCATATGCAAAGTAATATCTTATGTGCAATTTGCCATAAACTCATTAGATTTAGCTAACTCCTTTAACCACGCTTGAAACTTTTATTAGATATCCATTTCCGTTGTGTGATAGTGTGGGATTACTAAATATATTAATTGTTCTCATTATTCTATGGAGCTTAAATTGGTAGAAATTTAAGCTCAGTTTCACTAATGGCTTCTAGTCTATCTGCTGAAATGAACGAGTTAAGTGAATGAATCATACAGGGTGTACTAGCAATACAATTGTGAAGTTGCAAATAACATGATTTAATTTGGCTATTTTTTACTGTAACTTGCAGATTGTTTAATTTTTTGTTCATATACGTCGCCCTAACGCCACTGGGCGTAATTATTTTGATCTAATTAGGGTCATATTTCTAATAACAATGCTGCCAAATTTCAAAGAAATCGGTAAAGCGCTAATTAAAAAAACTTTAAGAGTGATTGCCCACGACTAGGGCAGCCCGCAATTTTGTGAGGGGACAAGGGACCGGTAACAAAAAGGCTGGATAATTAGGCGTGGTTATACTACGTTCATACATCCTTATCATAGGTTATGGTTAGCACAGGGCCGCAATAAGTACGTTGCTGAAGTTGAATTTAAATTCAATATTTTTTAATATATCTATAACAATAATTATGTACTTATACGGTCAATGGTCAATGATAACTTTAAACAATAAAATATGCATCAAACTGTTTGGTAAACACCAAGGAAGCTTTAGTATACAATTTCTTTATAAAAAAAGGCGTTTACGTTCTTATGCGATATAAAAATGTAAACGTTTCAATATTTTTAGAAAGTAAACGTACACTTTCTAAAATGCTATAGATTATTATCTTATTCGTGTTATTGTCCGTCAATTAGAACGTATCATTTGCAAAGTTAGATTGTATATATATCTGATAATACATAGCTATTTTACTCTGAATGACAACCTTTGACAAATTTGATTTCATACATCTGATCGCGAATAATCACGCAACATTTCACTTACAATACTAAAATAATTACAAATATATGACTAACAATTTTTTTGGCGCCTTTGCAACCACTCCAATTTTCTAGGTATCATTTTTTTGTTTGAAAGACACTGTAGAGAACGTTTTATTTAGGATATTTGCAGCATTGCCAATGGTATGTTCAATTTTTAGAGAATCTTTTACCCAAGCAGTTTATAGGTATGCAAATTTTGAGTAAACATTTTCTGTTGAGCATATAGTTATGAAATAAGATTACAAATTTTTTTATTTTATGTCTAAAAAATTGTGGAACACACCTAAAAGAACTAACAATGAAAAATATTAAATTAAAGACTAGTTTAGTGGTAAATAATCTTTAACGAAACACGGTTAGTCAGGTACTATTTATTTTCTCCATTATTAGAGTGAAACCAACTCACCACTAACCAAATCTCATTTTATTATACGAACGCGGGATTACCGAAACTAAAATATATTTTTATATTCACTATGTTGTCATAATATAAAATACCATACCAGCGTAAATATAATATTTACGCTGACCATGTTCACGCTAGGCACATACAATTTATTCCAATTTGACAACATTGTCCTAGAGCTCGAACGAATAGCCCACCTAGCAAGAAAACAGAATAAAATAATATTAAAATCAAACGCATATGTTAATGCCTATCTTACTCTACAGTCAAAGATTAATCTACACAATAGATAGTCAGCCCAATGCATTAAAATGAGAACATCTCTAAGTATGCCAGCCACTACGTGGCGTAGACTAGCGTGTAAAGCATAGAGCAGTATTGTCACAGCCAGAAACCGTTTTGTAGTTTATTAATATCAGAAACAAAACGCAACGTATAACAATTATTTACATCATTTGCAACAGTTATGCACCGACAATGCTGTATTGTCAGAGAGAGAGATTGATGAAATTCTGTATTAATCTGGAGGGGATACGTAGGGAGGGTAGAAAAAAAAACAAGCGAATGTGGTGTGTGTCGTGCTGTTGCCGATTCGTCGGTAAAAGAAACACACAGGGTGATTTATTACAAGTACAGTATTGAAATAAAAGCCTTATCTCTATGAATTAAATTTAATATAATAATATTTAATCCATGTCATACATGTTTCAAGACTAGACCAGTCCCATGATCAGTGGCGAACAATCATTAAATGAAAAGCTTTTAGATAGAAACATACTTCTGGCTCCATTGTAATAATTTGTTGATGTATATAAAAAAATCTAAATATCTAAAAGCTAAAAGCTTTTGATTTAATTAATGCTCGCCACTGTTTATGGGACTGGTCTAGTCTTGAAACATGTTGTATGTCATGGATTAATGATTATTAGGTATATTAAATTTATTTCGTGGACATTAGACTTTTATACCAATACCGAAATCAAGTAGGTATTAATGTACATTATTCTTTGTCAAAATTATAACTCCACTTAAGAATTGACTAGATACTTTTTCAATTTATTACATATATTTTAAATATTTCACGTAGACAATGTGGCAAAGATGTAACAAGATTGTTGTAGATCTTATAATACCTATAATAAAAAAATTATCAGTGCTACCTATATTATATTAGGTATACATATTATGGTTGTTTTCATACCTACTGATTTTGTTTTGAAGAGAATTACCTAATATATTAAATTAAATTTAATCTTTGGCTGCGTAGTTATTTTTTTTGTGAATATTTTTTAACTTATTTTGTGTTTTTCTAATTTTAGACTAATTATATTATTTTGTGTTGTGTTTTTTTTTTTATTTGAGAAACTTCCTAGTTAGTGACTAAATAATTTTTGTGTTTTGTGAAAATGGAAAGAAACAATTCGAAATTAAGTCGTAACCAATGTGCTTTTCGAAATTGTAACAACAGTTACAGAAACAATCGAGAGGTACATTTCTTTCGATTTCCTAAAGAAGAAGATCGATGCAGAAAATGGGTTATAAATTCAGGTATAAGTTCCACTTTATAGGTTTAGGTACTTAAATTTTACTTCTTTTTAATGTTTCTTCGGGTAAATAATAAGTTCGGTAGGAATAGGGCTTTGGGTATCAAACAAAAAAGATAGAAAATAGAAATTTGACATAGGGGTAGTTCTAAGCATTTACAAGTTTGTGACGTGTAGCGATTTTCGATGCCGCCCCCGGAGGTATACATGAGGGCGGCGCAATGCCGTTTTAAATATCTCGTTTCGCTTTCTTGGAAAATAAAAAATTATAACTGATAACTCTACACTTAGTACTTAACCCATTAATCCCCAACGTTGCGTAAACGAAACATTTTTTAAATTTTTTTTTCCAATGTGCCAGTAAAAAAAATACTTTTTTGTTGCTACAATTTTTTCAAAATACAACAAAGACTTTACGTTTTAAGAAATATGTCGACAGAGTTAAGATATTTATTTTGTGCGAATTTATGAACTCGCAACATTTTGAGATTTATCATTTCATATATTCGTCAATCTATTTGTCTGACACAGAAACGGATGAGATATTTCAAATTATGGATTTAGATTCCCATGATCTTTAGTAAAAAGGGCGTTATATGATATTTTACAAAACATGTATAGTTTTTGCATATCGGATCATTTTTCCTAATGTTGCGTATACGCAACGTTGGGAATTCCGGTAAGAAGGCGCCATAATGTCGCGCCCTTCGCTGACCCACAATTAGGTAGCATTTATTTTGTTTCTTATATAATTTGTGTGTGATTCTTCTTAGTGAGTGTCAACAAAGATACTAAGTTATAATTATTGTGATTTAAAATTATATTATATATAAAATATAAAGTGAAGCTCTGGAAAATATTGACTTGAAGTAAGTGATAATTATGGTTCTGTTTGTTAATTTTTTTTTTAAATAATTTGTTTGGTTATAATGATGTCTTGGAAAAACAGAATGCCTTAGTTATCTGCTGAGCTTTTAGCTATATTGGAGGAGGATGAGGATTTACTGCAGACTGATACCGTGGATGCAGTATATATTCCGCCACCCGTAGATGCACTTACAGACGAAGAGGAGCTTGACGAAAATATATGTGAAAACGTTGAAGATTTATCAGATGTTGCGGGGACCTACGAAATACACGCAAATTTGCCTGATACTTCTGAAGCCTTAGATGATGAATCTTTACCGTCAAATTCAAAAAAAGCAAAACTATGTGCAAAAAATATAAAAATGAAGTCGAAGAAAACTCTACCGAAGTGGAGAAAAGAGACCCCAATATATACAACAGGACCACATAATGAAGAAAATAATATCTTGGAACAAATTGAAAACAGAGTTTGTGGAAAAAGCCCTTTTGAAGTTTTTTCCTTGTACTTCAGTGACGAAGTTTGGGAAAAAATAATATATTATACTCGTAGAAGAAAATATGCTCACGACAATAATAGGCATTCATTTGATATTGATAAAACAAGCCTAAAGCGATTTTTCGGCATACTCATTTTTTCGGGATACCATACGTTACCAGCTACAAAACTCTATTGGTCAAAAGACAACAAAGCAAGAAGAAGATGCTGACAGTGTAAAAACAACACAATATACATGTGTGCTAAATTTATTGAAATATTTCACACTAAGTAGTAGTAGTATTTGTTTACCGTAAATCCCAATGTTGCGTATACGCAACATTTTTTTGTAAGAAAACTAAAAACTTGTATTTTTTTTTAACCTGATAAACAGTTATTTGGACATAGGTTTAATAATAAAATAAACTAAAATCACCGAAATTGTTTGATTTTCCAAGCTTGGGAATTAATGGGTTAATACGTGGGCGTAAGAGGTAAGCTCACTTCACAGGTTCTCGGCCTTTTAACAGAAAAACTGACTTTTTGGACAAATTAGACATGGAACATCATATCATAACCATATTTTGTGTAACACATGTAGTTTTCGATATACAAGATCGATTTAAACACTTTTTGGACCCCTCTCGAAAAATTATTTTTTTTTGTTTCTGTAGTTAGTCAACGCCTTAAATTTATGTCAAAATTAACCCTTATTTACAAATATTTCAAAAAAACTACTGCACCTAGGCAACCCGTATGTCATTTTTCTTGTCCTTTAGAGCGGCATTTATATATGTTAAAATATACAGAGTGTCGCATCAAGAAAAAGCAAGTTTGGTCCGCTGCGCGTTTGTGAACTACCCTATGTAATTAAAAACATTTTTGGTTGTAGATCTCTTCAGGTCCTAAAATTTTGTAAAGGATTTTTTTGTCTATCGCTTATAGATTGAGCTATCTTCCGCCCACACACTAATGGGCCACCCTGTATATTATATAACGCTTAATAGCTGTATATCTAGAAATATCAAATATCGAGAGCGTTATAGAAAGATTTAATGTAATGAGGTTAGTTTTTAAAATGATATAAATCTAAGTATATAGGTTAAAAAAAAAATTTCATAGGTTTACACATTGTTTGTTTTGTTTATTAAGGCATCAAAACGGAAATTTTAATTGAATCTACTTAGAAGTTTGGTATATTAAAGACTAATAACATAATCGCGTAAGTTAACCCTATACCAAAATTACAGGGTGTGCAAAAATCCCCATAACAATAAATTTTTTAATAACGCTCTCGATCTTTGATATTTCTAAAAATAAAACTTTGTAAAAAGATGTACTAGTTTTATCAGAATACTATCTTAAACTTACTAAGTACTTATGTAAATAATATATTATTTTTTTTTCATTAATTGGTCGTGTTGATTTATACATAGGTGAAAGCATTAAGCTATGAAATATGCTAATGTGTTCTTTTGTTATTTAGGAGACGCGGAGCTTCTACATTTATCGCCTGAAAAACTATACGAAAGAAAACGCGTGTGCAGTGTACATTTTGTCGAAAACGATTTTGTAAATCCGCAAAAAAGAAATAGACTTAATTACTTCGCGGTTCCGCAAAACTATAAAGAGACACTAGACTTGACTGAATCTTTAGTAGTTGTCCCACCATTGAAGACATATAGTAATTCAAAAATAAATAATTCGCCACGTGATTCTTCAATGGTAGCTGTTGAGCTAAGTAGTTCAAACCAAACAACACACATGTCGCCACAACGGAACACATACTTGGAAGCCATTTCAGATATGCCTACACCATCTCCAAGAACTAAAATGTTACGACGACGACGTGTTCTTTTTCCGAAAATTTCGACAAATTCCTCTGTATCACAATTTAAAAATCTTCTTTCCATACAAAAACGTCAATTGCGTAAGAAAAATTTGACGATTGCAAAACTGAGGCAACAGTTACGCATGCAAAGCAAAATGCGTGAAAGAAAAACAAGTGTTGATATGTTTAGTCTCAAATCAAAATATGCCGAAGCACTTGTTAATATGCAGATACACCACAAACCTGGTCGTCCCTGGACAGAAACTGAAAAGGACTTGAGTCTTTTGTCCTATTATAAATCCCCAAGCGCCTATAAATATTGGCGAAACAATTTAAAAATCTCTATGCCCAGTGTGTCCACTATTCGAGCCTGGATTAGTGACATTCCGTGCCTAGCTGGTTTTAATGAGGGTATTATTGAAGAACTTAAACGAAAAGTATGTACCATGGAAGAAAATGAAAAATATTGCACTCTAATTTTTGACGAAATTTCTATAAAAAAATACCTTCAATATTCGGCAAAATATGATAAAATCGAAGGTTTTCATGACCACGGTGGGAACACAAGGAAAAACATGTTTGGTAGTCAAACAATGCTTTTTTTGTTACGAGGAATATACAAAAATTGGAAATATCCGCTAGCATATTTTGTTTCTGCAACGGCAATGTCGGGCAAAGATCTTAGGCCTAATTTAGAAAATGCGTTAACAATTCTTTTAGATATTGGCCTAAAAGTTGTAGCCGTCGTTTGCGATCAAGGCAAAAACAACCAATCCGCAATGAAAGCTCTAGGGGTGACCAGAGATAAGCCGTTTTTTTATATTGGCCAATCAAAAATATTTTCAATATACGATGCTTTACATTTGATAAAAAATTTTAGAAATAATTTTCTGCATAACAGGTATTTGTTTAAAAACAATTTAGTAAATTTTGATGACATAAGAAACGCATATAGGATTGACCAAAATAGTACTTCAAGCAGAAGTATGATTAAAATTAGTGAAGCCCATCTTAACCCAGATAATTTCCAAAAAATGAGTTGTAAATTGGCTACTCAAGTATTTAGCAATTCTGTCGCCGCAGCTATAAGAACTGCAGTTAGTACTAATGAATTAGTGTCGCCGACTGCATTGCATACCGCAGATTTTATTCAATTTGTTAATAATTTATTTGACACGTTAAATAGTAAAGAGCTCTTCGCGAAGAACCCATATGCTTCTGCCCTTTATAATGAAAGACCCATAATACAAGAAACTATGGAAGGCGCTATTGAAGTAGTGCTGACGTTAGCAAAAGAAGGCAAAGTTGGAGTGTATAGTAGACCTGATTGCTTCGATGGGATGATACAATCTTTAAAAGCAGTTCTTGGGATTTATGAAGAAAATAAAAAATTTGGGTTTCACTACTTATTGACCAATAGATTAAACCAAGATCCAATAGAAAATAAATTCTCTTCATTTAGGCAACGTGGTGGTTATAATCCTAATCCCACAGTAAGAACGTTTCGAACTACATTTCGTTTATCGCTTAAGGTAAATCTTTTAAAACCTACAAATATTTCATCGAATTGTGAAGACGATGAAGAAAGTACTACTCGTATATGTCCGTCATCTGATGTGATGGCTCCGTTTCAGCTTGCACAAGTTGAAGTCCGTACTATGCCAGATACATCATCACCGGCACCTTCTAGTATTTCAGTGAGTTGTGGCTCTGAAGTACCAAAAAGAACAAAAGTTACTTTACAGGATTGTTCTGACACTTACTTTGCAGGCTATTTAATCAATAAAACATTAAATAAATTTAATAATTGCACAAATTGTGCAACTTACCTAATTGATGAGTCAAACATACTTGGGGATAAAAATCAATTATTAATTTTAAACAAGACATATCGTAATCTGTCAACTGGCTTGAAAAAACCAGTCCCTCGGTTAGTAGTTTTTGTGAAAAAATGTTTAGTTTACATACATAAAGTTTTAAATAATAGTCCACACAGAAATAATCTTTCTCAATATATAAAAGAAAAAATTTTAAGAAATTTTATTGCGATATTTCCCCCAGCATGTGAACATCATACCGCATATTTTATTGATTTAATGATTCGGACAAAAATATATAAGGAATGTATATGGAGAACATCTTTTTCAAAAAAAACTATTAGAAGAAAACGAAAGGTAGATATTCTACAAAATTTGTAATATTTCTGCATTTTGTTTTTAAATTCATTTTTTGTCTTTAACGATCAATACATCTTTTAATGATATTTAGCATTCTCTAAATATTTACAAACGAGTCTTTGTGTTTTTTTCAATTTAGAGTAATATGTATTTTGAACTTTCCGATGGAAATTATTGGTTACTTCCCGGACCCAGGGAAAGTATTTCTAAAATATATGACCCGCGTAACGAAACAGATATTTAATTTATTCCAATAAACTAACCTAACAAACTAACTACTTTATTCAAAAATTAGAAATTAAAAAAATAGGTCTAGGCAAGTGTCAAAACAAAACACTCCAAAATGTATGGGGAATCTAAAAATATAATAATATAGATAAAATTGATATCAACTTCCGGTATTACCGGACGTCGCACAATTATAACAATATTTTATAGACTGATAATTAGATGACTAACTAACATTTTGAAAACAATTTTTTCCAAAACTTCTAATGTACCAACGACCAGTAATCACCCTATCTGTCCTATGTAAAATAAAAATTTGTCGTTTATTATTTAAACTATCTGTGTTATCCAATAAATTATTCTTACTGAAAAATTTTTCTTATAATATTTTGGCTATACTTATAGCCTGCAAAATAATTGTCAGCACGCAGTCTTACAAAGTAATCTTAAAAGAATGAGGTTGAATCTCTAAATGTTTCGCACTAAAACTACTACTGCAGTAGGAGTTGAATTTGAGGTTGCAATAATTGATCTGAGTGTTATGAGGTCATTGCTTCACAATTGGAAGATGATAGTGGATTTAAAAGATTTGCTACTCTTCAAGATATTCGAAATGGTGATCTGAAATGTATAGCAGTTGGATTACCATTGTATCCATCTCTAATATATATAATATATGTAAACTTATTTTCGATTGGATATTGGTTAAGTCATTAAAATTTGTAGCCCTATTTTTCTTAATCCTCATACAAACACAAAATTGATTCCATCTTCCATTTTTTTTAGTAGATTTTCGAAGTAATTGCACAAGTGCATTAAAATTACCGATAATTTTACATGACAGCGTTTGAATGTAGTTTTTCCAAGACAACACGCTCGAATGCAAAATTATCTGGTTATTTTGATGCACGAGTGTAATTCGGGGGAATATTTCCCGAATACTGTCGCCACACGTATTGTCTGTTGTGTTTGGTGTTCTTTGGTTCGCTTTCCATCACTTTATTTTCTATAATTCCCAATGAATCACATCCGAATCGAGACATTTTTAAAAATATTTTTTGACTTTACTTGTCAAACTGATTTTATTATTAATTATCATGGATTCACATGGGTGATAGTGGATACGTAAACAATGCAATCAAAGATTAATCTTTGATGCAATTATCGCAGTGCTCTTTCGGTTTCTACAGTGCAGTTACCGCTGTAATCAATCGATAATTGCACTGCTCTCATAGGATTTTTTACACATGAGGGAAATATTCAAAAAAATCAGTTGTGTCGCCCCAAAACTTTCTCGACAAGATATAATGTAATCAAAAATATAGGCATGACCTGCGTAACGAAACAGAATTTTAATAATTATTATTATTATAATTGTATTATATTAATTATTTCCAATAAACTAATGTAACAAACTAACTACTGTATTAAAAAATTAGAAAACAAAATATTGGCAGAACTGGGACTCGAACCCATGACGGTGCGTAATAATAAGGTACACACAGCTTAAAGTAGGAACCGTTACTTGCCGAGTTTTATTTAGAGGCAACTTTCTGCAAAAGTGTTCACTTTAGACCCATAAAATGATATTACTTTTATAAGGAAAAAATTTACAGGGAATAGAACATACGAAAGGATTTTTGCTATATAATTCTTTACTATTTAGGGTATCAAATAAATTATTGATAAATTCCACGTAATTTGCTGTGTCTGATGCAGTTTCCGATTCGAACTCGGAGTATAAAGTGTGGAAACCCCTGTGTTGCGAATCCTACATTCACCGAATGTAGAATACGTCGTCTGTAAATCCTTTGTTAGAGAACAACTACGTAGGTACACAATATTAGTTTACTTTTTTTGTACAATCACTGACTTTATTTTCTAATAATTGACATTACATTCCCCTATTTTGACAACTCAACAAACCCTATCAAAATACCGGGAGAACAATTCGCAAAACCATGTAATACGGTATGAACAAATTCACAACATACTCTCGCCTCAAGAAAGGACGAATCTTCGTTCCGGTTGTTAACTAGTAACCTAACCTCTCGGGATGTTTAATTTTTCTTCCACTACGCGTCGTAAATGTGCTTTCTGAAGAATTCTGGTAACTGTTATTCTTCTCAATCTCCATTTGTACAACTTCAGATAATTTCTTCTTTAAAATATCAGATTCTACGTTACTGTGGACTTTAATCGAACTAAACGTATTTGACCATCCTTCCCTAGTATCAGTTCTTGGACTTTAGCTAGTGGCCAATCAAGACGTTTTGTATTGTCACTTCCAACCATAACCACATCACCTTTATGAATTTCGTATGCTTGTGATTTATTTGAACGTAATACCAAACTTCCCAAATACTCACTTCTAAAACGATTTCTTAAATCATTACGTAATCTAACTCGATATCTAAATCGTTTTCTCAAATCAGTCAATTCTATGGAATCAAGATCAGGTACTCCTACTTCTTTGATGTCTTGCAGAAACATGGAAGGGGTTAAACTTGTGAGGTCAGAATTATTCTCAGAAATGTAAGTAATAGGTCTCGAATTAATTATGGCTTCACAATCACAAACTAATGTAGATAGTTCTTCAACATTAAGCGCCGCTCTACCCAAAACTTTTCTTAATAAACCCTTTAGTGTTCTAATTAATCGCTCCCACCATCCTCCCCACCAAGCTGCTGTGGGAGGATTGAATTTCCATTTTATCCTCTCAACAGAAGTGGAATTCTCAATTTTCTCCCAGTCGAGATCTTTAAACAAATTTTCAGCACCGATAAAATTCGTACCATTATCGCTATAAAGAACTGATGGTCTTCCTCTCCTCGCAACAAAACGTCTAAGTGCTTGTAAGAAACATTCTGTTGTCAGTGATGATACCAGTTCTAAATGAACTGCCCTGTAGATAGCACAAGTGAATATACAAATCCATACTTTTGACTTGTCTCGTACATAAAGTGGTCCTGTCATATCTAAACCAGTTACTTCAAACACTGCCGCATCTCGTACACGATCACTTGGTAAGGTTACTGGAGGTGTTTCCAAATGTTTAGTATCATATCTTCTACAACGAACACATTTTGTTATCACACTTCTAATAGATTTTCTTCCGCCAATTATCCAAAATTTTTCACGTAAATTACTCAAAAGGATTTGTGAACCAGCATGGCATAAATTTATATGATAATCGTAAACTAGTCTTCTGACAACAATATGTTTCGACGGTAAAAGCATTGGGAATCGAAAATTCTTTGTATCTTCTCTTTCTACGATTCTTGTTTTGACTCTTAATATACCTTCATTGTCTTTAAAAAGTATTAATGAACCGAACTGCTTATCATCTAAACCACTAAATGCTTCTCGCTGGACTAATTTAATTGTGGTTTTTTCAGCATTTTCATGTTCTTCCAGTGAAAATTTACCAGTTGTTCGATTTCGGGAATTCTTGCAGTTGTTTATAAATCGTTGCATCCAACATACCATGCTGATTATCTGTTTATACTTTGAAAAATAAGTATATAACCAAGAAATATCTATTTTATCGTGAGAGACTAATCCAATTATTGTTTTCTGTTTCTCTATCGCTATACAATCCTGATTTTCTTGATAATTTTGTGAAGGCCAAACATTAGCAGGTTTTGATAACCACGTCGGTCCTTCCCACCATTTAGATTGTAGTAATCGGCTTGGAGAACTACCTCGGGAAGGAAGATCAGCTGGATTCAATTCTCCAGGAACGTAGTACCAATCATCCACATTAGTCAACATCTTAATTTCTTCTGTCCGATTTCTAACAAAAGGTTTCCAATTTTCTGTACGTTTTATCCATGCTAAAGTCGTCGTCGAATCAGTCCAACAATATGTAGAAATATCTTTGATTTCCTGATTTAACTCGTTCATCACTGAATTCAAAAGTCTAGCTCCAATTGTTGCTGCTAATAATTCAAGGCGACAGATTGACATTTTCTTTACAGGAGAAACTCTAGATTTCGCTTGTACCAGTTGAATTTTTATTCTAGTTGCTGAAGTGGTACGAATAAAAATAGCTGCCGCATAAGCATGTTGGCTGGCATCACAAAATAAGTGAACACTTTTATCTTCTAGATTTACCAAATCACTTTGTAATAACCATCGAGGAATTTCTACAAATTCAAGTTTTGAAATTTCCTCAAACCATCTTTTAAATTCTATCGAAATATCTGTCGGAACTTCCGTATTCCAATTTAAATTTAACAGACATGTCTTTTGTAATAGCAATTTTGGACATAACAATACTGGACAGATGACACCTATAGGATCGAAAATTCTATTGGCTGCTGATAATATTACCTTCTTTGTCACCTTTTCGAAACTCTGTGAACTAGCCTTTTCCAAACATAATCTTAATGTATCTAAATATTTATTCCACATTAATCCTAAAACTGAAGTCATTTCATCATTGTCTGAACAATCTCGTGTATACTCCCATAATCGTAAATCGAATTGACCATCTGCCATCACATTAGTTGTTTCTTTAATGAAATTTCTCAAATCATCATCATCGTCAAAGCTGGTTACGCAATTATCGACATAAAAACTACGCATCAATTGCTTTATTATTGTTCTGATGTATTTGGAATTTTCTAAGGCTTGCTTTAGATGATACTCAATAACAGCACCCAGTAGAAAAGGACTACAAGTTGCACCAAAAACAACTCTCGTATGACGGTAATGGACAATTTGATCGTGGTCATCGTACCAGAGGAATCGTAGAAAATTTCTATCGTGAGCAAGTACACTTATTTGCAGAAAAGCTTTTCGAATGTCAGCTATCACACCAATTCTCTTGAGACGAAATCTAATTAGCATGGAAGGAATTAACTCAATTAAATTTAATCCCTTTTCTAGACATTGATTCAAGGAAGGTGATGATGAATTCTGTTTTGCAGATGCATCGAAAACTGGTCTGATTTTTGTTGTGACACTGCTGAGTTTTACAACCGGATGATGTGGTAAATAATGAGACTCTAGATTAATTTCTTCTACAGGAACTTCCTCAATTATTTTCTCATCAATCCAATCTTTAAAGACTTGATGATAATCATTTAAATATCCATTTCTCACAATTTTCTTCTTTACATTTTCTAACCTTTTCTGAGCTAAATAAAAATTTCTGGGTAACGGAAAATGACCAGAAATCCATGGTAAACTTACTTCATATCGACCATCATCAGATCGGGTAAGAGTTTGAATAAAATAATCTTTCACAGCTTCTTCCGTTTCTTTTCTGGTTCTTTCGATAGCTGGATCCGAAATACCAATGACATCAAGTTTCCATAAGTCGGAAATTGGTATATCTTTACAATGAAGAGACGTAGTTGTCAGTGAAGAAAATGTATTTTGTTTTGAAATAATTTTACCCATTAATGTCCAACCAAGTTTGGTTTCTAAAGCAACAAGGCCACAATTCAAGACATATTGCTTACCAGTAAATAATCTACCACATACGTCAACTCCTAGAAGAATCTCTATAGGACTATCAGGTATATCAGAAATAGTTACTCCATAACAATTCAACTCACTCTTCCAAGAATCTTTTTGAAAAGATGTAATGCTGCCACAAATAACATTTTGATCCAATGCTTCTAAAGAACATGTGTATGTATTATCAACGTTATTAAGTTTAATTCTATAACATAAATGAGATACCACATCAGACTGGTAGCCCCCAAACAGGCCATGAACTAGTTCTTCTTCTCTTATTGATTGATATCCTAATTCAGTAGCAGTTTTCTTTAAAATATATGATCTCTGTGATCCTGTATCAAACAGAACACGAACTTTTCTGGATGTAATATTATTTCCTTGAAGATTAACTACCAAAGTCTGTAAAAATACTTGATTACATGTTTGGTTTGACAAATTTTCAATAGAAAATTGTGTTTCTCTAATATTTTCTTCAGAAGGACACATTAATGTAACATGTTTACCTTTACATCTATTACATTCCAGTTTGTTTGCTGATCTACATTTTCTAGCAATATGCCCAAATTTCAAACATATGTGACAACATCCTTTTGATGATGATATCTTCTTTCGTTCTGCGAACGTCATTTTCGCTGCTTCTTCGCACTTATCATTGGCATGATCTTTCTTACAAAATATACAATATTGTCGATTTTGATTGATCATACCTGATGCAGTTGGAACGGAATTTGTTTGTGAATGAATTTCGTGTTTCCTCGTTCTTAACAAACCAAATCCTGAAGTAGCTAGTGATATTCTCTCTTCATTTTCGACTTCTCGTTTTAAAAATCGCATTATATTCTCAAGTTGATCTTGCAATGAATTTTCTATGGCAAATACATCACTACGTTGCCAAACTCGTAGTAGATCTTCAGGAAGACAAGATTCTACCAATGGATATAAAATAGCAGCGCATGTTTCAGTTGTTACCCCTAATGTTTCTAAAGCTCTTATCTGTGTAGACATATTATCATATAAGACATTCAATTTTGGTTTTTCTTGAAGGTTATTTAACACTAATTTCAAAAGTTCTCGAACATAAAATTCAACCAACAAATCTTTTCTGCCAAATCTACTTTTCAAACTTTCAACGACCTTTTCGTAATTTCCAGATGAACATGGATAGCTTTCAATAAGTTGTCGTGCTTTAGATTTTTGAACTGTGGCCTGTATAAGATAGTTGAATTTATCTTCATTTTCAATTTCATCGTCCTCATGAATTCTAGAAAATTGGCTCCAAAATGCTAACCAATCTTTAATTTCTCCACTAAATTTCTTAAACTCAATAGTGGGTAATTTTAAATGACGACGTCGATTTGTATTAGACACATCTGATTGTGTTTCATTTGAATATATATCTACTTTTACTTGCAAAGTATAAAACTGTTTTGTTATATCATCGAAAATAGTTTTAATATCATCAATTTTATCATTATATGCGTCATCGTCTAACATAGTATCAAAGATTTTCGTACTATTTTGGCTTAATAGTTCAAATGTACCTGTTAAACTTCTCATAGTTCCTTGTATATCGATGATATTCGGTTTCGATGTCTTCAGTTCTCGGTCAATCTCATCATAATATCGATTAAACGATTTCATGTACATATCTTTCTCCTTTAGCAGTCGTTCCATCATCAAATGATTTCGAATGTCGAAATTTCACAAAGGATCACGTCGGGGTCACCAAATGTTGCGAATCCTACATTCACCGAATGTAGAATACGTCGTCTGTAAATCCTTTGTTAGAGAACAACTACGTAGGTACACAATATTAGTTTACTTTTTTTGTACAATCACTGACTTTATTTTCTAATAATTGACATTACATTCCCCTATTTTGACAACTCAACAAACCCTATCAAAATACCGGGAGAACAATTCGCAAAACCATGTAATACGGTATGAACAAATTCACAACACCCTGTATATCCGAAAATAATCGTTATTTTGAAAAAATGTTTAAAGAAAAGTTATTGGGTATAATTTCTGGCACAACCTCCTGATGTTCAATTTTTTATAGCGTTAACAGCTTTGTTGCTATGGCAACCAACTTTGTTTTTTTAAATGACATGGTATATTTTTCTTTTCATTTTTAGGTAGACAATTTATTTCTGGATACGACGATCTTAAATTTTTATAGGGTTACATTGGAAAATAATTGAGGAAAACTGTTTTATAAAACAATCATGTTCTTCGTTTACAGTTCATTAAAACTAAATTTTTATAAGACTTGCCATGGAAAACATTGTAGCTGTCAATTGAAAATACTTGTAAAATAAAATACGAACAAATAAAAATTTAATTCAAAAAACCATTAGAAAGAAAATGGAATCCAACAACCTAATATTAAAAACTAGTCCAACATATGTTGAAAATGTTGTCCGTTGATATTTGCGCACAATTGGAGTCTCCTTTCAAATGAATTTCTTACTTTTACTGACATGACAGGTAATATTCTTCTAGATTCTCCAATAACTTTATACCTATTCTGTTTTTAATAATTTCACCACAGATCTTTGAGAAATATCGAAATTATTATCGGAGTCAAAAAAATTTATTAACAAAATTTATATGTTTTTGATGTAGAATTTGATTCGGTAATGAAAAATATATGTTTCCATTAAGAAAAAAACGAGTTGACCTTGAGATAACCTTGAAACGGTTGACAAACTCGCCAATGGGTGCCACCATTGTTTTTCCCCCACAATAGCAAACATCTTTTATTTGAACTTGTATAACATGTATAATATGTAATTTAAATCCATTGATATGCTCTTTGTACAATATATTTTTGAAGAGTTAACATGAAAACATGGCTTTTCCACTGATACACCCAAGTTTTTAAGGCTGATTGGTTTTTCATTGATCGCATATAATAGCAACCATTTTTAATCCGCATTCTATAAGAATTTTTATAGCCGCCTCTAAAATATACTTTAAATAAACATGATTAATAGTAATGAATTGCTTGCTACATAATGTAACAAGACAATAAGTTATGTTGGAAATTTGTTTCATACTACCATGCTTTCACCAGACGGGCAGTTTCGTTGATTCACAATTCATCAGTGGTGATCGGCAGGCAGTGTGACCCAAATATTCAACATTTACGAAGAGCTTATACTAGCATGAGAGATGAATGACATATCATAATTACAGGTAGTGTAAGCTCTTTGTAAATGTTGGAAATTTCGGTCACACTGGGTTGTGGATCAACGAAACTGCCCGCCTGATGAAAGTGTGGTAGTGTGAAACAAATTTCCAACATAACTTAAAAAGTCATGTATGTATGTAACAAGCCATTCATTAATAAAGCTTCCCGTCAGGGAATATCTTGTGTTGGCAATAGGATATAATCAGTTGTTACTTCTCGTCCGGCCATCGTCTATCAACTTTCTCTCACCGGGCATATTGCCTGCTCACACTAGATGTCTGCGTAAAATTAAATGTATCCGTTTGGTGGGTAGTTTTGATTACAATAAGTCGGTGCCAAGCCCAAGCTCGAAACAAAATAAATCTATATTTACCTACTACCTATTTGGCTTGGTACCGACTATTATGTGCATTGTTGTCTTTTGAATGATATTTGTATTTTGTTATTTTTCGTATTTTTTATTAGTTCTTTTGACAGCTCTGGTGTCATCAATACACCTGTATCCCGAATTGCACCAAATTGCGATGCTATTGAACAAGCATATAATCCTAAATATAATATTATTTTTGAACTACCTGTATCTCGAAAACCAAGCCGTAGCGGACCCATGTACATATGAAATTTGTATCTTAAAATTAGTCAAAGAATCACCCTTTAAAGTTTGTACAAGTACTTATGCAACACCCTGTATACATAGATACTTTGATTTGCAATTTGCAAATCTGTCAAACTAGGTAATGCTGTTTTTTTTTTATTTACTTTCAAATATGGTGTTATGTAATTGTATTCAAATTAAATGTTTGGGGATGATATTTACGAGTTTTATTTTTTTTATATAGAGAAACTGTTATTCAGTTTTTAAGGATCAATCTGAAGCAGACGATTGTACTTGTTAAAACATGAAAAAAGTTATTGTCGTGATACTTTTAACACCCTGTTGGTGGGTTTTTAAAGCTTTTTATGAAACGTGTTAACAATACAATCTACATAAATCGTTAGTTTTTTAAAGTTTTATGATAATTGCACAAAAACCAATATTAAGGAGGCTGTAAGTTTTTTTTCAAATCGGCGTTGCAGAATTTGAACCTAATTGTGATAATTGTGTTATTTTACTAGTATAGATATTTTTGAGTAAATTAATTCGGTTATAATCGATGAGTAGAATCTTTGGAGTAAAATACATTTCACAAAAACCCTGAACCATGTTTCTCAATAGATTTAAATTTTCATTAAAAACAGATTAAAAATTCTAATTTTTTACATCCTGCATTTCGAAACCGTATTTTTTTAAATAATTATTGTCATGCTGGAAATTTCAAACCTTATTTACTTCAGCAACTTGTAAAAAGCACAGCCTTTTTAATATTAACATTTCTTAAAATCGATAATACGCGATAACGATGACTTTCTATCAATATCACAGAAGGATACATTTATTACGTATATAATTTGTTAGATTTTACATCTCCGAATTGAAACACACGCAAAAAATGTGCATAAAAAAGTTAGGGTAGCATTTCACGCCTGTATGAGTCTGAGATTTATTTTTTCATAATGTTAACAAGTTGAATCTGCTGTTTGAGTTTGATCCTTAAAACTGAATCAGATAATAAGCGGAAGTCCTATCTATAACGCCAAATTTCGTTAATTTAAATATAACTTTTTGATGCATCCTTATATCCGAAATTTAAAATTAAATGACTAAAATAATATTATTTTAGTCATTTAAAATTATTGTCTAAAACATTTAATGAACCAGCCCTGTATATTTATACTATTATAGTAATTTCTTTTATTTTCGTCCATACACATTAATCTTTGCGTAGATAGGTGTACGTATACCATATAATTTTATATTAACCGACAAAAAACACTGCTGCACAGTAGTACATATATGATACCTATAATATAAAAACAAACTCCCACCTCGTAGGGGAAAGTATACTCGTCCTTGTCTAACATTGCCCATATGATTATTTTATTTCAACACAATACATATAACGCCATCTACAATTTCCATAATTTCCATGGTTGCATGTTTTTCTAATAGATGTAGCTCGTGTCGAGACAGTTTCAATTTTTGTTTTCTTTCCCATATACGCTGACTATCTATTGTGTAGATTAATCTTTGCTACAGTTATTACAATTAATGTTTGTGTCTCACTCTTACACTACGCGACGGAACGGTCTGTCTCTACAGGCCCGTTCATAAAACAATGTTGAAAAACAATATATACATATAATATATATAGGAGTAACGAACGTGAACTTACAAAATATACTGAATACGTCTAAAATTATAGCTCCACCTTCAGCGTCGAACTATACTGAAATATCATAGATGGAGGCACATGATAGAACGCAAAATGTGCACGATTATTAGTAAACATGTCTTTGTCGATCAGAAAATTATTATTGTTTTGATACTTTTTTAATGACAATATTGATTTTATAAAAAGATAAAGGTTCATTCTAGGGTTCTATAAAGTAGAATTTCGATATCTTCTCTACAGAGCGTACAATAAACTATTTTATCTAATGGATTTTGTGCGGTTTGTTAAACAAATAAATTCTTAAGAATAATTTTTTTATTCCTATATAAACATCTGTTAAAGTGTCCTTTCTATGCTCAAAAAATAATTTTTCAAATTGATTGAAAAATAAATGTACAATTACTGATTGCTTATACCTTTGCATTTGGGGTCTGATCAAACAGCCTTAATATCTTGTCCAGATAAACCCACACTAGATGCGTATGGTCGGCAAATTCCTCGCCAGAGAACTTTGCCCTTGATATCGCGGTTATATGAGGCCTGCACCAATTAAATGAAAACGTGGTTTGGTCTATTTATTCTTATGAATAAATTGCGTCTGCTCCACAAATGAATATTATATATTGTATGTATCAATTAATATTTACCTTACATGTTTCGAGAAACGTGTTCTCATCTTCAGTGGTATGTTATATGGGAATTACAGAAAGTTATTTAATTCTAAAATTAAGTGTACTTCACATTGAGAAAATTTTTAAGGTATTTTTACTTTACTCACCACCTGTGAAGGATTCTACAACTACTGATGTACAATTCTTTTTTTTTTCTTATACCATAATCTAAGATTATTACTTTTTCTGGCGTGTTTTTCTTTTTCTCGATCAATAATTCCCTTCTTTTACACTAATATCTTCCTTCATAGTCAACCAAACCAATTTTTAACTTATATATTAACACACTACTACTTGAAGAACTTACCGAGTGCATGTGACAGCAGAACAGATTGAAATGAATTTTGATTACAAAATTTGGATATAACCGGTTTTGCTCCAAATGACGAATTTCACGTACAAATTTTAAAGGGATGTGTACGGTTTTGATTGCAAATAATGAATATATCGGTTTATAGATTTCACAAACTACATCCAGAAACCACTAAAACTTGATTTTGTGTAAAATGTGGATAAATCCGGTTTTGCACGCAAGCTCCTCAATTGGATTATGCTAATCGGTCTCATTTCGTTGGAGATATGCAGTCGAGCGAGTGTCAATTGTATAAGTGCAAGTTTTGTGTGCTTGTTCAATATGCCGAAGCGTCTCCGCGTCGTTTAAATGTTAATGAAATTATTTTAGTTCAAGTTCACCAGTGGGTATGTGAAGCTACTGGAATAAGTGAAACGAAACTCAAAAGTGTGATTAAACGTTACAAGGATGTGCCGGAGTTGACAGAGAACGAAAGCAGACAAAAGTCCTTAAATTTACCAGAAGCAACCAAATTCGTAATTCGAAATAGAATATGACTTACCTAAGCATCTAAACAACACGTTACTTTGGAGAGCATCAATTTTGAAACGAATACAAATATCACTAGGTAGGCAGTCTGAAAAGAATTTGTCAAAATGATAACATAAAATCAAACATAGTGACAGAGCTACTGAATCTAAAAGGCATATAGTACACGCTGGCCGAAACCATGGCTTTCTAAAAGGAGCAGAGTTAATTTTTTCAAGTAAGTCTAAATCTGCAAATTATCACTACAATATGACCAAAGAAATTTACACAAAATGGGTTAGGAAAAAATTATTACCGAGTCTTGCCATGCATAATGTGTTGTAAACAAGATACCTTCTACCAGCTGGAAAAAAAGATGAGATACCGAATTGATTAGCTGAGGAAAGAAAATACTGACTCCATGAACGATGCTCTCCAATTGGAATTATTCTCTATAATATGTAAACGGCAATAGTATATTTTCAATAATATTATTCATGAATATGGACATCAGGCTTTAAGATTACCTCTCTATCAATTTGACTCTAAGATAGCAAAATTGGGCGGAATGGTTCTTGGTTATATTGACAATGCTGTGAGAACATGTGGAACGAAGCCTTATGCTTCAGTTACTCCTAAAGTATAGCAAAATTGGTGGGAAAGAGAGAAGCATAAGACAGCGATAGCGATGAAATAAGCCTGGATGACGAATTTAATAGGAATCCATTACGAAGGGGAGCGGGATTTATTTATAAATCAAACAAGCTGACGTTTGATTTATAAATAAATTCCTCTTCTGTTTTGCCAGTCTTCAGTTTAGGTAGAGTGTAAAGAGAGGTAATAAATATAATACTGCAATAAAAAGGTACATAACCAAAGAATATTATTACCTAACGTTAGGTGCTGCCTAAAACTTTTGTCGTTCGTCACTCACAGAAGATCTAAAACTCCTCGTTACTATGGTCTTCTTAAGGTTCATACACCAAAATCCAATTGATTTTAACATATCATCTAGCAAAGTATCTGATTTCCATTTAAAAAAAAATATAGAAAGAAAGATGATGTGTCATAACTTGTTCAATAAGTTCCTGGGATTCTCTAGATATGTGGATGATATATTTGCCATCTTTACTGGTACACTTACGGAACTCCAGGATTTTTTCTCCTTTTTGAATAATTTACATCCGGCCATTGAGTTTACAATGGAGATTGAGAGTGAGGGCACCCTCGATTTTCTTGATCTTACTATTTCTAGAACTTCACACAATAAATTGGCCTTCGCTATTTTTCATAAGCCAACCAGTACCGATTCTATTATACAATTTAACTCCTGTCACTCGTTTTCACATAAGTTTGCATCTTTCAACTGTTTCCTACATAGACTCTTTAATGTACCTATGGATATGGTATCTTTTGACAGGGAATATTCTTACATAAAGACTTTGGCTTTCAATAATGGTTTTCCTTCCTCCTCTATTAATAAACTATTTGTTAAGCACCTTACGAAACACATCAATAGGAATCTGATTCCTTTGACTAAAGAAGTTCAGAGATTCAAAAAATGTTTTTCTATTCCTTTTATTGACAATATATCCTACAAGGTGCAGAGATATTTCAATTCTAGATTTGATATTAACATTACTTTTAGAACCGTGGATAGACTTGGATCTACATTAGTGAATTCTAAGGATAAGATCCCTCCATTTCATAGGTCAGAAGTCCACTCCATCTCCTGCTCCGAACCTTCTTGTTCGGCACTTTATGTTGGTCAATCTGGCCGTAGGGTGGAAGTTAGAGTTAAGGAGCACTCCAGATTGATTGAAAGATCTAGGAGCACTTACGATGCCGTTGTTAATACTCCCTCCTCCTTTGTTAACCATGTGAATGAGAGCCATTTTTTCAATATGGAGATCGACTGTAAAGTCCTACACATCTGCGATAATAATAATAATAATAATCGTCTTTATTTGGAAGAAATTTACAAACAAGGCGAAGTTTAGCAATATGCTACTCCAAGCACTTAACCTAATTTCAATATGGAGATCGACTGTAAAGTCCTACACATCTGCGATAAGGGTGTCATTTTGAATCTTTTAGAAATGCTTGAGATATACAAAGCCAAGAATAACAAAGAAGTTGTCTGTTTGAATGATCAAGTACAATTTGATCCTTTTATTTTCTTTGAGAGTCTTCTCTATTTGAGACAGTCTCAGGTTTAACCGCCTTTGTTTTAATTTTAAGTTGTTTTTCTGTCCTTTCCTTATAGTTGCTTGATTATTTTGAGCATACATGTTTTCATACAAAACTCGGAATTGGCTGTTGGTCTATTTTATTTTATTGATTTACCATTTTTTCTCTCACTACTATTTTAGTTTAATCTTTGATAGATATCTATTTGCATATATTTGAAATAGTTTTATATTTATTTACGATTTTGATTCATTATTTCACCAACAATTCAACATTTAACGTATTATGTGATAGGTGTTTTTTGTTTTGTAACATGTTTCCAAATGAAATATTGTTTTTATTTGTATGTTACATTGTGACTGTTTTATATTACTATTTTTCTTTTTAACATCGACCTATAGTTAGTTTTGACATCTGTTTTGGTGAGTTTTCACTTGCTTGTTTTGTCATTTTCATGTTTGATGTTTTTACAGCTTTGTGGGAATTCTCAATACTTATTGTGAAATTTTTGTCACAAGACCTTAGGAATAAATAGTATGAATAAAAATTTAGCTTAGACATTGTGTGACTAGTTCCCTCTTTGTTTTAAAAAAACGCAAGTATTTTTAATCGATTATGCGAGCCCAAAAACATTCATATATAAAAAATGAGACCGTTATTTCTTATATTTCTTATAATTCATAAGCTCCTTCGGCAAAATTTAACAAGCTACACATATTTTAAGCAGTTCTATCACCTCTAGCAATTTGGCCATGTCTTTCTGAAACCCCTGTGTATCTTTAACACAAACTGCAGTACAGTGCGGAAAGTTGCTCTTTGATGCACTCAGTGTTGTAATGTTACTTTTCCCCACTGTTTTTAATATTGCTATATTTAATATAGAGTCGGATAGTGCTAGATTTGTTATAAATCATAAATATTAATAACT
Source organism: Apoderus coryli (assembly GCA_911728435.2). Taxonomy (NCBI): domain Eukaryota; kingdom Metazoa; phylum Arthropoda; class Insecta; order Coleoptera; family Attelabidae; genus Apoderus; species Apoderus coryli. Next base: position 5,343,384 of record OU452213.1, on the reverse strand, counting down.
GTTTATCCACATTAAAAGAAGAAGTAGTTTACTTCTGTTTATCTAGCAAACAATAACCTGTTAAATGAACTGAAAATCAACATTTTTTCTCTTATGTAACATTAAAAATATCTGATATTATTATGACAATAGACATATTTGACACGTTTGTCAATTGTCAGTAATTCAGCTTGTAGGAAAAAATTTGTACCTACACATGCGGAAAGTGTCATTTCCACACTTGAACTGCAAGTCGTTCCGTCAACTATCGTCGCGTGTGGAAAAGTAGGTACTACTTTCGGCACTTATTTGATAAATAACTATTTAGCGCGTTCACAATATTGTCCCTATGGGTCTGGAAAGTAAAACAGTTATTATAGTTCCACTTGACAGAAACATGCAAAATAATTAAAATTACTCTAATGAATATCCATTATAATCCATTAATTTTATAACAAAACTAATGTATCGTGAATTTTGTTGCATAAATTTAAACGAACACAAATTTATCTTAAATGAAATATACTTCATGGGCCACTGAACACTAATAAATTTTTCAATGTGCTCCACTAAATTTGGAAATGTTTACGTTGAAATTTATCAATAATGAAAGAGATTAAACCCACGTAAAATGCAACAGGGGATTCGTGATTTAATAGCGGTTTTTGGTTATTTATTTAATACTTCAAACTGGTATTTTAACTACGAAAGCAAACCAGAAAATCAAAATATATTTAAAAATTGGGAATTTATGAATAGACCGTTTACTAATTATATATATTTTATATTCATAAAGTCTGATGAAACTAAATGCGGAGGATTTGCACATATTCCTCAATGAAATGCGGTTTTTAATTAAAAATATATTGCACTGAACCGAAAAGGTACGTGATATTAATAAAAAAGTGCTTCAAATCAATGAACGTCAACATTAAATTTGAGCCGATGATGGGTGACATTAATACAATGAACGTTCGTATAATACGTTGAATTAATAAATAAAGAACATAAATTTATGCTCGCCGGTTATTGATCTTACGAATGATGGACATTAATTTATAACTCCTGTACGTTAAAACGATGTTAGCTGGTTATTAATGTTACGAACGATGAACATTAATCTATGACTTTTGTACATTAAACGGATGTCTGAAGGTTATTAATGTTACGAACGAGAAACATGAATCTATGACTTTTGTACGTTAAAACAATGTTAGCTGATTATTACATTGGGTTATAATAATTGTTTTACGTAATTGTGTTCGCCGGAAATTATTATTACGAAAGATTGAGATTATTGTTCTGTATTCAATCAATAATCGCGAGCATATAGGTACATATGTATTATGTGTACTTCAAAGTGCAGTATGGTTCAAATATACTAGTACCAATGGTTAGAGAATTTAAAAGCCCAAATAAGACTCAAAATTATCTTGCTGTACGTCCATTGATTTGATGCACCTGCTTTGTAAATAAATGAAATCATATTTGTACGACACTCGAAATCTAAAGGCTTTATTTTTAATTTAGTTAATATTAAATGCTAAACATGTCAGATTCGTCTGTCGTCTGAGGTGAAAAGGGAGAAAAAACTATATTTGGAAACTAAAGTACGCGGAAATTCTTCTAGACAAAATTGGAAATTATTACGAGATCTAAACATTTATGCAAGGGAAAATATCACAATACCGTCTTTTATTCATGATGTTGATAATATTAATGATTTTTTTGTGGCCACTTCTACCAACAATCCGGACCCAGGAACGATCAATTTTTACCTAGGTAATAAAATTAGGCCTGATATTAACTTTGAATTTACAATGGTCGATCATGGGGAGATACTTGATGCATTGCTTGGGTTTAAGTCAAATGCTGTAGGCAGTGACATGATCAGTATTGATATGCTAGTAGTAGTAGTTCGTTTATAATGCCGTTTATAATGCCCTTTATACAGCATCTAGTTAATTACTATATATAAACGAAGAACTTCCCAACATGTTGGAAAGAAGCCAATGTCATTCCAATCCCAAAACTAAAACTCCATCAACATTTAAGGATCTTATAGACCGATTCATATACTCCCAGCGATCTCCAAGGTTATTGACAGAGTGATCTGCAATCAAATGAAAACATATCTTGCTGGGCATGGGTTGTTGTCGGAGGTCCAGTCTGGGTTCCGTCAGAGTCACAGTTGCTCCACGACATGACTTAAAATACTGGATGATGCATTGGGGGCGGTAGATCAGGGTCGATTGACGGCATTGCTGCTGTTGGACTACGCAAGGGGCATTTGACCGCATTGGTCATGGTTTGTTGCTGGCCATTGTGGGTTACCTGGGCTTTGGGGAGTCTGCTGTGTCTCTACTCGGAACATATGTGAATGATAGAGGTCAGGTTGTCATTTTGGGAACGGCAGTGTCTGGGCCCAGGACATTGCGTAGTGCCGCAGGGCATCCAGGAATCATTGCCTTTTTTTATGTATCAGGGTTTTTGTTGTTGTTATTATTATGCAGTTATCTTTAGTATTGCTAATATGTTAAGCTAGGAGGCTGTGCATCGACTTCGCCTTTTGTGTAACTTTTCTAAGTTCTCAATACAGTCATTTATTATACTATTATTATTAATCAAAATAACAGGTTTTTAAGTAAACAGTGTGCGCCTTTAGAATAGACTTATAGAACCCATAAGTACGGTTGAATTGCAGATTTTCTTCCTTTCTATTTCTATTTCTTGAACTGTTTTAGCACAAAATAAAAAAGATTCTTGAGAGTCTTTTATTGTGTACTTTAAATGGCTTATCTTTCCACTGGCACCTTTGGAACATAGCTTAGCGGATAGCACTAAATATCCATGAAGAGCCCATAAAATTTCTCCCCTCGTATCGGCGGGTTTTCAACATTACAAAGGAATACCGCACTGTGTTTTTTTTTCGTTTTAAACTGACTTTAGTTTTGTATTTTACTAAATGGTACTTATATAAAAGGATTACTACTTACCTTATATTTCTACATTTTTTGTTGTATTATTTGGGAACAAATTTTAAAAATAGATTTAGGAACACACTTCACTTTTCAACTGTATACATTTAACTAAACAAAACAAAAAGGACGCGTAAACAAAAAGTCTATGAGAATGTCATAATGTCAATGTTTTGAGTATTCAGTCTATGGTCCGGGTGCATTGATTTGCGCGCGTTATTCAGAATTTAATGGTTAGGTTCGTAAAATTAATGCTTAGCATCCATTGAATCAACGATGATCGTTTATTAGTTTTTATGTTCGCTGTTCATAGGTGTATGATTTACAAATTATTGTGTTAAAGGCGAAGAGCATAAATTAATAAATTTAAAACATTGAAGCAATAAATAGTGACATTATATTGATGAAAAAAAACATAAATTTTTGATGTCTTGCATTTATTGATTATTGATTAGCATTGTTTCTATGTATGAAATTATTAATTTATGATCAAAATTCATTGTAACAGTTACCAATTCATAATATTAATTTTCTGAAGGAAGTAATAATATTAATAAGTAAGTAATAATATTAATGTTCAAAATATTGATGACAACCATTCATTGGTTTTACGTACAATATTTTTTTCAGTGTGTGATCCGTGACTTATAGTGTCCCACCTTAGTTCAGTAAGTTATTAAGCGCAAAAAAGTGTTTGCGAAATAAACTTAGAAATGTCTTGAACGGCCTTATATATAGGACACACCCTGTATTGTACAGTGGTAATCCCTACCTACATTTAACAAAATCAAATTCGTGCAAAACTACACACAGGAAGTAAACGATCTATAATCAGAGTTGTAAATCAGTGCATTCGCCAAAAGCCATCGGATATAATGCAAAGTTGGTTAGCCAACAATGTATAGAGCAGAACACTTCAAGTAGTTGCTTGGAAAACTTTGTTAGTGCTAACAATGATTCTGTGGTTGTAGATAACTTGTAAAATATGATATGGATAGGGTTACCTAGTGGATAGCATTGCATGTTCCCTACGGTCATTTAAAATACACTAAATGTTAATGTATGCTACCTATTATTTGAGAATACATAATAATTATAGAATAAAAGAATAGGAGTTGTAAGTTTCACTCTACGAGATTATCTAAATTATTAAGAGTCCACACAACTGTTTTTATTAAAGATACAAAATTATTATTTATATTTTAAAATGGAAAAATAAAAAAACAATTGCGCTTCGCGTTTTTGAATAACGGTGAAAAATATATATTTTTTTTTTAATGGAAAACCCGCTATAATAGATTTTTATCTGCAACTGTCATGTAATAGCTACGATTTGACACTATTTTCAATGCCATAGTGACGTATGTTACCGCAATGGTGCGTTTTTGAATACATTACCGCACTAGTGCCTTAATGAAAAATGAGAATGTTGTTTTGTAACGTAAAACTGGTTTTGGAAGAAGTTGGGGTTAAAATTTTACGTCCATTGCCTACCGCACTCAGTTTGTAGGTCGGAGAGCTTGGTTCGTAGGTTGAGTTTAAATTGGTACAACAGACGTTAATTTGACTAGTTAGGTGACCTACTACTGTAATTATTTATTTATTTAAATGGGCGACACCTGGCTTATTAAGAAGGCTCTATTTTGTTCCCCAAGGAAAAAAAACAAAATGACAAAAAAATATATAAAAATTAGGTCACTAACTTTATCAAAGATTAGCGCAGAGAAATTAGAACAAGCACTGAAATTAATACAAAAGTCTATCTTATTGTCAGAACCCTGGTCATGGTCAGGAGTTACACTCTTCACTATTACGAAAGTAAATTATAAATTGGTAAATTTAATAAATATTAAGCCGAAAGTAACAGGCACTAAATACTTAAATTGTAGTGTCAAAATTATTAATATGCTGAGTATAAATAAATGTATAACACATCTAGTTGGTGTCATTTAAACGTGTCCAAAGTTAAAAATATTCCTATATCAATTACAACAAACATTAAGGCCCGGTTGTACAAACGATAGTTTACCATTAGTTCCCGTGAACTGCTGGTCACTATGAGTTCACTCTTGAACTAAGTTCAGTGTCTCGAGCGTTGTACCAATACAAGTTTACTTGAACCAGCATTTAACTAGTCTATAAATGTAGAAGAGGAAAAAAATTAACAATCTAACCTATAAAATAGATATTGTATAATATGTAATATGTTTCCGTTTTTTTTAAATTTGTATTTTTGTGCTAAAATATGTACGATATAAAATCGGTAGATTTAAACTAAATTATAATATGTAATAATGGAAAAGAATGTCAGAGCAATTAATTTCTCTGCTAGAGAGGAACATATTTTAATAAATTTAGTTAAAAAATACAGAAATAACATTGAGTGCAAAAAATCCGATACGGATACAAACAAAATGAAATTCGAGGCTTGGCAAAAAGTGTACAATGAATTTAACAGCATTCTTGGTGACCCTCACAGAACTGCAAAAATGCTGAAAAATAAATACGATAACATAAAAAAACGCGCCAAGCAAAAATTTGCAGACAACAAAAAATATGTAACTGGAACTGGAGGAGGACCATACAAAGATTTAGATATTACAGACACTGAAAGTGACCTCCATGATATTCTGGGCACACAGTTAACAGGGCTTAAGTCCAAGTTTGATTGTGATGCCACTGCAGGTTCATGGGTATTTTGAACCGTTTTCTTTTTTTTATTACAATTTTTTTAGAGTCTATTATAATTGAGATTGAAGGCAATATCGATAGTAATTCGAACCATCAAGAAGAACCCCCAAAAAAAGTCATGAAAACTGATGTTTCTAACTCAGAAATATCAAATATTGATATTTGTTCAACTATGGGTAAGTATAAAGTAAATACTTACATCTTTTTAAAGCAATGATTAGAATTGTTGTTAATTATGTTATGGTTCAGAGTACTAGGTACTTCATGATTTAAATATATAAGTATGTATTTAATTAGGTATGTATAAACATTTGTTTTACTAAAGAGTATAATAGAGTCACTTTTAATTTTATGGCTATTTTTTGCCTATCATTTTTAGGCGGGAGTATATACTTGGAAATTAAATCTGCCTGAACAGTAATTTATCAGAACAAAGCTAGTTGCTGTTATGTAAATTGAGCTATTCAACATAAATTTTAAAATCGGAAACTTAAATCAAAATGTTATATTGTAAAGTGCCCGAAAGTACCAAAACTTTTAACTATTATGGTATATTTCATATGAATATATCTTTTGCAGAATGTTCACCGGAAGAAACAGAACAGAGTTGCATAATCAGAGATCAAGCTAGATGCCTTACTCCTGAAAAGTGTAGATACATTTTGTACAATACTAGAGACATCTTTTGTTAAAACAAATTTGTAATGTTAAAGGTTTTTCTACAAACGAATGGGCAAAGGGTACGCCGGCATTGTTGAAAACGCCATTGTCTGCCTCTTTACAAAGCTCTCGAAATAAAGGTAAGTTCTATTAATGGTGATTCTGGAGAGGGCAATCCAAACATAATTTTATATTTCAGATATAACCCCAATAAAACATCGGTCCCTTAATGCTAAACTAGGAGACTGGGCCAAGAGCAAATCCATATTAGCAGACCATCAAACACAAGCTTTTCTAGAAAAACATACTCTAGTAATGAGACAATTAGAAGAAAAGCATCAGCTAGAGATGGCGAGTCTAAAAGAAGAATCTTTCACAAAAATAAAATTTCTTAAAGAAGAGCATGATATAAAAATGAAAATTTTAGAAAAAGAATATGCCTCAAAATAATTTAAGTATTTTTGTAATACAAAAAAAATTATAAACATTTCGTATTTGTTGTTAAGAATTTGTTTGCATTACTAATGTTTTAATAATTATTTATTATATTTTGCATTGAGTATTCTTTGATTTTACAATGAAATAATGCACAGGGTAATTTTTGTTTTAAATAAAATTTATTTAGCTAAATTCTATAATAAATTTTGAAAGTAAGTATTTATTAGTGTATAACGCACACAATTGTTTATTCCCCCCTGGACATGTGGAGTCATAATATCAATGTTGTTCGTCAGTTCTATGGCAGCTGCAATTTCTTCGTTGACTTCTGGGGGTTCTGTATCTCCCATAGACAATGCAATATTGTGAAGCACAACGGCAGCAATAATAATGCCTTCCACCTTTTCTTGTTTTAATCGAATTCCCAAAGAAAGTATAGGAAATCTTCTTTTTAAAATACCAAATGCCCTTTCTATGGGATTTCTTGTCCTTATTTGCGACTCATTAAACAAATGTTCAGCTTGGAGTCGAGGATTTAGAAGGGGTGTTATGATATATGACTTTATTCCATAACCACTATCTGCCACAAGGAAGTTTTCCCCATATACTCCATTTTCAAAATCATGTCGGACTCTGCTATTTCTAAATATATTAGAGTCGTGCGCAGAACCTGGCCATCGACACACAACATCCTGAAATTTAAGATCAGCACTGCAAATAGCCTGAACATTATATGAAAAAAATCCTTTGCGGTTTCTGTAATTTTCAGCATCAGGCCCTCCAGGAGATTGTATTTTTACATGTGTACAATCCAAAGCTCCGATGCACCGTGGTAATCTAGCAATGTCAAAAAATCGTTGTCTTACAATGTTCATTTCATTCTCAGTTCTTGGCATTTGTATAAATTCATTTCCTAATTGAGCAATTGATTCTAAAACTAAATAAATTTTTCGGCTTGCAGTTGATTTATCAATACCTCCGAAGTCTCCAACAACTTGCAGAAAACTACCTGTAGCCATAAATCGTAGTGCTATACATACCATTTCAGTTGGTTGTATAGCATAGTTTCTGTAACATTATTAACATATTTAGTAAATGTATAATGGTTATCAAACACTGATTTGATCAAAACCGTGCACAACTAAATTAGGAAAAATATTACTATTTACAAATTCCTTTAAAACAAGGTTTATTACGAATCCTGCGGACAACTTTTCATTAGTAGCTACTACAAGATTTTTTATGATATTTTCGGATTGGAAGCAAACGTCTAAAACATCTTTTGAAGGAATTTGTAAATCCTTTTTTGCCTTCATTTTAATAAAAGAATAACACTTTTTAATGCATCTCGACATTCTCTGCAAATAATTTGCTTCTTTAAACTAAAAACAACAAATCCAGCAATATAAACAATAATGAATTTCGAAAATTCAGAAAATGGTCCAGGAAGGTATTCATGATCTGGATAAATTATATTTGTGTACATTTCTCGTTAGTATCCAATTAATTCGAGACACATATTCTGTCCAGATATGGCTACGAGCAGGATCTTTAGGAAATCTAAAAACCAGAATATGTTTTTAACACACATTTAGGGGTCTTTTTTGCTAGAAAGTGATGAAAAAGTAGAGAGTTTGAGAGTAGAAATCAAGTAAAGGAATTTGTAAAAAAAAAACTACAATGCACGTATCAATTGTTCAGTGCAGAAAGAGAATGCTACCAGACTCCTATAATAATGTGTTTTAATAAGTTCGCCTAAAAAAACCCTAAATACGTCCATGTACAATGTTTACAATATTTGGTACATACCTATGAAACGTTATTTCTGTTATTTTCTGGTCGATTTCACTTCTACTACTGCAACTACGCACAGCACAGGACACCATTATAGTATATTGTCAAATAACCGTCCAAAAAAACACGAAAAACTTAAGTAAACTTGTAAAATACTCGTAAATAACACTATAAACTTGAAAGCACGACAAATGATAGATATCGTATACCAAAATGGCGTACCTGCACCCGCTTTTGGCCACGTTAGAGCGTCTTCCCCCACCTCAATGATCCAAGGGCAACTAAGAGCAGATAAAATATCAGAAGACCCGTCCACCCATCACACCGGTACGACAAACACTTGCCAGCAGTAAGACAATATTCTGCCTCAGACTATGGTCATAAAATATGGTCACCGGTACCTTGTTGTTGTCAGCCAATAGTATAGTTCAATCGAGATATATTTTGTTTTATATACATTACCAAAACAGTGTTGGTTGGTGGATCATCTAGTATACCTGCATTATATGTTTCAAATAACTACTAAACCATGAAAACAATGCACTCCAATCGAGAACAACTTTCCTATATATCATCATATAGATTCAAAAGGCATAAAAAGTGTTGAACCGATTTGTTTATTTGATTTTTATAAAGCTTTAAAGAGATAATAATATGGCATAACCCAGTAAAATTTAACATTATCCAATCATCAAAACCTACCTACTATTGCCAATCAATCTAAAGCTCAACTGAAACAAAACTATAAAATCTAAAAATGGATGTAAAATAACATCAAATATGAACAGGTAGCTTTCATAATAGTGTATAATGTATATCACAGGATGTGTTAAAAAGTTTCATCCGGGGATTACAAATGCCAAATAGCAATTGCACGATGTTTTACCCGTATAATTTGTTTAATTTTGCAGCAGTTGAAAACTAAAACAACACTAATTTAATTTTAATTGTTTCTACGTGTGGTCTTTCAAATGAGTGCAACTGGATTTATGAGAATGGTTTTTTAGTTTATAAACGACTAGTAAAAGTAATTTGCAAAAAATTTTTATCAGACGCAAACACCTAGAAGTTGAGAGTTAAAGCAGCAGAGATTAGCAAAGTTGGACATGTTTATAATAGGTACAATTGTGGAGCGTGCTATGAAACTATTGCTCATGAAGAATTGATTTTCGAACAGAAGCAACAAACTGAAAATATAATTATATCGTATACAGAGTTTAGTTTTAAAATTTAAAATTCAATTAAAAAAAATATATTTAAAAATTACAATTATTATGTTGGTAAGTATTTTGATCTTCCGTTTCTTATAGCGGATGATTTATTCCACTACAGGGTTGTCAACCTAAGATGGCTAAACATCCTGAACCTAGAGCTACAAAACTGATTACCACTATTTACTGGCTGTTGTAGGTGCGCTGTCCCATCGATGCGTTCTCTCTCCTTGCGATGCTGTCTTTTCCCATCCTCACGTCGTCGACGCTGCTCTTCAAAAAGTTGATGGCCCTTGTAAATTGCATGCCTTCATCTCGGTCGGTCGTTAGCGATCTGCTCCCAGTTGTTCTTCACGTCTAAGTCGCACTTCTTCATGTTGGTCTTGAGAGCATCCTTGTCCCTCTTTTGCGGCATGCGGATTACGTGGCCAGTCCATCGCAGTTGGTGCCTGACAATCATCGCCTCAATGCTAGTTGTTTCAGCTTCCTCCAGAACGCTGATGTTTGTTCGTCGGTCTTCCCGTTTAATTCCAAGAATTCTTCTAAGACATCTTTGATGGTACTTTTCTAGGGTTTTTAGATGTCTCTATACGTAAGGGTAGGAACTTCAATAGCATTATACACTCGCAACTTGATTCGAACGTCCGTCGCAGTTATGACTATCGAAGCCTCTCGTCCTCATACATCCCAAAGATACGCTTGCCCATCTTATACGATGCTGAATTTCATCATCGACATTTGCGTTCGCCGCAAGAATGCTGCCCATGTAAGAGATGTTCTGAGGTCCCAGCTTGCAATGTACGAAGGTTGAAGAATCCGCCGCCATTCTCTCTATTTTCTTCTCTATTCCCCCGCCAGTTCAACCTTAACAAATTGAAGGGACGTTCCCACAAACATAGAAAATAAGGTTGGTGCAATTATTATTGCTTGCTTTACGCCAGTTGTTGGAAAGGGCTCTTCTTTGCTGCTGTTGAGAACTGCTGCTTTCATATTATTGTGAAGGAGTCGAAGCAAACTGATGAATTTCCGGGGATATACGTTGAGCTTTAATAACTTTTCCGGAGCCTCACGGTTAATGGAGTCGAACGCCTTGACAAGGTCTATAAAACCTATGTTGGTTAAACTAACAACTAAATTAAATTTCCCATACGGTGGAATTCCCACTACACGTAACGTCACATATGACTTAAAATCACACTAGGCCGGCAAGCAGCAGTCAGTTTTCGATAGGCTCGTAAAATTTTGAAAACGAGTGAATTTACAAATGAAGAGCTTGTGATAATTGTGCTTATTCTGGACGAGGTAGAAATAGAGTAATCAACAGTAAAGAAGAAAACGTATTTATGGGTCCATGATATAATTCACAGAAGGACAGGCGAGGACGAATATCATACACTCTTTCCGGCATTAGAAGACGATGAATCAATTTTTTTTTTGATATTTTACAATGCTTAAACATCAATTTTTCCATTTCTAGCATAAAATTGAATTAATTGATAAAAGCTTTCTTTGTCACTCATATTTTATTAATTTTACACATGAAAGGAGACGCGAGCCAATTCACCACCGACACGTAAAATATTATCTCGTGGCAATCGCTAACGGAGGCGCCGGCAACGGAAAGTAGACTAGACGGATAGTGTGATTACGTTAATTGCTGGCAAAGTAAGAATATTTCCCGTGACGTTTGGAGTGATCCATATTGTGTGTGATGCAAGCGTTCGTTTGTATATAAATTTTTGCCGCTAGCATGAGATTGTACCAAAAAATTGATTCAAGAATATTAGAATAAAGACCTATCGTTTTTGACGAGATACTAAGACAAATTATGCGATGTACAGGAAGAACCCTGTCATTTTGAGAAAATCTATGCTTATAGTTTGTACCTAATCGATTGGTCTCTTTTGGTCTTTCCAGAGAAGAACTTTTTTCATTCGCATAATTTAAAGCTGATGCTAGGTTTTCTGATAAATAAAGGAATATTATGGATATTAGCAGGTGAAATCTAACAGCTATTTGCACACAACCAAAGAAAGTAAGCAATTTTATGAAGGATTTTGATATTTCATTGTATGCCCCCAACACAAGAATATTTAACTTGCACAATAAACATACTTGGGTTGGGATATAATTCTCTTATTGAATTGCTTTAAGTTTTGTTGGAAATATGTTTATCTCTACCATGCTTTCACCAGATGGTTCCGTTTCATTGATTCACAACTCATCAGTGGTGATCGACAGGCAGTGTGACCCAAATTTCTAACGTTTACGAAGAGCTTAATTATTATACTACCACGAGAGATAGAAGAAAACAAGATGTCATCAAAAACATCTTGTTGTATATAATTCTCTGACTCGTCTTTCATCACGACAAATATGTCTATATCTGGTACACTTTACCAAGACTACTTTTGATAAATTTCTGCTGACTGCGATCGTACCCAGCCAAAAAAATCGATTATATTGCCCCAAAACGTGCCCGACAAGATATAATATAATTAAAACGAAAGACTTGCAATCCGCTCCTCCTGTTCCGATCTCAATTACTCTCGTCAGCAGCGGAACACCGCTGGAAAGGGTATATTGAGGAATTGTTATTAATAATTATTTTATAAATGTAACTGGTCAGGAGCATGTCGATCAGGAGTTGATTACATTTTATCGCAATAATTCTTATAACGGTAACAGGTTCCGTTTTCACGACGTGTCTGTTCATGACATACATAGAAGCCTTGGTCTGTTGAGGTCTGAATCTTGTGGTGTTGACGGTATAAATGCCAGAATGTTAAATTTGATAGTTCCTTATTGTGTTGAGGTTATTCGGGATTTGTTTAATGACTCCATGCATTCTGGTATATTCCCTGAAACATGGAAATTTGCTTGCGTCATACCTATTCCGAAAGTGCCGCCTCCCTCTGGCTTCAATGATTTTCGACCAATCAGCCTGCTTCCAGCTTTATCCAAAATTTTTGAGCGACTTGTAAGTTTTCAAATAAAACAATACTTGTCCGATAATAGTGTTTTGCCCTCATTACAGTCAGGTTTTCGTGAAAAACATTTTACAACAACCGCATTACTTAAAGTGACGAATGATATTGCTTGTGCTATGGACAACTCAAGATCGACCATATTGGTTTTGCTTGATCAAAGTAAAGCATTTGATCTTGTCGATTTTGGGCTTTCACTTAGTAAGCTTTCCTTCTTCGGTTTTGATGATGGCGCGCTGAAATGGTTTTTCAGCTATCTTCTTGACAGACAGCAGTGTGTTAGGATCGGTTCAAATTACTCTGACTTTAAACTTTTAAAAAGCGGAGTACCACAAGGCAGTATCCTTGGCCCTCTACTGTTCTCTATATTTTCTTTTGATATGCCTTTGAGTTTGAGTCACTCTCATTTTCACATGTATGCTGACGATCTTCAAGTATATGCGCACTGCCGTCTGGAAGACTTTGAGCAAGTGTTGGGACTTATTAACAAGGATTTGAATAGCTTGTCTTTGTGGTGTCAACGTAACGGTCTGAGATTGAATCCTGACAAGACGGTGGCCATGTGCATTGGATCAGAGCGACAAACAAAACTAATGCGTGAAATTGGACAAATTAAATTAATTGACACTGGTATACCTTGGAAGGATAAAGCTAAAAATCTGGGAGTCATTATAGATCACAAATTAAGCTTTGATGAACATTGTAATTTTGTATACAAAAACTCTTTCTATAAACTTAAAACGATGTATCATTTGAAAAAGTTCCTTTGTGAGAGCACGAAATTAAATTTAATAAAATCTTTAGTTTATCCACATGTCACATATTGTTCTCAGGTTTACTATTACTTTTTGCCGGAATATAATAGGCTTAAGATCCAGCGAATACAGAACGCATGTGTCCGATTTGTGTGCAAGGTTCCATATGCTTCTCACATAACACCGTTTTTGGTTCATTTGAGAGAACCAAAAATTGAGATAAGAATAAAATATCAATTCGCTATGCTAATCTACAAAATTTTAAATAGTGAAACTCCACAATATCTTCACAGTTTTTTGCTACGGGGTTCTAATTTACATGACAGAGAATTGCGTTTCAATTACTTTTCTATTCCATTACATAGAAGTTCACATTTCGAAGGCTCTTTCTCTTATAGGGGCGCGAAAATTATGAATCAATACGTGGATATTCTCCAGTTGTCTCCTTACTCGTTCAAGAGAGAGCTTAGGCAAATATTAATGTTGTCATAACATATTACATTATACCTATGCATTATATATTTATTTATGTATTTCTTCGGAGTAGTTCTAAGTTGTTATAAATGTAAAATTTCTTTTTTTATTTTCTCGAATTAAGAACCAATCTATTTTTTTTTTCATACTTTGTAATCTGCAGCTGGATTTAGTGTTTAATGCTACTTATTATTGTTTTTTTTTTCCTATTGGGCTGAGTGTAAGATTGGCTTTATAGCCAAATCTCGAGCCCTTTGTTGTAATAATTTTTGTAAATTCTTATACACAATAAATCACTTTATTATTATTATTATATTATTATTATTATTTCGTATTGGTACATAGCACGTTCCCATGTGACCGAGTCGTAAGACAAACGTGTAATTCGTGATCGTGCGCGAGCTGATGCTGACGATTACCTGATACTAATCGAAGGAAAAGCATCTCAACCAGGCTCGAGTCGCGAGACTCCAGAATTTACGTTGAGGTAGCTGGCACACATGTAGAAGAACACACCTGTCTCACAGTCCGCTTAACACGTTTGGGAGCTATCGTGGAAGAATACATACAGACACACATACACACACACATACCTACAGTCTCATCTCTCTCAGGGAACTTCAAAATGGTTATATCCGTTTTTATCTTAAGTTTTTTTTAGACCGTTCCCAATACTTTCGGTTTGCAGGAAAGTGAAATCTAAAAAGACGATTTGTCCTGCAATCAGTTTGTCTTCTATTGACAGAAATAACGGCCATAATCCAGAAATGTCAATTTTTTCGTTAACTGAAGTGTTTGTCAAATTCTAATAATCAATCTCCTGAGCCAAACTTGATGCTGTTTTTACTATTTCGTTTTGCATTTCACGATTTCATTTTCCAAAAAGTGCTTTTTACGAAGTTTCCCGTAATCCTTAATAAGACTCTCTCTTCTGTTTGAGTTTTTCTAAGGCTATAGATCCACTATAGTTGTCCCCTTTAAAAAGAAAAGTTCCTTTTCTGTGTAAAACAGAATAATCTCTATGATTGGTTTCAAAGCTGCTCTATTTTCTCCACGTTCTCTATTAAGTTAAGGATCTAACGGGGACGCAACGTCTTAAATTTATCTTATTTCAGCGGTGCTGAAATTGTTGGCATACAACACACGGTCTCGATGATATTTTATATATTCACGTTTCTCAAGCTTATCAATAACATGTTTCCATTTATTCAAAGAGACGCATACCAATTAACTACCGTGTTTATGAGAACATATACCAGCAGGAACTCGGCTAAGAAAAACACATGGGAGACCCTCTAATGTTTTGATTCGCCTAAAAGTTACAGTTCATTTAATTATTGCAAACATGTTTATTTATCTAACTATTAGACATGTTTATAAATTGACTTAGAGTGTACCTTCTACAAATTTTGGTGTGAATTAGTAATATACAATTTTTTCTGTTTAAATTACGCAAGTAATTTCTACAGGAAAATTCTATTATACTCCTAGCAACTACACTCAATACTTATTACACAACAAAAACATCTAGTGTTGAAAAGTTTTTGCTTGCCATTTAAAACTTTTCTACAAAATTTCAATTTGTAAAGTGAGAAAAAGTTTCCAGCGAGAAAAAAAACTGGTTCGTCTATAGTGTAGAAGCAGTTGTTGATTAAATTATTCGAAAACCTTCTCTGGACGGTGGTGGTGTGGTGGCTTCTGGAAAGCTGCCGCTAGCTGAGAAACATTTTAAATTATTAAAACT
Source organism: Apoderus coryli (assembly GCA_911728435.2). NCBI lineage: Eukaryota > Metazoa > Arthropoda > Insecta > Coleoptera > Attelabidae > Apoderus > Apoderus coryli. Next base: position 5,327,673 of record OU452213.1, on the reverse strand, counting down.
TTTTGAATTCACCAAGGAAATACCCTTGTAGTTTAAGTTGTCGCAGGTTCCGGAATTTTTAGCTCAAATATTTTCTTTGCTTATGTGGTATAAGGATACGATGTCAACCAAATTGCGCCTTTTAAAAAGCAACAAATTAGATACAGAGAATATTATTTGTAGTAAACCTATAATCGGTTCGGGAAAACAAGTTACAATCAAATAATTAATCGTAAGATGTGTAAGATCGGCTGTCATGGAACCAACAGAAGACAATTTGTTAAGTACAATTGCTTTAGACCTCTTTAATTTATTGCAACAAGCGGAGCTCGTAAATGAAGCAGTCTTGCTCCGCTATAATACAGAGGGCGTCTCACGTTCATCCTTTTTCATGCGAGGTGAATCGCTAAAACAGAAAATGTGTATTAAATAATTATTTAAAAGGTTTTAAAAAGAAATATAAAATTTATACTTACTATTTATGGTGGAGCCCTCGTAAATCTTTTCCTTGAGTCCAGGACATCACTTGTCGTAATATTTTGGGTATTTGATAGAATTCATGCGGATTTAATGTTGGATTCTATTCCGGGTGTGGTCTTTTAAATGGTATCTGATCTAGGAATGATCATGACCACTAGTTGCAGTCTAACATCGAATCTGTAACAATATTGCTAACGTTAAAAGTTAACTATCGGAACATCTTGATAGGCGTTATCCATTTCAAGTTGTTATGACTTACCTTTTTGTGTTTGTTGTCATATTTCCGTTTTAGTTCGTTTTTGTTTAATTGGTAGTCTGCTAGCCCTTGTTCATTCTCCTTTTTTGATCGGCTTGCAGATAGATGGGTGCCACTGGGTCTTTGACGGCTTCTTTGAATGGCGAGATTCTTCGGAAGGGTGGTTGACGGGGGGTAGTGCTTGGCGAGTCGTTGAGGGAGTGGTTCTAGTTTATTAGACCGGACGATGACGCTGGGTACTGCTACTGCGATTCACCTGAGCTCCGCTGAATCGTCGGCAAGGAGATCAGTGGCAGTATCATTTGCAGGAACAACCGCTACTTGTTTTTGTTTCGGAACAAGCGACTAGAGGCTCCATATCTTCGTTTTCCGTTCTATCTTGTGTCGTGCTGATTTCTGTCGCCTTGAATATTTCGTATGACGCTTGAGTGTTTCATATCACTTGCTCGATAGTCAGTTCCTTTTACAGGAAGTAGTTAACTATTGTAATTTGCTGTTTATTGGTGTTCGTAATGCAGTCTGTTCTGTCAGTGGACATAATTTTTCGGTGGTTCGGCTTTCCGATTTTGTATTCCGTGCAGGTATTAGTTATTTCAATTTGACAGAGCAGTCTCTTCACTGTGGAGATGTTTTTCTATCTAGTCACAGGCTGTGTTGAGTGACAGTTTGTCGGCATTGTCAACTTATTAAAGTTTTTAGCGCCTGTTTGTTAGAATTTGATTGGATAAGAACAACTTTTGGCGGTAAGGATAGTGAAGATCGCACGTTATTGGTCCAGTTGGCGGATTACTACTGTGTGCACCTGCCATTGGCGTTAGAAATTGTAATTGAAAAGTAGAAAAGCCGTTTTCTACCCGTTATGTATATGACATCATAATTGCAATTCCAATTCACGCGGATTGTGTTGGTAAATTTGTTGAAAAGATTTTACGGCGCTGATGTTGGAATTTTATTGGTTTCCGTGGATTTTTTATACCAACCCGCACTACTTGATGTAGGATCATATACGCCATTTTGGTCTGTTGTACTATTTGGGCTAGGTAAGCGAGATTTGAGTACTGAATATTCTGATTTTGACTGGTATTTTGTTGATTTCTAGTCATCAATACCTCTTTGAGAATCGTTGCACAATAGCAGTTGTGTTTGGATTACGCTGTGCACGATTATGATGTAAATACATTGTTGCTGAGGCCACGCCTTATTAAAGTCTTGGAGCTACCCTTCTAGAAGGTATGTTAATGTATATTTGGTAAATTTTCAAGTGGGTGTTTACGAGAACTTTTGTTCATAAAATTACCTTACAAATCCCCCCGTAAATACTGACGGGTCTGTTTGAAACACCCTCTCTTTTTACAGGTTGATTTTTACGTAAATACTCAAATCACATAAACAATATACCACCAAAGCACATGATACCTACGAACATAAACAAATACCTAATAAATTTTCTTTTTACGATGTCGTAATAAGAATTCCAAGTGACTGGGAACGTATTACTAAAAGCACCCAGGATTTTTAAAGCAATTTATTTAAGTTTTAGGCATTACTTTTGTTTACGCAAAATATGAAACGTTTACGATATTTATCAGATTACCGTAAAAGCCTTTTGTCGTTAAAGGAAATAACATACAAATTTATGTAGAATTAGAAACGAAAAGAAATCGCATATAAATGAAATTTCCACCGAATTTTTATACAGGTACGTGGGAATTGTATAAATTCAATTCCACATACATGTTTGAATGAAAATATAGTAAGTACTTTCGAAAAGGTAATTTAAGACTTGAGTTAAGCTTATAGTTATATAGAATTTATTATAATATACATTCACCTTTATATTTTGGGGTGCAAGGTGAAATTTGGAACAACCAAAAACAATTTTTAGAAACCGAGATGATAGTAATAGAACGTATTCTATCCAAGTTTCGCTCACATAAGGTGTCTATACTGGTGAATTATGTCATTAGTGTTACTTCTTTTATATAATCAATTCTATAGCTCTGTTATCAAAAATCGTTTTAGTAATGTGATTCTTTTTTCCTGAGTGCTGACGAATCGTTGTATGTTAATGCTCAATTTTGAAGTTAGTCGCGCTTATGAACTGAGTTGGTTTGTTCAATTACTTGCTTTCGGCTCGATTATTGTGTCGATATTGACATTGGTATGAAAGTTATTGAGTACAGTAAAGTTTGCCCTATTTTATTGGCAAGTGTTGCATTTCTAATTGTTGGTATCTTGGTGGAGATTTTACGTAAATCTTGTGGGAAGATTTTATCATGTTAGTACGATCTACGTTTGGTTGAGTAATCTTCTCATAAGTCGGTGTTAACCGGATTAAATGTGCTCGTAGTAGCAGAGTAAATAGCGATGTTGAGTATTCTAGAATATTTTCTCTAGCATCCTTCTACGTTCTTTAGTGGACAGAACCGTTATCGACCAACAATAACGGGTTGGAGTGTTATGAAAGAGCTATATAGCTCTAATTTACCTTAAAAAGCCACATGCATCAACGTAAGTTAATTATTCAAGTTTCTATGTCACGTGTTTCTTTAAGTGCACGTTGAGAGGGTGGTGTTTGATTATAATAACGTTGAATTATTTCAGGGCTTTTACGTTTGGATCGTTTTTCTACCTTTACCTGGTCAAACTTTCACCAGGCCTTATTTGAAAGGGCTTTTACTTACTACAACCTCTTGAAGAGATAGGCTCTTATGTGAAACCTCTGAATGGATTAGCCTACCAGTTTGGTACCAGGTGAAGCTTTGTTGAAGTATTGTACGTGAAAAGAGTTGTTAACTCTACGAGTTTGCTGCTGGAAGTTCGTCACCACGTGAGTTGAAATAATTGAGTTGGTGTTTGGTCATCGCTGGAAGGATTAAGACGTGTTTGGTGTTGGATTGCAGTGCGACTGTAAATGGGCAATGAGACTAAACCCTTATCACGATGAGTACTACTAGATTAATGTTACTTACGATGATCTGAAATTACTTTCTCTTAATTCAAGTTAAATAATTAATCACATGGCATGCATTTAGTATTTCTTACCTTAATACAGTCTGGATTTAATAAATGACTCAAGTGACAAGTTCCGATAGGTTTAAATATTAATAACTGTAAATTTCGAGATCTCGAAAAGTTATTTGTGTTTTAATTAATATTGCGATTTGACATTTATTACTAAGTGTATATATTTTGGTGATACTGACAGTGTTTAAACTTTATCGTTATTTTGATAAGTAAAATTTAACTGATCGGTTTTCATATTAATGACGATTTAACCGATTGATGATTGAACAGTGATTGGCTGTATAGATTGTTTAATAGTAAGATAAGTTTTCAATTGTTTTATGATTATATAATTAGTTGGGTAAATTTATTGCGAACTGATTGAGTTCTTACATAATTTTAATTGAAGCCTTAGATAGTCTTGAGTGATAATTTAATAAACTTCAACCTTTACCTTTTCTGTGATACCAACTTTAAATGAATATAGTTAGTAATTGGGTAAAATAAATTTAGTGTTTTATTTATTGAGCGATAGTTGAAGGGTGAACACAAGAACGTTGGTTTCTGGTTTTGACCGCCCATAAACCAGTGGTGCAACCCTCACATTACTCCTGACCGAGCTGTCGGTGATTAGGATTGCTTCTATTGCGCTACCAGTCAACTATACCGCTTATTTTCTCTGAGTTTGCAACAAATATAAGGTTCAACATTTAATAACAATTTGAAATCCTAACAATTTGTCTCAAAGGAGCAGAGTACTGATAATGTTTATCAAGTCATTGTTTGGTTTCCACTGTATTTTTTTCATTCAAAAGCGATGCTTTATCAAAACTCGAAATACACTTTTTTATAACAATTTAATTTTTACATGGTAAATCAGGGCATAATTTACCTATGATTTTTAAGATAATTTTACACAAATTTTATTTGTAGTGTAATACGGTGCTTATTTTAAGTTGATTCATGTTGCGTTTGTGCGTCCAAAATTGCTTCTTTATGGGTCTATAAATAAGAATTCAGAATTCTCAAATGTAACCGTAGCAATCTTTACTATAATTTTAAAACTAAAAATAAGTAGGTACTAAAATTTTGCCTTCCTCACTTAACTGCCGAACCAGTGCAAACAAAATGAGCCCGCCACTGCCCCAGGCGCAATATTTTCTTTAGAAATTATTGCTCTGGAATATTCTATACAGTACTTAGCATCAGCTTTTTTTTTTCTAAGTATCAAAGTCAGTAACGAATAACCAAAATATGACGAAATATGGAATAACAATAGTAAAAACTTCATTCCAAACATTGATATTATAGTTATATAACTGAATTATTTTATAAATTTATTAGGTTTCCTCTTTCCAAGTAATTAATAAGAGATTTGCCGGAAAGTTTTCATCTACATAAATTTTGAGTTCAGATGCGGAAATAAATTTTTCTCAGAGCTCATAAAATTTCTTATAAATTTAGTTGTTTGCTCGCATTTTGCCATTTATTCAGGGAAATATTCCTCACGAATAGGAAATTTGGTTATATAAAACAATAAAACAGGCTATCGTACGAAACGGGGAAATTAAACAAACATTTCGTGCTGTTGAAGTTTACAACATTTTGCTAAGTAAATAAAACATAATGATTGTAATATAAGCAAATAAAAAAATTGCAGGTGTCTGTTTATTTTCTCAGGTAATAAATTATTATTATTGTAACGTTTTTCTGGGTTCGTTTTGTGAAATAATAATGCACTTTAATTAATTTATTTACACTTAATAACGAAACACTTAAACGAACTAATGAACTGACTATATTGCACAACATTTTATTCTATTAATAGGTATTTCAGTATATTTTTGTTCAAAACATACAGTAAATGTACAACAGTTCTATTTAGCTACAAAAAGAATCTTTGTTCACTGAAAAAGTGCCATTATTAATGATTTTTTGTGGAAACTTTATAATATTTAATAACTTTTAAAAATTCTAGCTTAACGCTAGTAGAATTAATTTTTTCCATTAGTTTTTATATTAAAATTATACAACATCTCTAGTGAATATTCGTGGCATAAAACTTTTCAGATTTTTACAATTATTGTGCACTAAAAATAATTTAAAATATAAAATTGCCCTTTTATAATAGCAACTGCTTTAGTTTTATAATGGCGTTTTGCATAAAAACTGTTTCAATCGCTCCCAACTTTTTACAACACAATAATTGAATCCTGAAGCACAATATTAAAGTCCAATTTAGTTGACACCGGTGGTTTTCTAAAATTTTCCTTTTATCGTCGCGTCCTTTTGTTGTAACAGAGAATATAATTGCATATTGTCTTGACTTTAATTTATCTTCAAACTGTGGCTTTAATTAAGCAGTGGAATTGGAAGCGAGAGAAAAAATATTTTATTGTGAAAAAATGTGAGAGAAGTCAAAACCGACTGTTAGTTCTGGCTTAATTAATTGATGTATATAACTTGTATGATTTTTATTGTGGAATCAACAGAAAATGTACACTCAAAAATGGTTGGTTCGAAACAAAAATAATTGAATTGGTATAAATAACGATGCTACAGAGAATTGCAGATAATTTGGCAAACAAGCTGTATATTAAATACAAAAAAAAAAATGTTAGTTTATATGAAACATGGAATGCAGGATAAACAAAATTCGTGATTATTTTTTTCTTTTTGTTTTTTCTTTTTTAATTTTATTTGGTTCTAATTAGTTTTAGGTTATACACATGCTTAAATTTCACAATAAATTGGTGTTCTTTCTTCTAGTTGCAACAAACGAAAACTGGATATTCCTGAAAACAATACGTTATCGAGATACAGATTTAGTGGTAAAATTAGCTTTATTGTTCATTTATTGAAAACTAGCTAACCGATTTTGACAATAATTTTACGTGCATTTGGGGACCGATAATCTGCATTATTTTGACTTTCATTAACTGTTCATTGGCGTAGATATATGGGAATTTGGGTAAATTTTACACATAAATTAATTAAAGACAGCTTTGACAAGCGTCAATATTTTAAATTATTACTTTTTTAAATAGAGCAACTTATAAGCTACAAAAAAGTTAATGACGCTGATGTTGTGGTTTCTACCATTTTTATGGAAACCGATAAATTGTAAGTTAATGGTAGATTTAAATCAAAATAATGTTTACCAGAAAACAAAATGAAAATTAAAGTTGCCGTGGAAAACGATTTAATAATAACAAATTACCTCACAACAAATTTTAAGGGAATTAAAATTTAACAATAAAAAAAACTAAGCTTGAAATGAAAATAAGAAAATTCATAACAACTGTTCAAATTGCTCTCCATTGACAGTAATGCACATTCTACATTTTTCAGCTAAGGAATTTGTAGTTCTAATAAGGATATCATGATCGTTTCTTATTTCCCTAGCAGCTTCAGGAACTCTCTCCAGTATAGTAGTTGGTTTTCATTTATAATTGGTACACTGTAAACCAATTGGAGGCCAGTCAATGGGACCCCCCAAACGAATCCAGTTGTTTCCAGACAGTAGATTAAAAACTTGTTACTTGTCTGTAACGATATGTCGTCATGTTGCTACCATATGTTTTGAACAATTTCAGCGGTACATCATCAACAAATTCGAATAGGCGATTTTGTAGAAAATGACCGTAATAACATGCCACCCCAAACATTGATACTAAAACCTTCTTGAAAATTTCGCGCCCAAATAGCACGAGGTTCTTTAAAGACCATACATGTTCATTATGGTTTGTATTTATGCCATCTCTAGTAAAAGTTGCTTCATCTGACCACAGTACTTTCTTTAAAAATCTTTCGTCTTCTTGATGCTTACCAAGAACCCAATTACAAAATAGTAGGGTCTCCAGGATGTAGGGCCTGGACATCTTGAAGATGATAGGGATACAGCATTTCTCGATTTAATACTCTCCAAACAGTTGTTTGAGGTAATGCCAATTGAGTTGATATTCTTCTAGTGCTTATTTTCGGATCGCCTTAATCTAAATCCACTATATTTTCTTCAGTTTGACTAATTAGACGATGCGGTCGTTCGTTAACTCTAGGTAAAAGGCTCCCTGTCGTTCTAAGCCTGTGAAATGTAGCCATAAATGTTTTGTGGTATGAATGACGACTATTAGGTTACCTAACTAATTTGGTAGGCAGCATTTAATTTTCGTTTATGGGCTTTACGGAGACCAACATTTCTTTTAGCACAGTAATTCTTAATGAGAGTATTAAGAATACTGCTAATGGTAACAATTGTTTTGGCGGAATGTTCGCTACACTCTGAAAATGAGCTAAGCAATTTTGATTCTCTAGATAATTGTAGGTATATAAGTCTTGTCAAAAATGATTTTTGAGAGTAAAAATTCTAATAAATTATTCTTGTGATTATCAAGTACTTCTGATATAAAACATAGGAAATTACGACTATTTCAACTACATTTGCTTGGGAATACTGTAGAGCACCTCTTCTTAATTGAGATATAAGATCTTCGACTATAGGTCCATTATCGCATAGCAAAAGCGTTTTGCATTTATGTTTCTTTAAGACTATGTTGCTACAATATCCTCCTCAATAAGTCAATACAGGCAATTCAGGCTTCAGATTGTCGATATCAGATTGATTAGTTAGAACTGAGATTTATTGTATACCATCCTTCCACTAAATTATATCCTTGCGTAAACGAAAGTCCGAGTTAGCGTACGAGTACTACTTTTTGTGGTCCACAATTCAAAAAACAGCAAACACGCCCGCGTAGATTTCCATTCGTCGTAATCACAATCATAAAAGTTGAAACAGAGAAATGACTTATGACTATGCATTACAACTTATATCCTAAACGTAACCAATAGACAGAACGTATTTTAACTAGTTGTGATTGTAGTTATACACTAAACAAATTGTTATGCTTATTCGTTGGCTAAATCTGCCTTAAATAAATGTTTTAGACAAGTTACGAAATGCTTCTAAGCTTTCGAAGTTAGTAAGTTCTTTATGTTTCAAAATTTCAAGTTTACCTTATTGAAAACGAATTTGATCTAATTCTGTTAGTTAGTCTCTACTTTTTCTATGTACATCTGCATTAAAATGTTGTTTACACACTATACCAGTAGCAGTAGGTACGAAATTTCTGTGGTGAATTATCAGATTTCGGGTTTAGAAAAACACACACAACTAACACACCTTTGACGTGATTTCTTTTACAATTTACAAAGCAGTAACGATTCGGCATTTTTAAACTTTAAGACACAAGATGATTAATAATTTATATGTAAATAAAACTACGTCTACTCCAGAAAAATCATTCATATATATTATGTTCGTACTTAAATTGGGGTGCCAGATATGTTTCGGAAAATTCAATCATCAATGGCTTGGTGTACATAGTTACTCGATTAGTCTTATAAGTCAAATATTTGGGCATGGAAGATTTAAAACATCTATACAAACTGAAAATGTTATAGCTTTAGACATGAAAGTATTATATTGTGTGTTCATGTAAGGAACTCACCATTTTGTGGAAATTATTTAAATAGAAAATAAATTGTATTGAAACCAAAATACTTTTTTATTTTTAAAGTTCAAAAATTAATTAAAAATCTTCTACATTATCGAAACATTGTAAAATGGTTCAATCAATAATTTTCGTATACAACTTTTCTTTTGCATATCATAATTGCATTTAAATTTAAATGAACGTTTTGAAATAGATAACTTTACAGCATATGAGTACGTTATAAGGAAACGGTATTGGCCTATTCTTACTTGGCTGATAGACAAAGCACTGCACCATGCCTGGCAACCTAGACGTGAAAATGAAAATATGTCAGCAATCAATTTTAGAAGAGGGATGGTTACAAGGATATTTGACCAGGCACATAACAATTGCCAAGGTTCCTGGCCGAAGCAAAAAGATACTTCCGGCCCTCTGATCATTTAGTGGACTAATGTAGGCGACGCAGATGTGCAGGAGTAGGATGAAATTCTTTTGGAAGAACGATCCTGTTTTCCCACTTACCACAACTTTAGTCATATTGTATAGTCATTTAGTTAGGGATATGAAACCATTTTAAGGTTTTGTAGTTGCGCGTGGAACGAAACGCCACACAAACTAAATTTTTAGTCATATTGTATAGCTTAGACTTTTTTCATAAAGTTCATGCCTCTTATTATTATTTTTTTGTAATTAAAACATTCAACGATTTTATCTTTCCTAAAAAATCATTTTAAAGTTCCCCGAGCTTCAACTACCGACAAAAACTCGTTTCGACTGTAATTCAATTGGAGCATGGCAAGAATCACTAAAAGAGCAATTAGTTTTTACAACAGGCAACGTGAAGTTGTGTACCAATTATTATTTATTTTTGTTCGACCAACGCTAACTGAAGTTAAACATCATGCATTTACTAACATACAAACGGGTATGTCTACATATATAATAATTAGCTCAAAGCTATTTGCATGTGTACGTTTTCCCAATGCCTAAGAGCAAATAAACATTAATATGTTGATATCTAGAAGTTATTAAATATTTATACGATAATAATGTACAAATATACGTTTGAACATACAACTGCGAGTTAACTACATTACTTCAATTAAGGATACTCAAAAATAGTTGGTATATAATAGAATAGTTGCATTAATAATTGACAGTTACCAATTAACTTACCATATAACTTCACAACCATAATAGTAGTTTATTTAACAAGGTTAAATTGAACATTTGAGACGAATTGAATTGATACATTTACTCTATAGAGATCTTGTTCCACTGACAAACTACTTTGTATTAATGAATGAAAGTTGCAACTCTGTATCGATAAATAGTTGGTTGTGTCACCCCAAAACATTCCCGGCAAGATATAATAGGTAAATATAATCGATGAGTAGAACCTTTGGCGTAGAACACTAAACTGACAGTCGTTTTACCACTTCACCAAAACACTGAGAAGTGTTTTGGTGAAGTGGTAAAACGACTGTCAGTTTAGTATAATAGGTAATCAAAAATATATGATCTGGGTAATGAAACAGAATCTGGAAATGCTTTTATTCGTCTCATGGGACCTCAAAATGGTGGTTATATCTCAATCTTTTTCGCGCGCTCACAATAATTTCCCTGGTTCAGGAAAGTGAAAATAAAAATGTGCCATTACTTCGCACGGTGCCAATTAACACAACTAGAACGGCAAAGAAGCGACAAAATTGCATAACGTTTTATGGTTTTAGGCAACAATATTGGATTGGCCATACAAGCCAAAAGGACAAAGTCGCGGTTGTGTGGCTTTAAGTGTCAATTAAGCTCTGGGTCTGACAAAGTAACCAATCTGGTTTCGTAACTACCAGAATTATATATGATCGGAGTTCAATAATAAACAACAGTTTGAAGTCATTTACATTAACACTTTGTAGTGTGTTGGAGAATTAACGAATCCTGGTGTGTGTGTGTGTGATGGTGAGTTTGTTCCATATTTATTGAAACTTTAAAACTAAAGACTTAGCACATTCTGGCATTGTTTATGAACGCGATCGTGTCTATTGTTGAGCATTAAACATATTAAATTAAAAACATGGCAAGAAGATCTGGGATTTGAACCCAGGACTTTCCGCAAGCGAAGCGGGCGCTCTACCAATGATATACAACCTTTCTACGCATTTCCTCGACTTTCTATCTACATACCGAGTGCGGCAAAACAAACAGTGCAGTTGCGATAGGCGACTACATCTGCCGTGATATGATGGGGACCTGGGAGCGGACTCATTGTGTCCGGTCACTCACCTCATTTTCAGTCGTAGCAATGGTTTGGAATGAAGAGCATCGCGGCTGCGCCGATCGCACGTTTTTTGAAGCCGGACCTTCCAACGGCACTTTAACATTCCACGTCGTGGTCCCGTGCCGCACCACAATGTTATCGCGAGTTGTATTCTGCGTTTGAAGAAACTGGTTCAACAAAAAATCCGACGGGTATAAGACCCTAAACAGTGAGAACTGCCGAATATCTCGCTCTAGTGAGAGCAGCTGTCGAACAATCACCAACACACTCTGCTACTTTAATTAAAATTATTCTTCCTCATACGATAACATAAATGTAGATAAGAAAATAGCTATTTACCATTTCCCAATTTCATAAACCAACCTGTAATTAACTAATTTGATTTAATTAAATAAAATGTATATTAATATATTCCAATAAAGCCGGTTCTAAAATTATTACGAATTCCCATTTCCTTTTATATGTGTACATAGTATAATACTACCTACGCATATTCCGCATTTCACCCGAAATATCCGCCATATACCTTCCAGTTCATTCTGAAAAGGCGATTATTGAAACTGGAACGACTTTATTGCCGTTTTCGTTAGAATCCAGACTCGCAGCTCGGTTTTGAAAATTTATTCCGAGAGCATCGAGGCCAATAAACCGCATCCGTGGAACCGCAGGTCTAAATTATTATCAGAACATTCCGTCTGAATTATCCATATTGTGAGCAGAAGTCAAGACACACCACTATTAAAACTGATGAAGCGTGAAATAAACGTACCGGATGATATTAATTTTGATATTTCAGGTAAAGATTTTAACAACGACATTTTGTGCTTTTAATTTACCGACTCAAGTGTGTCGTATTTTTTAACTGAAGGCACAGTCTATTTAAAGGGAGGCACTAAACCACTATAAAATATTGTCTATCTCGCTCAGCATCGGTCGCCACTCTTTTAAGGAGGCAGTTGGGAGTCTAGATTGGTCCTGAATTATACCCGTTGACCTGTAGCATGCAGAAGAGTATTATTATACTAGTTGTACTTTCTTGTATGGGATTAAATAGTTTTTACTGAAACAAATAATAATGAGAATGGTTAATTTTTAATTGTAAATGAATGAATTACAATTTGATATTAGAACAAAAACTTGGTTTCCACTATATTCTTAAAATTAAATTGTACAATAATTTATAAACATGTAATTATATATACGTTGCATATTTATTTTAATCCTTATAAAATCAGATAGTGCTGTCTTTGTCGTCGAAAATCTGCATAAAAAGGACCGCTATCTATGTGACTTAACTTGAAGCTGCACCGAAGGTGCAGCCGCAGGTCTGTCTATATAGAAAATTTGTTTGTTGCTGCATCCCAACAGGTACTTTTCAAGGGGATTTAATGCGGCCACACTATTTTGTTAATTAATTTAATTACATCTGCAAAAGTTCATTTTGTGTGCGACGCAGAGGGAGATATCAACTATTTCCCATCCATCTGACTTAGCTTATTGAAAAATATATGATCACATCCATCCATCTGACGGCTCTCATGACACTGTCACATTAGGTTATATCACTTTTTCAGTAAAATTACTTCAAATACACAATGACAACTTCTAAATTTACTACAACTATATGGAATAACCATTTTATAACACTACAATATACAACATGTTGATAGAAATTGATCTTAAACATCAAAATAATGCCGAAAACTCTTAGGCTATTAATGTAAACAAAGAAAATAATAATAAACTATTTGACACAAGCAATTTGTCTGTCGTGTTAGAAAAAACATCTTACCAAAAGCAAATTATGACGTGAACTAGAGGTGTCAACTATATTGGAATTTGTCGATTTTTTTTAAAACAATTTTCATGACCATATTCTTAGAAAAACATATGGGAGAAGCAATTTCGTATATTTTTAGTCACAATCGTATCAAAGAATAACGTAAATTACATTGAACAAGTATTAATCTTTAAATCTCATTTCACAACAACGAGGAGTAGCAATTTTCACTCACCTATTTTAAACGCACGTTCCTTTTATACAACAAAAAAAGTGTGTGAGGTTAGAGTCGAACAATGTGTGCCCCAAAATATTTTACAGCTGATCTGAGTTGTAACATATGTATAGGATGACGTCACAAATTAATCTAAAATACTTACATTTAGTTTTAATCTTTTGATACCAAATGAGTTCTTTCATTACATATTACAAAAATTCTAAGTAGTAGGTATATTAAAAACTTTCAATGAAACTAAATATAGATATGTGATTTTGTACTTATATTAAACAAGTAGCCACATACCTATAGGTATCCATATAAAAAATATACGTAAGAAATAAGGAACTACCTATAGTAAAATTAATTTGCTACTTATTTATTTTATACCTAGAAAATCACTACGCTTACTCTCTCAATGTTTTTATTTCAAAATACACAATAATTAAAATTCCTTAAACTACAAATACAAACAATACACTTTACAGTTTTGTGTTAGGTACTTAATTTAACTATATTAATAAACTAAATTTGGGCTACGGGCGCCTTTAAGTACAGTGGATTCTTCTGGTTTTTCACACACATTTTAAAAACATTCGTAAATTAAGAACAATAAACCGAAAAAAATTTCATAATTTCTAACATTAAATCATGATTTTGTCTATGTCGCCTGCATTGACTGTTCACAATCAAACACAGATCTTCGCTGACCAGAACTTCGTTGTTGGTCACTTTATAGTCCACAAAATTTTAAACAAACGCCTGTATTTTGTTGATAGTGTCACTTTGGGTTTCTCACTAAAATTACTTCAAATACACAATGACACCTTCTAAATTTACTACAACTATATGGAATAACCATTTTTTAACAATACAATATACAACAGGTTGATAGGAATTGATCTTAAACATGAAAATAATGCCGAAAACTGTTAGGCTATTAATGTAAGCAAAGAAACTATTTGACACAAGCAATTTGTTACCAAAACCAAATTATGACGTGAACTAGAACTGTCAACTAAACTAAAATAAGTGACACCAACGTTAGAAAAAAAAAATACTGCCAAATTATGACAAACCAACGAACCATAATAGAGAGATATGGTAGTCCTAAAAAATAACGTCCGCCGCTATTAACGTTAACGTTAATTTAACACCAACGACTTTCAAATAGAGATATATGGTAGTTCTAAAAAATAACTTCACCTAAGATGATAATCATATTATAGGCAGCCATTTTTAGGCTAGCAGATTTAAAAATACCTACCTAATATATTTATAGTAGGTATTTAGCATACAATGTTAGGCTATTTAATTTGACAAGTGGATTTATTATTTAAATTAAGTATTTATATGATTATAACAATATTAATTAATAAGCAGCATGTACAGGATGCAAAAAAAAACATTAATTAGCCGCCATTTAACAAATTTTCCAGATTGCAATCAAATAAATTTTAAATGTTTAGAAATTTTTAACATGCACTTTAAATTTATATAAGGGGTGAGTCAAAAATGTATTTGTTTATTTTTTTAAGGACAGAAAAGTAATATTTTCAGTATTTTTTTGATTTTTTTATATTTCTATTCAAGATTTTTTAGAGGTGAAACTATAAGCTCATAGAGGTTATATACGAGGTAACTCAAAAATGTTTCTATTTATTTCTCAAGACTTTTAAACACGGCAGGACCTAATAAATAGAAAAATTTTTAATATAAACGTTTCGAATTTTCCCATATTAAGCAATAAGAATTTTTATGGGATATTTTACACGTTACCTTAACTGTAATTTTAGAATTATTATAAAATACTTAAAAAAACGCCATTTTAACGTTTTTATTGTCGCCTCTAAAAATTATGCGCTTCGAATGAACATTTTCTAACGTTATTTTGGCTATAAATATCGGTTTATTATAAATTACATAAACAACATTTTATAAACGTTTTTAAATTTGACAGTGTTTGCAACGCGTTTAAAAAACACCTAAAACAAACGTTTTTATTTTATGGTTTATTTATAATACATATACAACGTTACTTAAACATAATAAATGGACGTAGTTGTATTTAGATAATAACAACACGTGTCTATAACGTTTAAATTGAATGGTGTAAAATTAAACTTAAAATAAACCGTCACTTTTCTAACGTAAGACCAATTATCAACGATTGACACGTTAAAGCAACGTTTAATTTACGTATATGTGTTTACTGGGTATGTGCTCCAATGCAGGGAGACTTTAGAGGAGGAGACTTTATTACACCGAAGTGCAAATCAAAAATCCCCCGTAATTTCCTGTTGCAACAATATTTATAACTTTATTTTTTTGCACTCTTACGAATATAGACAATCAAGTTGTCTATTCGTGGCGTCGCGTACCGTTTTTATGGAAAATATTAAACAGCAATTTTCTTGTCTATTCCTATAATATTAGAGTCATGAACTTTTATAAACTTTGATGAACTTTTAAAAATTACTAAATCAGCGTAAAATACCTAGTTCGACCCGATACAATATTTTTACTATAATATACCAGGTGTGACAATATCTTATATTGGAATTTATTTTAGAACGTTTTTTAATTTGTTTTTTGTTATTTGATTAGTTTAGTTAATAGCATACAGAAACAATTTTAATATGCCAGTGCTTCTTTTCGGTCCAAAGAAGAAGAGAGGTAAAACCGGAACAGATCTGTTCGATATTACCATGCTATAATACGAACAACCCCAATTTATATACAGAATTAGTATAAGAAACTGGAATCAAACTATATTATTTTTTGTTGCGAAAGAAGTGGAGTGAGCGTTATTCAGGAGAAATAATATTAGCAAAGATTAATGTACACATTAATCTTTGATATTAGGTAGAGGCCGACATTTTATTTTTCCTGTATATTAATTTTGGTCTAAGCAGCTAGGCGATTTAATATATAATTACATTTCTCTGGTTTATATACAATATAGCTGATCGATTAAAGGTCTATATGAAATATAATATCTTTTCAATTTTTTTATATGCTAAAATATTGTGTTTTAATTTATTAAATACATAGTTAACTATATAATTTTGTAATTTTTTAATTTATTTTTCTTTTGTATATCTTTGTTACATTTTTTTGTTAAAAATCTAATATAGGTAATTTTGTGTAAAATACGAGTAAATAAAAAAGCATTTACGTAACAATGGTTTTAATTTTAAAAATACCCACTTAATTTAAATAACAACGAGTATACAATTTTTACCGCCCTCCTAAGAATAATTTTTAAACATGCGTGCATAGATGCCCCCGTATTACGCTTTCTCGATTATCTTTTGTTGTTGCATGTCTTGATGTCTCTCTATAAATGCAAAAGAAAGAATGCCGCCCGGTGCATCCTTTATATTTACGTTGCAGAAGGGCATACATTTTAGATTATTGTAGTCATCAGGGAGGGTACGATTCATAAAAAACAAAATGGTATTTTATACCCACGCAAGGTTTTAAGGTCGATACGAATAGACAGCATCGAAAGGAGAGAGAACGCATCGATTGAGCAGTGCACCTACAACAGCCGGTGGTGATTGGGTGACAAAATTTGTGGCTCGAGGATCGTCTGTTTAGCGATCCCTGAGTTGGAGTAATTCATACTCCTTAGCGAGTGAATGCTGATGATGATGGTTAGCGAATCTTGATGTCTTGAGATGGTATCATAGGTGGTTGTTAAATTAGGCTCCTGTTGTTAGACGGTATATTATATTGTCGGGCTCTTTAACACGTGCACCAATTCCGTCCCGACTGGCGTATGCATTTTACTCTACACGACAGCTGCGAACATGACAAGCAATAAATTCCAGATTTGCATATTATTTGGGGCTTCTCTTATGAGGTTATTACAACAGAGTAACAGAGCCCAAACTATGTGTATTTTTAAATGAAATAAACAATTGTAGTTAAAGATGTAATTGAAAATATAATTAAATTACAAATTTTGTTGATGGAATTTATAATTCTCAGTAACTACATTTTTTCGAAGATAATATGTAATTATAATTGATTACAAATAGAAGCCAATACAGACAATTATGAAGCATCAGTGAAGAAAAAGGAATGATAGAGTTATTATTTGAAAACTAAGAATCGGCAACACTAAACTGACCCCTGGATACCTACCTGATGACTAGAGATGACCCAACAAAATGCAATTGCAATCAACCATTAACCGTGATACACATACTTAACGAGTGTTACCTCTTAGACGACGCATGACACAATTTTGAGACCTCAACCAAGATCGGCACCACTCCAACAGCCTAAACAACATTCTACAGTTTCTGAAACGCATGCAATACCATACAACAAATATTAGTATTGTTACATATACCCAATTCCTACCTTCAAATGTATTTAATATTTAACAGATTCCCTCAATAATTGAATTAAGTCATAAGTAACATTTTCTAGATTGCACTAAATTAACTTAGCGCGCTGTAGATAGTACAAATATATTTACCTCTTGTTCATTAAAGAGGAAAGAGAACTCGGTGGGTTTCCACAATAAATTTCAGCAGGTTATCCAGGATTTATTTTAAGGGGGACATTGGACAGGAAACGCGGGCGCTGGGGTTAGGAGAGGATTACAGATAACCGGCTAATTACTATAGGGCAAGAAAAACGCTGTTCTGAAAATTAACTAGGTATTGATTTAGGCGAGAATATTTTATTTCCTTTTTTAGTTTTTGAGGTGGTTACTTGATCCAGTGAAAGCGGTATATTTACAAAAACTAAGTTGGTATGTGTTTTCCGCTTAATCTAAAGAGTTGGTTGTCTATGCAGATACGCAGGTTGCATACAAAAATAAAATCAGCATCCTAAATAATTTACTATAATAATAATAATAACAATATATAGTCCTCGAAAGTGAATTCCGCCGCCGTTACCCATAGCAACGACCTCCCAAATCAACTGTCTGAAGGTATTATTTTTATATTGAACATGAAACATTCATATTTTTAAAAGAACGACACATACATATCTTTTGGAGAATGCAAGGCACTCTCACTTCCACTAAATTTCGTGGAAGTGACAGTGTCTTGTATTCTCCAAATTCATTGTGGAATTAACACAGTAATATGAACTACTTTCTTAAAATAAAGATATATATAAATCCAATTACCTATTCAGGATATACATTAACATTAATTGTACAGTTTGTAACGGGTGGACAAATTTGAGCATACGAAGTAAGTTGGCTAAAAAACACACATTTTTTTTGACAAATTCAGTTTTATTGACACCAATATAAAGTAGATATATGGGAATTAATAATGGAGTATGATGTCAAGCAAATGTCAACCTCTAGCACGTCGGCAGACATCCGCACGGAAAATTTTTTTCCTTATTTGAGAATATTATTAATCTCAAAAAAATAGCTTTGGTGGAAGTGTAATATTAGTAGTCGAATAATAGTTTATGTTCTTGTCAAATATTTACATATTATTAAAATTCTCTGCATTGTTTACTTAACATAAAACTTTTAAATTTGAGTTTGAGTTGAGTTTATTTTTAATTCAAATATACTGAATTTGTTGTTATTTTGTTCAAAATAAAAATAAAAAACAAACGCAAGTGGGAGCTTTTATTTTGTTAACATACCTATAGCTAATATTTAAAGTAAGCATACCTATACTTGTTACATATGCTATTGTGAAATTTAGCTGCTTTTAAATCAAGTATATCGAAGTATAAATGAACTATATATTCCAGAATATATATTATAATACGTTAAAAAATACACTACTCTCTTTTTAAGAAATACTATTATATAGTGCTGAAAATAAGAAGTTTAAAAAACATTGGTAAAAGCAAAGATTAATGTACATTAATCTTTGGTAAAAGATTATATAATTAATAGCTATAATTAATTATATAATCCAATTAAGAATAATATTTTATAAGCAAAATACAGTATATTCTTAGACTTCTGAATGCTATTCTTATTTCAAGAAAATTTTTTCATTCATTTTCATAGATAATAGTGCAGCACCCCGATAGTAAATTGTTATTCCAGTTTTCTTTTATCGACTGTTTCTGTATGCTCCACAAATATTTTTGAAATTAAACATTTACCGTGCGGTGAACGGTGCATCAAAAGTAAAATACACCAACAAAGAAAACATCGTTTACTCTCAAAGAGAAAACCAATAATTTGTTTTTTAATAAGAGTTTTTAAACATCAAACGAATACTGCAATTGCATTCTCATTGTTTGACGACGAACATTATGATCAGGTGCCTCCTAGATCCTTCAAAAGTATAATTATACATTTTTTTTGTCTTAATAATTTTTATCTAGTTAGGACCATATATAAGCTTCCTATTTCTAGCAACAATGCGACCAATTTCAAAGAAATCGATAAGGAGACATTTGACTTAATTAACAAAACCCTTATTTACAAAAAAAAAAAAACTTTAACAATAAATAATACATATCCGTCCTATGTTTATGGAAACTTTTTTTCATAAAATGGCCTGATATATATGACCTTCTTAAATATTGCCGCGTCTTTTTGAAACACCCTGTATTTTCTGTTATGTGCTTATTTTTGCTAAGACTGAAAATAAAGTTTTAATCGGTAAACCTGCTAAACCAGAAACCTTTAATTTATTAATCCTAGTAAGACGTATTACAGAGTTTCTCTTCCTAATTGAAACTTCAAATACCACTATCACCCCAAAGTTTGGAAATAGTTGAGTTATTTGATGTAATAAATTATTTCATCGGCTTTACAAGATTTTATATACCTACCTACCTATTGAGACTGTGAACTTACAGATTTCTAAGAGGATTAAATGGGCATTGGTACAAAAAAATACCAGCGGCGTTCGGTTCTTATTTTGTAGTAATGCTAACACCACGGAAAAACCATCTAACGATATCCGAAAAATATTAGGGTCTGCTTGATCGCCTTCGATGGATCGTGTGTTTTAAAATCTAGTAGTCCCAAACACGAGACATCACCGGAGGCGCATTTCCGGCACAGTCGCTGAAAAAGACACATATAAATGTTTTTCTTTTTCATAAAATTATATAGTTACGCACTTTAGTTAGCAACCTTGAATGATAGGAGGCATTATCTATTACAACTTCCAAATTGGACGGAATGTTCAGTAAAAGTTGTTCGGAATACCAATTTTCAAGAAGCTGTGCCGTCATGTCTTCAAGGTAATCAGCTCAGCTTTGGGCTATATTTTTCAGTGATAACAACAAGGCGCTCTTCACAAAACCGCTATCATTTCCTATAAGTGTAAATTATGTAATGTATTTTACATACAGTTAAATATTCAGGTCAGGTCGTGGGTTACTTTTGGTGAGGCTCCTTTGAAGGGAAATAAAAAATAAAAAAAATAGTTCCCAAATCGCCAATTGAAGAAGAAGAAAATAGATGTGTGTGCCTTTCTTATGCTATCTATTCGCCTAAACAACATACTAATTTACAAAATGCTCTGCTGCCAGACTTTTTTTGAAATTATCGCCACCATCCACAACGTAGGTACTCACTATTCGCGTAAGAGTGTAATTAATCCGAAATGTATTTACACCCAACACATGTGCAGATGCTTAATTAAACACAAACATAACTTACTTCATTTTATTTTTGCTAAAATATTTTAGTTGTTCAAAAAAATCCATATGTCATTCAATTCAATTCATTTAAAATCAATCATCAAGAAATATTAGAGGATCGCGGATGCCACACTTTATTTGACAAATTTCACCATCATCCACCACGTACTCATTATTCGCGTAATACCGAAACCAATCGATCAATCCGAAATCTATTTACACACATTCCTCTTCTTATGATTTTATTATAAATATAGATAAATAGGTTCCATAGCAGCCTAGATGAGCTGGGTGGCTATGATTGCCAGCCAAGGAGTAGATCAATTGAGAGATGCGAGGCAGAGTCTACTAAATTAGCACAGCTTAGCCTCACTTCTTTGTTCAATTGAACTGATGTGATATGGGCAACTGTCGCTCAGTTGCCAACTAATAAAAATGCTGATATTTTGGTTTCGTTCTTCCTTTGCGGCATTGTTGAGGAGAACTTTCCGTTAGGTTTAAGGTTTCAGTGCTGGCACATTCTATGTTTGTGCTGGGGCTCTTTGGATTACCCCTGTTTAAATCTAAACTAATTTTGGCTTGGTGGGGTGCCTTAACCCTCAAATCTGTTGGGGTAGTGTTTGAGTTCGGCTTGACTTGGATACCGTATTGAGAAACCCCCACTTTCTTTCTGAATGGTCTTGTGCCGTTTGATTGCGGACTGGTTTTGGTGGTGGTGATCAGCGCAACTTGCTTCTTGTCTTGTAACTCTCTCTCTCGTATAGCGAGGCTATACCTGACTGTATATCTTAGTGTCGGCAGACGTGTCGGGTGTTGTCACCGTCACTTTGGAGTGGATCCTTTTGGGACCCCTTTGTCATGTTTTCGTGTGGCCGTTATAATTCTACGAGATCAGTAGTTCCTGAGTTAGAATTTATTTTTATTTAATTAATTTATGTTCCAAATCTCTTTTAAAATTACTGGTGTCGAAATA
Source organism: Apoderus coryli (assembly GCA_911728435.2). Taxonomy (NCBI): domain Eukaryota; kingdom Metazoa; phylum Arthropoda; class Insecta; order Coleoptera; family Attelabidae; genus Apoderus; species Apoderus coryli. The sequence goes on along the minus strand of OU452213.1, from coordinate 5,305,604 downwards.
TTTGGAGCAGACACGGGAATTAGAAATATTAAATATATAAATTCACTATCGCGAGGGAAACCAACAAAAGAAGTTTGTCTGTTAAAGTTTTTACTTGAATTATTCGAGTTGCAACCAAATACAGCGCACCTCATTCTAATAATTACCATATCATAAAATAAAAACACTAACACAGAATAAAGTATGCCAGTTAAGAAAGGTATTTTAAAATAATTACATTATAAGTATTGGTTTATAAGAATGAGTGATGACTTACAAAACTACCAGCAACAACAGCCCTACTGACTGATCCACACAATGAGGAGGTAAAGAAGCTCAGAACTGATTTAGACGAGGTGTTCGAGTTGACTTTAAATCTTCAAAATAAAGCTGATGAAGTTGCCAGCCAACCCATATACGCGTTAAATAAACCGTAAAGATTAAAAGATACTACTCAACGGCGAGATTCGTGCCTTTGATCTCTTCCAACACTTTGGAGGGAAGACCCCAAAAAACAGAAGTTTCGTGGTAAGAGGACCTGGCGGAGCTTTTGGAGACGAGTTATTCATGCTATGAGCTGCCAAGTGTCCAACCACTCTCTTCATACTTTACTACACAGAAGTGCAAATAAAAATCCCCCATAACTTCTTGTTGCGTACAAATTTATAACTTTTGCTTTTTTCCACTTTTTCGAATATCGACCAATGAAATTCTCTATTAATGGCGTCGCGTACCGCTTTTGTGGAAAAATATCAATCAGCAAATTTTGTCTATTTAGTAGATACAATACCGATGTTAGAGTGATGAACTTTTATAAATTATTAATCAACGAATAATCGGACCGGATGCAATATTTTTATTACAATATACCGGGTGTGACAATATTTTAACCTGCCGTTGACAGAGAAAGTTAATGCATTTGTCTGCAAAATTCATATTTTGCTCTCAATTAGCAAAAAATATCTAGACTCTGAATATTAAAATTAATACATTTCGAGAAATAATGTACCAACCAAAACTCCTGAAATGATCGTCAATCCAAATACTTTTTTTCCCTGCCACCGTTAATGTTTTTTTGCATTTTAAATTCATGCTTTATACAGACTAAATAGGTCACACAAATTTCACGAATCTGACTATTAGTTTTTTAATTTTTTTGTACGCATTTGACGACATAAGCCATGTAGTATGTACTATAGTAGCATACGTTCCAGGTTGCAATACAAATTGGAGAAATTCGAAAATATTACGTAGAAAAAATTCTCTATTACCCAGACAATGCAACTATTATGCACGTTTTACTGATCATTTGTTATTGTCTATCACTATATATGCGATTTTATATGTGAAGGAATTTCAAAACGAATCCGGAAATTATTTGCAATGCGAACGTCAGTCAAAAACACCAAAGCGAGATTAGGGATGTATGCATCCTCTTCAATCTATTATGATTTTTTAGATATCATCACTGGTACGATTTAAAAATTGATAAATTATGTTTACTCTATGAAAAACAATAGAGGGTTGAAATTGAGTTATGTTAAAGAAATAATATACAGGTAAAATATAATGACATTCTCAATTACACTTAATGCTGACCAACTATTACTTAAATTACAAGATATTCAGTCTACAAATACTATGGAAGACAGTCCACCCTCACAATTCTTTTGTACTACTGAAACTGAGCCAGTCATAGATACCATAGTAATGATATTTTACAAAAAAATGTTCAAAGATGTATGTGGATATCTAATAAAGAAATGTATTTAAATACACTTCTGTGATGTATATACGAAGTACGCTAAATCAGTAGAATCATTACATGAATCTTCGCTGTTTTGCTACTTCATAGCATACGAAAATAGATATTTGTATGGTAATTGAATGATGCCACAAAATTGCTTAAATAAGTTAAATATTATTAATAATTTCATTAATTTAAGCCAAAATGTAACGTTTGAACATCCATGTTCTAATTTTCCAAAAAAAAAATGTGTTACCAAATTATATTTTAGGTTAAGGTTATTTTATACATTGAAATTAATCAATAGAATTTCGATTTTTGGTATGAAAATATGCGTTTTTTCCTGGTATCACTAAAAGAACAACAGGCTATATGAAATAGTTTTTAAATACCTGAAAGTGTGTTTTTTTATTTGGAGAACACACACAAAAACAAATTGACTGCAAACAAATAATAAATAAATGATTCAAATAAAACTCGTCAACTCCACAAACAAATCAATTTACTATGCACAAGAGCACACTCATCTTTCACAAATGGTGAGCTCAACATGTTTAATATCTGATATATTTGAATATTGTAATTTTACGTTCTTGTAGAATCCGTATCGTATCCGCATTTAATTAACCGTCTCGAGACAATGTTCAATTTTTAATGTACCACTGATGATGGGAACAACGTATCCCGAAACATGTATGGTTTGATGAGTGTGCTCTTGAGCATATTAAATTGATTTATTTGTGTAGTTGACGAGTTTTATTTGAATAATCTGATTTGCTCCTCGATATTATATGGACTACTTTAGAATAATAAATAAATGTTTTCGACGAATGTCCAGCTCATTTCCGTTTAGACGTAAGACAATATTTCGATGATATTTTTCCAAGTAGCTGAAGAGGCAGAGGTGGACCAACTCAGTGTTCTGTGGCCTGCTAGATCCCTGGACTTGACACCATTGGATTTTTCTGTCTGGGGGCGGGCTAAAGAGTTAGTTTATACTGAAGAAATCGTTAGTTTATACTGAAGAAATCGTTTATACTGAAGAAATACTATACTGAAGAAATCGTATCAAGAAACCATTTAATAAGAAAAATTCGAGAAGCTTTTCAAGTAACTACCGAAGTAAGACATAGAGCTCGAGCATGTATTAGAAACAATGGTTCTCACTTTGAACACCAATAAAACATATTTCAATAGTTTATTTTGTTTCATTTACAAATTTAGGATTTAAATTTCAAAATCCGAATATCTCGAAAACCGTAACACTTTGTACTAAGCTATGTTTGGCATAAAAGATTCTACATGGTCTGCCCTATCACCTCCCCAAGTCTTTCTATCGACCTTCCAAACACCCTGTATATGGAAACATGAATAAAAGTAAAAAAGTATTTGTTTGTTTTTATAATTAATAATGATGTCATTCTATTACTCCCCTGTTCTTTATCTATCCTGTAATTTCAATAAGACGTAAATACGGATCTGTGATTAATATTAAAAAATCTGCCACCTGCCTCTCACAGGACAATAGAAAGTGGTGGTATTGCTTGATATGATTTAATCAAGCAATAAAAATGAATGTAAGTTTGTAAAAGGTTGTATGCCTCTAAAATGTTTGGTTTTTGAAATCTTGCCACATGAGTAAATTGCATACGGGAATTTTATTACAAGTTTTAAGTTTAAATACATCTATATAGCTAAGATGGCAATGAAAATCAATAACTGTCATTATGACGCTGTCACCAGTTTAAAATTATTAATAACAATGCCGGGGCGTTTAAATGATACACCTAAAGACAATGTGATAAAGTAATATCAAGAACATGAAACACATTTGCCAAAGGCAGGACCCGAAACCATCACAATATTATGCTGTTAAACAAATTATTGAAAAATAGGAGAGCAGGGACGTTCTACTTGCAATTCTTCCTGGATATACCGGGAGCTTTCGATAACGTTCTAACGAATTCAATCCTAGGAGCACTGAGGCAACGAGGCATCAATGCGACCTGCTGCAGGTGGATAAACTGTATGCTTAAAGAAAGAATGGTATGTACCTCAGTAATGGGGGATACATTAATAGCAAAGCCTGTACAAGGGTGCCCGCAGGGGGGAATACTGTCTCCTCTGATGTGAATCCTTGTTATAGACGAGTTGCTAAGAGTTCTGGACAATGAAGGATTTGGGGTTCTGGGCTTTGCAGACGACCTAGTCATACATGTCCAGGGAAAGTTTAATAGCATAGTAAGGGAACCTATGCAACGGTCCCTTGATATTGTAACAAGCTACACTTTGGAACAGGGACTAAGAATGAGCCCGTCAAAGTCAGCAATGATCGCTTTCACCAGGAGGAAGACAACAGAGGGACTAGGACCACTGTACTTTCAAGGTGAAATCGTAAAAATGTCCGGGGATGTAAAGTATTTAGGGGTCACTCTAGACTCAAAGCTTACCTGGACCGCACAACTTAAAAGAACCAGAGTAAGAGCGGAGAGAACGCTTATGTTACTCAGACGCTCTCATGGGAAAACATGGGGAATAAATCCAATGATGATGCACTGGTTCTACACTGCGGTAGTCAGACCTATGATAACATACTCGTCGCTGATTTGGCGTACGAAAACGAAGCCCCAAGGTTACAACTAAACTGGTATCGGAAGGCCAAACAGAACTTAGGGCCTTGGCGGACCACAATAGGGTTAATCTAGTGTGGGTCTCGGGGCACTCGGGAATAGAAGGCAACGAGAGAGCGGATTGGCTGGCTAGACAAGCCTCTGAAACCACATATACTGGCACGGAACCTGCGCTGGGCTTGTCTAAAAGAACGGCGAGGGAACTCCTGAAGTGCTGGGCCAAATGCGAGCACCACAGATATTGGGAACACATTCCCAAGCAGGAGCTTGGGAAGAGGTTTATACCTGGTGCAGTAACAAAACGCACTGAAAAACTGCTATCATTAAGCAGGAGTCAGATGCGAATAACTATGGGACTCCTTACTGGGCATTGCGCTCTGAGGGACCACCTAAATCAGATGGGGCTGTATAACGGGGACCTGCAATGCAGATTGTGTAATGGGGCAGTTGAAACAGCTTACCATGTAATATGAATATGTGAGTGTGTAGTTCTACAACGAACACGACACGCTATTTTTGGGCATGCGCTGATTGCGCCAGCAGATATTGACACCCAACATATTTTTGGGCATGCGCTGATTGCGCCAGCAGATATTGACACCCAACACATAACTGAACTCCACAAGCTAGTGGAGGGTACAGGGCTGCTGGATTGGGTGGCATAATATACGGGGACTTTTCATAATAAGCCCATGAAGCTGCAGTAAAACCGGGGACTTAGGTCGTACGGACCCTTTCAAAAAAAAAAGAGAGAAACTGCGGTAGAGGCAGGTTTATCAAAATCTTCTATTCACAGAATATTACGGAAGCATAAATTTATCCATACGCGTTTTCAATACTCTTGCATCTAAAAGAGGCGGACTTTCCGAGACGAGTGGCAGACCATTCTGTGAATTTATTTTAATGAATAAGTGATTTTTATTACAATTTATAATGCACATTTATTATGCTCAAGTTACTTTCTATCCTATAGGTACTTTAACAACAATTATGGTGTCATTAGTTGAAAATGAGAGTTTCGTTCAGCCCTAAATGGATTACTGTCGCTAGTGGATTCTGTAAGTGCTATAATAATCTACCGTTATCTTGGTTCACATTAGAATGCTTTTAGACTTTTTTATTATTTATTTCGGTGTTTCTGTTATTTTTTTTTTTTCATTTTTGTAATGCAGTTTTTTATTAGAGCGAGAGAAAAACTACTTCTTTTTGTTAAACACATTTGACATTAAGATAGAGTGTCTTGGTAAACCGAATGCAACAGAGCTCGTTTTAGTTTTTTATTCGTTTATTTATTTTTGGAAGTATTCGCTGTTAATCCTTAGTATTAACACAAAATTTCATAAAATCCAAGAATCAAGAAGAGCTTCACTATATTATTCACCCATTGTTATCCCGAGTATTATCCATTCATATACTTACTGTTACGAACAAATTATATACATGTTTGTCCAACTAGCTCAGAACACGATAATTACTCAAGACTGGCTTCTATGAATTGTAGTAGGTTCGGTAAATAAAATCCGGAAGTCAAACTATGTATTATGTTATATGTAAATGAATAACAAATTAAAATAAACTAAACCCAAACAAAGAACAATAAATGAATGTTTGAGATTGTTCGAGCTACTGCTTTCGAAACATGTTTCACATAAAATAATTTTTGGATGAATAAATTTGTGGAGGTGACGTTTGGTTTGCTTTGTTTTCATTTATTTATATTTTGGTTGTTATTTTTATGTTTTAATTTTGCGTCATTATTAAGCAAAGCAGAATTGTCAAACCCTCAAACACTAAATTGTCAATTAGTATAAGCAAGATTGCTAAATTAATTTCACAATTTAATAACAACTGCATGTGCATACAGCTCGACAACAACTCAGATGAGCATATAAAATAACGAATACACATATCATAACTTGGTATAACATTTTTGTTATTACCCGACCGTTGTTTAAATTACATGGCTGCTACGAATATTGCTACATTTTCCGGTCCCAATGCTTATTTCGGGTACAAGTGCAGTTTTGCCGTTGTCAAACGTTAGAATAATAATTATTTCATGATGACTAAGCTTTTCGAAATTATCCACAAACAACGCAAATTTGGTTAATTATATAATATATAGATGGAATTTCACATCAAGCTAGCTCTTGCTTGCAATAGCTTGAACTGTAATTACATATTCATATAGATTATAAATGTAATATTCGTTAATGAATTTATGTCAGTCTCATGTTATCCCAGTGTTGAATAACGCACATAAAACGAATAGAGGTTCCAATTCTTTTCTTTCTTTCATTTTAGCATCTGCAGCTAAAAATATCACATTTATTGGAAAATATCTCCTAAGGGGATGTTAAGGTTTTTTTTTCAATGTATTGCAAACAGTTATTTAAAAACGAATTTGAAATTTCGTTCACGTTTACATCTCAAGGATATTTTGAGCAAGTTCTTGGTCGATATCTACAGAGTGAAACATTTTTGGAGGTTGATTCGGAAGCTGTTGTACAGGAACTCCTATAACAGTAGTGTAGTGACCCTACTCTGTTGCGTGCGAAATCGCATGTAGCAAGTTTTGCTTCGATTCAAATGAAGAGAGCTATTTCCAAACCATTCCGAAAGAGAGTCGATCACATTCTGGCATTTAACTTCCAACTGGAATTCCGTGTTACTCTCTGTGGTGACCAGAGCTGTAATGTCATCGGCATACTCAAGCATCCGACACGAAGCCAGGCAGGTCGTTAGTGTATAAGAGAAATAGCAAAGGACCAAGCAAGGAGCCCTGCGGCACCCCTAGACGAATAGGAGACATAGAGGGTCTAAAGCTCCGGCAACATTCAGACACAGTCGAATGGGACACCTCTACGTACTTAGTGCCTGCCCACGTATTTCACAATTACTTAATCTTTCTAAAAGTAAGTCGTGTTTGACACAAAGGCTCTGGACAAGTCACAAAATATGACCGCATCCAAGACATCAAAAACCTCCGACAAAAAGGATTGCAGTGCCGTCAAAGTAGATCGATTAGAACGGAACCCGTGCTGATTCTCGCTAAGTACGCCATATTTAGTTAACAAATTTTCTAGTCTGTTCTGCATACAATATTCAAAAATGTTTGAGAAGCTACTGACCAGGACGGTAATTTTCATGTTGCATTTACCGTGTTTTTTGTGACCGGGTATCACCTTTGATAGTTTCAGTTTACATGGAAAAACGCCCTGAACAAAAGAAACATCTATTATGTGCGTCAAAGGAATAGCAACAGCATCAACACTTGCCCGCAGCAATCTGCAGGGCACTTCGTCAGGTCCCGACGACATTTTGCTTCTTAATTTAGTTTTGGAAATATTCGCTGACCCCATAAAGCAACCACCAACACATAGACGCGCCGATACTCCCTTAAGCGGGACTGCCTATATTTGGAATGGGCTTGTTTAACAAAACAAGACTTAAAATCCGAGAGTTTGTCTGTCAACCACTATACTTTCACCAGACGGCCGTTTCGTCGATCCACGACTCATCAGTGGTGATCGGTCAGTAGTTGACAGCCAAACTCTCGTAAATAATGAGGTATATACCCCACACGGTACAGATATGTAAAAGGATGTGTTTGGCGACATCTAGTTTTCGTTGGTAGTACGCTGAGTGAACAACAGTTCCTATATCGGCTGCCTGGGAGGTCGCTGACCCCATGAAGCAACCAACAACACATATACGCCCCGATACTCCCTTAAGCGGGACTGCCTATATTTGGAATGGGCTTGTTTAACAAAACAAGACTTATATTCCGAGAGTTTGTCTGTCAACCACTATACTTTCACCAGACGGCCGTTTCGTCGATCCACGACTCATCAGTGGTGATCAGTTAGTAGTTGACAGCCAAACTCTCGTAAATAATGAGGTATATACTCCACACGGTACAGAGATGTAAAAGGATGTGTTTGACGACATCTAGTTTTCGTTGGTAGTACGCCGAGTGAACAACAGTTCCTATATCGGCTGCCTGGGAGGTCGCTGACCCCATAAAGCAACCGTGGATCGACGAAACGGCCGTCTGGTGAAAGTATAGTGGTTGACAAACAAACTCTCGGAATATAAGTCTTGTTTTGTTAAACAAGCCCATTCCACTTATCTATTTACTTATAACATTAAATTGATACTGTTATTTATTTTTTATTATTATTTGTGACAATATTATTATATAAAAAATCAAGGCGATGAAGGATTTAGAAACAACAAGCAAGTTTATATTCTATTGAAAAATTGAGTCAGGTATGTAGGAAAATCAGTATGAAATGCTCTCTCAGTTTCCACTATAGAAATAAATATAATAAACCAAAAATACAACAAAATTATGTGTCGTATTTCCCTTGTGGTATATGGCAGCAGTTCATAACGAAAATAAACTAAATCCATATGCGAAATGTTTTCAATTGGAATGAAAATTGGGGTAGGTAATATACGTACGTTAAATATTTATTTAAGTTAAATGAAAAGCTATCGATATATTTTTATATGTCAATTTTGTTTGTATGCTAAAACTGATATGAAATCATCAACATATCGACCATTTTAATAAAGCAGAATTTTTATTTACCGATGAAAAATATATTTTTATGTAAAAATATGATGCTTTAATGTAAAACGCATACTAATATGTAATGCAAATAATACGTTTTAGAGGCAGTTTCCATCCATTTCGCATGAGTAATGTTTCCGGTTAAATAATGTTATACTCAATGGCGAATTTACACGGAGCCAGTAGCTAAAGACAGCACCTAATTAAAGCAGTGTCTGTCTATACAGAGTTTAGTCCACATTCAGCTGTTGCTACATTAAAATGGCCGCTAATAATCGCGAATGTATTTGATTGGCAGTAAAGGAAAGTGGGATAATGCGCGGAATCATTTATGGAATGTACATTTTACTTTCAAGCTCAGGGAAACTATTATGAAGGCTCTAAAATTGAGATAAAGACAGATATAACCATTTTGAAGTCCCCTGAGACGATTAAGACAATTTTCAGCTGGAAGTCTGTCTGTTTGTGTAATTGTTGTGAATGTGTGGAGATTGGAAAACTATCAATAACCGTGCTGGCCAGCCCATCAAACCAACCATCGAACATTAAGGTAAGTCCTTAAGGTCCGTTTATTGGTTATTTATCACGTATAAATTAAATCTTCTTCTTCTTAAAATGCCGTACACTTCTAGTGCGTTGGCGACTATCTCATCATAATAAGGGTCCTTGCTTCCGCAGCGCGACAGAGCTCGCCCGTATTGCTAATGCCTGTCCAGTTCTTGATGTTTCTCAACCAGGACATCTGTTTACGTCCTACTCCTCTCTTCCCTTCAATTTTTCCTTGGAGATTTATCTGTGGTATTTTGTACTTTCCTCCTCGTAGTATGTGGCCCAGGTATCCAATTTTCCGCTTCTTGATTATGTTAAAAAGTTCTCTTTCGCATCCCGCCCTTCTAAGAACGTCTTCATTTCGAACTCGGTCTACCCACGATATACGTAGCATCCTTCTTAGACACCACATTTCAAAAGCCTCAAGCTTGTTTATCGACTGGATCTTCAGAGTCCATGTTTCCATTCCATATAACAGGATGGACCAGACGTAACACTGCACCATTCTGCATCTTAATTTGAGGGACAATGTCAGGTTGCAAAGAAAGGGTCTTAGGCTTGTGAAAGCTTGCCTCGCTTGTTGTATGCGACAGCAAATTTCCTGTTCGGGATTCCATTGTTCATTTATGTTGGTTCCAAGGTATTTAAAGTTTTGCACTCGTTCAATAGGTTGGTCTTCCAAGTTTAACACAGCATTTTGAGGAGGGTTTCTGCTTACTATCATGTACTTTGTCTTTTGTATGTTTATTTTGAGAAATTAAATCTACAACTGCCTATATGGTCCATATTTTCTCTCAAGATCTGGGTTATCACAATACAACACTCTAAACTAAAATGAGTTTAGATTCTTTTTTTTTATCGGTTCCTAGGTTAAGTCGACAATCATCGCATGTGTACCCTGCAGCTGATTCTTAACCTGAACGTTCTGAATGAACCCATACTGAACATTTTATGCAACGAAACAAAAGCTCCCTATCCTTTCCAAATTCGTTGGCTACAGGATGTTGTGGGATAATATCGCGTACTGTGCAATATTACACTATATCGACCTTGTTTTGGTTTTCTAACAACAATTCCTTTATTTACGTACGAAATTAAATAGTAGACATAGGCACAGTTTAAATAGTTAATATTCGCTGACATATGGATAGATCCCTGAATTATGGTAGAAAACCATTTGCACATAGGAAAGATCGATAGTTTTAGAATCTACACTTACCTCGCATATTTCTTAAGCGCTGAAAATATTTCGATTTACTGTGGCCAACTAAATACGCCCAGCAAGCTGACACCCGGTGAACATAGTTAGATGGTTAAATGGTAATGAAATGACCAACTCGCTGACAAGAGAAGTTTATAATTATTTTCCAAATACATGCGATGACCAAAACTTTTGGAAAAATTAATATAATTAAAAATTATCCAGGTTTGGGGGGGTTGGAGGAACATGTATAATGTTCTTGCCCAGTTGTAGCTTGAACTAGATTCGTAACATATCGTGAAGTAGACTTTCTACCAGCGAGTCTAAAAGAATGCTCATCTAGCATAATAATTGACTTCGTTAAGAAGATTAATCAACTGGGTGAAATGTGAATAAGTAGGAGTCACTCGACCCTCGGGTGGTCACAGTCCAGGAGAAACGTTGATCTGAATCGACCTACTGAAGGGTTTAGTAAAATTATCTACTCAATCTACAACAACAAAAGTAGTCTGTCATCAGATTCCACTATAATATGTAATTTGTCATTGGAATACCCAGTATAACTCTAGATAAACTCTATAATCTGAACTTTAATAACTAGTAGTTGGCAAACTAGCGTCGAAAGTGTAAAGTTTTAGTTACCGATATTCTTGCCAGAAAGTTATATTATTCAAAACTTTTATGCTTTTATGACTCTGGCGACTTTTAAACGATATTCGCAGATATTGCTTTAGTACTGTTTAAAACTTGAAAATGCGACAAAACATCTGTATCAAAGTTTAAATTAAACAAAGCGCATGTAAGTAGTAAATGTTAATACAGATGAAAAAAGTTATCCACATTGAAACAGTTGAGCAATATTTAAGTACCTACTCATATACAGGTTGATTTTTGCAGACCATCCATTAGAAGTTTTCTAACATAGCGATGGACAATCAACTTTGAGGACGTTTATCGTTTAGTTGATTTGAATTGAAAGCTAAACGGTGCCTCTTAATCTAATACAATCCCAAAGACTAGAAAATAAATATAAGACCTTTCACTCATCCCCTCCACCCTGATCAAAGAAGCGATACCGCTTTCAGGGGCAGTCGGGAAACCTACAGTGTTTCGTTATGAGCTGCATTTATTTGTGACTCTGTTTAAGTCCTAGCCGCCAACCAACGACCGATAACGTGCGATTTTCACCATTCTTACCACCAAAAGTTGTTCTTATCCAATCAAATTCTAAGAAACAGGCGCTAAACCCTTAATAAGTTGACAATGACAACAAACTGTCACTCAAGTAATGTCACTCAACACAGCCTGCGTCTAGATAGAAAAACATCTCCACAGTGAAGACACTGCTCTGTCAAACTGAAATAACTAACACATGCACGGCGGAATACAACATCGGTAAGCCAATCCACCGAAACATTATGTCCACTGACAGAACAAACTGCATTACGAACACCATTAAATAGCAAATTAAAATAGTGAACTACTTCCTGTAAAAGGAACTGACTATCGAGCAAGTGATATGAAATACTCAAGTGTCATACGAAATACTTAAGGTGACAGAAATCAGCTGAGTGTTGTAAATTAATTCAAGTAATTCAAAGTGAAAATATATAACCTACACGTTACGGTAAACAATAATAATAAAGCAGAAATTAGGCCGGGGCGGGTGGTCTAGTAGTTAGGCACACTAGACTGGAGCAAACCGTCCCGGTATGTAGTTGGTTTGAACCCCGGACCGACTGCATTTAGTTGCTCATTAGGCTAAGATATAATGTACACACATTAAATATTACAGAAATAAAAACTGAGCTGGCTGTATGCAACAAAGGTTGCGAGGCCATAAAAGTTGGTCTCGCTTATGCGGTACTAACTTAAAAAAAAAATTAGGCTTTCACGAACTCTAATACTCAATAATACGCTAACGAAAATTAAACACTGAATATATTAGTCAAAAAAATCGGGTAAGAAAACGGTAACACTAGTTACAGTGCCACTGTTTTGTGTCATAGCCGGGAATTAAATAAGGTATAGTAAACTATACAATTGTGTGGTTTCTAGGACCAAAGTCCTGGGATCCAACACGAAAAGAACCCAGCATAATTATAGCATATGCCAAACTGAAACCTTAACCTAACATATAGTTTCATTACAACGATACCACCGCCGTCGTATGCTCCCAGAATGGAAGTGTATGATTCGGAGCTTCCCCAAGAGTGTCAAACTCGACTTTCAGCCACTCAGAGGCATATGACCAGGCAACGGTCTTGCAAGAGAAGATATTAAAAGACAGGTATGTGACCCGAGTTAAGCAGCGGGAGGCCTCGTTCACATACCCTCCGGTTGTAATGCCCCAGGAAGACCTTCATAGGGACAACCCCAATCCGAAACCACACATTTCCCCACGGTAGCACCGTTCCAACGAACAGGACAACTGAAAAATAAAGAAACCAAAACATACGACACAAGATAGTTAATTTTTAACGTTAGCGATATTATCACAGATTCGATGTTAGACTGCAACTATTGGTAATGATCATTCCTAGACCAGATATACCATTTAAAATATCCCACCCGGAATAGAATTCAACATTAAATCCGCATGAATTCTATCAAGTACCCAAAATATTACGACAATTACAATTACAATCCTGGACTCAAGAAAAAGATTTATGAGGGCTCCACCATAAGTAGTAAGTATAAATTTTATTTTGTAAATTTTTTAAATAATTATTTAATAAATATTTTCTGTTTTAGGGATTCACTTGGCATGCAAAAGGATGAAAGGCAAAATTAAATCTAACCGCACACCATATACAGGACCGTACTAAGAATATTTATGTCTTGAAACAAGTAATGCAATTTTTATACAGGTCATATATTTTGGATTAGGTTATATCTTGCCGGGAAAGTTTTGGGGTGACACAACCCATTTTTTATATTCCTTTGTGTTTCAACTGAAAATAATTTTTATCTTTTTAATACCAACACAGCATTAGCATAAGTGTTTGCAAAAGTTGAAGATTTATTCATTATTTAAAAATATTTTCCTTTACTAATTACGGCACAAAAATTGCGAACACCAGTTTCTTTCGAAATATTAGTAATATCATTTCATTTGACGTACCTAAACAAATTTATGAAAACAATCAAAAATGTAGAATACAGTCTTTATGAGAGTTGTTACCTTTTAGGCCTATTACAACAAATGCCCCATTTTTATTCTAATTTACATCGAGACAAAGAACCATAAAAGAAAATGAGCTTAAAACTTTTTGCGCAAAATTATACCAACGAACTAATACAAACAGACATTTAAAAAACAGCCGGCGCGCTTCGAGCAATACGAGCCAAAACATTCATTCTAAATAACAAATAATGCGAGTTTTACAGGTTTGTTTCGATATGGGTGCAACTAACACTGGTTTCGAGTTGTGCTATTTTATGACTAAAGTTTGAGAAATTTTCACATGCACATAAATAATAATACACAGATGATATTTTATGAGTCCTTTTTATCTATGTATATTAACTACAGTAAATAACTTATAGCGAACAAATCATAGACTAGAACTACCCTTATATTGTGGGAACTTTTTTTATTTGAAGTAGTTTATTTATAATTATACTGCGGCCACTCTAAAAAGTTGCGAACGGCAGCTCTTTATCTAGTGGCATTTTGCCTTGGATGAAACTCTGCTTCTTTTGAAAGATGTTAAAAAATTGTCGGGCGCCACTTATTTATTTAAGAGTAAAATAAGAAACCTCTGGAAATTAAAAAATACGCAAATAAAGAAAAACTTGTCGAAAAGAAAACAAGAAATTAACAAATTACACTTTCAAGTTTAAATAAAATTATGAAATGAAACTCAACTTGACAAATATTTTGTAAGCAAACTTCCTTTTTAGTAATTGTAGAGTATGTTAAATTTAAATTTTCATAGACTAAAATATTGAATATTACGGATTAGTTATTTATACTTTTGAAATGGGCTTGTTTAACAAAACAAGACTTAAATTCCGAGAGTTTGTCTGTCAACCACTATACTTTCACCAGACGGCCGTTTCGTCGATCCACGACTTATCAGTGGTGAGCGGTCAGTAGTTGACAGCCAAACTCTCGTAAATAATGTGGTATATACCCCACACGGTACAGAGATGTAAAAGGATGTGTTTGGCGACATCTAGTTTTCGTTGGTAGTACGCCGAGTGAACAACAGTTCCTATATCGGCTGCCTGGGAGGTCACTGACCCCATAAAGCAACTACTGTTAAACAAGCCCATTTCAACTATAGGCGGTCCCGCTTAAGGGAGTATCGGCGCGTCTATGTGTTGGTAGTTGCTTTATGGGGTCAGTGACCTCCCAGGCAGCCGATATAGGAACTGTTTGTCACTCGGCGTAGTACCAACGAAAACTAGATGTCGCCAAACACATCCTTTTACATTTACACTTTTGTTTTTCTTTTTTATACCTTTCTATACTCAACCTATTTACAAAATCTAAATATTCACATTTAAGAAAAAAACGAAACTAAAATCCTGACCTTTTAATTTTCACTGGATGGTGTCTCGAAATAAAACGCTAATCTTATATAATCAAATTATGATTTTGTTTATATTTTTGTTACATAGAATAATATATTTATTTTAAGTTAATAAAATACATTGTCTACAAATGGCGAGTGATCACAAAAATATTTAATTTTTCAGCATCGATGTAATTTTTAAGAACTGTTATTTTCTATATTGAAAATTCTACATAAACCACTGCAGATGAGAATTTTATGTCTCGAAACATGTATGCTTTTATGATTCTAATTTGAACAAAATTATATAAGATTTATATGTGGAGCAGATGTATTTTCAATTATCCTTAAGAGATAAAATGGACTAAGACTATAATATAAATTATTCATCACTAAAATTCAAGGCACTAACATTCAAACAAATACAGTCGAACCTCTATACAGTGATCCTGATTTTTTAGAAAATATTCTTTTCATCGATGAATCAACTTTTACTAGACAAGGTATGTTTACTAGGCGGAACCGCCTAAGTGTATACGATATTTTTAAAGGAAATTTGAATAGTGATGTTTATACTATGCATTTTTGGATAATCCTTTATTTCCGCTATTGGAAGATTATTTGCCTCTTGATCTCCGAGGAAATATGGCTTGCTAGGTATGGTGCTCTACCTCATTTCAGTAGACAGGCTAGAAGATGGCAAAACGAACATTTTCCAAATCGTTGGATTGGTCATGGTGCTAATGCTCCTATACGTTGGCCACCACCAAGGTCCCATGGCCTAAATCCCTTGGATTTATGTGTGGTGTTTAGTTAAGAAAAACTTATATTCAACGAAATAAATTCCATTAAAGGATTTCGAGCGAGAGTTGAAAATAATTGAAGAATGTTAACTTAAGAACAATGGATTATGTTTTCACTAGAAAAAGCTTACGACTATGCATTCGTGAAAATGGTGGGCATTTTGAACATTGAATGTAAAACCTGTATTATTGTTTTTTTTTTAAAATTAGTTTTATGTTATTCGTTGTCTTTTTTTAATTGTTTCCTTTGTATTTTCTCTGTTAATGTTAATTTAAAAGCTTTTTTAAATTCAAAACAATTGAGAATATTTTCCCCCATAGATATTCTGAAGCAATTTTCCCTGAGGTAGTTCATACTCACTCATGATAATTATTAATTCTTTAATTTTAAAATAATTTATTAATTCTGTCAGGATTACTTTCTAAAACCTCAAATGACAACTCCCAAACTAGTAATTTTTTTGACTTTCATGCAGTTTTTTTTTGAGAAATTGTAAAAAACATTATCTTTGTCCAAACAATTAAAAATATACGTAAAAAAATGTTTGGAGTCAAACTAAGTGGCGACGCTCCTGTACAAAATATAAAAAATTTGTGATAGTGACCTTTAATGATCAAAGATATTTGTGGTCCTTCGGTATTATCTCTAAAGATAATTAAAAAAAAGAATATTTTTGCCCCTTCTACAGGGCCATATCTTCTTAAGGAGGCATTTTCGGACATACGTTTCACAAACAAAACTAATATTATACTAATCTATTCACTCTAGAAATTTTAGGAACGTTTGTTGAAAGACCCTGTATAGTATTTATTTATTTATTTAACAAAAACTCAGTTGGCATTAACGAATTTTGCACACCTCAATTTAAAAATGAGAATAAAATCATCTCCGCGTACATCGCATTTTACCTCATTAACATATATTAGTTTAATTAAACAAATTACCAAATAGTGGAAAAAGTGTTATTGTATTAAATATATGTATACAAAATTTATGATTTTAAAATTTAAAATAAAATTATTAACAATAGACGGTAATAATAACTAACTAAAATGAATGAGATTTATATTCGAAACTACATTGCACTCGCATTTAACATTCATGAAAATGTTAATTACGTGTAAAAATAAACATTTAAAATGAAATATGCCTAGACGGTATTTCATGCGGTAAGCCTGAAAATGTTTTATTGTAACTCATGTTAATTAGTAAAATTAAAATTTGACTATTATTGTGGTTTATTTTTCATTTAAAAACTTACTAAAGTTAATTAATCAGAACCACGTCCGCTATCACAAAAAAGTTAAACATAATATAATAAAAATCTGGTCTCATATATAAAAAATAGAACAATTAATTTCCCGGCCCAGGCCAACTCTTGTAACCACTTTAATTGTTCACTCCTGATACGAGTAGGTACTATCTGGTGCTTCAGAACATATTCCAGATAATATTTTTTTAAGTAATCCATATTCGAAGAGGAGAGAAAAAACGACTGTTCCACAAAGTTTATATATATATCTTCAAACTTTTGACAAAGGAAGTTCTTTATATCTAGCCAGACATGATTCGGAATATATTATTCCATCATCAGTGGCATTATTATATAAATCTTTCAGGTTATGTTAACTCAAAGATGTATACAAACATCCTATGGAAATTTTTTTTTGAAAATCAGAACATAAAAGTATTTAACAAAATGAAAGCAAATCTAATCATGATAATTATCAGTTAAGTATTTTTTTTTTTAAATGACAAAAGTTAAATCTCTACAAAAATAAATTCAATAGAAATTTATAAATATTTTCCAAACATTTTTCGGAACTTACAGCAGTTCCATCATCAGTGGCGACAAGAGAAACTTACACAATTAATGTTCCAGAAATTTCATTTTTCAATTTCTGTCGAGGTGATTTAAGTAATATCCAATTAATTTAAAAAAAAAACAAGATCTATACAAAGAACCTTAAATAATAGAATAATGTTAGTTTTTTCTTGATTTCGTTATAATATTTTTGATAATACAAGCAACAACCAAGAATTTCCATAAAAAGGACCTCAATAGAAATTCCTGGAACATTAATTTTGTTTTCTTTTTTCTATTGAATTTATTTATGTGAATATTCGATTTATTTGTCATTGAAAATATACAATTCCACTTAAGAATGGACTATTTTGTCGAGTTTAGTGTTGTTTTTATTTTGTTATACTGAACTTGAGAAAAAATTTCCATATGATGTTTGTATACATGTTTTAACATAACCTGAAAGATTTATATTATGATAATGCCACTGATCCTACACATACCATTACGGGTAACCGAGTCGAACGCCTTGACAAAGTCTATAGAGGATTTTGTTCGCGTGACTTTTCCTGTATTTGCTTGGCACTAAATATCATGTCGGCTGTACCCCTGTTAGGTCTAAAACCACATTATGTTTCCGGCAAGCAGTCTTCCGAGAGTGGGAGAAGACGATTGGAAAAAATTATTGCAAGAACCTTTCCGGCAATAGAGGAGGAGGAGAAAGATACCACAATAGTTTTCACTTACGGATCTATCCTCTCTCTTTAATATAGTGATAATTGAGGCATCTCACATTTCAGCAGGCACGGCTTCTTCGGTGTTCCATAGTTTGGTTCTTAGAACATGAGAATGTTCCAATATCACTAGTCTTCCTTTTTTAATAAGCTCAAGAGATATGCCAACAAAGCCAGCTGCTTTGTTGTTTTTAAGTTGTCGAATAGCTTCATCAACTTCTTGGAAGGCAGGTACATCTCCGAAGTGTTGATGTGTTGCATTGTCGACATTTGTGTTCCTGTTTAGTAGTTCCTGAAAATGTTCCTTCCACCGGGTCCCTGGTTTCCAGTGGGTTAAGACTCTGTGCAGAGGAGCCGTAAATAGCCTTAGTGACATGAAAGAAAGCTCTGGTGTTGTTGCTATCGGCTAGTTGTTGCATTTTGCTCGATTTAGCCGTCCACCACAGATTCTTCATATATCGAGTTCTTCGCTTTACTTCAGACTGCGCCATTTGAAAGAGACGCTTCTTCTGTCTTGAGTTGTGCTCATTTTGCCAGGTGATGAATGCTTTATGGTTAGTGTCTATTAGTCTTTGTATGTCTTCATCATTTTCGTCGAACCAATCCTCATGTTTTTGTCACACATAGCCTAGCGTCTCCTCACCAGCAAAGAGCATGACGGACCTAAATAACCACCAGTGTTCTTCATTATCATGCGGATATTCTTCCGTGAGCTTGTCCTGCATATGTTGTTGTTAAACTTTCGCTTTTGTTTCCTTCCCTGTTGTTGTCGTTTTGCAGGTAGATGTAGGGTCATACTGGATCGCATATGTCGGTGATCATGTAACCATTTTGAAATTAGCGAGTATTATGTACATTCAGTAAGAATACTAATTTTACAGCTCAAACCAAATGAATTCCAATATGCCATTCAAATTGTTACGGTTCGAATCAAGTTTTACGAGCGGTTTCAAATAAAGAAGAACAAACAAAGAATATCAACTTGAATAATAACAGAATCAAATTATCAAATGAAAGAAAGAAACAACTAAATAAGCTTTATTAATCTGTATTAAAGTAATGCAAAATTACTCACCTTTTATAATTCTGGATCTCTGCTGGTCACCCACTTTATTTAAAAGGAAATATTTAATTGGATGACCCTTTTGTCAATAATTTAACGAAAACTTTATTAGAAATAAAACGCGAAATTTTGGGCTAAAAACAACCAATTTAATAATTAAAACTAATAAAGAAAATTAATAACAAAAAAGAAATAAATATGTATAAATTAAAGAAAAAGAATAAAACAATTAAGCGATAATGAAAATTTAGAAGAAAATCTTAGTTATTACTTGTACAACTTAGAAATAGGAAAATTAATATAATTACGAATAATTATATTAATTCCTATACGAAACTTTAATCACAAAAAACTGAATTTATTTCAATTGCTAAAAGAAATAACTTTAAATCTTTATAAAAACTGATTAAAACAAAAAGGCCTTCAATTAAAAGAATAACAAAACTTACGGAACTTTATACAATTCACTATTTCAGAATAACATGAAATGGACTAAATCTTTCCACAAAAACTAGAAAATAATTCTTAACTGAAAAATCTACTAAGTCCAAAAACAAATTAAAATATTTAATTTAACTTTATATAATTTTAAAAAAACACATCTTGACTGAACTAAGGCTAGAACGGGTATAATCTTAAAGTCCTAATGCCTTTCCAAAACTCCTCATAAAAATCACATACAGGTAATACAGAATGAAAATAGCCAATCAGAAAAAATGAGCATTTTTACAATATACAATACAATATACTCCAATCACAAAATACGATACATTTTTATTTGTATGTCGACTTAAATAAAGGTTCTTGATACTTAGGTATCTTATGTTGAAGTTCGCGACTGGAAAAACCCATTGTTTTTTTATACGCCCATTATATATATTATTTGATATGGGAAACCGTGACACCCTCCAACCAGCTTTTGTATAAAATAATAAATGTTCGACATTTAATTTACATGAAGTTGTTTTGATGGATCAAAAGTGAGACCACTCAATAATTGAAACATCTGGTTATCTTTTCTAATATATGCTTTTATCTTTGGGCTCACTCATAAACATAAACTCAATATTCTCGATTAGAAAAAAGGTTGTTCTTTTAGGTGTTGCAATTAATAGTACCACACTGCAGAAGATAAACACCTGATTTTTGGGTCCATGGAATAGGAGATTCGCTGTTGTCGAGAAGACTACCTATGGTGTGGCATGTTTTAAAACAGACTTGAATGTTGGTAGATGAAAAAAGTTTTTTAATTGAATACATTAATGGTCCGATATAAGTGATTGCATGATATTTGGTTGTATTAACTGTGTCATTCAAGGTAAGGCTGGCGAAAGTGTGCTTAATTAGATGTTTATAATAGATTTTGGTGATGGTAGAGATTGGATAGTGGTTAGACTTGGCAATATAGTGAATGCTTGATAGCTCATTGTTAAAATAATCCTGGGACGTTGGGATGTTAAAGAGACGGTTGAAATAAGGTTCAAAAGCAGAGAACTTGTGTGTAGATGGATGGTTGGAATAGTAATCTATAACACAACGACAAAATACTTATATATTTTCAAAATCTTTATTGTAATGATTTACAAAAAGGACTTTTCACCTTAAATATTGTATTACAGTGTTCGCAGAATGATATAGTAGATTTCAAGTTTCAATTATATTTTATTTAAAAACTATCACATAAGTAAAAAAAAAATTTCACAAAATGGTAGGTAATATGACAGCAATGTTAAAAAACGCTCAACTCTAATTTCCTTTCTGTATTATAGTGTGTATACATGTTTGAATGTACAACAAGCCAATATAATGGGTAAGATTTCTTTGTAAAGTTGTAATACCACTGAAGATGGAACAGTAAAAGTTCCGAAACATGTTTGGCTAATTCGAACGTATATATGAAGTATTTTGTGGAGTAGACGCCTTTTATTTATAAATATTATTTATTTGTTATGTTATGTTATCCTCTTTAGACAAAATTATGCACCTTTTTCTTTCTAAATTTAATATCGAAACTTTTCATTATTATGTTGCGTCATTATTGCAAACAAAACATTTTATTGTCGTATTTAATTACACCCTTCTAGATATAATAAATGTAATATATATTTATACACGCAAATGATGTCTTTATGTGGTTTGCTAACTAACTAGTCCACAATACGTACATATAGCTTATAACAGTTGCAGCGTTCTGTTGTCTCCAAATAATGGGACCGATACTACGTGGTTTCGTACGTTTTATTAACAAATTTAGAAAATGTATATCCGTCGCCTTAATATCAATTATATCCGCTATAGAGATAACATGCCTTATTGGCAAACAAGTTAGTAATTTTATTTGGCTAAATCCATCTTTAAAACTGGTTGACTATTGTTCGCAGATTTTTATAACTGTAGCAACGATAACAGCGATAATATGTTTATATATGTCTGATAAAATCTCAGTAATAAACTCAAAATTGCAACGAATTAATAACGACTTCTACAGAGTTAGTAAGAGTAGAGTGGTTACTAAGAACACACCTAGAAAGCTTTTTATTTTAAATTTGATAGCGAGTACTGTAGTAATTTTTGAATATTATTTGTGTCTGCATGATGTTGGTTGGAAAAAAGGAAAATACTTTTTGTCGAAACCAATGCAGTACTATTTTGGCATTTCATCCGTTTTATATTTATTGTGTTATTATATTCTCTTGATGACTGCTATTTTTAAACAAATTAACGACTGTTTGGAAGCAAGAATTATTAAGAGTTGCGAAGAACAACTACATTTTAAAAACCGGCAAAATGAAATAAATATTTTAAGAAGAAATTACAACTTGCTGTGTGATGTAATAGATGACTTCAACAGTTTTTGTGGTATGGTAATGATGTTTGACGTTGTAGCAATCGTAATGATTTACTTGCATAGCTTTGTTGGTTTGGTAACATATTTTGTGATGGCGCCTGGGATTATTGATCGCGCTATAAAAATACATACACCTATTGTGATATTTAGTTGGTTGGGCAATGTGCTGGTAAGTAGCGATTATGTTTAAAAAACTTTTGTGAAATACCGAATTCGGAAAACTGCAAATCAATATCTTGAACTGTTGACAAGATACAGGGTCGATTTCCATTTTGTGCATTTTTGACGTTCCTCCCGTAACTTCACTATTTATGAATATGTTTGTTTTTTTGCAAACACTTTTTTAAAAGGAATCCAACGGTGTTTCTAAATTTTTGTTGTAATAGTTTTGATGCTATACATAAACTTATTTTCAGTGACGAAAAATAAAAGTCAAATCCCACCAAATAAATTTAGTAGATACTCGTCAATAGCATGAAACAAATTAAACAAGATATTGTCACACCCGGTATATTGTAATAAAAATATTGCATCCGGTCGAACTAGCTATTTTATGCTGATTAATAACTATTAAAAAGTTCATCAAAGTTTATAGAAGTTCATCACTTTAGCATCGGTATTGTACCTAATAGACAAATTGCAAATTCAACAAAAAACGGTCCGACCGACGCTAAGAATAGACAATTGCATTGGTCGATAGTCGAAAGCGTGGAGTGGAATTTAGCTCAATTAGTTGAAGCGTTTAGGCGTTATCGTGGAAGAATACAGACACACACACTTCCATCTGGAAACGGTCGTAATCGTTTCAGGGAAATTCAAAATGGTTATATCCATTTTTGCTCAAATTTTTTTAGAGCGTTCACAATAGTTTCCCTATATTTCGGGAAAGTTATAAAAATAATTCATAAAGTTTTCTCAAATTATAAATGTTTGCCGCTGATGATGATCTCAAAACATGGCTGTCTGAAAAAATAACTATTGACGATTTTCTATTAAATTTATTTGGTGGAGATTTGACGTTTCTTTGTCATCGCTTAAATTATAACTCCACTTAAGAATTGAACTACTTTTTCAATTAAAACTTATTTTTTTCTTATAGACAACACTGTATAATTTTCCATATTAAGTTCTCTTTTCAAAAATTTGTAACACTTGCTTGCGTTGATTTAAAACTATTATTTTGGATGAAATCTATATTGCAAGTCAAAAGTTCCCTCCGTCCCTCGTGTATCTTTTGAACGGTTATATTTAAAATAATGAAATTTGGGGGATGAAAATACACGAATGTAGGCTTCTTAAGTAGTCGTAACAGGTAATGTAATAGTCATAGATGGCGGTACAGGGCCACTGTGACCAAAATATTTAAATGGGACCTTAGACCAGTGATATCTCGTTTGAAAGGTAATGAAAATATCTATTGTCTTGCAAATTGATCTGTACAGCGCGGCGTCGGTAAGGGGAATGCAGTTGTAATAAAACGGCTGATTTCATTCATAAAATTTCCAGCGGCGTGCGTTGTAAAGGTTTAGTCATAATTAATAAACATTTATGTGTTACTAAAAAATTAAATTTTATGAAAAGTTTTTCACTTGTTTGGTAAAAGCACTTACTGCTATTAAGCTATAACACCCAAGAAGAATTTTATTTATTTTACTTTAAATATGTACTTAAGTTTGCATACCAAAAATGAAAAAAAAAAACGTTCTTATGAAAAACAAAAACATTCTAAAACAACTTAACGAAATAAATTAAATACTTTGGTAATTTTGCTTGATTTAAACAAAAAAAATCTAAAACAACTTAACACTGATCGACAATAATTAAAATATCTTGGATCTTTTTGTTGCTTTAAGTCACGTTTAGAAACTATAATTAACTGTTCTAAAAATTTCGATTAAATATAACGATCATAATTAGTATTATTACGATTTGTTAATCTTTAAAATACCAAAATTCTAAGTAGATTCAATAAAAATCTCCAGTTTTGATGCCTTAATAAACAACAAACAATGTGTAAGCTTATATTTCTACAAGAACAGAGAAAAATTGCTTTGAACCTAAAACACTAAAGTAACAGAACACTAAATATACAACAATAATTTGATATAATATTTGATAATATTGCAACTCATACACGACAACAAAAGTTTAAATAACACCACTCTGCCACTGGCTGATTTAATATTATTTCGAGGGGCGGCAACAATTGCGGGGAAGAACTCAGTTTCCACCAATTGCGACTTGAACACCAGCATGGCGACAAAACGTGGGATGGTCTACGCACCAATTAGGATCATTCAGGCGGCGTCTAACTACCTATTTCGCGTGGTATTGCCGATTTTACAGGAGATCGTAATATCTTTTCCGTATTTTAATATTCAGTGGTAAAAATTTTAGTTATTAAATAAAAATAAAACAAACAGCCACTTATGCTGAGCTTTTTTCATTATTATTATTTGTAATTGTATAAAATCGATTTTCAAATTAATACTACTTCTTTTCTAGAACTAGTGATTTTTTGTAGTTAAATTTGGCAATATAGGATTTTATTGTCCGCATTCCTTGCGTTGTCATAGATAATAAATATAAATAAGTAAATATTCCTATAATATAAGGAATTGAAGATTATTATATACATGTACATATATGTATTTGAGATAAGAAAGTTGGTTTCAACTCCCGGTATAAGTGGCACAAACATCCACGAAATACATTTAATAAATCCCTCTAGGAATCATCAGTCAAAGAAGAATATTTTTATGTAGGAAACGAAAGTCAATATCCACGAAATACATTTAATGATTCCCTCTAGGAGTCATCAGTCAAAGAAATAACCATAAATGTTTCGAGCTACC
Organism: Apoderus coryli; assembly: GCA_911728435.2. Taxonomy (NCBI): domain Eukaryota; kingdom Metazoa; phylum Arthropoda; class Insecta; order Coleoptera; family Attelabidae; genus Apoderus; species Apoderus coryli. The sequence goes on along the minus strand of OU452213.1, from coordinate 5,280,288 downwards.
AGACTTGAGCATCAGTGGTTCAATCATGGATTTTTACAAAAAGCTAGCTTACCGCATTGTGCTAATTAAGAATGCTAAATTTAACTTTTAGTCCAAAACCGATGATTTTCAAAAAGAAATAAGTAAAACACCATTAGGTTTTTTTTTTAATTATTATGATCTGAATTAATTTATTTTTAGTTTTTTGTGTTTTAAAAATTTTTCTTTCACGAACTGACATTAATATATTTCTCGTCTCTTATTATCCTATGACACATTCATAATGTGCACAATGCGGTAAGCGAGCTGATGATGAGGTCTGGTATTTGTTTGACTGATGATTCCTAGAAGGATTTATTAAATTAGTTTCGTGGAGATTATACTTTCATATCCTACATACAATAATATCACACTCCACTAAAATATGGACTACTTCTTTAAATTAAAGCAATATTTATTATTTTCCAGATACTGACAATATTATTGGCTGCTGCTGGAGACAATCTGAAACAAGAGTCCAATAAAACAAGCAAAATATGCGTGACTTTGTTGAATGAATTGGCGGAATATCCAAATAATGATTCACAAGAGCATCTCAAGAAAGAGTTGACACTTTTATTGTTGCAATGCAACACAAGAAAACCAGAAATCTCAGCGAACGGTTTCTTTAATGTAAACTACAAGATCATAGGAACTATTGCTTCTAATGTTACTTCATATGTTGTAGTTAGCATTCAGTTTATTTCTGAGAAGTAATATCAAAACTATCACATCCTACCGTATGCTCCAATTTTCGTTGAGCATTTCTGTAGAGTATATAGTGTTGAGCCTTCTGGTCCATATCAGAACTTCAGTTTACTGTTGATAGTGTGTGTAATGAACTTCAAAATTGAAGGACGATTCATCTTCGGGAGCTGATGGGATTACACCCAGACTTTTAAAATACTGTGCTAACAAACTCTGCTTTGCCCAAAGTTTAGTAGCCAATCATTTTTGTTGCATCATAATATTATAGTTCCAATTGAACAAGATGGATTTTTACCAGGCCGATCAGGTATTTAAAATTTTCTAAACTGTACGAATTTGTGGACCATGTAGACGTAATACACAGTACTTTTGAGGATCCGCAACAGAATGCTTTTGCGAATTACTTCAAAAGTGTCTATATTGATTGATCTATATTTTCTAATGATGGCGCGTTGCCAAACATCAGGGCGGATCCTTTGCTCGGTGATATTTCTGAACAGGATATCATTGATGCTTCACGATAATTAAAAAATAAGTGCTCGGGACCAGATGGTGTTCCGTCGTTTCTGATTAAGGATTCTATTGGTGTATTTGCAGCCCCTCTTTCAATTATTTTTAATCTTGTTTGTAGAACGCAGATGTTTCCTAATGAGTGGAAGTTGTTTTCAAATCTGATGATAAGTCTTTAATTACGAATTACAGACCAATATCTCTTCTGTCGAATTTTTCAAAGGTGTTTGAGATTATATTTTACCATCGTATATATCAGCATGTTAAACCAATGCTTAGCCCATGTCAGCATGGATTTATTACAGGTAGATCGACTGTGATGAATCTGACTATATTTAGTCAATGCGTGTCCGTAATTCTGGACAAACGAGGTCAGGTTGATGCTATATATACAGATTTTGCCAAGGCATTTGACAGGATAGATCACTCGGTGTTGTTTGGGAAGCTGATCAATTTGAAATTGGACTATGCTCAATAGCGTTAATGAAGTCTTATATAAGCCAAAGACAATTTCCCCTCCGCCTCAGAAAACTTCATGATTCAAGAGATCGTTTTCTTACCAAATTTATATATTATACAATAACATACCAGAGGATACCAAAAAGTTGAAGGTTACAGCTTTCAAGTTTAAATACAGTAATCGGCTTTTGGATTTCCAATAGATTTCTTTTCTATTTTTCTTTGTAGATTTTTTATGGAAAGTAGTAGGTAAACTCTTATTACGTTGATTCTAGTAAAAAGCATGACTAAGGAGTGCAGTTATTGATCGGACGTATTAGAAATTTGGTTCTAAAAATATAAATTTTAGTCGTTGAACTTCGAACTTTTATAAGTTGTTTTCAACTCCATTTTGCATATCAATTCCTTGTTATGTTATGTATGTAGATTTAAGTACTAACTTAATGTGTACGTTTGTTACGTTTTGAATCCAAATAAATGTATTATTGTTATATGAACAAAGATGATTTCCATAAAATCTTAATGCTAATTGCTTCTTAAATAAATCAATGATTTTATATACTGAGGGTAAGAAGAATTTATAGATTCTCGTCGAAATATGACTCATCGAATCGAACTAGCCCCAACTGGAATTATAGAATTATATTTTTCCATTACCGTTGCAAACATTTTTGGAAGGGTACATCACAGAATCCCCCTGGAAATTTATAGGAGCTGTTGATTTTCACACCTAGACATGGCAGCAGACCCACATAATAATAATAATAAATGGATAAATGGAAACAGACAGCACTGACGTAATTTTATTAATAGTGGAGAAAGATTGATTAAAAAAATGGTTTAAGAAACCGTATTTTGTGAATAATATATATTTATACAGCAAAATATAATGTACCCTGTTCGTGTATCAGATTCTATTTTCCAGTTCATTTAACATTTCAGCTTTTTAACGCGTCAAACACCATTCCTACGGTATCTGTAAAGAACTCCAGCTTGTGCACATGCCGCGTCTCATAAAATTGATGGATTAAGGTCCGCCTGTCTTTATATATAGATTGGATTTCTCAGCACTTTAATCGCATTAAATCTTTTTACGACAGGGGTGTAAATGTTGCCACTAAAGCGATACCATCGCGAAAGTTTTAAGGTTCATGTAAACTCTAAGGATTATATCATGTTGAAGTTTTACAGGTTTTCTGTGTATATTTAGACATGGTAGACGTGCATATAATGACAGCAATTAAAGCATGAGAAGGTGCGAGAATTCGGAGTGTCTTAACGGGCATTAAGTTCAAAATGTAACTTGAATATAATTTTGTTAAAATCTGAAAATTTTACACACAACTAACGGCAGGTTGAGCTAACAATATCTTTAGTGTATAGTTATAATCACAATCACAACTAGTTAAAATATATTATGTCAAATGGTAACGTTTAGTTTACAAGTTGTAATGCATTGTCATAGTCATAACTTTGAATGTTCAGGCAGGTTTAGCCAACGAATAAGCATAACAATATGTTTAGTGTATAGATATAATCACAATCATAACTAGTTAAAATACATTCTGTGAAATGGTAACGTTTAGACAACGTTTAGTTTACAAGTTGTAATGCATTGTCATAGTCATAACTGTGAATTTTAAGGCAGGTTTAGCAAACGAATAAGCAGAACAATATGTTTAATGTATAGTTAGTCACAATCATAACTAGTTAAAATACATTCTGTCAAATGGCAACATTTAGACAATTACAAGTTGTAATGCATTGTCATAGTCATAACTTTGAATATTAAGGCAGGTTTAGCCAACGAATAAGCATAACAGTATGTTTAGCGTATAGTTATAATCACAATCACAACTAGTTAAAATACACAAAAAAATCAATATAAAATGTAACCTATAAAAAAATAAACAGCTTGAATGTAGATTATTTCATGCACGTTCCGATTCGTTTTACCATCAGATTTCATCCATACATTCAGATTCACTTTACTGTGGACTTCTACTTATTTTTTTCTTCTCGTCGAGGTACCGGCTGTTCCCTAATCTGGCCATATACCCCTGAAGTTCAGGCCATATAATAGAAGAAGTTACAGTTGTGTACTGGCCTAATAACATAGAAGTTAAGGCCATATAATAGAAGTTTCCGTTTTTGTATTTCCCCTTTTTTTGTTTAATTATTTTTTTAGTTTTACGTTGAATTGCAAAATGAGATTATAAGAAGGACTTTTTATAGAAATAGTCGAAAAAATCGCGTGTCTCTATGACCTAAAACAGAAGGAGCATTTGGGGAGGGGCTTTCCCTGGCGCGCTATTTAAATTCGAATTTAACCTATCTCTTCAACTTATTTTTAAACTCAAATTTAGTAGATATTTCATTGGAATGTGTTTTTCAGTAAAATAATTAAAATATTAATCTGTATAAGGTATTCGCTATGTCTTTTGAAGATTCCTTTCTAGTGGGTATTTCTTGATACAGCTGAAAAACTTTGCTAGAAATAAACACAAAATATTAAATAACAAAATACTGCAGTTTCGCTCTCCACTTGTTTATTTGTCTACTATTAGTAGTTTACCTATTTAGTTGCTGGCTTGGCCATGTATGTAATATTATATAAGTAAGGGTGTTTGTTTATGTATTAATTAATTGCTGTTTTTTTTTCTTTTTTCTTTGTTTATTTTTGCTTTATCATTGTCTTTATAGGGATGAAAGTATAAACTATTGCTCGAACTATTTGAGAATGGCTAACAAGCTTTTAGCTTAGTAATTCTCAAATAGTAGAAAGGGTTTAGTTAAGTATGTTTTATTATGTTGGGAATTTCTACTATATATTTATTTTAAGCATATTCTTGTGAAATTCAAAATTTGTACTGCAGTTTCTTGAATAAATATATATTATTATTATAAAGAATAACAAGGGAATATACGTTTTAAATGAAACAAACTCGACACAGAATATTAGCAATGAAAATTGCTCTTTTAAACAAAACAAACAACAATATGATGCAAAATTCTGAACAAATTGACAAAATTGTTTAAAATGTTTGGTAACATAGAATAGGTAATGTTTATTGTTTGGTGTGGCGCCAAACAAAAATAAAATTAATCATGTGTATTATTGGCCGCATCCCGCATGCTCATAATATACAGATTTTGATTGGCTCGGCACTTAGGGTATGCTTGTTTTTATGACAATATGTTGGATAAACCCATTGAGGTGGGGGGAGACGCTCTAACGTGGCCAAAAGCGGGTGCAGGTACGCCATATTGGTATTCGACCTCTATCATTTGTCGTGCTTTCAAGTTTATAGTGTTATTTACGAGTATTTTACAAGTTTACTTAAGTTTTTCGTGTTTTTTTGGACGGTTATTTGACAATATACTATAATGGTGTGCTGTGCTGTGCGTAGTTGCAGTAGTAGAAGTGAAATCGACCAGAAAATATCAGGAATAACGTTTCATAGGTATGTACCAAATATTGTAAACATTGTACATGGACGTATTTAGGGTTTTTTTTAGGCGAACTTATTAAAACACATTATTATAGGAGTCTGGTAGCATTCTCTTTCTGCACTGAACAATTGACACGTGCATTGTAGTTTATTTTTTTTTACAAATTCTTTTACTTGATTTCTACTCTCAAACTCTCTACTTTTTCATCACTTTCTAGCAAAAAAGACCCCTAAATGTGTGTTAAAAACATATTCTGGTTTTTAGATTTCCTAAAGATCCTGCTCGTAGACATATCTGGACAGAATATGTGTCTCGAATTAATTGGATACCAACGAGAAATGTACACAAATATAATTTATCCAGATCATGATTATCTTCCTGGACCATTTTCTGAATTTTCGAAATTCATTATTGTTTATATTTCTGGATTTGTTGTTTTTAGTTTAAAGAAGCAAATTATTTGCAGAGAATGTCGAGATGCATTAATAAGTGTTATTTTTTTATTAAAATGAAGGTAAAAAAGGATTTACAAATTCCTTCAAAAGATGTTTTAGACGTTTGCTTCCAATCCGAAAAGATCATAAAAAATCGTGTAGTAGCTACTAATGAAAAGTTGTCCGCAGAATTCATAATAAACGTTGTTTTAAAGGAATTTGTAAATAGTAGTATTTTCCTAATTTAGTTGTGCACGGTTTTGATCAATCAGTGTTTAATAACCATAGATATTTACTGATCAAATCTATTGCGACTAAATACGTTAATACCAGGATGTATTATTTAAGTAAAAATAAAGTAGATAAGTCACTTAGCATACGGCAACATTTAAATAAAATTGTTTGTTTAAGGGGTATTAATATATAATTTATAAAGTACTATCGTCTTTTATTCCTGTATTTAGGTATCAAATATCAATAATTACCTATATTTAAGTATTTTGTACACTGCTTAATATTTCAAAATAAAGTATAAACCCAAGCTGCAAATTAAAAAACAAAAACGTCAACAAAAATAGTTAGTGCGGCTCTGGAGAATCCGCCATACACAAAAACGGTCTAAGTAAACCGGTCCTAAGTAGATCACATACATATAAATAAACAACAAGATGAGACATGGAAATTGAACATATAAGGGTATCTAAAAAAATCTTAGCTTTTCGAAAAATCTGTGGCTATAGACTAGTTTCTGAACCCAAAACACATACAAATAAAAGAAAAAAAAACAAGAAGCAACACAGACCCTGAGGTACCCCACTGCTAACTATATACCGGGTGGAGCACTACATACACGTCGACAAATAAAATTTGTAAAGTATTTATTTATTAATAATAAAAAATACTTATATTTAAATTATTATTCTATACCACCTCCCCCTTTTAATACCAAAGCTATAGTGTATAATATTTCTTTGATAATAGATACCTACTATAATGAATATGATAATTGCAGTTAATAAAACAACATTAATTCATCCCATTGAAATCACCAGGAAGAATAATTTATGTTATAACAACCCGCAAGATCAAAAGTAACCAAGTTCAGTTATTTATTTTGACTATATAGCAACTGAAACAATGCAAAGGGAATCGCGCAATTATCCCAACAACAGAGGAAGTAATTACGTCTTCAGTCTACGACAGTTACTATCTATCACAAATGTACCTATCACTGCTCACAAATAAGGAAACAAAGTACCTAACAAGTTTTCAGATGCAGAAAATAACTTCGCACGTCTTTATATTAAATTCAACCGGACAGAAAACAATTTGGGAAAGGAAATTAGAAATTATTTGCATTACGTGTACCAAAGGATGGAGTAGAATTGTGTGAAATTACATTCCCAATTGAAATTTTCACTAACATCATAAGAAACCCCAAACTAATTACGCAGATCCCAGTTTCTTAAATGCAAAATACCAATTGTTCATTAAATTACTATACTTTTCAGGCAGAATGCAATTTGAAACATAATTTCAATTGTTTTCTAAAAGTAAAGTTGTTTAGTATGCACCTAGCTTTTTCGTCTTTCTTTATAGCCGTATGTTACGCTAGCAGTGCCTTCCCCCTAGTGTTGCCAACAGGTTATGGTGAAAATATAAATAGCGGTCTTCATAACAAGAAATTTGAAGGAGAGCCAATAATTTATTCATCCTTATTTCTGATTAAGTCACGTTTTATATTTTTTGTTATTCACAATTTCTATGCCACAAAGTATATTTGAATAGTTTTTTGCAACAAATAGTACTTGATTGCCTTTATTTTCTCTACGTATATTACAATCATGGAATTTGTACAAACAAAGTATGTGTTTCGAGTTTCCATCATATACCTACAGTTTTCCGCTCTCTGTGCTGCAAAATTGACAAAAATATTGTTTGGAGCAGCCTATAATTTGCACGTGGCAGTTTTATGGAATCCATTTACTCAAAACGTTGACTGATTATCAATTTTTCCAAACGAAAATTGGAAATATAACATCATTGCCTAGCAATTATTTTGTGGACACTTATGAGTGAATATCAAATCATTATGAGAAGTTTATTTATACAACTGAAAGTTAACAGCGTTAATTTGAATAGATGGTTAACATTTTAATGTATTTGTAGGTGATCTGAAAGTTTTGTAGGGAAATATTGAAAATAAAAATAAAAGACAAATTATACAGGAGTCAGAATGACCATTAGAATTAATGTTTAATAAAAAATTATTTAAATAGCTAACGGAATTATTTTAGATGTAAAACAATATTTACTGGCACTAGCAAAACAAAAAAACTTGTTGGATTCAAAGATCCCCCTGGTAAATGCTTCTCACATAGATTTAAAATTAGTGTTTGGATCGGACTTTTTTTTATTATATTTTATTATTATAAATTAAATTATTATTCTACATCGTAGTTATTGCATAAATAAAATAACAACAATTTTATACCTGATTTCTGTAGTATCTAAGTTCATTACCCATTTTTTTGTAATTTCTATGTCAACAGTTTGGCCAAAAAAAGTAAATAAAAAAACTCACAAAATTTGGTACCGGCTATTCGTAGGTATTGGGATTGGTTACGAAGGCTGGTATCGATTCTGACGTGATGTGATTGGGATCCGACTTCTATTAGTCGAAAACAGAAAATGTAACGTTATACTCAATCGAGTAGGAACACATTCGGCCTGTCTTTGCTGGATTATGCCTTATTCTATATTTCAACATATAGATAGATAGATAGTTTATTACAATATTCGAAAAATACAGTTTGTCAATATAAATACAATACTTGCAAATACAACACAAATACAAATCACATAAAAATATATACGACAATATACAACAATTAGGACAATACTGGACAACAAAACAACGCAATATTGTCAACAAGAATCAAGAACTCTACAACCAATCACTCTCAAGAAATTCATCGACAGAGTAAAAACAGTGCTTTAACAAATATGTCTTTATTTTAGTTTTAAATAATTTGTAGTATTTGTATAATCTGCTTCGGTACCTTATTATAAAATTTGTAATTAAGAGAGATATTTTTAGATTTTGTTAGTCTATATTTTGGAATGATCAACAAATCAGCCGACCGAGTACTGTAGGTATGATTACTAAAGTGAGGCCGTAGTGAATCCCGAATTGAATGGATCTCCAATAAGGTATGATAGATAAAAACACACGGCAATGACATTATACCGTCGTTTACAAAATGCGGCTTGCAATGGTCAAGTGGCCCAACGCCAACCAGTATTCTGACGGCCTTCTTTTGCAATCCGAAAATTCTAAAGGCGTGTGAAGAACCACCCCTAAGCACGATGGCGTAAGTCAAGTGTGAATGGTAAACCCCAAAGTAAGCCGTTCTAAGGACATGAAAATTTAAGTAACACGCAAGCTGTCTAAGCAAAAATAGAGCACTGGACAACTTGCGACTTAGGTGTTCGATGTGAGAGTACCAGTCAAGATTCTCATCTAAACAGACTCCAAGCACTTTGACAGTGTCACCACTGAAATGGGAGAAATTAGAAGACAGCTTCAGAACATTGCACTTGTCCTCGTTAAGCCTTAACCCGTTCGCACCAAACCATTTCTTGGCTGCATTCAAGACCGAAAGGGATATAGTGTTCAGATTGTCAAAACTTGAACTACTCGACACAAAACTGACATCATCTGTAAAAAGGGACGGAAATGAGATATCTGTCATATAATGGGAGATATCATTAATGTATATAATGAAAAGTAATAGGACAAGCACAGATCCCTGAGGCACTCCATAGCTCACCCTTTTAAGAAAAGATATTTCACCGTTCAACTCGACCAGCTGCTGTCTCTCAAACAGGAAAGATTTAATCAACCCCAAAGGTATTCCCCTCACTCCATAGAAAGACAGCTTTTCCAGAAGGGTATCATGGGAAATGCAGTCAAAAGCCTTAGACAAATCAGTCGTGGTCAATACAGAGTGTTTACCATTCTCAAAAGACGCAACCAAACTGACATGGAGAGAGTAGATCGAAATGTTCGAAATAATCCGAAAGTCGGGCCTTTAACAAGACCTCGAGTACCTTAGAAAATATAACAGTAATTGTAATGGGTCGATAATTATTCAAATCGTCAGCATTACTAGACTTTAGCAAAGGGATTACCTTTCCATTCTTAAAGCACTTCGGAAAACAACCCTTCGAAAAACATAAGTTTATTAGGTTAGTGAGTGGCGCAACTAATACGTCCACACAGCTTTTAACAATATATAGCTGTTCAACCCATAAATATCACAAGATGACGAATTTTTCAAACCACAGATTGTTGAATAAACTTCTGACTCGGTGGCAGGAATGAGGAAGAAACTGCAGTTTGGCATCGCAAGACCCCTCAAAAACTCAGTCGCCGAACAGTGCGAATGGGTAGGCAAACCATCAATAATCCTCACAGCAACCGAAGTGAAATAGTCATTAAAGTCGTCAGCAGAAATGCCAGACTCAATGTGATCTCTCGATTTGCGATTGCTAATATAGTTCACCAAACGCCAACCGTCTCTGGCTATATTCGCAGATCTTAAGAGATACTGGTCGCAGGCGTTCCTCTTTGCACGCATAGGTAGTAAGAAGCTTCCGAAATTTAGATTGTAGCCAAGAAGCCTGAAATTTGCGAGACTACCATTATGCAACTAGTAATTAAAAATTATTAACAGTCCTTCCCTAATCGGTAATAATAATAATAAACGCCTTTATTAAAAATGTATAAATACATTATAGGTAGATACATCAAATCATCAGGTAGGCGAAGTTTAGCTAATCAGCTATTCTTTAACACTTAACCTTCAAGATGACTTTACAAATAAATTGCTAAATATTATAACAAAACAAAAAATAATAAATATGTGTTGGTAGTTGTGCTTTATGGGGTCAGTGACCTCCCAAGCAGTCGATATAGTGAATTGTTGTTCGCTCGGCGTACTACCAACAAAAACTAGATGTCGCCAAACACATTCTTTTAAAAAATAATAAATTGATGCGATACACTAAGAGAACAAAATATGCATCAGAGTATCAAATCAGTCGATTTTGAAATTCAAATATCTTCCGATTGTAACATATCTTTTATTTTCTTACTAATTAATTACGCTTCGCTAATCTAATCAGTAATATCTTATTGACACTCCAAAAAATGAAATTTTGTATAGCTTGCTGTGTCGCTTCGGAGCTATCACATCTTACGCCTGTTCTAGTCTCCAATAACTATAAATTAAAACCTACTCAAAGATGTGTAGGAAAATCTAAATCACCTCACCGATAACAGAAGTTGTGAGCTATGAAAGTTTAAAGCCTACTTGTGTTTTAACAAATTTATTTGATTTTTCTTAAATATAGCTTACCGAGAAATAAAAATAAAAAATTTAATTTGGAGGTTATTATTTCATATAATTTTATGTATTACCCGGCGCACTCGCTTCTAACAGCATTTTAAAGTTTACTCTAGCGGGAGACGCAATTTCTATGAAAATATAAAACATAAACAAATTAAAATAATAAAAAGTTTTAATATCATATAATTCGCATATTTTATTTCTGCTGGATATGCAGGAACTTGAATCTTATACAATATTATTTAGAATTTTATATTTTGTTTATTCCTGGTTAAAAATTTATGAGTGTCCACCATAAATTATATTACCATTAAAAAATTAAATTAAAACGTGTGATTTGTTGAAAATATAAATTTGCGATTATTCTAAATAGTAAATCCTCTAATGGTTACTAAAATATGCTAACAAAATAATTAAATTTATAAGTAAAACATTTTTGTTAATTGGAACTAACCAGAGGAGACTATATTTATATAACTTTATAATCCGCAAAAGTAATCCGTTGGATAATTGCAATTAGTTTGGACTTTAAACTATAGTTATATAGTCCCCAAGATAACTGTAGCGTCGCACATACTTTAAATAATATAATCAAATAATATATGTAAAAAGTAACTGACTATCTTCAATTGCGACTACGTACGCTCGCATACCTGGTGTTTCACGATGATTTTTTAATGCTTCACTAGCTTTTGCTATCATTAAATAATCATTTAAATTCAATTCTGCTTTAAGTTTGTTTGCGTCGTCCAACCATTCTTCTATAGAATAGGCAGTCTTTATCAGGATCACACAGAAAAAAAAAACTTGGTTTATCCAAATAAAAAATATTATTTAGAGGTGAATTTGCTAGTTTTCGCAAAATTTTTGTTAAAGTAGTAAATGTAGTTATCAAGTATGAGTAGCTACATTATCTAAAAACGACAATTTTTCCTGCTAAGCTGATATCTTCTCATCTAAACGAGACTTGTATGTGCATTAGTTAAATAAGATTTCAAATTTGAACCTATATAAAATTTTATTTGCGCTAAATGAGTTCGGTATTCTGCTTGAATTAGGTATTGTACACCTACAGATTTCCATACGTACCCACTTAGGTGTAGCTATTATTATTAAGAAAATACTTAATGAGGTAATTAGGTAGGTACCTATACGTACCTAACTATTCTCAAAAATCGTTTTATGAAACCCAAAACTAAATTAGTTCTAATAGGAACATATACCTACCTACCTATAAATTTTATTTATCTGCTTTAGTATATTAATGGACCTAGGTATGTGCATTATAATATTTAAGTATAAATAAGATTTTAACAACTAAGTACATAGCTAAAATAGGCACTGATTTAATTAAATCTGTGTAATAGTTATTTTACCTAATACTTCTCATTTACGAAATTTCTATCCTCCAAAATATCGAATTATTTTATCTGGTAGAGATAGGAACCTATAGTTGTCTACATAAGTGTCATTCTATTCCAGCCAACGGTTATTCCCCGTTCTACCTAATGTGTTTGTCCCCGCTGCTAGTCGACGTACCTAAAACCCTTTGTAGAGCGTGTGCCGACAACAACATCTTCTATGTGTACCGGCTTGTGCCTAGCGCGTCTCGCTTGGTGTAGAGGGAGGGGGTTTCATTTTGGAATTTTTTGATTACAGTCTTGGCGTCGCTCTAACTAGGCTTTAGTTATTTTGCGTTCTAATCTGAAGATATTTAAATTTCAAAATTTGATCTATTGATAGTATATACCTAGGTATTGATCTCCCAATTTCTACAAGTGGTGAGGACGGACTATACAGATACAGTAACAGATATTAACCAATGTGCATCCAACATAATTAAGTGTAGTGATTAGTGATTAGTTTGGCGTGTTGAGTTTTGTTAAATATATATTATTAATATCTATGGAGGAAACAAAAGAAATATTAATTAGCTGGAATCTGGGGGAGCTCGTTGACACTTTTCTCGGTAAGTAAATTATTATTGTTTAATTATTTATTTTTATAATTTTACGACCAATGCAAACAATGTTATTTCATGGCAATAGCAAATATTATAACTTTTGGCAATAGATACCTATCTACAGACGTATTATTTAGTGGTTACTTAATCATAATTTAAAATACTTTTTCTAATTTAATCATTTTTAATATGGTGGAGGCAACATTCCTTATCATTTACAGCAACTAAACAATAGTTTAGATGGGTTCACGATAATATATTTAATTTGCCAGGGACGGATTAATTTTTAGCAAATTAATGCAGTTTTTCAAAAGAAGTTACATAAATATTTTAGCTAGGTACGACTTTTTTCTTTCTTTTGTAAAGGTAGGTACTTATGTATTTATTTGTTTACCATTTTACCAATGTCTGTGAATTAGGAGTTGTGGAGTGGAATTGTCTTATCATTCCTCGTACGTACCGGTAGAATCTGTTATTTTACTTAGTTTCCTCATAAGGAATCTAAAGTTTCTTTGATAATTTTTTTTTGTTTCAGCGTCATTGTTTTTCGGAAAAACTCGATTTTTTTTTAAATAGCCAATACATTTTAGGTTTATTTGTCCCCAAATTAGATAACTACCTAGTACCTAGTTAGTAGATCTTGAAATGTATAATATTTATAGTAGAAAATGAATTAGGTGTAAACTATATTTTACAAGGCCGTATTTTTTTTTTAAGAAAATGCAATTTTTTTGCGATTTTAGTTTTTATTGATTTCTGACATTATTTTTACTGATATAAAAAACTTAAAAGCTCTCATTGTTACTTTTTTATGAGAAAAATATAGCGTTTACAAATTTTCATTACGACGTTTCGTTTTTGAAAAACCATCAACTTCGATTTTTTAAATACGGCCCTCGATTTTTTATTGTTAAATTTAAAGCCATTTTCAAAACAAAAATAGATGTAACGGAATGGTTTCAACAAGTTTTCAGTATTTTTAGCTGTTATTTAAACTTCAAGAAAAATCGCCATAGTTTGGCACTTATTTTGCGTAAAAGAAAGAAAGGCGTTTCTTTAATAATTTCAAAAAGCACAAAAATTTTAACTAAATCTAAAAAACTGCGTACAGAATAAAATGTGCTGACAGAAATAAATTGGCAAATAATAATAAATAATTTTGATTAACGTCGAAAGAATTTTATTGCAAAAATTACTAATTAGGTATATACTCTGCATTCAGTCAGTTAAGTCCCAAACTATGGCGATTTTTCTTGAATAAGTTTAAATATCAACTAAAAATATTGAAAAGTTGTTTAAACCACCTATTTTTGAATTGAAAATGGCTTTAAATTTAACAATAGAAAATCAAGGGCCGTATTTAAAAAATCGAAGTTGATGGTTTTTCGAAAACGAAACGTCGAGTCTCCTCAAAAAGCAACAATGAGAAAGTGCTTTTCATTTTTTTATATATCTGTAAAAATAATGTCTGAAATCAATAAAAACTAATATCGCAAAAAATAGATTTTTAGAAATTCTCGAAAACTGTTAAATTTACTTTACTTTTGAAAACACCATTTAAAAGGTGTTTAAATTGTACAACTTTTCTCTAAGTTAACCGACATTGTCACTCCGACCGTTTCCAAGATCAACCAACCCTAGTTGTTTATGTGCTGAGCAATATTCTCAGGAATTCCGGCAAAGGATTCAGCCGCATTATACCTACCCACTTTAACATGTGTAGATTGAAGTTTGACTATATATACCTAGCTTATATTATACCTAATACAAGATTTTCAGTAGGCTTAAGTTTATTTTAAAAAAATAAATAAATAAGAGTCGCACTAAAAACCTGATGGTGGTTTAGATAAAAAAAACGTAAGCACCACAGGTACCCCCAAATCTTGTCTACCCCTTCTAGAAAAAATTAGTAGAAGAGAGAGCCAAACACTATTTGTCATTTAAATAAAAATATATTGTATGTTAGCAAAGTTTATTAGTTATTTTAGTAATGTAGAAAAATTTACTGGATAGACATTAAACGAGTATCATCACTAAAATAACTAGTAAACTTTGCTAGCATACAATATACTTTTATTTAAATGACAAATAGTGTTTGTCTCTCCCAGACAAGTAGCATATGTAAACTATTCAAGAATATTATCTAAATGACATAATGTCTATCCAGTAGATTTTTCTACATTACTAAAATTACTAATAAACTTTGCTGGCATACAATATATTTTTATTTAAATGACAAAAAGTGTTTGTCTCTTTTAGACAAGAAGCATATGTAAACTATTCAAGAATATTATCTAAATGACATAATGTCTATCCAGTAAATTTTTTTAGAAGGGGTAGACAAGGTTTTGGCTGTCCCTGTGGTGCTTACGTTTTTTATCTATCTGAACCAAGGTTTTTTTTTCTGTGCATAACTAGTTAACTTAAACGATGACATTTGCGCGGATGCCGATAAGAAAACTTGGGTATTGGAGATATCCGCCCCGTAAAACCCGTTGTTGGAGTAGAACATGCAGCAATTGGCGATGTTAACTCTGCAAGTTGTTGCTGTTGGGTAGCAACAAGATTAATAAGCGTTTCTTGCCACTCTAGTTTACGTTTTTTAACACTACGTGAAGTCATCTCGGCTTCCCGATCAGCCTCATCAACTTCCGACAATTCACTATCACGAATTTCTTCCGACATTTTTAGTTAAAAGTTAACTAACAATTATTTAATTCTAAAAATAAATTTATTGTTTGTTTATTTACAACACACGTAGTACAATTTTATTGTTTATAATTGTTTATTGTAGCACGTAGCACATTATTCAGATTTTATGATACTTTATTGTAGCATGTAGCACAATATTTAAATTTTATAATTACTTTGTAGCACGTAGTTCAATATCCCACTTCTGATGTAAAAAGTATTTTTAATTATTTTTAAATTATTTAATAAATCTCTCAAAACCACACCCAAAATCATTTATTATTTGGCATCACATAAAACAACGTATTTCTAATAGCTCTTATTAACATCTGTCTTCTATTCTATCTTGTTATCGTCTAATACTTCTCATTACTGGTTCGGCCGTCCTTATTGTATCGAAAACCAAAACCTGTTTGTCTGGTGTGACGTAGGCGAACCACGTCGGAATGTACTTTACAGGGGATGATTGCTAACATATATTATGAATTAGAAGACAAAGTTAAAAATACTTCAAAGATTTAATTGTAGTTTTTACGGTCGTACTACACTGTATATAGGTTAGATTTTTAATATAGGTACTAGAGTAGTTTTATTAAGAATGCAAGTAAAAACAAATAAAAGATCAAACAAATAAAGTAGTGTTAAAAAATAAATCCTTATTATTTTGCAAACCTTCTTGTTCCCAGTCTAATATTGCTCTCGACGCAATGTTGTGTGAATTAATTAATTACAGAAATTCTGAATACATTACTGTGGAGTAGCTGCGGTGAGCTCTAAAGTCAGAGACATGCTTTTCCGTGAACCAAACATCATATTTTTTGGGATACCAGAGGATGGACAGTCTAATGATCATGAAATTGTAGAGGCTGTTGTTCAGTTTTTGATTCGTTTGCATTCCAATATGAGGTCCGTCAGCATCGCATTCTGCGTATACACAGAATTGAAATACAACCATTGTTATCTTCATATAAAACGATTGGCTTAATAATATCAATGTTTATACTTGTTAATAAGGATTTTAGCCATAAGGCTTGCTTGACCGCTGTGAAATACAATTAAACAGTAACAAAAAATATATAAGTAAAAGAAAAAGGTGACGATGAGACTATCGGTTTGATTTCGAATCTATAAATATAAATGATACAGCAATGTGGTCATAATAATATTATATTGGATCAGTTTTGTTAAATCGAAATATCTCAACAATTAATAATAAAAGATTACCAAAAGTACACTTTAACGAAATATTAAACTATGAGCTTGCTGCTATTACCCGGGGCTTGTATACGACCCCTGTAAAATGTTTACGTCTGATAGGCACTTGACATTGTCTTCAGTCTTATAATACTTGATCATTAATAGTTTCTTCCTCCTCCCTACAGAATCTGCATTCGTAACTCTCTTCTAGACCTAATCTTCGCATAATATGTTTCTTACGGCGACAATGTCCTGTAAGAATACGTTATCTGTTCTTACTGAGATCCAAACAGATTTTGGGCCTTTCTTGATTGAAGTTTCCAAGGAATTTCTTGGAGTGGAACAGCCCAGGAAGAGTTTGCCAGAGTATTGCTCTATCTGTTTCCTCCTGGATTCTGAACTTCTATTTGTAGGTATATTTCCCTTGAAGTTCAGGTCCTACAAAAGGGGTTTCGTTTCTCCTGATTCCAGAATGTTCAGGTGCCCAAACAGGGAAATTCTGTTATTCTTGCTAAGCTCATTAACCCCTCTTAAGCATTCCCACACCATTTTTAAGCGAACGCGCAATTTGTCTTCCAAGCGTTGGAAGACGCTTGGGTATATTCCCATTTGATATTATTATTTTTTAAGAGCGCTGGTGCGTAAGATTCTTATTAACAACACAAATTTGTCCATATGTTATTTTTGCGCTCCCTTGAAGCTCAACTCACGAGCTTCCATTGGATCAAATATATAATATCCATTAGGAAATTTTTTGTAATTTAACCTGTTAAAGAAGTTGAGCAAGTAATTCGTTTTGGCTGTAGCTGTAGCTCGTAATATAAGTATTATACATGTCTTATCATTTTGTTTCTTAGTATCCCTTTTAGTACAAACTCTTGAATATTATGTTAACTTTATCTTTACTTCCACAAAATTACCATCAGAATCACTGTCATGTTAACATAGTTATGTAAACTTACACTTAACTCACACACACGATTTATCCACTCCTTCCTTTCATATCAATACAAAATTTTCTTACAGTATAATATGCAAAACTTCAACATAAATAGATTTCAGACGAGCGTAGAGTATTTGAATAAGGAGGTAAATTTGTTTCTATTTTTCTTTGAAATATTGAGAAACAATTTCGTCAAACACTAAGTTACAACTGCAAAATTTACACTTACCACCTTCAGCGTGGATATCATTCCAAAACATTAAACATATAATAATAGTACTTTCAAATAGCAAAAGATAACGCACATTTAAAATATAAACATTTCGTTAATTTAGTAGATTAATTTCGTTAATTACATTGTCACAGGTATAACACCAGAATATTTGTGTATCAATTTGTCAATGTATTTTAATCAACTCTAAATTAAACTACAGTATAAGTACCCACAATATTTTTTGGTGGAGTCGATAAATCTACCTATCATTTAAATCTTTCGTATCATTCATAATATTAAAAACTGCCTCTTTTTATTTTCGTTCACATCTCAAAATTTTTGTGTTATAGTCAAACTTTGTTTTTTTGATATTTCGTGGTTGGTTAATGCTGTTTTCTTTTTCTTGTCATACTTGTGACTCTTTATCCAGTTTTCTAAATATTGAGATGTTTGTCCAATGTAGACTGATGAGCAATTTGTATTTCATAAATCAAGTTACTTTTCTTGTTTTCAGGTGTTTTTGATTTTAAATTGCTAAAAAACCTTGAAAATAGGTTATGACCTTTATGACCAACCACAATATTATACTTTTTTAAATAATTTGAAAGCTGAGCGACAATCCCTCTATATCAGGCAAGGAGAGATAGCGATTTAAGTTAATATTTTTTTTGGTTTTGATTATTTGTTATGTTGTTATTGTAAAGTATGCATTTATTAGATATAGACTGTGAATCACATCCCCCGGCTTATCGCTGATTCAGTAAAAACGTTTGTGATATATGTGGGCATGATTAGCAAGATAAGAGAACAGAATACATCTAGCTCTTGTACGATACGTTTGATATTTATTTGTTACGATTGTTGGATATTAAAAATTATTAAATACTTATAAGTTATTCAGTTTTCATTTTTAAAAATTAGGTAGTTTACATTATATGTTTTGTATATTATTTTTTTAATTATTTTATTTGTTAAGCTAATTGGGTAGTTGTTTTTAATTTTTTTCCCAATTCAATAGCTCTTGGTCTGAATTCTGGATCCGATAATTGAATATCTCTGCCTGATTTTAGAGATAAAATTAAAAATATTAACATTCCTACTAACTATATACTAATTTATTTAGATGTAGTTTCATTATATACAAGGAAAATAAGACTATCGTTTCAGGGCACTCAAAGCAGTATAGTACGTGAGGAATGACTGAATTTGGAGGAAATTTGCTCTCAAATCTTTGAGAAAACTAGCACCATCGGTTTTTGAGAAGACTGAGTTATATCAGAGTCCACTACCGCGGCCAACAATGGAATAAGATTCCGCAAAAAGTTTTCATAGAAAGTTTCCCGTACCACATAAAAATATGGAAGGAAGTACAGCTTTCACAACACCTCCGTATAGAAAATCAATTTCAATTTAACACTCATTTTTCACAACGTAAAGCAAGTTCAAACAAAACGTTTAAGTTTTATCCTTTTTCTACAAAGATTCGATTTAAAATCTCAATCTTTATAGCACCGTTTTACAATATTTTCCAAGCTGTTTCCATCTAATATTTGCGCCTTAGGATTGAAGTATCTCATGATGAGATTTTTTATTAAATTTTGATATTACCTATACTTTATAGTACATTCAACTTTTCACAGATTTTAATTAAAATATGGAAAAAATGGGAATTAGATATTTAGAATGAAAAAAAAAACTATTTCTAACAACTTCAAAAATTATGAAATATTTTTATTGATTTGAATGTGAAAGGTTTTCAATCTTATTATGCTAGGTTTGTTACATTGTGCCGGTTTTTGTTCCTTTTTCTTCTCTTTGGAGGCACTATTTATACGTACATATTTTATAATTCAGATATTCTAGGCCAAGTTCTTGTACGCAAAATAGTTGATTTTTTTAGTTTTATTATAAAATTTATTTTGCCCTCTTTTCTACTATTTATTAACGCCTATGTAAACAAAACTGTTATGCTGCATGTTGTAGGTTATCTTATATCAAAGCTATATATAATTAGCCAATGTTTCTGTTATATTTGGGATTTTTTTTTCGTTTTTCACCCTTTCTTGCACTATTTTCGAACGCCTGTGAGGACCAGTTCATTTATGTAACATTTTTTAGGTTATATTCTATCACAACTATGAAAAATTATTCAGTATTTCGAATAAGTTTAAGAAGTATATATTTTTTTATTTTGACCTTTTACACTATTTACGAACGTCTCTGAAAACTAGTATATTCTTATTTAAAGAGCGTATAATGTAGGATATATTACACGAGCCACAGGCGAGTGTAATATAGCCATTATAAGCGAGTCAAATACCATACTTTATCTACGACTATTGATTTCTGGACGAATATATATGAAATTTCGTTTTCACTGTCAGAATTCATTAAAATTCACGTTTAACACAATTTAATCTCTACACTAAACCGTAACATTATTGCAAAAGTCAAATATTTTTTATTTGTGTCAAATGCAGATGCTCTAGTTGTCATAGTAACAATAATCTAAGCAAGCTCTAATATGAATAAAAATTTATATTCCACGGATGTGGAATATGAAACTCATATTATTATTATTCCATATTTCGAATAAGTTTAGGAAATATATATTTTTTATGTAAAAGGATGTGTTTGGCGACATCTAGTTTTCGTTGGTAGTACGCCGAGCGAACAACAGTTCCTATATCGGCTGCCTGGGAGGTCACTGACCCCATAAAGCACAACTACCAACATATAGACGCGCCGATACTCCCTTAAGCGGGACTGCCTATATTTGAAATGGGCTTGTTTAACAAAACAAGACTTAAATTCCGAGAGTTTGTCTGTCAACCGCGCCGGAAACCCAAACGCAAAGAAGATCGACGTGTGCATAAAATCACCGACGCAAACGGAGCAAACATAAACACGCCTTATTCATAAAATAGTATTTTAATGGAACTATATCAGCCGTTTTCCTACAAAAAATGTCAGTGAGGTGTAACTGCATTAGAAATACGTAAAAAAGATGATTCAAATAAAGTGTATGGAGTAGCATTTATTTATTTTTTGTAGTTCACAATTCTATTCTATAAAACAACCTGTCTACTTCCTGTAATACTCTATTTCCAATTAGGATATTTCAAATTAATTTAAAACTCAAAGCTGGCACTTTCTGCATATTTTTTTGCCTTCGAGTGCTTTATTGGTAAATACTATGTTCCGATAGCACAAGTTAATAATTGAAAACTAGATTTGGGTATTTACCGCTCCGATTCATATATGTTTACGCCATAAAAAAAACGAGAACCGAAATTGTACAAAATTATTTACATTATTTGTCTGCCCAATAAATTGCCTATGGCATAGATTTCAATTTTAGTTTAAGTATCTATTGTTACAAAAACACACCTCACATGGGAAATAAGAGTTTATTTTTAGGTATTTCTTCAGTGAAAAGTATTGAAATTGATTTCACTGCGTACAGCTGTACAGGGTGTGTCAACACGCACGCCTCCGTGTTTGAGGTCGAAATTGAATATACGAAGACTGTATTTTTAGCCCAAAAAATAAGAGTACAGCTACCTAAATTCCCACCAAGCTGAAAATCAGTAAGATTGTGAAAAATATGATTGTAGATCATAAAATTATCTACAAAAAATGTATCAATACTTTTTTTCTTACGAGCCACCGTTTTTGAGATATAACGATTCAACATTGGAGCTTTTTGGAGGTTCATTAATTCTAAAAGAGGATCTTCAGACCTGCCCTCGCATCTATCATAGGGTGAACGAACGAGCGACGCCGATCAGTGTGGGGCGGATTTGTTTGCTGCGTATTTTAAATCAGTGTATAACGACAGATGTCTTGACTCTCCGGTTGCCTGTGTCGGGCACACCCTAGTGAATGTTTCCGATCATCACATCTCTCTCTCAGATATTTTAGAGGCAGTTGTTGGCTTGGAAGTGAGGAAGTCGGCCGGTCCCGACGGAATCCCAGCCTTGCTTCTCAGGAATTGTAGCTTTTCGCTTGCTAGACCGCTTCAAATTATTTTCAATCATTCGGTCTCCACTGGCACTTTCCCTGTATTATGGAAAACTAGTTTCATTACCCCTATTTTTAAATCCGGCAACAGAAATGAAGTAACAAATTACCGACGGTCTGTATATTGAATTCAATTCCGAAACTATTCGAAAACCTGATCACTCGTTATCTGACGGCCACTCTAGGGCCATTAGTGATCTCCGATCAATTTGGATTTCAGGCAGGTAAATCTACCGAGCTCAATCTCCTCGAATTCACAAACTACTTGTCCCTGGCTTTGGAGCACGGATATCAAGTTTATGCCATTTACACCGACTTCTCTAAGGCTTTCGACAGTGTCAACCATCGGCTTCTCATTGAGAAGCTTGGGATTGTTGGAGTCTCTGCGCCTATGTTGGACTGGTTGGGGAGCTACTTATGTGGTAGAACTCAGGTTGTCCACATCAATGAGTTTCATTCTAGGCCCATATTAGTTTCATCTGGTGTTCCTCAGGGGTCTCATTTGGGCCCCTTATTATTTAACTTATTTGTCAATGACATAGAGCAATGTTTCGTTCATAGTGAGATCAAGTTATTTGCTGATGATCTAAAGTGTTATAGGCGTATTGCAGGCCCATCCGATTGCTACCTTTTGCAGGAGGATGTTATTCGGCTTGTGCATTGGTGCGAGGCGAATGGGTTGGATTTGAATATATCGAAGTGCTTTTGCGTTAATTTTAACCGTACTAGGGATCCACTTTTTCGTGAATACTTTATTGACCGGGACGCTTTGGATTATAAAGCTTTGGTCAAGGATCTGGGTGTCTACTTGGATTCTTCACTGAGCTACACCAACCACATCAGGCGCGCGACATCGCGGTCCATTAAGATGTTGGGCTTCATCAGACGTTGTTCGGGGCATTTCAGTCAGATTGGTACATTCAGAGCCCTGTACACATCCCTTGTGAGGCCGCATTTGGAGTACGCCTCTGCGGTGTGGTCTCCATCTTATGTTTGTCACACTGTCTGTATCGAGAGGGTTTAGCACCGTTTTCTGAGGTACGTTCATTTTAGACTCGGCCGTGAACGACCCGTTAATTCTAACTTAAACTACGGCGTATTGCTGAGTGAGCTGGAGTTGGCTACATTGGGCGCCCGCAGGGTTGTCAGGGATCTGACTATACTATACAAAATTTTAAACAATACTCTTTTATCTTCTAGTCTTTTATCCCAGATTGGTTTTCATGTTCCCCCTAGACAAAGCAGAAGTTCTGATCTCTTTCACGTCTCGTTCCACCGCGCGAACTACGCTATGAATACCTTTGTCACCAGAGTGGCGCGACTGGCGAATCGTTGTTCTAATCATAACATCGATTTCTTTGCACCATTTGGTGAGTTCGCCGGTCGCTTGAGGAGGAGGTCTAGAGATGAATGGTTTCCCTAATTCCTTGTTTTTAAAATTTAAAACAAATTAACATTCATTAATTCCTTAACATCAGCGAGCGTTGGAGTCCTGCGAGCTGTTGTATGTCGCGCAATTGCTGTTTTTTTGTTTTTTTTATTAAGTTCAATTGTAATGGATAGTCTAGAGTTATGTAAGTTTTATAATTTCTGTATTATGTTGTATGCTATTGTTTTGTATATGTTGTAATAATGGACTTTGTCCGTAGATTAATAAATAAATAAATAGTTGTAAAAGTTGTAATCGGCATAATATGCGCACGTTTCCACGCCATGGGATAGTATACTTAGCGCGTTTTTTGTAACGTGGTTTCCCCAGTAGGCCTATTCCACGGGTCAGTTGTGATCCTGTTTAATTTAAAACTATTGGAAAATAATGGATATTAGCAGAGATTGAAGAGATAAAAGCAATTTAAGTTCAAAAAGAGTAGTGAAATTTAATCGTCCGAGTCGTAACTTTCAAATTCTTCTTCTTGTTCTTCTTCTTCATCTTCATCCTGAGTACATGTAAAATGCGTTAATAGCGATGTATCGCATGTCGCCTCGTTGGAATCAAACGGATCCTACACTATTGGTGATTCAATATTAGAGCACGACCGGCCTTGACAATGTGCAGTTGCAAAAAATTGTGTTTACCAGTTTTTCCGGCGCAGGTGGGAGTAAAGTTTGAACTGGTTCCAATGAATTGCTGACCAACTTCCAACCCCAGTCTGTAGGGTCTAGCTGATTACCAAGTGTTAGAATACACACTGTATATTGTAATACACACTGTATATTGTATTATGTGATATTATATTTAATATGTTGTATGCTAATACAAGTTGTCAATAAATATTCTAAACAGTCAACATCAGTAACTTAACTTTACTGCAAATAAGCACTCTGCTAATAGGTTATGGGCCCAGCACGCTTCCACTGTGCGATAAATACGGCAGTCTACTTGAAAAAGAGAGCCCCTACAAAAGCACTAAAAAATTCTACACCTGAAGAAATCTGGTCAAATAAGAAACCAACCGTCTCATACTTTCATGTATTTGTAAAGCACTGATACATATACCTAAAGAAAATCGCAAGAAATTTGATAGAAAAGCAGAAGAATATATTTTCGTTGGGTATAGTGAATGTTCGAAAGGCTTCAGATGTATCCATCCAAAAACAAAGAAACTGAAAATTTCCAGAGACGCGACATTTTATGAAGATGAGTATGTATTTCAAACAAAAGACGATCCTGGTATTTCTTCGCAGCCAAATATTGATCAATTGTTCCCAGAGGAAGTTCAACACTATTTAGAAGTTATCGAAAATACTGTTGAAAGGGGGAGAGAACAACAGCAACAATATTCTGAGGCAGAAGAAATAGAAATCGAAGAAAGCAGACCAGAACATGACATCAAAATTAGCAAAAGTGTAGAAGAGACAGAATCAAATGACGAGTTACCAGAAAGTGAGCGCCGCAGGACCACTAGAATTTCTAAGCCGAACAAAAATATTTTTAATGAGAATTTTGTCTGTGAAGCATTCTTAAATATGCTAGAACCTAAAACTTCTGAGAAAGAATTGAATTCTGAAGAACGGGGTGAGTGGAAAAAGGCTATGGATGAAGAAATTAAGGCACATGCGGAAAATGGAACATGGAAGTTATGTGACTTACCCCCAGGTAAACAAGGAATTAAATGTAAATGGACATTCAAAAGAAAATTGAACCACAACGGAGATATCGAACGCTACAAAGCTCGTTTGGTTGCGAAGGGGTACTCTCAACGACCAGGTTTAGACTACGAAGAGACCTATTCACCAGTAGTCCGTTATAGTTCAATCAGACTTCTTTTGTCGCTAGCAGCTAAATTTTATTGGGATGTTGATCAAATGGATGTAGTAACTGCATTTCTAAATCCAAAAATATCAGAAGAAATTTATATGCAGTTACCTGATCAAACATACTGTCGATTATTAAAGGGATTGTATGGTTTAAAGCAAGCGAGCCGTGTTTGGAATAAAGAGTTGGACTCTGCAATTAAACAATTCAAGTTCAAACAATCCAAACTTGATTCGTGTATTTATTTTAAACAAAATGGAGAGAGTCTCGTCGTCATCGCAGTATATGTAGATGACTTACTCATTCAAGGTGAAAAAGATATAAATATTCTAAACAGTCAACAGCAGTAACTTAACTTTACTGCAAATAAGCACTCTGCTAATACCAAGCCACACTTGAACTTGGTAATATACCCGAAAAAGATATTGATGAGCAGGAACTGAAGTTGGAGGAAGACAAGCTAATTGTACTTGTTTTTTACTTTTGGTATTTTTAACGGAACATGCATATCTATACTTATCTAAGCATGTAGTTTTTTTAGGAGCTCCGTACATAGAAAGAAAAAAGCACATGCCGTTAGTGATAATTTCTTGTCGAGTTGAATTAGTATTCTTAAAAACTTCAGCACATTGAACTAAATTTTGGTTTTCAAGCATTTTGAAAAATGTTATTTTACCTCTCGTGTAAAATTTGGCAGCGTTGTTGCTAGAAGTATCATGTTTAAAATGCATTTGCCAAATTCCTTATTCCAGCAGCTTGCTTAGGTCCAATTAAATTATTTTTAGGGCGAAAAAATCCTCTTCTTGTTATCGTAACCTTCAGGTTGATGCTTGTACCTAAATATCTTCTTCCAATTCCCCAGACAGAAATGCTGTTCATACAATAATCTGTGACAAGGAGTAATTCTTACAAGCCGCAATACCTAACAATGCTCTGATTGTTCACCTTTTCTTCTCCAGGATTAGTAGCTCGTATTAAATAATTTTGCCAAATATTATGAATATCCAACGTGCAAATATCTTGAGGAGAAAAATGGTTGCTTTTATCTAAACTATAATGATTTCATGGTAACAAAGCATCTTTCCTGCAAAAATAGATCGGCATTATGGTGCTTTACATTTTGTTACATATGCAGGCATTAGCAGGAAAAATTACGTGAAATTTTCAATTTTGCATTCGAGACAGAACATTTATCAGACGCGCCGCGCCATTCCGAATGGGAAATTCTTGATGAATACTGGATGGGTCAAAAAGAATTACGCAATTTATATGTGTAGCAAAATAAAGTGCATTGTTACTTAGGTCAAGGTCAATAAATTCGATTTCGAGCTTAATACAGGGTTCACTACTAAAGATTCATGTTTACACTAACTGGAAATGCATTCTGTAGTTTATAAATCCTTTTTAGTTATTTTTGAACATAATCTTAAATATGATATCACCTGGGTAACGAAATATTCTCATCAAAGATTGAAAATCTAAAAAATACAGTATTATTTATATTATATAATAATAATCAGTTTATTTGCAACCAAAAATACAGAACACTTTTACAAACATAAAAGAAATATTATTACAATGACAACAACAGATTCTTGATTTGTCTGTGGTCGCAAAAAA
The DNA here is from genome assembly GCA_911728435.2 of Apoderus coryli. NCBI lineage: Eukaryota > Metazoa > Arthropoda > Insecta > Coleoptera > Attelabidae > Apoderus > Apoderus coryli. The sequence goes on along the minus strand of OU452213.1, from coordinate 5,253,385 downwards.
AGGTTATATTCAAAATTTGATTTTAGATAGATTCCTACACCCCCGCCTCTGGTGGATCTGTCCAACCTCATAAAGCTATAACCTTTAATTTGTATACTATTTCTTGAAACTGTATCAGTAAGCCATGTTTCAGAGATACTCATGCAATCAAAATTCCGCGACGTTGTATATCGTTTAATGTCTGTAAAACTTTTGACTAATGATCTTACATTATAATAATAATAATCTTTATTCAGTAAGTAACATACATCGCTCATACACTACTCAGTATATATAAACAACATACAGTTACTCCCCAAAAAGGCAGAAGTGCAACTGGCAAACTTGGTCTGCAAGCTGTTTTGAACACTCAACCTTATACACAAAAAGACAACACACAAAACTCGTCCACCCTACTCGCCTTCCTCAAATGGTGCTGCAGAAAACTCAGTGAAGACTTTTAAAGCTGCGCTTAAGAAGTCTTTATCGTTTAATTCAGGGCAAGATACACACTTAGCTTTATGTAGATTTTTATTCGACTATAGAAACACACCACACACTACCACGAGGGTGTCTCCTGCAGAACTGATGTTTGGCAGAAAATTAAGAACACAATTTTCGGCTTTATTACCTCAAAATAATGTAAATAATTGTAAAAATGATAATGTAAATAAATTAGTTAGTAATGTTACCAAATCTCTAGAAAATCAGATAAAATATTCCGGAGGTAGAATTAATGTAAATTTTGATATTGGCGAAATAGTTTTAGACAAAAATAAAATTTATGTAAATAAACCAACTTTTATGAGCGGTAAAATAGTTAAGAAAATTGGTCCAAAAACGTACTTGGTGGAAATTCCGGAATTACAAAAAACTTGTGACATGTGAATCAAATCAAAAAACATCTTGGAAATATTTCAAGACTTCCTATAAATATCGTAATTTCGAAGCATCGACCAGTACTAATTGTACAGAAACTGAAGAAAATGTAAATAGTGAAACTTTAAAATCTAAAACTGAAAGTGAAGTGAATGAAGTGATTAATTTTCCGCAAAAGTCTGATTATGATAGTACTAGGCCAAAAAGACAAATTAAACCAATTCAAAGATTTGATTTTTCTGATTATTGTTAACTGATGATTGTAAATAATATTTGTATACTATTATAACATATGTATTACAAGTGATTATGTTAACTTTTTATTTTTTTTAGGGGGTACGGTGTAGTATACCTGCCTATACCTATATATATATATTTAAAACGTTGATAAATAAATAGATCTTTTTATATTTAAGTTCCAAACTATTCGAGAATATTTATTATTTATTTTTGGGTATAAAAGGTACACAGATAAATGTATATATTTAGTATTAAATGGAATTGGAAATAAAAACAATATTTAAAATATATACCTACGTGTTTAATTTATTTTAATTGTGATAATACATTACAGTGCCCATTTTCTGAAACACACTGTAGATACGAGACAAATTTCAAATTAAGTTTATTCTATTATTTATTCGAAAACCTCCAATTCATAGTCTTATATTTTTTGCTATAGCTAACGATAAAACATTCTGTCAAGGAAACTACATTTTAATCTCTATTATTCAAAATCGTTATAAGCTCTTTAAAATCTCGAAGTTTTCCGTGCTCTTCTACATTACGTAAGACATTCTGGCTAAAGTAATAATTTATCCAGCTGGATAACTCAATTATTTTTCGCCTCCGGTGTGATAGTAGAAAGTGAAGTTTCAATTACCACGAAAACTGCTTTTGCACGACTAAGTAAGATTAATAGATTAGGTCTTTGGTTTTCCAAACTTATCATGCTCCAGCTTATTTTATCTGAATAATGAAATGCATTCATTGTTTTGGTTCTTGTTCACAACAATAACTAATTTAAGCACGTTTTCCAAATATTTATTTTTAGAAATGGAATCTTGTCTTCATATACCGGGTGACTCACGATGTTGGTAGGTTTTTGAGGGATCTACATATACGATTGTTTTGCACCTGTGATTGTAAATGAAGAGAATGTGATAATTGTGTGATAACATCGGAGCATTTTGGAGGTTTATGTGTGGGAGCTGTTGCCTGACAATGACCGCCTCAATACTAGTTGTTTCGGCTTCCTCCGGAACGCTGATGTTTGTTCGTCGGTTCTGCCATTTAACTTCAAGAATTCTTCTAAGACATCATTGACGGTACATCTTCAGGGTTTTTAAATGCCTCCGATAACTGGTCCAAGACTCACAGCTATACCTAAGGGTAGAAACTACAAAAGCATTAAGACCAATTGCCATACTGTCTCCTTTATCTAAAATAATAGAAAAAGTAATGTATGATCAACTTTATAAGCACTTAAATAAATATAACCTTCTTCCCTTAAGGCAATCTGGATTCCGAAAGGGTTATAGCTGCACGACAGCTTTGCTGGATTTGGTTGATGATGTCATCCATGACATTGATTCAGGTAAAACAACTGCATTGATCCTACTCGATTACTCTAAAGCGTTTGACAAAATTAACTATGGCATTTTTCTGGATTCTCGCATTCCTCGGTAGACTTACTCAGATCTTATTTTACAAATAGAAGCCAGTTTGTGCAGACTAGTATGGGCAAGTCCAGGATGGGACAAATTAAATGCGGTGTACCTCAAGGATCAGTACTGGCTCCACTACTCTATTGTTTATACTCTTCAAATATTACAGACTGCCTGAGGCACTGTACTTCATACGCATACGCGGATGATACCCAGTTAAAATATTCGTTTAATATAAAAGATTTAAATCTGGCTAACTATAGAATCAACGACGATTTGCAGACCTTGGCAAAGCTTTCAAATCGTCATCAACTTTTTATAAACTCGTCTAAATCCAACATCCTTATTTTCGGTAAACATAAAGAATTGGTTAGTCAAAATCTATCAGTGAATATAAATAACGATTCTGTGAGCATGTGAGTAAGATGCTACAAAAGGGTTACTACATTTTAAAATCTTTATATCCCCACAGACACTTTCTAAATCAAAAATTAAAACTAAAGTTAACCGATAGTCTAGTACTATCACACTTTAATTATGGGGATGTTATCTATGGACCGTGTCTATCCAGCGTCGATAAAATCAGAATTCAACGTATGCAGAAATCTTGTCTGAGATATGTATACGGAATACGCAAATATCAACCAATCAGTTATAAACTCATCGATGCTGGATGGCTTAACATGGAAAATAGGCGTAAATTACATTCCGGTTGTCTGTTTTACTCAATTATTTTAAATAAATCACCTCCATATCTGTACAATAGGATAAAATTTAGATCTGACGTTCATACTCTGGGCTTGAGGTTTCGCGGACTTATATCGCCACCTCTACACCACACTTCCATATTCTACAGATCTTATTCATACAATATTTATAATTTTTATAATAACTTGCCGTGTGATTTGAGGTTTCTGAAGTCACCCGCCTTTAAATGCTCTTATAAGCGACGTTTGCTGGGTGCCTAGCATGTTGAGTCATATTGAGTTATATATATCAACCGTGCCGTTAACTTTCATTTGCTTACCTACCGATCACATTGTCATTTGATTATAGATTATTAGCATTAATAGTTGTTTCTTTCTCATAGAGCGTTAAAATATTTTTATATATAAATAAGTTTGGGACATGGATTAAAAATCAGTTTATCTGCCTCCATGTCCTTTTTGCAATGCTTTATACTTGTTTTTTTTTTTTGTTTGCTTTATACTGTAATTGTATAATTATGTATTGTGTTGCAAATAAAGGGATTATTATTATTATTATTATTATTATTATATTATTATACACTCGCAATTTAGTTCGAACGTCCTTGGTGGCATGGAAGAAAGCTGTGGTGTTGTTGCTGGCTGCTAGTTGTTGCATTTCGATTGATTTACAGAGGATCGGGATTCGTGTATAATTACTGATAATAGATGACGTGCCGTACTCCAAGATAGGGATAATCTTAGCTGTCTTCCAACAATTAGGAAAACTAGATGATTTAAAAATCAACCGGAAAATATGTCGTAATGGAGATGATAAAATAGCAATACAATTCTTCACGATAAAACTCGGAACGCCATCCGTACCACAGATGAGCTTGTTATTAAGTGACCGACCAGCCTTGATAACATCACCGACTGTCTCACAGTCCATAACCCCAGAAACTTCATCAACCATGGTTTAAGGTTATTTCGTGGAGGTACGACTTTTATTTCATACAACAAGAAATCCCTTGCGGGATTTCCCAGTCGTTTTGTGGTAGTCTTATCTATGACAAAAGTCATTGAGGGTTAAAAAAAAAAATTGCATTTTTTTTGTCAAATTTTTTTTTTATATAATTTTTTTTAGATTTTTTTTGTTTAATTTTTCTTTAATTTTTTTTTGTAGTTTTTTTTTTATTTTTTTTTTTGTATTTTTTTTATTAATTTTCTTTTTTAATTTTATTTTTTTATTGATTTTATTTCTTGAATTTTTTTTATTAATTTATAATATTAAATTATATTAAAAATTTAATAAAACATTTTTGAGTTCCTTGTATCTAAATTGTATAAATACACAACTTAAAAAAACCCCTCTGTATAAATGAGTGAAAAATATTTTGAGTTACCCCGTAGATAACCTCTAGGAACTATATAGTTTCACTCTAATGTATTCTTGATTGAAAATAGAAAAAAATTATTTAAAATAGGTATTACTTTTTTGTCCTTAACAAAATAATGATATGCATTTTTGACTCACCCCGTATATAAATTTAAAGTGTATGCTAAAAATTTCTTAAATGTGGGCTAATTAATGTTTTTTTGTATCACCTTGTACATGCTGCTTATTAATTAATGTTGTTATAATCTGATAAATACTATAGCGCATAGCCAGATATTACAATAACGTTAACCTTAATAGTGGTGTACGTTATTTTGCCATTTTAAGACTACCATATCTCTCTATTTTGAAATGCGTTGGTTTGTCAGGTTTCCATTTTTAGGACTACCATATCTCTCTATCTTATTACCTATGCTGTGGTACAATTAAGCAGATGAGATTTTTGGATCAGAAAAACTCAACTCGAATTTACGAATGTGTACGTCATTCTTTGATACGATTGTGACTAAAAATATACGAAATTGCTTATCCCATGTGTTTTTCTAACAATATAGTCATGAAAATGCTTTTCAAAAAAACATCGACAAATTCCAATATAGTTGACACCTCTAGTTTCACGTCATAATTTGGTTTTGGTAATTTGTTTACTAACACGACAGACAAATTGTTTGTGTCAAATAGTTTATTATTATTTTCTTTGTTTACATTAATAGTCTAAAAATTTTCGGCATTATTTTCATGTTTAAGATCAATTTCTATCAACGTGTTGTATAGTGTAGTGTTATAAAATGGTTATTCTATGTAGTTGTTGTCATTGTGTATTACTGAAAAAGTGTGAATAACCTAAGGTGACAGTGTTATGAGAGCCGTCAGATGGATGGATGTGATCATATGTTATCAATAACCTAAGTCAGATGAATGGGAAATAGTTCATATCTCCCTCTGCGTCGCACACAAAATGAACTTTTGTAGATGTAATTAAATTAATTAATAAAATAGTGTGGCCGCATTAAATCCCCTTGAAAAGTACCCGGTGGGATGCAGCAAAAAACAAATTTTCGATATAGGCAGAACTCCGGCTGCACCTTTAAGCTAAGTCATTGGTCCTTTTTATGCAGATTTTCGACGACAAAGACAGCACTATCCGATTTTATAAGGATTAATTATTCGAATATTTTTTGTCTTGTACAAGAGTCGTTTCACCTATTTGGGGATACACTGTATATATATATATATATATATATATATTTACACAATAGAGTTAGAATTTCATTTTGTCTTCAATACTTTACGCTACAGTAAATATTTACAATTGACTTTACTCTTTACTAAATGTTTGTTTTACCCATCATCATTGTCGGAACAAATACACATACAAAAGAGAGGAACACACAAAAACCAATTTATCTGTCGTTAAGATCTGGAAACACATCACAAGTTTGGCAGAAAATTAAAAAGTTCTCAATGCCAGTAAAAGCAGAATGTTTATACGAGTATATACCAATGCTGTTCATTACGCTTCCTATTCACTTTGCTCTAATGATTTATGACGGTTACAATGAAACAAAAAATGTACGCCTAGCGTGGAAGTTGTTTATCTACGTTTACAGATCATCTATCAAAAACAGTTTTGATGTGCAACAAACTCGAAAGTAATTTTTTCCGCTATTTGTAGTTCTGCAGTGTAAATGTTTAGAACTATTGCGAAATATCAACGTACTCTAATAGATTAATTAAATATAATAAGAATATGTTATTGTTGAATAATTTTAAGATAAATTGTAATATTTCCTTAGTAAATGCAACTCGGGTGCTAACTCCGCAAGTTTGATTGATCATGTCATATCTAGTTATCATACTAATTTAGTTAATAATGGTAAAGTAGAATATAACTCGCTCTCGGATCATAATCGTGTTATATTTCAGATATGTGATACTATAAAAATATATAAACCATTAATTAATAAAACCAATGTAAAAATAATGCTAATTACTCTAAAATTATAAGAATAAGAGAAAATAATAATTGGGTTAACCACGAAATTAGTGAACTCATGCAACAGCGCGATAAAATTTATAAAAGGAAAGTAAAAGAGCCTAGAAATGAACAACTGATTTCAGAATTCAAAAGATTAAAAAATCAAATAAACAATAAGATAAAAATAACAAAAAATCAGTATTTTAGTACAGAGTGGAATAACACAGGTAGCAATATAAAAAAGCAGTGGCAATTTATAAATAAATTTTTTGGTAAACAATCTGGGAACAATAATATTGAATATTTATTAATAGAGGGTGAACGCACGGAAAATGGTAAAAACATTGTACATGAATTAAATAATCATTTTGCTAGGGTAGGGGAGAATGTGGTCGGTAAACATGAAATATCTAATATGAATAATGGAGATAATGAGCTTATACTTAATGAGGTGACGAGTGAAAAAAGTATGGGTCAGATAGATCTTACTGATATGAATGAGGTCGGTGAAATCATACTGGATATTCGAAAACATTCGGCCCCGGGTTTTGACGGGGTAACCACTATTGATTTGCATAATTTAAAAGCTGATATTCTGAAGATTCTTACAAAATTAATAAATAATTTTTTTTTGACGGGTGTATTTCCGCATGAATTAAAAATAAGTAAAATTAGGTCTATCATGCTCCGTACAATATCGATTATAAACCGATGTCATAAAGTACGATGGATTTTGGTACGCAACGTTAGTTCTTGCCGTACAAAATGCAAATGTTATCGGATGCCGCGTTACCACTCTAGGCACAAAGAAATTAATTAAACCCAGCAAGTACGAACAGTCAATGTTATTGTGTAACAATTTATACAAAAACTTCACAGCATATACTTGTCTGCTCTTAGCTAAGCTAGGTTCGCCAAATCTCAATAAAAATGCCGCATTATCACATCCTCTCAGTGGATAAAAGCCATCTAATCTGTAGGATAAATATTTTAAGAGCCTTCTTTGAACTGAGTTTATATTTATATAATATTATATATATTGTGGGTGTAACAGAAACATGGCTGACGCCTGCTATTCCTAATTCAGTAATAAATAGTGACGGATATTGCATCATTCGAAGTGACAGAAATCATTCTAGAGGGGGAGGAGTTTTAATTTACATTAAAAATCATATTAAATTTCAAGAAATCTTTGATTATGATTGTCTTTACTCCGAGCAAATTTGGATACAATTTAAAATAAATAATGTGAAGAGCATAGTTGGAGTTGTTTATAGACCGCCAGATTATGCACAGATTTCAAGTTTTAATATTGAATTTGAATCTAATATTTCTAAAGCACTTGTAAACTGTAGAAATTTTGTATGTATGGGAGATTTTAACATAAATGTTTTTAATTTTAATTGTAATTACGTCCAAAATTTCTTAACAATGCTTGCTAACTTAACGCAGATCATAGATGAACCTACTAGGCCCGGCCCTGGTTGTGGTTCGTTGATCGACCTTATCATTTGCTCGGACACTGAGTTTTTTATCAATCCCAATGTTGACCATTCACTAAATATTTCCGACAGTGTATAGGTAAATACACTGTCAGCTAAAAACATCAATTTTAAAAAAACCGAAGCCATATTTACATACATACAGGGACTTCCGAAATTTCGATCAAGATATATTTTATGAGGATTTGAGGAGTGTGCCATTTTATAATATATTTTATGAACAAGATGTAAATAAAAAAGTCGCCCTATTTAATAACTATTTAGTAGATATTTTTAACCATCATGCCCCTTTAAAAACTGTTAAAATAACGAAAAATAGAGCTCCTTGGATAACCGACGAATTTAAAATTTTACAGAAAAATAGAAATAAACTTCTTCAGAAATATAAAAAAAATAAAACGCTTGAGAACTGGGAAGCTTATAAACAAATGAGAAACCGTGTGTCATCTGAAACTACGCGATTAAAAAAGCAATATTTGGAATCTCATATAAATTCTAGTAGTGCTCGTGATAACTGGAGACTATTACGAAACTTGGACGTTTATGGTAAAAACAAAAGAATTATACCAAACCAACTTAAAGATGTAGAAAAAATTAACAATTATTTCATAGATATTGCTGCTATTTCCCCTGATTTAAACTTATTGAACTTTTATAAGAGTGGTCAGATTAATAATAACTTTCCAAGATTTGAGTTCCATATGGCTACTGTTGAGGACATACAGCTTGCGCTACAGTCAATTAAAACTGGAGCGGTGGGTGATGACGGGGTTAGTGTGGACATGTTGCGTCGTAGTTGCCCATTTATTTTGCCAATACTGCTGCATTTGGTGAACTGCTGTATAGAGCAAAATATTTATCCCAATCCATGGAAAGTAAGCCTTTTTATTCCTCTTCCTAAAACTCAATCCCCGATAGAAATGAAGGATCTTCGTCCGATAAGTATCTTACCCACTGTCAGCAAAATCATTGAGAGGATCCTTGATAATCAGATTAAAAGTTACGTCACTCAGTACAACTTATTGCCCACTATCCAGTCAGGCTTCAGAACGAATTACAGTTGCACCACTGCATTATCCAAAGTGACTGACGATATTTTGGTCGCAGCCGATAAGGGCGAAATGACTGCGTTGGTGCTTTTAGATTATACGAAAGCATTTGACAGGCTTAACCATGAGCTGCTTTTAGAAATTTTGAAATACTTAGGATTTTCCAGTAACGCCGCAGCTCTTATACGTAGTTATTTGAGTGATAGAACCCAAATGGTTAAGCTTGATAACCAATGTTCGTCTCCCAAAAATATTAATAATGGTGTCCCTCAAGGATCAATATTAGGCCCAATCTTGTTTTGCCTGTATACCTCTCAGTTAACAAAACAGCTGAAATACTGCGACGCGCATGTCTATGCTGATGACACACAACTGTACCGCTCTTTTGCACCAGAACAAATGGATGAAACTATCAACTTAATCAATGGTGATTTGGCCACTCTTGTAAGTTTATCCAATGCACATTGTCTCCAGATTAACCCATCCAAGTCGGAACTATTACTTTTTGGTAAGAATGTACATAGAACGCGCTTTATGAATTCTTTTAAACTACGTGTGGATAACGTGCATCTCGAATGTGGAAGATCTGCGAGAAATTTGGGGCTGATACTTGACACAGATTTGAGGTTTAGCCAACATGTAAGCCAATGTATTAAGCGTGCCTTCTTGAATTTGAAATTAATATACAGCAAAAGGCAACTGCTTAATGAACATTGCAAAAAACTTTTGTGTGATTCCCTTGTTCTCTCGCATTTTAATTTCGCCGATACAATATATGGCCCTTGTCTAACTGATCTGGATCAAAATAGAATTCAGTTAATGCAAAATTCTTGTGTTCGTCTTGTAGGCAAAATTAGAAGAGGTGTGCGAGGCGTGAGTGCTAAACTGCGTGAGATCGGTTGGCTACGGATGAACGAACGGCGTGCTCTTCATTCCCTAGTTTTCTTTAATAAGATTATTATAACGAAGACTCCTCAGTACCTCTATGAAAAAATTAAATTTCGCGGGTCTGTTCATGATGTAAATATTCGCCACAAACTTACCATATCGCCTCCAATTCACAGTAGTGCCATGTTTGAAAGATCATTCTCGTATAATATTTGTAGTATGTATAATAAAGTGCCTGATGATTTAAAATTTTTGAAAGGTTTTAGATTTAAAAATGCTATATGTAGTATTATATCAGAATTTGTTTGATCTATTTTCCTTTGTTAATTAACTACCTGAATTTGAATCAACATTTCAATCTTTTATTTTATTTTATTTTTTGTCTATGTTTGTAATTGTTATCTTACCTTAGGGGTTAAGTGAGGAAGTATTAACTTCAACTTCGCCCATTGTAAACTTTTTTTTGCAATAAAGTCTTTTTATTATTATTATTATTATATTTAATAAATGTCTGTTTTCTGTCTAAAAAAGTTCTAACGCAGTGGCTTTTATTACTAATCTAAAAAGGTAAATGTTTAGTGTACACACATGTAGGTATAGCCACAGATCTAGAAAAGGGAGTTTCTAGATCTGTGGGTATAGCTGTAGGGATAATGACTCGTCCAAGTATTTGGGCGTAGATATTATCCAGCTGTTCGGGTAAGGAATTGTATAAAGGAGTGTGTACTCTGTAGAGCATATTTGCAAGAAGTTCAGATTTTCGATTGTCAGTAATTGCTATTTGATTTTATATTTTTAATGCAAATTTGTTCCCTTGTTCGTTTTAATAATTTTTGGAATTTCTAAAGCTTGTGGAAATATTAAAAATTTAATTATTCCCGTTCTCCAATTTTTAAGGGGCACTTTATGATTGACGTACATGCATTGTAGTCTAATCAATACGTTTTTTGATTGAATTATGAAAGATACTTGAGTTAATTGTTTCTAACTATACAAACATTACCTCAGACATATACATTATAAATATCTAGTTTATCTTGTAAATAATATAATATACTTATAAATTAGAACACCAATTTCTAAGGACAAAAGTAATCTTGCAATATTCAGTTGTAAATGGTACAAATTTGTTAAAATCTGGGACGTAATTCGTTTCTATTGATGGGACATTTAGTCGATCTTCTGAAAATAGTTTTTACGCAATGTCTTTGAATGAATTCAAAGACATTGTTCACATTCGGCTGTCGACACCGGCATTGTACAACAGTACCTAACAGGGTGTTGCAAAAAGACGCGGCACTATTTAAGCGGGTGATTTCTCAGGTCATTTTAAAAAAGTTCGCATAAACATACGTTCGGAAATGCTATGTTTCTAAGATACAAGGTTTTAAAGTTTTTTTTTGTAAATAACAGTTTTTTTAATTAGGTAAAATATCTCCCTACCGATTACGTTATTGCCAGAAACTGGGAGCTTATATGGCCTAGATGACATTGCAAGTAAAACTATTTCATCAAGAAAATTTAATGACTAAATAGAATTATGCTAATGTTGTTTTTAATAAATGTTCATAATCTGTTATAAACTCTAATTTTTTAAAAGGTAAGAATTCAATAATGTTTTCATTGTGTGTCATTACTAAATATGTGACTACTTTTTAGTGCTTGAAAAAGCTGCAATATAGCCAGCGAAACGTCGCATTTTTGATGAAATACAGTTTTACTTGCAAGCTCCTAAAAACCCAAGACGTAAGATTGTTTAGATTATTTTCAACAAACCAACTTTATTTAAAAATTAGAAATAAAAAAAATTGCAAGAGCAGGGATTTCAATCCAAGACTTTCAGCATGCATGCTTGCAAAGCGGGCAATCTACTACTGAACTACGTCCATATCATATCAAAAACTAGATATAAAATGCCCGAACATACAGGGACTTGGATGATGATGAATTCATTCGCTTACTGGCATTCTATAATACAAAGACTGCTGAGAGTTCATTTGAAAGATAAAACTCTCGATTTAGAATGTTCTAATTTAATTTATTATATACCTTGTTGCTTCGTAAATATAAGGAATAGTATAAGCACAGTTAAAATAATATACAGTTGGTTCTCATCGTGTCGGTACGTCTGATGTTCATGTCTACAAAGCAATTCGCCGAACTGTTTTCGGAACCCTTTGTTTAGCATTTATATCTCTCTATAAACCGCCTATCCAGATCTGCAGCAATAAAAGATGACAGATAAATCGTAATACGGGGCCATCTATGCACGCATGTTTAAAAATTATTCTTACGAGGGCGGTAAAAATTATATAAATCGATCAGCTATATTGAATATAAACTAAATAAATGTTATTATATATTAAATCACTTAGATAGATGCTTAGACCAAAATTAATATAGTTCGATTAGAGTTTCTTATAGTAATTCTGTATAGAAACTGCGGTTGTTAGTTTTATAGCATCGTAAAATCTAATAGATCTGTTCCTTGTTATTTATTTTGAAGATCTAAAATTGTATTATTAATGTCACATATTTTTTTAAAGATTTTGCAAAATTCTTAATTTAATATGAGGTTTTACCACTTTATTATTAGAATTTCTTGCTTTGATTTGCACCTTTAGGTCGCGATTGGCAAATTTTAAAGTATAATATGAAAACATTTGAAATTTCTGGAAGTAGGTATATAAATGTAATAAACTGCAGATCGTAATTGAAATATTTTAACTTTAGTTCAGCTTTTTAAATTTTTATACTTGTTTCGCTATTTACCTGTATCAAATACTAATAAATCTTCATTAGTTTGTGCTGAGTCATCTTTGGTACTATTATGAACACCTATAAAATATAACAATGTTACATTAAAAATCCAATACGAATATTCCCTAATTTTTTTATAAAATTAAAAAATCTTAGCAGGTACTTTTCAATAAAGGAAATGCGTTATGAAGAAGATAATTCTTGCAATTATTTTTACTATGTTTTCCTCTTGACAATGGGAATAACAAATACTTAACGTATTGTAATCCTGCTTTGGAGTAATTTTTGCATATTAATGTGTATTGATAAATCCTAGGGCTTGTTTCCAAACATCACACCTTGAACATCGATAAATAAATGATCTTGGAAGAAACGTTGATTGTGTGCGCATAAATTAATATAAGACAATATCACTTGCCTACAAAACACAAAAATATACTATCACAACATATACATTTACTATAAATAATTTACAAAATATTTTTTACCTCTTTTCTTCTTTGGGAAACCGAAAAAAATATCTTCCTGATGCTGGCCTTGCTTTGCAATTGTCCACACAACACAGCACTGGCATATTAAAATTGTTTCTGTATGCTATTAACTAAACAACTACTCAAATAACATATTAAAAAAACGTTTTAAAATTAATTCCAATATAAGATATTTATATCAAACTAATACACAATTTAATAAAAACTACAATGAAAACGTACGACTAGAGCCTATCACATCACAATCACAAAGTTATTTTGTAAAAAATTTAATTTATAATATCTTCTTGTGTAAGTTTAAACAAAGATAAATATGCAACGTATATCTAATAACATGTTTATAAATAATTGGACAATTTAAAGTTAAGAATATAGCGGAAAACAAAGTTTTTGTTCAAATATCAAATTATTATTCATTCATTTTTAATTAAAAATTAACATTCACAAAACACAACAACAAAGTACAACTGGTACTATTGTGCATGCTGCAATACAACCGGTATAAATCAGAACCAAGCGCGTCTACCCAACTACTGCCTCCAGAAAAGGGTGGCGAGCGATAGACAATATTTCGGGTAGATTTCATAGTGGTTTTACTGTCTATTTTAAATATACTGTGCTTGTTGTAACTATCAAACGTGTTACATTGGCCAGACAAAACAACAAACAAGGATACAAAAATATGATTTTCAGGAAAAAATCGTAAAAAAAACCGGAGAACTGCTTTTTTGATTTGGCGACCATTTTAGATATAGATAGGTACAAACTCTAATAAATGAAGTATTAGTGAAATGCATATAAAAATCCAGGACCATGTTAATTTTAAGGCTGGCACTGAAAATTTGAGCGCGTGTATAGTAAATTGATTGATATTCTAAAAATTAATGTAGATACCATTATGTAAAAAATTAGGATAGATATGTTTTTTGATAAGCAGATTATAAACTATTTAATAAATAAATTTTCCACCGAATATCCCTCGGACATTGACAAATGCCTCATAATTTTATGACAAGTTTCTCAAGCTCGTTGCTTGGTAACAGCCCTCAGCTTTCGGCCTCGAGCTGTTCGATTGGCATAAAATCATCTCGTTTATTATCCATATCCTAGGGATATTACTACTGAAAATCAACTAAAACTTGCAAATTTCTATTGCTATCAATGGTGACAAACAATCAACACGAGTAGATCAAAATTAGTAGGGTGTTATGTTCCGATGTTCCGCGCTAAAAAACTATCACTGCATTATATAGATAATTATATATTTTTAGAATTTAATGCAATTGTTATTTATAGTTCAAGTAAAAAAACCTTTTGAAAATGTAAGCACTTAGAAAAATACGAGGGCAATTATTTATATTTTGAGGTCTGGCAACAATTAAGTATTGGTGTTATGTGTCAAATGTTGTTCTCACTGGAAAGTTTACGTTGTTGACGTTTAACTATACCAAACATTTTATCAATAGAGCAATATTTATGTTGTATACAATTATTTACAAATTGTGTGTCAGCCTAAAAAGGGAATTAACTCGTGACTAATTATTATTACTATTATTATTCTTCTTTGTACGTGGATTATCAGGTTTGTTGATAACGGTATTTGATCAAATAAGAAAAGCAAAAAATCGTCCTCATATTTTTCTTGTTCAAGACAGTTGATTATTTGAACGTTTTGAAGGTAATCAATTGAATATTTTAAAAAAGAATAAAGCAAAAATTACTGTGTTTTGATTATTAGGCTCAAAATATAAATAGTTGCCCTCGTAGTTTTGGAGTATTCTGTTTACAAATCACTAACATTGAGTGATACTTAAATAATTTTTTTTGAAATAAACATACGCTCAATACGTCGAACTTTCCTATAAATAGGCAATGACAATGGGAACAGGGACATCACAGATTTTGAAGAAATCGTGATATTAAGTACCTAGCTACTACAGAAATGATATCCGTAAAATATTACAATTTATTTGCTGCAACAATAATAGCAGTGCTAAATATTGTTGCCAGTTCTCCACCAAGTAATATCACCGGTACATCGTGCACTGTGACTTCCTACAATCAATTGGCAAATGCTGTAGCAAAATGTACCAATATTGTTGTTGAAGAATTAGTTGTACCGGGTGGAAAAGCCATGGATTTGAGTTTGTTGGCCAATACTAGAATTGTGTTCAAAGGAAAAGTTACGTTTGAACATTACGGATGGAAAGGACCATTAGTAAAAGTCACAGGACATAATATACAAGTTATTGGCTCGCCAGGTGAGCAAATTTTATTTTTTTCGGATTGTGCAAAATAAAAAGGCTTTATACACTGTGTCCTAAGCCAGGAGACTCAAAGCATCTTCAGTGCCGTAATTGGAAATACGAGGGCCACTATTTACATTTTGAGCTATTCGGTTCAATAAAAAAACTGTAATTTCTCATTGAAAGCTGCCGTCGAAAATCGACTTCGACTTTTTAAGCGTTGAAATAGGCCATTGTTGGACGAGATGTGTAATGGCTCACATTGTCTTGTGAAGAATGATTAAACGACGATTCTTGATTTTCGTTATTTCACGAATTTTAGGGCCAAACTGTAAAGCATTTTCAATCTTTAATGCAGGAACATTATGTAGGTTTACTAAGACACAAGAGTATATCTAGTCTAGTCAATCTACGTGCGCTTTAAAGCGCTGGAAATTTAAGAACAAATTAGTTAGAATGCGTACATATACTCCACAACTTTTTATGGAAAGTAAAAGGTATTACAAGCTTCCAGAGTGTAATAATCATGTTTGATTAAACCCAGGTTAATTTACTTGTACAGGTTTTGATTGTGTCTTTGTTTTCAGAAATGCATAATACAATAATATATTGTTTTATAAGCTGAAACGCTGTGACTTGGTTTGCGGAGTCTGTTTTTGTTACAGCAATTACAGACAAGGCAAATAAAGTGTTTTCCGCCAAACAAAACATATTTATTCCTTCTTCATTTTTATTATAATCATAATAATAAATCGTCTTTATTTGGAAGAAATTTACAAACAAGGCGAAGTTTAGCAGCTACTCCAAGCACTTATCCTAATTTGCAAATTATACAGATATGATAATTTATTTCTACACTATTTACTTTAATTTGTTTCAATTAACAAGAATTCGACAACACACGAGACAATAAACAATATGCTGTAAAGGAGAAAATATATAAATCAGCAATAATATGATAAAAATCATCATTCATCCATTAACATTAATAATGAATAAATACACATAATATCCAATCTAGGATATAAGACAAAACACAAAACCAATCACTGTTTTTAGTTAGTTTAGGGAAGTGTAGATTACCCAAAACTTGAAAAAGCAAAAGTGGTTACCAGTAACGAAACTAACGAGTTTTTAGTATTAGGTTCCGTGGTTGATAATCCAATTACCATCACTCGAATAATTGCCAGAGAAACAGGCTGTTAATCAAGTAGTGTATCTAGAATTTAAAAAAAAAACCCAAGTACCATCCTTCGCACATTCAGCTGCATCAAAGTTTATATGGGACAGATTTTGAAAGACGATTTTTTTTTGTTTGTCCAGTCCATTGAAAAAGTCAACGAAGAAGAGGATTTTTTCGAACACGTACTATGTTTACAGACGAGGCAATATTTCATAGAACTGGACATGTTGATCGTCATAACTACCATTTTTATGGCATGCAATAGATGGAGTTTTGATGTCTTGGGGGGAATAGTTGCTGATCAAGTTATTGGACCTCATTTTTTCGACGACTTTTTAAATAGTACAACATTTTTGCGATTTTTCAAAACAGACAGAAAATATCGTTACAGTTGGATGGTGCTATTACATAGAAAATTTAGTACTAAGTGGATTGGAAAAGGTGGACGAATTAACCGGCCAGTTAGATCTCCAGAACTAACTCCTCTAGATTTGTGAATTTCTTGTTACATAAAGTAACAAGGTTTTTAATTAATATTGTAAATCTGATACACACCACCATGCATTCAGCAGACGGGCCGTTTCGTTGATCCACAACTCATCAGTTGGCATCGGCAGGCAGTGTAACAAGCAATTCACAGATAAAGCTTCCCGCGAGGGAATTCAGGCGCATCTAGTGGTGGCAATAGGATACGATCCAGTTGTTGCTTCTCGTCCGGCCATCGTTTGTGAACTGTATTTCACCGGGCATATTGCCTGCGCACACTAGATGTCGCCAAAAACAGGTTGTCGTTCTTTAGATTTCTTTCTATGGGGATATATAAAAAATATTGTGAGTTCTACACCTCCAATTCTATACTTCCTACCACTGCTGAAGATATGAAAAATCGAATTCAATTGTTTTTGGAACAGTTACTCCCGTTATGGAAAAATATCGTTTGAAAAGAGAATTGCATTTTGTATTGGACAGAATTGCAATCACGTTGAGCATTTGCTGTAATTTGGTAGAGGAGAAGGTGGTAATATGGATCTCCCGATGTTGTCAAGTAATCCTTTGAATGAAATCCGTTATAAAAAACATATTGGACTCGGTCGCTCAAATAGGATTTGAGAAACATCCTCAGCTTATCGACGAAACCGTATTGGTCAAGTTTTCTAATAAGAATTCCGTGGGTCCATCCTTGCAAAGGCCTTAGTTAAATCTGCATAAATCACATCTATACGGCCTCCTCTGTCCAAAACTTCAGATATCCATGTTGGTGCAAAGTTATTTGACATCGAATGGCAGGGTATATGCGGCTATACAATACGGCTTCAAACAATTTAGAAAAGTTCGACAGGATAGAAATTGGACGATAGTTACGAATATCAGATCTGTCACCTGACGTGCATACGGGGATAATCTTTGATTGCTTCCCAGCGCTTGGAAACCTTTCCGAACGTAAGGACAAAGAGACTTATAATGAATTAGAAAATTAACATCATGAAGATGAAGAAATTTTCCTTCGCAGAAAACACAGATTTCTGGACCATCAGTAGATGAGTCAGAAACGATTCTGTTATCCCCGTCGTCAGATGATTCCGATTCTACATTCTTTTTCGATCTGCCCTTTTTTTTTAACGCCTTTTGTTAAGAATTGCTTTCGCCGACCCAACTTCCCACTAAAAGTGCTAGGTGTAGGGAACTGCTCTTGGTTAACACGAGAATTTAAATGGTGTATCTTTTCTTTTGAAATTCCTCTAGTTCATTCTTGTAAGGTTAACTGGTGATAACTGCTGCGGAAGAAGCTTTTCGACTCTACCTCTGTTTTGGTTGGGGAACCAGAGTAAAAAAACCTCTATTACAAGGCAATTTTCCGATATTAGAAAACTTTTTGAAACTGACAGTTGATACCTTGATCACTTACAGCAACACTAGCAGCACATGTGATGTTGCCAATAGATTTGCGACGTTTATGTGTGACCTATCAACGCAGTTTTGGGTATTTAATATAGATGTCAGTGTAGTGTCATGTTTCCGAGTATGCGAGGGGATCCATATTTAAAGCAGGTTCCATATATTACCACCTTCTCCTCTAAATTTTAATGATAAATTTATATTAGTAATTAATAAATAAATGGTTTTAATAATTACCGAGTACAAAAAACCTATAGAAATTATTTTTTGGATGAACAATTTCATTATGAGAACAAAATAAGGTGAATTTTGAAAATACCTAAATAGGTTCAAAACTTTCATAATTAGGTGTAGGACACCTCAACATAGTTTGAAAGGCAACGAAATCAGGTATATGAAAACTCAGGGTGTTGCATTTATGTTGAACACCCAACAAACGACATTTCATAAATAACTTGGTAATTGAACTAACACACTAATTGATACATAAAAGAAGAAAAAGCAGTTTGATCACAGTCAGTTTGATATGATGACAATTAATTTTTTTCTCAACCCTTGTAATTTGACAAAAAATGCAATAAATCGAAACTGCTTGAATTTAGGGTATTGAGAACTTTCATAAAAGTTATTCTTATTTTCCAGTCCATTAAAAAAAACATAACTTTGGTATGCTACTTTCTTTTGAAGCACCCTGTATATTTTAAACTGTGGTCTTAGTAAACCTACAAAAATTGAAAATTCTATAGTTTGGCCATATTCCGTAGCGTCTGTGGTGACTCAGCCTGTGGATGTTTTTTCCAAGGGTTGTTTCCAAGGGCACCCATCATTCGTATTTCCTAGATAATGGAGTTATATTTATTTTATTTTCCTTCTGACTTTCATCGTTGACTACTTCTTTGGACATTAAGTGGTTTATGTTACACAACTCATATACGTCTTTGAAAATATCAAGTTGTGAAATTACAAACGCTGGAAGACGTGCAGTCCATCAGGGGCACAGGGAAACAGTGGCGAACGTAATTCATCAGAAAAGTTATCGCTATTTATAACTGTGTTTCATTGTCCACAGCTGCTGTGTTCAATGGACAAGGAAACCTCTATTGGGATGGCAAAGGAAGTTCAGCAAATAAACCGAAAATGATGGTCATTGAAGCTACCAGTGCAGTATTGGAGAACATCTACCTTAAAAATTGTCCGGCGCAGTGTGTGTCATTGAAGAACTCAAAATCTGTAACTTTGAGTGGTTGGAATATTGACAACCATGCTGGACAACCGGTAACTATATATTGACCACATTCCTAGTAATGTAGGGGACAAAAAAATTGCGAATAGTCTCGAGAATATGAGAATGACCACAAAAGCTATTCGCGACGTTCACTCATTTAGATATTTGTACCTTTTCTTTCGTAAGGGACGCTCAGTGGCATATTATTGCAGAAGCCTAAGAAGCCCAGGCTTCGGGCGCAAGGTTTTAGGGGGCGCAACATTCTGGACCAGAAGTAGAACGTGGATAGTGTAAGTCCAAAAATTAAAATAAAATCAAAATGATCAGTGCGCGATCGTCTCGTGTCTTCGATCCCATTGGCAGATCGGACGTACAATAAAGGAATTGTGGTCTGTCTGTACGCCCCAGCTCGAGAAAGAAAATAAGTATGTCTGAGGTGTGCAGACACAGACGGCCTCTCGTCGTACCTAATGTCTCCGACCGCGGCAGATTTCAGGGGAGCATGGTAGACTGTTTAGTTCTCATCCACTACAATTTTATATTATCTTCTTTCAGGGTGTCGCTGCCCATGGAAAAGAAGCATATAACACTGACGGCTTCGATGTGCTTTCTGTAACCAATGTAACTATCACAAATTCAAAAGTTGTCAATCAAGATGATTGTATTGCTGTCACACGGGGATCAAACATGCACTTCTCTAATATCCATTGTACTGGTAGTCATGGCCTAAGTTTGTCTGCAGATTATAAAGCCGGTGATAGCGATAATGTAAGTTGATTGTCTTTGTTTTTTATTAACCTTGTATATATTTTTTTTCTTTTTCTTTGTTACAGTATATTAGAAATGTCAAATTTGAGAACTGTGTTGTCGAGAGTGGAGCTGCAGGTATTCATGTGAAGACCATTAAAAGCTCAGCTGTAGGAACTGTCTCAGATATAACGTACAGTAATATTGAACTTAAGAGTAAGTGATATGAAAAAAATCTTTTTACCTTAGCTGTTTGGTAGCTTTCCATTTAGAGAATTGTAACCGTGAGTTAGAAGCAAGATCGGGTCTGAAATATTTAAAACACCTAATGTTTTTTTTAAATACCATAAATACCAATTCCAAAAGTATATTATGTACAGGGTATTTCATAATATATGGGACGCATTTACAGAGGTAACAGGGCATCTCAAAAAAAAATTAAAAAAAATTCCTATAATCACATATTCAAAATACCTTTGTGTTGTAACGTGACGTATTAAAGAGGTAGTGCTGCAGAGCGGAGATATCAGTAATAAAAAAAGTTAAAATGTGTCAGACGCATTTGATTTGTAAGATACTGTTTGGAATTTCCATGCAGTTTGGCCTTTTCTGCGAGATGCTGCATCGCGTGTTGATGATTTAGTGGCAATATCGTCAAAACGGCTAATTGCCCAATGTGTTTCACAACCAAAAAGTAAACAGTACACACACAAAACAAAATGAAAAATATTTAATTTCAAGTTTTTCGTCAATGCTTTTGAAATTAAATCCATTTTTCAATTAACAAAACCAAAACACTCAAAACAATAAACTCAAATATAAAACAAAAGCTATACCGGCAAACAAACGCTACAATGTGTCCATCCTGCAGCTCTGTATGTATAGGTACGCCATCACGGTCTAAAAATTAAATATATATTTGTCAAAAAGTTAAAAATAATTTGTAGACATATCAACAAACAAAACATAAGAATAATAATAATAATAATTAATACTATACACCATATTGTACAGGTACATCGTCAAATAAATAAATAAATAACATTAAATTTCTCAGCATGAAAAGAATTCTGAATTGCCATTGGTCAGCTCAAGGTCGACCATCTGTATTGTGACGTATAGCACCAGTACTGCTACGAAAAGTTTACATAGCTTATATCATGGGGGTGGGAGGCCTTATATAAAAACAGAAGCACGACTGGGAGCTGACAAACGACATGGATATAAATTATGGCGAAATAGAGTTAATAGTTAAAGAACAGGTTCAAAAATTCTGAATAGGTCGGAACGGTTCTTTGCTTCTTGAGAACAGGTTCTAAAAATCCGTTATGCTGTTTATCTGTTCTTTTTATCAAATTTTAGAACAAAATAAATAAAATGTAAATGAAAGTTACTTTTCCACTTAAGCTCTAAACTCTGATAAAAAATTAGAGGTGAGAATAATGTTGCTTTTGTAGTTGAATTGTTTAATACAATTTTTGTAAATCTATTTTAAAATATATTATATTTCATTGGCAATATAGTGGATGAGCGATTTCGCACGGTTTCTTTCAGATTATTTTTTTTTATATGATTGCTTGATTTTTCTGATTTCATTTTGTATCAGATTTATGAATTATTGGAATTATTTGTTAATTAGCAATCAACAGTTTAAATGTTCAACAATAGATAAAAGAGCATCTATGGTTCAATCATTATGCATGTGACCTATACTGCTCACTCTGGTGCGTTAGTGGATTTGTGTAAATTGCATTTTCCAGGAATCTTTATGGCGTTATTGTATTGAGCTCATTTATCTAATGCCGGTTGCTGACTTCAAAATTATAGGGGATTCCCGTTTCTCAAATTTATTATATTTCTGACCCGATACGTTCGGCTTGGTAATTTTACAAACAAACGAGAATGATAACACAGAGAGCAGAGAGAAGACAACAACTCTAAGCGCTAGCAAAGCAGTTGTTCCGGATACTGACAGTTAAGATATCAATGGTTTCGGCGCGGCGTATCGATCCGCTGGGAATAAGCTGTTCTGTTCTTTTAAAAGAACGGTTCACTGAACAGACTACCTCGGAACCTGTTCTTAAGAACTGTTCCGTTCTTTTCTTAACAACTCTATGGCGAAATAATATAACAGGAGCAGGTACTGCAGCTCTTATACACTAACCGCTACTGTTGTGAATCGAAGCCCAAAGAAAAGCATTATAAATATAAAATAGTCGGTACCTACTTAAATAAATATTACTAACATGTTTTTTCTGTTTTAGATATTGCTAAGTGGGCTATATTTATCCAACAAGACTATGAAAATGGAGGATCTACAGGTACTCCAAACAATAACATCAAAATAACTGGATTGACCCTGAACAATGTTCACGGCACTGTTGCAAATGCAGCATCAACAGCTCCAGTGACCATTGTGTGTGGTCATGGCAGTTGTAGTAATTGGAGGTGGTCAGGTGTTGATATTACCAATGGAAACAAGAAATTGGATAAATGCAATTTTACTCCGAGTGGTTATACTTGTTAGAAGCTTAAAGATTTGTGTCGACGAAGGCTAATAAATTTCATGTTTTGAAAGAAATTAAACGTTTATATTTGGTTATTTTTACAAATTTACTTTACACAGAAAAATTAGATAATTACATAGAAAAAAGTCTTAGAAAACATTGTGTTGGCAGTTATTTAATATTGCTTAAAAAACGACATAATCGTAAATGCATAACGAATGTAAAAATTATTTTATTTTTTATCCTTGTTCAAACTATATTCTTTAATGCAAGATCGTTTAGGTCAATAAAAAGTCAATTTTTATGAGTTCGTCAACGACAACTTAATTGAACTGAATCCAAAAGTGAGCCTCCCTATACATACTGTAGGGATAATGACTCGTTCAAGTATTTGGTCATAGAGATTATCGAGCTCCTCGTGACTGGGTAAGGAATTTGATAAAGGCATGTGTATTAGGTAGAGCATATTTGCAAGAAGTTCAGTTTTTTTATTGTCAGTAACTGCTGTTTGACCTTGTATTTTTAATATATACTTGAATTTGTTCCCTTGTTTGTTAATTTCCAAAACGTGTGGAAACATTAAAAATTATTATTATTATTTTATTAGTCCCGTCCTCCAATTTTTAAGGGCCACTTTATGATTGACGTGCATGCATTGTAGTTACTTATCAATACGTTTTTTGACAATTATGCAAGATACTTGAATTAATTGTTTTGAACAATTCAAACATACCAATACTTATACATTATAAATATGTAGTTTATCTTGTAATAACAAACAACTTACGAGGGTTGCCTTTTATATTTCGGGATTGGAGAACAAAAACAAATATTAATCATCGAAAATCACTTTATTGTTTTTCAAAATATTCCCCATGAAGATCTATCGAAGCACTTTTGGCACTCTGATTGAGGTATCTCCAAAACGTGCATTCTGAATGCAGCAACCGCTTCTTCAGGTGTCGAAAAACGTTGACCTCTCAGTTTGTTTTTTACGTCGGTGCCAAGTCAGGACTATACGGCGGATGACTCATCAAATCGATGTTTTGGGTGCTCAAAAATGCAGTTGTTTGAGCCGATGTGTGAGAACTGGCATTGTCGTGGTGAAGAGTGATCCGTCTTCGGCGGTTGGTTTTCCTGATTTCTTGGAAGACAACTGGCAAACAAATGGTTGTGTACCACTCAGAATTGACTGCTCTGCGTTGTTCTAGTGGTACGGTTGCGACATGTCCAGTTTTTCCGAAAAAAACAAGCGACCATTTGCTTGGAAGTGCTTCGTGCGCGAACAACTTTTGTTGTATTTGGCTCATCTTGGAACACTCATACAGTGGACTGCTGTTTACTTTCGGGCTCATATGCGTAAATCCACGATTCATCACCTGTCACGATATTATAGACGTGTTTCGAAGCACCGCGATCGTATTTTTGGAGCATTTCTTTCGACCAATCGATACGAGCCTTTTTTTGAGCGATTGACAAATTCTGTGGGATCCAACGCGAACATTTTTTTTTACAGTCAAATGTTTATGCAATATTGAATGTATGTTGGTCCGACTCATGCCTAAGGTTGTCTCAATCTCTTGATAGGTCACATGACGATCTTGCAATATCAGTTCGCGCACAGCATCTATGATTTTCGGAACAACAACTGATTTTGGACGACCTTCACGAAATTCGTCTTCGACCACGATTGAATTCACCATACCATCGATAAACACTGGTACTTGATGGAGCTTCGTCGCCAAAAATTGAAGTAAGTTCTAAGGTTATTTCTCAGGTCATTTTATGTAAAAGAGACCCCATAAATATACGTCTCGAAATGAATTGTTTCCAAGATACAAGGTGTTAAAGTTTTTTTGTAAATAGCGGTTTTTTCTTAGTTAAGTCAAATATATTCTTACCGATTTCTTTGAAATTTGGCATCGTTGTTGTTAGAAATAGCGAGCTTATTATATGGCCCAACTTAATAAAAATTATTTACAACAAAAAGTTTACGCTACTGATTGTAATTTAATTTGGATATTGTCTTGACATAAGTGAACTAAAACTACAAATGTTGCTTCGTTTACGAGATATTTAAATTTTTCAATATACCAAGAATATTTGCGAATAATTCAATTAAATAGTATATTAAGTATTGAGAACAGTAAGTGTAAACTACTTACTGTTGAGATGCTTATACTATTTTTTGTACGATCGAAATAGCTGAAATTGCCATTTTATTATTTTTAATAATTATTATTTTCAATTAAATACAAATTCAGGTTAGCTGAATACCCTCTACAAAGTTGCAGTTGAACGTTGCCATGGAACTAATTGTTATTGTTATGATTGTTATCGTATTTTTTATGTCATGTATTTGTCAGAACTTATTTAAATAAGTATTATTATTGAAAATGAGTGACTTTGAATGTGAATCTCTTGATGAAGCATGGAATGTTGGAATATCCGCTATAATTCCAGAGAACGGTATCAAAATGCTTATAAAAGTTCATACCTAATGCCGTTTAATATACAATTTTAAAAATCAAAATAATGACGTCAGCATAAATGCGCAATGATATACCGTCGTGAATTTACTTACCGTTCTCTGAACGGTAAGTGAATTACTTACCGTCGTGTTTGGGTTGTCAGCCAGTAAATGTTACTTACTGTCATAAAGACAGACACGGTAAACAATCAAAAAAGGTTGGTCGTACAAAAAATAACATTAACATTTCGAACCAAGATAAAAATAAATAAATAAATAAATAAAATTAACATGTATTACATGTATAAAAAAAATTTGAAAACTTATTGAACAGGAGTAACGTAAACTAAGGGCTTCAGGTGGCCCCACGTGAAAAAATCCAGAGCGTTTAAATCCTGGAATCATGCAGACCATTCCAGCGATTTCCGTATGTTTCTGTTAAAACTCACGAGCCATCCGACTAAAATGCGCTGGTGCACCGTCGTGAATAATCACATTGTATTTCGTATTGCCTATGGTACGTTTTCCAGAAATCCAGGAAGCGTGTGTTACAGAAAATAGCGATATACCTCTCCGGTAAGTCTTCCTGGTAGAAATACGGGTCCAATTAAGCAGTCAGCCACTATCGCATGCGGATTTTCATCACACCATAAATGGTTATTATTAAAATTCCTTATTGCATTTCTTAAGAAACTCGTTTCATCAGTAAACAAAATCTACATCAGTATTTGAGGAATTTGAATAATTTTCGCAAAGCCATTGACAGAATGCATACGTGGAGTAAGTGCTTGAACGCGTTAGATGTGGTATGTATATAACAAATTGTCCTTAAGAATGCGGCAAACATACATTCAAAACCTCCGCAACTTTTTGAGTAGAAGTACCTGGATTTTCTTCAACCATGTTCAGCACATCCTCTTCCTTCATTATAAAACATATCAATGAACATTTATTTGAAAACAATAACAGATGCAGCATACGACGCATCAGCTGACAGTTACGTATTCCCAGCAGTTCGATTTTTAAAACTTTAAAACGACATCATTATAAAACATATCATTTAAGAGGGGTTCAAGCTTTACATCCTGGTGATCAACAACGACGATTAGCATTTTGTATGTGGATTATTGCAAAAATTGAAGAAGATACTGTCATTCTTGAGAAAATAATATGGACTAACGAATCGCGTTTCACAAAGCGAGGTATTGTAAACTTCCATAATCTGCGTGTTTGGGGATCAGAGAAGCCCCCCATCGAATAACCGCGAAACTTCCAAAATGAGCTTGGCGTTAATGTTTGGATGGCTGTTGTAGGAGATTTGGTCTTGTGGCCTATTTTTTTGTCCGAAAGGGTTGATGGTCAAACTTTTTTGTAATTTTTAACAGAAAAGCATGCGGAATTATGAGAAAATATCCCTCCCTCTGGCGATAAGATCAATTGGATGGATGTCCAGCCTATTTTTCAAGAGTTGTAAGAAATTGGCTTAACGAAAATTATGACGGCAGATGGATTGGAAGAAGTGGTCGTGTTCTATTTCCCGGGTCGGGAAAGTAAAACATGACCTAAAATATATCATACAATCATATTTTTTTCGAAAACTTTATCTGCTATATCATATTATCAAAAAAATCGGTTGTGGCACCCCAAAACTTTCCCGAAGGTTAAACTATGGGGTTCATTGCGGATGCTGTACATTATAATCTAAAAGATATCACCTGGGTAACGAAATTTTTCATCAAAGATTTAAAATCTAAAAAATACATTATTCTTAAAAAAGTAGTCCATTTTGGAGTGGAGTAAATTTATTTAATGGGAATAAAAGTCAATCCTCCACGAAACAAATGGTACTCGTAATATATTTGATTTTCGTGGAGGATTGACTTTTTTTCCCATTAAATATATAATATTATAATTATAAAAATAATAATAACATTCTCTACTAAGCCAACTACCTAACTACTTTATTCAAAACTTGTAACTATCAAACGTGTTGCATTGGCCAGAATAGATATGTTTTTGATAAGCAGATAAACTATTCGAATTTTAAAATAAGATAAACAAATATTCGCCCTCGTATCTTTCTGGTTCAAGACGAGCACTCACACATCTCGTCAAACAAGTCACTATTTGAAAGTTTAAAAGTTTGAAACTAATCAATTGAATATTTAAAAAAGAATAAAGCCAACATTACTGTTTTGATTATTAGGCTGAAAATATAAATAGGCGCCCTCGTAGTTTTGGAATATTGTGTTTACAAATCACTAACGTTAAGTGATACTTGAATTAATTGTTTTGAAACAAAGATACGTTCAATACGTCGAACTATCCTATAAATAGGTAAAAAAAATCGAAAAGGGACATCATAGATTTTGAATAAATCGTGATATTAAGTAGTTACTATAAAAATGGTATCCGTAAAATATTACAGTTTATTTGCTGCAACAATAATAGCAGTGCTAAATAGTGTTGCCAGTTCTCCACCAGGCAATATCACCGCTACAGGGTGCACTGTGACTTCCTACAGTCAATTGGCGAATGCTGTAAAAACATGTACCAAGATTGTTGTTGAAGAGATAGTTGTACCGGGTGGAAAAGCTATCGATTTGAGTTTGTTGGACAATACTAGGATTACTTTCAGTGGAAAAGTTACGTTTGAACATTACGGATGGAAAGGCCCATTAGTAAAAGTCACTGGACATAATATACATGTTATTGGTTCGTCAGGTGAGCAAATTTTAATTTTTTTCGATTGTGCAAATTAAGAAGACATTGAAGGCGCTTTAAGTATCTTCAGTGCTGTGCAAAAGCCACTATTAGGCTCAATGAAAAAACAGTAATTTTTCATTAAAAGCTGCTACATTGTTTTTCAAAATATTCGCTCTATAATTAATTCACCTTTGACTTTTTAATTCAACTACAACTTCTACTGCTATCGAAATCGTTTTCGACTTTTTAAGCGTTGAAATAGGCCATTGTTTGACGAGATGTGTAATCGCTCACATTGTCTTGATGAAGAAGGATTTAACGACGATTCTTGATTTTCGTTATTTCACGAATTTTATGGCCAAACTGTATACAATTTTTAATTTCTAATGCAGGAACATTATGTAGGATTACTAAGACCACATTTTAAAATATACTGTAAAAAAGAGTAGCATATCATATCAAGTTATGCTTTTTAAATGAAATGCCCTGTATTTCATTGCGTCTTCATTAAGATTCCCTACACCTAAATACAATAAGGCGTTTTGATTTATTGAACTTTTGTGTAAAATGCTAGGGTTTAGAAAAAATTAATTGTCCTCAAATCAAACTGCTTTTTCTCTTAAGTAGTCCATTAATGTGTTAGTTCATTTATCAAGTTATTTATGAAATGTACGTTACTGAGTGTTCAGCATTTTCGATTGCCTGACCCTCATATTCATTCAAACTTTAATTTCACTCTTATGTTATATGGAACACCCTGTATTTTTGCCCTCTATCATGTAGCTGATTCAGTTCCCTTTCAAACTTATGACGTAAAATTTCTTTAGCATCTAATTCAACGTAATTATTTGTTTTGTAAATAAAAGAATTGCATATTAATGTTATACGTTTGAAGATGGGAGAGCTAATTAAATTATAAAATGAAAGGTATTATACCAATTCATCCCGATTCACAAATAGCCTTTAGTAGCTGTCTTACGTCACGACCGGTAGACAGCCGAGGGTCGTGAGATACCACTGTCTTTGCGGCTAGAGACAGGACCCTACGGGGGCTCGTATTTTTATGACTCGGGTCAAACCACTTTCAAGATAATAGAATAAAACGCTATTCGGCAACCTTCGTCACTGCCTGTCAAATATAATAAAATAAACTTAAACATATGACTTATTCAATATGTTTTAAAAGAAACGATAAAATAAAATATGTATACTATTGTACAATTTGGGGTAGAAATTGATCTCAGTTTAACATTGAACTTGTAATAAAATAACAGAGTTCGAATACACACTAATTGATTCTTACGAGATAAAGCAGTCAGTTTGATTTGATGATAATTGATTTTTTTCTCAACCCTTGTATTTTGATAAAAAAAATGCAGTAAATCGAAACCCCTTGGATTTAGGTATAGAGAACTTTAATAAAAGGTATTCTGGTTTTTTTTGCACAATCCAAAAATGCAATATAATACATAGCAGCCCATTTAAATAACGATAACTTTGATATGCTACTCTCTTTTGAAGCAATCCTCTATATTTTATAATGTGGTCTTAGTAAATCTACATAATGTCCCTGCATTACAAATTGAAAATTGTCTAGTTTGGCCTTAAAATTCCGTGTTTTTCCAAGGGCCTTCCCTGGCGGCACCCATGCTTTATCAATTGTATTTTCTAGATAGTGGGGTTATATTTATTTTCCCTCCTGACTTTCATAGTTGTCTACTTCTTTGAATATTAAACGGTTTATGTTACACAACTCATAAGTCTAGGAAAAGATCAATTCTTCAAATTACCAACCCGGAAAGGTGTGAATTCCTTCTATGGCACAGGGAAACACTGAAGAACGTAATTCATGAGAAAAATCATCGCTATTTCTAACTGTGTTTCATTGTCCACAGCTGCTGTGTTCAATGGACAAGGAAACCTCTATTGGGATGGCAAAGGAAGTTCAGCAACTAAACCGAAAATGATGCTCATTGAAGCTACCACTGCAGTATTGGAGAACATCTACCTTAAAAATTGTCCGGCGCAGTGTGTCTCATTGAAGAACTCAAAATATGTAACTTTGAGTGGTTGGAATATAGACAACCATGCTGGACAACCGGTAACTATACATTGGCCACGTTCCTAGTAATGAAGGGAACAGAATAATTGAGAATTGTCTCGAGAATATTAGAATGACTACAAAGGATATTCGTGACCTTCATTATGTTCACTCATTTGGATATTTGTACCGTTTCTTACGTAAGGGATGCTTATAATGTGATAATAACGGGAGTTTTGCAATATTTTATCAATAGAAACCCCCAGAGTATAAAACTGTTTGAACGAATTGCTCCTAAATTTCAAAATATTAAACGTACATTTTTCAAAACAGATTGATTCGTTTGCAGTTATAAAACTTGGATGGCAGGCATTTTGTAGGTTGAAGGGGTAATTGCGAACACTAAGTGATTTGCTTCATTAACTCGATTGTATCCTTCTTCGACTGGAGAAAACTTCCAGACTTTCGTTGCTGCAATATATAGAGGAATGTGGCACTTTGTTTTGACATATTGCCATTTGCCGTGTACATTTTATTTTTTTAAGTAATCAAGAAAATATCAGAAGGAACATCACCAACTATTATAATAGGTCGCAGATATTTTCATTTGAACATTACTTTTGAAAAATAATTGTTGCTCAACAAAATTATCGCATTTATTCAAATGCATAAAGATTTGATCAGGTACCCTTTCCTGGCCCCTAAGAGTAGTTTGCACAACGTCAAATGCATTTCTTATTTCACTTTCACTAAATTTAACACGACACTCCTCGGTTTCAGTTTCTTCTTCATGATCGTCTATACTTTTTATATAGTCAATTATGTCTTGGTCATTTGGGAGATCTGTCGTGCCAACATCATTGTTGATTTCTAAGAAATCTTCAACTAAAAATCTGCGTCGACGGTAGCTGTTTTTTGTAGAAAACTCCATTGTTTTTTTAAGGTAGCGAGATCGATTTCGTCTTCTTCCTCCTATTCGTGATTTTTCTCAGTAAAACCTGCAGGAGATTATACTACAATAATTTCAGACCACCTTGTAACCTTATGGTTCAACTTGTCAAGAGAAATAACTTTCCTAAGACGTTCTTAAATTACATTCAAAATTTCAAGATAAAAAAAACATCCAATATAAAAATTTTTGATTTGTTGTGTTTTTAATTATTACTTACCTGTTTTGTTTGTTCTTTGTTCTTTAACCTGTTATATAATCGATGAGTAGAACCTTTGGCGTAGAACACTAAACTGACAATCGTATTACCACTTCACCAAAATACTTCTTTTAAATCTCGACGCGCGTTTCGCCAACAATGTTAGCATTAAACTCATGACTTGAGTTTTAATTCTCTCCTGAGGATGCTAACATTGTTAGCGAAACGCGCGTCGAGATTTAAAAGAAGTATTTTGGTGAAGTGGTAAAACGATTGTCAGTTTAGTTTAACCTGTTAGACAATAAATATTATTATTATTACAAACAAACGAAACAGAGATATTCAACTAAGTTGAGGGTGTATAGTATATCAGCCATATACAGAAAAAAAAACTATCATGTACGAAAAAAGAGCATTATACACTCTCCTCTCCTCGATGTTATGATTATCGAAGACTCTCGTCCTCGGTCGGTCAATAAATGCGCTTGTCCATCTTATACGATGCTGAATTTCATCATCGATATTTGCATTCGCCGAGAGAATGCTGCTGAGGTAAAAGAAACTGTCGATGTTCTGAATTGTATCTCCGTTAACTCGAATATGTGCTGGGACAGCCACAGTGTTTGGTGTAGGCTGGTATTGAATCTGTGTTTTCTATATATTTAGTTCAAGCGCATTCAGGAGCTGTGAAATACATTTAGTATATAGTGGAGATGCTCTTCTGTATCAGCTAGAACAACGTTTTTATTTGCTTATTGAAGCTCAATGACTGATGTGGCTACGATCTTCGTTCCAGCTTCCAGTCGACGAAGGTTGAAGAGTGCGCCGTCATCAAATCTGTAGACGATCTCTATTCCCCTCGGTATTTCATCCTTAGCAAGTTGCATGACCGTTCCCACAAATATTGAAATCAAAATCGGTGCCATGGCACAACCCTGCTTTAAGCTAGTTGTTATTAGAAAGGGTTATCCCGGTCCGCTGTTGTTGCTGCTTTCATATTATCATGAAAGAGTCGAAGTATCCGGATGAATTTCTGGGACATCCGTTGAGCTCCAATATCCTCCACAGAGCCTCACGGTTAACAGGGTCGAACGCTTGACAAGGTCTATCAAACCCATGTATAGAGAACGATTTTGCTCCCGTGACTTTTCCTGTAATTGCCTGGCACTAAATACCATGTCCGCTGTTGGATCTAAAACCACATTGTAGTTCCGCCAAGCACCCTTCCGAGAATGAGAGAATACGGTTGGACAAAACTCTTGCAAGGACCTTTCCGGCTATGGAGAGGTGCGAGATACCACATACGGACCTATCC
This sequence comes from Apoderus coryli, assembly GCA_911728435.2. Taxonomy (NCBI): domain Eukaryota; kingdom Metazoa; phylum Arthropoda; class Insecta; order Coleoptera; family Attelabidae; genus Apoderus; species Apoderus coryli. The sequence goes on along the minus strand of OU452213.1, from coordinate 5,220,623 downwards.
TTATCGATTCGGTGATTTTAGTTATTAGCACATGAAAATGTTCCAGATCGGGAAGGTCCTCCATCTTTAAAAAGTTCAGGAGATATGCCATCAAAGCCAGCTGCTTTGTTGTTTTTAAGTTGTCGAATAGCTTTATCAACTTCTTGCAGAGAAGGTACATCGCCCAAGTGTTGTTGGGTTGGTCTAGTGGCATCCGATCGAGTGTTGCATTATCAACAATCGTGCATTCGTGTCCTTCTTTAGTAGATCCTGAACATGTTCCTTCCACCAGGAATCAATTGACGTGCAATCCCTTAGAAGACGAGAGCCATCCCTGGTTTGCAGTGGAATCTTTACTACTTATAGAAATCATAATGTCTTAATAGTTCTCTCCACCGTTCATGAAGAACAGCAACTGTTTCCTAGGACTAACTTTAAAATCACAATTCCTCTCATATGCATCTGATTGAAATTTGATATTGTCTTTTTTTAGGGTGTCGCAGCCTCAGGAAAAGAAGCATATAACACTGACGGCTTCGATGTGCTTTCTGTAACCAATGTAACTATCAAAAATTCAGTAGTTGTCAATCAAGATGATTGTATTGCTGTTACACGGGGATCAAACATGTACTTCGCCAATATCCATTGTACTGGTAGTCATGGCTTAAGTTTGTCTGCAGATTATAAAGCCGGTGATAGCGATAATGTAAGTTTTATATCTTTGTTTTTAATTAACTTTGTATATTTTAATTATTCTTGCTTTATTTCAGTTTATTAAAAATGTCAAATTTGAGAACAGTGTTGTCGAGGGTGGAGCTGCAGGTATTCATGTGAAGACTATTAAAAGCTCAGCTGTAGGAACTGTCTCAGATATAACGTACACTAATATTGAACTGAAGAGTAAGTGATATAAAAAAATAATTTTACCTTAGCTGTTTGGTACCTTTCCATTTAGAGAATTGTAACCGTGAGTAGAAGCAAGATCGGGTCTGAAATATTTAAAACACCTAATGTAAGGAACAGGTGTTGAAGCTCTTATACACTAACCGCTACTGTTGTGAACCGTAACCCAAAGAAACATAGATAAATCGATATTTAGAAGGTTCAAGAAAAGCATTATAAACGTAAAATAGTAGGTACCTACGGAAATAAATATTACTAACATGTTTTTTCTGTTTTAGATATTGCTAAGTGGGCTATATTTATCCAACAAGACTATGAAAATGGAGGATCTACAGGTACTCCAAACAATAATATCAAAATAACTAATTTGAACCTGAACAATGTACACGGCACTGTTGCAAATGCAGCATATACAGCTCCAGTGACCATTGTGTGTGGTAGTGGCAGTTGTAGTAATTGGAAGTGGTCAGGTGTTTCTATTACCAATGGCAACAAGAAATTGGATAAATGCAATTTTACTCCGAGTGGTTACACTTGCTAGAAGCTTATAGTTTTGTGTCTACGAAAGCTAATAAATTTCATGTTTTGAAAGAAATTAAACGTTTATAATTAGATACTTTTACAAATTTACTTTACACAGAAAAAATAGATTTTTTTTAATGCAACATTATTAGTTTTTTTGACAGCAGCAGCTATGTAATTACATTGAAAAAAGTCATAGCAAACATTGTGTTGGCAGTTATCTAATATTGAAACATCATATTGCTTAAAAACGACATACTCGTAAATGCATAACGAATTAAAAATTATTTTATGTTTTATGCTTGTTTAAACTCTATTCTTTAATACAAGATGGTTGAGGTCAATAAAAAGTCAATTTTTATGAGCTCGTCAACGACAACATAATTGAACTGGGGTACACCCAGTATATTTTGGATTTTTTGAACATTTTGTATAAAATAAAGTAACGTTATTGTTATGATCCCTATCCCTAATTCTACCCGTTTGGCCAATTTTTGCGTGTGTGCAAAAAATAGGGTCATTTGTCAACGGTTTAAAATTTTAAAATGGTAAGTAAAGAGGACATACACGTTAGGTCGAATTGTAAATATTGTACAGGGTGGTCACAATTTGTTATTGTTATTATCATTCATATATATTTATTCTTGAAAGTTTTCTTGAACCTTATTATTTAATTTTTTTACTAGTCAATTTTCTTGGGAATGAGGTTCAGATGAAACTAGTTTTTTGAAATAATATTTATTTCATGTCACATCTTTTTTCATACAACGTTTCGACAACATTACGTTGTCTTCTTCAGGCAACAGAGAACTTCTTTTTTTTATAATTTCTAAAAAATATTAAATATTTCACTAACATAAAACAAAAACATGTATTCAACAAAACTTTTTAAAAACACAGGTAACCAAGAAAACAAATTCACGAGCCTTACAATTAAATTCATAATACTTTAAAACAGAATAAAAATAATTCAATAAAACATACCTTACAACATCTTTTCATTTTGACCAAGGCATATAATATATAACAACATTAATAAGTACCAGAAAATTCAGATCATTTCTGTTTAATATTTGGCATTGTTTAAAATAATGTTAAAAATGTCTATCGCTACAATTAAAAAAATATATATGAAGTAAAATAAAAAGTATACAATCACACACCGATAGGAAAGTTCCGACTGCGATTCCAACTCATACAAGGGATGTTAGAAAGATTCATAATGAATACGTGGGATTCGTTATATTATATTACTATAAATATTACTCAAAAATTGGATGTCAGCTCTGTCATTTATGCTGTTCATATTCTTTTTTATGTGAATCATCTCTAAAATTTCTCTCTTCTTTGTGTTGGTTTCTTTCGCTAGAATATCAGTGGATTCAAAATTAAATTCGTTGTTATGTTCTTCGATATGTTTTTTTAAGGCAGTATTTCCACTATTAGGATTTTTGTGGCAGTTTAACCTTTTTGCAAGATGTTGTTTTGTTTGTCCTATATACACGCCATCGCAATTTTTACATGGTATTTGGTATACCACATGGGTGTTGTTCATTTTTGGGATTTTAGTTTTGAGTTTGGTATAAATTTGTTTTTTTAAATTGTTATTATTTTTGTGACAAACCTCGATGTTTTCTGAGAGATCCCTAACATATGGTAGTGATGTATATCGTTTTGATTGATCAAATTGATCTTTCTTGGTCTTGATATCATTATAAAACTTGTGTATTCGTTTCTTAAAAATTTTATCTATTAGGATTTTTGGGTAGTTGTTTTTTAATAGTGCATTTTTTGCTTTTGTAATAGAGTCTTTTCGATATTCCGGGTCCGTTAGGATGATAGCTCTATCAGCGAGTCCAATAACTGCACTTTTTTTATGGCTAAGACGATGACTTGAATTATAATGTGATATATATTTAAATAACTTTCTTATTTTAGTACCGTAGCACCTGTCAATACTAATTAATGTTCTCTATCAAATGGTATTAGGCTTTCCTATACCTAACTGTACCCATTTTCCAAGAAATAATTATTTTAATATATTTATCTTATTGATTTTACTTTTAATATTACACCCTGTAATTTACATTATTCAATTACTGTTGGCTGATCGCTATTCGAATATTACAACAGTTTTTCTACCATACTAATCGTAGATACTTAAAAAATTTTACACTGCAATTTATTGGTTACCTAATTCTAACAAACTCTGAATAATTGTTTAAACCATTACGTGTGATATACCACCTATTTTTGAATTGAAAATGGTTTTAAATTTAACAACAAAAAAGCCAGGACGTATTTAAAAAACGAAGTTGATCATGGTTTCTCAAAAAAGAAACGTCGTAGTGAAAATTTGAAAACGCTATCTTTTTCTTCTCGAAAAGAACCAATGAGAAAGTGCTTTTAAAATACATATATTACTTAACTTGAGAATAAATTTAGCAATTACTTAATTCAGCTATATGCACTACAAAATATGATATTACTACAATAAACTACAGAATTTACTCTACACTGTGAGATAACTTTCCAATATGAAACATATTTGAATCTAGTGAAGTTTTCTGTCTAAAATAAAATGAAAACTTATTTTTTTGTTGAAGTTGTAACGCAGTGGTTTTTATTACTAATCCAAAAGGGAGCCTCCCTATACATGATGTAGGGATAATGACTCGTTCAAGTAGTTTGGTCATAGAGATTATCCAGATCTTCGTGACTGAGTAAGGAATTTGATAAAGGCATGTGTATTATGTAAAGCATATTTTTCAAGAAGTTCAGTTTTTTTATTGTCAGGAACTGCTGTTTGACCTTGTATTTTGAGTACTTGAATTTGTTCCCTTGTTTGTTAATTTCCAAAGCGATTGACGTGCATGCATTGTAGTTACTTATCAATACTTTTTTTGAGATTTATGAAAGATACTTGAATTAATTGTTTTGAACAATTCAAACATAAGCTCGTACTTATACATTATAAATATTTAGTTTATCTTGTAATAATATACAACTTCTAAATTAGAACACAATTTTTAAGGAAAAAAGTAATCTTGCAATGGTACATAATTAAAATTGCTGTTTATTTACGTGTAAAGTTAGCTTCCCCATCCTCCAACATCGCACCGTTTCGTATGCGGCTCATTTGTGCTTGTAAAAATTTACAATATAAAACAATTACAACTGACAACGCAGCGACTTCAACATTCTTTCAACATACAAAGGACGTTGCCAGCGTTTCGTTTAGTACTAGTTTGTAGACAGAACAAGACAAGACAGCTCGTGATATTTAAAAGAAGGCACGAGAAAAAAACTTACCTATTATTTTTTGTACATGAATTCCATTCCCCTAGTTTTCATGCTGGAAAAGGCCACAATGACTTTGTTGTTAAAATCTGGGACGTAATTCGTTTCTCTTGGTGAGGCATTCAGTCGGTCTTCGGATACTGTGGTTCTCAGAAAAATTCAACGCGTTTCGTTAAAGACATCGTTCACATTCGGTCGACACGGTCATTGTATAACTGTTTATAGAGGGTGTTTTATACTTAATTGCGTGTAGTTTTACCATCACAAGTGTTAAAATTATTTTATTAGTGTAATTATGTTATCGTTATAAGTAAAATTGATATTTCAAGTTTAAAAGTCATCAAAGATAAATGATTTTTAACCACTATAAATGAATTTCACACTCCAAGTCTGTTAAAAACGCCAGAATAAATGACTTTTTACACTTTGAGCGTGTTAAAAATACTGAATGCCATACGTGCAGGAATAAGTGCTTGAACGCATTGGATGTTGTTATGGATATAACCAATTGTCCTTAAGAATGCGGCAAACATATTTAAAACATACATTCAAAACCTCAGCAACTTTTCGAGTAGAAGTACCTGGATTTCCTTCAACCATGTTCAGCACATCATCTTCTTCATTATAAAACATATCAACGAACAAATTTATTTGAAAATAATAATAGATTCAGCATACGACGCGTCAACTGACAGTTACGTATTCCCAGCAGTTCGATTTTTCAAACTTTAAAACGAAATCAGTATAAAACATATCATTTAAGAGGGGTTCAAGCTTTACACCCTGGTGACCAACAACGACGATTAGCATTTTGTGTGTGGATTATTGCAAAAATTGAAGAAGATACTCTCATTCTTGAGAAAATAATAAGAACTGACGAACCGCGTTTCACAAAGGGAGGAATTGCGTGTTTGGGGATCAGAGAACCCATCGTATAACCGCGAAACTTCCAAAATGAGTTTCGCGTTAATTGGATGGCTGTTGTAGGATATTTGGTCTTGTGGCCTATTTTTTTGCCCGAAAGGGTGGATGGTCAAACGTTTTTGAAATTTTTAACAGAAAACCATGCGGAATTATGAGAAAATATCCCTCCCACTGGCGATAAGGAGACATTTGTTCTTTCAATTGGATAGATGTCCAGCCTATTTTGCAAGAGTTGTAAGAAATTGGCTTAACGGAAATTATGACGGCAGATGGATTGGAAGAAGTGGCCCTATTCTATTTCCCGGGTCGGGAAAGTAAAACATGAACTGAAATATGTCATACAATCATATTTTTTTCGAATATTTTATCTGCTATATCATATTATCAAAAAAATCGGTTGTAACACCCCAAAACTTTTCCGAAGGTTAAACTATGGGGTTCATTGCGGATGCTGTACATTATAATCTAGAAGATATCACCTGGGTAACGAAATTTTTCATCAAAGATTTAAAATGTAAAAAATACATTATTCTTAAAAAAGTAGTCCATTTTGGAGTGGAGTAAATTTATTTAATGGGAATAAAAGTCAATACTCCACGAAACAAATGGTAATATATTTGATTTGTTTCGTGGAGGATTGACTTTTATTCCCAAATACATTATTAGTTATATTATTATAATTATAAAAATAATAATAACATTCTAGGAATTGCTTGTTACATAAAGCAACAAGACTTTAAGTTATGTTGGAATATATATACTAGCATGAGAATTGATTGAGAGAGAGATGTATTTGGCGACACCTAGCGTGAACAGGCAATATGCCGGGTGAAACACAGTTCACAACGATGGCCGGACAAGAAGCAACAACTCCATTACATCCTATTGCCAACACTAGATGCGCCGGAATTCGCGCTAGGTGTCGCCAAATACATCTCTCTCTCAATCAATTCTCGTGCTAGTATAAGCTCTTTGTAAATGTAAAGTTTGGGTCACACTGCCTGCCGATCACCACTGATGAGTCGTGGATCGACGAAACGGCCGTCTGGTGAAAGCATAGTAGTGTGAAACAAATTTCCAACATAACTTAAAGTCTTGTTGCTTTATGTAACAAGCAATTCTTAAATAAAGCCTCCCTGCTATGGGATTCGGGCGCATCTAGTGTTGGAAATAGGATGTAATGGAGTTGTGTCTTGTCCGGCCATCGTTGTGAACTGTGTTTCACCCGGCATATTGCCTGTTCACGCTAGGTGTCGCCAAATACATCTCTCTCTTAATAACATTCTATACTAACCTAACTACTTTATTCAAAATTTGTAACTATCAAACGTGTTGCATTGGAGGGAATAGATATGTTTTTGATAAGCAGATAAAATATTCGAATTTTAAAATGTATTTAGGGAATTATCTTAACTAGTTTTTTTTTTTTTTTAATGGGAATAAAAGTCAACCTCCACGAAAATGAAATTCTATTGTTACCAAACATGTTTCGGAGCTTCAAGCTCCATCATCAGTGGCATTACAAACAAACAATACAAAAGCATTGCTATGTGCTAAGAACAGAAAATACAGTTTCCAGAGCAATGCCTTCGGGTCATTTCATGAAAATTTTTATTTTATTAAAAGTTCTGTATTTTCTTTTTGTAAATCATCTTATAACTGATATGATAATAATTATTATCATATCAGTTATAAGATGATTTACAAAAAGAAAATACAGAACTTTTAATAAAATAAAAATTTTCATGAAATGACCCGAAGGCATTGCTCTGGAAACTGTATTTTCTGTTCTTAGCACATAGCAATGCTTTTGTATTGTTTGTTTGTAATGCCACTGATGATGGAGCTTGAAGCTCCGAAACATGTTTGGTAACAATAGAATTTCATTTTCGTGGAGGTTGACTTTTATTCCCATTAAATTAACTTACTCCACTCCAGGATGGACTACTTTTTTAAGGTTAACTAGTTTTATTGTAAATGATGTGAAATGTGTATGAGTTCTAACCATTATTGTTTGTCCTTTGTTAATTTTATACAAATTTTTAATTTTTAGTGAAATTTACATTTCGCTAGTCTGATTTTATTATGAAATTGTACGAGATTTTGACGATGGTTTTTCGTCTTCTTCAAATTATTCTAGAAATTACAAACATTACACTAAACAGTTTGTTATTAAAATTTAGAATATAAACTAACATTCTAAAAATTACATTGTATAAACTAAAATGTTTTTTTCACATAAAAATACATCTATTTCACAAAACATCACGTTTACATTCACATACAATTTGCCAATATACTTTATACATTTTTTGAAATTGTTTTAGACCAAAATATCTGCTCTACTATTTAGAGTTTTTTTTTATTTATTTATTTTTTTATCTTATATCTATATCTTATATATCGATATATACCACGACATATCGATCTATTTTACATCTATAATAAAATTTGGGAATTGTGGAACTACAAGGGACGATTATAAGTGTGTATTGGATGTCTGTCTGTCATTTATACTGTTCTGTTGTTTCTTTATATGTACAGATCATTTCTAAAAATTCTCTTTTTGTTTTTTGTGTGTTTCAGTGTCTAAAATTTTTGTATAACCAAAATCAAAAATGTGATTATGAGATTCGCTATGTTTTGTTAAAGCTGTTTTGTTTGTGTTTGTGTTTTTGTGACCGCTAATTCTTTTTTCCAGGTTTTGTTCATTTTAGGCGTTTTTGACACACTCTCAAATTAAATTTTTTTTGCTTTCTCTGAAATGGTTCTGATAGGCCTTTTGCATATGGTTTAATGGTTAATTGTATTGGTTTGTTATTGAGAGAGTTAACGTTTTGTCATTATTGTATCCTTTTTAGATGATTGAGAATACTTTTGGAGTTAACTGTATGCTTTAGTTAGTAATGGTTGCTGTTCGGTTGTGTTGTATTATTTTACTCTTTGCTCTGTAAATTGATTTTTTATCTGTTGAAGAATAAAGCTTTATTAGTATTATTAAATAGTGACCTGTTTTTTAATAACGGTCAAATCTGATTGTTACACATCAATTTGTTTGTCAGAAGTCTTTGGTCAAATAAGATAAACAAATATAACCTTTCTTGTTCAAGACGAGCACTCACACATCTCGTCAAACAAGTCACTATTTGAAAGTTTAAAAGTTTGAAATTAATCAATTGAATATTTAAAAAAGAATAAAGCCAAAATTACTGTTTTGATTATTAGGCTCAAAATATAAATAGTCGCCCTCGTAGTTTTGAAGTATTGTGTTTACAAATCACTAACATTAAGTGATACTTGTATTAATTGTTTTTATACAAAGATACGTTCAATACGTCGAACTATCCTATAAATAACAATTCGAACAGGGACATCATAGATTTTGAATAAATCGTGATATTAAGTAGTTACTATAGAAATGGTATCCGTAAAATATTACAGTTTATTTGCTGCAACAATAATAGCAGTGCTTAATATTGTTGCCAGTTCTCAACCAACTAATATCACCGCTACAGCGTGCACTGTGACTTCCTACAATCAATTCGCGAATGCTGTAAAAACATGTAAAAATATTGTTGTCGAAGAGTTAGTTGTACCGGGTGGAAAAGCTATCGATTTAAGTTTGTTGGACAATACTAGAATTGTGTTCAAAGGAAAAATTACTTTTGAACATCACGGATGGAAAGGACCATTAGTAAAAGTAACTGGACATAATATACATGTTATTGGCTCGTCAGGTGAGCAAATTTTAATTTTTTTAGATTGTGCAAATTAAGAAGACATTGAGAACGCTTAAAGTATCTTCAGTGCTGTCATGCGAAATACGAGAGATATAGGCATGAATCTGCCCCCAGCACGCATGTGCATATTACTTTCAGCTGCAGTCAGGGCGCCAATTTGCCTTTCATGCCAATTGTTTGAGGAATTTCTGTTTGCACGATCGGCAGGCTATTTTCGTCGTCATTAAAAGCTCGATCGGCCCTAAATGTATGCTTGTCAGTGAAAGTTTCACTACGTACTATCAATAGGGGTTGTATTTGCCATTCTAGGAGGACTTATTCAATGATTCCCCCTATTTACAGGAATATCCTTAAACAACAACCTCCTAAAAATCCACTTTTTTACTACATTTATTGGAGTAAATTTAATCTTTTTTCCTCAACATTTCTTAGGACTAAGAGCAGTGGTCGCCAACCTTCTGAATGTATTGAGCACATTCGGTAATTGTAGAATGTACAGTGAGCTATTTTTTTTTCTTTTTTTTTTTTCTTTTGGACGTAGTCTGCGCTTCAGCTAACATGAAAACCTCCTTTTCTTTCGTTTAGTGATTATTTTTCTATTTTGAAATATGTTGGGAGCTACGCACCAGAAATCTCTTCGCGATCGACGGGTTGGCGACCACTGACTAAGAGGCATACCCCAACGATATTCCGACTATCCTGATGCTATATAAAACATCATTTCATCAATTGAAAGGCTTATTTCTCTTAATAGAGTATTATTCTTAATTTTTATCGTTTGAGAAAGAATTTCCCTCAAACGTAAAGCTCGAATACCCTCTAGAATAGTTTCTTCAATCGAATGAATATACATCCTGTTGGAATAAACCCTGATCAAATACCACGATTTACTTGAGCAGTAGCTTTAACAGCCTTACTTCAAATAAATAATATACTAGTCCCCGCACTTTAAGTAAAGCCTTTGTTATATTGCGATCTAAAGAGTGCCGCCGATTGTATGACCTGTAGGGCCATCACAAAAAAACTATGCAAATACGGGGTGGAAGCTCGAAGAAAAGGAGAGTAGCGAACGAGTTAAAACTTGTTTTGCTGTTGTTTAAATCCTTACGCTTACTTGATCTACTGTGTTGTGTAGCAGACGTCCAGAAATCCTGGTCGACCACCATTCTGGACGAGAGGGGTCGGGGAAGGAGCTAAATACCAAAGGCGAAACAGCTGCATATGTTTAAGTACGGGGATCAGTATATTATGTATTAGACTATGCTTGTATTTAGGTATAGGGAATCTTAATAAAAGTTAATCTTATTTTTTATCCATAATCCAAATATGCAATAAAATACAGAGCTTTTCATTGAAAAAACCATAACCTTGATATGCTACTCTTTTCTGAAGCACCTTCTATATTTTAAAATGTGGTCTTAGTAAACCTACATAATGTTCCTCCAGAAATTAAAAATTGTATACAGTTTGGCTATAAAATTCGTAAAATAACGAAAATCAAGAATCGTCGTTGACTTATTCTTGATCAAAACAGTGTGAGCCATCACATATCTCGTCAAACAATGGCCTATTTCAACGCTTAAAATGTCGAAAACACACTAATTGATTCTTAAAAGATAAAGCAGTTTGATTTGATGACAATTAATTTTTTTCTCAACCCTTGTATTTTGATAAAAAAAAATGCAATAAATCGTCTTGGATTTAGGTATAGAGAACATTAATAAAGGTTATTCTGATTTTTTATGAATAATCCAAAAATGCAATACAATACAGAACAGTACATTTAAAAAACCATAACTTTGATATGCTACTCTCTTTTGAAGCACCCTGTACATTTTAAAATGTGACCTTAGTAAACCTACATAATGTGCTGCATTACAAATTGAAAATTATAGATATATGCTTGATCATTCGTATTTGCTAGATAGTATGGGGTTATATTTATTTTCCCTCCTGACTTTCATAGTTGACTACTTCGTTGAATATTAAATGGTTTATGTTACACAACTCATAAGTCTAGGAAAGGATCAAGTCCTCAAATTACAAACCCTGGAAGGCGTACAATCCATCTGGGACACAGGGAAACACTGACGAACGTAATCCATCAGAAAAGTTATTGCTATTTGTAACTGTTTCATTGTTCACAGCTGCTGTGTTCAATGGACAAGGAAACCTCTATTGGGATGGCAAAGGAAGTTCAGCAACTAAACCAAAAATGATGCTCATTGAAGCTACCAGTGCAGTATTGGAAAACATCTACCTTAAAAATTGTCCAGCGCAGTGTGTGTCATTGAAGAACTCAAAATATGTAACTTTGAGTGGTTGGAATATTGACAACCATGCTGGCCAACCGGTAAATAAATATTGAAAACATTCCTAGAAATATAGGGAACAGAAAAATTGCTAGTATTCTCGAGAATATGGGAATGACTACAAACGCTATTCGCTACGTCCATTATGTTCAGTCATTTGGATATTTGTACCGTTTCTTTCGTAAGGGATGCTTATTATGTGATAGTAACCGGAGTTTTGCAATATTTTATCAATATAAACCCCCAGAGTATAAGACTGTTTCAAGGAATTGATCCTAAATATTATTAACGTACATTTTCAAAACAGATTGACTTGTAGAGACAGGCATTTGGATGTTGAAGGGATAATTACTGACGAATTAGTTGCAGTAATAGGGAACACGAATTGATTTGCTTCATTAACTCGATTACAAAGAATTTTGTATGTATCCTTCTCCTACTGGAGAAAACTTCCAGACTTTCGTTGCTGCAATATTTTCACCAACGTAACCGCTGAGATACAGTGGAAACGGGATTTTGTAAATTCAGCAATGTGGAATTTGTTTAGACATATTGCCGTGTACATTTTTAGACCAAAATATGCTAGAAAAATAGAGATAAAATTTAGCGGCCGACGACTAACAAAATGCTTATTTGGATACAGTGACGGCTTGTCCTATGAAGCAAGTGAAGCAACGCTTCACCTAAATAATCAGTAAAATTAATAGTATTTAATTTTATTTTATTGTGTAAAAATTTTTCTCCATATAAAATTTAATGGAGTGTCCTTAAGTTGTACTTGCTTTGCTCCCTATATGCATTGCTACGTCTGGATCTTTAAATGAAGGACATCAAAAACTACACACTGCCATAATGCAATGTTATTTGTCTTTGTACACACATTATTATTAGTAAAATATTTACTAATGATCGTGTATAGAATAATATGTTACAATACATCATTATACTACTTAAAGAAATATACTTATATAATATCTTAATAGTTTTCTCGTTTCTCTCGACCCTTCATGAAGAACAGCAACTGTCTGCTAGGACTAACTATAAAATATAGGAGCGACTATCCGGAGGAAAATATTCCATAATATGCGCATGTGCTAGAATTCAATACGAGGGTTATTTGAAACAAAGTTTTACGAGGAACGAGGGTAATGTATGATAGCATAATATTTCGGTGTATTATGACCTTGTGACCTGCATTTTGGTGTAAAAATAATACACATGCAATAATATAAAATTATATATATTGGTGATCATTTTTCACATCTTTTGAAATTATGAAACTGTTATTGACAAATTCATCAAAAATTTTAACCTCATCGGTAGGAGGTTTCGTAATAGACATTTTTTTTTACTAAGAAAAGAACGATTTTTGCTTAGTAATTTTTTTGTTAGGGGATTCATTTAAATGTTCCTTATTTGTTTCAAATAACTTATCAATTGATGGTTTTATGAGAGTTAAAGCATAACTTGAGTTTGTATTATCTAAAATCGATTTAAGTTGCTCGTGGCTTAAATCGTTATATCTAGACTTTTTAGTATTTGTAAACAATTTCTTCTTGTTTCTGTAATTTGTTCATTGCTATAACCAGGAACTTTTAATTCTGATGTTAACTCTGAAATCTCCCATTTTCTTCTTTCTTTGCGGAGTTGTTGTTAGACCGACTTATTCTTTCTGTATTTAGTACTACCTACATAATGAATTAATGAATATGCTTACATGTGGTAGTTTTTATTATAAAATCAGTACAACTACATGTATAGGAATGGACACAGATATTGCATTAAAGTTAGCATACTTGTAGTCCACACAAGAATATTTTGTATCATACGCATAGGCAATTGATTTAGAATTTTTATTATGTACTATTCTCATGTGTTTATTCAAATGGTATTGACTAGAGTAAAGTTTTTCGCACTCAAAACAAAAAACAGTCAGACAACATAAAACTTGGAATGAAATACGTTAATTTTAACGCATGTGCATAACATGGAATATATGCCTCCGGCTAGTCGCTCCTCTATGAAATCACCATTCCTCTATATGCATCTGATTGAAAATTGATATTGTCTTTTTTTAGGGTGTCGCAGCCTCAGGAAAAGAAGCATATAACACTGACGGCTTCGATGTGCTCTCTGTAACTAATGTAACTATCACGAATTCCGTAGTTGTCAATCAAGATGATTGTATTGCTGTTGCACGGGGATCAAACATGTACTTCTCCAATATCCATTGTACTGGTAGTCATGGCCTAAGTTTGTCTGCAGATTATAAAGCCGGTGATAGCGATAATGTAAGTTTTATGTCTTTGTTTATATATTTAATTTCTTCTTGCTTTGTTTCAGTTTCTTACGAATGTCAAATTTGAGAACTGTGTTGTCGAGAGTGGAGCTGCAGGTATTCATGTGAAGACTAAAAAAAGCTCAGCTGTAGGAACTGTATCAGATATAACGTACCATAATATTGAACTTAAGAGTAAGTGATAAAAAAACCTTTTTACCTTAATAGTTGGGTAGCTTTCCATTTAGAGAATTGTGACCGTGAGTTAGAAGCAAGATCGGGTCTGGAATATTTAAAACACTTAATGTTTTTTTTTAATACCATAAATACCAATATGATATTATATACAGGGTGTTTCATAATATGTGGGACGCATTTACAGAGGTGACAGGGCATCTCAAAAAATTTGCTTTGCAAAACCCCTTTGTGTTCGATATACAGCGTGTCAGTTCTATTTTTTTTTTTTTCGTTTTTTCAATTTTTCTCCAAGAATCTGTAATTCGGTCAATTGGGTTGTAGTTGTAGTTGGCGATTAGGAAATGTATTACCATAAAGTAGTCTTTATTTGCTGCATTACACTGGGCTATTAATTTCACAATAATACAAATTTAACTAGAGAAAAACTATTTTTGTTGAAAAACGAGCATTTTTCGAAGAGACAAAAAAGTTTCTAATTTGAATGGGAAATACCAATTTCTTATTATTAAAAATCAGAGGCATTTCACGACAAAGTTTTGGGGGAATAAAGAGTATTCTACCCCCGAGAATTTGTTATCATGTACAATGTGAACAAAACTCGATGTCCCAGCTCTGTTATGAGTAAATGAACAACTCTGAAAAGAGGTTCCGGACCTGACAAACGACATGGATATTAATTATAGCGAAATATAACAAAATTAAAATACTTTTGTTTTGTTTTATCTTTAATAATTATAAGATAATTACTACCCAAAAATTTTCAACTATTTGATTATCAGGAGCCGGTACTACCGCTCTGCAGTTATACACTAACCGCCACTGTTATGAACATGAACCGAAACCCAAAGAAACATACATAAATCGATATTAACAAAAGGTTTAAGAAAAGCATAATAAATATAGAATAGTAGGTACTTAAATAAATATTACTAACATGATTTTTCTGTTTTAGATATTGCTAAGTTCTTTTTATCAAATTTTAGGACAAAATAAATAACTATATAAATAACTAACCGCTACTGTTGTGAACCAAAATCCAAAGAAACATAGATAAATCGATATTAATAGAGGCTTCAAGAAAAGCATTATAAATATAACTACTTAAATAAATATTAATAACATGATTTTCTGTTTTAGATATTGCTAAGTGGGCTATATTTATCCAACAAGACTATGAAAATGGAGGATCTACAGGTACTCCAAACAATAATATCAAAATAACTAATTTGAACCTGAACAATGTACACGGCACTGTTGCAAATGCAGCATATACAGCTCCAGTGACCATTGTGTGTGGTAGTGGCAGTTGTAGTAATTGGAAGTGGTCAGGTGTTGATATTACCAATGGAAACAAGAAACTGGATAAATGCAATTTTACTCCGAGTGGTTACACTTGTTAGAAGCTTATAGTTTTGTGTCTACGAAAGCTAATAAATTTCATGTTTTGAAAGAAATTAAACGTTTATATTTAGTTAGTTTTACAAATTTACTTTACACAGAAAAATTAGATTTCTCTTAGGGCCAGTTTTATAGGTTACGGTAAAACTATAGTTTAACCACCAGCTTTTATCTTTAGTTTAACTCTTAGTTATTGAAAATGTCAGTTTTATAGATTACGGTTACTTGCAAAATGTAGCTAATTTCACTTTATATGAAATTATCAAAACTACTCTCGTTTATAATCAAAACCAAAGATGTACACAATTAATATTTGTCGAAACTAATATAAAAGAAGAATTCTTGTTAAGCAGCACACCGTTCTATATCAATAAGTATTTGTTTAGAGGAGATATGGATGATTCACAATAAAAAATGTATTTCTTGGTAAAAATATAAATTGGTTAGTAAAAGTGAACTTACTGCATTGTATTCTTTTCTAGAACAACTGGACCAAGTCTTGTTAGCAAAAACTCAAGAGACACTTTTGAAATTCTGAATCGCTCTAAAAATTCCTCATCGCTCCAATTATTCATATCATATTCTAATATTATTAGGAATAGACTACTTTTTCATATATATAATATATATATATATATATATATATATATATATATATATATATATATATTATCTCGACCGTACTTCAATAACAAAAATGTTTTGAGGGCACAGATCACAAACAGCATTACAAATTTTAGAACAAGTTCAGAATTTAACAAATTAACACCAATTCAAATTAATTATTTTAAAACAAAAAAATTTTTGAAGCAAAATCCTGATTTGTACATATTACAGGCAGATAAAGGTGGTTGTACAATAGCGATGAATAAAGCAGACTACATGACAAAAACATATCAACTTTTAAGTGACCCTAAGACATACAAAAAATTACCAAAAGACCCTACGTGTACATTACAACAAAAACTAAATAATATAATAAAATCACTAAAATCTAATAATCAAATCAGTTCTGAAACCGCAAAATATCTAACCACTTATAACTCAACTCCTGCTAGGCTTTATTGTATGCCTAAAATTCACAAACCAAATGTGCCCCTACGGCCAATCGTAAGCTGTATTGACAGTATTACATATAATCTATCTTCTTTTCTGTCAAAGATCTTAACAACAGCTTTATCAGATGCGACGCCTTTCAATATATCGGACACATTTACATTCACTAATACAATGGAAAATTACCAACTCCCGGATAATTACGTGTTAATTTCCTTAGATGTAGTATCCCTTTTCACCAACATTCCTTTTTGTTTAATTTTGGAAGTATTGGAGTCTCGATGGAGTGAGATATCGACACATACTACTATATCAAAACAAAACTTTTTAACACTGTCAAAGTTTGTTAATGACAACTGTTATTTTACTTTTAATGAGGAATTTTACAAACAGATTTTCGGGACGCCAATGGGCTCTCCAATAAGTCCCATTTGGGCTCAGATTGTTATGGATACCTTATTACAACAAATTTTGGACTTGCTACCTTTTAGAATTCCATTCATGTTTAAATACGTAGACGACATTATAACCTCGGTACCAGCTGATAAAACTGATCTAACATTGGATACTTTTAATTCAGTTAATCCTCATTTACAATTTACGATGGAACTGGAAAATAGCAATAGTGTCCCCTTTTTGGATACTTTGGTGATAAGATCCGATAATAATAAGGTGATACTAAATTGGTATAATAAACCTACATCCTCTGGTCGATATATAAATTTTTACTCTAATCACCCTATGAATCAAAAATTTAATACAGTTTTAGCTATGAGGAATAGAATTACAACCATTTCTCATGAAAGGTTTATTAACCAAAATTTGGAGAAGCTGTTTAATATTTTCATAAACAATGGATATCCTCGGGGTATCTTACGTAAGCTTATTTTTAATTCGAATTTTTATGATGGCCCTACCGAGGATCACGTTTCAAACCCTAGAAAGTTTTACAAGTTACCGTATATTGAGGGTTTGACCAACAACATTATTCAACGTTTTGATAACTTTAATAACATACAGATCGCAAAATACAACTCTATAACCTTGCGTACGTTATTTAGCAAACTAAAAGATAAAAATTCCACATTACAAAATAGAAATATAGTGTATAAGATTTCGTGTTCTGATTGTGAGGGGTGTTATGTTGGTCAGTCTTCGCAAAGCTTGAAACATCGTATTGTACAACACAAGAGTGATATTCGAATAGGCAAAGCATCATGTGCCCTCGCTAATCATAGTTTGAATCTCGATCACACGTTCAATTTTGCTGAACCAATAATTTTGGAAATAGAAAGGAATTTAACAAAGCGGTCTTTTCTGGAGATGGTTCATATAAATAAAACGAATAATACAATTAATTCCCGATCTGACATTAACCAATTGAGTGTGATATATTCCAATCTCCTGAATTAATATTTGTAAATAGTTTTATACACCTGGTATACCATCGAATAATTTTAACTGTTTTTGTAATTGTCGATGCATTTTTTCAATTTCTGTCCACTAAATAGTTGGAAGAAGATATGCATATACTATCATAAATGTGATTTACTTTCTGTGTGTTTAAGCGTATAAATGGAAAAAGATTTTTGTTTTAATGTTTCAATGTTTTTAAACAAGTAGGACGACTAAATGTATTTTAAAAAGATAGTTAAATAACTCTGATGTAAGTGATTTTAAAGATTCATAATTATTTAGACATAGTAATTTATTTAAACATATATTGTAGCTTTTCCTCCTGATGAAGCCACGAATGTTTTGGCGAAATATAGAGGTATAAGGATAAATGAGTATTCATTATTTCATGACAGACCGATTTACCCAATATAATTTCTCAAATTATATATATATATATATATATATAACAATAGTAAATTATTCATATCATACTCGTTGCTTAAAAGTTCGAAGATTTCTAGGGACTTCAATAACATCAATAATATTTTCGTAATCCTCATTATCAGGCAATAATTCCCAAAATATTTCTTCTAATACATCCTCCATATTACACAAATAAATAGTACTAGGTGCTTATTTTATATGTAAAATTATTTTTATTATTTATAACCCTTTGACAAATATTTATATGTACCTATTACTTTACTAACAATTCTATGTCTTTTAAAAATTACACAATTTTGTATATTTAAATTCTAGTTTATAGTTAAACTACAGAATATCTTTAGGTACTGTCTATCGGGATAGATCATTTTAAGTGAAATATATGCCCTTTGGATATCCAAGTTATATTCTTTTAATTCGAACACCCAGTATTTTTGGATTTTTTGAACACTTTGAATAAAATAAAGTAAATTCATTGTTTGTTTAGTGTCCTTGAGTTTATGAATACTGTTTGAGTTCGTAGGTTTTAGGACAGGTTTAAAGTAAACACTCAATTAAAAAAGAGCGACGTTTCGCAGCTTTATTTGCCGCTTTTTCAAGCTCTGTAAAAGATACAAAAAAGCAACATGACAATTGAGTTTAAACCATTGACTAACATTAAACAAATAACTAACTTCAAATTAACATCAATTCAAAAATTATAAACAAACAAACAAACAAAAAACATAATAAAATCTAAAACCTTCACTATACCTCTTCTTTTACAAGTGTGTGATAATTACGATATTATTGGAGAACTTTGGTAAGAACATAATGGCAATAGAATTATTATTAAATTTGGTTGTCTCGTGTTCCACCAACTCGTCAAAATTTAAAACTGTTAAAATAAAATTTACATTGTATTCTATTTATCTTGGGAGGTATAGCGTTTTTATTTTTTACAAAAAACATAGTTCATTTCTGCGCTTAAGGGTTTATTTCCTTTACTTTTCCTTTTTTATCATTTTTATTTTTATACAAACAAACAGAAATTAACCTATTTTAATTGACATGAAATGCGTATACAGGTCGTCTCTCGAACATAAAATACTTCTAATAAATACTATTCTAATTGTTATTGTGTCTGTGAACTTTTTAAACAATATTAACTAATGAGAGAACATAGGAGAAGTCTATTTGGTGAGGGAGTTTTGTTGGTATTTATTTATCAAGTTAATGTATACATTGCTCAAGCCCTGGGTATCTGTTCTTAAGTTAACGCAATCCGAAAGCTTAATATGAACCATTTCACTAACGTTCCTCTTTTTGTAATTCACCTCTCTATCCATTATGTTCTTACCAAAGTTCTCCAATAATATCGTAATTATCACACACTTGTAACAGAAGAGGTATAGTGAAGGTTTTAGATTTTATTATGTTTTTTGTTTGTTTGTTTGTTTATAATTTTTGAATTGATGTTAATTTGAAGTTAGTTATTTGTTTAATGTTAGTCAATGGTTTAAACTCAATTGTCATGTTGCTTTTTTGTATCTTTTACAGAGCTTGAAAAAGCGGCAAATAAAGCTGCGAAACGTCGCTCTTTTTTAATTGAGTGTTTACTTTAAACCTGTCCTAAAACCTACGAACTCAAACAGTATTAAAAATAAAGTAAAGTTGTTTTTATGATCCATATACCTAAATCTACCCGTTTCGACAATTTTTGCGTATTTGCAAAAAATAGGGTCATTTTGAAAAATATTCTGTGCGTTTATTCTTTTAGCTAAACTATTTAAAATTTTAAAATGCCAAGCAAAGAGGACATACGTTAGGTACAATTGTAAATATTGTACAGAGTGGTTACAATTTTTTATTGTTATTATCATTCATATCTATTTAAATAACTTTCTTATTTTAATATCATAGCACCTGTAATGTTCTCTATCAAATGGTATTAGGCTTTCCTATACATAACTGTCACCGTTTTCCGAGAAATAATTATTTTAATTTATTTATCTTCTTGATTTTACTTTTAATACTACACCCTGTAATTTACATTATTCAATTGAAACTTAAAAAACAACAAGGTTTTTCTACCATACTAATCGTAGATACTTAAAAAATTTTACACTACAATTTATTGGTTACCTAATTCTAACAAACTCTGAAAACTTGTTTAAACCATTGCGTGTGATTATCCACCAATTTTTGAATTGAAAATGGCTTTAAATTTAACAATAAAAAAGCCCTGGTGTATTTAAAAAAACGAAGTTGATCATGGTTTCTCAAAAACGAAACGTCGTAGTGAAAATTTGGAAACGCTATCTTTTTCTCCTCGAAAAGAACCAATGAGAAAGTGCTTTTAAAATAAATATATTACTTAACTTGAGAATAAATTTAGCAATTACTTAATTCTGTCTGTTTTCTGTCTAAAATAAAATAAAAATTTATTTTTTTGTTGAAGTTCTAAGTTTTTATTACTAATCTAAAAGGGTAAATAATAATAAAAAGGGATGACGGGGGCCATCTGTGTCTGCACACTCCAGAACACTTCATTCTATTTCTTTCTGGAGGGTGCAGACATAGGGAGAATTAACACCGCGCCATCGTCTAAATATCTCCCTACACGAGAAATTGTAGAGTAGGCGAAACATAGTGCGTAAAATTCTTTTTTGGATGATGAACACTCTGGATATGTCACTCGATCGTCCCCAGACGATAATGTTGTAGGCAATAGTAGCATACACGAAAGAGTAATAAATATTAAGTAGAGCGCCAGTATTCATGTGACTTCTGAGAGTGTAAATCACGTAAGCCTGGCTGTTCAGTTTACGACTGACGGACTCCAAATGATCAGCCCACTGCAGCCGCCGATCGAAGGTCACTCCCAAAATCCTCGAAGACGTAGCCCACTCCAGCCGATGGCCCTCAAACACCAAGTCGTAATTCATAATATGATTTGAAAACGTCATTTTTGACATAAAATTTCAAATATTTCGAAAACGGCTGGCGATAGGTATAACATATTATGCATGAAATATATTTAGAATTACAAAGAGAATCCAAAAAAAATATAATTTATATAGAGTCGCGTTTGAAATAAGGAAGTTGACACCCATTTCCGGTATAACCGGAAGTGCTAGATTCTTGAAAATATTTTAGCCGAATTAGTTCCGTCGACCTAAGTACCACACCAGATTTTCAGATTCTTCCGCAGTGTAGTTTCTCCATAATCGATCGAATCCCTTCCCGGTGGGACACCCGGTATATTAAGAGCAAACAATATCGGGTATGCGGTTTGTAAAAATTTAAACTCAATTTCTTTATTACGCAATATTTCGCCAATGTTTATTTTAAGCTACTATAAACATTTTGTTTATGGTATTACAAACATTGGCCTGCCAGTCACAGATTTAAACACATCCAATCCAGAACAAAAATCTATCATATTAAAATAAAATTCGTTGAAACGTTAAAAACAAATACATACAAAAATGTATAGCAGTTGGCAAAAAAAAGTGAAAACTATAATACTTACCTATGGTACGCCGAATATTTTATACAGTGTATTGCTGCTTTTTCATATGAAATTTAAAATATTACCATAAATGTTACTTAAGCCATTGGTGTCAGTCTTTGAATTTATAGAGTTTTTTTTTTGTTTTTTCTTATTTGGTACATTTCTAGAAACAATTGTAACAAAATAATGCTTTTATGACACCAAAAAAACTCTTACCTTGTAAGTCCATATATACTTAAATTATTTAATAAAAAAAAATTAATTTGTGAAATGTACATGTTCTTATATATAATTTATTTTTTGTAGTTTGCTCCTGAAAAAGCCAATACATTGGAGAAATATTGATTAATAAAGAATTTGAGTTTAATTTTTTCCAAACCGCATACTCGATATTGTTTGCTCTTAATTTATCTGTACGGTTGAAAAACAGAAAGAAGATTTCATATATATATATATATATATATATTTAGGATTTAATGCAATTGTTATTTAGAGTTAAAGTATAAAAGCTTTTGAAAATGTAAGCACTTAGAAAAATACAAGGCAATTATTTATATTTTGAGTCTTGGCAACACTTAAGTATTGTTGTGACAGATGTAGTTTTCACTGGAAAACTTACATTGGTGACGTTTACCTATCAAACATTTTATCAATAGAGCAATATTTATGTTGTTTACAATTATTTACAAATTGTGTATCAACCTAAAATGGGAATTAACTCGTGATTAATTATTATGACTTTCTACGTGGATTATCAGGTTTGACGATAAGGCCCAATCTTTGGCACTTTATAACGCTGGTATCTATAACCAGTTTAATAAGTCCGTGAAGCTAGTCCAAAATCAGTTGTTCTGTCCGAAAACATTGGTGATTAAAAACGTAAGTTGAGATTATGTACATCAGTACCAAATGTAATCCTACGGCACAAATAAGCGGCTCGCCAGTCAATTAAGATGAAGAAGATACCGCTTATTTTTCATGTCCAGCCAAGGACTTTCTTTCAAATTATAGCTGACAGGACACCCACTTCTGGATTCTCTGGGAAGTAGCCGCAGTAATGCACGGACCATAAACAACATCGCAATGATTGAATGCCGACAAGACCAAAGAATTGCACAACAAAACTTTTGGTATTAAGAATGTGCCTAAATGCATATAGTATTTTCAAATTGCAGACTGCCCTCCTCATGCACTGCGAAATGTGGTCATCAAATCGCAATTTTGAATCAATATATAATCCCAGTGTCTTTGTGCTCTGTGCTCGAAGTCTAGAAATATTTGCTTCCCCACCAAAAAAACATTACTCCGCTCTTCTTAGATTTAGTGTAGGAGAATGCCTTTCTGCAACTGTGGCCAAAAGTTTATAAGTGTCTCATCCCAGTAAACACACATACGTTTTTTAAACGTAAAATCAACGTACCATTGGTTGATTAAACGTGTACGTTTAAAAAATAACCGATTTATTTTGATACAAAATAACACCGTTTTAATTCAACGTTTTTAATACGAACATTTCTGGCCAAAATCTAACTTAAGAAAACTTTTAGGTTAATATGACATTATTTTGAATGTTAAATTTATTATATTACAATACGTTTTTTTAATATACTTTCTAACATACTGTCTAACCATAGTCAGCTATTCACACGTTTTTTTTTTTTAACGTTTTAATAGTATATTAATAGATCCAATAAAATTAACGTTTTTTATACGTTAAAACCAACGCATAATAATCTAATCTTAAGTAATAGAAATAAAAAACGTCTTATTGTCGTATTTTCCTAACGAAAATATAATTATCTTTATATTAAAATAACGTACTAAGCGGATCGCATGTTTGGCGTTTATCAATATGGGTTTTTAACGTTTCTCGAAACCAATAAAACGTGTAGGAACAAACCTTTTACTAGTGTACTCCACTTTCCAAATTCGACAGCGTTTCGAATGAAATACCTATTTTTTGCATTAAACTAAACGAATGTAATCCCCCTTTTACAATAGTAGCGCGGTTAGTTTCATTAAGAATCTCGTGCTTATAGTTTATAGTGTGTGTTACGTTGTGATTTTTGGAACTAGACATTATACCTAAACGTAGGTACCATAAGAAATATACCCTATCTAATTTAGTGGATATTTCCGTCTTTCGTCTAAAGATGACCATTATTAGTAGACCATAACCTATAATAAACTTTGCCTTTGCTAAATCGTAACTCGAAAACAAATTTGACGCTTTAATACATACAGATTTTGTGCAATTCATCTAATCTAAATTAAAACTTGAAATAAAATATAAATGTAGGTATATTGTTTGTGGATATCATATTAAATTGCAAACATAATTAAAATACCGATCAAAATACGAATTAATGATATGAAATGATACTGTCATTCATCCACTCAAAATAAACCTAACTAATTCGATTTTCTTTTATGTTTTTTCACCATAATTAAGAAAAAGTAAGTAAATATTTGATAGAACTTGTTAATAAATATGTAGCATTATAACGATGAATTGCGTTTTATTGAAGTATCAAAACCCACCGTAGGCCACTCAAATTCAGTTTATTAAATTACAGGTGATCTTCAACATACTAAAGCAGACATGTTTCAATTCTATGAGGAATCCTCTTCAGTGCTAATAACTTAAAACTGTTTAAATTTCAATATGCTGGTTATAAGTTGGCCATAGGTATATTGTGGTCTTACACATGAATACAGAACCTGGGTGGAAAAAACGTTTTATTTTAAATTATATTATTAAAATAAAGCTAATTAATTCGATTTTCTTTTACGTTTTTTCACCATAATTAAGAAAAAGTAAGTGAATATTTCATAGAACTTGTTAATAAATATTTAGTATTATAAAGATGAATTGCGTTTTATTGAAGTATCAAAACCCACCGTAGGCCTCTAGGTTTATATAAATTAAAAAATACGTTAATATAAAGTGAAGTAGCTAACTTAATAGCTCTTTAGCACTAGCTTCTAAAGAACATTGAATAAACGTGTAGGTACCTGTATTTTTAACACAATACATTTTTTTAACGTAATATTGACGTAGTATATTGTAAGGATTTTTTAAAGTTTGTTTATGCCCGTTTGCACCACATACCGTTTAAGTCACGATTTGTTCTAAGAGGCGCTTAGCATCTATTTTTTATTGCACCGCGTTAAAACGTCACTTTAAATTTGCCTAAGTGTCACTTAAGTGAAGTGTTGAAGAATATCTTAAGTCGCTTAGCATCTATTTTTTATTGCACCACGTTAAAACGTCACTTTAAATTTGCCTAAGTGTTCCTTAAGTTAAGACTCGAAAATTCTCTTCTTAAATGGAATTCTAACCTCAATATTGCTTTTATATTTTTCATTATTGGGTTGTTTACATTGTGTGGCGATTAAAAATATGGGATTATTGGATGATGATCTTGATGTTTTCGAATTAATTGAACATGGATTTCCAAGGAGGGTTTATGAAAGGCCGAATTATTTTTAGATATGGACAATTTAAATTTTTTTCAAAGATTTCGACTGACGAAGACTACGATTCGGTCTATCCTAGACCAAATTGAGCATTTTTACTAGAATTTGATGAGCTATGACAGCTTTCAATAGAAGATATTTTAGTAGGAAAGACCGAAAAGCGTCTTTGTGCTTAACATACCTATTATATATTTATAGAGGTACTGAGGAAATAGTCGATATTAAAAAATAATAATAGAGGTATATACCTATGTATTAACACCATAACAACTTCACGTTTACAGTTTATTTAATTATTAATCCACAAAAGAATAAATAAGCTAACAACTCTACTTATGTTCCCAGGTAAATAAACTAAAACTATTTTTGAATATAAATCCTAAAATATGTAAGTAGTAGTAGCACTCATCTAGCTAAATCTTATAATAGAAACAAATCAAATACTATGTATATGTAATAAATACATTTCAAATATATAACAATAAGAATAGATAAATTTAACAATGGAAAATAATAACAAAAAGTTAATTTTATTAATTTGAATGATGCCACAATAACTATGATCCAACACTATCGATAGAAGAACTTCTTTCTCGTTGGAAGTGTAGTTTGGAGGTCTCATTTTTTATGTATCACTAACTTCCATCGTATTATATGTTATATTAAAAAAATGTATTAAATAATAAAATGAAAATAATTTTGTGGCATAGCGGACAAAATGACTGGTTTTTCCTACACAAGGGACTTTTGTGTAATTTAGCAGGGCCTCAGTCTAAACAAAGTCCCTTGTGTAGGTAAACCCAGTCATTTTGTCCGCTATGTCACAAAATAATTTTGTTTCTATTATATTTACGGACACAATTTAACTCTAGTATTTAATAATTTTCGTTCACATTCACAATCAAAATTAATGTTTACATTATGAATTATTATGAAAACAAAACTGAAGAGGTTAAAAGTTAAAATATTACCTACTGCCCGACCAAAAAACTCCTCTTCATTGTCGGCTACCTTAAATTTGCTATGTTGACAAATTTACCCGATACTTAACTAAGTGCTATCTACTCATGATTCGGTGCAATCAATTCCGTTCTTAAAATTTAGATGACCCTTAACTATTCTCTACTTAAAGTGTATGTGGTGCAAACGGGCATTAGTGCAGCATGTAAAAATTTGAATACATCGTTTAAAAAATCAGGTTGGTAATTATTTCTTAGTCAACTTTAAGTTTTAGGTGCATTTATATTTAAACCTTCATTTATACAACTGCACCTAAAAAATAAAGTTGACGTTTGCGAGCATTTACCTAAAAAAATTACCAACCTGATTTTTAAACGATTTATTCAAACTTTTACATGCTGCACTAAACAAACTTTAAAAAATCCTTACAATATTTGTCAATATTACGTTAATAAATGTATTGTTCTAAAAATACAAGTACACGTTTATTCAATGTTCTTTAGAAACGTTGTTTAAAAATAAATATCTAACAATAAAACTCGTGTATGTATCGTTTATTTTCTACGTGTATTCGACGTATTGTGGAAACGTTTTAAAAATATTATTATCAACGTAGTTTTGACGTGTTTTGAACACCACACAAAGAAAACGTTTTACTTTACACGTTGTATCTAACGTTTAATACCGCGACATTTTTGAGCAGATTCTACGTAATAAAAACACGATTTTAATAAAACGTTATTAGTAAATTTAAATGTGTTTTTTTTACGTACTTACGTGTGTTTATTAAGACGGTTCAGTGTGTCAAACGCCTTAGTAAAATCTGCTATTCTACAATTTCCTTGGTCGAATATTTGGTCTGTAACGTCAAGGAGAGCAGTGGCGCAACTATGTCCCTCCCGATATCCAGACTGAGCATCTGGTAAAATACTATTGCGATCAATATGTTTAACCAATTGTAACTTCACAACTCGTTCCAAAATTTTAGCCAAACCGATAAAATACTCATAGGTCGTAAGTGGTTAAAGCTAGTTGGCTTTTTATTTTTCGGACGAGGCACGACCCACGCCAATTTCCTTCCTGCTGGAAAAACGGCTTTGATAATGCAAAAGTTAATAATGTGAGTTATATATTTTAGTATAAACGGACAACAAAAGATTAAAAAGTTGACATTAATTCCATCTGCACCCTTGTTAGGATAACTGAACTATTCTTCAGAGCCATCATATTTACATTAACCTAAGGATTTAGGTTAAATCAAACCGTTAGCCTTCAAAGTTGAAGACAGGCTAATTAAAGGTCTAAGCCTTAAATTATAGAGCTTAACCCACCGTTGAATTTGGAATTCAAAATCATTTAAATGACTATATATAATTGTGGTGAAAGAAATAATTTCGTAAGCAAATTTACCGCCTAAAGCTCAGCCATTTCACCGATTAAATGGTTGTTCTCGACTAACCACAAGGATATCGGAACCCTCTACTTCATCTTCGGAGTATGATCAGGAATAGTACGAACGTCTCTCAGATTAATTATTCGAACAGAATTAGGATTAGGCCTTTGATTTTATACCACACAAGATTTAGGATATTTCAAATTCTGTGATTTCTTGAACATTAAATTTTGTATTCACAGAATCGTTAATCCTGTTGTAGTAAAACGAAACATCGAATTGCGACCGATTAACAGCAGTACCGATATTCTTAGGAATATGTTTTACGTTATTTTTAACTAGCATTAGTTTAAAGTTATTAATGGTTGCTGTTCGGTTGTATTATTATTGATTTTTTCATCTGTTGAGGAATAAAGCTTTATTATTATTATTAAATAGTGACCTGTTTTTTAGAGCGGTCAATTCTGATTTGTCAGAAGAATTTGGTCAAATAAGAAAAATACATATTCGTCCTCGTATCTTTCTTGTTGAAGACGAGCACTCACACATGTCGTCAAACAAGCCAGTATTTGAACGTTTAAAAATTTGTATTAATCAATCAAATATTTTAAAAAAGAGTAAAGCAAAAATTACTGTGTTTTGATTATATTAGCCTCAAATATAAATAGTCGCCCTCGTAGTTTTGGAGTATTCTGTTTACAAACATTAAGTGATACTTGAATTAATTGTTTGGAAACAAAGATACGTTCGATACGTCAAATCTGCTATAAATAGGTAATAACAATTCGAAAAGGGACAGTTTTAAAAAAATCGTGATATTAAGTAGTTACTATAGAAATGATATCCGTTAGATACTACAGTTTATTTGCTGCAACAATAATAGCAGTGCTAAATATTGTTGCCAGTTCTCCACCAGGCAATATCACCGCTACAGCGTGCACTGTGACTTCCTACAGTCAATTGGCGAATGCTGTAAAAACATGTACCAATATTGTTGTTGAAGAGATAGTTGTACCGGGTGGAAAAGCTATCGATTTGAGTTTGTTGGACAATACTAGGATTATTTTCAGTGGAAAAGTTACGTTTGAATATTACGGATGGAAAGGGCCATTAGTAAAAGTCACTGGGCATAATATACATATTATTGGCTCGTCAGGTGAGCAAATTTTATTTTTTTTGGATTGTGCAAATTAAGAAAACATTGAGGACGCTTAAAGTATCTTCAGCCGTCATGCGAAATACGAGAGCCACTATTAGGCTCAATCAAAAAACAGTAATTCTTCATTGAAAAATGCTTTAATGTTTTTCAAAATATTCGCTTTATAATTAATTCACATTTGCCTTTTTAATTCAGCTACAACTTCTACTGCCGTCGAAATCGTTTTCGACTTATTAAGCGTTGAAACAGGTCATTGTTTGACGAGATGTGTAATCGCTCACATTGTCTTGATGAAGAATGATTCAACACGATTCTTGATTTTCGATATTTCACGAATTTTATGGACAAACTGTATACAATTTTTAATTTCTAATGCAGGAACATTATGTAGGTTTACTAAGACCCCATTTTAAAATATACAGGGTTCTGTAAAAAAGAGTACCCCTTGGATTTAAGTATAGAGAACTTTAATAAAAGTTATTCTTATTTTTTATGGACAATCCAAAAATGCAATATGATAAAAAACCCTAACCTTGATATGCTACTCTCATTTGAAGCATCCTGTATATTTTAAAATGTGGTCTTAATAAAGCTACATAAAAAACTCCTCAAGTGCTGTGCCAAAAGCGAGCACCAGAGATATTGGAAACATATTCCCAAGCAGGAGCATGCTGCAGCGGGAAGAGGTTTAAACCTGGTGCAGCAACAAAACGCACTTGAAAACTTCTATCATTAAGCAGGAGTCAGATGCCAGTAACTATGGGACTCCTTACTGGGCATTGCGTTCTGAGAGACCACCTGAATAAGATGGGGCTGTATAACGGGGACCTGCAATGCAGATTGTGTAATGGGGCAGTTGAAACAGCTTACCATGTAATATGTAGCTCTACAACGAAGACGACACGCTATTTTTGGACATGCGCTGATTGCGCCATCAGATATTGACACCCAACACATAACTCCACAAGTTAGTGGAGGGCACAGGACTGCTGGATTGGGTGGCATAATATATGGGGACTTTTCACAATAAGCCCATGAGGCTGCAGTGAAACCGGGGACTTAGGTCGAACGGACCCTTTACAAAAACAAAAAAAAAACCTACATAATGTTCCTGCACTACAAATTGAAAATTGTATCGTTTGGCCATAAAATTCCTTGTTTTTTCCAAGCGCCTCTCTTGGCGGCACCCATGCCTGATCAATCCTATTTCCTAGATATTGGAGTTATATTTATTTTCACTCCTGACTACTTATTTGAATATTAAATGGTTTATGTTACACAACTCGTAAGTCTAGGAAAAGATCAAGTCTTCAAATTACAATCCCTGGAAGGCATACAGTCCATCTGGAAACACTGACAAACATAATTCATACAGAAAAGTCATCGCTATTTGTAACTGTGTTTCATTGTCCACAGCTGCTGTGTTCAATGGACAAGGAAACCTCTATTGGGATGGCAAAGGAAGTTCAGCAACTAAACCGAAAATGATGCTCATTGAAGCTACCAGTGCAGTATTGGAGAACATCTACCTTAAAAATTGTCCGGCGCAGTGTGTGTCACTGAAGAACTCAAAATATGTAACTTTGAGTGGTTGGAATATTGACAACCATGATGGACAACCGGTAACTATACGTTGACCACATTGCTAGTAATGTAGGGAATAAAAAAATGCGAATAGTCTCGAGAATATGAGAATGACTACAAAGGCTATTCGCGACGTTCATTATGTTCAGTCATTTCGATATTTGTACCGTTTCTTTCGTAAGGGATGCTTATAATGTGATAGTAACGGGAGTTTTGCAATATTTTATCAATAGAAACCTCAAGAATATAAAACTGTTTGAACGAATTGATCTTAAATTTCTAAATATTATTAACGTATAGTTTTCAAAACAGATTGATTCGTAGAGGCAGTTATAAATCTTGGGTTGCAGGTATTTAGAGGTTGAAGGGGTAATTGGAAACACTAATTGATTGCTTCATTAACTCGATTGTATCCTTCTTCGACTGGGGAAAACTTCCATACTTTCGTTGCTGCAATATTTGCATAGTCTCAATAGATAGTATCTTGAAATTTTAAAAGTATCTACTTTAAGAACGTCTTCTGAAATTATTTCTCTTGACAAGTTGAACCATAAAGTTACAGGGTGGTCGAAATTTATTGTAGTATTATTTCCTATTAAAAATAGGCATAAGTAAATTTTCTTAAATGGACCACCCTGTATATTATCATATATTTTGAAAGACAATCAAATTCCCATTCAAATGATAGGCCATATTCCACCTATACCTACATGGTAAAGTTTTCGAAATAAAAGCAAGTTTTTAGAAAATTTTTTTTTTCCTGAAGCGGGTATGAACTTTCTTCTTCTTCAAAAATGGTTACTTCTGCAATTATTCCATTTCGAGAAAATGATTCTTCATCAGTCCAAATCATTAATAATAATTATTTTTCTAAACTCAAAATTTTAATATGGGATCTTCATTAATTTTCTGAAGCAATCCTTCGCAGAAATATCACCGTCTTCGAGTTGCTGAACTTATGTAATTTGTAGTTGTACATTTTAGTAGATATAAATAACCTTTGACAAGACGAATATGAAACTTCAATTTCGTTTTCAGATGCTCTAATTGACAATCTAGGTTCTGCGTGGATGGATCCCCAGAACGTTTGTTACGTGTTCCTCTTCTTCAGTTACTGTTTTTCTCTTCTTGTTGTTTTAATTTGACCGCTTCGAATAAAATTTGATTCGATTTTGCGAAACTTGGACTAGGTTAATGAAATCAAATATGGATTCCTCCAACTAAATCTTCGTAAAATTTTACCGCATTCTCCATGAATGTAAAACATGTGTAAAATTTCAAAATTTGTATAATTTTGTGTCATTTTCAGCAAACTACTTTTAACATCTATCAAAAACTTATACTTACTGACAAGGAATTATTAGAAACGTCAAATCTTTCTATCATTGCCTACTGCTTGGTACAACATCGGCCTGCATTTAATCGCAATAAGATATACAACAGTAGATATATGTAAACTAGTACCATCTACTTATTATACACATAGTAATGCATATTCCACCATAAAAATAGAAATTAAAATGAAAATAATGTAAACACAATCGGCCTATTTATGGTGGGATATGCATAACTATGTGTAGATGGTACTAGTTTACATATATCTACTGTTGTATATCTCATTGCGATTAAATGCAGCCCGATATTGTAGATGGGCAACGACTATGAACGGTACTCTGACGAGCTCATAATAAGAGCAAAACGAATTTGTCAGTATCTGTCGACCCATGCCTCGGTGTGCTCCTACTGAATTAGACTGAGGCCCTGCTAAATTAAACAAAATCCCCTGTTTAGGTAAAACCGCTACGCCACAAAACTATTTTTTCGTCTTCCAGAATATTTGATAATATACAGGTTGTTCCATTTGAGAAAATTGACTTATGCTTATTTAAAATAGAGATGGTTTATGTCTGCAAATTATTTCCTCTTCATCAGAACGTTTTTCTGAAAGAGTATCTATACGCCTGCTAACCACAACCGCCGCAATTTTCTGATTAATATTCATATTAATGGCGGAAATATGTATCTGATTCACATTATATTATTAACAGCATGAACAAGGTTATTATTTTATTATTAGTAGGTACCTAGAAGGGAAAGACCGATAACAGTATCTAATATTTAGGTTAGGGTAGCATATCTACCATAATGTCTACCATTTTGCGTTCTTTTATTCACAAACACAAACCAGCATTCCACCACAGCATATGATGTGATTCTACCACAGTTTAATATACAGTTACATCACTTCGTGTCGGAACCTTTTAGCTCTCTGTCGACAAAGCAATTCGCCGCATTTATAATTGTAGTATAGTATCTTATGGTATATATAGATATAGTATAACATAGTAGCGCGCCAGAAATGTAGTTGGGATTGCGCCGAGTCGATGCCGTTTTTAGCGTCTACTGACCCTTCTTATCTATAGTTATTATTCTATGATTCTATCACCATCTGTCAGCCCATGACGTCAGGCGATCTATCAGTGACTGTTTTCATTACAAAATAACGCTGAATAAAAGAACACACCTACCTATTTTGTCTGTTATGATGTATATAATTTATTTATTTATATAACTCGATTCTTTAACCTGAGAGACAATAAATATTATTATTATTACAAACAAACCAAAGAAAGATATTCAACTATGTTGAGAGCGTATAGTGCATCACCGATATACAGAAAAATGAAATAATAATCGATCTTGTACGAATAAAAAAAATGTCTATGACAAACGTGGGATATGAACCCACATCTCCCGATTGCCGAACAGGTGTATTACCAATTAAACTATCGTAGTACATATATGGAGTGTCCTTAATTCGTACTTGCCTTGCTTCCTATATGCATCAAAAACTACACACTGCCAGTTTATATACAGTTACTTCACCTCGTGTCGGCGCCTTTGTTACCTCTGTCTTAAAAGCTTTTGCCGAATTCGCCGCCGCTTATAGTTATAGTATAGTATCTTATAGTATATATAGTAGCGGGCCAGAAATGTGGCTGGGATTGCAACGAGTCGATGCCGTTTTTAGCGTCTCTGACCCTTCTTATCTATAGTTATTATTCTCTGACACTGCCATAATACAATGTTATTTGTCTTTGTACACACATTATTATTAGTAAATCATTTACTAATGATCGGGTATAAAATAATGTTACAATACATTATTACTACATAAGTAGTTCTTCAACTTGTATACAATTCCACAACATTCTACGTCCAAATTTGAAGGATGTTTTGCTTATAACGGGCCGAAACTTTTAAATAAACTGCTGGGGTTTATAGATATGCCTTTGGTTAGTTTTAGGCGTGAGTTGAGGCGCAGACTTTTTCCATAGCACTGGACAAGTAGTACATATACTACTTGTCCAGTGCTATGGAAAAAGTCTGCGCCTCAACTCACGCCATAGCGTGTTCTTTCTTTCTTTTAGGTTTATGATTTATTTTGGAATGAGTGGAAGAGTGGCATATGCCAAATCTCATTTCCTTTGTGTTGATAGCCTTATATTATTATTAACAGCTGTTTCCTAGAACTAACTTTAAAATCACCATTCCTCTCATAAGCATCTGATTGAAATTTGATATTGTCTTTTTTTAGGGTGTCGCAGCCTCAGGAAAAGAAGCATATAACACTGACGGTTTCGATGTGCTTTCTGTAACCAATGTAACTATCACAAATTCAGTAGTTGTCAATCAAGATGATTGTATTGCTGTTACACGGGGATCAAACATGTACTTCTCCAATATCCATTGTACTGGTAGTCATGGCCTAAGTTTGTCTGCAGATTATAAAACCGGTGATAGCGATAATGTAAGTTTAATATCTTTGTTTTTAATTAACTTTGTATATTTTAATTATTCTTGCTTTATTTCAGTTTATTAAAAATGTCAAATTTGAGAACTGTGTTGTCGAGAGTGGAGCTGCAGGTATTCATGTGAAGACTATTAAAAGCTCT
This sequence comes from Apoderus coryli, assembly GCA_911728435.2. Lineage (NCBI taxonomy): Eukaryota > Metazoa > Arthropoda > Insecta > Coleoptera > Attelabidae > Apoderus > Apoderus coryli. The sequence goes on along the minus strand of OU452213.1, from coordinate 5,186,143 downwards.
GCTGTAGGAACTGTATCAGATGTAACGTACAATAATATTGAACTTAAGAGTAAGTAATATACAAAAAAAAACCTTTTTACCTTAGTAGTTTGGTAGCTTTCCATTTAGAGAATTGTAACCGTGAGTTAAAAGCAAGATCGGTTCTGGAATATTTAAAACATCTAATGTTTCTTTTTAAACACCATAAATACCAATTATATTATATCTTTTTTATACAGGGTGTGTCATAATGCATTTACTGAGGTGTTAGACATCTCAAAAAATTTCTTATAAACATAGTGTAACGTTTTTCTTAGTTCGTTGTGTGAAATAATAATGCACTTTATTTAAATTAATTAACAATTTATTTACACTAATAACTTAAACGAACTAATATGACTATATTTATTTTCACTGTTCGCTATCTATTGACTGCTTCACTTCATAACTGATTGTCTGTCCCTGTTATACGTTGGCTATTTATATGGTTTTTCTCCATTCTCAAACGGTTTCAGTAAATAGTCGTTTGTTCTACAACATTCTGTCGCGCGTACGTCCATTCGAGACCTATAATGTAAGCCAGGCACTTTCTACCAAATTAACACAGCGCTGCCCTGGACGAGGTATAGCCTATTAAACCGCCTCTGGTTAGTTTGAGTCGCGAGCTTTCGAGAACGATTATATCTGATTACAATAGTATAGCCAACGCGGTGTTGTCGGATGTATTTATTTATCTCTAAGCGTACAGGACATTTTAATATTCGTCACAATAGTTAAGTTCAAACCCCCTTTGTGTTCGAGATACAGGGTGTCACAGTTCTGTTGTGAGGAAATGAAAAACGATAGAGAAACTCTGAAAAGCGGTTCTTAATTGGACAACATCGCTTACTATTTGGTTGAGTCAGACTTTTAGGAATGGTTTTTAATCCTTATCTCATCATCTCATCTCGTCTTCTAATCTATTTTTTTTTCTTCTAATATTCATGTATAGGTATAATATATTATTAATGTAGACTTATTAGGTGATACTGTTTTCGCTTTTTCTGTTTGTGTTTTTTTTTTTGAAGGATAAACATATGTTTATGTCTTTTGTTGATTTTGTTTTTCACAGGGTTAAAATTTATATCAGTACATACTGCCTTTTTAACCCTTTTTGTAGTTCTACATTATTTAGTTAGTAAGTTTAAGTTGTATAATCTTTTTGTTTTATAGAACTGCAAATAAACTGATTTATTATTATTATTATTAAGTAAGCTCAATTTTAACCCACTTTTTTCCAAATTTGGAAACTGAACTAAATGACGCCATCACCTTTTTTTTGCATAATTCAAAAGAGCTAATTTTTGTGAGTAACTTTAGTAAAGAACAAAATTGCTCTTTATTCGTTACAAAAATATAATCAAATTTGTAGAAAAAACTAACAAACTCTGTATGAATGTCAATAAAACAGCTACTAAAATATTTACATTACGTGAGATGTTGCTGTTTCTGATGGTCTGGTAAAATTTTTTGGTGTCACTTTGGACCAAAAGCTAACCTGGGCGGGTCATGTCGAGGTTACCATTGCCAAGTTGTCTAAGGTTGTGTTCATGTTGCGAAGCTTGAAGGGTGAAGTCTCTTTTAATGTTTGGAAATCAGCATATTATGGCCTTTTTCACAGTGTGGCTTCATATGCTTTGTCAACTTGGGGACCGTCTTGTCATGCGATTCGGGTATTCGCAATCCAAAGACGAGTGGTTCGAATAATGACAGATTTAAAGTTTAGAGAGGATGTCAGACCTAAATTTAAAGAATGTAAAATAATTACACTCCTGTGTCTCTATATCTACAATTCAATTATGTATGTGAAAAATCATTACAATCTGTACATAAAGCATGATGAAGTTCACAACCACAATACCAGAAACAAAAATGACATTCTTCCTGAATATATGAGGTTGGGTAGAAGCAGAAATTCTGTAAATTATTACGGTCCCACATGCTATAATAATTTGCCAGATAGTTTGGAAACACTGAGCCTTGCAATGTTCAAAAATAGATTAAAGAACTACTTAATTGACCAGGCTTTTTACTCCATTGATGAATTCCTCAGCACTGACTTTCTGTTGTGATTAAGTTATATCCATTTCTATGTTTTTGTATTGTGTTATGTAATATTTTAGTATTTAATATGACTTGTGTAAACCTTTTTTGGTTTCGTGGTAATGACATGTAATGAGAATAAATAAATAAAAATAAATAATACCAAAAAATCATTGAAACATAAAATAGTTATAAAATTGAAAACGTTTTCCTATGAAATTGGGAGTCAAATATATATTCTATTTAAATTTTACAAAGGTTTAATTTTTTTCATATATAATATTTCTTATAAGATAACTACTTACCAAAAAATTTAAATATTTAATTATCAGGACCAGGTGCTACCGCTCTGCAGTTATACACTAACCGCCACTGTTATGAACATGAACCGAAACCCAAAGAAACATAGATAAATCGATATTAGTAAAAGGTTTAAGAAAATCATAATAAATATAAAATAGTAGGTACTTAAATAAATATTACTAACATGTTTTTTCTTATTCGAAAAATGCTTACCTTTAGAGTTGACACATGCGGCTCCAGGTACGCATCTTCGTTACATTCTACTGTCTTGTGATCTTTTTTGCATTTCAAACATCTAGCATTACTTTTACAGTTCTTACCTGTATGTCCGAATCGATAACAATTGTTACACAATGCTACTCTTTCAATATAAGTTTCAACATTTCGAATAACATGGTTGATTGCGATGTATTTTGGCAATGTTTGAGTGCGGAAAGTGACCACTATAGATCTTCCAGGTATCAGTTTTGATCCACGATGTTCATCTCTAACTCTTACTAAATTTCGTCGAACTGATTCCACTTCAAAGTTGCAATGACTGTCCGCTATTTTGATTTTTTCTTTTAAGTACTCAACTGATAAATCGATATCGATCCCAGTCTGATAGTAAACGTATCGTGGACATGAACAGCAGCGTGTTACAAACGATATAACAAATAAACAAAACCATCAATCATAAATTGGTGTGCTGGCCAGTCGGCGTAAGCCAGTGCCAAAAAAAGTAAATAAAAAAAAATAAAAAAAAATGTTTTTTCTGTTTTAGATATCATTTATTGGGGTATATTTATCCAACAAGACTATGAAAATGGAGGTTCCACAGGTACTCCAAACAATAATATCAAAATAACTAATTTGAACCTGAACAATGTACACGGCACTGTTGCATATACAGCGTCAACAACTCCAGTGACCATTGTGTGTGGTAGTGGCAGTTGTAGTAATTGGAAGTGGTCAGGTGTGGACATTACCAATGGAAACAAGAATTTGGATAAATGCAACTTTAATCCGAGTGGTTACACTTGTTAGAAGTTTATAGTTTTTTGTCTACCAAAGCTAATAAATTTCATGTTTTGAAAGACATTAAACGTTTATATTTATTTATTTTTATAAATTTTACACTATTTGTGTGCTAGCGGCTCATATTTATACACCCCAGAGCGGTCCCCACTAACCGACTCCCTACCTCTTGTGTACACACACGGTGGCTTCACCTACTGATACACGATGATATATATGAGCATAAACCATCCTCAGACTGCAGAATTTAGAAATCGGAACAAAAGAGAACTAGGAATGTTTCAAAATGTATTTTAAATCAGGTAGTTTGTCAGGTGTCTTTAATATAGCCCTCCCCTACGAATTCGGACCACTTCTTCTTTGAACCAACAAAAATCATGCTGTTTTCAAGCAACACCTTTGTTGTTTCTGAATTTCCCGCTTTTTCAGTTTGCAATCAGCACGAAATGAATTGTTTAAAATAGTGCCTGTTATTTGGCTCTCCTAATACATTTCGATTAGCTTTTTTCCAGAATTACAAAAAGACCTTCCTAATATGCAACCAAAAGATTATTTAAAATGAGTTTATTATATTCCAAACTTAATTTTGCCTAGATTCTACGGATGAATTAAATCCAATCGAGATGGTTTGGTTTGATCAGTACCCTTGGGCCACTTAATTAAGCTAATGAGGTTGACGAAGACCTTTATTAATTATACTTTGTCAAATTTTTACCTTAATATCATGTGTATTAATTCACAAAATCAACAGCTTAAGTAAATTTTCGCCAAGGTACGAGCCTGATAAATAAAGTCTAGTCACTTTATATGTTATTCATCGTGAAAATTTGTACCTATGCCATCACATAATACAAGCAAGTAGGTGTATCTATATATAAGTTTTACAACATGTTTGTCAAAGTTTCTCGCAGCGGATCTCTCTAGCTTGTCATTAGGTGAACATATAACAACCCAGTGAGATAACTAGAAAACTTGCTGCTAGTTTTGCATTTCATTGTGTGTATACTTCAAACTTATCGTCTAAAAGTGTTTTAGGCATGTTAATGGAGGAAACAAACAACATATGCATATGGCGTAATAAATAGACAAAATTTATCTTAAGAAATTGAATAAACATTTAAATACAGCAATACATTTGTGAGCAACTAGTACATCACAAAGCTGACAATAGTGTTTGAAAATATAGTGGTTCAGCATTTATCTGTGGCGACCAAAAATGTGGTGTTTATGCCTATTTGCAAAAATATTCCTTCTTAATCACAGTTGTTGAGTTATTCACGTAGGTATTTGCCATAAAAGTTTATTAGTCCTTAAAATTATTTAGTTGTACAGAATACAGTATCTAGTATAGTTTAGGATTTGCAGGTTTTGACCAAATGTTTAGAAATTTCATCTATTCCGAATAGGTAAGGGACAATAACGGCGTTTACTATTATATAAAAAAATCAGTTGGGTCGCCCCAAAACTTTCCCGATATAATATAATCAAAAATATATGACCTGCGTAACGAAACAGAATAATTAATATTATGATTGTATTATTTTTATTATTTCCAATAAACTACCCTAACAAACTAATTACTTTAATCAAAAATTTTAAATAAAAAAGAAATGCAAGAGCTGGGATTTGACCACAGGACCTTCGGCATGCAAAGCGCACGCTCTACTAATGAAGACATCGACGCTTATACAAATTACATTGCTATAATATAATAAGAGGAAAAGAGGTACCAACTACCTAATTTTAAAAGCTATTTTCTCGAGAACTATAAAAGTAAATTTCAAAAGTAACTTATTGCTGTAAACCAGATAAAAAATGGTTTCAAATGATGTATCACTCGACTCCTACTACTGCTATTAAAGAGTTTGGGGATTGTGTCCACCCCTATCACAGGGCTAAAGCGATTTCAACCAAAAATCAATTGGTTCATCCTAGGACTCCACCAAACCCATATACCAAAATTTAGCTCACAAAAGCGCAGCAGACCAAACTTACTTTTTCTTAATGCGACACCCTGTATATTTCTACATAAATAAATGACGCTCTAAAAGACAAAACTAATGACATAAGGGTTGACATGCCTAAGTTCAGTAGTTTTTGAAATATTTTTAAGTAAGGATTAATTTTGACATAAATTTAAGGCGTTGTGGTTACTACAGAAAGAAAAAATCAACGAAATTTTCGTGTCAGGACCATTTGAACTCCCTTCTTTTCTCCGTTTCCCTGGATTTTATTGACATGTGATTTGTAATTTTTCAGGGTGGTCACATTTTCTAAATTGTATTTTTGTGGAAATTTGCTTAGATTCGAGAAGTGCCTTTCCTATACTTTTTATTCATATCATTTCATGAGCTTAAGGCTATCCATTTTTTCATAAAAAATTATTAAAAAAAAAGGAAAAATTGGCGACAAAAGTCGCAATTTTTGTCATTTCAATTAATTTTATTTTCTATTTAAAAACAAAAAAGTTAAATTACAGCTTTTATTTTAATCATTTTCAAATAGACGCTCTTAAAAAATAAAATGGTTTAGACAGTAATTTTTAGACAATTTAAGTTTAAATAGAATAAAATATAATCTTAAATTAAATACAAAAACACGTATTTCTATTGATAACAACTAAACAAGTACACACCAACTAACTTTCCCTGGAAGAACAAATTGGCCAGTCCGATCCCCTGATCTAACGCCTCTCGAGTTTTTTCCATGTATACCCCCATAGAAAAAATAACTAGTTTACCGTGAGTCGCCAACCACCGTAGAAGACATGCAAATTATAATACAAAAAGTTTTTGCATCCATTACGTCCCGAATGCTCCAACCAACTAAAAATTCATTTATTTTGCAGAAGTGCCAGGAACAAGGTGGTCGCCATTTTGAGCTTTTGTTAAAATAAATTTTGATTGATGGTTTATAATTTAGTTTAATTTAGATCGTGTGTACTTGTTTAGTTTTTATCAAAAGAAACAGAATTTTTGTATTTAATTTAAGCGAAGATTTTATTATATTTAAACTTAAATTGTCGAAAGAAAAATATTTTTATTTTTTAAGAGCGTCTATTTGTAAATTATTAAAATAAAGCTGTAATTTAACTTTTTTGTTTTTAAATTCAAAAAAAATAATTAAAATGACAGTTAAACATTTTTTCTTTTAATATTTTTTTATAAAAAAACGGTTAGCCTTAACTCATGAAATATGATATCAACAAAAAGGATAGGAAAGGGGCTTCTAAAATTTAAGCAGATTTACAGGGTGTCCCATTTAACATTTTCCCATAAAAATACATTTTAGAAAATGTCACCACCCAGAAAAATTACAAATCAGATGTGAATAAAATACAGTAAAACGGAGAAAAGAAGGGAATTCCAATGTAACTGTTCCCATTGCATTTGCAAAGCATTGTTCATACTCGCCTTGGTTGTTCACAAAATAAAATTAAAATCTTGATTTTTGGAAAAAATATAAGCGAACTGGAACGTTGATTTTCTGAATGCTAACTATAAAGTCTGCAAGTGATGAATATTATATGTAGGAGTTTATCAAAGAGACAGATAGATAACAACCCTAATAAGTTTTGGTCGTTTGTGATAAATCATAGAGGTTCTACAAGGTTGCCTAGAAGCATGCAGTATGATGGGGTGGAGCTCGGAGGTACCCAGGAACTCGTTGATGCTTTTGCCGAGTATTTCCAGAGATCTTACGCAGTCTCTAGCTCATTTGATGTTATTTTTGTGCCCGCTGATAGTGGTGGCATACAGCCTCTTGATAAAATAGGTGAGGAGGATGTTTTAGGGGGCTTTCATCATTTCTTGTTAAGGATTGTGTTGTTGTTTTGGCGAACCAATTTCCTTCATATTTAACCTGTCATGAAAAAATTATTATTTTCCAAATATCTGAGAACTATTGAGAATTAGCCCTGTATTTAAAAAGGATGATAAGCAACGAATTGAAAATTATCGCCCAATTCCTATCCAATCTAAATTTGCCAAGTGTTTTGAAATCGTCCTGCATAGAATTATATTTCAGCATGTTAAGCGCTTTATTAGTCCATTTCAACACTGATTTTTTCCTGGCAGATCTACTACCACTAATCTCATTATATTGACCCAGTATTTGGCTGAGGCCTTGGGTGGAGGTGCCCAGGTTGCTGTCATATATATCGATTTTTCACAGACGCAAATATGCCATTTATATTATTATTTAACCTTGAACTGATGCGCGTACTAACTCACGAACTGAACACTTGGTCAGTAAAAAAGGTATAAGCTTTATATTTCCAGCAGCAGCCTATATACCTAGCGTCCCACCACTGCTACACCCCCACCATATACGATTATACGAAAAAAATGTGATTATTATTAAGCCCTAAAATGTCAGTTTTAACATAAATCTTGACATACGTAAAAAACGGCTGGATTTCGGTATAGGACATGAAACATGTCTAGAATCTTATGAGGGATCCAAAAATGTCATAATATATAGGGTGTTCTATTTAAAATAACTAAGCCACTATCAACTTCTGATATAACCGGAAGTGCTAAGCGGTTGGTATTATGATATTTGAATACGGTCTGTATTTGGCAATACATATACCAAAATTTTAAGTGTTTATTTATTGTATAAATAAGTTTTAAATAAAGCACGGTGTTATTTCACACTACGAATCCGAAAAACGTTACAATATATTTTTTACTAATACATCTGTAATTATTTTTCGTTATTACTTGAATATGCTGTGTGCTCGGTTGGGAAATTTCATAGAGACTTTTAATTAATTAAAAACTCTTATCATTTGTCGGAAATAAATTTTAATGATAATTCTACAATTCAATAAAGTTTCTGCTGACAGATAAACAAACATAGATGCGCAAAACCTGACTATAAATTAAAACACTGTAATGTACCCGATAGTAACGACGTGCTGTACTCGATAGGGCAAGACAGAGACAGAGAGAATGTACACGGCATGGATAAAATATGTACGCGGTAATAGGTAGTGAGATGTTTTTTTATCTATGAGGGTAGTTGTTGTTCCCTATCAGGGTTACGAATATTAATTTATTTCGTTCATCTATGGTTGAAAGAAGCGTTGTTGTTTTTTGCACCTGTTAGACAAAAAAGTTATTTATTTATGTTGTTTTTCAAGTTAGTTTTGATACGAGAGTATACGAAGTGTTGTCAATTTTCATTACGTGTTTCTAAATATCCATTTTAATTGATTTTCAAAATATTGAGTGCCTAAATAATTATTTAATATTAAATATGAGGAAAGTACTAAAAAAACGTCGCAATAAGTGCAGCTTCTATGACTGTTCCAACAACTTAACAAACACAGCTATATACATATGTCTAAATTCCCTAAAAAACCACAAATTTGGAAGCAATGGGTATTAAAATCCGGTAGTAATATTATAACTTTTTCATGTTATAGAAATAGTCCATTATGCGTGGAGTTTATAATGTAATGATAAGTAAAACTTCGTCTGCTCCACAAACAATTCTTTTATTTTATAATATTGCGTCATAAACCATACATGTTTCGAGACACATTGTTCTCATCATCAGTGGTCATTAAAAAGCGGGGAATTTAATACAGAAATTAATATAATATGCTTGTTCGAATCTGGAATACAATAATAATAATATCATTATAAAATAAATATATAATAAATAAAAAATATTTTTTATGACAATTTAAATATTAAAAATTTTTAAGTTCATTGGGGAAATTGCTATTACGACTTTTTTAACTTAGAAACATTATATTGATGTGCAGGCGAAGAATAAATATAAATTTAAAGTAACTTACAAAATTTTAATATTTAAATTGTCATAAAAAATATTTTTTCTACAAATGGTGAGTCCAATATAAATCAAAATTGGTAACACCTATAATGATATTATTATTATTATTGTATTCCAGATTCGAACAAGCATATTATATTAATTTCTGTATTAAATTCCCCCCCTTTTTAATGACCACTGATGATGAGAACAATGTGCCTCGAAACATGTATGGCCTATGACGCAATATTATAAAATAAAAGAATTGTTTGTGGAGCAGACGAAGTTTTACTTCTCATTATAACTTTTTTACGACTCACGCCATTATAACTCCTACCGTTTCCAAGATTCCAATGCTATCCCATTCTTATCTTCGACACAATGTATATCAATAGAGTTCAAGCTTTGTAAGTTAGATAAAACTGAACATAAATACCGAAAATTTTATGTACAATAATAACAAAAAAAAAATGCTTTTAACATTGATTTTAGTTATTCAACATTTGAATTTCAATCAACACACGATTGTTACGAACGAGAAATACACTTTGCGGTGGTCTAAACATATTCACGTGCCCAGTAGGTACAAAACAATTTTACTTTTCAGCTGTTGTAGCGTGTAGTGCCAAGATCTATTGGTTGTTATAGAACCAGAGGTTTCAGTGTCTGTGTAGAGATACCACTGCTTTGTTTGAGTTTGCCATAAGCGTTGATCATCTATGTTTGTTTATCTATGCTGCTGACATAATATAGATAAGGGTATTATGTAAGATAAATGTATATTTATGTAGTATGAGTAACAATTACTCGCTTTCTGAGCCAGACTTAGAACGATTCGATCCAGAGGGCGATCCTGATCTTGATTTCGATGGGGATCGACTTCCACTTTTCTTTGACGAAGCCACAGATCCCGATGAACGAGACCTTGAACGCGACTTTGAACGAGACTTTGACCGTGATACTGAACGTGATTTGGAACGAGAATTTGAACGGGATTTTGAAGGAGATTTGGAGCGGGATTTTGAAGGGGACCTCGAACGCGATCTGGATTTAGAGCGCGACTTTGACCGGGATTTAGAGCGAGACTTTGATCTAGATTTAGAGCGCGACTTTGACCGGGATTTAGAGCGCGACTTTGATCTGGATTTAGAACGCGAATTTGACCGAGATCTTGATTTTGATGCAGATTTCGAACGGGATCTTGACCTCGACCGTGATTTGGAAGCAGATTTTGAACGCGATCTTGATCTGGATCGTGATTTAGAAACAGACCGTGATCTGGATTGCGATTTTGACCGAGATCTAGATGCCGAGCGTGATTTCGAAACGGATTTTGAACGTGCTCTTGATCGAGAACGTGATTTTCTGTTAGATTTTCGTTCGCTTCGATCATGTTCTTCGTCATCTTCGCGGGCTTCCTCAGTTTCGTCATGCCTATCTCCTTCGGTTACATCCTCTTGATTCGCATTGTCGTCTTCCTCTTGTTGTTGAGTTTCGTCTACATCTAATTGTTCCTCTTCCTCCTCGTCTTCATCTTCTTCTTCATCGTCTTCACCTAAAAACATCATATAACATTATTTTTTTGGCAGAATTAAAAACAACGATACTTTAAGACAAATTTTAACAAAATGAAAAAACATTCGTACTCAATCAAACCTTGGTGCTCTAAACTCTTGAGCTACGGATGACGATGTTTGTGAATCGCGATAATTTTTCTGCTTCTTCATATTCCTCCTTTATTATATTTGCCATAATAGATTGTACACCGGTAAACGTTCTGCCAGGCTTGGGTTTTGCTTGGGACATTGGAGAAAGGTGCTCTCTAGTAGAGACGGGCAGTTGTCTGTCTAAAGCCTGAGTCGTAGGAGGAGAGTTATCCATTGCTAATCGTTTGAGGTGTCGGAACAGATCGCCTTACGCTAGTATCCGATCTGACATCTGACTTGATTCCGCGCACCACGAGTGTTCTAGTTTGGTAGTATTAGTATTTGGCAAGACCTAGTGACTCCAAGAGAGAGGGAGCCCCGCTAGGTATTGCTGCTAGCGCCCTCTCGATTGGTGTCCGCCTCGCAGAGGTAAAATGTTAAATTTAGTAGGGAACCCTGGGTGGCAGTGAGAGTTGCAGAAATGCTTTCATCTGCATATGCATTGAAAGGGAGCATTTATCGTGGAAAGTCGCCTGAAGTGTCGGAATCTGCAGTGTAACCGGTCGGTCATGCAGCTGAGCAGTGGTTTGAGGTGTTGTGGACGTGGTGAATTACGACCCTAGTATCTGAGACTAGCGCCACTCGAACCGGTGCCATCACAGGGCATGTACACTGTGTCCTATTTTAGTTGAGACTACAGCTGTTAATAAAGATAGGAACTTGTGGTTTTCGCGACCCTGTACCACGTTTTTGTGAAACTTGTAATGCCACAAACAGACTTGTTTCTAAGATACAGAAAATCCATATTTATATATAGAATAGAACCCTGTACCTTAGAGCACCAAGTCGACTCTCCTGGTATCTATTACCAATGGATTATCAAAGATTTTATTTCGCAAAAACTATTTTCTTTCAATGCTTCTCTTTATGCTTAACAGAACATACATACCTGGAGGTTCTAGTTGTTTCTCCCTATACCGTTGCAGTTTGTATTCTTTGGCCTCCATCGTTCTGTGTTTCACCACTAGCCTAGTATTACTAGCGCCTTGACCAGCTTTCTGTCGACGTTTACTCAATCTTACCCTTGTTTCCAACTCGTTATAGTAAATGCCATCCTAAAAAGCAAGGAGAATAATAATATAATGTAGATATAATTTCAAGATTCAGATTTCGGCTTACATATCTCTAGGAGAATGAACCTAGAGCCATTAAGGCAGATAATTTGTGAAAACATTTAGTGTTTCCTTCTTGAATAATTTTATTCAAGAGCTTTAACTAAAATCTAGACAGTAGAACGAGAAATGAACTTAATAATAATAAGCTTTATTGTTTACTGAAGTAATCTCCAATATCATCCTGATCATCGATTATTGTGCTATCAAGGAGAGGGTGAGGATATCCCACAATGGTATTCTCAAATGTCTTAGGAATAACACTGAGAATACTGATGGGTCTGTAATTCTTGAGGCTATGCTTATTCCCAGACTTATGAATATGTGTAATAAGCCTTTAAGAACACATTGAAAATGGTATGTAGGGGTCTAACCAGCACAAAGCTACACTGTCTCAAAAAAAGAGGAGGCAATCCATCAGGCACAGGGCTCTTCTTTGCCCCAAGTATCCATAGTTTTTCAGAAATTTCAAATCATTGAAATTAATGTGGTTCACACTGAGTCGATCAGGAACATGGAAATTATCGTTAGTCTAAATAGACGAGAAATTTTGAGCAAAGAGATTGACGTTAGACTACGCAGAACTAGGAAGGAAGGCAATTCCACGCTTCTACGTGTAGAGTTAACGAAGTAAAAGGAGTTCACCATAGATTCCAGTGATTCTCCCATAAACACTGAATCAAACAGCGCATATAATGGGTGTTTTTTTAAGCTAGATAGAACTTTAAATTGTAAAAAGTAACACAAAAAATTAAATTTTGATGAAACATTTTTTTTTTTGTTTTAGTATACTCTGACAAATCATCATGAATAGACTCACGCTTGAACAACGCTACGAAATTATCCAAATTTACTTTGAAAATCAGTCGTCGATTCGCGCAACTTATAGACGACTTCGTCATTATTATGGCGTACATAATCGTCCATCTGAACAAGCCATTCGTCGAACTGTGGATAGATTTCGTACCACATACTCTCTAGAGGATGCAATAACACCAACACGTCAAAGGAATGTGCGTACTGAAGAGAATATTGCCGCTGTAAACGAAAGTGTGGAAGAAGATCCAAATTTATCGATTCGTCGTCGGTCGCAGGAATTGGGGCTCTGTCCGTCCACTACGTGGACAATTTTGCGCAAAGATCTCGGCCTACACCCGTATAAGATCCAGCTGGTGCAGGAATTGAAGCCACGAGACCATAATATGCGTCGTTCTTTCGCCGATTGGGCTCTAGAGCAGTTGGCAACTGACCCGTTGTTTTATCGCAAAATTGTGTTCAGCGATGAGGCGCATTTTTGGCTTAACGGGTTTGTTAATAAGCAAAATTGCCGCATATGGAGTGAGACCAATCCACAAGAGACCCTACAGACTCCATTACATCCAGAAAAATGCACCGTTTGGTGCGGTTTTCACGCTGGTGGCATCATCGGACCTTATTTCTTCAAAAATGAGGCCGGAGCTCGCGTTACGGTCAATGGAGATCGTTACCGCACCATGATCAATGATTTTTTGTTTGAAAATATGGATGACATTGATCCGGAGGAGATGTGGTTTCAACAGGATGGCGCTACGTGCCATACGGCGAACGCAACCATCGACTTATTGAAATCAAAATTTGGCGATAAGTTGATTTCGAGAAATGGACCTGTCAATTGGCCTCCAAGGTCGTGCGATTTGACACCTCTCGATTATTTCCTGTGGGGCTACTTGAAGTCACTGGTTTATGCTGATAAACCAGCAACAATTGACGCCTTGGAGGCCAGCATTGTTCGTGTTATTCGTGACATAAGGCCAGCAGTGCTCGAAAAGGTGGCCCAAAATTGGACGTCCAGAATGCGCTTCGTCAAGAACAGCCGCGGTGCCCATATGCCCGAAATCATTTTCAAATGTTAATGTCACGTATTGATCTTTCGAATAAAAAAAAATGTTTCATCAAAATTTAATTTTTTGTGTTACTTTTTACAATTTAAAGTTCTATCTAGCTTAAAAAAACACCCTTTACATGCATTTATACAATCATAATTTCCAGATTTAAGGTCATAATAGAAAACATCACCGGTCAGAATATGATCACGCTCATCAGTATACCTCAAACACACATAAAGGGGAGGATGATGATCGTCCTCCGGTAATAAATGTTGAAACTAGAAGATATCGTTATATTTTGGACACCTTATATGCATTTATTCTATGTTTATACATTTTGATAGACGTCAGTTTGAATAAAAAATATTCGTCAATCTACGTGTCAGACTTTTCATTTATAAAAGTTCTTAAGGTCTAATTAAAAACCTCAACAATAAAGACGTATCGGAATGATGCACCAAAAGCTCAACTCTTGTACTCAAAACTAGGTCAAATGAATCCGATCGAGCAAAAAACCTCTCTGGTGACACATATAACTTCTTTGATACAAATTCAAGAACACAAATTTGATATAATCTCCATGAGTTCCACATCATCTGCACAATCCAATAAAAGACTCTTAATGTTATGTATAAATTTGGAGAACAAGGCAAAACTACTCCACTGACTAATACCACGGCTGGAATTTAATTACAACCACAACTTTTCTAAATAAATACTAAAATGAAAATTTTATTTAGCTTTTTGTAATATGTAATAAGAACAACAAAAAAAAAGAAAGAAATCATTAAAATGTAATGAAAAATATATAATTTAAGTTATCAGATGTTAAAAAATTTAATTTACTTACTAAAGTTATTAACATATTTTTTAAAGTATTTAATAGAAAAATTAAAAACACTTTACTTGAAGTTTGTTTTTTCAAAATCTCAAGTATTGACTACTATATGCGCATATTTCGTACTCGTTTATACTCATCAGGCAGCCACACCACTCGATATTATGCTTTTAGAACACTATTAAAATTAGGATATTCAATTTGAAAAAAATCACAGGAAAAACTTATTGAAAATTGACGAATTATTTTGACACTTCTGTATTACCAAACATTTATTTGGTTTTTTTGTTGTACTTACATATTCTGTTATGTTAAGTATACCTAATTCAAGAATACCAATTTTAGATTTCCATTCAAAATAAATGATCAAACATAATTACGCACCTGTCTGACAACGAAAAAGTAGTTCTCCTCGTAACCTTTACTCGCCTTACTTTTCACATTCCAATTGTATTCACGAGCCATTTTATATTCATATGCCTCATCGTCCTGGTATGGCACGTTGTTTGCAACATCTGCACGACGTTTTGTCAATGTCTCGTCAGTTGGTAAGAAGTAGGCGACAAATTGTTCGCCACTTTCGTCCATCACACCTCTGATAACAAAAAATAAAAAACCATAAAACTACCAGTCATCCACCATGTTTCAGCCTATACTTCAAAGCTCTTTTTCATAATAGATATTGACCTGATTTTAATTTAGTTAAATTTAATAAACTTCTTGAAATTATAGACCCAACTTGATATTCGTGCGGCATGACTCAATTTTCGTCAATGTTAGTAAGGATATTTTGATTCATCCTGTTAGTTATCATCCGCACTTAAATTTCCATTTAGATTCGACGAATAATTGAGAAAAAAGTGATCCCGAATTTCCAAGGCCAAATTAGTTGAATTGGGATACGAAGTATTGCCGCAAACTCCATATTCTCCAATCTGGCGCAGTCTATTGTAAAGTACCAAACACACGCAACTTTTAAAGTTCTCTAACACATGTAACAAAATAATTGTCAATAGAGAATAATTGGTTTTACCTAATCATAGCCTGTGACATTTCTTCAATTTGAGCTGGCACTTGTTTACCCACTGGCGCTGGATCAGAATCAAAAATAACCTGAGCACATGGGTATTTCCACAAGTTGAAATCAGGAAATACAGATAGCACTTCCACTGGAACCACATTGGGCTTGCTGTAGTGACGCTCAATTGCAATTTTCGAGTCATCGAACGTTTTCTCAATGGCTTTGATTTGCGACTCACGGTCCATATACAATGTTTCACTGTTAAAAGTTTTCTTAATGCTGAAACCGACTTTTGCTTCAACTTTGTCCATAGTTTGCGGCTGGAAGCGGGTCTGTTCTGTGGATATATACTCGGTACGACGAAGCCATGATACAGATTTAGCATGGTGACGGGATCGTTTTGAGTCCTGTAATTAAAGTCACCATTATTATGATTGATTTTACCCACAAATCTAAAATCAAAAAACACTTACTTGAGGCGTTAAAATATCTTCTTCAAGTAACTTCTCATCGGCAGGATCTAAATGCACACCACGTTCAATTGCATAAATATCCTTATTAATCAGATCAATATTAACACCAAGATCATGTTCCGTAAGTACTTCGTAGCGGTAGTTCCTTTCTAAAGATGTGGGGTTATACACAATAAACCGTGTTGATTCAAAAGGGTATGAAATGAACTTTAGATCAAATGGTATATCCGGTAAAGTGTTGCAGTATTTTACTTTACATATTATATCAGACCTGTGAATAACAAGAAAAATTATACGAAGTATTGATAAGTTATTTGGTGTAAACTATTGTTACCGTTTCTCGATGGGTTTAACAGGACGTTTATCAGCACTGTTTCCCGTTGAATTACCAGCGGCTCCAGCTTGTTGCTGCTGGATTGTAGGTGGCATTATAATAATATAATAGCAGTATTTTACATTTGTATCACTTAAATTATTATCATACAACCTTACAAATCACATATATGTTTATTTTTAATAAGACAAAACATAAAACAACGTATTATCACCAGTTACGAGTTAAATTGAGGTTAAGTTTGTTATGTCAGTTGTCGACTGTTTTCTGTAAGCCTGGTTTCTAGTAGCTCTGTTGCTAATGGAGCACAGATTCTAATACAGATAGGACAGTCGTTGGTTCGTGAATTTGATGTAGATCTGCTACTTTAAAAACAAAAAATGCAAGTATTCCAAACATGCGGAAAATCCTAATATAGTTAAAAACGTAATGTTGACACCTCTGCCAGTTGAATTTAAAGACTAACTAACCTAACATTGGCGCAAAGCTCCATTTTTTAACTAAATAATAATTTTTAGTATGTGCTACATGCTACCAAAAATAGTTCGTTTATGGACGCATATCAGTCCGTAAAATGCTTTCTATTCCGCCTAGTCCGTAAAATTCGTTAAACTAACACTTGCCAGGATATTTTAAATGGTTTAGTAGATTATATTTAAAATATTATTGTTTTGTAACATATTATATTATTGTAAACGAGTGAATTAATAAATAAACAAAGCGAACTTTCTGCTATGATATTTTCTAGAATATCTCTTTCAAAACTTTTATTCCAACAATTAATACATCGATTGATTGAAGAGCATTTTTTGATTCATTCATCATTGATGCATTCTCCCCTCTGAATGTCTGTGCTTTGGACATGAACATTTAGAGGTTAACTTCTAAGTTGACACTGTCAATCATATTTGTCAACGCTTATAGCCTATATTGTGTGTGTTTGTTTTGTGTTTATTTTGTTTTACATAATATTCTTGTAATGTGTATTTTATTTGCGACCCTTTAAATCAACTAAATTTTTTACTGTTTACATTACTTAACGTTTTTATTTTAAAGTAGACATGGACCCTACACTCGAAATCCGAAAATTAGGGAAAAGTCATATAAGTAAATTATCAGATATTTTGGACTACGATGAATCCTGGAAAAGACTCATGTGCATTATACCATCAACATTGAAGAAAAATGTATTTGAATGTGACATACAGATCGAAAATCCACCAAAGTACAACTCTTATCATTTCAAGTAAGTACCTATGATTACTTTTCATTCAATTATAAATTTGAAGTGCATAGCGTGTTCGTTTCCTGGATGCATAAAATGTTCAATGTAACGGAATGTTTAGTAAAAAAGCACTGAATAAGTCGTAATCAAGCTATGTCAATAAATATAACTTTTAAAAAATAACAACACACTTGCTGTATTTATTGATTTAAGTAAAGCTTTTGATTCCGTTGATCATGAAATACTATACCAGAAACTTCATAAAATAAAATCGTATCTGCATAATCGAGAGCAGTACGTGGTGGAACGCTTTTTAAACGGTAAAATAATAAAATCTAATTATACATTTGGTCAGAAAAATGTGCAATACAGTATTATCAATATCTATAACCGATTTCCGCAATATATTAGAAACTCGCCGAATAAAACACTTCTTATAAGAACACTAAAACATTACCTATATTATAGGTCAGGCTTATTCCTAGAGTTCTAGGAAGACTGTGGTATTTCCAAAATTACACCAAGAGAAAAATAAAATATACCTCTAATATATTATGCAAATGTAAGTATGTTCTTTGTTTCTTGCATTTAGATTGCATCGAGCCATCATTGTAACATTGGGGGGTTTATATTTGTGTTAATGTTTTAGTTAGGTATGTATTTTGATAAGCTCCACACCCAAATGGGTTTATTGGACGCTGTGGCATTCTATGTTGCATGTATTATTATATGAGCAAATAAAGTTTATCTATCTAATTCATTTCATAATGTTTGTCAATAAAAAGCTAGTGTGCACGATAAAAAAAAAATTATAAAATGTTTCTCATTTTAACTAACAAAATTTCATTTCCCTATAGTAAATACTTGATTTCCTTTACAGGATCCTCATAAACGAATCCAAAAAACCCCATAAGTCATGCACAGCAACCCTCTTTGACGAATGGGGCACTTCGGGACGAATACGACCAGCTTTAGGACATCTGATGTACTTGCTAGTTAAAGCACAGTTATTCCGTGCTGCGGACTACGTCGCCGTTGATTTGATGAATCAACTCGCCCCAGAAAGACCTAGCACTGGTCCGGCAGCACCAATAACCATAGACATTGAAGAAACTGAGTTAAACCATGAAGAGGATATTGAACGTTTACTAGATGAAATTGATTATCCAAGTTCAGCAATCGAGTACTTGCAACAAACTCAAGGACAGCAACTATCTCCAGTTCCCCTCGAGATCCCTGAAATTGTTGTGAGTGAAGTGATTGAATCATCAGTCTATGAAGTAAATGTGGATTATCAAGCATCAGAAGTATCAGATATGATGAAATTCTCTGGAGAGAACCAAGAGGGGGAAGTGGAAATACCAGATATATCACAGCTTTTAATTTCTGGAGACTCTGCTAGTGGTAAAATTAGTGATGAAGCAACTATCAGTGAATCAACGGCAACTTCATCTACAAATGAAGTTATTCCAAATATATCTGTTTTAATATCTAATAATAGTGATCCTATCGAAGAGTGTTCTAGTTCAAATGTTGACAATGGTAATATTCCAAATTTTTCTAAACTTATTTCACCTGAATCAAGTACTGATGAAACAGTAACAGATTTAAGTGTTAGTAATGCTGATAATTTGCCAGATCTTAGTGTTTTAAATCCATCTGAAGATAATAATATTCCGAATATAAGTATGTTACAGTAAAGAATTGGCGTGGATACTAAAACTGTTCGTGAAGTGAAATGTGACAGAATTCGAGGGCATGCATTTGTGTTTTCGTCGAAATAATTACAAGTGATACATATGCAGACGTATGCCTTCTCTATTCCCGAGTGTAAACATAACCAAAATCTTACGTATGGAGATACGTATACGTCCTTGGTTTTGCTTTAACTCCCTATTTTTAGAGTGCACGTTACATTAAGAACATGGCAAGTTAACATATTATTTCCAGAGATAATATCAAATAGGTATTCTTTATTTTTAACAAACATCAGAAGTCTGAAATGTCTTATTTATTACATTACGTTTTTGGTCAATTCACTAAATTAATCTTAACTATTTTTTTAAATTTTCATTAATAACGATTATGGAAACACTAAATTAAAAGTAACAATAATATATAAAACTAAGGGATCATTGCACTGCATGTTTTTTTAACATCATAACCGCTGAACGATTGCAAATAAATTCAATAATACAAACTAGCAACTAGCTAGTTTTAAATCCACAAGTAACATAAATTCAATCAAAATCGAAAAAGGCATTTTAGGTACATTTACAAATAATATCATAAATATTACTCGTGGGCACAAACCCCTCGTCAAATTCATAAAAACAATATCCTAATCAGGATTACAAACACCGGTTTCACTTTATGCTTACTATTAATTTACTTCTCAACTCCAGGATCGGTTAGACCTCGGATTTCTAATACTAATCTGATATCTCTTGGCATCAGAGTGCTCCGTTTAGCGTGGAATACCACTTTGTTACAGTCAGCAAATAAAGCTACTAAATATATCTCTGCAGACTCTTGCAGGGCACGAAGAGCATCGGCCGTTATCCTCTTATCATTACCAGAAATATCTTGCATAACTTCCCTTACAACTCTGGAAAATGGCAGTTTCGGAATACACTGTTCTATACTTCTTTGAAGCTTGACCATTGCTCTATACGTGGTAACACTAGTAGTCGTCAACCCATGACCTGTTGCATAACATACCGTTTTGTAACTCTTTGCCTTAGAACGAACCATTTTTTTGTTTATTTATTACCACCTTAAAATAAAACTTTGTTAATGGTTTTACAAATTGCTAATAGTGTTTTTAAGTAGCTACCTGCTTTACCAAACCAGATAATAATGTATACCTATAGTATTTGTAAATACTTAGTTTACTTATTTTAAAACAATAAAAATTAAAAACATCAAAATTGTTTAATTAAAAAATTAAATCGGTTAGTTTGAAAATATGACAAATAATCAATTAGTGAGGTTAGCACAATTTTTTTGACATTTGACATACATATATTAGAGATGCAATACCGAGCATACATTAAAATGCCAACGTGCCGAGCCAATCAGAGCATTTGGGGCGGGGCTTTCCTTGGCGCGCATTTGAGTTTGAATTTAACCGCTATTCAACTTATTTTATTATACCTAGCTGAAAACCTTCATTTCGTATATCGGAAAAACGATACTCAAATATATTTATGTATAATTTGAAGATACCTATCTAATTTGAAAATCATTTTATGCATTACAGATAGGAAGTCAGGAAATAAAAAAGGCACATTATTCCCAATAGTTTATTTTTAGCTATATATATTAAATTATACACAATGATAATAAATAATAATAACAATGAACATACAAATTAATACAAATACACCACTACCATACATACATATACAGGGTGTCCTACGGTGGTAACCCATTAGATTATTTCAGAAACTACTTCGAATTGAATTTTGAAAATTTCAGTGTCTATATTGTTAAATATGCTCTACTCAAATTATACAATAGCAACGGCATAGCACTTCCGGTTATACCGGAAGTTGATGGCAACTTTGTTATTTTAAATGAAACACCCTATATATTTTTACATTTTTGGATTCTAAATAAGATTTCAGACATATTTCATGTATCATGTCCTATACCTAACGTCAGTCATTTTTGACTTATATCAAGATTTATGTCAAAATTGACAGTTTAGGGCTCCATAAGAATTCCGTTTTTTCCTTGTAAATCAGTATTTAATAATTATTTTGCAGGTATTTTCTTATCAGGTGGGAACTTCTTTTTCGAATTGACAAGACATTTTCTGATAAGTTTATACAGGGTGGTCAAAAAATTATATTGAAAACGGTTCAAGAAAAACAGTTGAAAGTCAATTTTTTCAAATGGAATTGGTATATTATTATTATTATATCTTCCTTAACATTAAAAAATAATGCAATTTTATAATAGGTTATCACTTTCTAAAATGCATAGTTTTCGAAATATCGTCATTTTAAATGGGGATCATTACGAACAATTAAATTATTTTTGTATCGTCGTTGATTAACTTTTTTTAGTTGAAAATTTATTTAGTTTAATCTTCTGTTCATTTCTCCTGTATTATTTTAAATTTTAGTCTTAGTTCGTTCTAATACTTGATTTGTATACCTCCCAACCTGCTCTAAATGATTTCTCAAAATTCTTCCTAATTTCTCTAGTCATAGTTAGCAAATGGGGGTTTCTCTCTACAGGTGATATTAATCACTTTATTTTATTCTCCATGAATTAATAATAAATTTATAATATCAATAAGTATTTTTCATTTTTATTAATTTGACGTTTAGTTTGACGTTAAAATGACCATAATTTCATGGCTAACTAAATTAATTAGCTAGCTTCCAGAGAGACAACGGTAGGCGCTGCAGAAAAATTTAAAATGACGATATTTCGAAAACTATGCATTTTAGAAAGTGATAACCTATTACAAAATTGCATTATTTTTTAATGTTAAGGAAGATATAATAATAATAATATCCCAATTCCATTTGAAAAAATTGACTTTCAACTGTTTTTCTTGAACCGTTTTCAATATAATTTTTTGACCACCCTGTATAAACTTATGAGAAAATGTCTTGTCAATTCGAAAAAGAAGATCCCACCTGATAAGAAAATACCTGCAAAATAATTATTAAATACTGATTTACAAGGAAAAACGGAATTCTTATGGAGCCCTAAACTGTCAATTTTGACATAAATATTGATATAAGTCAAAAATGACTGACGTTAGGTATAGGACATGATACATGAAATATGTCTGAAATCTTATTTAGAATCCAAAAATGTAATAATATATAGGGTGTTTCATTTAAAATAACAAAGTTGCCATCAACTTCCGGTATAACCGGAAGTGCTATGTCGTTGCTATTATATTATTTGAGTAGAGCATATTTAACAATATAGACACTGAAATTTTCAAAATTCAATTCGAAGTAGTTTCTGAAATAATCTAATGGGTTACCACCGTAGGACACCCTGTATATGTATGTATGGTAGTGGTGTATTTGTATTAATTTGTATGTTCATTGTAATTATTATTTATTATCATTGTGTATAATTTAATATATATAGCTAAAAATAAACTATTGAGAATAATGTGCCTTTTTTATTTCCTGACTTCCTATCTGTAATGCATAAAATGATTTTAAAATTAGATAGGTATCTTCAAATTATACATATAGTATATTAAGTATAAAGGGCGGTAAAGCATTCGTTGCAGCCCGCCGCTGTATAGACGCACGAGTGAGCGAAGCGAGCGAGGGCAGCTATACAGCGAAGGGCTGCAGCGGCTTTACCGCCAGTGGTGCTTACAACTGTTTTTCGCCTGCCTCTTCATACTACAATATTAAACCAAAATAACTTTATTTTAATAATTAATTATTACTGTTATGAACTGACAGTTTTTGACAGTAATTAATGGGAGTATTTTTTGACGTACATGATAATAGGCGTTATCCTTTGACAAACTCAGATCAGATAAACTTATGTGACAGGCTCACATGTCAATGTTGAGTATTTTAAATGTAGAAAGAAACTGTCAAATTATTATCTGAGCGTGTACGCTATAGAAATTTGATTTTAGAATCTTAGGTATATTTCGGTACTACAATAATAATTAAAAAGTTATTACTGATTAATAATGGACAATTTTAAATAATCAAATGAGTTTAGGGGAATGACAGACGCCTACATAAGTAAACTTTCTCAACTAATTGTCAACTTATCCTCTAGATGGAATGCACATTAAGTTAAGTGAGTGAAAACTACTGATGTTAACGTTATTATTGGAAATCTAACAGTGGCGCCATCTATGAAAATAAAATAAAAAGAGCGGGCGCTAACTGGTCGTTTACCGCCCGCATATGCGGGCGGTAAAACTCTGTTTAAGTGCAGGCAGGCGAAAAAATATATTTGAGTATCGTTTTTCCGATATACGAAATGAAGGTTTTTCAGCTAGGTATAATAAAATAAGTTGAATAGCGTTAATTCAAACTCAAATCCGCGCCAAGGAAAGCCCCGCCCCAAATGCTCTGATTGGCTCGGCACGTTGGCATTTTAATGTATGCTAACATATATGCATAAGAGATACGAACGCCATATCTAGTGCCAATGACAATGGCTTATACGTTCGAGGATCAGCTGATTTTTGTTGTATGTTTATGTTTGTTTGGGGTTATGTTTGTTGTTTGTGATCTGTGCTATTTTGAAACTGGAATAAAGTTTTTGTTATAGAAAAATTGTTAATCCAGTAGGTACTATACTTAGATGGATAAATATGAAGTAATAGGATCTTTGGGAGAAGGTTCTTTTGGTCGTGTTTACAAAGCCAAACAAATCTCCACTGGTACATTAGTGGCTTTAAAAGTTATTAGTAAGGTAAATAAAAAATCGTACGTCTTTCTCCTAATTCGTTACCCAAGTCACGAAATTCGAGACATATCTCGTTCTAGCTGCATGGCAAATTTCATGATGAATATATGGACTTAACTATTAGGAGTCGTTTTGATTTTACTTGGGGCATTGTCTTTAACGTTCGAACCGTATATGTTTTTTGTTTTTAATTTTTCAGCGAGGTAGATCTAGTAAAGAATTAAAAGGATTTAGACGAGAATGCGAAATTCAAAGAGAATTACACCATCCAAACATTATCCAAATGATGGATTCATTTGAAACGGAAAATGAGGTAAGCAATTAATTATTTACTGCAATAATTACTCGCGCGTCGAGATTTAAAAATGTGGTTTGGTGACTGGATGAAACGTATCTTCCTATATTATTTTACGCCGAAGTTTCTACCCATCGATTATTTCATTTCCGAGATTCAGCCCATTTTTCTTATTCATACACTATACTTAAGTTTATTATTATCGGGAAATAAAAGTTAAATCTCCACAAAACGAGTCTATGAGTGTCGAAAATCATAAATGTTTCGAAGCTTATGCTTCATCTTCAGTGGTTAGAATTAAATTTCATATAGAAAAGCAGAATTACATAGTGAAAAAACAGTCTGACATTGATTTTAGATATACAAGCAGAAATAATGGAAAAGATTTGTAACTAAACGATTAAATAAAACAGATTAAATTAAGTAATTGCTAATTCAGTTATATATTATAATTTCCCGATAATATATACAACTCCATGGACTACTTTAGAATAAGTTTATTATTTTTTAGATAGTTGTTATAACTGAATTTGCACATAAAGTATTAACTTCATTATTAAATAAAGATGGATATTTACCTGAAGCTAGAGTTCAGTTGATTGTTTGGGATTTGGTTTCAGCACTGTATTATCTTTATTCCAACCGTGTGTTACATCGGTAAGTTATTATGATATTATTAAGCTACCTATTATTTCATCGCGCTGTTGTCAATCGACTGCAAGGCGTTGTTATTCCTTGTTTACATTTATATCCTCCAAGACTCTCGGATTATTGCTGATAATAAATTATCACTACTTTTAACAAGAAGAGGAACTGGGTCATCTATAGTTATAATATTCTTGGACGTATACAGAATGAAAATTAAAATTTGTGGAGAGAGAGAGAGAGGGGGCCACCACCATTAAAGGTGGATTTCTCGATTATCCCCTCCCGCCTGCGGCACATTTTACAGCCTCTTTTATGTTTTCTGTGACACAATTTGCAAATATGGTCTGAATTTTAAATCTGCTCAAAAAATACAGCTGAGAGTCCTGATATGGGCCCCTCTGACATAGATATGTTGCCCAAGCTGAAGGAACCCTTTCAGAGGATGCGTTTTCTGATGTTGCTGGGAGTTCAAAGAGATTGACCAGACAACGGGACGAAATCGAAGACTTTTCTCGATGATGATGATTGCGTCGGTCATCATCAATCCTATATCCCATGACAAGAGCAAGCTTTAGCGTTTAGATGCGTCTCCGATTCAAAATGAATTATTAGAACTGTTATATTCAACAAATCTGGCAGAAAACTTCCACAGGCAACTAAATTTATAGAAACAATGCGTCTGGATAAAACCTGGGTCAAATTTACACTACCTAACTTTTCGCTGATCATCCTATGAGCTTCTTTAGAGCAACTTTGCGTAAATGCGGTGAAATTGAGTTATCCGTGGTTGGTCGTTGATTACTCGATGACAAATGACTCAAAGATAGTCTAGCGATTTAACTTTATTGGTTCTTTGAAAATTCATATTGACTCTGATTTTACGTTGTATTAACAACTAACTTGGAATTTTCGAATAAAGTCTTGTGGAAGGTCCCTACATAATGTTCGGTGAGAGTTGATGCGGTTATATTCCAAAATCTGGCCGATACGCATGTTCCTTTAAGCGGGTTGCGACTTTTCTACCTGTTTTTCTTTACGACATGACTTTTGAGATGCTGTTAGTTGTACTTTTACTTTCCCGCTCAGAGAAAGTATTGTGAACGCGTTAAAAAAAATTGAGATAAAGACGGATGTAACCATTTTGAAATCCCGTGAGACGATTAAAAGCATTTCCAGATGGAAGTCTGTCTGTATGTATTCTTCCACGATAGCACTAACTATTGCTGAAAGTCAATTGATGTATCACTCGACCCTACTGCTATTTGAAAATTTGGGGGTTGTGTCCATCCTTATCACAGGGCTAAAGCGATTTCAACCAAAAACTAATAGGTGCATGCTAGGACTTCCCCTATCAAAAGTGACATATCGCTGTAAAGCAGATAAAATATGCTTTAAAATGATGTATCACTCGACCCCTACTGATATATGAAAATTTAGCGGTTATGTCCACCCCTATCACAGGGCGTAAGCGATTTCAACCAAAATCTAATGGCTTGATCCTAGGACTTATATACCAAAATTTGGCTCAATTGGTTAAACCGTTTAGGCGCTATCGTGGAAGAATACACACAGTCAGACTATCTAATCTTCTAATTCTTTTTCATCATAGTTGTGATTGGGTGGTTTTTTCCATAGAAATGGAGTGTTATTCCTATGATTTTATCAAACCTCAATCTCTGTCAGTCACTGACTTGTGTCAAACTTAAACGGAATGAAACTTAACCTTTTAGTTTGACAAGCCAAACCTATGAGGACATGTGTATGGTTTTTGTGATAGGTATCCTAATTTTGATGTACATATATTGTGTTTTAGGGATTTGAAGCCACAAAATATTTTATTGGATGAGAATGGTACTGCAAAGTTATGTGATTTTGGCTTCGCTAGAAATATGAGTACTGGAACGCATGTCTTAACATCAATAAAAGGTATGCATAGAAAACTCAATGAAATGAAATACACCGCTACGATTTGCAGCAAATCTAAAAACCTCGTCATGTTCCTCATGTGGTTACCTAAAAATTATAATAGCCATGCACCTTTATAATATGAATCGATAACTAGAACGTCGAGAGTTCACAGGGTTGATATCAGTGCAAACGCATTATACTTGTAAATTGCTCGTTCTCTTAGTTGGCACATTCAATAAGGTGCGGTGCCAGCTTGATTTACCGCTGATAGCATTTAAGTTAGAGTTAAATTCAAGCTTCACCAGGTGTACAGCATAATATGGAAACCAGACAGCCGAGGCATAGTCTGACCAAACTTGTCTAAAGAACCTTCAGATAATTACCTTGCGTCAACTCTCGTAAACAGCATTTAATGAAGCCAAGGACGTTCAGAGACCATTGAAGTTATATGTGAAGTATCATGCGTGACTGCGAGATCCTTTACCGTACTAACTCATTTGAAAGAAAGTTTGGTTCAGTGAGTAATCGAAAAGAGTAGCCTGCCTTGATCTCGAAAAGGACACAAAACAAAATTTATGAACATTCAGATGCATACCATTCTGAAGACACCGCTCCTGAAGCGGCCCAAGGTCAGACTGCAATCTCCCGCAGCCCTCAGTTTTGTTCAGCGCAAATAGTTTACGGTCACTCGGAGCAAAGGATTATGTAATTATCGAAAATATTAAGGAACTGGTTCCAAGTGGGATCCTTGGGGGACTCCAGATGATACTCGCTGATGTTTGTTCGTGGCTCCTGTCATTTAATTCTAAGAATTCTAATGATGGTACTTTTCGGCATTTGAAAGATAGGCTTTTTGATGTTGAATTGCCGTCGGAGTCGTAGATGTTAAAACGGCATTCATCAACGAACAGACAGTATCTCCAGATCCCAGTTTATGTGTTCTTTGGCTCATCTTCTTATGTTCCTTCGGTGAATGTTCGTTAAACGTGGGTATTTTGTACATACTTATTTTAA
Source organism: Apoderus coryli (assembly GCA_911728435.2). Taxonomy (NCBI): domain Eukaryota; kingdom Metazoa; phylum Arthropoda; class Insecta; order Coleoptera; family Attelabidae; genus Apoderus; species Apoderus coryli. Next base: position 5,158,116 of record OU452213.1, on the reverse strand, counting down.
AGAAATAGTCCACTCCAGAGTGGAGTCATATAATTAAGAATGGCAATTTATCTATGGATTTAATTTAATAAAGAATAGTTGCATCCACCTTTAAATCATTTATATCTTAGGTACACCACTTTACATGGCGCCAGAACTAATTGATGAACAACCTTATGATCATAATGCTGATCTATGGTCGCTGGGTTGCATAATTTATGAATTGTTAATGGGCACTCCACCATTTTGTACTGCTTCTATTTTGCATTTAATTAGACTGATCAAACACCAACCGATACAATGGCCGACGTTTCTATCAGAAGATTGTACATCATTTCTCAGAGTAAGTTATAGTAATAACTTTTATTGCTCAACAGATTTCTCCCTTAACAGAGCAAAATTATCGTACAATAGGTAATTTCACAAAAAAAAAAGCAAAACCAAACTATTATATAAGGTTTTTCAATAGGGATGATATGATCAAAATAATCGTTCTCCAATTGCAACTTTTCGTGCGCTTTTGCCATTTTATGGTCGTAATAATCGTGAAAGTGTGCTCGCTATTCGTCGAATTGTTGAAAATTTTGAACGTACATTTTCTTTAGATAATGTTCAAGTGCCAATAAGACAAAGAACCGCCCGAAGTAATGCAATATTAATTGCAAGATCAAATAATTGTTAGTGGATTGGGGAAACTTTTTTGTTTTTGTTGCTTGTTTCTAAAAATAGTTGTTCAATGTTTCCGACAATTTCTCGTTGTTTCGGAAACAAATGCTGATGGTTCACACTTGTCGCTGATATCTTCAAAGGAAAAATAGGCAATTTACAGAAACATAACCAAAAATCGGCAATTTGGACGTTAACAATGTCCCATGTTATTTTCCAGAAGAAATGAGCAAGTAGTCTCATAGCCTATCTACTGTCGTCCTCTGTCTTGCAGGTTCTTCCTTACACATTCTCCTTTTATAGTTTATTCCTGAAGAGGTTGCCGTAGATCAGTGCAAACACTATGATCTGCTTTCACAAAACTACAAGCAACTTTCTTTAATTCAAAGTTGAATGGTAGAAACAAAAAGTTTATGAATGTATCTGAAGCGACAAAGTGAAACTCAAAACAACAAGTTGCTCCTCCACTTTAAACGGTGCATTAAACCATTCTCCGTACAGTCCCGGCCTAAGTCTTAACAATTTCTTTACCTTTCCGAAAGTCAAGAACGGTCGGCACCAGAAGAAGCGGGCGATGGCTTCAAAAACACATTTGTCCCCGTGCTAACGAACGAATGGAATCACTACTTCCAGAGTTGGTTCGGAACATTCAGAAGTGCATTAGTTTAAAATACCTCTACAAGCCTCATATTACAGAATTCCCATCAATATCCTATCAAAGAGTAAGTTAACAATAAATATTTTTAGGGTCTGTTACAAAAAAATCCTGCCAAGAGAATGAGTTGGGATGCAATACTGAATCATCCATTCGTGAAAGGACATATTTTAATAAAAAAGAATACATCATTGAGTGGTTCAAATAAATCTGGACATTTAACGGAAGACCAGAATAAACAACATTATAGGAAAAACAGTAGTAGTAACAGGTACTTTTATTTATTTTTAACGAAATATTCCAGAGTGGTTCAATATTGTCCTTTTTGTAAGAATATCATTGAAAATTAGGCTTGGAATCCTAATAATTATTATCATCACAGTCCTGAGCCCAATTAAAAGACTAAAATTACATAGTGTCAACTAATAATAATTAAATCTAACAAACTACAAAAGTACCAGAATGATTATTTCAGAATACTAATATTTTGTTCAACAAATCATTGAGCTCCCATGTATTCCCTGATGCTTGGAAGGTTTCTCATGTACGTCCAATACATAAGTCTGCGGAAAATGATCGTGTGGAGAATTATCGACCCATCTCTCTTCTCGCCATCTTTTCGAAGGTCTTTGAGGCAACACTTCATAGTGAAACAACAAATTGACTCGCAGAAGCTTGGAGGATGTTTTTCGCGCACTCGGGGAGGGACTGAGAGTCGATGCTGTCTATACCGATTTCTCGAAGGCGTTCGATAGGTTGAATCATGCGGTGATACCTCGGAAAATGTCCCTTATTGGTTTCGATGACGACCTTTTATCGTTTTTTGCGACCGTCAGCACTACGTCAAATACAACGGTCACAAGTCCTTGACTTTTACGCTCACCAGTGGAGCGCCGCAGGGCAGCTGTTTGGCGCCGTTAATATTCTCGGTTTTTATTAACGATATATCAACGGGAATATCAACCAAATATTTGTTGTTTGCTGATGACCTGTGGTTCAGGATAGCGAGGATTGCTTTGCTGCACAATGACTTGTTGAATGGTGTGAATCTAACAAACTGCCTTTGAACGCTCAAAAATATAAGTTTGCCGTATTTTCTAAATCGCAAAATATATTTGAATTCCATTATCAACTAAATGATATGCCTATTGAGTGTTGCGGGATCTGGGAGTCTATGTTGACACAGACTTATCGTTTGGTCAACATATTGAGTGCATCACCCGGGATGCATTGCGCATGCTTGGATTTCTGTTTCGAGTTACCAAGGACTTCACGGATATTCAATGTATAATGAATTTATACTGTGTTCTACTGAGATCCAAGCTTGAATATGCCTCAATTATATGGTCTCCCATATATCAATCACATATTGGTCGCATTGAACACATACAGCGCAGATTGCTCAAATATTTGACATTTACGCTTGATGGAAGGTTTCCACACAGAGGGTTTGATCATAAGATACTACTTGACCGTTTCCATGTGTTTTTTTTATGCAGGTCAACTGTTTATTTTTAAAATTATCAATAATTTCATAGATTGCTGAGAACTGCTCCGCCTAATTAATTTTCATCTTCCTAAAATTTTTGCAAGAAATAGTAGGCTTTTCTATAATGATAGGAGATAATTCTAGCACAGAGCTAGAATGTAGTTAAACCGAAGACTCCTCGGAAATGTCTTCAACCTACATTTAGATAAATAGTGGTATTTGCAGTTGCAGACAGCATTATTTTCGATTAACCTGTCTAATTTAAAATCGTCTGCAAATAGCAGAAACTTCGTTCGTCGTTAATGTAAATGGAGTAAATTAAGGGAGCCAGATTGCTACCCAGAGGCGCCCCACTAGTCGCAGAAAACCCCCTCGATAAGAATACATTATACTCAACGAATAGTGTGCGATCAGATAGATAAGAGTCAAAAATTTGTAATGACAACCAATATTGCCCATCTTTTGTAATATAGTGCATGGTCCAAGCTGTCAAAGGCCTTCGAGAAATCAGTATAAATTGTCAGTTTTGTGACAAGATTTGTGGCTCGAGGATCGGTCTGTTTAGCCATCTTAGGACTCACAACAGAAATCCCTGAGTTGGACTAGTTCATACTCGTTAGCGAGTGAATTCTGATGATGATAAATTTCCAATCAGAAACCATGGTTACTTTAGTTTTGCAATCAGACTCTCATGGTGCGCACGCTATGTCAGGTGTTCGTTCACAAGTATACCAAGAAACATTGTACTCTTCACCGTTTCTAAGCTCAAAATGGTAACAGAAACGCCCCTAACAGAATTAAATCGGATAAAACAAGTTCCAATGCAGCGAGTTATTCTGGAATCATGATGACAACTTCTCAACAACATACTCGTATCTAAACCTCAACAAACTGTTCTGTGTGTAATCGGCTGCATAACGCCTGCATACTTTTCCGACGCACATAAAAAACAAACAATACAGGTCCCAAAATTGGGCCCCGTGGGACACCCTAATTTTCTCTTCGCCTTGACAATTTAAATTATATTTGCTATGTAGAAAAAGCATTCATAATGAAATTTGAATGTATTTCCTCACAACTCTAAGCTATAACTGGACTAGGAGTCAATTTGGTTGCAAGAAAGTGAACTTTTCGCTAGAAAAGTTCACTTTCTAGCGAAAAGTTTACTGGTTATTCTTGTATATTCTTATTATTTTGAATATTCTAGACAATATGATGAATCTCATAAGAAGCCCTCAAATAATTATCAAGAATCTCGAAAACAAAGTGGTAATAGTGATTCTCAGAAAGTAGATTTAGTGGAAAAGCTCAATGAAGTACAAGAGAATTTAAACAAATTAGACGTATCGAATGGTAATGTGATGAATGAAAATGTTCGGAAGGGCAACAAAAATCAGCAGAAATTAGAAAATGTGGCACGAAATTCAGGAAATAGTAGTGGAAAAATCAGTTAGTATTTTAATAATGTTTTATCTAAGTTTGATTCAGTATTTTGTAGGTTTAAAAGAGAAATTGAATTTCATCGAAGACAACCATCCAATTGAAACTGAAGAATGGATTGTGTTTCTTCAGCGTTCAATCAAAGAAGTGATGCAAGGTGAGATGGCATCACTAACACAACCCAGTCTCGCGAATATAATAGTATCACCATTAAAGAACGCAAATGCCAATAGTAAAGTGATTAGTTTTGTTGCAAGATTGCTTTCAATACCGTTTGTAGTTAAAGGAACACCAGAACGAGTTATATCAGATATTAAGAAAGTAGGTTATATGAGGTTTGTCCGTTTAGTTTTGCATATAAATAAAATGAAATGAAATAAAACCGTTAACCTCTAAACGGTTCTCCACGAAGATTAATGCACTTTTGCATGCGCTCCAACAAATTCACACCTGCCACAATTAAATGCTCCATACTAGAGAGACATTTTCGACTGATGTCGTGCTTCTTTGCCGAAAACAGAAACCAAGTCATGAGGAACTCTTGTTAAGAATTTACTTCAAAAGTTATGGTACAAATATTTCCTCGGTTTAATCCCATTTTAATATCCTGTTGGCTGCGACAGTTCACTGTAGCCACAGCACGCTACTCATCGCTCTGACAACTGACACTTTACATTTGGTTAACTAGAGGTAGAGGTTAACTGTTAGTAGATATATATTAGTGGCGCCCTCTATGTTTCAATATGCACAACTAAAATGATGAATGAAATTTCGTTTGCTGCTTTTGTAGCGATATTGTGTTTTCCAGGTCTATTTAGAAGTCAAACTTGTACCGAATCTTGTTTATTCATCAAAATTACTATTACGTAAACAAACCAATAGTGATAAATCAAATGCACCAACGCCACCTACATCACCGTCACCCACATTGACATTTGACTGTTATAAAACAATCGACGATATTACCGCAGACAATGTGCAAGCCTTAGATTACATTTATTTGTTGATATGTAATTTGGTGCATGTTGACAATGATTTTCTAATGCAATTCTGTGATTCGGTTGTTGTATTGAATGTATTTGCAATTATGAGGATACTTTTAACGTTTGGTAAGTACAAATTGTATTTAAGAACTTTAAAAGGAAGTTTGTGATCGTTTTGTTGCTAATTTTCAAGTTTTAATTTTGTATATATTCAGGTCAGGATGAAAGAAAATACTGTTTTCCCTTTTCCGATGTTTCGGTCTTTGATTGGATCATATTCAGTACACTACAAACCTTTGGAAATGACTAAAATATAACAACAATTATAGCATACAAAAAATGACACCTTTAGGCGTAATACTTTGCAATCTGATAATCTTCTATTGCGTAGGCTCTTTAAAAACGTACAGGTACGTCTTTTGTTTTCATTATAAGGCCTTTCTCTTGATATTTTGAACAAATACGTAACACAATAGAAATACAGTTTATGTATTTATTCATATTACAATAGTATTGTAGTTCAATCGGTAGAACACCTGACCGGCAATCGGGAGATGTTGGGTTCGAATCCCACTTCTAACGGGTTTTTTTTTAGTTCGTAAACAATATTAGTTTATTTCACTTTTCTATATTTATATTATACAGTGTCAACAACGAAGGTTGACTAGATTTCTTTCATAATATTATTAACTATCAAATCTTAAAATTTATATCTTTAAGGCACAGGGTGCTCGGTAAGTTTGTGACTTAAATCATGAACCGTTTAGGAGAGATCAAAATAAAGGTGTAATCAGCAATATAATAATAATAATATATGTTTATTAGTTCTAAAAGGTATTACATAAATTTGTACAAAAAATGTATTATTACAACCATTAGAACTAAAGGGCGTGAAATCTCAGCCTCTCAACTAGGTTGAGTGCTGTTGAAGCCCAAGAAACAATACACAATAAAAAATAACAAAAAAAAAAATCAGTACTACACAATAAATACAATATTAAAACACATAAGTATACAAAAATAAAGTGTTGGGTTAAAAACAGTGCAAACAAAATACCCAAATGAAATGCCTAAACGCTGTCAAGCAATATCTTTTTAATCGTAGATCTGAACACATGCAAACTCTGAGAGAAATCCTTAATCACAAACCGGTTAACTAGCGTGGCGACATTATAAGAGAACGATCTTTTAAATATTTCCTTTTTATGAACAGGGACTGTTATTAGACTTTTACGTCTGATGTTTAGATTATGCACATCAGTTCTATACACAATTCTATTAACCAGATAAGGAGGGGTTTTATATTTTATTATTTTGTAAAAGAAGCATGTTGAATGGTGAATGCGTCTGTTATACATATTCAGCCAACCTGCCTCCTTAAGTTTGTGAGATATGCGATGTCTTCTTCGAATGCCAAATATGAACCGCAACCGATGTCTTCTTCGAATGCCAAATATGAACCGCAACCAAGAGTTCTGCAACTTCTGACCTCTCCCTCTGTCCACACTATCAAGACAAGGACCGTAGATGCTGTCACAGTAGTTAAGTGCGATAGGACAAGAGCATCACACATACGAATCTTCAAGGTTACATTTAACGAATGTCTGTGACGGTATATTTTTTTTTATACATTTTCAACTCTAACCCTTATCCTTGCGAGAATCAAGGAACATTTGTATTATTATAGCCGTTATATTTAATACTCCATCTAATTTTGAAAACCATTTAATCACAACAAATCATACCTTCGATATTGTAAATAATTCTACTAATTTGTTATAAGGGCTCCCGTTTGATTTTTTTGAAAACTTTGGAAATCATGAAAGCTAAAGCAAATACTAGTGTCACTTGCTTGAATAACTAAACGGCTTTCAATGAGTCCTCAATTATGAATTCACTTTTCAATTTGTAATGTGTTCGTTTTTTATGCCTCCTCTTTAATGTTTTTTATTTTATTTTTATGGTTATTTCTGTTCAATTCTTTTTGGACATACTGTACTTTACAGAAAAAAAGAGAAACGATTTTCTCCTTTTTTGATGTGTTTGGAATGTAAACTTGATTATTATGAATTTTATTTACTCAGCACAACATGTTTTCCAGTTGGTACGTTATTGTACCTAATGTGTTGGTGCTTGTTGAGGGTTGAAGTTTGATGATTTCTGTACAGGCCTTTTGTCAATTGGTGAGTTTTTTGTCTTATAGACTTGTATACCAATTTGTTGCCCATTTTACATACGGACGGATGATGGCTTCTTGAACTGAAACTAGTTTCCGTTTTCATAATTGGATTAAATATTGTGTGGAGTTGACTTTGAAAGTTTTTGTTTGTTTTCTTTTGAACTGACCTATATAATTTAATGAAATTTTCGTGTTTACTCTTAGCCATACAGACACATAAAACCGTAATACAATCAATATTTTACATCATCAGGGATGTCAGGAACGGATTTGTCACCATACTTTTGACTGGTGTCATTTTACAGAGTTGAAAACTATTTTTTTAATACTCTGGTTACTCCTCTTTAAAAACGTACTCTTATTTGTTTCGAAAAATAAGCCTTTTTGTATAGTAAGTTTAATTGTTAATAATTGTTTCGAATTTCATTACATTTCTGTGTAAGTATTTTAATCAGATCTTTCCTGGTGTGACCTGGCGTGGAATATGCAAGTCTTTTTAAATTTCCCCATAAAAAGAAATCCAATGGATTCATATCGGACGACCTCAGAGGCCATGAAATAGGCCCACCTCAACCAATCCAGCGATTTTCAAAAGTTTGACAAGTGCTGGGGAACTAATTGTCTAAAATGGGGCGCTGTGCCATCGTACATAAACCACATTTGATACATTATACCTATAGGTACATTTTCTAATAAACCGTTTAATTCTTGTTGCAAGCCTTGCAAATACAGCACCATTTAATCATTATTCAAAAAAAAATAAAAAAATTCGGGCCTTAAAATGATTTACAATTAACCCCACCCAGACGTTTACCCTGAACCTTTGTTGACATTTTGTTTCAATTGTGCATATTACCCTCATTTACTGCCCCATCTCGAGTCAAACTGACTTCGTCCGAAAATAAAACAATGCTGAAGCGGCTAATTTTCTCAATACAAATGAAAACTGTCTTTTTTAAAGAGGAGTAACCAGAGTTAAAAAAATAGTTTTCAACTTTTTAAAATTACACCTGCCAAAATTTTAGTCCAACGAGTGTGGTGACAATAAGTCCGTTCCTGACATCCCTAATGATGTAAAACATCGATTGTATTATGGTTTTATGAGTCTGTATGACTAACAGAAAACATGAAAATGTTATTAAATTATACAGGTCGGTTCAAAAAAGTCGAAAATGGATGTTGCGGAGTAGACCTTTGAGGCCCTATATCTCCGTAAGGAGGCACTTTCGGTATTTCCATTTCTTACAATCTTTAATAATTTGTTGACGTTTCTATCCTTTATTGGATCATCTTAAGGACACTATAAAAAATAGTTTTGAAAATATTATGAATAAAACTGAATTGCTTGTTATATAAAGTAACAAGACTTTTAGTTATATTGGAAATTTGTTTCACACTACGATGCTTTCACCAGGCGGGTCGTTTCGTTGATCCACAACTCATCATTGGTGATCGGCAGGCAGTGTGACCCAAATTTCCAACATTTACGAAGAGCTTATACTAGCACGAGAGATGAAAGACAACAAGATGTTTTTGGCGACATCTAGTGTAAGCAGGCAATATGCCCGGTGAAACACAGTTCACAAACGATGACCGGACGAGAAGCAACAACTCCATCATATCCTATTGCCAACACTAGATGTGCCCGAATTCCCTAGCGGGAGGCTTTATTTGTGAATTGCTTGTTACATAAACTGTTTTTCACCGGGCATATTGCCTACTCACAGTAGATGTCGCAAAAACATCTTGTTGTCTTTCAGCTTTCGTGCTAGTATACAGGGTGTCCTAAACAGCGTGGGCCACTACTGCTATCTCAGAGACCGTAAGAGTTACCGAGTCGGTTGAATTAGAGAAAAGTTGTCTTTTTTTGGAAAACCTTTAAAATCCGTTTACGGTGTGTCAATATTTCTATTAATTTCTGAGATACAGAGGTTTTAGTGAGAAACGTTAACATAAATTTTGTTGATAAATTAAAAAACAACTGATTTATAGTTTTTTACGCTCTACAAAATGGTACCTACCATCATTTATTTTCTTTCATCCTAACCTGAAACCAGGTCAAAAAGAAACTTCTGAAACTAAACATTTTTTAGCAAAAACTCATACAAAAATTACATTAAACACAATGGCTATACTAACACACACAATAAGACAATCACCAGAAAATATAGAAATAATTGAGAAAATTTTGGAAAGTGAAGAAGCCTCAAAGAATGGACATATTAATTTTGTGGATCTATTGAAACACGAAAATGCGTTATTGAGAGAGAGGACATGTTATTTCTTGTTGTTTATCGGGAAACATTCCCAAAAATGTGGTCAATTCATCAGTAAAGATTGCGTTGAAACTTTGGAGGCGTTGATGTTTGACTCAATTGACAGTGTTAGACGGGTAGGTACGGTGATTTAGTTTGGTGGAGGACTGAGAATTAATTGACCTTTACAATTTCGCAAAAAATATTTTTCCAGATAATGTCCATTAAGGCTAATACACTTTTCATTACCGTGCTCTAATAATTACAGGAAGGAGTTTTTCTAATTTTCTTTTGTTCAAAACAGATCAATTTATTGAAATGAAAAAAGAGAATTTAGATTTTTGGACGTGACACCAATCTGTCCCTGCTATCGAAATTCTTATACAGTGAGGATCAAAAATCACGCATGAATTCTACATTTTTTGTGGCTCGATGCAAATGGACGTAATTTTGCAAATCTCTAAATTGATAACCAGTTACGAAGAACTTAATTAGATTTTAATTTCAAGTCGTTATTTACATTCATGTTCTATTGAAAATTGAATGCGTTTAATACAATTCTTATTGTTATTTTCTGACAATTAAGTCATGTCCTCCTTAGAAAAAATTAAGACCTTCAGTAGGACTGCTGACAGTCGCTACGATTCATTGTTTTCAATGAGACGTCCCAGTACGTTTTGATCTTCAAAGAAATACGGGTGCTAATAATAAATCACGGTCGTTATTATCAGTATTTTTGATAGTAGACGAGGAAAAAGCTCATATAGTAGAGTGATTAATATCAGTTACACATGTAAAAATGTCCAAGATCTGTCAAGACATAAAGAAGGCTACTTTAAAGTACTAATTCGCTGATTTTTTCCACATATTTTTCTGAATTTTTAAAATCCTTATTGGGAAATTTATTTCGTCCTCTTCACTGGACTGCCAAACGCGACGACCAGCAGTACTACTGAAATCGTAACTTACACGAATTGTAATATTTCAATGATACTCAAAACTTTTATGCACTAGTGAGATTTCACTCGACTGGAAATTTTACGCTGTCAAAAATCCATCAGGCGGGTTATAACAACAGACAATTGAAACAGTCTTAATCGTCTTAAAAAACTGTCCGAATAATGTCACATTTTGACGCCGGGTTAAAATTATAGGGTTCTATTAGGTCATTCAATAAGTTCGTAGGATGACACATAGATGGCGTTACTAGAATTTCTTCCATATGATTTTTATTTAGTACTAACCTTCAAACGATACGTGTATAAATTTGACAGCAATCAGGTCATTCACTGTTACTAAAAGAACAACCGACTTGAAGGTTGGTAGTATACACGTTCAGATCGGCGGCTGGCGCTGGAAAATTCCCGTCCGATTAATTCTCAGTTCAACTTTTATATTGTTAATTTTTTTTTAAAAATATTTAAAATGTTAATGACATAATAAATTTGTTTTAGGCAGCTGAAGTTGCGTTTTTTGAACTTAAAGATAAAAATCTAGCTATAAAATAAATATTTACTATGTTGTTATTAACTTCTATTAAATTACATTTTAAGAAACATTGTTTTTTTTTTCAACGAGACGCATTTTTCCTTGATATTTTTCCTTTCGTTTCCTAGAAATTTTTGAGCTTTTGGATTTCTTCCCCCCTCCCTCGCGAGGCAAACCAAAAAATTAAGTTTGTCAAAGTTTTTACTACAATTATTCGAGTTGCAACCAAATACAGTCCACCTCATTCTAATTATCATCAAATAAAGAATGAGGTGGACTGTACTTGTTTGCAACTCGAATAATTGTAGTAAAAACTTTGACAAACTTCATTATATATACATATATATATATATATATATATTATAATTATAAAAAGAAATCACAAATATGATATAACCTACGGGCACAAAACAAGGACATAATACGTGCTATTGTACTTTTAAATGACGCACGGGCACAGACGACGTCACACTCCCCCACCTACTTGCGCACAATCGAGGCGATATCCTACCTCGAGAGTTATTTGGGGTAATATCATGGGCACAGTTTAAAATAATATACATTTACTTCACCTCGTGTCGGCACGTTTGATGCTCATGTCTACAAAGCAATTCGCCGCACTTATAGTTAGAGTATAGTATCTTATAGTATATATAGTAGCGGGCCAGAAATGTGGCTGGGAATACGACGAGTCGATGCCGTTTTCAGCGTCTACTGAACCTTCTTATCTATAGTTAATATTCGATGTCATGGGTAAGGAAAAGTAAGAAGAAATCGAACTGAAGCGAAAATTGCGAACAATAAACCACGTTTTAATCAATTATCTATTTATTAACAGTCAATTACTAGAAATATTTAAAAAACAAACGAAGTACTTAAATGTTACAACATGTATAAAAACTATCAAAAATATCTATGTATCTATATAAACAAATCAGGTCACTTTATACAAAATCCTTCACATTTCCTACAAATAAATATTTGATTAAAATTGTACATTTTTTGTAGGAAAGTTTACAAACATCTTATAAAATATTTTTTGACAATTAACTTCCATTTTAAACAAAATTTTAAGGTCTTTTTTGCAAAATACTAAAATTTGTCACCCCAGGGGTTCCCCAAAGAGTTGCTAAATATCTCAAGTTATTTAAAATGAATGAGTTATAAATCAAACCACGGTTAAATTCAAGTACTTCGAGAATCTCTCTGCTGTGCTTCATGCATTTGATTAATAAATAATTAAAACTTATTCTCTCACTGTGGCCCCTCCAATTTATTTTTCAACAACTTAACAGTTATCTTCAGTATTCATCATTTGCATTTTCGATAACACTTTGTTATGATATGAGGGAAATAAAAGTCTAATCTCCACGAAATAAATTTAATAAATCTGTCTAGTAGTCATCAATCCAACCATACATGTTTCGAGGCACCAGGCCTCATCTTCAGATGAGGGTTTACAAAAAGCTACCGTGAAAGGGGGTGGGATTGATAATTTTAAAATATTTTTTGTTGATAACTTTTTTTGTTTTTAAACCTAAATTAATTAAATGTATCTACTGTTTTTAAATATTCTCTAAGACTGTCTGTAACTTCTGTTGCAACGTTTTCAGGATCAATGTTATCATTGGGAGGTTTTCGTAATACTCGACCACGATTAAATGGTATCAAACCACAAGCTTCGATTCCAGAAATTAAATTCCGATTAACGGCGCTTTAGAAGCTTTTTTTGGTGGAACATTGTCCTTGTTCTCAAGACATTGCTTTAATAAAAGAGGAAATTCGTTTTTTGGAATCTTCCCAGCAGCGTTTCAATGTCTTTTCAAGAAACTGCTGATCCAGTGAGGACCTGGCGTGTTCACCTTAAAACCCTGCCAGTTTTATCCAAATAACTTTTTATGAACATCATTCTTGTAGTGTCAAGGGAAAGCCCCAGTCGGAGCATTTCAGAATACTGTTCAGAAATCGATTCGCATAAGCCGGAGAGAGATTGATCAGTTCTTTGTAGTGATCAATCTCTCCCTGTTGTACTTGTACTTGTTGCATAACAACAAAAATATTTACTGATCTACGACGTGAAAGGTAGCTCTCACAATGGATCAGTCAATGACTATCTGGTGATCACGCTGCTCGATATGTGTAAATAGTTTTCCAGCAACTAAAAGTTGTCAACGCAAAAATAGAGATTTTTCACGACTGATTTTGGCTTATTTTAAGTATGCACCGGTGTGGTCATACCACGTGTTTTGACCGAATGAGATGTGGAATGAGTGCATGACTGTTGAGACTAATGAACGCGCAAAACTGGTGACGCTAAGTGCCACCATAGCGCGAAAATTTAAATTTGTTTGGTAAAACTAAAACTACTACTATCTATTTCTAAAAAAAAACATATTGCAATTTGAATTGATTGTGCTGTAAATGGATGTCACAATTGTGTGGGTCTCCATTTTTTGTCACGCCCAACGTAGACCCCCGTCGAGTCTCCCGTGGACCCCTGTGGCTCCACCTGGACCACGTTGGGAATTATTGGTTTAGACGCTATCGTGGAAAAATACATACAGATACACCACCGGAAATGGTCTTAGTCGTCTCAGGCGACTTCAAAATGGTTATATCCGTCTTTATCTCTAATTTTTTTAAATATTTTTACCTGCGCATGAGATATTTTGCTACAGTAGGTTGGCAATGCTTCAAAATAAAGAAAATAAAGCATCTTAATAATTATCTGCAAGGTTTTTTTTTTTTTATTTAAGTATAAGTTTCTAATATAAAAATTTCTTAATTTTATATTTTTACTATTTATATAATTTATCTATTTTATCAATTCTTTGGTATATACATTCTGTCGCGAATTGCTAGCACATATACGCGACTGTAAACATATTCCAATTAAATTAAAAACAGTTTGAAGATTAAACAGTATTTTCCAATATATAACTAATCTGTATCACCCTGTAATAGTCAATAAACATATAAACAACAAAACACAACACAAAAACAATATAACAACAGAAACATAAATTAAGTATGTATTATACAGGCATGATGTTCTCTAAATTATGATCATTATAAAAGTCTATCAAAAAACTCACACATGCCATCATCTCCCTGGTGTAGTTGCGCATGTCTTTAATCACGTGTTCGTCCTTATTGTGCCTGTCCAGGCCGAGGGTGTACATTAAACTGCTACGGCTAGGGGTGAATCGCGACAATACCTTTAATAGATTTTGAGATTAGTAGCCCCAATACTTTAATATTCATACAAAAATTGAGGTATTATAATGGTATCAACTATATACCGTTGCCTTTTTGCCTGCAATAAGAGCCTTAGGTTTGCTAGAGCAAAATTCAGTCAAGCTTATAAAAAACACAAACAACACAACAAAAAAACATACTCCACAAAACAATACTACATAACTCCCCGAAAAAATGCAATACTAGCTGAAAAAATCTAGACTAATAACAATATAATACGCGGCACCTCCTTTAACAAGAAACTATTTCAAAAGTGTTTTATTTGAAATATTTTACTTACATTGAACAATTGTGTTCCTAACCATCCATGATAAGGTTCCAGTGTTTGAGAGTAGGCTTCTTTTATGAACGATGTCAGATCTTGCGAATAAATTTGATTTTCGGTGTCTTGGATTACCATTTGGAAAAACGTGCCAAGGAAATGTAGTGCCCTGAAAGATTAATTCATTAATTTGCAACCGACTTATTTTTTTCTGCTGACCTTTGCCTTAGGTAAAGACAAATTCCCTAGTTAGCATGATCCAATAGTCTAAAAATTTACCTTCTTAACCACATTAGTGCATCTGTAGCCACATTAGCACTTTCTTCTTGTTCTTTTAAGATCATATCTTCCAAATATTTATACGTCGCAGGATTTTGATCGTACTTTTTCCTGAGTTTCTAAAATCAGAAGTCACTAAGACTATTATAGAAAAGAAAATATTCAAAAATGACAGAAGATATCTTAGGATCTCCGATGATTTTTGGGGCCGTCTATGCATACCTATTGATTTGAGTATCTAAATATTTGAATTTACCTGGATGTTACCCTTCATATCCATTGTAATTGGTGTAAACACTTTTCCAAATTGCTCTAAAAATATATGAGAGAAAATACATTATTTGTTTCCATATTATTAAGGTTATGATTTTGTTTACCAATTAGACTAACTGCTCCTGCAGATGCATCGAGGAATTCGAGCGTTGGAATCTTCTCGTTAGGATCACAAAATTGTACTGGTAATATTGAAAATGATGTTTTACTTTCTTCATTTGGAACTGCACCGTTTGAGATAGACATTATTATTTAAGTAATTTCTACTTAGTTTTTCCACTTTTGTTTGTTTACGTTAACATAATTTGTTTTTGTTAATTGACAGCTGACAGAAATTATTCTTCAATAATTGCAACCATCGACTGAACAAGTGTAATTGTGTTTATAGAGACAATGATTTATGCAATCAGCGATGCGGAAAACATTAGAAAGAGAGGTTTGAAAGAAAGATGGAGCTTAAGTGGGTAGAAAACGCAACAAGTACATTGTATATATATATATACTTAGCTATATGAAGGAACATATTAATTTGCTTAAAAAATAGTTTTTATTAAATATACTTGGGAATTGTCACTAATTTCGAAAGATATTCAATTCGTCAAATTATTATGAAAATAACTTACCATTAATGAGAAAATTCTATAATATATAACAATAATGGAAGGATATGCTCTAGAAATAAAAAACACAACATTTATGAAAATATTTATTTATTATCCAGTTTTATTTATATTTTCTATCCTAGTACGCTTTGAAAACAAACAGCGGCAGCATTGCTTAGTCCCAGTGTCTCAGCCCAGATAGAAAATTAGGTATTCTTAATGAAGTCGATTATTTTTCTGGGTGAGCTTTCTTTTAGACTCGCTGGTAGAAGGGTTACTTCACCAAATATTGCGAATCTAATTCTAGCTACAGCTGGGCAAGAACACAGTACATGTTCCGTCGTCTCATCATCCTCCAAACACAATAGGCACTCGGAATTTTCCAAGAGACCCAACCTGGAGAGATGATGATTCAAACGACAGTGACCAGTATACAGTCCAACCAGGCAGCGCAGATGAGATCTACTCATATCCAACAACTCCCTTGCCCTTGATTTCGATGGGTTAATGAACTCCTTCAAATGTACCGAACCTGGATGATTTTGCCAAAAGTTCTGTCGCAATCCAGGTATTAACTATGTATTTGGCAGTGCTAAACGCTATGCCAGTTGCGGGTTCTGGTCCGATGAATTTTCCTTCAGCCCCTTTTCTTACCAGAGAGTCGGCCATTTCATTCCCCCTTAAACCAGAATGGTCAGGATAGGATATTATTTCTCCCGATATTAGAGAGCCTGTTTTGACAATTCCACACTGTTCTTGATGTGGATGTTGATGAGCTTAGGACCTTTATAGCCGCGGCTATCAGAGAAAATTTTTATTGACTTTCGCGCTCCTCAGCACACAGATCAATGGCCAGAACTTCTGCCTGGAATAAAGTAGCGTGAGAACCCAGACATTGAGATCTTCAGTGATGCAAGTTTAATATTCCACATCTAGAGCGGTACAGGTGTGCAATGTGCGAGGAATCAGCGATGAACTCGATTATTTTGACCCAACCATTGAAACAGTTTAGGGTCCAGTTGTATCGAACAAAGCCAACGACACCTGGGTAGCAGTGTTTAATACATTATATTCCGCATTTGTGTCGGAGGGGATATAAACACTATGAAAATATCGACCTTCGCAAATATAAGAACATCGTAACTCGAATTTTAGCAAAAATTAGTTAAGTTCAGATTCTTGTATATAAATATGTATTCTGTCATTAAAAACCACATTTTACAAATTATTCTTGAAAAATATTAACTTTTTGGAAATTTGAAAAAAGTATTAGTAACGTATCTAATCAGAAAATAGAAATTGCGCAAATAATATCGTAAAAACAGTTACAATCTCACTAAACGAGATACAAAACAAATAATTTCATCGTATCTAAAGTTATAACAGGCCAGCGTCAAATTTTAATATGTAAAAGCATCGTATATTTGTTAGCAATCATCACCTGTAAAACTACATTCCGACGTGGTTCGCCTACGACACCCAGACAAACAGGTTTTGGTTTACGATATAACAAGGGTGGCCGAACGAGTAATGAAAATATCAGAAGATATCAAGATATAATAGAAGACAGATGTTAATAAGAGCTGTTAGAAATACGTTGTTTTATGTGATGACAAATAATAAATGATTTTGGGTGTGGTTTTGAGAGTTTTATTAAATAATTTAAAAATAATTGAAAATACTTTTTACATATGATAATATGAAACGAATAAAAATAGTAAACTGTTTCATCTTAAGTAGACTTACGATGATAATAATATTCTAAGGATATGGACCATCTTTATCCGAAGTAGATATACGATGTTATTACCAAGAGGGTACAATAATTTTAATAAATTTTATTTATGTAATACCTATACTCACTATCTATTTTACCCGTATATCTAGATATTACATTTTCGGGAATACTTAAAATAGTTACACCGTATCTTTAGATACCATCTCACCGACTTTAAGATTAGCAATCGTAGTAACATCGTATCTTGATAAAGTTAAATTAAAAGAAAAATTAAACATTTATTTACGTTTATATTTTGTGGAAAAAATTTCTAAATCATACTCTTAGCCGCTATCAAAATTTCGTATTTTAATCTTTAAAAGTCGTGCTTTAGTTAAGACAAAACATTTGAAACTTTAACCTCTTTTACTGAAAAACTGTCATGATAGAGTTACGATGTTCTTATTTGCGAGCGTCGATATGTTAAATAAAACTAAAATATTATTTTTCAATATTTATTAACCAAAATTAAATCTTTTGTTTAACAACTTTTTATTATTTAAAAGAGAAAAAAAAAAACATTCATTACTCACTTTGGTGTGAAATCCACCCTATATTATATTATAAAAAATTATATTATCGTATTACATTATTATGAAAAACTTTGTTGTTGTGTACGGATTTTATTTATTATTAAAATTATTTCTTTGCTTTAATTTATTTACCTCTGAAAACGAAAAGATGCACAAGTATAAATTAAATGATAAACTTGAATAATACCAATAACGTTTTTTTTTTTAATTTTTTTTTCTATATATTATTTTATTAAAAAAATCAATATTTGTCTACTACTGTACTTTTTGTTTTGTCCATATCATATTTAAAAATACACAAGTGTTATTTATAATAATTGTAATAACTTTTATGCATTTTATAATAATTATTATTCTCTTCTTATGCATTTTTGTGTGTTTTTTAAATTATTATGTGTTTTGTTTTTTATCAAATATTTTATTATTAATTATTACCAAATAGTATAAACAAAATTACACAGTCCTTTCTACCACCATTGGTGTATCAAACAGTAGCCCCCTAGGTGGGCTGCATGGGGGGCTGATTTGCTAATCTTGCATTTCTTCTGGTACCTCGTGCGGATTTAAAATACCCGGCACGGACATTTGCACGCGGCGTTTCTCCGCTTTGGCAGTTTCAAGGGATTTTTCACGTTCTTCAAGGAACAGATCTGAATCATCTTCACCAGTGTATTCCTAAGAAAAATTCATAAAGTTTGAACAAAATACATATTATGACTTCAAAACTGTATTTTGAAAATTTTGATAACGTATTTTCACATAATCTCTAACAAATAGTTAATTTCGAAAAAATAATAATTTGGGCATTAATGGGTCCAAACTGTTGGTTGACTCATTAATATTAATTATTAATTAATATATTCAGTTTCTTTCAACCATAAGTTTAACAAAAACTTACAAACGGTATGGTGCTTACTTACCCTAATTTGTACCAAGAAATCTCTGAGATGCTCCTTAAATGCTGGTATATCCTGGTCGAGACTCAACATCCCCTGTACAGTGATTTTGATTTGGTTGTCTGTGAGATGTGGAAAGGCTGTCCGCAACAATGTCGCTGTGAATTCTTGTATGTACAATACATTGTCCGGTGTATTGCCTAATTGACAATTTACCTTTCCAGATTCAACCTACACCATAAACAAATAATAGAAAAGAGGTTTTGTCATTTATGAATGCCTAGCAAGTATATTAATAAAACACTGGCCAACCGGCAGCAAAATTCTCATCTGAACCTTATAACTTATCAAGTATACTTTGGTTTGACGTTGTTTTGGTTGACAAATGACAACGTAATGTGAATGAGAGACAGATAAAGAACTAGTGTGCGCCGTTGGTAGCGTCATGTATTACTTTTTACTTTGTTGCATTTAATTTTAATCCCATAAACACAACTTTTGTTAACCATCCATAATGTACAAATCTTTTTGTATTTTGACAAATAATGTTTCCATTGCTTACATGGAGCTTACGCCTTCTTTAGACAAGCCATGAACAAGTAAATTTGACAACGCGGTATACAAGTCTTGTTTGTGTTTAAATGTTAGTTAATAAAATAAAGTGGTTTGTCTGGACGCTGACCGGCCGTAAAAATGGCGGGATTCCTAAAGGGATACTAATTGGTTCTATTATTGAGTCGTGAATAGCCTTCTTTGTATAAAACTAGTAGTGATAAGTGTGTATAAAGATATCGTCTAAATTTTCTGTAAGTTACAACACCGGATAAACTGTTTGTTATACAAATAAAGTGATTTCTTTGTAGGGGTACGGCAGTCACAAGGTATAAGCTGCGGCATAGTGCATACCTTTAATAATTACTAAGCGGTGGAAGTGTCTTTTGTACGACGCGACGGTTTGTATGTATATTTAATTGTTATTATCAATAAATTCAGCTGGATTTTTAGGTAAGTTCCTGATTGTTTTATTTCGGATTCTTGGTTCTTAGTGGATTTTAACCTGCATGTAAATCCAATTATAATAGTACATTAAAACAAGAGCAAAATGGCAAACGCTCGGGACCAGGTCTGGACTATTGTCGTGCAGGAGCACTGTTTCTTTAAACTGTTCTAAGATTGAAGCATAGTATTCTCCAGTTATAGAAACATCTAGTCTTTATAATCAATCAGTAAGTAAAAGAGGATCGACAAGAGTTTTCCGGCGGACTCTGTGACCTTAAACTTCTTGGGTGGTGGTGTGCCTTTTTATGCCTTTACAGGTGGTTCTGCTTCGACTCAGGTTCATAATTATGAACCCTAGCTTCGTCTCACCACTTTTATCTTCACTACAGAGGTTCCAAAAAACTACGAGAACATTCCACACGTTGTGGTTGGATAGGATATATATATATATAATATCCTATCCAACCACAACGACTCTTCTTCAGCTGAGCATCTTCCAGTATTATTTGGTCGATTTTTTCAACAAGTTTCTCGGCTTCCAAGAGTTGTCTTCCTAGTAATTCCCTACAATGCTCAAAAGCCCATGCGACTTGTAAACCATTGCTTGATTTCCCATAAATAGATGACATCTCTCCCATAATGGTTTGAACACACTTAATCAGCAATTTTACTATGGCGTGGTGTTCGCATGTTCTCCATGTCTTAACTTTTCTCCCCGATTGCGTTCCTCGATTGACGATAGTTCAAAGATTAATGACTTGAATAGGATTAAACTTGGTATTTATACTAATTATGAGTCATAGAACATGTCACAACTAAAAATATCCCCACCATTTCGCCCATTCGGGACGGCAGTCACAAGTTATGTGACAGTAAGAAATTTGTAACTCAGACGACTGTCATCTATATGCGACACTTGTTCAATTGCCCACTGAAAAGGGGCTTCTAGGTTCCTCAAGGCGATCTAAAAAAAGCGTAAAAACTGGTCACCCGTTTCGTGCTCTTTCGGAAAACGAACTAAGAGCTTCTTCATAGTTTTGACGATGAAAATTTGTATTCGATGGATGAGGAACCATTTCAGTGGCAGCGAGTACCAACTGGATTCAGAGAGTGAGGATTTTCGGGTTTCCCCGAGGAGAGTTTTTTTAGACTTTTACGTTGTCGCTAAAATTACAAGTTATATTTATTGTCTTGTGATATCAAGAGCTTCTTTTGTTTTGTGTTTTTGATATAAACCCTTACTCAATGTTTTTCGCGCCTGTGGACGGGCAGGAAGTAGTCAGTGTCATACGTGATCTACCAAATAAGAGATCTACAGGTCCGGACGGTTTCCCAGTTCATTTACTAAAGTGCAGTGCATTGGAATTTGCTCATTTTTTGTGTGATCTTTTTAACTCTCGATACTTTCGGGTATTTTCCCATCTGAGCTAAAGAAAACTATTATTGTACCCATATTTAAGAAAGGTGAGAGAGCTAACATAGAAAACTATACACCGATAGCACTCTTGAATGTAATTTCGAAGGTGTTTGAGAAGATTGTCTCCAACAGAATTGCACTGATTAGTTGTGAATCAACGAAACGGCCCGTCTGGTGAAAGCATGGCAGTGTGAAACAAATTTCCAACAGAACTAAAAGTCTTGTTACTTTATGTAACAAGCAATCCGTAAATAAAGCCTCCCGCTAGGGAATTTGGGCGCATCTAGTGTTGGCAATAGGATATAATGGAGTTGATACTTCTTGTCCGGCCATCGTGTGTGAACTGTGTTTCACCGGGCATATTGCCTGCTCACGCTAGATGTTGCCAAAAACATCTCTTTGTCATTTATATATAGGTTCACAATGTTTTGTTTTTAATGATTTGTATATTGTATACTTGATTGTTTGAAGTATTTCTTTTGCTATAATATGTGTATTGGAAGGTTTGACTCTGTTAAAACTGAGGAAGTAAAAGGAAATTTCAACTCGTATTAGAGGATAATAAATTGTTTTGCAAAAGGGATATTATTTCTTTCTTTAATCTCATGAATAGTTTCTCAAAAAAAAAACTGTTATTTCTGGAACAGTAGCACAAGATCGCGACACAGTAATAAATCGTTTATCAACTTCCGTTATGAAACCATGACCGCATCGTTTCTTTTATTGAAGATAAATAAAAATAAGTAACAATGCGTAAGTGATGACTTACCAAAGAAAATATATACGCCAAAATAGTAGCATGCATCGACAATCCAGCTGTATGCGACGTATCCGTCACCACACTGAACACATGTTGTAATATATCAGTCAAATATGTTTGATAGAAACTGGGCGCAGCAGCTTCATGTTGCTCAACATTTTGCAACAGCTTCAAAAGTATCTGTAGACCCGTATCGGCCACGTTACGCATCGTATGCTTAAATGCCCATATCACACTGTCCAACACCAATTTGAATTGAGCAGGTGGTATGATGAGAAATGCCGAGAAACAGTGATTATTAACCGCCTGGAGCAACAGGAAGAAATTGGTGCGGTGCTCGGGGAACTCTTCGAAATCCTTGTTGATCATTTGGAGGGTGCATTCGAATACTGCGTCGAATATTTTCAAAACCTGAAAGGAAATACATTTTTATTAAGGGTTAATTTTTTTCTGAATCAGCAAGGATTCTTTTTTAAACAAAACCTAGTTTAATACATTATGTTGAGAACTAAAAATAATTCTATAAAGTCATTTTCATAAATAAAATGTCGTCCTTCCCTCATGCCTTTATTTTAAAATCGACAATAAAAAGTTTTATACCAAAAAGATGCAGAATCTTAGGATCATTACCGTGGTAATATTTTTTTATCTTGCAGCATTAATAAAATTAAATTAAAGGAGAAATTCCTTAAGAAATACAAGAAAATTGGTGCCCGATATTGTTTATAAGAGTTTCAAAGGCTTAGATCAGAGATCAAGGCCGACACAGAGATTGCGTATAAAAAACATATAGAGAAGATTCAAAATAAAAATACTCTTCTAAAAATAATTCTTCGACGATTCCGGGAGTAATGATTTATGATAAAGAGGTTTCTGATCCTCAAAATATAGTAAATGCGTTTGCTAACTTCTTTGAGAGTGTATATACGGATTCTTCGGCATATCAGCCTGGTTCGCACGTCTTGTCGTACGTTGACCCGATCAGTGTAATTTAGCAGTAAAAACAAAAGTTTTTCCATCTGTGGAAGAAGTCTAAGTATTGCCAATGAAATCTACAATTAGTAATTTGACCGTGTTCACACAGAGTATATCGGAGGTGATGGACAAAGACAGTCAGATGGATGTGATCTATACTGACTTTGCAAAATCATTTGATAGGGTGGATCATAGGGTGTTGTTGCACAAGTTGGATCAGTTTGGTTTTCTCACAGACTTACACATCTTTTTTAAATTATATCTTTGTGAAAGACAGCAGATTCATATCATATATCATGAGTCGCATGCTTATCACTCGCTTTCTGGTTTTCCTCAGGGTTCTAACCTGACCGTTATTATTATTGTTGCTTAGTAATGATCTGGATAGTAGACTTCAGTGTGACAAGTTAATATTTGCAGAAGAATTAAAAATATGTATTAAAGTTTGAAAAACAACCGATTGTGATGAGCTGCAAGGTAATTTGAATTGTGTGTTGGACTGGTGTCAGATGAATAACTTGCTTCTGTATCCGACAAAATGCAGGAGCATGACATTTACAAGGAGGAAACAGAAGATTCACTATTTCCATAAAGTAGGTGACACAACCATAATGTCTTCTGAGTCGGTGACTGACCTGGGTGTTGTATTTAAATCAAAGCTTAGTTTTGTGGATCACATTTTGAAATACTAGAAACTTTGGATATCTTTTCCAGTAGCTCAGGGCACACTACATCACTATTGAATATCTTATATAGAAAACTTATACTAAACAAATTTCTCTTTAAACTTTGAATCATCACAGTCATAGCAGGGGTACCAGACCAAAGAGCAATACTCAAGCTTGGATCTTACATATTATGCAAAATATAGAGTATTCAAAGTAACGACACTCTCGAAATATTTGCTGTTTCTAACAATACAGCCATAAGCTTTGGTCGCACCAGCCACCATATCTGTAATATGTTCCTTGAAAGTGAAATGCATGTCAAAAGTAACTCCAAGATCTTTAATAGATTCCTTTCGATTAAGAATTACTCCATTTACATTATAATAAAAGCTGGTCGGGGACTTTTTGCGGGTATAAGAAACAACATTACATTTCTTAGGATTGAGGGAAAGTCTGTTTTGTTCACACCAAGCATTCACCAATTGAAGACTGCCTTGTACCGAAATACAATCCTCCGGTGTACTTATCGTTGTAAAAATCTATAAGTCATCTGCATAAATCAGTTTACTACAATTCAATAATTCTCCCAAATCATTGATGAATAATAAAAATAATAGAAGTCCCAGATTTGAACCCTCAGGGACTCCAGTGAGCATAATGTGTGCTACCTATAATGCGGTCTGTCAAAATTGTGATATATTTGATTCACAAAGAACATTTTGATGGTTAAAGTTGTTAATGTAAGTTGTGTTGTCATTTCTGGTATTCTATATTATTAAGTTAATTTGTATGTTAGAATAATAAGTTTGGTTAGTAACTGAAGATATTTGTCCTGTAAAGGGTTTTCATAAACTGTTGGGCTAATAAATGCTATGATTATTATTAATGAAATACCCGGTATATCTAATATCAAGTCATCTACATACCTTGGAGATAAATACACAAATACATAAAAATCAGCATGCCGGCCATTGCATAATAACCTAGCGCCGTCAAATAAACAACAATTGGTAAGAGATTACAAACAAGAATATCTAACATTTTTGCGCCCTACATGTATTATACATCACAAATAAACGCCAACACAGACTTCATGATATTAATAAATACATAATAACATCTTCTGCTATTATCAAAAATGATAAGATTAGATAATAATTCACAAACCTGTCTACTCTTATAATCAGATCAATGAAGAACTATTATTATGAAAATATAAATTAGAAAATTGGTGACATACGTCGTAATTTCATTTGTTTTCTAACATGGTTGACCAAGATTAATAATTACTTTTTCTAGAAAAAAGGTTCAACCATTTAAACACGTATACTTAATTGAAACTGTATAATTTCATGTCAATGTTCCCCCTTTTTTGTCCTTCAACGTTTCGATAGGCTATGCTATCTTCTTCAGGAACTAAAACTGAATTTCACATATAAAAAGTAGGTATCTAGTTGACATTTTCTTATGTATATATACCGGGTGTCCCACCGAGAAGGGATTCGATCGGTTATGGAGAAACTACACCGTGGAACAATCTGAAAATCTGGTGTAGTACTTAGGTCGATGGGGCCAATTCGGCTAAAATGTTTTCAAGAATCTAGCACTTCCGGTTATACCGGAAATGGGTGTCAACTTACTTATTTCAAATACGACCCTATATAAATTTTTTGGATCCTCCTTGTATTTCGAAATATTATATATATATTATTTATAATAACTATATAAATATAATATAACCTAAAAATATAAAAAATCGACGAACCAGGTACAACGTTGCCATTTTTTCTGTGTCCTTTTCTATCTTATAGATCAACTGCCAACTTATGTCTGATTGTAAACAAATGTGAATTATGAATGAAATTTCAGATAATGTTATATCTCTCGAGTTTCTATATCTGTTTATATAACTGCCAACATTGGTACAAACAGTAATCATGTAACAAGACACCACGATCGCGAAGGAAGATGATTTAGTTCTAAGTTTTGTTTTGTTCAGCAGGGTGTTTCGATGATTTTGAGTGAAGACCATTACTTAATTAAGTAAAAGAAATGGCTTCACTTTAAGTGGGGGCCAATGTAACAAGACACCACGCCACTGGTATTATGGATACTAGTTGGGTTTTTTATATCGATATTTTCTCTTAGTTTTGGGTTATTGAATATTATTTTAAATAGATTGTTAACAAATGTTCCTAAACTGTCCTTTTAGTGGGTTTTACGAAAAGCAATAAACACATCTACAAGTAGGTACATGAATAACAAAAATATATAATTTTTGTCTCTTTTCTTTGTTCAACTTTTAGAAACAGATGGGCCGTGTTTTCTTGTTCGAAGAATGACATGTTTAGTTACAGAGTGGTCTCACTTTTGAACATCGAAATACCTTCATGTAAATTAAATGTCAGACTTTTATCATTAAATACATAAGCAAATTGGAGGGTGTCACGGTTTCCCATATCAAATAATATATATAAAAACTTGAATTACAAGCCACTCGTAAAACTTGTATCGAACCAGTAACAATTTGAATATCATATTGGGATTCATTTGGATTGAGCTATAAAATTAGTATTCTTTCTGAATGTCAATAATACCCGCTAATTCAAAATGGTGACAATCATAAAACATCGAAAGGTTTCTATTTTTCTTCTTATATAGGGTGTTTCATAATATATGCGCAGGACTTTAGGATGTGACATAGTTTCGGCTGTATCTGGGTTAAAACTTCAGTGATTATGTCTTGCTTTCCGTCCAAATGTAATTCCTTTTGTATTTGTTTAGTTATGAAGTTTAAAATGAAATTAAAATATTTGACAATCTGACTTGTGGAACTTGATGAACTTAGGACCATTGTAACCGTAGCTGTACAGTGCTAGGCTACTAGCAGTTGAAGTTGAAAAATGCAATAATGGTTTGTTTAAATGCTGAATGCAAAAAGAGAAAAATAAAGGTACTCACCTCCATCGTTATACTACCCTCCAACTTATTAACAATAGTCGCAATAGCGCTTAAAACTTCTGGCTCCCGTGCACACGCCACAGTCGTTCGCTGATAATCCAATAATACAGCATCTAAAAATGGCGGTATAAAACTATCCAATACCATAGTATTATCGTTCGACCGTGATATCCAATCGGCGATCAGTTTCAGTGTTTCTTTTTTAACCACTCGCATCGCTTTGATAAGTGGTTGTTTTGTGACTGCCTCTCCATTTAATGTAATAGCTGCGGTAATATTTTCTGACATAACCTAGAAAACAGCAAGCAAATACGGTTTACCACTTCACCTAACTGTTGCATTGCTTAACGTTTCATTTCAGTCTTTAGCTACAACTGATTCAACTTTCTTTTATCCAATTTTATCCTAGCAATGAAATAATGACGTTCTGCTGTTGCATTGCCAGAAGTTTCAGGTAATAAGTCGATTCGAGATTGCCACCGGAAGTTACCCCCACCAAAATAGAAGGGTGTATCATGTGTCAACGTCTCTAGCACAGCCTTGTTTAGACAAGCTATGAACAAGTAAATTTGGCAACGTCGAATCCAAGTCGATTGTTTGGGTTTACATTGGAGCATTTTTTGTAAAACGCGGTCTAATTAAATCAGTGCTTATTGAGCTTAATTAAAACAGGTTTTTATAAAACTAGTAGTCATAAGTGTGTATAAATATATCGTCTACATCTTTTGTATGTTACAACACCGGATAAACTGTTTGTCAATAAAAAAAAAAACAAAGTGGTATAAGCTGCGGCATAGCGTTTGTCGTCTATTTGTCAAAAGCAGTCCCAATCCTTAGAAAATCACTCAAACGGCCGATTTAATTGAATTTTTAGTAAAATTAAGTAAAATTAATATTTCTAATAAATGGGATATTAAAACAAATTAAAATTTAGAATTCTATGTTACAAAATACGATTACAAATAATATTATCGTTGCGACCGCTCACCGAGACTGGTTTAATAACTGTATTGCGGTATTGCCTTATCTGTTCATAGCTTGTGTAGAGAAGGCTGTGTCTCTAGTATGCGGTTCCATAATTAAGCATACAGGGTGGCTCAATAAAAATGAAACAAATGCCTTTTTGTGTATGTAATATAAATTCACGTACGCCCTTCGATGACTGTCACCCCCAGAATTGAAATAGTGAAAGGTCGAGTGATACGTTATTTTAAATTGATTTTCTACACATTTTTCATAGTGTTGCACGCACGATTTTTATTCAATCTCATATTTACGAAGACTTTCAAACTCAAATCGCTCGTCTTAAGCGTTAGTCCAAGGACTTTTTAAACAAATAATATTTCATTTTTCAACAGAGAGGTACTTACTTTATACACATTCAACATATCCAAATAAATTCGACCCAATTGTAATACATACGCATGATTTAAAGCTTTACATGCTCGAACATTTGTCTTTAATATACTAGCTAATTGTTTAACGATTTCTATTTCCTTTAAAATATCCACATTTTTACTGGCTTGACTAATGATATCGTCCCAAACCTATGAAAAAATAATAAGAAATTTAATATTTTTCCTTTTTGATTCTTAAAAAAACATTTCAATACAATACTGTAGCAAATTTGCATTTGTCATAGATTCCTCTAGAAATTGCCATTCACGGATATTCTCGATTATTATATTCATGGTTATAATATCCAAGATTTTTTCTGTACTAATAATAATAATAAAGGCCTTTACTGAGGATGCAAAGTATCTCTCGTGCAGCACAGTACACGTGGTAGAAG
Source organism: Apoderus coryli (assembly GCA_911728435.2). Taxonomy (NCBI): domain Eukaryota; kingdom Metazoa; phylum Arthropoda; class Insecta; order Coleoptera; family Attelabidae; genus Apoderus; species Apoderus coryli. Next base: position 5,129,530 of record OU452213.1, on the reverse strand, counting down.
TGAATACTTCTTTGACGAGAGAGGTAGGGAATACGAATGACGGTACAAAAGGGACAACCGATAATAGTGTATGGTATAGGATATAGTCCTCTCTCTCCCTCATATTTGTTATATGCTTCATCTCTTTTGCTGGACGAAAATTGTATAAATCGTGTCGTGACGCGACCTTGAAAAATCACTCTCATGCGGCCAAAGAAGTATTCACTTCAAAAACAATAAATGCACTCAGATCAGGGACGCAATTTCGAGTCCCACCTTTTCCAAGACGTCTGTAAGAGATTGGGGATCCGAAAAACTAGAACCACAGCTCCACCCGCAGTCCGACGGAACTGTTGAGAGAATGAACAAAACCATTAATCGACATCTGGCGGCGAAAGTTGTTAAAGATAACCAACGCGACTGGCCACTATTCCTATTGGCCTACCGCTCAGCCATTCATGCAACAATAGGAGAGACGCCGGCAAGTATCGTATTTGGTCGAGAATCACGCCTGCCCTGCGACCTGAAGTTTGGGTGCCCTCCAGGCACCGACACCGCCGGTGAAGACTACGTGTCGGATTTACGAAGAAGCATGGATGACGCCCACGACCGAGTGCGATTCAACATCGAAAAGGCTGGCGAACACATGAAGGAAAGGTATGACATAAACGCTTCTGCAGACAGCTTCAAGGTTGATGATTTGGTATGGCTGTACAATCCGCAACGACGACGTGGATACTCCCCGGAACTACAGAAGGCATGGGAGGGTCCCAACATCATCGTGACAAAAATCAACGACGTCATTTACCGCATTAAGAACAGAGGTAATGGAAAGCTCAGGGTGGTCCACTTCAATAGATTGGCTCCTTACGAATGTGAAGAACAAGACGGGCAAATACGAAGTCTTCAGCCACCAAATTCAGAATGGTCATTCGACGATTTTATGACACAGTATTCGTCCGGTCATAAAGTAAGGTACGGAATTACACAAGAGGAGAAACGCGACCTGTTTAGGGTCCCCTTGGAGTATGCTTTGGCTCATTGCGTAGCCAAAGACCTGCGAATGAGCAAAGGAATAGCCGCTACATTCAAAAATAAGTTTGGAAAAGTTTATGAGCTTCATCAGCAGAATCCGGAAGTTGGAGAAGTATTGGAAATTGACCATAAGGAATCTGAAGGGCAAAGCAATTTTCTACCTTGTGACGAAGGAGCAGTCCTCTGAAAAACCCACCTACTATCGTGTTTGGACTGCTTTGAAGAGAAGCCCTACGGAGTCGGAACATCACAAAACCCGCGATTCCGAGGATTGCATGCGGTTTGGATGGTTTATCTACGAAGATATTCGCCTTTACATATCCCCATATAAAATATAATCAACACCTGAGATATCAGGGGAACGAGAGAACACTTCACCGAAACGGGAATCATTTTCAGCAACAAAAATCATTTTCATTCTTTCAGCGAATTGCTGGCGTTGCCGTTGTGCAAAATCGCTTTCATTCAGTTGCTGAACAACCATGATCTTATAGGGGTGAAAGTGATGAATTATTGTTTGTCGCTCCCTTTCTCCGGAAGCTGGTGTCCTTCCACTTCGGGGACCACCTTGACTTTGCTTTAACGGGTACTGATGATGGCTGGACTGATCAGACTTGTGCGATTCAGTATGACTCTATGTCTACCTGCAAAACGACCACCACAGGGAAGTTTAACATCGAATGCCTAAAGGACAACGCAGCGAAACTAGATTTCCAACAACACTTGCGGAAGAGCCTCCGGATGATATTGACGAACACTGGTCGTTATTTAGGTCCGCTGTGCTCTCTGCTGGTGAGGAGACGCTAGGCTATGTGCAACGAAAACATCATGATTGGTTCCACGAAAATGATGAAGAGATACAAAGACTAACAGACACTAAGCTTAAAGCATTCATCACCGGGCAAAATGACCGCAACTCTATATCAAAACAGCGTCCCTTTCAGATGTGAAGAACAACTGGGAGCAGATCGCGAACGACAGACCGAGATGGAGGCATACCATTTACGAGGGCCATCAAATTTTCAAGAGCAGCGTCGACACATGAGGATGGGAAGACAGCATCGAAAGGAGAGAAAACGCATCGATCGGGCAGCACACGTACAACAACCGGTGAATGGTGGTGATTGGGTGTGTCAATTTTGTGACAGGAATCACAACATAAATCCCTGAGGGAGTAATTAATACTTGTTAGCATGATGCTGATGCTTGTTTGTCCCACCCTTTCTACGGAAGCAGGTGTTCGGGAACCACCTTGAGGCTAATACCGTTGTTCTAAAATGTACTGTACCCATCTTTTGATTGAGTCCCATTTCGGAACTCCCAGTGCATATCAGAGACCGGACGGGACGTCATCTGCCGTACATTATTTTCAAAATGTAGTTTAAACTTTTTTGAAATATTTTTTTCTTTGTTAGCTTAGTTATTTTTATTATTAGTATAACACCCTTCTATTCAGACGCACCCTGTAAATATATAAAAACCCACCTGATTAGGCAACATCATATATTTTTCTATTAACGCCTCTTGTGTAGCAGAGTCCACTTGAGCCGATATCATATAGCCCACAGCCTCATAAAATGTATGTACTTGCTGTTGTTGCAGATCACAAATTATCGTCGATATCGAACCTAAAATCTCTTCAATAAACGGACACGCTTCCCCAATTTGAGCTGTCACAAAATGCCGCCTACATTTCAAGGCAATTTTTATGAATGTGTCACATGCCATGTCCTGTACACCATCATGTGTTTCGTGCATAAACTCAAAAAGCTTATTTACGACAGTCTTGAGAAATTTCCAATGTGCTCGTAGAAATCGGGGATATTGACCCACGACGTACATTATGTTGGAGGCGATGATGGCTTTGTTGTCTTTACCACGCTTCTGTTCACATAAACCTGAGAAAAATTAAATATAAATTTACCGAAAACTGCAACCTCAAATCGTGGGCTTTTATTTAAAACTAACTATTTTCAGTGAGGAAATATCTTAAAATCTTCAAAATTTTTGACCGTTACTTTAATTACAATTAAATTTAACCCCCTCCCATACCGATGTATTTCTAGTTTTTGACAAATGACAAGTTTGACATATTGTCATGCTTTTTACAACGAAAATTCAAATGCGATAGATGTGGGCATGTCCTATCAGTCCAAATAACCTCTAATGATGTGTATGACTTTCCCTGTATTTAACATAAGATTGTATAGTCATTTATATCCTTCAGCCTCCCTTCATTTCGACTTAGAGATATTTTGTGAATGACTCTACTATAGAGATCGTACAGTTGCTTTTCAAGAAGTTGATGATCTCTCTAGGGACCAATTCCCTCGTTTCTTCGGGTGTTAAGGTTATCCGTCCTGTGTATTTCAGCCAATTGCAGAGCTATAGCCTCTGTTGCTTCTTCGCGACATTTATCTTGCTTCTGCTTTACTTGTATTAAATTTTGGCATTATTAGTACCCTTCTGCGTTGCCTTGTTTCGTTTCTTCTTCTATCTCAGCTTCACGTACTTTTCGACCTTGTATCTCAGCTTCGCATTTCTCTGTGTCGTCTTCATTCTCAACTGGACGTCGTTTTTTTCTTTGCTTGTTGATTTCTTTTGACAAACATGGCGAACCCATTATGCTTCTTAACTTCATTACTTTAACTGCTATTCTTAATTTTCTGTTTTCACCTTTTATTGGAGTAGGAACCTTTGAGGCGGTTTTTGTAGTATTTAAGTGACAAATGACCCAAAACTGTCAGATTGGGAGGGTTGAACCAACACAATGTCATAATGTAACACATAAAACTCGAGCAAACTCCAGAATGTCTTTCCAAATATTCTTGAATTTGCCAAACCGTTGCTCTTCCATCAGACATAGTATACACACAGATTAAAACAAATCAGATACTTCATTTGGCCGAAATTCATTGTCACAATTTCATGTGTTAAGGTACGGTTTCCTCGAACCGACTGAGAGCTGCGATCGTCGCTCACCATTGCTTATAAAGCAAATCAATATAAACGCTTTCTTCCGCGCGGCTATGTTTAGCGACTATACCTGACCTAGGTGATCGAAGAGGAGGGATTCCAGGGCAGGAGGGAGCGGATTTGTTTGACACTTATTTTCAGTCATTTGACAGCGTCTCCTGCGGATGTGTGGGGTGAGCTTGATTCCTTAAAAACGAGAAAGTCTACCGGTCCAGATGGTATTCCCCCGTAGTGCTGGTTTTCTCTTGCCATGCAGATTATTTTTAACTGTATAATTAAGGCTTCGTTTACCCGCCTATGGTCATCCTTTTCGGCTCGGGTTGCATCCCCCTGTTGTTCTGATTACAGACCTGTGTACATTCTTAGTACCATTCCGAACCTCTTTGAGAATCTTGACACCAGGTACCTAACGGCGGCCTTGGGTCTTTCCATAATAGACGAGCAATTTGGTTTTCAATCAGGTAAATCCACAGAGCTCAATCTTCTCGAATTCACGGATCAAGTTCATACATTATATACCGACTTCTCTAAGGCTTTTGATCGCGTCAACCACGAGCTTCACGTTCATAAGCTTGAGGGTGTCAAATTCCCTGTTTTCCTGGTTGAAGGGCTACCTATCAGCCAGGACTCAGGTTGTTCGACTTAATGAGTTTCATTCTCGGCCGGTGAAGGTCACTTCTGGTGTTCCCCAGGGTGTCACCGACTGCTACCTTTTGCAGGAGGACGTCACTGGGTTGGTTCATTGGTGCGAGAGTAACGGCATGGATTTAAACGTCTCGAAGTGTTTTTGTATTAATTTTACTCGTTCTAGAAATCCTCTTTTTTTGCATTATTACTTCATGGGTCAAACGGCTCTGGAGTTCAGAACCATGGTTAGGGAACTGGGAATTTATTTGGGGCAAACTTCGAGCTTCAGTCATCACATCTAACGTTGTGTGGCTCATATCGAGAGGATTCAGCACCGTTGACCATGTCTACATTTATGATGCACTGATGGAGAATGGATTGATGACGTTGGGAGCCCGTAGGAGCCTGACAGACACTATTTTTGTACAAAATTATTAATAACATAATTCGTTCTTCGATCTTGCTTTCACAGATTGGGCTCCACGTTCCTCTCAGAGCTGTTAGGACGACTCATGTGTTTCGCGAGGCATATTACCGGACAAGTTACGCCAGGGGATGTTTTATTCCTAGGGCATGTCGTTTGGCCAATGAATGTTCAGATCTGGACTTTTTCTCCCCAATTAATGAGTACCTGGGCCACTTGATGCGGGCCTCCCGAGAGGGCGGCTTTCTGTCAACTGCCTTGCGACTAGTATTGGGCATTGATTTGGACTTGTGATATCGTAATATTGTAATTAGTTTAGTTATTTGTCACAACTGTTTATTGTTTTTGTTATTTTCGTATTGTAAGAATGGACTTTGTCCGTAAATAAATAAATAAAAGCTTATAGAAATGGCAACTAAACTGAGCCACATTAAGTATAGAGAATCAGGCGTCTGCTTTATTTTAATCTGTGGGCGATCATAATGGTGTCCAGTACGAATGTTTATCAGCATTTTTGAATGGACTTACCACCTTCTACTAACTTAACTTACCTAATAAATCTTTAATAACATACACCAAAAATCTCTTCTCATCTTCCTCATGCATAGCACCCGAAATACTGCCAATGGCCCAACAAAGCGTATTCAAGTTCTTCCACGACCACTCTCTACCATTCATTTGATCCAACAATTTATTCGTCATAATTCTCTCCGTATTCGCATAGTCTAAATGTGTTAGATATACAAGTGTCTCACGCATATTTTTGTACAAGTTAATTGAGTCTGTGTCTTTCATAAATTCACGCACCACTTCACCGTTATCATTTTCTACGACGAGCACTTCTTCCGGTTTAGCCATGCGCGAAATCATTATGTACCGTACCTGAAATCAACCATAGAAATCACTGTTTTCCTGGAAAACTTCCTAAGTAGCCATTCTTGAAGCTTACCTTACACAACACTTCCTGGTACAACGCTCTTCGACTATTTCCAAAATAAACTGGTTGTGCGGTAACAACATGTTGCAGTTCGGCATCCCTATACAACTCCGATGCTAAACTATTCCAATATTCTAAACAAATTTTAAATATTTCCACTTCCTCCACTTCTGAGATCAATACCAAATACTTCAATGCTGAAACAGAATAAAAAAAAATAACAAAAATAGCTTTATCACACTTTATTCACTGCTTATAGTTAAAAAAGACTCGTCAAAGACGAAGCAAAACTTTGACTTAAGTCATAATTAGAATTTTTCGAATGTCGAAACCTAGGCTCACGCATCCGAATGGATTCGAAAACCACTAATAGAACCAATATCTGAAGACACCGTTTCGAAACCTTTTGTTAAAGAGCCGGAATCAGCTGCAAATTGCAGAAGCCTACCCAGCTATAGTAACCGAAACCATTATTATGGCGCAGTCGGCAAATAATGTTAAAACAAACATCATCGTAGGCTACCACCTCAGCTACTACTTTTTGTTTTTAAAATAATTATTACATTAGTCTCGATAACGCGAACATCCCAAATTTCTTCAAATAAAATAATCAATTGTAAATAACTTACCATTCCTTAATAATTCCACTTGACTTTCAGCTATACTACCATGTTCCTTTAGAAATGTACACAAAAATAATGCTAAATTCTGTATAAAATTTTGTTCTTGATCCTGACCACATGCGTACGCCGTCTTTATGTCCGTTGAGAGTGGTAACATGTTTTCTAACTGGGCCATCGTTTGACTGAATAAACTCAAAAACATATCATCGTAATTGCTCACCTATGGAAACACAAATATCCATACAGTTAGGGTTACTGATTTCCGAATGTAATCTTCATACTACTACATGATCATGCACTGCCGAGCATAAAATGAGGGTCACTCCGTCATTTTGAAATTACTTTATACACATTTTTAGTTGTTTCCTCACGAATTGTGACGGCTATAGAAGATGGCCGTGGTCAGCGCGAAGCTGCGATAAACTTTGGTGTAAACCTCTTTACAGTGCAAAGAATATTTCAGCGGTACGAAGAGACTGGTCTGCTTACCCGAAGACCTGGTTCCGGACGAGGAACGAGTACAACTGCTAGAGACGACCACTTTCTCATTTCTAGTGCTTTGAGGTACCGAACGGTCACGGCAGTTCCCCTCCGAAATCCTCTGCAAGAAGTGAGTGGAGGCGACGTCATGCTACTGCATCATCATCTCGACCTCGAGCTACGGACCGTCGCTTTTCAGTGAACACCGTATTGCAAGGTTGAATTTTGCATTGGACAATAAAGGATTGGAGTCGCGTATTGTTTTCTGATGAATCTCTATTCTGTCTTACGGGCTCAGATAGACGTGCCAGAGTGTGGCGACGACAAGGCGAGAGATATGACTTCCATTTGGTGGAGGTTCAGTTATAGCATGGGGAGGCATATTGCGAAGCTCGCACGGAGATAGTCTTGATCCAGAATGGGACGGTAACTACGCATAGGTACCTGACAGGTTCTGGTAGTTTATTCGCAACCTTTATACATGATAATGCACGGCCTCACACTGCTCGGATGGTCACAGATTATCTTGACGAGGTTCAAATCATGTGATTGGTTTCGCCCACTCGCAGTCCCGAACTAAATCCGATAGAACAAGTTTGGTATGAGACGGGAAGACATTTACGGAGACATATGCCGGCCCCTACAAATTGGAGAGATCTTCGCGACATACTGGTGCCGGAATGGGACAATCTTCCGCAGGATGTGATCCAAAGCATGCCTTGTCGTTTGCAAGCTGTTATCACTGCCAGAGGAGGGAATGCTCGCTACTGAAGTCCATAAAATTTCTTTCATTTTAACCAAAAGCATATCAAATCAAAATTTACATTTTCATTACTTTCAATAAACTCAAGCAATCACGACAAAATCATGGCATAAAATTAGTTACAATAGAAAAAAATACGAAAAAACTAAAAATGTTTAAAATAATTTCAAATTACGAGGTGACCCTAATTTTAAGCTCGGCAGCGTTTATCAGCCTTAAAAATCATAGTTTTCAAATATTTTTGGCAGTTACTCTTATATTTTGTCTGCACCATGTCCATATTTAAATGTACCTCTACTCTCTCCACTTAAATAAAATAAAATTGTTGCTACTGACTTCTATCTTGGAAATTACATGAACTCAAGAGCAGAGCAGATCCTAGCCGCCTAAAAGGGTCTAATGACCTACAACGCTGCTCGCCGGCTGCGCGTGGACTGAAGCGGCAACAACTACATCGCACCGCTTCCTGTAGTGTTTTTAGCGGTGCAAAGTTCAAGCACTTAGGTTTCCTTGAAGAATTAACCTTTTTAAACTATTCAATATTATTAAAAAAACAAGCCAAATACCACAAATGCTTGTTCTAATTCTAGCTTAGAAAATATACACTGCCCCGCAATATTAAGTAACCGGGCAAAGAAAATTTTGTTCAAAAAATAACTTTTTTGGTATTGTATCAATTTTGACAATTTTTTTTCCAGTTTTAGGCCGTTTGATTGTCATCAAAAGTTACATTTTACTCTAAACTTGTCAACACCCTGTAGAAAAAGCTCACGATCGAATAATGATCTTTTTTGCAATATTTTGAAGCCCCATCTTTTCTGAACAACTCGTTTTTTGATTCATACCGATATCTGTATTCTTAAAGGAAAAACATTGGTTTCAAAGAAATAATGCTTTATTAGCAACAAAAAAAATGAAAACATGGATAACGGCGGTATTACGAATTTTTCTCTTTTTCTAAACTTGAGTATTTCCTCCATGAGCTTGAATAACACTTCTCATCCTTTTGGGCATAGATTCAATTAAATAGGCAACCGCGTCTTGCGGTCTTTGTTTCCACTAATTGGTCAGTGCCTGTTCTAACGCAACCAAAGTTTCAAAATCGCCGTAGTTTTGCCTAATCTTCTTCCTAGTGTATCCCACATGTGCTCGATAGGGTTGAGGTCCGGACTTCTTGGAGGCCAGTCCAATACATGAATGTCAACGTTAATTAAATATTGCCTCGTCATTTGCGCTATGTGCGGTCGAGCATTGTCGTGCATCAAGATAAAATTTTCTCCTATAAATGGATGATAAGGTACCACATGTTCTTCTAAGCACATTATAATGTAGCGATCAGCGTTAATACCCCCGTGAAAAACATACCGCACCTCTATGAGGGTGATCTTACCAATGAAGATGAAATCCTCGGTTGGTTACTGCATCAGAAACGACACAGTGAAATTCCTGATATCACTGATGGAATAAGCTTATCGAATCACGACAATTCTTGGCAGTGCTTTTCTGTAAGTAGTACAACCGGAAGTATGGATTATTTCTATAATAGAGTTTCTCTTCAAATTTAGATGACAAGGATGACAAGCAGGACATCAGAGTGTTAAAAGAACTGGAAAACATTGACGATGATTTAGATATAGAAGGAATCGTAATTGTTAGAATAGATAATGATGCTGAAGCTAAGGAATTCGGAATTGATCATCTTCCAACTCTGGTCTACTTTGAAGATAAGATACCATCAATTTACGAAGGCGATTTAATGAACGAAGACGAAGTACTGAAATGGTTGATTGAGAAGAAACAAACAGCAACAATTGAAGAAGTCACAGATGAAATACTCGAAGATTTGATTCAAGAACATGAATATGTTGTGGTGTACTTCAGTGGTAACTGTGAGGAAGGTAATTTTTACAATTGGCAGGATTGTGTTGATCCTAAACACGCTCTTATTGATTTCCTCAGGTGATAAATGTGACGATATATTAGAAGAACTGGAAAATATCGACGATGAATTGGATGAACCCATTTTCGTTATGACTGAAGATCTACTTATGGCAAAGAAATTCGGAACTAACGTTTACCCGAAACTTGTGTTCTTCCGCAATAAAGAACGTCCGCCACCAAATTGCACTCTCGGAGAGATAAACATTGAGAGTATCTTTCTCCGGGCCTTCTCCATACCCTTTGACGTCCGTCAGGTGAATATCCCGTGAAAAGGGACTCGTCTGTAAAGAGAACATTTCGCCATTCGTTTATGTCCCAATCTGCATGAATTTGAGCAAATTCCAGGCGCTGCCTTCGATGACCTGCATCTAATAGAGGACCTGTAGCAGGCACACGAGAGTTTAGACTCTCTTCTGCTAACCTTCTGCGTACGGTATCAGGTGAAACTAAGCTACCGTGAACATCTACCAGTCTTCTAACCAAAGCTGGAGCAGAGCCTGTTCGCTCGATCTTCAACTGCGTTTGTGGCCCTTCGTCTTTCCTGTCCGGATCTTCTTGAATAAGAACCAGTTTTTCTGAACATTTCTATCGCATCGGAGACCATACTGCGTGGATGGCCAAGCCTTTCTGCGATATACCTAATCGGACGGCCATCGTCTTGTAGAGCAACGGCTTCTGCAACTTCTTCTGGGCTCATCGTTTTTAAATTCACTTATCGTTTACCAAACAACTCCGAAACACACAACAAAACTTAAAACACGCTTCAACAAACTTAAGAAAGTACAGCAAATCTGTAATTTGTTGAAAAAAACTTGTTGCCATGCATATGTGCAATAATTTTTAATTTTTTTGTTGCTACACATAATAAAGCATTATTGCCTTATTTATTTGAAACCAGTGTTTTTCCTTTACGAATACAGATATCGGTATGAATCAAAAAACAAGTTGTTCAGAAAAGATGGGGCTTCAAAATTTTGCAAAAAAAAACATTCGGTCGTGAGTTTTTTCTACAGGGTGTTGAAAAGTTTAGAGTAAAATGTAACGTTTTGTTCACCCCTGTAAATCCGTTGGGAATTTTTGAAGTTTCGATATGAAAAAATGATGACAATAAAACGGCCTAAAACTCGAAAAAAAATTGTAAAAATTGATGGAATACTAAAAAAGTTATTTAGGATTGATTTTGAACAAAATTTTCTTTGTCCGGTTAATATTGCGGGGCAGTGTATTTGAAGTAATCTTGTCAAGTATTTAACCGTATGATGTAGTCTTTAGGTAGACAAAAAAGCAACATTTCAGGGTTCTTTTGAAGCTACAGATAATCTTATAGGCGGACAAGATCTGGAATGCAAACAGACCGAATGGAATTGATTTCAATACAATCCCGAACCGTTGTTGATGATTGAGCACTTCAGGACCCTGTAAGCGATCAGGACCAGCTCTGCAAGTGGTGCCACTTTAGGTCATGTACTTTTACGGAGTGGAAAGTTACAGATCAACAGAAAAAATGAAGGCTGATTTCGCTACTCCCCTTACTAACGTGTGTAGGTACTGTGTATTTCTTTAAAAATAGAAAATCCTAAAAACTATAATAATTCACTCACCGTTACACCAGCAATTTCCGTCAAACATTTCAACGTAACATTTCGAAACATCGGCACTGGTAGAAACTTAAACGTTAACGTATTTATCAATTTTGTTTCGAAAATGTATCCCAACGGGATCCAATTGAGGAATCGCAACAATGTCTCCAATGTCACGTTCACCAATGGTGGATTCTGTGAATTCTCCAATACGAATTGGCAGAGATGGAAGATGGCAGAAAATTCTGCACACATGGAATCCTTCAGATATTTTGCTTTTGTTTGTGTAATTTGACCGGCAGAGAAATCGAACAATTCTTCACTGAGCAATTTCAGAATTATCATGTTATTTTGACATAGGCTCTCGTTGGTTTTGCTTGCACCAACAATGTCTGTGATGAAACTTTCCCAATTTTTAGGCCATTCACGTTTTAAAACCTAGAAAGTTTTTAACATTCGAGTTTAGTCTTCATCAAACTTTGATAGAAATGAATAGGGAACTGATTTACCTGAACTAAAATCATATTCAGCTTATTCAAATACGTCTTATTTGTCTCCATAGCCTCTGGATCGGAACTGGTTTTAATTATCAACGACACAATGTATTTTTTGATACCTTCACATTGGTTTCTAGGCAATACTTTCCACCTGGTTTTTATCACTTGCTCTAAAATTTGTAAAGCATAGTATTTTGTCTGTTGATTACTCGAATATTCTAGTATAGTGTCTACTCTGGTCCATGCATCTGGATGCTCCTGAAATACCAACACAATAAAATTTAGTTAATTACCATTGACACAACTACTACTGTTTACCTTCAATGTCGTAAGAACTTCCTGAGCAACTCGTTGCGTTTCACCATTACCAGAATACATACTGACCACGACGCTATCCAACAAATTAATATCCAATTTTTGATTGAAGTCTAATAGAGCAGCAGCTGCCTGACTAGCCAACGATAAGGTAGCCATGTTGATGTGCTCGTTATCTCTATGTTTTTCAAATGATGATATAAATCCACTGATGGTTTTGTCTTATAAATAATAGGTTGGCTTCAAAAGTAATCAATCATTCCATCCAAACGCTCTGGCTGCAAAAAATATTTTACAGTTCAAAATCACAAAAATATTGGTATAATATTCATCATTTATTTGCAAAAAGCCTTCGGAAAAACAAATAAAAACTACGCCCCAACATGTCAAAGATAACTTTTACAAATCTGCAGGAATAACAGCTTTGTTAAGCATTCAACATATCCGACCCGTGATGGTTTATTTTCATTTCAACACACCAAAAACCCATTTCCAGGACATAGTTTTTTAATATATCACCAATCGAGACTCCAGCAATAGAGGTGAACCACAAAGTGGCCTATTAATACTAAAATTATCTACATTAAATCATTATAAATATGTATGCAACTTGCTACCATCAACATTAAATCGCCATAATTGTTGAAAAATAGAATCTCTCATACCCCATCTTTTCATTTGCACAAATGTACATATCAAATATATCTTTCTTATTACTTGCTATTTATTTTATTATTCGTGGGAAAGTCAGGATTTTCTCTCAGTTACATTTAAATTCAGACAATATCAGTCTTAATGGACACTCTAATTTCTTAATATTGTAATTATTAAAAAAACCTTTTGGTTTTGTAACTAGATATGTTCTACTTAACCAAAAACTTTGAATCATATTTGTTTGTACATTAATGCTCTATATATTCCCAACCCTAAGTAAATAGGCACAGTACCAACATGTACTAAGTTGTAGAATATTTTTTATGGCCAAACGTGAGTCTTGATCTTTAAAACTTATACATCTTCAAAATATTCTAGCAAAATAAAAATTTGGCCTACAACACATCACTAGAATGTAAAAAAATTCACTTGCAATAATAAAATACAAAAATTAGGTTAAGATATTTTGGAATAGAATTAACGATGCAGATTTTAATGACAAAATGCAATAATTTTCATAAAAATTAACATATAGGTACCTGGGTACTGTTGTTCAAAATGTTTAATGTGAAAAAATTGTTTAGAAAGCAAAACTTAATCAAATACGCAGTACTTCATTTCTATATCATTAGAATGTTATCCTAACAATTAATAAAAAGTTAGTAGGTATACAAGTATATTATTTCAATTAAATTACACTTATAGTAAGTAATCCCTCTTAGTGCTTAAAAGATGCCTAAAATATAAGAATAAGTGCCATAATAGTTATGATACATATAAACATAAATGAGGTTATAATTTCATTCATAATAAATTCAATTTTGTATGAAACTATCTGTTATTATGATTAACAGTGTTAGTTATTTACATAGTGTAATTATGTAAAATGTAACACAAATATAGGGAAATTCTAGACCATGGTAAACAGGCACCTAAAGAGGTCTTTTACAGTCATGGGGTACACAATGTTGGTATGGTGAAACTACTGTTTTAAGATAGAAGAATTGTAATTCTGATGAGTATTTTTGATTAATAATTACTTATTATTGAGACACTTACTGTTATATCCTCGTTTTAACGGATAAAACACAAATTTACACCACACTAACAAAATCTCACACAAAAAGCGCAAAACTAATATGACATCTGACATTGCCTTTCAACAACTAACAGCGGTGCCGGACATATTTGTAGTTTCTGTTATTTTTCTCCCGAGCTTTTTTCTAAATTAATAATCTGTAATAATTAAACAAATTTTTATTCATACTTTTCAATTTATCTGTCACTGTCTCATCTCAAACGGTTAGAATTTGAGAACTCAGATAAAGAAGTATTGTCTTTATGAACAAAATACAATGGAAGACATCCTAATAATAAGGTATGTTATTCTTTATCTAGGTCGGGAATATTTGAAAGAGAAGAAGGCAATATTGATCACTGTTGGCTGACGCATGTGATCGTAGATTTCATAACTACAGCTTTAATTTGTTAATTATATTAATATTGTACCGTCTAAAAAATCAGTTTACAACAGTCTTCGTCATTGTTTTAATTGAATATTTATTTTTTGTTATACGTATTCATTACATGAATTTCTAATACTAACGTTGACATGTTGGCAACTCTGGATATTATTTGCTGCATCGGTATAATAGGGTTTGATTGCAAATGACGTTATAAAGAACTACTGGAATAGGATTTAAGTGTTTGTCGACAGAGTGCGCAGTAGGTTTTGTTTATAATTTCCTTATTAGGCGTGTACGAGGTACTATTGAAAATTAATCCTAAGCGAATATACGAGGCTCACTCATGTTATAAAATGTGTTATTGTACTAAAGCAATATTTGATATTATGTTTTACAACTTGTTTTATTCTGTAAAAATATTCAATGACTACGGTTTTAGCTTTTACTTAAAAGCGAGGGGTAAACCGCTGGGGATCTGTGGTGTAGAAGTTTTAGGCTGTCCAAGGATGTCCCGGGAAGTGCGAGGATGTCCAGGGATGTCCGGGGATGTGCTAGGATGTCTCAAGATAAAATGTACAAATTTAGCATTATTACGACATAACCTAACTTTTGTTTTGTTATTTACAATTTAGCTGTTAGTGCTTAATTCGAACGTAAAATCGTGAAAGTTGGTAAATTGCCATTCCCAGTTGCTCATTTAAATTCGAAGTAGTAGTAGCAGTATTTATTTTAAGTAATCGTGATGTATTTTTAGGTCGTTTTAATGAAGTACAAAACATTTGTGGGACTGTTAAAAACATACAGAGTGTATCATCTGAAGACATGACGTCATAGCAATTTACGAGGGGCGTTAAAAAAGTTAAGCTAAAGTTTACTCTATTCGAAATTTTCCAACTTATTACTGAATAAATGTCAAAAGATGACAGCCCAATTCTTTACATTTCATCATTTGACAGCCAATTTACTTCCTAACCTCAAATTTACCCATACGTTACCAGCCCAATTTAAATAATTAGTATTTTCGCTTTAAGTATTAAAGTTTACTACCTATCCTCCTAGAATTGAATACACGACACTGCATTTTTAGGGTTTGCTCACATTATTACTTACCGATGCAATTAAATTCCTTCTTGCCAACGTTTTTTAAAGTTTTTGCACGATTTTACAACAGATGCCATTGTTTATAAAACTTAAACAAACACTAAAACTAAATAATTAAAAATAAAAACATTTTGCAGCTGCCAACATAAAACACCGTCCTTTTATTGGCCTGAATTTAAATTTCCCGCTTTAATAGGCGAATCATAGTTTAACACCAAATTTATTTTCCCTCAGTTGGCACAACAATAGAGGAACATGGCGGCGCCCGCTATCATCGAAAATCGTATGCGCACTCGTCGAAGCTCATTTTCTCTCTTCTATATCCCTGGTATCAACTTCCGGTATAACCGAAAGTGTCACAAACGTCAAAATATTAGATTGACAGATCTAAGCAACCAAATCCTATTATGCCCATTTCCACCAAGTAAAGCTTGAAAGAATAACTATGAAGCCCTAATAATAAGAGCAACTTAAAATAAACTTTCGTGCCACCATTATTTTTTAGACTACGCTTAGCTAAGTATTGTAATGCGTTGGCAACGCTGTATTTAATGTTAACCTTAGATTAGAAAAGAGAGGGGATACCGCACCGTCGTATATCAGAATGCATGTTACGTGTTACGCGTTTAATGCGGCGGCCATTTTTTATGTGGCAAACAAACAGGGCATTATTGATGATTTTATTTGTGAAAAGTGGGAAAAGAAATTTATTTTGTATATTAATAAAATGGTACGCTGTGTGGCGTTCAGATGCCCAAGTCGCAGTGAACAAAGTAAGTCCAGATTTTCATTTCATAGGTAAAACTTAGAGTGCTTCGCTTCTAGTTTTTATTAATTTTTAATAATTAAAAGTAATCTTTAGGCTATTATCTTTTAGTATGTAGTGTAATAGGTTGCAGTTAACCTAATGAAAACTGTTTGATACAACAATTCATTTAAAATCAGCATGATAAAGTATTATTTATTGATATAAACCTCTACTTTATCAGAGATGTAGACATTTTATTTTATCAAAAAATATGTTTTTTACATATTTTGTTCCATTTTTTTGCGAATAAAATAATGTTAGCTCAAGACGTCTTTATTTCTTTAGCCTTTTCATTATTTCAATATTTAGAACATCATGCACTAGATAGTCTAGCAAATCACATATACTTTTTAATAAAATCTATTTGTGTCAAATATCTTAATGTTCGTAACTAATTCCATTTTTAATCTTTAAAACCATATCAAAATTTTTGCTACCAGATACGCGATTATATTCGAATTAACCCATTAGTGCCCGTAATTTTTGTCTGTTTTAATTAGAACAAAAACACGTTAGTTGCTGTTTATATATGTGAAATAACATTGTATACGCAAAATTTAAAATTTATTTACAATAAAAGTACCAAAAAAATAGTGGCACATAAATGTGCCACCAGGCACATACAGTAACATAAGAGAAACATTACATAAATATTTAAAACTAAATATTTTTTGAATAATTACATCAGTTATTGATGAGATATTGAAATATAATAAAAAGGTATGTTCTATGGAAATTTCTAAAGTATGTTTTTGGGTGCAGGGCTACTTTGCAGGTATTACACTCAAAACTGGTGCGGTTAGAACATGTTTTACATTTTGTCTATGTTTCACTACTTTGGACTATCAAGTGATGTTGTTCATTCAAACGTAACTAATTGACAATTGGTGATAATGCGCTTGATGATGGCCCTGGTCTCATTGAAGGGTGCCCATAAATATAAAGCAATAAGTTGCCATCTGAATTCGAGTAGCGGCATATTATTGTTTTCACACCTTCTCCATAATAGCCAAACTTGTAGATTAGGTTGAACAACTGAAGAAAGACCACCACTACTGTTTAGTCCTTATTGAAATTCCATAGCTAGACAGACCTGATCATTCAAAATCGACGCCTCCCATATTTTTGTTATAAGCGGCATTTGAATATGAATTTTACTTTTTTTAGTTATAGAATATTTCTACATTTTTCAAAGGAAGCATATGATTACAACAGTTTGATAATACAGTTACAATGGAATTATCATTCCCCCTCACAAGTACTAACTTTCCATCGGTTTTGAGTTCCATTGTTCCTCGGCTTGTTTTAGCAACAAATTATACTCAGACATATTTGATTCTTTTGAAACTCTATTTTTCCGTAAAGTACCAGTAATAATTTCTAAATTGCGTACTGAACGTAATAAATACCTACTGATGCGTGTTTGACAGTTCAAATACTAAAAATAGAACAAGGCCAACTGCGCATGCATATCTTTGAAATAGACATCATGTCTGCCCACTGGCACATTTATGTGCCAATGGTTTTTTTCCTTCATAATAAAATTTATGTTATAAAAAAACTTATGGTTTTGTTGAATATCGTTACAATGAATATTTATCAATAACAAAATGAAAAATGTAACAACTAGTAAAGTAATTAAAAGTATAAAAAAAATGTATATTTACATCAGTGCAGACAGGTGTAGTAAGATGCTTCAGAGTGGATTAGGTTTTCATTAATTTCTCAAAAATCAAGCACTGTAACATCTAAAAAAAAATTGTGACCTGTAAATAACTACGCAAGGAACAGTTCAGTATGTATCTAGAACAGCTCAGTTTGGGGAGTTTTGAAAAAATAAAAGAAAATAACGCTGGCACATTTATGTGCCAATGGGCTTTAATGGGTTAATGATATTCATTATGAAACAGCAAATAGAAATTCAGGATTTAGGTTAATTTGTATCATGTCTACCTCAGATGCTTTTCAAAATAATAAAAATATTTAAGTACCTAATTTGACATTTCATAATTTCAAATAAAATAATGTCAATTACAAAAAGTGTTTCATTGACAGATAATTTTCATCAAGAGGAGGGTTTTTCTTTAAAAAAATTATAATAAAGACCCACCTTGATTTTCATTATAGAATTTTCAGTGTTAGCTATTTAGAGATTCAGAAACCAACTACTTTATTCAAAAATTAGAAAAAAAAATACTGCCAGAGCTGGGATTCGAACTCAGAACCTTCCGCATGCGAAGCTCACGCTCTATCAATGACGCCAAAAACCCTTTATCAAATTACTGTATTATATTCTAATAAGAGTTATAGGTTCCAACTACCAAACTAGTGAAATTTCAAAGGCAATTTCTGGAAATGGTTTTAATCGTCTCAAGGAACTTTAAAATGGTTATATCCGTTTTTATCTCAATTTTTTTAGCGCGTTCACAATATTTTCCATTTGCGGGAAAGTAAAAGGACTGTATGAATTTTAATAATGTTTTGTGTTTAAGGAAAGGTCTCTGATATTGATAAATAATAATCATAATGGGAAATGCGGAAAAATACAAAAAATAATTAAAACCCATTCAACTATAAAATAGCCATAAATCAATTACTTAATTGATTTTTATTATAAATTAAAAGAATGTTGCAATTTGTAATCAATATTAGTAAATAGTACAATCGAAATAGAAAAGCAGCATTAGATGTAAGTATATTATTATTAGCAAACTTCCCGTAACAATCATCCCTGTAGAGTGTAGGTCATATATGTAAGGTGGCCCATAGTAGTGACTTATTTTGAGGAGTATCGAATAACCTTGCTTCTGAAAATCCTGTATACTTATGTTAGGTAAGTTTTTGGCGGGTGTACCAAAGTGAAACAAAATATTGAAATTCAAGAAAACTAATAACATAGAAAACTATCAAAGCTTGTAGTAAATAGCATAATTTTCAGTTTCAAATCATAATTCATTACGTGAAAACACATTTATTTTATATATTCTGTGTTAACGTAACTCACAGATTCTTAATTATGTTAAAAAAATTTTAAATATTAAAGTTGATGTAAAAAATTTGTTTTTCTTAAGTAATGGGTAAACAAAATTCTTGACATAAATTTTAATGATTTTAAAAATATTTAACATAATTTAAAATGATCTTTAACTATCGGATGCGGGTTTTTATCATACCATAAATGGTTCTTATAAATATTCCATATTAGACAGATTCAGAATTTGTATAGTGATTCATGTTAATGGGCTTCAACAAATTTGACAGATTCAAAATGATTGTCGCAGTCAAATAACAGCAACGTTGAAAATGTTTTAAATTTTTATCTTGTAAACGAAGCAACCTATTATGAAAAAATAGAGATAGAGAATTTATAGTTTTATATTGTAAAAATAGTTCATTTTCCTGCGAGGAATCATATTTTATCTTTAAGGAATAATACACGTCTCTCCACAAATGAATATGTATATTATTTTCTTTTCATAAAAATAATCGTCAATCAACAATCATCAAACCATACATGTTTCGGGAAATCTAGTTCCCATCATCAGTGGTATATACCTAAATGGGGAAATATAGAAAGTTATATATTCTACAAAGAATTAATCGAGTGTTAAACTACACAATATCAATAATGAATTGCCAAAGTCCTTATACCATTCGTTGCAAAAATTTTTTTCTTAGGTTGTTGAAACAAAATTAATCACATTGAAAATTATACAAAACAATAGAACTTGATTATATTGAATTTCACTACAGAAATACATAATTATGTTTTAAATGCATTTTCTCCTTTTCTTTTTCATCATTTTTAAAAAATTTACGCGTTCAAAGTATGTAAAAAGGTTTAACGATTTTGAAAATTATTATGTTTTCCATTTATTAAGATGGTAAATGAAAATGATTGAAGTACATCAATAAGTTGAAATTATTGACATAATTAGGAGCCACAGAGTACTGGTATATAATATATTATATACAGGGTGAGTCACGAGGAACTGTACATACTTCTACCATAAGTGGAGGCACATTAGGGGATCATCAAATGACCATTAAAAACTGTCTCCTTATTTTCATTATTAATATACAGGGTGAATTATGGATATTCACCAAAACAATGTTTCGTCATATCTTTTCAATGATTAAGTCGATTTATCTAATTTTTTTATAAAAGTATGTATTGGTGCCTGGCAACTAACTGACATATTCAGAATTGAGAAAATCCAGGTCCGTATTCGAGAAAATTTGTGGGACTGCTTCATATTCAACACTTCACCCTGTATATGATTTTTGAGAAATCTGATATAATTTTTTCAGAGGGCATAAATAGACAGTTAGACCTGTGTATTTGAATTTTTTGTTACACTCACCTCACATTTCCAATTAAAGATTCATTTTAGAGCCAAATTGAAAATTTGCAATAATGAAGTATGTTACTGTATAATAATGTTTAGTTATTAAAAAGAAATCTTCAAAATAGACAGAAACGACACACACTGTGCTCCAGTATGGTAAATACCATAATTTAAATTGATTTACAGGGCCGCATTTAAAAATCTGGCATATCTGGTTCATCCCAATAATTCACCCTGTATGTAACTTTTTCCCACGTAATAGACAGAAAACAGATAAAAAAATTTTGTAATAACCTAGTTTTCTTATTTGTTTGAGGAAAACTCATGTGTCTAATTATTTTAATCGAAATGAAATGAACAAGTCAGGGAAATGTTTATTCATAAATTAAGAAATAAAATAAAAAACAATAACCAAACAATAAAACAGTTTTAACAATGTGGAACAAAGTAAAAAACAATTTAATAAACATTACGAATATAAAAGATGTTCAAAATGAAATCCATCTGCTTTAATACACTTTTCTTGACGAATATGTATTTTCTGATTGTCAGTGAGTCATTTCTGATAATATTGCAACAGTGAAGAATTCTGCGTTAATGAGCTGTTGTGTTTTATAATCGTAATGTTTAATAAATTGTTTTTTACTTTGTTCCACATTGTTAAAACTGTTTTATTATTTGGTTATTGTTTTTTATTTTATTTCTTAATTTATGAATAAACATTTCCCTGACTTGTTCATTTCATTTCGATTAAAATAATTAGACACATGAGTTTTCCTCAAACAAATAAGAAAACTAGGTTATTACAAAATTTTTTTATCTGTTTTCTGTCTATTACGTGGGAAAAAGTTACATACAGGGTGAATTATTGGGATGAACCAGATATGCCAGATTTTTAAATGCGGCCCTGTAAATCAATTTAAATTATGGTATTTACCATACTGGAGCACAGTGTGTGTCGTTTCTGTCTATTTTGAAGATTTCTTTTTAATAACTAAACATTATTATACAGTAACATACTTCATTATTGCAAATTTTCAATTTGGCTCTAAAATGAATCTTTAATTGGAAATGTGAGGTGAGTGTAACAAAAAATTCAAATACACAGGTCTAACTGTCTATTTATGCCCTCTGAAAAAATTATATCAGATTTCTCAAAAATCATATACAGGGTGAAGTGTTGAATATGAAGCAGTCCCACAAGTTTTTTCGAAGACGGACCTGGATTTTCTCAATTCTGAATATGTCAGTTAGTTGCCAGGCACCAATACACACTTTTATAAAAAAATTAGATAAATTGACTTAATCATTGAAAAGATATGACGAAACATTGTTTTGGTGAATATCCATAATTCACCCTGTATATTAATAATGAAAATAAGGAGACAGTTTTTAATGGTCATTTGATGATCCCCTAATGTGCCTCTACTTATGGTAGAAGTATGTACAGTTCCTCGTGACTCACCCTGTATAATTATGTCAACTTATTGATGTACTTCAATCATTTTCATTTACCATCTTAATAAATGGAAAACATAATAATTTTCAAAATCGTTAAATCTTTTTACATCCTTTGAACGTGTAAATTTTTTAAAAATGATGAAAAAGAAAAAGAAAAGGAGAAAATGCATTTAAAACATAATTATGTAGTGTAATTCAATATAATCAAGTTCTATTGTTTTGTATAATTTTCAATGTGATTGATTTTGTTTCAACAACCTAAGAAATTAATTATTGATATTTGCAGGAGTTCTAACTGGTTCTCAATTGATTCACTTTACAATTGTTTTTCGCAAAAATCACGCCGCGTAATGGCAATATACTTACTATTAGTATACAGAATGTAACTTTACTTAACTAATTGTTGATTTTTGAGCTTTTCTAAACCAAAAACTTACCTATAGGTTTTTCAGATGCAAAGTTATTAGCTTTCAAAATGTGTCACTACATTATGGGCTACTCTTTACCTACCGGGTATCGCCTGTATAAATTGTGCAAAAATATACGCAGACGTTTATGGAAAACGAGACATAGGCTTATTTATTTTTGTGAATTGCTTGTTACAAAAAGTAACAAGACTTTTAGTTATGTTGGAAATTTGGTTCGCATCACCATGCATTCACCAGACAGGCCGTTTCGTTGATCCACAACTCATCAGTGGTGATCGGCAGGCAGTGTGACCCAAATTTTCAACATTTACGAGAGATGAAAGAAAACATAAGATGTTTTAAAACATCTTGACACAGCCGATTTGTTTGAATACCGTAAACTCGCATTACTGTGAACACAAAAAAACCGGAAGTGTTCATTTTATCGAGACTGTTCACACCATAGAAGGTCTAATCTTTTTGATACATTTCTCCCTCGTATATAAGACGTATAATAAACAATTAAGATCTTCTGTAAAATCGGCAATACCACGCGAAATAGGTGGTTAGACTCCGCCTGAATGATCCTAATTGGTGCGTAGACCCTCGCACGTTTTGTCGCCATGCGGGTGTTCACGTCGCAATTGGTGGAAACTGAGTTCTTCCCCGCAATTGTTGCCACCTTCTATAAAGTAATACTAATTATGATCGTTATATTTAATCGAAGTATTTAAAACAGTTAATTATAGTTTCTAAACGTGACTTAAAGCAACAAAAAGATCCAAGATATTTTAATTATTATCGATAAGTGTTAAGTTGTTTTAGATTTTTTTGTTTAAATCAAGCATGATTACCAAAGAATTTAATTTAAGTTAGTTTAAGTTGTTTTAGAATGTTTTTGTATTTTATTTTCATTTTTGGTACCTATGCAAACTTTAGTACATATTTGAAATAACATAAATAATTAATTAAATAAATAAAATACTTCTTTAGTGTTACAGCTTAATAGCAGTAGGTGCTTTTACCAAACACGTGTAGAATTTTTCATTAATTTTAATTTTTTAATAACACATAATTGTTACTAAACTTTTACAACGCACGCCGCTGGAAATTTTAGGAATGAAAGCAGCCATTTTTTTTTCAACTGCATTCCCCTTACCGACGCCGCGCTGTTACAGATCAATTTGCCAAACAATAGATTGACACATAAGTATAGCACTAATCAACCAAATTTTCTAAAAAATGATCATCGTGTATAGAATATTAAAACGAAGTATTTTTCCTCGATTGGGAATATTTTTTCACGAAACCAGTACTTGCCAAGAATGAAGAGCTAAATGGATGTACAGTGTGGTCCAAATTGATAATAATATACAGCGTCTTTAAGACAAAATCCAAGCTTATTTTTTACAAAAAATAAATCTAAAAACACCGCTGGATTCCTATTAAAAAATTAATTTTCTTAAGAATGAATTCAGTATTCCACAAAATTCGAGCTCAGAGCAAGTGTCTAATAATTTATGTTAGCTAGAATTCGTAAAAACAAATACGATCGTTGGCGTAGTAATAAATTTATTGAATTGTAATTTGGTATCACACACCATTCAATTTCCTTTCGATTTTAATTTTCATTACGTTATGCTTAATTATTATTTATTATGTATCCTATCATTTACTACCAAGTATTATAAAAATCACTCTTGACCATTGTCTTCCACCCATTCCAAATAAGTCTCTACTACTTAGCAGTTCTTTGACTGTGTATCGCGATTAGGATAAAATTAATAATTTAAATTCAATTTGAATTTCATGTTCGTTGACGTGTTGTACAACCGAAAATGTTTATCGTTAGAGAAGTTTTGCTGGTTGTGTTTGTGATTTCTCTGCAAACTTGTGTTGGTTTACGCATTGAGTATTGGAAGCATTTTCTGGAGCATAATGGGACATTTTCCGATGCATTGGAAGTGTATATACCAACAGTGAATTCTGAAAATGCACAGTGCCGGAATCATAGCATCTACTACTTGGCGGAGTTGAAGAAGTTGCGACTATGGGCGACTGAAAGTGAGTTATTAGAATTATCATAATACCTAAATTAGATCGAAAAATTTGTCCATCTCTCAAAGAGGTTGAAGCAATAAAATAACTAAATAAATTTCTAGTCGCAACCTCAACAAAATTTATTCAACTTGGATTACATGTTTCGCCCTCAATTGGGCATCATCACATCTATCAGATATGCTTGTGAATGTCATAACGTAATGTAATTTTTATAACCTTTTTGAAGTGACCCATATGTGTGCAGTATACATGGCATATCTGATGGATCTGATGATGCCCAATTAAGGCGGAAACATGTAATCCAAGTTGAATAAATTTTGTTGAGGTTGCGACTAGAAATTTCTTTAGTTATTTTATACCTAAATTAGGTTTATATTTTTATTCTGCACGGTAACCACTCATTAGAATATGGTGAATTCAATTTATTATGTAATATAGGACAAATTTTGTCCCATTTAAAATAGAACATAATATGTTGAACATGAACATATACAGTTTAGTATAAAATGAATTTTAATAATGAACAGGTGTGTCTGTATATTTTTAACAAAATTTTTCTGTTCTTAAAAGGAGTGTTGAGTAAAAAAACTTAACTTTAGTTAAAATTAAAAAATAAACATCATTTTTCATAATAACTTCGCTTACCTGATATCAGCGTAAATATAATTTACGCTGCTGATGTGTAGTACTTCCACTTGCTTCTTCCACATTAAAGTATGAGATATTATAATATATTGTATTATTAAAAAAACAATATTTTACGGTACCTACCCATTTATTTTTACTTGTCAAGAGCGCGCACTAATTTGTTGTTGCATTCTCCTTTGTTCGTAATGTGTAATATTTGTAACCGTGTGTCTAGTGATTTTGATATATTTGATTCAAATTTGTCATGTATAAAACATTTATTTTTTGAGTAATTAGTTTAAGTTATTAATTAGTTATTATTGTTATTTTGATATTATTGTATTATTTGTAATATTTGTAATTTTTACCTGCCCTTTAATTGGATATTTATCTGTCTGGGCAGTTGTATCTTAAATAAATAAATAAATAAATAAATAGGTACGGTACCTACCGTATACCCTATCAGGTATGAAAAACACAAAAAGCTCGGATTGTTATGAGCTTAATGTTAGGATTATTGGGACTAGTGGTGCCGCTTACTAAGTTGATAAACCATTGCTTTGGTGACGCTGTATTTCCGGCGGTCTTGAAAGAGGCAAGGGTTATTCCAATCTACAAAAATAAAGGATCGGTTGATGATCCCAGTAACTATCGACCAATATCGATCTTGCCAATTTTTTCGAAAATCTTTGAGTCTATTATTAAAAATCAAATAACTGAATATTTTGAAGCAAATAATCTCTTTATGGAAGGTCAATATGGCTTTCGTAATAAGAGATCTACTACTCTTGCAATTAATAACCTTTTGGAATATGTTTCGGATGGCATGGAGCGGGGCTGTGACACCTTTGCTTGCTTTTATGACCTCACTAAGGCTTTTGACTGTGTCTCACACGAGATACTTCTTCAGAAACTCTCTTACTATAACTTTGATGTTGACAGTGTTGCCTTGGTTGGCTCTTATCTCAGCGATCGTTTTCAGCACGTTTTGTATGGGGGACGATACTCGGAGAGACGAGGGGTTGGACGGGGTGTGCCCCAGGGGTCGGTTTTGGGACCTTTATTGTTTTTAATATACGTAAATGATTTATACAAATTTCAAGAAGAGTCAAATATAATCCTCTTTGCTGACGACATAACTAGTCTGATTAGATATCGACCAAACGACCCTTTAGGGGAGTTGGTTAATGCTGTTGAGACTGACATAGGCAATTGGTTTCTGGCAAATGAACTGAGCTTGAATCAGGCTAAAACTCAGAGCATGAACTTTACATTGCGTTCTGCGCCTATCCATCTTCAGAGCGATGTTCGCGTGAAGTTCCTTGGGGTTCATCTTGATCCTAAATTAACCTGGGAGAGTCATGTTCGAGAACTTGGGTGCTCGCTGTCCAGGGTCATATATCTGATCAGAAGGCTTGCGCAGAGTGTTTCAATCGCCAGTCTGTTGACGGTATATCATGGTTATTTTGTTTCCCGTATGTCGTATGGTATTTTGAACTGGGGACATAGTTCCCATGCAATGAAAATCTTCAAGCTACAGCGGAGATGTTTACGTACAATGTTGGGGCTCGGTTGGCGTGACTGCTGTAAAAAGTATTTTGTTGAACATGGACTACTTACTTTGCCTTCCTTGTACATCTTAAACTGTCTTGGCTACATTCGAACCAATGCCTCGCATTTCACTCTACACTCTGATATGCATAATTATGGTACGCGAAATCGAAATGACATATTGCCTGAATTTCACCGCCTTTTGAGGACTAGGAAAGGTTCTGACTATTATTGTGTCAAATTTTATAATAAGCTGTCGTCTCACATAAAGAACCTTGGTGAAGTCCAATTTACCAAATGTATTAAATCATTTTTGATATCTCAAGCTTTTTATACCTTTGAGAACTATTTCAGAAGCGATATTGTAAGATTTTTTTAGATTTTAGTTTGTTTTATGTTGTTGCTATTTTAATTTGTTTGTAAGCCTTTCTTTGTTGCTGTAACTTGGATTGTTTAATTTTTGTTCTTTTATGACGTACTATACATGTTATGTAACATAAGATGGTGAAGAAATATATCTATCTATCTATATAAATAGGTAGGTACCCACTAATTAATAACCGTATATATATTTTTTTAATTTGTTCACTACTTTTTTAGATTTTAAAACTTAAATTAAATATGTAGGTAACTAAATAGAAAGACTAATTTGTATTCAAAATATCAAAAATCAAAACTTTAAGCTTCCCGAAAAGTAAATAAAAATAATATTAATACAGGTATAGCACAACTGTGACAGCACTAGAAATTTGCGACGGTGTGATAGAGATAGATATAATCAAAATATTAATCGACATATAGGTACAAAACACTCGCCAAGCGTTGTCATATAACCTTATTTTACATTAAATCTCTGCTGCATCTATATGAAGCGTGCTTCTTATAGTGTTTTTTTAATGGCAAGATTCGTATGCTATGCTTAGTACAATTAAACGCTTGCAACTATGTTTAGACGAAGAGGGATAGGTGGTTGTATAGTGGGTACATGCCAGATGGCAGTGTTGCCCATTGTTGCTGAATTATAGATGAAAATGCTTTGAGGCACGCTTCATCTGCATAAGAACGTGTATGATAAATAAATAGACTATTGTCATAGGACACAAGCACTGGCAAGGGTATCAACTGTCGCAGATAGGGAAGAGAGAGAGCCCGAAATAAATAATGTTTTACTATTATTCTACTTCTTCCTGGTCGGGAGCTCGACTGCGAGCATCGTGATCATGGGCTATCTTTTGTAATGGCTTTCCATTGTTGTCGATCTTCGGCCAATTTGAATGTTTGTGTTAAGTTTTCCTCTGTAATATTCGTTATGAGGTCTGTATATCTTGTTGGGGATCTTCCTCGGGATCTTTTGCCATTTACCCAACCCTCCAAAGTGAGTCTTTCTAATCCTTTCCTCCTCACTACATGGCCAAAAAATTTGGCAATTTTTTTTACTACTATTGTGCGTAGTCTCTTCCTTATTTTTAGTTGATTCAGAATGGATTGATTGGTCCTCTTTTCGGTCCACGACACTCTCAGCATTCTACGCCAACAGAACATTTCGAAAGCGTCTATTTTATTCTTATCCGACTGTTTCAGTGTCCAGCATTCTGACCCGTAGAGAAAAATGGAGAAGATCAGGCTTCTGACCAACCTCATTTTGGTGTTAATTGAGATGTCGTGGCTTTTCCAGATGTTTGAAAGTTTTACCATTGCTTCCTTTGCCACTGCACTTCTGCGTTTTATTTCATCACTAGAGCCACCATCATTAGATATTAAGGAGCCCAGGTAGACAAATTTGTGGACCGTTTCTATATGATTCATACTTTTTGTCTCAGGTTGATTGTTATTTACTCTGTCTACAATCATAATTTTGGTCTTGTTTTTATTGATACTCATTACTAAACCGTTCCAATCGTTTCAAAAGTTCAGTGAGCTCCTCCTTCGATGCTGCAATCAGGGTAGTGTCATCGGCATATCGAAGGTTACTGATTTTGTTGCCTCCCATAGTTATACCTCCATTCCAGTCTTCTAAGGCTCTTCTCATGATCCATTCCCCGTAAATGTTGAATAGAAGGGGACTTAGAATGCAACCCTGTCTGACACCTTTTTCCACACGAAAGGGGTCTGTTAGATCATTTTCGACTCTGACATATGCTATATTATTGTCGTAGAGATTTTTAATAAGTGATGTTAGGTGATGCGGTATTCCCATCTCCGCAAGAATCTGCCATAGAGTTTGCCATCGGACGCAATCAAAAGACTTAGTATAATCTATAAAACACATGTAGGTGGTCACATTGAACTCTCTCGACTTCTCGATTATCTGCCTTACGTTCAGTATTTGTTCTCTAGTTCCACTACTACTACTGGTTTTACTATTATTACACGAATAAAAAAAAGGGAAATACCTATAGGTATGTAAATTAAGTATGTTAAATAGGTGTATACGATAAAGTCTGCTTCAGATGAAGACGAAATTCAAAATTACAGTTGTATGGTAAAGCAGCAGTTTGAGGCCACTCGGTTTCCTTCAAAAAGTACAAACCACGTATTAAAATCAATTTCGTTTTTGTCTTCGTTATTGTAAGTACGTGTGGCTAAATCTGCAACATTTAATTTAGAAAGTACCCAAAACCAATCTGAGGTGTTTGTTGTCTCTTGTATTTCACCAGCACGATGTCCTTCAAATTGTCCCAATTTTCCTCCGTCTCCTTTTATCCAATATAAAACTGTAGTTGAGTCTGTACAAAAATAAGTACGCGTGATATCAATATCTAATTCTTCTTTAAATGTTTTTGAAAGTCTGCTTCCCATCAACGCTGCCTGAAGTTCCAATCGAGGAATCGACAGTGGTTTCGTAGGAGCTACCCTGGCTTTTGCACCATCAATAGTGATTCTACTTGATTTTCGTTAATTATTCTTAAATAACATACTGAGGCAAAGGCTTGTTTACTACTATCACAAAATGTATGTAGTTCGATACGATTGGAATTTGGAATAAGCAGTGAATAACATCTCGGTATTTTTAGATTGTCAATATTTTGTAATTCTTTTTTCCAATGTAACCATTTTCTGTAAATTTCTTTGTCTATAATAGTACTGCAGTTTGTTTAACATACCAGTTAACTAAGTTGAAGAAAATGCAACATATTCACTCGAATTTAGATGTATTTAATTTATTTCAAATATGTGGACAATACAATCACGTTATTAGTAGGACATCTAACACATTTAATACTATGTATACTCTAAATTACCATCGATGAAACCAAAGAAATTTAGAAGACTACAGAGAAGTTTTATAATTTTTGAAATTTTAAATTACACAAAATATCTAAAATAAATATTCAAAATAATTTCCGTTCACTTCTAAACATTTTAGTACCCTTTTATGAACCTCGTGAGTTGTAGCAAGCCGAATTTCGTCGTTGTCCAAATTTTAAAATTCACGACTCACCCTTTGTTTTATACACATTATTTTTTATTCTACCCCAAACCAAAATTCCATGGGAGTGAAGGCGGGGGACCTAGCAGGCCAATTCCACGGACCTAAACGGCGAATCCAACGATCTTCAAACATAATATTCAGTTCATTACTCACTTCTGCGGTACAATGCGGTGGGGTTCAATCCAATTGCTACCAGCAAGTGCCATATTGGTTTAAAGGCAAATCTTCTAAAAAAATCCCTATATGTTTTATATTCGGTGATTATAGTTTGACCTTCGGAATTTTCCATAACTATGTTTGCTGTTACTGGAGGGACTTGAAATCCTTATATTTTTACTAGGTGTAAAGTACAAAATTCGAGTGTCACCGACATAATTTTTTAAAATAAAACTCAGATATTTTGCTAGATCAGGGGTTTCCAAACTTTGAAGCCTTAGGACCATCATGATTTTTTCATTATGTTCCAAGTTTCAAAACAGTTTTAAGTTTTCTGTTCTTAATTATATTTCTAGAATTCTAGACTAATCGCAAAGTGCGCGACCTAAGCAAATATACGCTTTATTACATTTCAATTACTATCGTGTATTGTGACATCTAGCGGCGAATATCTATGAAATGGGCTTGTTTAACAAAACAAGACTTATAATGCTTAAATGAAAGTCGAATCTCCACAAAATAAATTTAATAGAAACTATCGGCCATACATGTTTCGGGACTAGACCAGTCCCATCATCAGTGGCATGTCAACAATCGAACAAACACAACACTAAGACGTACAATGTTTCATTATATTTCTATTGAAGCCATTTTCTGGAAAAATATTTGAATTATAAAAAATTTTTTCAATTAAAATTAGTTACATATTTGGTCTAATTTTTTATAATAATTTTCTTTTATATATCATACTTTTTCTTTGTTTTTTAATAAAGTTAAAACTATGTAACTACATAGTTACATAGTTTTAACTTTGAATTGAAAAAATTTTTTATAATTCAAATATTTTTCCAGAAAATGGCTTCAATAGAAATATAATGAAACATTGTACGTCTTAGTGTTGTGTTTGTTCGATTGTTGACATGCCACTGATGATGGGACTGGTCTAGTCCCGAAACATGTATGGCCGATAGTTTCTATTAAATTTATTTTGTGGAGATTCGACTTTCATTTAAGCATTAAAATTACAACTCCACTTAAGAATGGACTATTTTTTCAAATTAAACAAGACTTATATTCCGAGAGTTTGTTTGTCAACCACTATACTTTCAAATGGGCTTTCAAATATAGGCGACCCCACTTAAGGGAGTATCGGCGCGTCTATGTGTTGGTAGTTGCTTTATGGGGTCAGTGACCTCCCAGGCAGCCGATATAGGAACTGTTGTTCACTCGGCGTACTACCAACGAAAACTAGATGTCGCCAAACACATCCTTTTAGAATATATATAATTAAATATTTTGGAATTTCCGCGTTGGTTCGAGAAAGTCTGGTTCTGGCGAGTTTATTCAGATCATTTCGAGATTGCAGTAATTGCATATAAAAAGGATAGCGGAGCAACCACGAGCCACGAGTCAGTTTGCGTAGGAAAGGCGAAGGAAGCGAAACTGTCTATTGTGAAATAAAGTAACACCTCTGCAATCGAAACTTTGAGTGCTTTACAGATCAATTTTGATATTGATTTCTCAGACTTTGATATAATTGCGAATGAAATTAAGCTTTTTAAAAATCCTTTTGATTCTGACATTGAAACCCTGGCTCCGCAAGTCCAAATGGAAATTATTGAAATACAGTGAAGTGATATAAAAGTTTATTAATAACTTCCAAAAATAATCGATTGTTATTAAATTTTACATTTTTTTCAGTGTTTGATGCTACTGGCAAAATGCCCAGTGGTATACTTTATGGTTCCTCACACGATTTGGGGAATTTTGATGAATGTATAGAATTGCGTATTCCTTATGGTTATGACGATGAATTTTTTGGTAAATATTGCATGGCCAAAATAACCATACAACCACCTAAATCTGCGTTGTTGATAAATAGAACTGGAAATTATTATGAGGCGAACAATTACGAGAAATATTATAACGAAAGTGTTTGGGAAACTTTAGCTGTAAGTATAAATTTACTAGCATTCAACGGCTTAATATAATCCTAAATATGTGAAGTGAGATCCGCTACGTTATACCCCGTTCTGATATATCAAAGTTGTCACCACTCTTAACTGGCGCCATTCTGAAAATAATTCAGATGTGTCGACAATGCAACACTCGATTGGTTGCCACATAGACCAACCCAACAACACTTGGCAGATTTACCTTCCCTGCAAGAAGTTGATAAAGCTATTCGACAACTTATAAATAACAACAAAAAACATAACTTCGGGGGTTCCACAAGGATCACACCTTGGACCTCTACTTTTTTCAATATTCATAAACGACATCAAAAGCTGTTTCGAATTTTCTCAATTTAGCATGTATGCCGACGACCTGAAGATCAAAATGAACATTACCCGTATGCATGATTGTTTATTATTAAATAATGACTTACAAAAATTGGAAAATTATTGCAATCTAAATAAGATAAGTTTAAATATAGATAAATGTTGCAAGATTACGTTTACAAGGAATGTTCATAAGATAGATTTTAATTATAACTTAAATGGCAATGTGTTGAAGTCTGTAGAATCTGTGAAGGACCTGGGTGTGATCATGGACTGCAAATAGATCTTTGAGGAACATGTTGAGAGTATCGTCGCTAAGGCTAATAGAAACTTGGGCTTCATATATCGTAGCACAAGGGGCTTTAGAACTGAGAAATCACTAATCTGTTTATATTCTTCTATAGTAAGAAGTCACTTGGAATTTGCTTCGGTGGTTTGGAATCCAACTTATTTTAACTATGTAAATAGATTGGAAAGAGTCCAAAGTAAATTTATAAAGCATTTGAATTTTAGGTTTCATGCTGAGCGTATTCCAAACACATACGAAAATAAATTAGCCTTATACAAAATTGATAAATTGGTCAACAGACGGCTTCTTGCTTATATTATTTTTCTAAGTAACTGTTTGCAGGGGAATATGTTATTTTATGCTCACCGATTCAATCCGAATTCTTGCATGAACTCTCCTCTGAGAAATATTCAGAATTCATACAATCTATATTTTTCGGATATTGATATTTTTTCTCATAACATCGAAAGAATTAGACGCGCAGGATTGCGGTGCCTTCGATGAGCTTGCAGATTCAGCAAAATATTGTAATGTTACCTACATGCTACATACCTATTCATATTTCACCCAGCAGCTTAATCTTCTTAATGAAGTCGATTATTTTTCTGGGTGAGCTTTTTTTTAGACGCGCTGGTAGAAGGGTTACTTCACCAAATATTGCGAATCTAGTTCTAGCTATACAGCTGGGCAAGAACACAGCCCAAGAAGCAAGGGTACGTCTTTTTTACGTAATTTTTACGTCATGAGATGTGTTGACATTGCATCTTTTCGATGAGATAATATACGTATTTTATACGTCAGAATGTCACAGTCGAATAAACTTCGAAAAAGAACGTATAAATTACGTCGAAGATAGGATTAATGAAACGTTAAAAATGCGTCACTTATATGTCATTAACACGTTATATTAGGTTACGATTTTGGAAACATAATCAAATTATTACATCCTCTAATATAAACTATAATCAATGTAAAGCTTTATACTGACACTTTTTCTTATTACAAAAAGTACTACAAATTTACATTGACTTTTCTATACATACATATATATATATTTTTATTTAAGAATTATCTAGAATTCTTTACACCAATACTCAACTCAAAAAACAAGTAGGTATAATCGAATAAAGCTTTATTGGTGAAAACAGTTGTATTCAAACAATTAATAATAATAATAATAATAATAATAAAGTGATTTATTGTGTATAATAATTTACAAAAATTATTACAACAAAGGGCATGAGATTTGGCTGTAAAGCCACTCTTACACTCAGCCCAATAGGAAAAAAAAACAATAATAAGTAGCATTAACCACTAAATCCAGCTTCAGATTACAAAGTAATAAAAATAGATTGGTTCTTAATTAGAAAAAAAAAAAGAAATTTCACATTTATAACAACTTAAAACTACTCCGAAGAAATACATAAATAAATACATAATGCACAGGCATAATGTAATATGTTATGACAGCATTAATCTTTGCCTAAGCTGTCTCTTATTATATTCTAGTAATTATAAAAATGGTTAGGTAATTATTATTTTACTATAACAAATAGCGTTAAAAAGTAAACAAATCGATTAAGTCAAAAAAAAAACTAAAAACCCTATTCTAGAGACATTCTTTTAGGTGCATTTTTTAGCCAAACCTTCATTCCACTTTCGATTGACACATCAGTGGCTTCTTTACAAGATTGTTAACGGCTTCTAGAATAATAAATAAATATTAGAATTTCTGCATAATTAAGATTATTTATATCCCAATAAACGTCTTTACCCTTTTCTAAAATATCAATAATTAAACTTTCAGAAATCTAGTCAAAATTGCAGCAGTATTTTAATCGAGCTCGTGACATGCAAGTTAATTTTCTTCTAATTCCTCTAGAAATCGGTGTTTCCTATCGAAAGTGTCCAATTTGGACCACCCTGTACGTACACCTTTCGGTCAATTGAATCCGAAAATGTAGGTATTTATGTTCAGTTACATCTAACTTACAAAGCTTGAAATATATTGATATATAGCTATGTAAAAAAATTCTCCTCATTAACACAGGAACTTTTATTCCTGAACAAGATCCTGTCTATTCAACCGACAAAATGGTGAATATTTTGCGGAGACCTGTCTTGGACCAAAAAATTCAAAATAAAGTATTTATTCAAAAACAATTGAAGATAGGTATAAGGAAGTATAAAAAATTCCACTCCAAAATTGATGGGGAATCCAAAAATCTAATAATATATAACAACATTGAAATAACAAAGTTTGTATCAGCTTCCGGTATAACCGGAAGTCGTACAAATATGACAATATTATAGACTGATTTATTGGGTTGACCTGAGTAATCAGTTATATTGTCAAAACAATGGTATGGTTATTTTTCCGAAAACTTCTAAGATGCCATCGACCAGCAATCACTTTGTATATATCAAGTGTTTTCTTGCCAATATTAGCGTGAAAATGGGCAGACAGATACAAATGGACATTGCAAATAATATAGTGACTTCAGCTTCACAAGTGTACAGGGTGTAGCAAAGTGATTATAGTTTGTATTGCTGAGGCGCAAAGCACAATATACGAGGTGAGATCGTAAAAGTATCATAAACCATTAGTGGGTGTCTTTTTCCTGTTGGTTCAAATTACTACCCAATTTAACTAAAAACATTCCATGTAGGTAAGGTATCTTCTGTTATTACAAAAATGATTTTATTTATTTATTTATTTTTTGTATCAAATTATCAGGAACTACCTTGTGTTTGTCGGACTTTTGAACAACAATAACATGTAAAACCAATTCAACCAGTGTAAATAAATATCAACTACAGTAGCAGCCAACTATAACCGCCCAAACCCACTCCTGTGGATGGTCTCTTCGAATTGTATTGCCTCATTTTTCTTTTATTACCTATTCACAATTGTTGGGTCTCTCGGTTACATAGGTTGGACCTCAAAAATAAAGATTATAGTTTCTTCTATTTCATCCTTCAAATCTCAACCTCAAAATCATTTATTTATCTCCCGCCCTTGTGCGTTGCCCAAAGAATTTGAGAAAAAAAATCGGAAAAAACAGTTTATAGTCTCATTTTCTTCTCTCCTTTGTTTTATAGTGAAAATCTAATCAAACGTATAGTGTAATGTAATCAAATCTCTAATTACGTATACATTTACCACAATAATTATAATAATGGATGACAAGAATTTATTTATAATATATTATTATTTATAAAATAATGCAAACTAATCATTCAGAATTATATAAAATGAGCGAATTACGGATAGTTACTGAAGGGTGAAATGTTTGGTAAATTATATAATAATAAAATAATTTGTTATTTGTTATTTTCGGTCACCTTGGCATAGACCTACAAGAGTTCTTGGTTAAATTTGTTTACAAATTGTGGTTTTTGAATAAAGAAGATAACAATAGAAATTTGTTTTATCAAGGGCACCAACAACATATAATTTACATCTGCTGTCGAATTTCTGAAGAGCTATCTGTGTGACTGGGAGCAATCATTTCCTGCGGTGTTCCTCAGGGCTCTGTTCTGGGGCGCATACTGTATGCAATACTTCTTACAGTTTCACTACATCTCAACTTCATTATTACGCAAACGATTCGCAGCCTTATTACGCACTTTTACCTTCAGAATTCAATAAATACTGATCTGAACAACTTCATCCGTACAGCTCTGAACATCATGTGAAGATCAATTCCTAGAAGTGCTGTCTACTTGTGTTCGGAAAGGATAAGGAGATGGTTGCTTCTAGAATTCGGATTAGTGTGAATTGTCATTATGAGAAAAGAACGTCCGCAAGAAATCTGGGCATTATTTTGGATACAAATTTGCGATTCAAGGAATATATTCATAGAGGTTACCTCGCACTTAAATCTTTGTATCCTCATCGTAGTATACTCTCAGAAAAGGTTAAAATCAAATTGTGCGATACTTTGGTAACGACATTTTGGTTGAAATAGTATTTAATTAAATTTAATTTTTGAAATCTTAACGCATCTTATGATGCGAAAGAAGCAACGTAAGAAATTCTCCTCTAAATCACTACAATGTTAGTGATTTAGACTTTTGTATATTTTTATATCAAATTTGAAAACGATTTAAAAAAACAATTTTTCCACAATGTGGTAAGTTGTTTGTTCTCTTTATCAAGAAATTTATTTATAATAACTTAATACTATTTTCTTATTTGTACGGTTTTTCTGAAATAAAAACAAGTTTGTATAATATATTATAGATTGGGTTGACCTGAGAAATAAATTAAATTTTCAAAGCAATGGTATGGTTACGTTTCGCAAAACTTCTACGGTACCATAGACCATCAATCAATCACCCTGTATATATCCCACGGGTCTAATTTGATACGTTTAATTTTAGACATATTCGACAGATAAAACAAAAGGACCACGAAATATCCTATTTCTGGCTTTTTGTTTACCATCATCCTGCTCTAATACCGACCTGGATGATGTACTGCAAGAGTATATTCAAATCCACAACAGCCAGAATGAGTTTCAATTAGGAGTTGAGATTAATGAGAAGAGTTGCCAAATCAACGATGAAGTAAATTTAAGAGTTGAAGATATAATTTTTATGTAAGTTTTATATTTAATCTCAACCTTATCTTAAGTTTGCAGAGTTCTAACACTGTCACATCCTTGCGTCCATAAAGGTAATGTCAGAGCTATTACCTAAATAAATTTAATAGAGTACAAGTACAATTACAAGTACTTAATACAAGTACAATATACAGTGAGCATGAGAAGGTTGGAACATATTCAATAAAATCTGTTTGGGACAAGGAAAAAAAATCAATCGGACACGTAAACCTTATGTTTGTAATGCGCAAATTTTAACTTCATCGGTGACCCAAATTATGACGTGATCGTATTGTTTTTTAACCCATTAACGCCCAAGTTATTTTTTTTTAATATTTTTATAAAAATTATATATTATATAATTCTTATAAACCTTTAAAATACATTGGTATCGACCAAATTCAAAAAAACCCTTTAGTTTTTTCAAAAAGGGCTGTCCTATAAATAGGACGCTGGGAGGATATGCGACAAACAAAACTGCATTTGATTTTTTATTTATTTATTGAAAACTAACCTAGTAAAAGTAATTATCAACTTATACAAGTGTGTAAAAGGGCTGCGTGAAAAAAAAAAAAAAAGCACTGCATCAAAAATACTAGGGTTTATGGTGATATTTTGCAAAACATTTGGTACATAAAGTAACATTGCACTTGCTGCAAAATGTCAGTGTGAGCAATTTAAATATTGGCATCGACGTTGCTTTTCGCGTTTTTCGAGAAAATGACCTCGTTCATCATACCTAACATGGTCAGACACTGTTGGTCTAGCAGATGAAGGAAAACTAAGTGGTCTACCTTGTATAATTCGTTTGCAGTGTCCGATTTTTAGATATTCTACTGCAATTGATCTTCTAAAATCTTTTTTAGAAATTGATTTTTTACCGTGGATGGCCCAGTACAACAGAAACGCATTTACAACAGCCATATCAATGATCCTCACGGAAATACTGTGTTTCTCTAAAAGCCAATCGTCCCTTTTAGACGTGGAAGGGCCACTTGCTTTAAAACTTTCCGCAACACCTCTATCAAGCCAGGTCGCTAAAGGTACATCCCATTCGTCATCGTCATAATTTTCATCCTGTTCGATCTTGTTGAAGTCATCGTCATTATATATTATGTCAATATCAGTACCCCCAGGAATGTCTGTTACAACAGGCACGCCAAGATCTGCATCATCAAACTCCTCCTCATCAGTCAGATCATCAACCTCTGGAGGTAGGGCAAGAATGTCCGCGTCAATCTGTTCGGAAAATCAATATTCCATGGGTTCTTCCAATGTTTTAAATGTTTGCTTACTCATGATTACCGCTGTACTACCAAATCTGAAATCAAAATTTGCATCTGCAAATATTCACGGCTACGCCCAGCGTCATATTTACCAATATTTAGAGATAAGAATTCAACTTGTAAACAAAAACTAAACAAAATTAATAGTTTACATAATAAAGTTGGTATAAAGGCTTGCTAAAACAATAATAAGATTTTATTTACTTGGTTTGGTTTACACAAAATCACTAAAAAGAGATGAGGGTTCACACGAGTCAAAATACGTAATGTTTACCAGTCAACAAGTGAACGACAAGTAGGTACTAAATTTTGAACTAAAATCGAACGTACACGATGTTACTGGGTTTATGTTTAGATGTCCTGTTCCATATGTTAATAGCATATTGTTGAAGTTGCACCACTTCTTAAGATGGTAATCTTAAACACATTGTCATATAAATAGGACGCTGAGCGTTAATGGGTTAATTTTTTGAAAAAATATTTTAGAGATATACAACCTCATACAAATTCACCTTTATTTTTATTGCTTAGCTTAATAAATCACACATTTTTCTAAGAGGCTTGGAAATAAAATGAAAAACGATTTTAAAGCACTTTTTATTCATTTTTCCTTACAGTTTTTACAAAAAAATGTGGTATATCTGAAAGACCACGAAGCAATAGATCAACAAATTTTATTTTTCTTCTGCTTGATACCAACGTTTTCCCAAAGGAACGTATGGCTTAAAATTGTTAGCTACTTGCT
This sequence comes from Apoderus coryli, assembly GCA_911728435.2. NCBI lineage: Eukaryota > Metazoa > Arthropoda > Insecta > Coleoptera > Attelabidae > Apoderus > Apoderus coryli. The sequence goes on along the minus strand of OU452213.1, from coordinate 5,090,070 downwards.
GTTCGCTATTTGACCGACCATTTTTCAAGTCAATTCCACAATTTTCGTTTGATCTTGGTCGAAACATTATAAATGCAGTAACAACTATACTGACATCAACAAAGTACCAAAATATACGTGGCCACCATTTCCGATAATTTATTAATTTATCTACAAATCCCATATTTTGGTTATAATTTTTTCATAACGTAGGACATGGAGTATTCTCTCTCTCTTCTTGCGTTTTCCTAGATAAACTATTCTTTTGTCCATGACATACCATCGTCAGTCATCCGCCAGTCAAACTGACCCCGTTTCAGCTGCTTGTCAGGTTGAGAATCTTGTGGAATTTTACTGTTTTAATTTTATGTGATTCGGACTGAATAACTTTCTGTTTCAGATTATTCATAATATTGTCCATACTCGTGGTGATATTCGCCTCATTGTACGATTGGATGACAAAGAAAGATAACTATAAACAATACCAATTCGAAGGTAATTACCGGAGGGTGCTCTGAAAATTGTTGCAATCGAATATTAGCAGTTTTTAAATATTTGTTTTTGAAAAATATTACGCCTATGCAAATCAAAGACGAATACAAGCGGTTTGGACCGCTTAATTTCTTCGTGACTGTACCAGATTCGGTGACAAAAAAACTTTCGGGACGTCCAAGAACTGCAAGCACTGACGATAATAAAATTGAGCTGTATAAACGCCGAATTAAAGTGTGAGGAATAGCAGTGCTCACGAGAATGTCGAAGGAGCGTGTTTTTCACGTACGATTTCGGCATCAGAAGGCAGTTCGCGCATTTGGTGCGGAGTTCACTTATTTTTAAGTAAAAATGAATCGACTGAACAGGCGTAAGATATTAAAATTTTGGCGGATTTGTAAATGAAAAGTATCAAGAATAGTAAGGATAATTTACCAATGGGATCAGTAATTTCCGTAGTGTTCGAGATGCTTATACTATTTTTGTATAATCGGCAAATACAACCACATTTACTAAGAAAAAATCCCTAAAATAAATAGTTGTTTATTATACAAGGCAAAAAAGTAACAGTTTTTAGCTCGAGGTGGTTGTGAAATTTTTAATGGAACCACAAGATAAAACAGTTTGTTCAGTTGGTTGCAAAGAGGTTAGAGTTTGTAGTAGCGCATTCAAAATATCACGAATCGTGATTCTTCTACCACCTCAGAGAAAATGTTCTCATTCTATGTGAGAAAAACGGAACGGTCTGGCAAAAAAAACCGTATGGTTGTAAAAATTCATCACTAAAACAGTCCCGACAAAAGCGAAAAGTTCAAAAAAGGAAACCCCTTACAGAAATACACTACGTTTATTAGAGGAAAGTCGCCTAATATAAAGTAGAAACCAGAAATAAAAATTAGGTAGGTACTTACCTAAAAATCCATCTTAATTTATGTAAATAATGATTCTCTAATATATACATACAAACCCTCGTACAAAAGACACTTCCACCACTTAGTTAGGTAACTTGCGGGATTTCCCAGCCGTCTTGTAGTAGTCTTATCTATGACAAAAGTCATTGAGGGTTGTTAAAAAAAATAAAAAAAAAATCCAAAAAAAAATTAAAAAAAAAAATCAAGAAAAAAAATTCAAAAAAAAAAAATTAAAAAAAAAATCACAAAAAAAATAAAACAAAAAAAAATAAATAAAAGCATTGCCAGAGCTGGGATTCGAACCCCTAACTTTTCGCATGCGAAGCGAATGTTCTACCAATGACGCCACAGAAACCTTATAACAAATATTGTATTTTAATTTTAATAATATATACCTAAAAATACTGTAAAACTTAAAAAAAAATATACAAAAAACTTCAAATTAAAATTTTCCTGAAACATTTTTTAACCACCCTGTGCAATAATTTCATAAACCAAACTAAAAAACTGAAACTGGGTACTCCGTCTGTCCCACAAGTAAGGAGACTTATAGCACAGTCACCGTCAGTGATGGTACCAGGAACCCTAGAGCAGTACGTTTGTTGTTCACAAACAACTAAAACCATATAGGTAAAGACGAATTAGAGAGCAATATAGGAATAAGAACGTCGGCCGTTACTCGAAAGCTTTGTGATTCCAAACCATGTCAGCGGAAAAACATTAAACTTGCCCCACAAAAAAGCCGTCAGTGACCAAAGGAAAACCAAATAAACGCAAATCACTTCCTTCTGAAGAAGAGATATGGACCCTGAACTGGACTATCAAGATTAAGATGACATGGTAGAAAAGTTTGACGAAGATGCGGTTTGTTTTTTTTTTGCGCAAATCCATATTCCGAAGATGTCAGAGCCGAAGAATGGATGATGTGTCAAGGCTGTTTCAAATGGACTCAAGTTGAATGTGCTGGTTGTAAAAAAACCGTTATATTTGTGACTTTTGAACTTATAAATAGTTTTGTTTCGTGTTGTTCTTAGATAAATAAATTTAGTTTTTGTATTTGATTTTTATATTTTGTAACCTGTTTTATTTTTATTTTATTCGAAAGTGTCTAATGAAACGCAAAATTCGTTTATTTATTATAGTGTTTTTAAAAAATGTATACAATATTAGGCGACTTTCCTCTACTTGAGACAATCTCACACAAACCCGATACATCTGCAGACAATTATTGTTTTTCGCCAAATTAAGCCCCTAGCTTATATACCCCAAGCTGTAACTAAGGATTAGGACGAAGAACCTGGAAGAGTAAACAATTATTTCGCTGACAAAGACCACAAATGCTATTCCGACAGGTAGCTTAGGTGAGAACATCGTGTGCTGGTTTGTAAGCCAAATTATGTGAAAATATAAAAGAAATATTGGACAATTTTCAGACCACCTTCATACTATACAGTGAAATGTTTACTTGAATAATTATAACTAATTAAAACACATTTTTTTAGGCAAAGTTCATGGAACTGCAATATCCTTCTCTCTGTTAGCAAATTATGGTAAACTAGTCTCGAAATCGAACAATACCGATGGACTAGATTGTTTGGCTGGTATGAGAGTATATTCAATGTTCCTAATTATTGTGCTACACAGGATTATGTTCTTTTTCGGATCACCTTTAGTTAATCCCAAATATGTAGAACAGGTAAGTTGGACCATTTCAGATATCCCAGACGGATTCATTTTGTCTTGGAAAAAAGGAGTCTAAATTTGTTCCTTTTTTACAGATGTATACGAAATTTGAAACAACACTTTTACTGAACGGACCCATTTTAGTAGAAACCTTTTTTACATTATCTGGATTTCTAGCTACCTACCTGATATTGGGTATCCTTAAAAAATCTAAATCATCAAATTTACTCGGTTTTTACATCCATAGATATATAAGGTCAGTATAGTAATTTTCAAAATGTGTACGTCCGTTGCATGTTAAGGATTTAACGCTAGTTCTAACGATATTAAGGACCTGATAAGATAAAAATTCTTCACCTTGTACGAAGAGCGAGTATCTGCATTAGATGCTCTGAAGCAACGGCTCGTTGATTGTGTAAACCAAATAAACCGTAGCCTTACAAGGCTTTCGAGAATCCTGTTTAAAATGGGTATTTTAGACCCACGTTTCAAATATACAAATGTTAATTGCTACTTTCTGGTGGAAAGAGAGTCAAGAGAGGGAAGAAAATTTGTAAACTTGGGTTTATACTTTTCCACACCTGTCACTAACACATTTTCGTTGGATGTTTTATATTTTGTTTTATACTTCATGAAAACTTCAGGATGAGTCCCTCGTACGCAGTAATTCTAGCCTTTTACTGTACTGTATTTGTCAAGCTTGGATCTGGACCGTTCTGGCGTGAAAGAGTTGAACTGGAACAAGAAAGATGTAGAGCTAGCTGGTGGGCCAATTTGCTTTATATAAATAATTACGTCAATACCGATAAAATAGTAAGTATTTTAGCATCATTTCTAAATTGTTGTTACAGTTATTTAATTTTAGTGTATGTTCCAATCCTGGTACATGACATGCGACATGAATTTCTATCTCTTCGCTCCAGTGATCTCGTGGCTTTTGTACAAACATCCGAAATTTGGAATAGCAGTTACACTATCGTTACTGATTGGTTCGATACTTACCGTATTTGCAATAGTATACGCTAATAACTTGGATGCAATATTTAAACTTTACATCAAGTAAGCATAAATAAAATTATAATGTTTTTGGGCATTCCAATATTTTATAATGTCACTATATCCTTTGTATCTCAAAAAAGCAACAACAGTTTGCGAAAACTGCGACGCTCTATCCCTCCTAAATCAGAAATACACACACCGGCTAAATTAGCCGAACGGTCCAAATTTACTCTAAGTTTAACATCCATTTTCCTGTAACATATTGAGATTATTTCACCAGTCACCCATAAATTTGATAATGTAATGTATACCGCTCCGCAATATTAACCGGGCAAAGAAAATTTTGTTCAAAATAAATCCTAAATAACTTTTTTAGTATTGCATCAATTTTGACAATTTTTTTTCGAGTTTTAGGCAGCTTTATTATCATCATTTTTTCATATCGAAACTTTCAAAATTTCGAACGAATTTGTTGTTATACAGGGATGAACAAAAAGTTACATTTTACTCTAAAATTTTCAACACCCTGTAGAAAAAACTCACCACCGAATTATGATCTTTTTTGCAACATTTTGAAGCCCCATCTTTTCTTAACAACTTGTTTTTTGATTCATACCGGCATCTTACTACGTTAAATAAGATAAAGAAAGAATTTGGCCTACCGCGATTTGCTGTAGCGGTGCGTAGTAAAAATTTGTCCGGCTAGCTTAACTTCGGGTTCGTGGTTCAAAACCAAAACTAAACTAGTAATTAGCGCCACTGGCTTCCGCGGTTAAAGCAAGAACCCCACTGATAAAATAGTGCACCCCAAATCACAACTAGTCCCTAATATCCCTAATGATTTATGAAACTTAAAATATATTTATTAATGTTTAACGTTTACATCTTTCTCATAATGTAACAGAACCGCATATTTTCATGATAGTACTATTCAGCAAATTTTGTAAAATATATATTACCAAATAAATAAAATATTTATGTGGAAAACCTGTTCGATGCTATTAGTTGTCGATAACCTCGGACTGGATCAGGATCTTGGTCTAATTCAGCATATTATGTCCAGCATTATACTATAATATTCAACATCATACCACCCAAATCATATAGCCATAAACCAATGATTGATTGAGCAATCACCAAGTAGCCCACAGGGGTTCACAACAAAATCGATAATTATTGTATACAACTTGGTGGTGGTACGAAAATTTGTCGGTGATACCAACAAAAAGCCATAAAAAGACATTCATCGTTCATAATACGTTGAATGAAATTTAATTTCAATTTAGTTAGATTTCTTTTGTTTTTATTTTATTTTACAATATATTTTCCTTTTTTTTAATCCTGTAAATATTGTATTATAGTTTGACTAGAATCTACTTGTATATATATATTATTCCTTTACCTTAGAGAAAAATTAAGAAAATAGAAAATCGGAAAATTATAAAGAATAATCATTAATAAAATTCAATAGTACTCACATAGATGTCGGTTACAATAATTAAATGACCCTTCTGTCAACAACATAACTAAAGCTTTATTAGAAATAAAACGCAAAAGTTTGGGCTCAAAACAACTAATTTAATAATTAAAACTAATAAAGAAAATGAATAACAACAAGAAATAAATATGTATAAATAAAGAAATAGAATAAAACAATTAAACGATAATGAAAATTTAGAAGAAAATCTTAGTCATTACTTGTACAACTTAAAAATAGGAAATTTCATATAATTACGAATAATTATATTAATTCCTATACGAAACTTTTAATTACTACTGAAAACTGAATTTATGTCAGTTACTAAAATAAACAAATTAATCTTTATAAAATCTTATACATGAAGGCATTTCGATGTTCAAAAGTGAGTCCACACTGTATTTAAAACATGTCATTCTTCGAACAAGAAAACACGGTCCATCTGTTTCTAAAAGTTGAACAAAGAAAAGAGACAAAAATTATATATTTTTGTTATTCATGTACCTACTTGTAGACGTATTTATTGCTTTGGTAACACCTATATCAATAAACGATAAGATAGATAGAAAAGAGACCCTTAAATTTTATGACTAAAAGGAGAGTTTAGGAACATTTGTTAACAATCAACTTAAAATAATATTCACACAAATATTATATCTCCCAAACTAATAGAAAATATCTATAAAATCACCCAACTAGTATACATAATATCAGTGGCGTGGTGAGTTTTTTCTCCAGGGTGTTGAAAAGTTTAGAGTAAAATGTAACTTTTTGTTCACCCCTGTAATTTTGAAGTTTCGATATGAAAAAATGATGACAATAAAACGGCCTAAAAGTCGAAACAAAATTGTCAAAATTGATGCAATACTAAAAAAGTTATTTAGGATTGATTTTGACGAAATTTTCTTTGTTCGGTTAATATTGCGGGGCAGTGTAATTAAAACTTTTGGGAATTTGTTTAGTAAAATTGGAATTTTTGTAGTACGTAGTCCCTTCGGGGGGTGAGTGTCACCCCCAGAATTTAAATACGGCAAGGTCTCTATTCGATATTATTGATAAACCTTTTATTTTTTCTTAAATTAGTCGATTTGTTTTGGAATTAAAAAAAAATGTTCGTTGTGTACCACCCCGGTATTAACTGTGAATTTAAAATTAACTTCCGTTCAAAAACAATTCGAAACAACAGAAAAACTTGATAAATATTTTTTTTAGTGTTTTAAAGGATCCAGTATCTCACAACACATTCAGGGAATTGTACATACCAGGCCACATGAGGGCCAGTTCCTACTTCGTTGGAATATTGACAGGATATATCAAAATGTACATGAAGGAAAATAATACCAAAATTCCTGTCTATATTGTACGTACAGGTAAGTTTTGTTGCTCTGTTTAAGATTGCATCCTCCGATTGCAGCATTTTATGGAATTTTTAATGTTTTTTGACGAAATAACTAAGTACTTTACTTAAATTTTAATTCCGTCGTCATTTTTTCTTTAATTTAACTGACATTCTGCAAAAAGCCAAACTGAGATCATTTGATCTAAAAAAAAATACTGTTGTGGATTACTACAAAGTGTCCCAATTTTTTATTAAAATACTTTTAATTTTATTTCACGCCATTTTCTTAAATTGAACTCTCTGTATATAGTAGTCATTGACCTTTAAAAGGATATGATTACCGTTATCGTTGCAAGTTTTCTTTTAAATTGCAATTGCCTATTTTTTCTGTTAATTAAAAATTACTATGGGATTTCCCCATTGTTTTGTCGTAGTCTTATCTAAATTAATTTTCCAAAGAGGGTTATCCTTTCAAATAAAACAAAAATAAAAAAACTGAAAAACAAAAATAAAAAATAAATAAAAAAAATAAATAAAAAAATAACAAAAAGGAAATCAAATAAATGGGAACAATACACATACACCCTGTATAAAAAATATATGAGCCAATTCTAACTAAAAAGACTGTGAAACTCAAAATAAAAAATATATAAAAAATTTCAAATTTAAATTTTATCTGAATTTTTCCCCCTTCCGTCAACTTTTTAAAAATATTCTTATATGAATCGGGTTAACACTGTTGTTAAGTTCAATTTAAGCTACTTCGGATACAATTTTTAAGCATAAATACATATATTTTGGGAATATTTTTCGCTACATGGGTAACAATAAAATATTTTTTATGATATTTTTAGTCAAGAAGAATATAAGGTGTTTCGCCTTCAGTGTATCCAATGAAAACTTGTTGTAGAAAACGTAATTGTAAGCAAAAAATCCTTATATGTAACATGTATCCGCAAATGCCCCCATAAGGAGGCCAGTTAAATTAAAATGTTTTGGCAATATTTTGAGAATCGCTAAAAATAATGAACGAAAAATACATACCTGTTCTTTTCCAAAAAAACAAAAAAAAAAAACGAACGGTCAATGTTGCTTCTTAGTGTACACGAGGGGGAAGCAGTGAGGTTTAATCACCCTATTTTTTTTGTGTAAAATTTTATTACCTGTGAAAGTTTTCTGTAAAAAAAAAATATAAATTTGTGTATAGGGAGCTATTCGTGCCTCATGGGCACTAGTTTATTCTTTTACTATTGTGTTTTGAAGCAATTAAATTAAAAACAAATTAAAACAACAATACAACTATGTCGACGTTTCGATTTTATTTAAAGTCTTAACAGGACTAGAATTGTGAATTTAATTTTTTTTTTAATTTTATTTATTTATTTCCATAAATTACATAATATAACAAAATTATTAAGTTACTCTATAATGATGTATAAATAAATAAATAATAGGGAGGGAGAATGGTGCCTGCAGGATGTAAAAACTTTGCGAAGTTTGTCCACCTCCTACAGACACTCTAAAAACTCACCACGCACTTTTTAATTACTTCAACTTAATATTTTCAAAATTAGTAACAAAAACTTAAATTATAATTGTAACGAAAATTCCTATTCAAAGATAAACAATAAATATTAAAACAAAATAAAGTAACCAAACTGTATAATGATGATACAGGGAAACAGACACAGAAGCAGCTTTCAACTCATAAACTCAATGTTTTGACCCCTCAACCAACTTGAAAGTTTTGATTTAAAATTTTTTAAATTCGCTTTATTTTTCATCAATTCATCATCAATTGCTGATGAAGACTGGAAATAAAGTCGTAACGGCGACAGAGAGTTATAGTTATTTTAATGGTTTATTGTCCAAAATCCGACGAATTGAAAAAGTTATAGGTATTTCTGAGGACACGAAAATTGGAATGGTAAATTATTCTAAAATTTGGACGAATATTATTTTGCTAATAATAAAAAACACAATACCGGAATCTCACACTATTTCGACCCTTGCATACACCCTCTTCAGGTACAAATTTTTGACTATGAATTGAACGCCAATTACTATTGTCTGAGATAATTTTTTTCTGTGCCTGAAGAGGAAATTGTGTGGTTGTTATTAGCAAAACTTATGAACTCTAATTTAAAAAACAGGATGGATATTGTGCGCACCGATTATGTTTGCATCCTTATACACTGGATTTGTATTCTACTTGTTGGAGGTTCCACCATTGTTTACGGCTCTCTATGCATCACTCTATCACTTTGCCTGGAGTATCTGTATAGCTTGGATGGTTATTGCGATATCTTCAGGATATGGTCGTAAGTTTTTTTTTTATTTATTTATTTTATTTATTTCCATAAATTACATAATATAACAAAATTATTAACTTACTCTAATGATTTATGAATAAATAAATAATAGGGAGGGAGAATGGTGCCTGCAGGATGTAAAAATGTAAATGACCTCTGCCCGATTGTTTTTTTACATGCAGGTTCCCGAATAATCTCTTTTTTCTTATCACGAGTTAAATAACTGTGGTCTGGCGTCCCTAAAAATTTCTTCGAGTTATTAAGTTCGAGAACAGCACTCTTATAAAACAACTGTCTTATGGTCAACACATCAGCTAGTTTAAACAAACTTTCTGTCGGGAATCGAATATCTAAATCAAAGATTATTTTTAATATTCTTTTTTGTACGATTACCAAAGGTTCTAGATTGGCTCTATATGCTCCGCCCCAACCCGCAATTCCATAGGATAATAGAGACTGTACTAAACTATAATAAAGAGAGAAATTTTCTTTTGCTGATTTTTTTTTTTTGTATTTTTAAAGATGTACAAAAACGAACAAATCTTTTTGACCAGAGCTTGAACATGGATATCCCATCTTAGATGCCGATCGAGTATAATACCGAGATACTTAACATGATCAGCCCTGCTCACATCAAAACTCGCCTCTCTCTGCATTAGATTAATGGTGATCTTATTTGTTTCGGTTTGCGTAGCTCCACTATTGGTAAAGGGAACATAAACAGTTTTTTGGAAGTTGATCGTTAAGAAATATTTATCAAACCATCACTATTATCTGAAGCCCCATCTTTACCTTGTCTTCCACCTCTTGCCATGATGCTCCTTCCACGAAAAATACGGTATCATCTGCGAATGACAGTAAACTTCCCGGCACATCAAGACTCAGCAAGTCATTTACATATATATTAAATAGTATCGGACCAATAACGGTACCCTGAGGAATTCCATAAGAACAAGGCAGAGATTTACTTAGTGTATCATTTATCCTCACCATTTGGTTACGGTTATGTAGGTAGCTGGAGAACAAACCTAGACCATGACCTCTGACACCAATTTCCTCTAATTTTGTTAATAATAATTCATGACTGACAGTGTCAAAGGCCTTGGTCAGATGTATAAGGACATCCATACGAGGTCGTCACTGATCTAAAAAAGTATATATTTTTTCGGTTAAAAGAGCTATGGCATCATTAGTGCTTTTACCTTCGGCAAATCCGAATTGTAAGGAAGAAATAATATTATTTTTTATTTCAATCATATGCGATCCCGCTTAAGGGAGTATCGGCGCGTATATGTGTTGGTAGTTGCTTTATGGGGTCAGAGACCTCCCAGGCAGTCGATATAGGAACTGTTGTTCACTCGGCGTACTACCAACAATAAAACTAGATGTCGCCAAACACATCCTTTTACATATTATTTTTTGTCAAATAATTAACTAATCTTTTTTTAAATATTTTTTCGAAAATTTTGCAAACATTGGAGGTTAGACTAATGGGTCTATAATTTTTTACTATAGTTGCGTCTCCTAATTAAACGTTATAAACTCAGTAACTTATTTGAATATCAATTACAGAATAGATGCAATGTGTAAAAACGTAAATTATAAAACACAAATTGACAGAATTGCCACATACCTGGCAACATTGCAAACTAAATTTTTTGATTCCAATAGCTGTATAAGATACTGCAGCAGAAACCCTAAAACGTTTGTATTTTTTTTTCAACCATAATAACGGCTCTAGGTGGGTGTCAAAATATACCGACTCTGTACAGGGTGTCAGATTTACGGGGTTGCTCCCTTATTGTGAAAGTTAGTGGTATGCGGTTTCCGTGTCAGGTTGCTATCACTGATGTTGATCTTTAGCTCTAGCCTTTGGCTTTCTTGACTGACCTGATGTAGTAGACTTTGGAGATCCTGTGCACTATCTTCTAGTATTACGGTATCATCCGCATACCTGATTTAGTAATAGTGATTCCGTTTACTTTGATACCAGAGGATCATGTTTGAAGTTGTCAAATGTCTTTTCGTAATCGATAAAACACGCAAAGACATCCTTTCCCCGATCTTGGCAGTTTTGGATTAATGTCTGAAGACTGAATACTGCGTCTCTAGTTCCGAATACGTTCTTAAATTCGAACTGGCTAGCTCCGCTTACTTCCTCGCATTTTCGGTGTAGAACTCGAAGGAAGAGTTTCAGAAAGTGGTTCATCAAACTAATGAGGCAATAATCTTTACACACGGTTGTGCTATTTGATTTTGGTATTGTGATAAACGTAGAGCGGAGCCAATCCTCGGAGAAGCGTCCCGTAATGTAGATTCTATTGAAGATTCTCACGATCATTTCACGATTTTGTTCATGAATTAAGTGATATCTTTCCGAGTACATATCATCGGGTCCCGGAGCTTTGTTACCTGTCTTTAACTTGATTGCGTATGCGATTTCACTCTTCAATATGATTGGTCCTGACAGATTGGACACTTCTGTAGTGAAGTTCGCCGGTCTGTCATCATTCAAAAGATCAACTGCATATCTTCTCCAGTCTCGCAATAGCTGTTCTGCTTCGGTAACTATTTTATTGTGTTCATTTTTAGTAAAGCTTGTTGGTCTGTTACTATATAGTCCTGCTATTTCTTTGATTTTTTTGTGTAAATGAAAGTTATCTCCAACTCTGTCAAGATTCTCAGCCTCCAAACACTTCTCCTGCAGCCAGTTCTCCTTTGCCACTCTAATTTCATTTCTTATTCTTCTCTGAAGAACTCTATACTCCTTGTGATTCCCCTGAATGTTGCATTGTCTTCAAAAAAATCGTGTGCGTAGTTTTCCCTATACTTCTAACAATCACAACTAACAATCTAGAAGGTTTTTAAAAAGTCAATTGACTGGAATTTAGATATTTTGATTTTCATAACAGTTAATGACGAAACTTTTTCGTTATTCGAACTTTTTTATTTTTAAGTTGTTTGTCTAACAATTTCCTAATATTTTTCAGCTTGGATAGCACCAATCTTAAGTTGGAGACCTGTGGTAGTTTTGAGTAGACTCACATTTTCCGTATACATTAGCCACGGGATTATACAGATATTTACAGCTGGCACAATACGAACTCCTTTATACGCTAGTGCATTTAGCTTGGTAAGTCTAAAATCATTATTTACGTTTGAATATACCAGGTATTAAGAAAAGCAAGTTCTAGTATTTAAATTGAACCCATTTTATCTTTAAGGGCTTTTGGAAACCTGTAAGATAATAATCTTTATTCTAAAACCAGTGGCGTACAGATTTTCCCGCTAGACATAAATAAATACCCGCCTGCACGAACCCCACTGATGTGAATGATTTCGATAACAATTATTCTGTACTTGCAAATAATACCTTTATCCAATGGATTACTTCTTTAATTTAATACATTTATCTACTAAATCCCATTGCAATATCTCAACGGGTTTTTGATTCATGTAAAGTAAGCTATTAAAGATAGATAATTGTACTGATTAATAAAATAATTTTATATCCAAAACGGTAGTGAGTTATAGCGAAAAAGAACAAAAGGTCCCTTTTTAAGGTTTAAGTTACCAGTTTTCGAAAATATCAGAGGCGTGAAACATAATGTCCCACCGCCGCCGGCACGAACGGCACTGATGTACCTACTGTAGACAGCAGTTTTGTACATGTAAATATGACCGTTATCGATACAATGGATGACAGACGAAATACTGGCAATGTTTGAAGAGAGAAGGAAATACAAGAACCAAGGCAGACGATACAAATATATGACGCTGCAAAATACCATAAGAAGAGCAGTAAGAGCGGCAAAAAATAAGTGGCTGAAGGAACAGTGCGAAGAAATGGAACACTTGCAAGAACAGCACGATGAGTATAACCTGCACAATAAAATAAAAGAAACAGCTGGAATGTACAGGAAACGGACTTTCTCTAATATACAAAATGAACAAGGACAAATGGCACAAGATAACGCACAGAGAAAAGCTATTTGGGAACAATATATTAGTAATCTTTTTGCAGATGATAGATCTCAGTTAGAAGATAATCAGGAAGATGACCTGTCTGGACCGTCAATTACAATAGAAGAGATTACTAGGGCAATAAAAAGCTCGAAAGATAAGAAAACGGTTGGACCAGATTTAATGCCTGTTGAACTGCTCAAATTACTAGAGAACGAAAGTATTAAGAGGCTACAAAGACTTTTCAACCAAATTTACAACACAGGAAAATTCCCAACCAAATGGCTTACATCTCTTTTTATTCCACTCCCAAAGAAGAGCAACGCAACAAGATGTGAAGATCACAGATTGATCAGCTTGATGAGCCACACTCTGAAAGTGTTTCTGAAGGTCATTCACTACAGAATTTCCACAAAATGCGAAAGCGCTGTTGGATCCTCTCAATTCGGATTTAGAAGGGGTCTCGGTACAAGAGAGGCACTGGTCGCAACCCAAGTGTTGGTTCAGAACTGTTATGATCAGAGAAAAGATGTAGCGATGTGTTTCATAGATTACGAAAAAGCATTTGATAGAGTGCAACATCACAAACTCGTTCAAATGCTGAGGCGAATTGACATAGATCAAAAGGACATACGCTGTATTGAAAGCTTGTACTGGAACCAATCAGCGGCAGTTAGATCTGACAGCGATGTTACGAAAGCACAGAAAATCCTTAGAGGTGTAAGACAGGGATGTGTCCTCTCCCCACTTCTGTTTAACATTTACTCTGAAAATATCTTCCAGGAAGCTCTCGAAGGACAACAATTAGGCATCAAAGTAAATGGCACATGGATCAACAATATACGGTATGCAGACGACACAGTCCTGATAGCAGACAATATGAATGACCTCCAAAAACTCCTGGACATGGTTGGAATGCACGGCCGACGCATGGGAATCAATATCAACATAAAAAAGACAAAATTCCTAGTAATCAGCCGCAAATTGGATGAGTTCCGGAATGCGGAACTTACATACGATAGTGAAGACATAGAACGAGTTAAAAAGTTTAACTATCTGGGGACTTGGATATGTGAAGACTTGTCTTCAGATGCAGAAATCAGGTACAGGATAGAAAAAGCGAGGAGCTCATGCATGAGATTCAAAAACGTCTTTACGAACTCCGACTTTGACCTCAATCTCAGAATAAGATTCACAAAGTGTTATGTTTGGTCCGTACTGTTGTATGGTATGGAAGGCTGGACAGTGAAGGTTAGCACAATGAATAGGCTAGAAGCATTTGAAATGTGGATCTATCGAAGAATCCTGAAAGTCCCATGGACAGCAAGAAAGACCAACGAGGAAATTTTGAGGACGATAGGAAGAGAACGTGAATTGCTGGACACGATAAAGCGCAGGAAAACAGCGTATCTGGGGCATATGATACGCAACGAAAGGTAACATTTCCTACAATTAATTATAGAAGGAAAAATAGAAGGAAGAAGGGGTGTAGGCAGAAAGAGGATGTCGTGGCTCCGAAACATCAAGCATTGGACAGGAATAGGAACCACAGGAGAATTAATTCACACCACCAGAGATAAGAAAAAATGGTCAGAAGTGATCGCAAACATCCATTAATGGATAGCAGCGGAAGAAGAAGATCGATACAATTACAAACATAAATATCTCAATATGTTTTCGATAAATGTGAAATAAACTTTTAAAGATAGAAAAGTTTAAACTATTTTTGCATTCTTTTCAGCAAAGTTTGGGGCTTTGCCAGATTCTCAATTTTTGATGTTATAAATTTTTCTTTGCATCTTTTTGATTTTTGGACTATCCCAAAAAAAGTTAATTCTCAAATTTTTCGAAAGTTGGGTATGACTCAAATTATCGAATTTTTAAAAAGTGTTACATGTATTCCCAAAAAATGAACTTTTTCGGGGTATATTTTCTCATACTGTTGCTTAAAGTGGGATTTCTCGCGCTCGAGAAAAGATTGAAGCACTTATTGAACGTTATCGCCTCCAGTTGCGTGCCGTGAAATTTTGCTACTTTGACATTATAATGTCAAATGAAGTTCGATCAACATTATAATGTTGATCGAACTTCAATACACCTACCGTTTAAGACGTAGATATCAGAATACCGGCGAAATATCCTATTTGCATCGAATAGGTAATCAAAAAAAAATACGAGGTCGGGCCGAAAGGCATTTTTTCCAGGAAGTAAGGCGAAGGAGAACCCTTTCATCCAGACCCCTGAATGAAAACTTACGGCGGCACAGTGGAATAATGGCATCCAATCGTAAAAGAATCTTATATTAAATGCTATTAAATGTACTTTTTTAAAGTAGCATTTCTTCCAGAGCAAGACGTCGCGCCAAGTGTACCCGACTTTTGAACAATCATAGAGGCGCCAGGTATCAATGGGCTCAGGTGAATTGGCATTCGCATGGCAAAATTGCATGTTTTCCGATGAAACACGCTTCAACCTATATCACTCTGATTGTAGGGTCCTTCTTTGGAGGCAAGTTGGGGAACGATATGCTGAGGAAAACATGGCTCTCCAAGAGGCCTTTGGTGGAGGTAGCATTACTGTTTGGGCTGGGGTTATGCACAATGGCAAACAGGATAGTCAATGCTGCGGTTTAATGGGACAACATTTTAAACAATATTGTTATACCTTTTGCACAACATTTTGAGGAGGATTTTTTCATGATCGATGATAGCGCCAGGCCGTATAGAGAGTTTATCAATAACCTTGTCGAAAGTATGCCACGAAGATGGCAGGCTGTGATCGATGTGCGTGGTGGCCCTACAAGGTAGTAACAATATTGTTTAAAATAACTGTTACTGTTTTGTAAAAAGTTGAAAATGATTGAAATAATTTTTAGATATTTAACTGGTTTTCAAAGTTTTGTTTTGCTCAAATGTTACATACGTATTGTTAATGTTAAGCAATAAATTCTTTGATGTTGTTAAAAATCTAATAGGGTCTATTACTTATTGAAAACATCTTCTCCAATGAAGACGCGTGCGCCAATGCTAAAGGAGAAATATAAAAATAAAATATAAAATCCGTTTAAATTACATACTGTCAAAGTAGCAAATTTTCATTGCACGCCACTGGAGGCAATAACGTTCAATGAGTGCCTCAATTATTTCTCGGGCGCAAGCAATACCTACATGTAACACATTTTAATTAATTTCGATAATTTGAGATATATAATAGCCAACTTTCTAAAAATTTGAGAGTTTGCTTTTTTAGGAAAGCCCCAAAGATCGAAAAGATGCATAGAAAAATTTCTAACAACAAAAATTGAGAATCTGATATAGTCCCAAACTTTGCTAAAAACATGACTTCCTTTGCTCACCCTGTATAAGTAGGTAAATAAAATAAATGTACGTGTTCTTTAAAAAATGGTCAAGAACCTCTCGAACAATACGACTCGATATCTCGAGATTTGATTTTCGGTACAATTTTCCATATTGCAAAGCAACTGTCCACCACATTAGAATCTACCCTTAAATTATCTTCAAAACATTCCGTAACACCCTGAGACACTCAATAACATACGTAATAAATAGAGGGTTGGCCAGATGATCTTTTTTTTCTTCCCTAGACTTTTTGAGCGATTTGTCTAGATTTCCCCAGACAACCATATTTAACCTAGAATTCCCTTTACATTTTCAATATATACGGTTGCAATTTTTCGGTGGGAGTATTAATAACTCAATCTGAATAAAGTGTTCTAAATAAAAAAATATACCTAATCAACTTAGAATTTAGTGGACACAATAATAGGCACAGGTCCCTGCAAAGATATTTCATATTCTTACAAAAAAGTTAATTTGTTTGTGGGCATAAGGCCGACTGCTAGTCCGGTTTATTCAGATTTTCGAACGCCACTGGCTACTGGCTGCACCACTTATTGTAATGCTCAATCAAAATTGAACAAATACATGACTGATAATGATCAACAATACAAATTCAGTATTATATTTTTATGTATAATTATATCAGTTATTATCAAAGTTATTTTTGTAAAATAGAAGCATATTTTACGTATTATTCAAATATTTATTCAAAATTGGATGAGAGATCTGGATTTATTTACCTACATGTTAAGATTTCCTTAAGCAGTGACGGGCTGTAATATTTGGGATATTTTCATTATTAGGTCATTCAAAAAGGCCATATAGGATGACACATAGACGGCGTTACCAGAATTTTTCCATATGATTTTTATTTACTACTAACCTTCAAACGATACGTGTATAAATTTGACAGCAATCTGACTTTTGATTCGTTAGTTATAGCATTTTGTGTGAAGCAACTTTTGAAATTGAAAAGAAAAAATGTTGTACTGAGACAGAAATAAAGTGTCAAATAATAACATGTGATATGCCAGCTATTTTTGAATTAAAAATGACTTTAAATTTAACAATAAAAAATCCAGGGGCGTATTGAAAAAAAAACGATATGATAGTTTTTCAAAGACGAAACGTCGCGTCGTAATGAAAATTTAAAAACTCTATCTTTTTATCCTCATAAAGTAACAATGAAAAAGTGCTTTTCATTTTTTTAAATCGCAAAAAATCGTTCTGCAGTTTCAACCATAATAATTGGACACAGTGTACACATAACTGCTATTTTTTTGGAGCCTTGATGATAGTTTTAAATAAACCGAAACCTTAGCAAAGAACTAAATTCGTTTAGTTTTCTTAAATTTTGGATTGACATCGCAACCAATATTTTGTCCACAAAAAAAAAAAGGGAAAGTAAAACGAAAAACTGGAAAATTTAAAATATTTTGTGCAAAGCATACAAAGCAATGTAACTTTGACTCTCGGCAAACGATGCCTCTTTTAATCTGATACAGCAGAATTTAGTGTTTTTGACTCCAAAAAAAGTCTGCATTAACAAATTCAACCAATAAACGAATAAATTCATCCTATTGAAAATTTGTAGATAGTACAGGGTTGGTGGGCACTTTATTAGGGAACAGTACTTTACGTTACGTTATCTTAAGTTCTGTCTAAATTACACAAAATTCGAATAGCGAGTTGTTATGAAATTTTCCTTTAATTATTCCAAGGAACCTAAAAATGTAAAAATATATAGCGTGTCCTATTTGAAATTCTGGAGTTAATGACGCTGCAGCAGTTTTCGGACGCCCTGTATTATTAACACTCAAATAATTTTAAAATGTCTTTAAAACCAATAAACTGTTGTAGGTATTAACATTTTTTTCCAAAGGCAGTAGTTTGTGCGAAAAGCTACTGTCGCCTAATAAAGAGCCCCCCCCCCTCCCTTACATGAAGCTATGTTACTCACACATTTTTGTTTGATTTATTTACAGGAATACCAGTCCGCTGCGGACATTCTTTTGGCGTACATCTTTGGTTTCATTGTTAGTATGTTGTATGAGGCTCCAATAATATCTCTGGAAAAAGTACTCAAGCAGAAAAGAGGTAGGTGAAAAGCAACTCTCAAAAACTTGTTTTCTTACGCTATGTTATGATTTACATTATTTGCCTTAGGGTATATGCTTCGAGCTTTAATTTTTAGGTCTTTAAAAAAACGTAAATTTGGTTCACCCTGATGAGATGACAAATAACAATAATTTTATGACTGCCTACACACTGGCTGCTTAGTGAAATTTTTGGTCTTTGAGGTAATATCGAACTTCGACGCACTAATAACTCACCCTGTATATATTTCAAGTGTATATCATTATGAATTATCAATCGCCCCGGTATAGTCTATTCGGAAATATTACTTGCACTTTTCAAACAGCGTACTTGCTTAGGCTAATCAAACTTTTTTTTTGTAATTTCAGAAACGAAATCAAATACGAAACCACTTGAAGAAAGTACGGAAATGGCTTAATATTCGCAACTACATCACATTATCCCTCGCATAACTAGCAGTAGGTGCTTTTACTATAACAATATTAGCATAAGGTCTTGGTTGATATGTAGTACTAGTTTTTTAACTATATTGTTTTATATCCTATTAAATTAAAGATTTTAGTTAATTTTGTTTCTCTCATCTGGAGGGCTTTATTTGACATCGGTGCAACTTTGTACGCACGCATATGACGTCAGTTGCGATTACAAATTGGTGCATGTGTTATTTGAAATGCACTGCGAGCGATATGGATTTGCACCACTTGCAACTTTTGCGCATGCATGCATTACCAATCAAGTAATTATTAATTAAACTAATAAATCAATAATAGATACGTAAATTAAACAAAACATATAATATATATCCATACACATATTAAACATGAACTAAATTATTGTTAATGAAGAATTATATAACGCACAACCCAATCAAACTAACATTGCTCCCCCAAATAAGTATCCTTTAACACACAACGCAGTTTATTTGGCATTAGGTCTTTAAGATCACAGCTCAAAGAATTGTAATGGAAAACTGCATTATAAGAGAATGATCTTTTAAATATTGCAGTTTTATGCTTGATCAGGGTAAGGGTATTTCGTTTCGTAATCGAGTGGCTATCGTGTCTAAAAACCAACTTTTCTTTTAAATATGGAGGTGACGAGTTTTTCAGGATCCTATTTAAGAAAACCAAGTAATGAAGCTTGACATCTGCCTCGATCTTAAGCCATTTTAAAGTTGTTAACGCATATGTAATATGATCAAATTTACGCAAACCGCACACAAAACGACAGCAATTATTCTGTATATGCTGCAGACGTTTCTTTGTAATTGCATCTAAATACGGATAGTAAACAATGTCGCAATATGAGAGCACCGGTAACACAAGGCTTTCACATAATTTTTTACGAAATTTAAAGTTTAAAATGCTCTTGTTCGTATATAGCAGCTTAAGGCGATAGTAGCAGGATTGTATAAGCTTGTTAACGTGATGAGAAAATCTCAAATCCTCATCTACTGTGACCCCTAATATTTTAATGGTTTTGTTAAATGATATAACCGAATTATCAATTTCAATATGCATATTGTCAATAACACCTCTCTGGTTTTTCTGCGAGAAAAATAGAGCACAAGTTTTCTCCTTATTCAGTTTTAAATTATGTGATAGCGAATAATGATAAATAATAGCGTTGAGGTCAGAATTTACCGTGTATAGGTACTCAAATTTATTTACTATGAACAGCAGCCATAATAACAGCCATAACTCTTTTGCCTCCTCTGTATGTTCAAATTTTGACGTCATACTAAAATGAAAAACATATGCAAACAAAAATAGATAAACATGTCAATCAGTGTCATCCAAAAATTAATTTCAAGATATCAAATTGTTCATCCGCATATTTTATCTTTATTTTGAATTACTTTGTAATGCTTTTTAACTTTCCTGACCCAGAGAAATTATTTGGAACGCGATAAAATTAAATAATTCGATACCTATTTAGGGGTCTGCACCTAGAAGCTTGCAAACGCATAAACCACCTGACTTGGAATAGTCCATATAGCGCTGCCTGCTATTTCTTCTGTTCTGTGTGCTGGAGCACCGTCAAGCTGATACCAGCGGCTTTGATACACTGGCAGTGGAAGGTTTTCTACGAAATCCTCGACTAGTTGTTATTATTTCTACATTCTTTTGTGAATTTAACTTTTGGCTGTATATAAAATATCGAATTTGATTGTCACAGTACCTACAGGGCGGGCAAATTTCGATGTTTTATACGGTACAGCCTAAACCGTAATAGATAGAGCGAAACTAAGCGACACGTCACGTTCGATTTTTTTGAGCTTAGTTTAATGCCGTTATCGGATTAGTTTTCTTTATACTTTCATTTTTTGTCATTTTCTTTTTTCCTTTCTATTTTGGTTGTTATTAGAGTTACGGGAAAAGTGTTTTTTATAAAAGTTAGAGATAATTTGATGCTTAATGCAGTGGCGTACCAAGAATTTTTTTCGAAGTCCAATTGTTCAAGATATCGCTATCGAATTTTGCAATTGGTATCGAGCCAAGGTGAGAGAAAATCCAAATTTTTTTGCAAATGTTATTTGGACAGATGAGGCTCACATAAGTAGTGCTGGGATATTTAATCGACATAACGAACACTGGTGGTCTGATAGCAATCCTCATCGTGTTGCTACTGTCCAACATCAACGTCGATTTAGCTTTAATGTTTGGTGCGCAATAAATTCTAGCGGAATTTTAGCCTTGGATTGGACATGGCAAGGAGCTGCTTAGATTTTGGGAAACATCGTTCGAAAATAGTGTAAAATGGGGTAAAAAATATCGTATTCCTTAAACATAGCAGAAATATTAACTAGTTATTTATAGCTTTGATAGAATATACTTTATGTGTCATAAATTACTTTCATAGGCGTTCGAAAATAGTGGAAAAGGTATCAAAACATACAAAATATATATTTCCTAAACTTATTTGAAGTATGGAAAAATTTTTCATATTTGTGATAAAATAGGTATAAGCTAAAAAATATTCCATAAAAGAATTGGTTCACACAGGCGTTCGAAAATAGTGTAAAAAAGGGTCAAAAACTAAAAATTGGCTAATTATATATAGCTTTGTTATAAGATCTACAATATGCAGCATAACAATTTTGTTTACATAGGCGTTCGTAAATACTAGAAAAGGGGGCAAAATAAATTTTATAATAAAACTAAAAAAAAAAAATCAACAGAACCCAAGCGAACCCTAACCCAACCCAAGCGAACCCAATCCAACCAAGCCCAAGAGAACCCAAACCATTTAATAATATCAGTAATAGTAGAGGTATGTATGTATTCTTTGGCTACCTAACGAACCTAACCCAACCCAATCCAACCAAACCCAAGAGAACCCAAACCATTTAATAATAACAGTACTAGTTGGTATGTATGTATTCATTGGCTACATAACGAACAGCATATTTGAACCCAACCCAAACGCACCCAACCCAACCCAAGCGAACCCAATCCAACCGAACCCATCCCAAGCGAACCCAAATCCAACCCAAACCATTTAATAATAACAGTAATAGTAGGTATGTATGTATGTATTATTTGGCTACCTAACTGAACTTAACCCAACCCAAGCGAACCCAATCCATTGTCCTATAACTAAGAGTAGACTAATGTTGAAGAAATACATGCGACCTATTATTACTAATATAATGCACGCTTAACTTTTGATACTGTCGTAACAGAAATATAATACTACGTACTTTAATTTATACACACATAATATATGTTTATTTTTTTTCTACAAGTTAAAGACACATCCGTACCCAGTACGTATATGATATACGATACGTTCAAAAACCATCTGGTCTATGATACTAACTAGACAATGTCCCATAAGAATACATATCTTTCTAATATAAACTTTTGATACGGTCGTAACAGAAATATACTAGTACATATCCATATACTTATATTATACAGCAGTGGTGAGATAACTTTTGGTACGGGCGTATCAGATATATACTTATTTCTGTTACGACCGTATCAAAAGTTAACTTACAATTGCTCTTTAATATAACTACATGGATATGTACTGGTATATTTCTGTTATATTGCGTACAAGAACTTGGCCTAGAAGATCTGAAATATAAATTATGTACGTATAAGTAGTGCCTCCAAAGAGAAGAAAAAGGAACAAAACCCGATACTTAAAAAAAAATAGCTGATGTCTAAAACAAAAAAAATATATATAAATTTTAGATAAATGACAAACAGGTCATAAAATTATTACTTTACACTTAAATATGGAGATGTATTCTTGCCTCGAGAGCAACAGTTTATTTCTATTATTATTAGAGATAAAAAGAAAGACCAAAGAAGCATATGGAACTAAAGATAATGAGTACAACGTTATAGCATATTATAGGAATACTACCGAAAAAGAAAATATCAGTATTTCCTATGACAAAAAATAGTAAAGATTATTGGAGCTAAAAGTCACAATTCATCATCTAATCTACTAATCTATTACATCAAAGGTAATCCTTTGCAATTCTAAATATTTAATCATATTTATATTTTTCGTTATTGATTCTCTAGATAAGAAGAATATATTAAGTATTTGAAATCAAATTCCATATTAAAAACAAGAATAAATTTATTTCAGTGTACCGTGGTATGAAGAAGTGGACGGACCTAACTGTGTTACTCATACCCCAATGTTTCTGATCAAAAATTTACAAGACTTTTCTTAGAAGATAACGGCAATTCGTCATCTTAGCCTGTTCGTTAACCCTCCCCTACCTAATATTTTTTATTTCCAAATTCATTTAAATATTTTATTGTATTTCCAACAAATAAAAAACAAACAACATATAAAATTAAAGTTATATTTAAATTATCTGATATAAAATCAATAAATAAATAATCAATCACCAACTAGAATACAAACAAGAGTTTTAATAAATCATTTATTTTTGATGTTTTAAATCACTTGATAGTATGCAGTTTCAACTGGCAAAAGTTCAAAGTAATTCGCGATTTTTCCAATAAATGAACTGTATAAAATTTTCCGCTTGGTCGGAGTTTGTCAAGTTTAACTATGAATGCCCCTGGTTAGGGATACAGGAAATTTATTGTTTTACAGCCCAGTTCAGTAGTTTTAACTGGTTCAAGTATAATAATGATAGCATGCGTAGTTTTTCAAAAATAATCTATTTTAATAAATAAATACCGTTAGGTCGAACTTTGTTAAATTTAATTATGAATAGGGATACAGGAAAGGTATTTTTTAATTAGTAGCCCTTTTGAGTAGGTTTGTCCTGTCGAAGTATAAAAATGATAGTAGGTACGTGTAGTTTTGCGAAAAATTAACTTCATTAAAGCAATAGTAAAAGTATTTTTAAATAAAATTGATTTATGCCAGCTAGGGTTATTTTTAAGTGCTTGAAGTGAGAATAACGAAATTTAAAAATTAAGATAAACTATTTCAAAGGATTTCCGAATAATGTCGAGTGTTTTTATGTTATACCCTCTTTTCACGTTCAGCTATATTGGGTAAAATGGTGAGCATCTTTGATGTGCTATTTTACACTGGTCAATGTTTGCATAAGGGCTTTAATTACCTTTTTCGGCATATTTTAGACGTCAGTTGTCATTTGCTACATAGATAAATGTTTATATATTGCAATATATGGGACACTCAATATTAAATAATATAATTATTACCTAATGGAATTTTATAGATTCGTACTGGAATTTTTCTTTTGTTGGTTTCACCAAAAATGTTGAAATAAAATGAACGTATTAAAATTTAGTAATTATAGTTTATCAACAAAATGTAGGTACATTTGAAGTGTGACAATAACATTTTTAGTTTAAACAATAATTCAAAATATTTGCAAATATTATCTGACCTGCAAGGATTGCAGACTTAAGTCGTTGCGATTTTTTCATATGGGAGCCCTGAAACATATGGTATATGAAGACGTAATTTTAGAAAATGAGATTTACTCGTATTAAAAAATAAACAAGACGCCCTGAAGGGACATTAAGTTTAATTTTTGGAGAAGAATTAACTTTATGTGTGTGGCTGAAGATGGAGGTCATGTGAAACATTTATGATAAATGTCTAATTTACCTACGTTTATTATTTGTTTTTATTAAATTTTGTTTTGCATTATGTACAAAAAGTTTTTTTTTTTGATATTTTGTGTACCTAGTTTGAATAAAAACTAAAACACTTATGAGAAAAAATTTTTAGTGCGTTTTTGGTATATTGTGAAATCATGGTTCGATACGACGATTTTAATTAAACACCAGCAAGATAACTTTTTGATTTACAAAGAATAGCAGAGGAAAAATTAAAAATACAATTAAAGTATGCAGTTTCGGGCTATCGTAAGGTACTCCGTACCCCATGGTATATTTTATATCTTATACATTATATTTATACTGATTTACGTAAAAGTGATGTTTTTACTGTGGAATTATTCTAATATTGGGCAAAACCTTCAACATAAAATATTTAGACAAAAATATTGAATAATATTGTCAAAATTAATATAAGTATGAGAATATTAATTTAAAGGAAAAATAAATATTGAATATAGAAAAGGGGTTGATATTTATTGATTATATTATTTTGGTTTTAATAATTTACGCGGTTGGCTTGTAGAGTTATTCGAGCATCGTCCACGTACATCACGCTCACATAAGGAGGATCTCAATGGTTCTGCCTCGTAAACGAGTGACGGTCTGTATTTGAACTGCGCCTGCGTCTCTCAGTTAATAGTTACTTGCATAGATTTAGAAAACTATATTAAAATAAAATAAAGAAAAGTCAAATATATTTTACTAACTAGTATTTATTAAATTAATTATTTAAATTATAAGAAAATCAATTCAATGAAAAAGGACAAGTCTCAAAAAAATAATCAATTACAATATATAACATTTCTCCTTACATAATAATCATCATCATTGACACAGCTGATCTCTTTCGGGAATTTCCAGTTTCAAAAATGTTTAAAATTATAATTATTAATACTAATACTATAAACTCGCGTTGATCAACTGCTTGCTTGCTTAAAGACACTACTCAACGGGGAGATTAGTGCTTTTCGTTGCTTCTAAAACTCGGACTTCACTTCGCCGAAGTTGGAGAGAAGACCCCAAAAAAAAGAGAGTTTGCTGATAAGCTGGCGGAGCTTTTGGAGACATGTGCTCCAACTCGAGGGAGACCTCATGCTCCGAGCTGCCAAGTGCCCAAACACTCTCTTCAAACTTTACTACACACAAGTGCCAATAAAAATCCTTTGTAACTTCCTGTTGGATAAAAATTTATAACTTATAAATATCGACCAATGAAATTGTCTATTCCTGGCGTCGTACCGCTTGTGTAGAAAAATGTGAATCAGCTATTTTTCTCTATTTTGAATACATCAGCGAAAAATACTTAGTTCGACCGGATGCAATATTTTTATTGCATTCTACCGGGTGTGACAATATGCTGATGGTCATAAATGTCGTTTTTGCGAAGAAGGAACAGAACTGAAATACTTGGAAAGGGTGAATTTAACAACCGATGAAGCAAGGGAATTGACACCCAGATAGATCATCAATATAATGAAAAGTTTGGGGCAACTTGACGAACTCTCGATTAGAGTCGAAGTGAAGAGAGGCAAAAGCATCTAAGCTACTACACTACAATCTAAAATATAATATAAAACATTTCTTGTATATTTTTAGAATGTGTATTCAAACAAAATATTGCAGTCAGCATTCCAAATTCTTTGCAATTCTATCAGTACATCGTATACAAATTGATACAATTAAGTTTTCATTCATCAATAATCTAATTAATCATCTATTGATATCATAATGTCGGATTAAAAGATTAAAATAAAATCAATTCACAACAATGAATTAACACATAATGGCTGATATTTAGCATGTTTGTTATTATATTAATGTTAAGTGACAGATCATCTATAAATATTTATCCGTCTATACGTAATCAAACCACTTTAGATAAGATCCAAAATTTTGCACAAGCTGACTTTCACCGGCGCGTCGCGTCGGCGTATTCCCAAGATGACCGCCAAAAATGGTTTCTTTTATTTATCTCAAAAATTAGGATTGAAGAAGAAAACATTTTATATAAATTATTCTAAACATTATTTTCACTAAAGTTAATGGTTTGTTTGTTTTGTAGAAAAATCATACGGAGAACAAAGAGAATTTTATATAAAATAGTCTTAAATTTCTGTCTCTCTAGTTTATAGTTTAAGTTCAATGTTCGAGTTAAGTTGAAAATGTTTTTAATCACAAATTGTTTATTTTTCGAAAAATTATATCGAGAATAAAATTGAAGGGAATAAAACTATAGAAAAATGTTATGTTAACTATTCTCTAGATTTAAGTACTGCATATAGTTCCCTTTAAATATCTCAAACACTGTTTTTCGATAAAAGTTTCCTTTAAATATCTCAAATGCTGTTTTTTTTTTCGAAATATTATATGTAGAATAAAGTTGCAGAAAATTAAATTTTATATAAAAATGTTTTAAGCATATTTTGTTTTTTTTTTTTTTTTGAGGTAACAGTTAAAGCAAAAAAACATCGTAATCTTTAAAATTCTGGGTTAGTTCGCCTAGGAAACCTAGGTACTCAATAGTTTCATTAAATACCCCGAAAACTGTTTGTTTTGTCAAAAATTATATCGAGAAGAAAGTTGATAAGAATAAAATTTTATATAAAAGTGATAGTAGTATGTATGTTTTCTCTATTCTCTAGAGTTACTCAAGAGTCTCGTTTAAATATTCCAACTATTGTTTGTTTTTCGAAAGATTATATGTAGAACAAAGTTGAGGAAAATCAAATTTTATATAAAAAAGGTTTTTAACAAATTTTGTTTTTTTTAGGTAACAGTTAAAGCACAAAATCATCGTAATGTTTAAAATGCTAGGTTAGTTGGCCTATGAAACCCAGGTACTCATTAGTTTCTTTGAATATCCCAAAAACGGTTTATTTTGTGAAGAATAACATCGAGAACAAAGTTGATGAGAATCAAATTTAATATAAAAGTGTTATTAGTATGTTTCTAGAGTTTCGTTTAAATATTTCAACTATTGTTTGTTTTTCGAAAGATTATATGTAGAACAAAGTTGAGGAAAATCAAATTATAAAATTACATATAAAAATGTCCCAACATATTTTTTTTTGGAGGTAACAGTTAAAGCACAAAATTTGTCGTAAAGTTGGAAATGTTGGGTTAGTTCACCTAGGAAACCTAGGTACTCAATAGTTTCTTTAAATATCTCAAAAAGTGTTTGTTTTGTGAAAATTATATCGAGAACAAAGTTGATGAAAATCCAATTTTATAGAAAAACGGTATTAGTATGTTTTCTCTAGAGTTACTCAAGGGTTTTCTTTAAATATCGCAAATACTGTTTGTTTATCAAAAATTTATGTGTAGAACAAAGTTGTAGAAATTCAAATTTTATATAGAAATGTTTTTAACATAATATTTTGTTTTTTTTTTTTGAGGTAACAGTTAACGCACAAAATCATGGTAATGATTAAAATGCTGGTTAGTTGGCATAGGAAACCTAGGTACTCAATAGTTTCTTTAAATATCCCAAAAACTGTTTGTTTTATGAAAAATTACATCGAGAACAAAGTTGATGAGAATCAAATTTTATATACTCGTAAAATATGTTATTAGTATGTTTTCTCTAAAGTTACTTAAGAGTTTCCTTTAAATATCTCAAATACTGTTTGTTTTTTGAAAAATTATATCGAGAACAAAATTGAAGAGAATCAAATTTTATATAAAAGTGTTATTAGTATGGTTTCTCTAGAGTTACTCAAGAGTTTCCTTTAAATATCTCAAATGCTGTTTGTTTTTCAAAAAATTATATATACAAAGTTGAAGATAATCAAATTTTACATAATGATGTTTTTAACAATTTTTTTTTGGAGGTTGGATTAGTTCGCTTAGGAAACCTAGGTACTCAATAGGTTCTTTAAATATATCAAATACTGTTTGTTTTTCGAAAATTTTAAAGGAAAACATGTTTTAAAACTGAAAATGTCGGATTAGTTTCACATAGAAGGCACGAGTGTCTTTTAAATATCTCAAAACGTTTTTGTGAAACACTATACCAAGAGAAAAATAGAGAAGTTAAAATAAAAAAAAATCCTGAATTATTTTTTCTATACTAAACCGTTTTATGTACGTAAAAATTATAAGAACAACGCTAGGTGTCGCCAAAAACATCTCTCTCTTAAAAATTATAACTTTGAGGTGTGTAATGTGATCGACATCCTGTGTGTTGCGTAAGTTCCCAAACATTTTTTCGGACGACGATTCTCTTTATTATTATGATCTTTTTAGCTTTTATGCCTGATGATAGATCTCTGGAAATATGTTTCGTTGTTAAATAATTAGTATTTTGAACAATAAAGCTTGTGGAGGCGACGCTGGTAAGCTTCATTCCATTTCATATTGCAGATTGCAGTTCAGAGTTAATTACGGATATGTCTTAATTTGTACCATCATGTTAACATCCTTTCTCTGGAGTTAACAGTTATAAGGGTAGGACGCCTTCCGCTTCAAACGGGCTATCAACCTCCAAGAGGAATGTGTGTCTGACACAATTTCTCTAGATATTATCAGCTTTCCTTTAAAGAGTAAAATTATTGAGGCTTGCTGTTAAATTCCATATAAAGCTTAAACAAATGCCAAACAAATTGTTTAGCGAAAACGTCTAAATCATTAAAAAAATCGGTTGTGTCATCCCAAAACTTTCCCGACAAAATATATGATCAAAAATATATGACCTGCATAACGAAACAGAATTTTAATAATAATAATTATTATAATTGTATTATTTTCATTATTTCCAATAAACTAACGTAACAAACTAACTACTTTATTCAAAAATTAGAAATTTTTTTTTGCCAGAGCTGGGATTCCAACCCAGAACCTTCCGCATGCGAAACGCACGCTCTATCAACGACCCCAAAAATTCTTTTCAAATTACTTTATTATATTCTAATAAGTGTTATAGGCTCCAACTATTGGTGAAATTTTAAACCCAATTTTTACGAGAATTATAGGGGCAAATATCAAAAGTAAGCTATCGCTGTAAAACAGATAAAAAATGCTTTAAAATGATGTATCACTCGACCTTTACTGCTATTTGAATATAACAACTACTGCTACTTAATAAAATGAGGGTTGTGTCCACCTCTATCACAGGGCTAAACAGATTTCAACCAAAAACTAACGATTTCATCCTAGGCCTCCCCCAAACGTATACACCAAAATTAAGCTCAACTGGCACTAACGTGAAAGAATGCATACAGACAAACAGACAGACTTCCTGCTGAAAATGGTCTTAATCGTCTCAAGGAACTTCAAAATGGTGTGTGGGATAGTAAAAACATTCAAGGCTGAACGTGCTCTACTAGAAAATTTACAGAAAAGGCCGAATAGAGGAATAACCAAAGCTTGTAAATCGGACCAGGCACACAATAAATATTTTATTTGTAAAAAACCTTGAAATAAGAATATCTTGAACAATTTTTTCCAGATTCACATCAAAACCATATTTCTGAGGAAGATGATGTTGTGTTTTTATATCGCATATTTTATAAGAAAGAACGCAATGTCAATTTAGAGAAAAGTGATCAAGTGAAAAAGATGAGGACTCATAATAGGTACCTACTACAAACAATGAACCTAGAAACGTTGATAATGATCAACACAATAATAGGTTTAACGAGAAGAATAATATAAATCTGTTGTATCACTCCAAAACTTTCCCGGCAAGATATCATAAATATAATCTAAAATATATGGCCTACGTAGCGAAACAGATCTAATTTTTCAAAATATAGCAGTCAATCATTGAATCTGACATGTTGTCAAGTAGCAATTATATAGGGCAAGTAATTTACACAACCGGCAAATTTAAAGCAACGCACATAAATTGCGTTGTTTTTCCAATTTTTGTCTACATAACTTTTTCTTCTCCTTACAAATTTGAACGGAATTCATTAAAAGGACTAGCTAGCTAATTGCAGTTTGTTTTGCAAAGCTTCATACCCATTTTGAGACGACAAAAAATAGCGTTCTTTTAAGAAATTAATTGTACGTTTTAATTTGTTTTAAACATTTAATTATGAAGCAAAATTACAGGGATTATTTTATTTAATAACGTGTGTTTCTCCCACGAGCACTTATGACTAAAGTCCCATACTTTTAATGACGTTGTCGATCATTTCCTGAGGCAAATTCTCCCATATATCAATTAGAGCAGCTGTTGCTTCTTCTGTGTTTTGGACACAAGGAATTTTTGACCTCAGTGGTCTGCCTAGAATGTCCCATACATGTTCAATCTGATTCAAGTCCGGGGAACATGCTGGCCAATTCATTGTCGGTATCGCCACTTGATTTAAAAAGTCAGTTAAACAAAGAGCCACGTGCGGGCGAGCATTAAGAGGAAATTGGCTGCGATATGTGGGACGAAAGTTACCACATGGTTTTGCAGAACATCCCTGATGTACCTATCTGCAGTTAAAGCACCGCCATCAATAACCACTACCTCTGTGCGTGCCCCTAAACATATGCCACCCTACACCATAATTGAGCCTCCACCGAAAGAGACAGTAGGAGTAAAATTAAATTGTTCATTTTGTTCTCCTGTACGTCGATACAATCTTTCCCTAGAACTGTGAAGGACAATTTCAAAAGTAAGCTATTGCTGTAAAGCTTATAAAAAGTGCTTTCAAATGATGTACCACTCGACCCCTACTGCTTTTGTGACACTTCCGCTAACACCAGAAGTTGATACCAACTTTCTTATTTCAAATAATACACCCTGTATATAATTATATTTTTGGATTCCTTATCTGTTTTGCAGTATTTTGTATTAACACTTCCCTATTTTTGTCGCCCAAAACAGGTCTCTGGAAAATATTCACCATTTGCTCAACCTGCATCGGTAGACTCTGGAAATTTTGACGGTAGATTAACATTACCTCAGAAAATTGACTATTTTGAGAGTTTCACACATATACTGGCAAACTAATGTATTGTCATCTACTAGTAAAAATAGGCATAACTCAATTTTTCTAAATGGAACACCCTATATATTATAAAATATTCTGAAAGTCGTGCAAATTTCCTTTCAAATAATATGCCATGGTCCTATCCCTAAATGGAAAAGTCTCCGAAATAAATGCAAGTTTCTAGAAACATTGGTGTTAGAAATAGAGCATATTATGTATAATAGTTCTATTATTTATTTACATTATTATTATTATTATTTACAAAGTCCATTATTACAGCATTCATAAAACAGCAGAGCAGAGCTTTATGAAGCCGAATATTTTGAGCGACTTGCAAGTCGAATATCTGATGTGATCGATATAATTCAAAAAGGTGTCCAGGTAAACTCCCAGATCCCTGCCGGAGGATCTGTATTTCAGGGACGAATGATCAATAAAATATTCATACAAAAGTGGTCTTCTAATTTGTTTGAAATTAACGCAGAAGCATTTAGAAATATTTAAGGATCTCACACCAATGCACAAATCTCACAATCTCATCCTGAAGATGATAACAATCTGTGGTACCGCCAATACGCTTGTCACAATTCAGGTCGTCCGCGAAAAGCCTGAATTCACTGTAAATGAAACAATGCCAGATATCTGCTGATAAAACTAGACGTCCATTCGATTGGAAACTGGCCTAAACGAAGAGACAAGTTGAAAATAAATTGGAGGGGAATAGCAAGAGATAAGCCACACTTATTGAGGAACAATGGAGGCATTCCATCAGGGCCGAATATGTCAGTGGAAATCTGGACGGATGGCAACCCTATGTAAGATAAAAATAAAAGTCGAAACCTCACGAAATAAGTTTACTTGATTACTCCTTGTGTAATAACGTTGTTAATTGCGTTCAATAGTTTTGAATCTCGAAATGATAAATAAATTATTAATTAAGAACCACAGTTTAAATAACTGCTTCGCAAAGCAGCCTCACTATGAGAACCATAGCAGCAAATATTACTGCGACTAGGAGGTAATCACGAGGCAACGCAAGCCGTCAATCAGTTGACTCGCAAAAACATTTCGACCATACCAACTGCAGCCATGTCTTTTATTGTAATACGCAAGTTTTTCAAAAATAGTAAAAAGAAGAAACAGCGACCAAGATCTCGTTGGTTGATGTTTGAATCAGTTGAAGATCCAGTTAAAAACTTTACTCGCATGTCAGTAACATATTTTGAGTACTTTACCGAATTAATAACACCAAAGGTTAAGAAAAGTGTCAAGACGCACGTGCTAACTTGGGAAATGCCGAGAGCACGTCCAAAAATTGGCTAATTTTCTCTTACCCCGCGGCTGCCTCTTAACACGGCAGATAATGAGTCGAGGCAGATACTAACTGCGCGAGGCTGCCTCGCAAAGTGCGTACATGTCTACGCAAAATCTCATAAGACTTTAGTCATATTAGACATTAGAACTTGGTTTCTAACTCAGATATCATCATGCATCTCGTTGGTGCACTATATATTTAAGTAACTATCTAATATACATTGGTTTGCCTAAAACTGTATATATTTTTTAAAGTATAGTATATTTAAGCCAGTTAATACAATTATTATGGTTGGAATTAGCTCGAATAACTTTTGATATTTTGTTTATTGACACAGGAATTATCACCCAAATACATCTCAATCAGTTCTTGTGATTGAATTGCCGATAATGGCGTGAATATACATCATACAAAAATATTTAATCCAAATCAAAATAAAAAAATTATATCTTATAAATATATGAAAAATTATTGAATATTGCAAAGTTCTGTGTGAAATTCGTTCCTTGCAAGTATCAACCTTGCTCTCATTGTGAGTTGAAGATCGTGATTATTACATGTCTCCATATTGTTTTCCTCGGTTTTATTTGATAAATCAGATATTCCTTCGTGGTGAGTTAAAATTAAATTAGGTAATTTTAACGTTTGTAATATTTGTGGTGGTTTTTTATGTTAGTTTACAGGTATTTAAGAACTAAGACTTAGAAATGTTTATTAGTTATTTTATTTAAATATAACATCATCATCTGGATTATTTTTAAAAATATGTTGAAAACAATGTTGAGCCTCGGGAATTTATTGAAACTCGTTCTAACACTGTCTTATGGGTTTATGTGAATTTGCTGGTTCGTGATTATTGTCATAAATAAATAAATTTAGATCGTGTTGAATTTTGTACATGGGTAGGAACAAAATCATCGAAAATGAAAACTTTTTTAATAGAGGAGATGAAGGAGCTAATAAACGAACCGTTTAGAAGCGTCACACCAGGTTAAAGTTGTTCAAGGATTTAAGAAAAGGAATCAAATGTGCCTAGAGTCCAATCATTTTGAGCATTTATTATAAAGTTTATCAGTATTTATGTATATCTTGTTATTTAATTTAAGTTAAAAATGTATTTATTTATTATGTTATTGTTTAAATATTTATATGGTTTGTCAAATTCTCATGGCTGACTTGACAAATATTATAATTTTTTAAAATTCTTCCGATTATTACCAATATATGCTTCTGTTTCTATGCAAAATTAAAAATATACATATCTATAGGAAAACCTTATAGTGATTAATAGATAATTAATTTCATCATCATCAAATACAGTGTGGTCTACATGAAATTAACAGGATCAATTAAATTGGACACCTTGTATCTAGTATTGGGGGATTTTTATAATTGGCGTAACAAGTGTTAAGTGGGTATATTTTTCAGTCCAGACTGGCTTAAAAAGAACAAACAAATATGTGTGAATTTTTTCATTCCAATTATGTCTATATTTTTATAAAAATTAAAATACGAGGCATGTTTTTTAAGTAAATACCGTTTTGGAATTAAAAAAAGACGTGCAAAGATATCGCAATAATTTTATTTTTACATGAAAGCCTGTACCTTAATCTACTTTTATACATAATTTCCGTGAATATTGATGCACTTGTCATAACGTGGCACCAGTTTTTGAATACCCTCCCTATAAAATTCTGCCGCCTGACTTGTTAACCACCGTATCACAAATGCTTTGACTTCGTTATCGTCTTGAAGACGCTGACCACCCAGGTGTTTCTTCAAGTGCAGGAACAAATGGTAGTCGCTGGGCGCCAGATCAGGGCTGTATGGAGGATGATCTAGAGTTTCCCATTTAAAAGATTTGATGAGATCTTTGGTCCGATTAACCACATGTGGACGGGCATTGTCATGCAGCAAAACTTGCCACGTCTTTTGTTCTGGATTGCACGACGCAGATTGTTCAATGTCTCACAATAAGACGCTGCATTGATTTTCTCATTACGAGGCAGAAACTCCACTAGCAATACTCCTTTTCTGTCCTAAAAAACTGTGCACATGATTTTCCGGGTAGAAATTGTTTGCTTAAACTTCACTCTTTTGGGTGATGATGAATGTCGCCTTTCCATGGATTGTTGTTTCGATTCTGGTGTGACGTAGGCCACCCATGTTTCGTCACCTAAAAAATCTTCACCTTCATTGTGGTACCGCTCAAGGAAAGTCAATGCACTGCCTAAACGTTGGGTTTTGTGCAAATCCGTCAAACATTTTTGGAACCCAACGTGAACACAATTTCCGGTAATTCAAGTTCTCGGTCACAATGCGATACAAAACACTACGAGAATATTGAAGAAAGCAGTCGCACATTGACGAAATTGTAAAGCGTCTGTTTTCTCTCACCTTTTCCTCCACTTTCTGCCCCAAATCTTCATTAACGACCGAAGGACGCCCACTCCGTTCTTCATCATGCACATTTGTGCGGCCATCTTTAAATGCTCTCAACCATTTCCTTACCATTCCATCACTCATAATGATTTGTCCGTAAACTTCACAGATCTCACGATGAATATCGATCGGTTTTACGCCTTTAGCACTAAGAAATCGTATAACAGCCCGTACTTCACAATCGGCGGGACTCACGATTGTCGGAGGCATCTTAAACACTCAGTAAACAACGTATACAATGAGGAATCAGACTGTAATGGCGTCAGTGCGTAGACAAGAGATGTAGGTAACCAGCGCTGAATAATAGATGAAAATGCTTTGAGGTACGCTTCATCTGCATAAGAACGTGTATGATGCTATCATTCCTTTTTCAACTTCTGCGAAAATTTTGGGCATTCTATTTGATACTGAAATACGATTTTATAGCCACGTAAATAACATAATTCAGAAAACATTTGTCTGCTTCAAAACCTTATTTGCGAACAACCATATTTTAAATTTTAAAGTTAGGAAAATTCCCTTTTTTCCATACGAAACGTTGCTTTACACAAAATTCTATAACTCAAGAATCAATAGTCAGATTGCTGTCAAATTTATACGCACGTATCGTTGAAGGTTACTACTAAATAAAAATCATATGGAAAAAGTTCTAGCAACGCTATCTATGTGTCATAAAAAATAAAAATTGCGGAAGCAATGGTGGAAGTAGCACAAAAGCAACTAATGATATTCAAATATTATGTTGCGGAAAAAAATTAAAATCTGGTACAATAAGGTTTACGAAGCAGTTGAACTTGTAAAATATTTATAAACATAATATGAAATTTCCACTACCTACATACTTTTGCTCTTATCAAGATTTTTACTTTGGTTTGTTTAAAAAAGGTTTACGATGAAGCTGTGCATTTATTTATTGTTTGCTTTTGATTTAATATGTTATTTCGGAACAATTCCCCATCATAATTATACCTGTCTATATCAGATTACAATCTAGAAATAACTTTTTCTGTTTATCTACCCGAAAATCTTCTATTTGCAATAGATTTAAATCATAAACGCCGTCATTGCACTGCTTTAACAGATTCTCAGATCATTTTTAGCTGTCCTTACCATGCAGAAGCTAATTTGAATCATGTTAGATATAAATAAACATTGCTATTCCTCCAGGGCCTCTCCTGTCTTTTCCAGAAGGCCGGGAC
Source organism: Apoderus coryli (assembly GCA_911728435.2). NCBI lineage: Eukaryota > Metazoa > Arthropoda > Insecta > Coleoptera > Attelabidae > Apoderus > Apoderus coryli. The sequence continues at coordinate 5,053,482 of OU452213.1, read as the reverse complement.
TTTATCTTTAAAGTCTGTATATCTTCTGGTCTCTCTCTTCTTGTCTGCTGCTCTTTCCATGGCTGTTAAAGTCTCTGATTTGTCCAACGTAGAAACGTTGTTGTCTTCAATCTACGGATGTTGATAGCTCTGCAAGATATTCCAACAATGGGCGGAAATCCCTTGGAATGTTGTCTCGTTCCACACATGCCATGGTGCGTCTAGTGCCATTCTGATGGCATTCTTCTCATTTGCTTTCAGTTTTCTCATGTAGAACCTGGCGACTGGTCTTTGTGCTACTGGCGCGTACGAAATGACCGACCGACTAGCTTGTCTGCTTCTTCTGCTTCTGCCTTGCAACGGGAGCTGCGCATTGATCTTCCCCCACAAAGCTGCTTAATGGATCGTTTTGAAGTTCTAAACCCTGGCAGGGATGAAATTTTTCGAGTTTGAGTCATAGTAAGGACAAACCGAAAAATATTTGTAATTACTTTAAATGAAATTTTTGTATGGTGAGCTATTTGTGCCTCGAGACTGCAGTTAATTTTTTATTATTGTTGAAAAAACATACAATTATTTACATTTTTAATCTTCTTCATACTAGTCATGTTATTGTTGCCATTAGTTATTGTCACAACAACATGCTTTTCTAGAATCGCATGTTCATATCTACTACATATTTTGTGACAAATTTACCAGATTCTTAGGTAAGTTACCGTCTTCTTAGTATTTTACACTAGATTAAGTAGGGCCTAAACTAAACAATTTTTGTTCTTTCGGTTACATTTTCGGAATAGGTAGTCCATAAACTAGAGCATTTTGAGCTAGATGAAGTCAGGCATATCATACCAAATTCAATGTTCGATTGCTTCCAAGTGGCAGCTAAAAAGAATAAAACTCTCCATCCATGTTGGCGGCGATCTTGAGTTACCTTGGCTTTGGAGACTTACTTGAACGTATTTGTGTGACAGGAGCCAGACTGTGCTGGTGGATGAGGCGGAGTGCCGCAAATATCAATTCCTGGCCCGATGTTCTTTTCTTTGTAAATATAACAATTCATTGGGACCTTGAGACACTGTCTCGCCGCACTTGTATGTTGATGACACTCTATTGTACATGTCCTTCAGGTCGTTGCTGTTGGGTGCGCGTAATGCCAGAGTGGCACTGAGGCTTCAGTTAGCTGGTTCTGAATTAAAATGTGTCAATGTTGTCAGGAACCGGGGTCTGTTCATCGATTCCAATTTGAGGTTTCGCGAGCACGTAAATGCGTGTATTAGGAAGAGTATTTGTGATCTGAAATTGATTTAAAGCCCGCGGGGGCTACTGAGTCGGTCCATGAAGAAAATGATCTGTGATAGCTGTGTGTGAAAGGTCATTTAGCTATAATATTTTAAGATTGTGTCGGGTAAGTCTAGCCAACGTTTAATATCTATCGTTAGAAATTTAATAGCGGATTCAGATCCGGTGATCTTGGAGGTCACTCAATGAGACCTCCCAAACCAAACCAATTGTTTCCAAACAGTTGATTTAAAACTTCTGTTACTTGTCTAACACGATGCACAGGGGCTCCGTCATGTTGATACCACATGTTTTGAACAATATTCAGAGGTAGTAGGTTTTGTAGAAAATGACTGTATTGATTTGTTCGCATCTTATTATGGCAGCTGATGTTTTGTCTTGCCTGGCGCCTGCGATGACAATGAGAGAGACTTTGTGAATTTTTCCGAATATTACATGTCAGCCGGAATCTTTCAGGCGCTCACGGGCTTGTGTGTGAGGAGGTCGGTAGACCCTGATGGGATCCCGCCCGTGTTTATCAGGGAATGTTGTTTCTCATTAGCTAAACCTCTTCAAATTATCTTGAATTCATCAATTCACTTCGGCGTATTTCCAAGATTGTGGAGAACTAGTTTCACCACTCCTGTTTTTAAGTCCGGAAATAGAGTATCGAACCCTGTGTGCATATTGAACTCAATACCCAATCTATTTGAAAGTAATGAATTTGAATCCACGGAGCTGAATCTCCTTGAGTTTACCAATGATTTGTCTCGGGCGGTGGAGGATCAATCAAGGTCAAGTTGGTTGACGAGCTATTTGTTCGGTAGACATCAGATTGTCAGGGTTAATGAGTTCCATTCCAAGCCCGTACCAGTTTCCCCTGGTGTTCCTAAGGATCCCATTTGGGTCTCCTGTTATTCAATTTGTTTATCAAGCAGTGTTTTATCCATAGCGAGATCAAGCTCTTCGCTGACGATCTAAAGTGTAATTATAACCTATGTAAGATATTATATTTTCTTACAGTAAACGTTCGGGTGAAGCCTTTCCTGGTTCTTTTCAAACATGAGCGATTACAGCCTCATCCCAATTGGAGACGATAGCAGTTGCAAATCAGAAGATTCCGTTGACACTGCTATTATAGACAACTATACACTTCAATCACCACTACTGAAAAATTCCGATGTAGAAAAACAAGTGGAAGACAATGTTAAAAATCGCAAATTTTCAGAGGTTATCTATTTAGAAGCCTTACAAGGAAAAGTTATAAAGAAAGTGTTGACAGTGTTCGATATTTTGATATCGTTGTTTGTTGTTACTCCGCTGGTTGTTGCTGGTTGGCGAGGCACATGGCAATTGTTGGATATTTATGGGGATTATTTCCCACCGTGGGAAAGCTTTTGGGTGGGTAAGTAAACAGTAAAAATAAGACTTTTTCAAATTCTAATTTGGGTTTTTACTTGCACGACCCAGGGAAGTTGTGTCGCCTCAAAACTCTCCCGACAAGATATAATATAATCAAAAATATATGACCTGCGTAACAAAACAGAATTTTAATAATAATTATTATTAAATTATTATTAGAATTGTATTATTTTCATTATAAATAATAAATTAACTACTTTATTCAAAAATTAGAAGAAAAATGTTTTGCCAGAGGTGGGATACGAACCCAGAAACATCCGCATGTGAAGCGCACGCTCTATGAATGACGCCAAAAACCCCAACCCAACCCAACCCTTCATCAAATTTATTATATTCTAATATGAGATATAGTTTCCAACTATCTAACTGGTGTAATTTTAAACGCAATTCTCTAGAGAATTATGAGGGAAAATATCACAGGTAATCTATCGCTGTAAACCAGTTAAAAATGATGTATTACTCGATCCCTACTGTTATTTGAAAATTTGGCAGTTGTATTCACCCCTATCACAGGGCTGAACCGGATATGTTTGTATTCTTCCACGATAACGCCTAATCGCTTCAAACAATGAGGCTAAATTTTGATAAATTAGTATGGGAAAATCGCAGTCCAGTCGTCAATCTCCCATTGATGGAAGGAGTACAAACAATGGCATTTGCCGATGATCTGGGCATCTTGGTTACCACAGACTGCAAGAACGACCTGGTTTACAAAGTCGAGGTTTCCTTAGAAGTAGTGCAAGTCTGGATGACACTAAATGGACTTGAATCAGCTAAAGGAAAAACAGAGGCAATAATTCTAGCAGGGCCACAGAGACAAGAAGTGTCGTTCAGTTTTGAATCCTTCGGAATCCTACCAAAAAGAACAATTAAATATCTGAGAATACCTCTCGATAAAGATTTAAGTTTCGGTCCTCATATACTGCAAGCAGAATCCTACCCAATCTGGGAGGAGTTGGATGGATTAAGAGGAGAACACTCCATGGAGTTATGATGTCAATAATAACTTTCGGAGTGCCGAACTGTAGCCGAAAGATGTCAAAGAGTTTCCAGCGGGTACCGCACAATTTCTGCTGAGGCACTGCAAGCGATTACAGGAACACCACCGGTGGACCTACTGGTAGAGGAAAAAAACAGATTCTACACTCAAGGAGAAGCCAGGAACCATACACTAGAATGAGCGCAAGCCCTAGAACGAATGCAAATAAGATGGGAAAACTTGACGCAAAGAGCCCAGAGGACAAAGACTCTGATTCCAAATGTTATTACATAGACAAACTTCAAACACAAAGTTGTAACCATTTTGATTTCAGTGAGGAAGTCTGTACTTCAACTTCGCCGATTGTAAAATATTTATATATTATTTTTATTGCAAAATAAAGAAAATGAATAACAAATAAATAAATAATATGTAAAAATAAAAAAGAATAAAAGAATGAAAATCTTATTCATTAATGTACAATTTAATATAGGTAAATTTATATAATTATGAATAATTATATTAATATTAATACGAAACTTTTAATTCCAATTGAAAACTAAATATAATTCAATTAATAAAAGAAATAAACTTTAAACTTTACCAAAACTGATTTGGAAAACAAAAAGGCCTTCAATTAAAAAGAATATCAAAAACTTACGAAAACTTTACGTTTACTATTAAGAAACTTTAGAGAAATTCACTATTTCAGAATGAAAATAAAATTTACTTTATCTTTATACTGATATAATTTAGAACAAAACTAGATAATAATTCTTAACTGTAAAAAATCTTTAAATTAAAATATTTAATTTAACTTTATACAATTGGTACCTCTAGACCATACCAAAGCTAAAACGAATCTAACTTGAAAGCCCGATTGCATTTCCAAAATTGCTTCATAAAAATGAGAAGTAGGTACTATAGACTGAACATAGCCAATAAGAAAAGAGCATTGAACATACATCCCTATAAAATACAACTGCAGGATGGCAGTAATTTACGTCTTAGAAATACTTAGGTATCTTATGTTGGAGTTCGTTCAAAAGATTAACCAGTCACTACCATTTGTAAAGCAAGAAACAATACGATTTTATAATGACTTCTCAATCTCCCGAATCAGCGACTGGACAAAAACCCATTGTTTTTTTGCTAGCAGCCGTTTATATATATTCTGTGATATGGGAAACCGTGACGCCCTCCAATTAGCTTCAGTATATAATAATAATAGTCCGACATTTAATTTATATGAAGGTATTTCGATAATGTTGAAAGTGACCACCCTGTAACTAAAACATCTGGTTATTCTTTCTAATATATGCATTTATATTTTCGACTAAAAAAACATAATATTTTCAACTATAAAAAGGTCCTTTTCTGGGTATCAATTCTTTTATCACATAGCAAAAAGGCACCCGAGATAATATTTATTATTTCCAGATGTTGTATAATATTTACAAAAATATTAGACTTCCAGACACGCTAGGTATAAAACTATAAAACTAAGAGAAAATATCCTAAACTACCCAAATATATATACAGGGTAAGACAAAAGTATATTCTATTGCCAGTGTGTCTTTGTTGTGTTACAAAGTTATAGAATACTATATAACTCAATTTTTATCAGGACAAGGCTGTTTTAGTCAATATCTGAAGAGGTTTGGCAAAGAGGAAGACGACCGATGTGTATACTGCGAAAGATCTGATACGCCAAAACACACAATTATAGAATGTCATATGTGGGAAAGGATAATAAGATTCATACTGCGCTAAAAATAAACAAAATTGTTGAATGAATGGAATCTAAAGAGAAATGAACAGAAATACATAAACTTATCACAGAAATTATGAAGAACAAAGAGCGGGAATAAAGACATATAGAAAGAATCCGAAACTTGAAGCCCTAATAATTTTAGAGTGGAAGGCGGACATAGGGAAGATCGAAATATATAAAATCCAAGAATAATTCTACAAAGAACGGCATAAATACAATAAAAAACATAAAGACAGCCTGTGGAATAGAAGTTAAGCCTTCCAGGCAGTTCCTGATCCACAAGAAAAAGACGGTTTCATGAGGGATTCTTGTTCTGTTGGCTGATGCACAGACTACGTCCTCAATAAAAAATCGCTTTAACTCTGTCATAGGTTAGGTAGTTGGTAATATGTATAAGGTCGGGGCAATTCGCTTGGCCATGCATGCACGCGGAAAGTCCTGGGTGTCGCCTTCGTTGTAAGGCTACGCACTCACACGTTAAGCTGTCAAAACATATAGATTTTCTTTTGAATATAATATAAATGTTCACAAAATCTTGCCAAAAACAACACAAAATACGTAGTCCAGACATTTGCTGTTGTCATTAAAAGACAAATTAAATCAAAACTACATTGCAGATTACACTTTGAGGCTAGTTTTGCACCTCAAAACTGTAGTTATTTGACGTAATTTGGCCCAGGATTTACCGAGCAGCATTATTTCTATAAATTTAGTAATTAATTATTTATTAATTTTCCACAAATTAATTACCCAACTCGGTTTTTAGGATACGTTTCGTTTTTTGTTAATTGCTTCTTAATTGCAGCTATTGGAGCCCACGTAATATTAGCACTTGCTCAAGAAGCTTTCCATAACAGTTTAATAGAAACCAGCGAAAATGGGTTTATGAAAATCCTTTCATGGATTTTGAAGAAATTATATACTGCAGCATTTAATATCATCTCAAACATGCATTGGAGAGGTAAGTGGATGATCATTTCATTTAAAGCTAAATGGTTTGTATCGATAGATTTCGTATGAAGTTGGAAATAACAAACGGCACCTTTTGAATCTTACTTTTATTTGATTGTCCGGAGGTTTTAGAGTATTTTGTTTTCTTTGAGTCTGAAATTATCTTTCAGCGGGATGGATCCTTCTAGACCAATGGTTCGAAGTGAAGTATTACGACAATAGCCAAATCGCAATTCCAGCAACATGCAAATATTTCTTCATATTCTGTGGAATGTGTTGCGTCATATTGTGTTTAATGAAGGGTTTGAACAATGTCACCTCTCCACCATTCCTGATCGTTCATGACAATGGAGAAAGTATGTTCCTGTTTCCCAATATGTTCAAGACAAAGGTAAGTGGCTTTACATTGAGAACTATAATTATTCTACCATGTAGTTTGGGTTCGTTACTTATCAGACTTTAGTGACGTCATTCAAACCAATAACTCGGGTGCTTTAAATTCGCAACAACCGTGTTGTATATTAAATTATACCTCCCTTGGTGTTGTGTATTTTAACCAGCCGATTGCTTGTATCAAATAAAACAACAACAATTTCACTCATATCATGATACCCTGCTAAATTTTTCAGAAGATGTTTGACATATTTTTTTTAATTTTGGCATTTAAAGTGATACTTTTCAAAAGTCGGTGACGTTATTAAACGGCTTACTTTTCATCACCAGTTGCGTAAAGTAAAATGTTTTGTAACTGTTGGTGTAATAGTTATTTACCTAACAAGTGCGGAAAGTAGTACCTTTCCGCACGTGACGATAGTTGAATGAACGACCGACGCTTAGTGGAGTTCGGTCATCCGTCAACTGCGGAAAAGACAATTTAGCATGTGTTAGGTACAAATTTTTTCCTACGAGCACATCAAATTTCGCAAAACCGAAAAGTACAGGCAACAATAACTTTCAATAATGTCAAATACGTTGTTATTACCAGACAAAAAGACCCATAATGGTAAAAAACGAGCCTAAATTTGTAGTTTAAAATATTTGGAAAATTACCAAAACCAAAACTATGAAATTTGGATAAAATTGTCTGTTGATTTACCCTCTCAAAAGCACGTGTATCTTTTCAAATACCTTTGAAAATACTGACAACACAGAGACACCTCTATAGTTACCAATACTCACAGGATCCCCCTTCTTGAAGATAGGCACAACCTTGGCTAATTTTAATTGATGGGGAAATTTATCAAATAAATATGACACTTGTCAAAAATAATCAACAATTATGACAATTTGTCATAATTGTTCATTAATTTTGACAAGTGTCATGTTTATTTGCTTTCTAAAGCCATCATGGCCAACTAAAATCAATTAAATTTCAACGTCATATCACTATTGTAATAGAAAACTGTAAAATTGTCAATATTTTGGAATAAACATCCTTTCATAAACTTGCCTTTATTTTTTATGTAAAAAAATAAAAAATATATAAAATGGAAATTGCCATTTAAAAAATTTGAATTTTGACACTTTTTTCAATTTGATTTTTTACCCTTTATTTCAAATACCCTGTATTAATATTTACAAAAAAAATATATGTAGGCGCCTAAAGTAGATCTTTAGCTCCTAGAATATTCTAACAAATTAAATTATTAAAGTGTCCTTATAATAAAAAATTGTAATTATTCTTTATTCTAAAAACGTCAATTTTGACATAAAAGTTCAAATATTTCGAAAATGGCTAGAGATAGATATCACATAATATGTATGAAATATCTTTAGAATTACAAGGAGAATCCACAAAATATATAATTTATATAGGGTCGTATTTGAAATAAGGAAGTTGACACACATTTCCGGTATAACCGGAAGTACTAGATTCTTGAAAACATTTTAGCTAAATTGGCCCCGCCGACCTACGGCCTACACCAGATTTTCAGACTGTTCCACAGTGTAGTTTCTCCATAATCGATCGAATCCCTTCCCGGTGGGACACCCGATATACGTTCCAACTACTATTTTAAACTCAATTTTCTCGAGAATTATGGGGGCCAATATCAAAAGTGACCTATCGCTGTAAAGCAGATAACAAATGCTTCAAAATGACGACCACTACTGATATAGGAAAATGTAACGGTTGTATCTACCTCTATCACAGGGCTTAAGCGATTTCAACCAAAATCTAATGGCTTCATCCTAGGACTGCCCCAAAGTCATATTATCTATCGTGGAAGAATACCTACAGACACACATACATACATACACACAGATAGACAGATTTCCATCTCGAAATGTTCTTAATCGTCTCAGAAAACTTAAAAATAGTTATATCCGCATTTATCCCAAATTTTTTTTTAGCGCGTTCACAATAATTTCCCTTGGCAGGAAAGTTAAATAATAGTAGTGCAAAGACTTTATTAAAAACAAAAAGATTTAACGATGACGGCAAAGCAATAATGGCTTCACCTACCTTGTTGCGCATCGGCAGCTTCTCTCAGAAAACTCACTTACTTAAAATTTGCGATTGGCTTGTAACGTTCAGAATGTCAGTAAATTTGTGTATTTTTAATGTCAATATTTCTTTTTAAGTACAAATCGGTTTTTAACCTTGAATTAAACTCAATTCTTCTCTTGGGAACACGTCAACAAAACTTTTTCGTTCAAATGTGTAATGCTTTCGTTTTTCTTTACAAATCACAAATCGTAAACAAATTTTCCTTTTGTTTAGAATCAGTCACCATGTAACTTTCATATTATACGTATTCAAATAATTAGATTGATATTTGTACGTTACGCTTTAAGAGCTTTAACATATTATACCAACTTTCATACATCACATACTATAGTAACAAGGGGAGGTAAATAAGTTTGCGAGATGATAACTAAAATGGACAAAATCTCAGTCTTTATTACTATGGAGCATGTCTTACATCGGAGCTTTTCCTTCACCCCTGGAAATAAGCAGGTTTTTGGAACATGCCCTTGTCTGTTTTCATACAAAAGTAGCATCAATTTAATTCTATGAATTGATTTCCAAGAGGTTGTGTAATGCAAAACAATTCATCGCTTCATACATATTTATCATAAATTAGAGTTTCAGTTGAAGGATAGGTCTGATGATGCCTTTATAAGGCGAAATGAGTAACTTATTTTTAGACAAAACCACTAGATTGGAATGTCTCTGTCAATTTCCCCCGGCTCTTCTCCACACTATCAGAATTTGTCTGTATCGCATATGATCTTATCCATGAGCTTTCCAGCTCACTGTGTTGCCTTAAATTTCTTTGGAGGTAGTGACACCAGTTCATGATTAACCCAAGTGAATCACTGATTGAATAGTTCCTGCCACTTAGCAGATTAAGAGGCGACATTTCTTCTTAATTGGTTTGAGGAGTTTCTAGATCGTACGAGTAATGGAGTCGTTTCTAACCAGTTCGATAACAACATTTGAATTCCTCCATCATTGGCACAGTCTTTTGCAAATTGCCCAGCCGTTTCGTATGTCTTCGAGTCCTGCCACCCAAGTGAGAGATCATGTTCTATTGAACTGCCAGTTGCTTTAGGGACTATTTGCTGAACTTGTGCCCGGTATTTTGCCACATTTCTTTAATGACGACCTCGAATGGAATTTTAAAGTGATGTTTACTTGGCAAAGCGTCCATCGGTTTTTCCCTGAATTTAATGGCATCAGGTTCAGGATTTTCATGACCTTCTAGATCACCAGATTTCTTGCTTTGTAACTTGCAATTTGATTTTTGATAACTCTGTGAATAATACTTAAATCTGTTGCCTCGAGGCACGATAGCTCTCCATATTTAAGTGTAAAAGTAATATTTTTTGACCTCTTTGTCATTTACCTTTTTCTTAAGATTCTTGGTGACAAGCTATATTTCCAAATAATTCTGACATCATAATTTTCAATTTTTACGACCTCTATTATTGTTATAGTGAGAAAATAATGGGTTTTAGGTCTTTTGTAAAAGAAACTAATGTATTTGAAGCCAACGTTTCGACAATCTTTATTGTCATCCTCAGGGCACAAATCATTGTTTCTTTTTGTCAGTAAGAATTTTTGATATAAACGAGACACGCACAAACAGAACACATGTATGTATACTTATGTATAAATAAAATAACATAAAAGCATAACAACAATACAATATCACTAGTCGTCTAATCCGGACGGTATTTTATTTAAAATAAAATACATCACCCATTTTTTTCTCACGGACGCCTATGGTATATACGTTTTTTGTCGTGTATTTTTAACACCTATTCAACTACTTAAAACTCTAAATATATTCATTAGAGTCTAATTTTTTTGACCCCTTTTCTACTATTTATGAACGTCTATGTAAACAAGTTTTTTTATGCTGCGTTTTGTAAACTATATATAATTAGCCAATTTTTCTGGTATGTTTGGGAATTGTTTTTAATTTTTGACCCTTTTTTACACTATTTGTGAACGCCTGTGTTGTGAATTGTTCACCCGGTAAATAAATAAATATTTTTTTAAAATTTCGTTACCGATATTATGTCATATTTTGACAAACAATATTTTCAAAAAATAACCAATGGCATGCTATTGACGCTCTTTATCCCCCTATTTTTTACGCCACTGGAATAAATAATGTTATTATTATTTCTTAAATTTTCTGTTAATTTTTGCTTAAAAAAAGTAATAACTTTTTATGGGTCTAAAAACGTTTTTTTCCTTCCCTCGTACACAATTTCCTGTAAAATATAAACAAACCATTACCTACTTGCACGAAAGTTTATTTAATTTATATTCTCGAGGTAGTAGAACATTATTTCTTCAATGTATTTTGATGAATGAATTAAAGACAATATACTTACCTAGTTAGTTGCTAAAAATAATGAATTTTAATTTAAATGGTTCTAAATGTAAGCTGCAAGATTTGTTATGAAGATGACGGTCAATGGATCAGATTTTGGATTGTATATTGAATATTGTGACAATAATTTACCGCAAAAGCCAAGAAATAAGTGTTTAAAATGTTCAGTTTTGTGTTGGTGTTTTGGAATTTTGCTGATTGTATTAATGGTAAGTAAAAATAAAAATAAATTTGATTTTTGATTTCAATAATAATTATTGTTCAACTAACAGAGAAGAAAATCGCTGCAAAAATAAACCTCGAATTTAACAAAGAAAGGCTTTAATTTTTTTTCTTCTTTAAATGGAACCATCAAATAATGTAAAATCTGATGTTTCCACTTTTTGGGCAACCATCATCTTTGAGGGTCATTCAGTACAAAATTGTGTCGTGTCTACTCTTCAAGATGCTTCTTTCGCAAGATTAATGAACTTCTCTTATCTTTCTTCTACCTTTCTTATGTATCTGGCACAAAAACCTTTTGTAGTCGGAGCCAACTATGCACCTGAATTTTTACTTCGTTCATTAGAGCAGAGTTTTTCACGTAGCCTCCTTAAGGAACCAAATAAAAAGAATCCCAATGGGTTTATCTCTGGGCTATAAGAAGGCTATAAAAAATCTTCCATCCCAGCTTTATCTATGGCGAATGCTGACGAGTATTATTTTGAAGCAATATCACACCTTTTGTCAAAAGTCCAAGACAAAAATTGCGCATGGCAGGCTGGTTTCGCTTTGTTTTCGAGCATGTCACTGTAGTATTGTCGTATTGCCTCAAGGCAACATTCAAGGGAAGAAGTTGCAAATTCCACCGATCGCCCAGTACGCTGTTCATCACAAACATTTCCGTTGCAACTACTAAACTGTAACTTCTAACTGTCCGAACGTTTTAAACACGTTTAACATCTTTGTATGGATCTTGCGCCCTTTAAAAGGTACTGCCTGTGCGTCACATTTTCCGCAGTGTATTTTTTTGGAATTTTCAAGCATTGATTTTCAACCAGTAAACGGGAGTGACTGAATTCTTAAATTAAACGGAGTGTGGAGTGTAATGTTGCCTGCTGCTCTGGAGGGAAATCTATTATTATCCTCAATACGGACTCTAAATTTGCAACGCTCTATTGTGCAGCCTGTCACTTATAGGAATATGTTATTCAAACCGTCGGTCGGTAATATGTCATACAATGCTTCATGGGAGTTGAATTGGGCTCCGATAGTGGAGAAAAAGTCAAATCAGTTGCATATTTCTCGAGAGAGAGTTTGGTAGCATGGACTCCAAACGTACTTCGCACAGTTCTGATGAACTCTAGAATTGAGAGATAGAGACGTGATATGTCATCTTAAAGCATTTCTCTTTCAATTTTTGGAGTAATATAAATATAGGGGGTTGTATTTATTTTGTTGTATAATTTAAACACCTTTTACATTGTGTTTTCAAAAGTAAACTAACTTCAACCGTTTTCGAGAATTTTGGAAAAAGCGATTTTAGTTTTTATTTATTTCTGACATTATTTTTACAGATATAAAAAAATGAAAAGCATTTTCTCATTGTTACTTTTTGAGGAGAAAAAGATAGCGGTTACAAATTTTCACTACGACGTTTTTGAAAAACCATCATCAACGTCGTTTTTATTGTTAAATTTAAAGCCATTTTCAGTTTAAACAAGTTCTCAGTGTTTTTAGCTGTTATTTAAAATTATTCTAGAAAAATCGCCATAGTTTAGCACTTATTTTGCGTAAAACATTCAGTCGAGAAAGGGTTTTCTCTAATAACTTCAAAAAGCACAAAATATCAACTAAATTTAAAAATCCGCGAACAGAATAAAATCTTGGACTGAGATAGAAATAAATTGTCATATAACAATAAATAATTGTGAGTAACGACGAAAGAATAGCTTTGCAAAACCTACTACTCAGCATTCAGTCGGTTCAGTGCCAAACTATGGCGATTTTTCTTGAATAATTTTAAATAACAGCTAAAAACACTGAAAACTTGTTTAACCCATCACATGTGATATGTGGTATATATATTTTTGAATTGAAAATGGCTTTAAATTGAATAATAAAAAATCCGGGGCCGGTATTGCAAAGAACCAATTTGATGATGGTTTTCCAAAAACGAAACGTCGTAATGAAAATTTGTAAATGCTTTCATTTTCTCCTCAAAAAGTAACAATGAGAAAGTGCTTTTAATTTTTTTTATATCTGTAAAACTAATATCAGAAATAAATAAAAACTAAAATCGCAAAAAATCGTTTTTTCAAAAATTCTCGAAAACGGCTAAAGTTACTTTACTTTTGAAAAAACCATTTAAAAGGTGTTTAAATTGTACAACTTTTCTCTAATTTAACAGACATCGTAACTCCTACTGTTTCCAAGATTCCAATGCTATCCCTATTCTTATTTTGGACAGAGTGTATAAGATGAAAACAATTTTCCGCTAACTTTAAGGGGCTGTAACTTGGACGGAAAGTAGATTTGAGCAAAATTTTATATCAACGATTCCCCTTTATGTTTGCTGAAAAATTGCTCCTTAAAATATTCCGCATCAATTTAGAAACACCCCGTATATTTTTAATTAAATTGGAGAGTGGAATTCACCAATTTCCGATTCTTTTGTGTAATTGTATTTTTTTGTTGTATTTTCACTATGAATCATTTATTATTATACAAGGTGTCTCAAAAGAAAGTTTCTACAGTGAGGAAGGACCAATAAAAATTCGATAAATTTAGAAGCAAATTTTTTTTGAAGAAATGATAAAAAGTTTAAGGAGTCTGGGTTCAACAGTGGATATACAGGAATGCGGGTGACCAAAGTCATCCCGAACGCCCTATACCATAACTAGTGTAAATCGGTCTGTTCGTGATGATCCTAGCAAGGACTTTTTAATGCTTGAAATACAAAATTCTCTTGGTTACCACCAAAGGACATAGTTCTGTCGGTAAGACGCAACCACAACCCACACGTCCAGTGCGTTGCTACTACAAGTTTGTGAATGTTTCCCTGACAAATTCGGGAGAGGTAACATCAATTGGCCTCCACGCAGTCCGGATTTGAGCCCTCTGAATCTATTTTTAATAATAAATAAACATCACATCAAATACAAACTTTTGATACACCCTGTATTGTATGATCACACATTTTCCCATTTAAAATTACAGGTTTTAAAGTCGCTCTTCAGCTAGGATTTAAAGTTAAAAATGGTCCCTTTGAATAAATGAAATCGACGGAGAGGTCCGAGCGTTTTTCAGTAAGTTTTCGATAAGTATATCATTTTTATTATCTTTTTTAGATCATCTGCACTGTAGCCTTAAGTGTTAGAAATACACAAGCGGGAACAATAAGAATCAGTAACAACAATACAGAAAATGGTGAAACTAAACTGCAAGAAGAAAAATTCACAAGACGATCGAGGACAGTCCAATTTTCATCAAAACCATTCGATAAACACCCAAATTTCAAATACAAAAACTATTCGACATCAATGTTACCAAAGAGGTTCGGTGAAGACGAGAAATCTACAAGAAAACCGACAAAAATAGAACCTAAAGGATTTACAATAAGAACAGAAAATATACGTAAAACTACATCAGCATCAAACTTACTAAAAATTTCAAAATATCCCCAAGCATTTAAAAGGAATAATCATAAAACTTACCCAACAAGCATACAGGATATCTTAGAGTCAAATTACACTACAAATTATGTGGAAGAAATTTCTAATTCTGGGAAAACCAATCAAAATCAATTCCAATTTGCACGGGCTTTTAATGGTAAACATAGATCATCGCCTAATACTAAGAAGCGACAACATTTTAGAACGATATTGGAACAAAGTGATATGCTAGTTAATCCATATGAAATAAATCGCTTAGCTTCGTCGAATTCGGTTCCAGCTAATAGTGATTATTACAATAGACAGCAGTACCATGAAATAAAAAGTTTAAATAGTTTGAAAGATTTAGCTTTCAGACGACCCAGATCGAACCTTACGGACATTTTATATAACGTGCTTGGTAAACCATTTAGTTTTATTGTAAATATTTTACCCAATGGTTATAAATTCATTGGGGATAGAAATAATAAAAATATAATTATAAATTTAAATGTTGTCAGTCAAAATTAATAAAAATATGTCACGGTATATGATATTGTTTGAGTTTTATTATAATTTAGATACGGCAGATATTGAGTGCCATTATTCAATCTCAAATAATATTCTAAACTTAACGTTTTTGCCACCAACATAGGTAGTTGATTATTTAGAGAATCAAGAAAACTATCGACAGATTTATTACGTAGCCTCTCTACTACTGTGACATTACATCACTAATTTTTATTTGCATGATGGTAACATTGACATTGACTTTTGTTATCCTTTAACGTCAATATCAGCATTTGAGATAGTTAAGTGACTAACAGAGCGACATTTGTGCGTATCACATCAGTTCAAGTGAACAAAGAGTTTAGTGGACTGTGCCTCGCTTCTCTCAAACAGTTGTTCTACTCCTTGGTTTTCAGGTATAGCCGTCGAGCTGGGTTTGTAAAAGGATAACTTTTTAAAAATGCTAAATTTTGTATCTAAATGAAAAGTGATTTTGGGTTTTAAAATAAAAAATGTAGAATATTTATTTAAATAGAGATATTTATTATATTGATAAATACCTACATGTGTATCGATAGTTTATACAAATACTGATTTGTTGTACTTTTATTTTCTTCTTACTTTTGTGTAGAATTATTTTAAGGACAATTTTTCCATTTTTATACAAATATTTTTAATTAAGCAAAAGGATATTTACAAAATGTAACTGGTCACAGTTGTCATATTTATTAGTTTTCGTTGATTGTTGCATCATTGTCAGATTTGTTTATGCTAGTATGAAATATGAAATATATTTAACTGCGAAAATATTTTCGTAAAAATAAAATTAAAATAAAGTTTGGCTAATTTAAGTTTGTGGTTAATTAGGCATTTGCGCTTGTGTTGGTTGTGTAAATGGATGATGGTGAATTTTTCTAATAAGGTATGGCCGCCGCGAATTTATATTTTTTCTTCATTGCTGCAAGATTTTGAAAGAATTAAATAGAATGAAATACAAATAATATGACATTTTTTTAACAACCAAAATATTTTAGTGAAATAAAATAAATTTGATTAAATTAAGTTTGTGTTTATTTAAGCATCTGCACATGTGTTGGGTGTAAACAGATTTAGGAATAATTACGTTATTGTGCGAATAATGTGTACGCGGTGGATGATGGTGATACGTAATTTCAAACAAGTCTGGCAGTAGAGCATTTTAGGTTAGTATGTTGTTTAGGCGAGTGGATTTCGATAAGAAAAGCACACATATTGTTTCTTTTCTAATGACTTACTTACTCTCCTGAAAAAATTAACGATTTGGGAACTATTTTAAAAATGTTTCCCCTCAACACAAGTAAACGATGCATTGCCCTGAATATTTAAACGTATGCAAAAACACTGGTTTTGATATTGAGAAATTCTACCCTAACTTAATCCTGTTTTTGTTGAAGAAAAATGTCTGTTTCGCTAAATAACACGCCGGAACTGTTTGCTTTACTTAATCATCGCTCGTAAATTTCTTCTCACGGAATTCTTTTTTCAATTTTGAGAACAAATAATAACAGCTTGGGGCAAGGTTTGGACTATAGGATGGGTGATTTATAATTTTGAAGCGCATTTTGCGCAGGGCAGCTAGAGCAACACAAGCCTTGTGTACTGGAGCATTGCATGAGGGACCAAGACACCTTTCGTCAATTTTCCTCTTCTGTTTTCTCCGATTGCTTATTTCAACTGCTCGTAGTCTTCTCCACTTTTATTTTATAAGCAATCAAAACATAACGGTTAAGCAAACGTATGCTAATTAATAACTAGCTTTACAATAGCTAAAAATATTATATTGTCTTCATTTGAATCATAGCCTTCGCTATACAGGGTGTCCCGAAATTAGCTTAAAATAATTTAAGGGGACATTCTACAAGCAAAAATAAGATGTTTTTTTCATATGAACATATATCGAAAAATGCTTCGTTTTTCAGATACAGGGTGTTATTTGTAAATTCCTGACGATGGGTTTTTAGTAATATTTCCGAAACGCGTCTCCATATCAAAATGAAATTTGGCACACTTACGTATCTTTATAGGATTCATCATATTCATCACTAGTTACACCAAATATAACATAACCTATTCCAAAGGGGAAAGAATAGATATGATTTTTATTCTGGGAGAATGTTCCATAAACGCTTTAGTGATATCGCTAGTTTACGCTCAAAGGTTCCCGGTGAGGAGCGTTACACCAGACGTATTGGCTAAAGTTGTTGAAGGATTTAAGAAAATAATTCAAATGTGCCTAGAGTCTAATCATTTTGAACATTTATTATAAAATTTATCAGTATTTATGTATATCTTGTTATTTAATTTAAGTTACAAATTTATTTATTATGTTATTGTTTAGATATTTGGTTTTGTCAAATTCTTATGGCTGACTTGATAAATATTACAATTATTATGAAAAATTATTCCTATTACTTAATTTATATGTGGTTTTTCCATGCAAAATTAAAGATATACATGTCTATAGGAAAACCATATAGTAATTAATAGATAATTAATTTTCGCCTCATCAAATACAGTGGTCTACGTGAAATTAACAGGTTCAATCAAAAATTCGCGTAATATTATGAATATGTGCATTTTCCACGAAAAAATAATTATAATATTTGTCAGATAATTACTTTGTGCATCTAATTTTCACCTCATATACCGGGTGTTCCATTTGAAATAAACAAGTTATTTATAATGAAACTTTACGTTCATATACATAAAACCGCATTTTACGAGCGAAGTTTTTCTTATGATATTGTGCGAACCTATAATGATATTCCTAATGAACTGAAATCTATGACTTTTCAAAGATTTAAATGAAATTTGAAAAAATTTTGATTGGAAAAGCAATAGAACCTAAATTTTTAATAAGTTGTAACTCCGTTACTTTGTCTTATGTTTTGTGAACTTTAGTAGTTATATATTAAATATATAATTAAATGAGGGAATTAATAATACTCTGTCTCCTCCACTAAATTAAAACATTAAATTGAGACTCCACAGAAATATGGACTACTTCATGAATATATTTAATTGTTATCAATGTGTTTATTATAATATAAGTATATTTATACAATTAGTTAAGTGGAAAAGCACACTTAAGGGTTCTGCCTATATGCGGATTTAACTCCACCATAGTTGCGATATTTTAAGGTTGATGATGGAGCTGGGACTCCGAAACATGTCCCTTTGAATAAAGATTTAAAAAAAATTAATAGTGGAGAAGACGAAATTGTTTCATTGAAATTAGATTACACTCCACTGCATCAAATGGATTATTTCTTTAATTCATTTATATATATTATTACATAAAACTTATATTATTGGACACCCTGTATCCAGTATTGGAGTTTTTTATATTTGGCGTAACAAGTGATGAGTAGGTATATTTTTCAGCTCAGACTGGCTTAAAAAGATCAAACGAATGGGTGTGAATTTTTTCATTCAAATTATGTCTATATTTTTATAAAAATTAAAATATTTAAAAAACTGTCAGGTTTAGGTGAGATATATCTTAATGAAAGTTAGGTTTATTTTGGACGGGGAATCTAAAAATATATTCATATATAGGGCATTCCATTAAAAAAAACACTACTATGGTTCATTTCTTATATTTGGGACACCCTGTATAGATTCACAATATTTTTAACATGTAGCCAGAAATCATTTTTATCAAACCCATGAATAAAACTTTTAGGCGTGAATAACCCTGTATGTATATTTTAATTCTTCAACATGTTCTTGATAAATATACAAAAAATTCCCTTATTATTGACTGTGCTGCTTGTTAAAGCGTACTCTAATTTTTGAGTGGATCTTATTAGGATTCCGTTGGGGTATAGGTCGTCCTCGTCGGAGCTCCCCATACACGTAAAGCAAATCCATTTTTGATTTACAAAAAGTTTAAATTTTTCATCGGATAATCCGGAACAACCTCTATGGAACAATGATTCACAGCTCACTGTATTCTGTATTGACCCTTTGTAATTTTATGAGAACACTTTCCGCAAATTTGGAAATCTTTCATAGTTGGCATTTTAAATTGCGTAAATTAATTTGTATTACGGTCCTGATTTTTGTTTAAAAAGAACGTAAAACTAAATATTATCAATTCACTATTGTTGTGGTATCAGTTAACTCTTATCAGTTCAAAATATTTATTAATTTTTGGGATATCTATGTATTGGTTTTGTTAACGATTTTAAATATGTATAATTTAGATAATGCAGTGAAATTATACACATTTTTTAGAGCTCTAACTAGATTAAAATTATCCCATGGCGTTGGAGGGGCCAACTTAATAAAAATTATTGAAAGAAGACTGTACGCCACTGACTGTGGTTTGATTTCGATCTTGTGTTGAGAAAAAGCAACTAAATTACAACTTTTTTATCTCTGCGAATAATTCGACTAAAATTCAGTAAACATGAATCACTTACAAATGCCGTTTTCTAGCCCTATTGATATTACTCAGGGTGTTTAACAGGGCGATCCATTGAGCTCACTTATATTTTCCTCCTTTATTATGGACATAAAACCCTATTTTTGCAATGGGGGAGAACAATTCCATAATTTAGATAATAAAAATGAGCTGCCTATGCTTCTATATGCCGACGATTTAGTTATCTAAACTATTCGTGCGAAAACTCATTAGTAGTAAATGTGGCCAAAACTAAAGTGATTATTTTTCAAAGAAGTGGATTTGCCCAACAAAACACACTATTTTACTACAAAACCGAACCTATTGATCATGTTAATCAATTCACGTATCTTCACATCCCATTTTCTAACTCCACATTATGTCAAAAAGCAGCCTGTAACATCACAAATAAAGCTAAGGAGGCTATTGCGTCAACGTTTTCATTAATGGTTAAAACCAAATTAAACTGTTGGAACTTTAGAGGTCAACTATTTGAATCTTTGGTACGAAGCCTTTTGGCAAACTGTTTGCCTGTATGGGGCCAGCGCTATGTTGAAATTATAGAAAGGGTGCAAGCCTGTTTTATTTTAAAACTTCTTCATCTACCGGCAAGTACCCCCGATTCCGTGGTCCGAGTAGAAACAGGTAGGGTAAAACTTGTTTACTCGCTCGCTAAGCTTACTCTCAATTGGGTTGGGTTAGGTTGGGTATCAAAATCTTAGATTGCCAAAAATATGTTTTATAAGACAGTTTCACCTCTTAGATAAATCTAACATTATTTACAATTGAACTCGACAAGTTAAAACATCATTTGACTTTGAATTTCTCACCCCAAATGAACAGTATCTTCTTAAGAAGAAAAACATCGAATGGTGTTAAATCACACGATCTAGGGGACCAATTCTGATCACCCAAGCGCAAGAGTACACGACCTGGAAATGTTGTTGAAACCACATATTTGCCACATCAATATCATCCCATGTCGGCAAAAAGAACTGTGTTATCATGTCGCGATATCGAGAACTAATAACAGTCACTGCTTGAGCAGCCCACGTTGTAGATGCATTTGTTTTTCGACAATCACATGTGGGTTTTCAGAACCCCAAGAGCGGCACTTTTGGCGATTACCAAACTCATCAAGGTGAAAATGTGCTTCGTCGCTTAGGATGGTATTGCTCGAAAAATCAGCATTCAATTGTTGTTGTTACCTATGATAATGTCGATAACTTTGGTTTCGCTTAACCGAATTTATCAATTTAATTTTTGTTTAAGAACTGAAACCTTGCTGATGAAGAAAAAATATATTTCAAATCATAATTGTTTTTTGGGGCTACGCTAGATGGCGATATTCGCAACGCCTAAGGTTTTTTTGATTTTTCTTTAAAAGCTTAAATGGAATTTCCAACAAAAAAGTCCAAAATTGCACATCAAAATCTTTATTCGTTTCAGAGTTATGACCAAAAGAATGTTGTTCACCAAAATTCGTTGAAAAATCATGTATCTTTAATTTTCCGTGATCAAGAATGCCATGGGAAATAAAGAAATAACAATGGAAAACCAATGAAAATAACAAAAATTAACAATATCACTAATAATAACAAAACAAAAACAACGACATTATAACTACTAACAGAACTTTAATAAATTCGAAAGAAGTAGTCCATATTGAAGTGGAGTAGAATAATTAAATATTCTTGAAATAAAAGTCAACCTCCACACAATAAATTTAATAAATATCCTCAACAAATTACATTTGTCACCATACATGTTTCGCAGCTCCGGGCCGCATCATCAGTGGTTATAAGAGATTCTTACGAAAAGCTATGTTATACTAGTTAGTACATATTATTTTTGGGAAGTATTTATTAACTCACTGCGCGAAAAAAAATTTTTTTTTCTTTCAAGTCATAAAATAAAAAGTTTTTTGTGAAATTAAAAAATAAAAAATAAAATAAATAATAAATTTATTGTGTGGAGGTTGACTTTTATTTCAAGAATATTTACTTTAATAAATGTTCAAAATGACCCCCATTTGGAAAATGCAACTACTTGTTGGCTCATTTTTAATGTACGAGTACTAGCAACCGCCGCCTCCATTTGAGCTCGTGGAAGCGACGCCACAAAAATTAAGTTTATAGAGTAGAAATACATAATGAAGAACAATAATTATGGATAAGAATTATGGAATCACCAGATAGATTTCGTAATAACCCAGGAATATTTCAAAGATGCCGTCAATCATTAAGAAGGAGAATGGAAAATGTATTGAAGTACAAGGGCAACAATTTGAACATCTTCAAAAAACTTAATGTTTTGTTTTAATTAATCAGATTTTTCATCATACCATTAAAATGTAATTGTTGAAGTATTTTTTTGCAAAGGTTTGGGTTTGCGCTTTTTGAATAATTTGCGTACATTGTCGGCTTTTAGATGCATTTGTACTGGAACCATTGCTTCTAGCGACTTGGACAAAGTATACCTCTCTTAAGTATAAAAAAAGGGATAACAAAATTTTTGAGTCGAAAATGACATACAGTGTATAGCAAAAAAGTTACGACCGACTCAATAGAGATGGAACCATGTATATAGCGCCCTCTAACAGTAATCACAAAACTAAGATCATATTTGAATTTAGCATGATAAAAACCCCTGTATACCACATTTTATCCATTTCTGTGCGTCTCTGTATAAAGATATTCAAAAAAACCAAAAAAAAAAAAAAAATTCAACACCCCGTAACTTTTAAGCGAAGGCCTTGCGGACCCGTGTTCATGGGAACTTTTTTTCTTAATTTAGTGTCCTCTGTTGTGTGGCACTATGCAATGTACTTTTTTCTATGTCACCCTGTATTTTGCTGCATCTTTTTCAAACAGTTCCAGTTTCACCATAAAACTCTGGGAGTCTCTGATGACTCCCCTGTATATCCCCACCACAATAACTTAAATAAATAAACAAACACGAACTTCTGTACCTTCTTGTCCACTACTCTATCAACTAAACAATATGGGTCCAATTAGATACAAATTATTAAATTTATTTTATCATTTCAATTTTAAAATGTTTATGATTTAGTCCTCCGCACACAACTTAACTACTTGGGTCCAAGTCTACCGAACAAAATAATAATAATAATATGATGAAAATTTTTGTATAGCTAAATAAACCGTATAGAAAAATTACCTATAAACAAATTATAGAATGCAAGGTATCTACGTGTGAAAAAGATAATGAAATTTGAATAATTATAAATAAATGTTCAGTGGACTGTACAGTGTTTATAAAAATGCGCGGTAGTATTGCATTTCCCAGTAGTGATATCACTATTTTTAACACTGATGATGCGACTAACAATACGAAACCTTCCATTAAATCAAAACTATTGCTCCTAACATTGTTCGATACGCTGTTTTCATTTTTTGTAGTGTGTCCATGTGTAGTCGGATATTGGAGAAGTGTGTGGACATTAATGGACATTTATGTTTTGCCTGACAACGCATTAATTAGTGCAATAGTTTCGACGTTGCTCGGTATCTTCGGACACTTGTTTTTCGCTGTTTTCCAGCGATTCTTCGCGAATAATTTGCATCCGGATAGGAGTCGAATTCTTTTTTATGTGATTTCGCGAATTTACACTGTGTGTTTTGGGTTTGTTTGTGTGAACGGTTGGCGAGGCCCGTGGGCGATTCTGACCATTCAAACTAAAACAGAATTGCGAAGTGTTATTGTGACTACCACTATAGGTTTGGTCGCGTTGATTTCTATAAGAGCATTGAGGAATGTTTCTGCACCACCATGTATCATTGTTAATGATGTTGTGAAGGGATATTTTGAGGTTATGACAATGTTTAGAGTTTCGGTGAGTACTTAAACATGTTAAATGATATGGCGGGCTCTAACTGTACTTAGAGCATATACCATGAGTACCAGATAAAAAAAATCGGCTGTTTTTACACTCTTTTCGAACCCCTATGTGATCTATTTTGTATGTTAAATGTTTTAGGTGATATTTTATGAAATTAATGAAAAATTATTCATTATTTCGGATATGTTTACGAACTATAAATTTTTAAACCCTTTGTTAAACCTCTTGCCTACGCTCATTGTTTGTCAAAAGTTAATTAGCACCTAGAAATATACTGAAGTATTTTTGTACCAAATTTGGTGAAAATCTGCGTGAAGTGAGTTTTGAGTTATCGGAGATACAGATTTTTCTGACCCTTTTCAGACTTTTCACAGACGCCTATGGTACAGAACGATTTTGTCGTGTATTTTTAAGACCAATTCAACAAACTCGCGAAAGATTTCACCCATATCATTGAGCTATCGTCCTATTTCAATTCTCTCAAACTTTGCAAAGGTCTTTGAAACGGTATTACATGAAAAAATCTTCAAACAAATTAAAATGGTAGTATTCCTCAGCAGCACGGCTTTTTCCAGAATCGGTCCACTGTAACAAACATAGCCACTTTCTAACAAGACATATTTCCCGCTATCGGAGAGGGTTGGCGGGTCGACCCAATCTATACAGATTTTACTATAATACCTTTGACAAGATAAGTATAAGAAAGTTTTCACTAGTCGTGTTCATCCTATAGTGCATGACTACTATATTAATGGAAGAATTTTAGATCACCATATCTCTAAAATTACTTTGAATGCATTGATAATACTGGGCTTTATATTCAGATCAACAAAAAATTTCCAAGTGTCTCTTAACTGTTTAGAACTCTCGGTCTATGCTTGAGTATGCTTCTTTGGTCTGGTTACTATTATATAATATACACATAAATAAAATTCCTTGATCACCAACTCTTATTGAACCGTTTTGACTTCTGGTCGCTTTGGAAACGTCGTAATTTGCACATCGCAAGTGTTTCTATTCAAACTGATTAATGGTAGTTTGTACTGCCCGAACTTGCTGCAGTTTCATATCCCGGGCTATCGCTCCAGACATCCCAAATTTTATGTATCTAAGTTTTGTAATTACGAAATCAGAACACCGTCATGGCGTACCTGCAATGATTGCAATACCTTGGGAATCGAAAACTCACGTTGTGCATTTTATTTTATTTATAGTATGAGAGAAAAAGAAGAATAATAATAATAATAATCTGTTTATTCGTTATAATCGTTGCAACATTTGTTCATAGAATATATGTATGCTCTTAAATTAACAACGAAAAGGGATAAACGGCAGCAGTGCTGATATTTAGTTCAAACCCAAATTCAGATAAAACTCCATAACTAATTTCCAAACCAAAAGAATGTAGTCATAAAAAATTATACAAAAAAAAAACTATTCAGTTCCACCTATTCCAACTTATTGTTAATCAATAAAGAGTTGGTTGCGTATTGGTTTATATAATTTTTGGGTGATATTGTTGATATCTATATTATATGTTTCGTTTTGGTTGTAGTTTTCTTTTTCTTTTTGATTTGTGATAGTTTTTTATGGTTTGGGAAGTTGTTTTGAGAAGTCATTTTATGATATCAGTGGGTTTCCTTATATTTTCAAAAGATTAATTGTTGTTTATTTGTTTTATTTGTTTTATTTTTTTTTTGTTTTGTAAAATCGTTATTTATGAAAACACTTTCTTTAGTATTTTTTTTCTTTTTTAGATTTCTTGACCCTTGTTTTTTATAATTTTAACTAATATTTTCTTGGGATGAGGTTCGAACACAAACTATCATATATTTGGAACTATACTTTCTTATTTACTTGCTTGTCATCTTTTTTTACCTACGTTTCGGCAAGGCAAATCTTGCCCTCTTCAGCACAATCTTGTTTAATTTTTTTTTTATATTATTTGTTTCTTGTTTTTAAGAAACAAATAATACAAAAAAAATTTAACGGAAATATCAAAGAAAAAGATAATGGGAAAAATGTATAGGACGTGACGAATCACTTAGTTTTCCTCTATTACCGTTTAGGCGGTACCTTCCAAATGCATCGAAATTTGACCACCCTATACGTTAAAAACAAAAAATTATTAATTTGAAAAATGTATTATAAGTATATTTTGATAAATTATATTTTCCGCCTATAACGACTCGTTCGTTGGATTTAATACTCTATTGTTTACGGTTTCCGGCAATTTTTTTTACACAAAATAATTTAAATAATGCAAGGTTGTGGCATTTATATTAGATAAAAACCCATAATAATGAATTAAGAACACAGAAAATAGAAAAATTACGATAATTTCTATTTGTGAAAATTACCCGTAATTTATACATTATTTCGTTATAGTCAAATTTGAGGACCGTCCGCACGAGACAATAGTAAATTGCCGAGTAAATAAGATATTTACATATTTCTTACTGTATTTTTATTTTTTTGGTAAACTGAAAGCTTTATTTTGAAACTTTCCGAAATATAATCTTCGGGTACCTAGTAGGTTCTCATAAATACAATTAAAACATATTTTTACTGAAAATGTTTTATTTCAGTTGTCATCATTGTATTCTTTTAAATGCAACGTTTCGGAGATTGATATTCGTCTTCTTCAAACATCTGAGAGTTTCTACAAAAGGCACATAATGTACATATTAATTTTCTTTTCTATCTTTATAAAACAAGAGCATCTTTGTAACAATAGATGGACGAACGAAATAAAATAAATAATACAGAATTATTTTTTAAAATTGGTTTTTTTTTAAATAATTCTGTATTGTTTATTCAATGTGCTTTATTTTCTTGAACCTTGTATACCTATTAATTTTTTTTTCTTTATTTTTCTTGGAGTGTTGGTTCCATATTAAAAATTCAAACAATTTTGGTTTTTAGTGTTTTATATCAAAACATTTTTGTTTTCCTGTTTGTTGCTACAATATTTCGGCATATTTTTTTGCCTTCCTCAGGTAGGGTATTCGATAAAAATCCATGTACAATACATGTCTTTCTAAATACAAAATACATACAAACAAACCACATAACATTTAACTAATATCTAAAACAATTAAATATTTTTTCTACGAGTAACAATTTGAAATCTCACATCTAGTATATAAATATAAATTCTGGTCGTTAACTGAGGAAATACAATCTTTGTGCAGGATAGCATACATCAACCTACCTGACGAAGGCAAAAAAATATGCCGAAACGTTGTAGCAACAAACCGGAAAAAAATGACAACATGGTTTGCTCTAAAACACTAAAAACCAAAATTGTTTGAATTTTCAATATGTATTGGTTCGTCCATAGAATGGCATCTATTGTTAAAAATGTGCTCGTGTTTTAAATGTATACAAACCTATTTGTAATTTTAAAGACTTTAGTATTCTGTTTCACTATGCATTGTACAAAGATAGAAAATGTATATGCAAAGAAAAATAAAAAAAATTAATATGTCCATTATGTGGTTTTTGTAAAATCTTTCAAATAGATGTTTGAAAGAAAACTCTATTTGCATTAATTCACTGAAGTTTCGCTAATTTGTTTCAGCATATTCAGGCAGAGCCTGCTAGGGAATCTACCGTCAGTGTACGAGTGCCAGTTTGCCTCCCACTCATTAATGAAGCATTTTTTATTGAATATTTTAGGGCCATATAATAATAATAATAAAGCCTTCATTTTTAAATGGGCGAAGTCTAGCCTAAGGCCATTCTTACTCAACCCGCATTATACAAAAAAATATACAATACGCATATACACAACAGAAAAACAAAAGAAGGGTGGATAACTTAAAACTATGCACAATAAATTACATAAAATATAGGAAATCAATATAATATTTATAAAGCATGACACATCAAGATTAAATTGAAAGTAAATGTCGTCTCGCCCAGAACTTCGAGTTTGATTCAGAGTACCTGTGGTTAAATCTAAATGCTGTTGATCACCATTATTATAAAGTACCAGAATTGTATGCAAATGATCTTCTACACATGGTTGTGCGATGCATAGGCATTGTAAGGGTATTATGATTTCGTAAATCGACGATACGGGCGGTCTACCTAAATACAAGTTTAACCCTAAGATACAAATAACAACATATTACAAATACACATGTCACTGTTGAAGCACTGCAAGAGACTTCTGGCTGGGTCTTATTGTATAAAATTTTATTCGCTACTTCCTTTTTATTGTTGAGGCTCTCAGTGACGTAACTTTCCGCAATAGTAGCGGATTTCCATCCACCTTTCGCTTGATAGCTAATACATCAACTCCAGTATTTGTTAATACAGTTGACGAAGTTCTTCTAAAAGAGTGTACAGTATACATTTTGAAATTTCGCAATTTTACTTGGAATTGACGGAAAGGTATTTTTTCCGACAGGCTGGTTTAAGCACTTTCCATTTTGATATCACATAAAGAAGCGTGTATTAATAGTCATCATGTGGGATCTTGTATCAATATAGTTTTGAATTATTTTGAAATGACAAAGTGTCGTCACTTTTTGTCACTGTAAATGTACGTGACATCCCATTTTTGGTGTCAGGAATTTGAATGAAAAAATTCACACCTATTCATTTGTTCTTTTTATTCCACTCTAAGCTGATAAATATACCCACTCTTCACTTGTTACGCCAAATATAAAAAAACCCCAATACTAGATACAGGGTGTCCAATAATCAAGCATCGTCTACCCTTCCGCGCCATCAGCTACTTGATAAAGTTAGGTTATACTGAACGATATTGTAGAATTCCATCCGTCTAGAGGTAACGCTTCTAGTCGACTATTTTAGTCGATTTGTAGCAAATAATTTGTCACGCAGAGTGCTGCATATTTAGAATTGTAGCGAACAATAGACCTCTATACGATATCCAACTGCAGGAAAGTCCCGCGACAGCTCAGATGCATGCCATTTGCCATTAAATGCTAAGAAAAAAAAATTCCCTTATGATGCGCATTTTCTGTGTGACACTGTATAAACGTTCCATCATTATTATAAATCTAGTTTCCACCGCCCGCCGTTATTTCAAATGTAATCCAAACAATTATGATTCTCGGTAATTCAATAATAAATAATTTTGTTTCAGATAGCAGAGAACACACCGCTCTACATCATGGATTGCCTCTTTTCCGTATTAGTAGTGGGCACTCTAGTCGTGTTCGTTTGGCGAGGATTATGGGTGATAGTTGATATATTCCTATATCCGGATAATGAAGTCCTATCTGCCTGGGGCAGTTTGGTAAGTAACGATACAAAGGGGCGTATTTAATTCCGCGAAATATGGCATAAGGGTAGAAAATAAAAACGCAATATTATTTTTCTTTTTCAATATATTCACATGCATGTTTGTTAATAAAAATGTTTTGAATTTTTCGATAAAACGTCCTTCTTTGCTCGTAATTTTTTTCCCACTGAAACATTTTTCTTTATAATCAATCAATAACATTTTAGTCCCAAAAGATGATCGCAATAAGTTTTCGTGTTGACTATGAAATCTTTAACTTCTTGACTGGTAGCGTGCCTTTTTTATATAGCATTGCCAGTGGTCCTGCACACAAAAAAGACTATACAGGGTGTTTAAAAAGGATGCGACAATATTTGAAGGGGGATTTCACAGGTCAGTCACATAGTCTATGAAAAAAAATTCTTTTAAATTAAAGCTTAGCGATTTCTTTGAAATTTAGCAGGATTGTTGCTAGAAATAGGGAGCTTATATAGCCCTAACTAGATAAAAATTCCATTGATCTTAGGGGGGCAACTTAATCAAAATTATTAAGAAAAAAAATGTACGCCACTGACTGTAATTTAATTTCGATATTTTTTGAGATAAAGCAACTCAAGCTACAACTTTTTTATCTCTCATATGTTGCCTCGTTTACGAGATAAAAATTAAAAACTGTAACGTTGACGTTATTTGACTGCGCCAATCATTTTGAATCTGTCAAATTTGTTGAAGTCCCTTAACATGAATAACTATAGAAATGCCGAGATAACTCTTGAATCGATCTCTAAGATATTGCGAATTTCGTAAAATACATGAAAAACATGTCAAAAGCAACATCTAGCGGTCTTTTGTAAAAATATAAAAGTTGTAGAGGCGGCAACGTCGCAATGCTGAAAATATTTTAAATCGATAGCACAGTTAAGATGCCCAATGATCGGATCAGTGTTTGAGTTTGATTTGGTATATGACCTGTCATTTTCATGAAGCATAACGATGCCCGAGCTCAGCATGCTGCGTCTTCTATTTTGAATTGCTCGACGCAAATTTATTATCTCATCAGTAATGAGTGAAGGTCGTCCACGTCGTCCCTCGTCATTCACATTCGTACGACCATCTTTAGAAAGTCGCACACATTTCCTTACCTATCACTCATAATGTTTTCTCCGTAAACTTCACGCAGATCTGACGATGAATGTCAGCTGCTTTCACGCTTATAGCATTAAGAAAACGTATCACACCGCGTATTTAACAGTCGGCGGTATATTCGATCGGAGGAGGCATTTGACACACTCGTAAACAATCTTTAAGACTGTTGAATCGGTCCATAATAGCGGCTGCGGCTTGCCAACAGATACTAGTACGCCGGCGCGCCGACTTCAGCGCTATAAAGGCGGAATTCCAAAACGGTATAGTCTATCCAAAGTCAATGTAAAATATATAAATTTAACGATTCTACCGGGGAAGACGTATAATAAATCATCCCTGCCATGGGGATATAAAAGGATACCGACAGTAATACAAATAACTACAGTGACTGGAAAAAGTATTGGGTTAATGATTAATCGAAAAAAAAAGGATTAGAGTTTGCAAATAGATATATGAATGAAACAAATAATTTTTGGCAAAGTGTTATTTCCGTCCGACAGTAAAACACGGCTGTTCAATAGTTTTTCTTAGATTAATAAAATTAAAGAAGATCTATCAAATTACATAATAATTTTTGATAAAACTTCAAGTGAATGAAACTTTTTGCAGTCACTGTATCAGGCACGGCCGGTATACGACACGAGCGGAACACGTTGGGAGTTTAAGCTTCAAGATTTACATGCGCAAACCCAGCGTCTTCTTTTAAATATTTATCATCAGTTACGATCTGAAAATAATGAAGTGACGAATACACATATTATAAAAAATGTACGTTATATAGAAAATGTCACTGACTACGTGCGTAAAATTTGTTGTAAGTTTATAATATCAGAAGCACATTATTATAAATGTACCTACTTATATTAACTATGGTGATTATTCATGCCCGCCGCTACTTTTGTCATTACCAGGAAATTTTATCCGTGCGGAATAACATTTCCCACTAGCAAGACTATACTTAATTTAAAACATGCCTCATATAATAATTGTAAGTAATTGTATAATTCTTTCTTACAGTTACTGGGATACGTTATAGTGGCTATTGTGTTTTTATTGCAACCACTGATGAAGAGCTTGTGTTCCAAACTGGATGGAACACCAAGATTGTTGGCAGCCGATTTTTTCATAATTGTATCTTTAATTGGTACGATAAATGTGTGGAGAGGCATATGGAATTTGTTGAATATCTATTTTTTACCTGGTAATATTTTTTTATACTTTTATTACAACAAGAAATATATTTTTTACTAATAATGGTCTAAATCCAGCCAACACCAAAAAAATGCAGAAAATAAAAGCACTACTTAAATGTGAAGACCAGACACAACGTCTTGTTATAGTATGTATTCAAAATACAAACATTCAAATTTTACGCGCGTTATCTCGATGTGCACGGCTTGCCGCTCTGCCCTGCCGGCCAATCAAATGCCAGCCAGTGCAGAGCGTAAAGCGTCTGTGTTACATAGATGGGCGAGACAGAGATCGAGATAGACGCGAGGCGAACCCTACTTTTGCCTCCAAAAAGCACTTCGTTTTGTGCCCTGGTGGCGAATAGATGTAGTGGAAAGTTAAGCTGTGTTTTATTAATTTTTATTATTATTTTTCCTAACAAAATAGTAGTTAGCGTTGTTATTATTATAGTAGACAATTCATACTAGAATAATGAAATCGTTAACATGGCGCCCAACGTGGGGCACAAAACGAAGTGCTTTTTGGAGGTAAAAGTAGGGTTCGCCTTGCGTCTATCTCGATCTCTGTCTCGCCCATCTATGTAGCACAGATGCTTTACGCTCTGCACTGGCTGGTATTTGATTGGCCGGCAGGGCAGAGCGGCAAGCCGTGCACACAGAGATAACGCGCGTAAAATTTGAATGTTTGTATTTTGAATACATACTATAACAGTCTTTAAAGTTCATTGTTTTGGTATTTCGCCAATATTTAAAATTCGAAACATTATTAGTCATTCAAAATAATCCTTTCCGGTGAATAATAAAAGCCACAGCGCGGTGTCCAGAAAGGGTGGGGGTATTTGTATCTGCGCTGTTCATGTAATGGCGCGGATGGGAGAAGACTCGTAAGGATGGTCTGTTACACTGCTCTTTGGAGATTTAGTATAACCATGGAAGCGTACCCCGGAGACCATCGCACTTATTGAAATGATGATTCGATAGTGACAGATCAACGTTTATCTCGTGCAGAATTTAATGTACGGAATGCACCGAAGGACGATGCCATCAGAAAATGGATTCGAATGTTTGAGAATATCGTTATGTAAATTTCTAATTCCCGAACTAGTGAACGCAGTGCTAAAATTTTCTTATGAAAGTTTTCATTTGGTATTGGTCATTGTCTCAATGAAACAGGAAAACGTCAGCCGACTTTTGCACCTAATGGACAAGATACGGATGGAGTAGCTGCTCTCGTAGAATGTTATTAACTCTACTTTTGGAAACCTGCAATCTGAACCCCAACCGTTTACAGCTTAACTTTGATCATCTTCAATTCTGTTCAAAACTACCTCTTCGACCTCAGCAGTCGCAATTTTAGGTTGGCGTCCTCGATTAACATTATTTCCATGAAAACTACCCGTTTCTCTAAGTTGCCTCTCAATATTCGGGAAACTTTGATGGTAAGGAATTCTGCAGTCTGGATATTTTTCACGATAGACTCTGATACTCATACGTCTATCTCTCTCAAATAATCCATATGTGTCAACGATACAAAACCGGCACTTTGCTTGAGATGGAAGAGGGCCTTCTATATGAACTTGCTGATTAGGTCTTGAGCATGCTTAGGAGAAGCCGCTTAGCTTATCTACTAACGATCTCAGCTGTAGAATAACGTTACATTTTAAAGAACCAATAGTTATTTAAGTAAGCACTATAAATACAAACTTTTATGAATCACACGCCATTTTTACATTTCTAAGCATTAAAAAAAGATCGCATTTGCGTCAAAGGACGCCAATCATAATACCTAGAAATTCTTAGTTCCAAAATTAGTGAAAATCGATAAAGGCGTTTAGATAAGTTTAAGAAAAAACGATGTTAATTTTAAAATTTTAGCGCGCTAGTATATTTGCCTCGATTGCTTATTTTTAGTTGGGGAATTTGTGGTTAAGCGTTGTACAGTTTCATTTCTTGGACATCCTGTAAACAAGAGTGGTCCCAGGTGACCGCTTGGATGTACGAACTGTATTTCAACTGTAATATAAGACTAAGGTCACTTTACCAATTAAGGTAAATTGGTTCAATCAAAAACCATACTGGATTCGGTGTATAGACGTACGCCTCGATGGTCCATCACACTGATTACCTATTCATTAAAATCTTAGTCTTTGTCTTATCAAGCAGGAAACTTGACTTGAACGAGTTTGTATCATGAAATATTATTTTTGGAATGCATCCTTGACGTATATTCATCCTTTCAGAAAATACGGAGCTCAGCTGTTGGATCACCCTCTGGCTTTCGTTATTCCTCCTCATCTTGCTGGGCTGCTCCAACTCACTGCTCGTCCGTGGCGTCTACATGGATGCAGAAGAACCGGGCGGTAAATGCGTAGTGTTTCCCTGCTACTACCTGAGGATTATCTTTGAACAGGAGAAAATTAAACGGTTGGCCATGCGACGAATGGATATGGCTGGGAAAATTGCAGAAAATAACCATGTCTTTACGATTAGTTGTAAGGAGAGCGCGGCTAATATGGAAAGTAATCATAAAGGAGCATGAGTGGAGGACTGAGTATTTGGAGCTCATAGTGAATTGTGGTAAGTGGTTCGATTGATACTCAATGCACAATAGACTTAAATGGGAAAGTATGCGTTTTATTGTATAGGATGGTCTAAATTGGACTATTTATCCCGATGAAATAGAAAAAATTAATCGATACGTCAAGAGTTTGTTTTGAATCAGAGAAAACAGCATATTGACACACATCTGTATATTATGCTTCGAACAAATGTTGACCAAATTGGTCCTCATGTTTAAAAGCGTCTCGGAAAGTTTAGCTCTTATTAACAGATAACAAATATTCTATTAATCATTGGATGGATGCAAATACCATATTGAAACAAATCTATTACTTGTGATCCTCTAGTGTCAAAACTAAATCCATCCAGTGCTTAGTGTGATCAAAACCTCTGATCATAAAGTGACAGGAAGGACTATAATAGCAACAGATGTGCGACCAGAATGGTTGTTGCATATGGCGGCCTAGTATATCTGGTTTCGCAGTGGCGCAGGGCCATAAAATATTTTTAATAAGCAATAACAAATATTTCTTGAATTCATCACTATTTTAACTGCCTGAGGACGATTTTTTTGAAATATTTTCGAAACGAGTAAAGATAAATAAACCAAATGTAGCATATTTATTCACCTAGTTAAATGTCGTAAACTGACATGAAATTGAATAAAAAAGGATGACCATGGGCGGGTAAACGGGGGGAACCTTGCCTTAATTATAACCTAACTTTTTTTCCTTGTGATTTTTATTCATTTTGTGTCAAAAATGTGATAAAATAAAGTTTTCTACATAAAAAAGGCATACTTCGTTTTTTCTCAAAACACTTAAAGGTTTTCGAGAAATTCGAGTTTGAAAATTTTAGGACAAAACTGGTCTTTAGTACAAAGCATTAATACAATTTTGGAAAACTTTTCGTTAGCAAACTGTATTTCAATAATTTTATTAATGCTGTTTACTAAGAACCAGTTTTAAGTTTTTCGAGAAAAAAAGAAGTATGCCTTTTTTATGTAGAAAACTTTATTTTATCACATTTTTGACACAAAATGAATAAAAATCACAAGGAAAAAAGTTACGTTATAATTAAGGCATGGGTGCTATGTAAGTTAATTAAAAAATTTAGCAACATAATCGAATAAAACAAAAACGGACGCACTGTCCTGGAAAGTGAAAAATGAGGCTTGGGAAGGTTGGCGTGGAATTTAATCTATAAAATAAGGGCAACCCGCGATCTGCCACTAGCCTCAAGGCAAAATACCTTTTCTATTTCGGAAGTATTGAGCGTGATCCCCTCAAGGGCTTTGAATTTTAACATGTGGGCCATCTAGAAGCAATAAAACTCTCGGAAATCCAGCAATACCAAAAAGCCCTTGCTAGATAGATAGTATTTCTTCCGTTTCAATCGGCAAAGAAACAAAATTATTTAATCGTAGACAAAGCAAAAACTGTTGTAGTGGGCATACTGGAAAATTCCATAAAGAAAAAAAAATGGATATAACTTCTAAAGTAATTGTAATGTTTTTTAACTTAGAACTTTCTAAAAAAAATTATCCTGGTACTGTTATAAGAACGATTCGTTCCTCAATTTGCCCAAGAACAAGTTGAACAGATTCCTTTGTTAGACGCAACCGATTAATAAAATCATTATCATCCCAATAGTTCATATGATTTGGACGATCTCGAAATACTCTAGGCCGTCTGTGAACAATATTGATCTGATCTTCAATTTCTTCATCAGAGTCATCAGAGAAAATATTGATACCAAAGAAAACGGCCATAATTTATTTCCTGAAGGCCAAAGAGAACGAAAACCATTCAAAACACAGTAATCAAACAAAAAAATACCAAAGAAATATAGGTTAAGTCGCTGGCAACTCGCTTATCTGGACTTATTTTGTGCTGATATCTTATCCTGCTGATATGTCCAATTTATCCTTCTGATATTATTAAACCGGCCCTTAACTAGGTGAATAAATATGCTACATTTGGTTAATTCATCTTTACTTGTTTCGAAAATACTTCAAAAAAAATCGTCCTCAGGCAGTCATCTTTAACACCCTGTATCTTTGTAAATAAAGACTTTTTGAAAAATTCCAATTTAGGTTTTTTTCATGATTAGATGTCCCCAATAATTCGCTCACAAATTTTGGCCAGCTTTATTAGAAACATCTTGTATGTTAACCAGCAGTGTAATTTCAATTGCTGTGCTAGGGAACGTTTTTTGTTAGGATAACCGATCTGTGCCAAAGAATAATCATGGTTTTGATACAATCACTCTTTTTTTTCCAGATATGATTCGTGATAAGTTTAGTATCCTGTTATGACATGCAGAACGGACAAGAATTTTAAATATTTAGCCAAATACTTCTAAACAAAAAAACTTTTATCACTATAATATAATTAAAAAAAAAAATAGGGAAAAAAGATTTCGAAAAAAAAATTACATGCTGAGCTAATGTTTCTAGTCAATTCAAAATACATAATACATGTTCTATTGTTTCAGTTGCTCATAGGGTTCATCAATATCAGATATATGAGTAGATGTAGAGGTAGAAATCACTATCTTATTTATTTTATTTTTTTTTAACATGAAAAGGGAAATTCAAAAAATTATTAGTAAAGGTTCATTAGGTTATTTTTTTTGTTATTTATCTTATGATTCAAAACGGCGCTGATCATAACGCATGCGCAAAGTGCAAATATCCCAGAAAACATAAACTTCAACCAACTTTTGGGTATTTGGCGAAACGGAGATTACGACTACGCGCCGGAGTAACGTGATCGTCCTCCACCAATACGGTGAATCTCCGTTTACCCAAATCTCTCTCGCACAAAAGGTGTGTGAACATCCACTTACAGCCATTTGCACCGCTTACACTTAAGGTCTACTTAACGTTAAGTGGAACTTAAGTTGACGTATTATGTTGCACCGTCACTTATAACACACCTAAGTGGGACTTAAGTTAGGTCGAGGTAATCTACAGCTTAAGGTCCACTTAATTCATATCTAACCTCACTTTTTATTTTGTTTTCCATTATTTTGTCTAGGTATGTCAATAAACATTATTATAGGTATGTTTACATTACCTGCCTAATAATTTATAATGGATTTACATTTAGTTTTTGATGATGATGATTTCGACGACATAAATTTAGTTTTACCTATATGGGGTGCCGCGAAGAATATATTTATTTGAGCTCATCATTTTGAGGACTTGGATAATTGGACGTTTTCTAAAATATAGGGTTGTCAAACAAACGGCTATAGTGAACCTTTTCAACGAGATACAGAATACCATCACAACTTGTAATTAGGAATTTTTTAAGCCAAAAACAGTTGTATTTACAAGGCCTAGCGCCAAATCACGGATGGGATCTGCGATTATTGTACAAGGCCCACCCCAGTTGTTTTTTTATTTGAGACTGTTCATCGGCTACCTCCCTTCGTAAATGTTTCTGTGTCTCTTCCATCTTAAAATAAATGAATAATATAATACATAAAAACTTAACACATTAAAATCAGAAACTAATAAAAATAAATAAATAAATAATTCTTTAGGTTATCCAGCATTCTTTTCAACATGTTTGTATTAAATTGCGATGATGCCACATATTTCTTAAACTTAGCTAAGTATTGGCTGGTGCAATTCATATCTTAGATGGTAGACCTTAGCTAAGTTGTAGAATTAAGCGAGGCGGTGCAAATGGCTGTTAGTGGTAAAATCCACTATTATTATAATTTGTCTGCCAACCTCTAAGCTACTCATATATTTGATTTTTAAAAATGTACAAATTTGATTTTAAAATTATGACGTTATTGATAAAACTAAACGTATTTAATAAGCTAGTTTTAATTATATCTTACCAAAAACGTTGTAAATAGGAATTAGATCTTAAGAAAGTATAGATAGGTTCATACATTATGTTTACGTATTAATATTAATATCAGACATTATTATAATTAAATAAAATTTTATACAAAATATTTGAAAATTAATAAAATAAATACAATACCAAACTTTTCTTTTATTTTGACTAAATTTTATTAATGCCATGATCCTATATAATATGTACTGCATGCAGGATACAGAAACTTCTGTTGACATCATATATTGTATTCTTTATTTGCCACAAAAAAAAAAAAACAAATTACCTACAATAACAAACTTTACAAAAGTTGACAAATAAATAAATAAACATGATACATACATAAATTACCTATTATACATAAGTGGAATTGTCGGAATATCCTTCAGACCCTTTACTAGAACAATTCCGATCATATGGAATTCCTGCTTATTTCCTGTGTGAAATGTAGGAAAAAAATAACATTGAAAATAATAGTCCAGGGCTAAATTAAGTAAGTGCCCCCGAAAATCTAAATATAATCGTCCTGTCTACATAATAATGATTATGATTCATTTAATGCAATTAATGCATTAACAAAAGAGTTCGTTTCCTCTATTTATTTATTTATTAATGAATTATGAAGAGGCGTAGTTTGCGGATATTATTTTAATTATTTCTTATGGAACTTCCGCATGAACCAGCAAAGCAAGCAATCCAGAGGGCAAATACAGTGTGTCTAAGTAAGCGCACATGGATTGGCTTTTTTTAACATAATTTATTTGCAAAAGAATAATAATAATATAATAATAACAGCATTTATTTCAGTATTATGTTACAAAACATAAATAGAAACATGTCACAACAAAACACACACATAAGAGAAATATAACTGTATCACATAGATAAATATTAATCTAAATCGTAAGGTTCTAAAAGTAGTAATAAGGTTCTAATTTTATTTTTAAATTCCTTAAAATTATTGACACATTTTATGTTGTCTGACAATTTGTTGAATAATTTTATACACATGTAATGTGGGCCCTTCTCAGAGAGTGTCAGGCGATGTACTGGGTAGTTTATATTTACAGTCCTGGTATTATACTCATGATGTACGTTTATGTTAAATCTACACTTATTTTTAAAAAAGAAAAGAAGACATTCGTAAATATAAAGTCCATATACTGTTAAAAATCCCTCCCGCTTAAATAAACCTCTACAAGAAGAATAAGGATCAACCTTTTTAATAATTCCCAGTATACGTTTCTGTGCTACAAAGATGGTTCGAACGTCAATGTCCCTGCCCCAAAAAATTAACCCATACCTCAAAACTGACTCAAAATTTGCAAAATACATGGTCTTAAGGGTTCTTTCATGCATGTACCTAGCAACAACTCGAAGTGCATAGCTCACTGAATTTAGTTTTCTAACAGTCTCTGCTATGTGCGTTGACCAATTCAAATTCTGACTTAAATAAATGCCCAGAAACTTAGTGTTTTCCTCAAGTTTTATCGCTCTATTTCCTAAAGGTATGGAAAAATTTAAAGGAATCGAAAGTCTGGAAGCTTTTGTTCTAAATAAAACCGCGCTTGTCTTGTTATGATTCAATAACAATCTATTCCGTGTGAACCAAGTCAAAACACTTTCGAAGAAAACAACAGCATCCCGGCACAAAAACTGGAAATTTGATTTACTACAATCAAACAAAACTTATTAGATCCACATCAGATTCGCCCAGTACAGTATTTAAATCATTAAGAAAGATAATGAAAAGAAAGGGACCCAAAACACTACCCTGCGCTATACCAAAATGACTCACCTCAATCCCTGAAACATCTAGCTTCCCATTTCTCAAAAGATGGACTGTTTGTTGCCTTCCAAATATGTATGATTCAAACCATCTTCAAGCATTACCACGTACTCCATACAAATCTAATTTGTGCAACAAAAAGTGTCTATCCACGCAATAAATATTCCTAAAGGCAACTCATTATTTTCTAATTGCTTCAAAATAATTTTTAAAAATTCAAACATAGCTGTTTGAGTTGATCCATTTTTCAAATATCCATGATGGTTATCAGAAAATAAGTGACAACTGTTCATAAATGCCAACAGTCTTTGGCACATTATCATCTCTAGTAACTTCGAAAAACCAGTTAAGAGACTAATAGGTCTATAATTACTTAGTAATTCTGTATCCCCTTTTTTGAAAATAGGTTTTATAACAGCTATTTTTAACCTACTAGGAAAAATACCAAATTTTGTTGATCAAACTCCACAAGAGCCTCACTCAACACGAACCTCACTCAACCCGCCTCCCCTTAACTTTGACACCAACAGGTTGTGATCAATCTTGTCGAAGGCCTTCGAGAAGTCGCTGTAAATGGCATCGACCTGATGTCTATCATCCAGAGCACATCCAACAAACTGCGAAAAACACGACAAGTTGGAAATAATGGTCCTTTTAGGATAGAAACCATGTTGCTCTGGTGACATCTCAAAAACCCTCAAAAATGCTGAGGTGATCGACACTGGTCTGTAGTTATCCACCTGGCAGCTATTACCTTTTTTATATACAGGTGAAACTCTCGCGTTTTTCCTTACTTCTGGGAATGATTTACTCTTTAATGCTAAGTTGAATAATATGAAAAAGATTTGACAAATACTAATGCACAGTCCCTGACTATAAACTGTGGAATAATATCCGGGTCCCGACACATTTGAGGTTTTAATTTTTTTAATGCTGCCAGAATTACAGCATCAGTAAGGTTATCAACCGAAATCAGAGCACTGCCCAACAATTCATATTCATCACTATCACAGTTATCAGAGAGTGTATACAGAGCTGAAATAGGAGGCAAAAGAGTCAACCACTTCCAGAGGATCGGTCAATTCCAGATCGTCGCCTTAGATCTAACAAACGATACGATCAAAACTGTTTAAGATCGGAAACAAGTCGTCCCTCAACAGACATCGTATACTCGTTATATGCACGCCCAATTTTAAGTTTGATTAAGCTGCTTAGATATCTACTATACTGTTGGCGCTTAATTTATAAACAAACTATCAAGAAAAGGTGCGCCAAATAACTACGAAATAAATTAAAGTTGTACTCTGATTTGAAGTGTGGTTTTATTATATAATTTCTCTAATATTAACTAGTAAAAAATTTATTTATTTTGTAACAGTACTTGCAGCTGCCAAATTCAAAATGCCACCTGTTGGAACTTCTTCGACCGTTTTCCTAGTGAGTCTCTTGTCTTTTGGAAAATCCACTAGGCAATCGTATGGTTTCTCAAATATATCGTACGGTATGAAATCGCTTGGTACTGGCCAGACTTTATCTGGAATAAATTGTTACAAATACCTTAAAATTTTGCTTAAAGGCAGTGCTGTCATCAAAAGCCACTAACTGCCATACAGGCAGATTGGAGCATGACCATGCTTTGGGTTAATATTTGAAACTAACTGATTGTGATAGATCCTAACGGATCAATGGTTTCGATAGGCACTAATAATAATAATAAAAAGCTTTATTACCCAACAGTTTGCGCCTTACAGAACAATCAACTTGATTCATAAATTCTTACTAGCCACGAAATATTGATTACCACAAAATTGAAATAGATAATAACACTTACAAATTCTCAACAGAATTAGACCAAACATACCTTGCACTACAGAAAAAATGTCGCATTCCAAAGTATCTTTCAAAGTTTGTGCACATATTATACAGGATGTACAAAAACTAATGGACCAAACGAAAGACACAAATTCTAGAGTGCAATTCATGGGAATTCAACGTCAAACTTCTAATTCGAAATTCAAGGTCGGTGGAATGACACAACCCTGCTTTACGCCAGTTGTTACTGGAAAGGGCTCCCGCGGTATCCTCCACAGAGCCTCACGGTTAACGGAGTTGAACGCCTTGACAAGATCTTTAAAACACATGTATAGAGGATGATTTTGCTCCCGTGACTTTTCCTGTATTTGCCTGGCATTGAATATCATTTCGGCTGTACCCTGTTGGGTCTAAAACCACATTGTGTTTCCGGCAAGCACCCTTCCGAGAGTGGCAGTTGACGATTGGACAAAATTCTTGCAAGAGCCTTTCCAGCGATGGAGAGGAGTGAGATGCCACGATAGTTTCCACATACGGACCTATCCCCTTTCTTAAATTGCGGTGTGAAGATTCTGAAATAGTCCGAAATACATTTAACTCATCCGCGAATAAGATACATTGACTCGTGAGTAATATCATTAATGTATACAGCAAAACACACACTGACAACTATAACAACTAACATCTATATACAATATGATGCAATATAACAACTTCCAACATAGGGTACTTCCTTGTGGAGCACCGCTAGTGACCACAAACTTAGGAGATCTAAAGCCACCATACTCTACAAAGTGTCGTCTATTTGATGGATATGAGTTGTTAACGATCTCGTTCATTTTATTTTTTATTATACTAATAAATAAATACTTTATTGTCTAACAGGTCAAGACCCAATAACAAGACAATTCTAAGTACTAGACAATGGATATTATCTCAATAGTATAATATAAACTAAATAATTGATAAAAAATATCGAAAAACCTCTCAAGAAATATGCTGCTGCTGCTGAGAAATATGCACAGAAATGCTGCTGCAGAAATGCCTGCTCAGAAATATACACCATAAAGCAATATAAAGTTAATACACAATACAACAAAATCACCATACGCTTCACGCTCTAAATGTCCAGGGTGCTCAAGTACCGATACAAACCAGCGCGAAAAGACCACAGTGACCCGTCAAAGTAATGTACAGATCGATGTATATTAAGACGATCGCAGGTTCGACAGGCTCGGTAAAGAGGTGATCTCGATGCATAATTGGTGTTGAAACGCAGCACTCTAAATAAATTCATCGTCCCAGAAAAAAATTATGGTAAATTAAAGGGCAGTTGTTCCAAAAGGCGAGGGGACTCAATTATGCCGTTTATAAGCTTAAACAGGAATATTTGACCAGCCGAATCTCTACGAAAAACCAATGAATTAACATTAAATCTGTTTAATAATATATTATGGCCAATGCCCCTGACTGGGAAATATCAATCAACCTTAAAAGCTAAATTTTTTTAAAATTTTCTTTGAATACGCTCCAATTTATTGATGTTGTACCTGGTATAAAGGAGACCATTATAAAAGAGGCA
Source organism: Apoderus coryli (assembly GCA_911728435.2). Taxonomy (NCBI): domain Eukaryota; kingdom Metazoa; phylum Arthropoda; class Insecta; order Coleoptera; family Attelabidae; genus Apoderus; species Apoderus coryli. The sequence goes on along the minus strand of OU452213.1, from coordinate 5,010,600 downwards.
TATTCCAATCTAGAGCGGACAAAACTTACGTACAGCTGAAGCAGACAGTCAATATCCTGAAAATCAGTAGTTGAGCGGAGAATAAAACCCATCATTCGGATCGCGCTTTGTGAAATAGAGTCAATATGAGTATCAAACGTCATTTCACTATCCATGATCACTCCCAAGTCCTTTATTGACTCACAAGATTCAAGAACAACACCATTCAGCGTATAATTGAAACTAATTACACTCTGTCGTCTGGTAAATGACATGAGTTTGCACTTACTTACTGACGTTGAGCGGAAGCCTGTTCCTAATGCACCATTTCTCAAGTTCCACGAGATCCCTTTGCAAGCATATGCAGTCGTCCTCGGTAGCAATTGGTCTATACAATTTCAAATCATCGGCGAACAAAAGATAGTCGCTAGAGACTTCAGCAGCGTCGTTTACATAGATGGCAAATAAGAGTGGAGCTAGATTGTTTCCCTGAGGTGCACACTGGTAGGAGTAAAAGATAAAGATCAAAAATCCCTGAATTCGACAAATTGCTCGCGGTCAGATAGAAAAGAATTGAAAAATTGAACAATACGGTGTTCAAAGCCCATGATATCCAGCTTAGTCATCAGTATTGCATGATCGATCCTATCAAAGGCCTTCGAGAAGTCAGTGTATATCGCATCAACTTGTAAGCCATTATTAAGAGCTGAGTATATATCCTGAGTAAAGCAGGTTAGATTGGTAACAGGTGAGCGACCAGTAAAAAAAATGTTGATATTGGGAGATGCGATTTTTGACTTGATTAAATACTTTCACATACACGACCATATCAAAAACCTTCGAGAAGTTAGACAAAATTGAAATTGGCCGATAATTCTCAACATGATCTTTAGCACCATATTTATAGATCGGACAAACACGAGAGATGTTCCAAGCAGTCGGAAATGTGCAAGACTGTAGGGACTTGTTAATCAAAACGCGCAGTGGCTCAGCGAAGGCATGAGCAGTCTCTTAAAAAGAATGATGGTATATTATCAGGGCGTGACGTCATTTTAGGTTTAAGTTTTTTCAGTGCGGAAATTACATCCTGAAGATCGACAATGCCAACCGAAATCAAACGGTACATCAGCCGCAGGCACGCGCTCTGATGGCTGTTCATAAACAGAACTAAAAAAAGGTCGCAAATGCATTAACTATACCTTCCGGACTACAAAGACATTCTCCGGACACATCAACCATACTTCCCGGTATTCTCGAACTACTCTTTCTGCTTTGAACAAATCTCCACAAATTCTGTGGATCCCTTTTCACCGTGCTTTCAATGCTCGCAACATAATTTCGATATGCGATATCGGTCTTCTGCTTTATAGTAGCTCGAAGATTTTTAAAAATGTTAAAGTGCGTTAATGATCTGCGAGTTTTCCATTTACGTCAATTTCTTGCCTTGTTGCGTATGTCACATATTATATCGCGTGTATACCAGCTAGGGTAATTATATTTTTTTGAATGTGATTTAAAAACCGGAACACACATGTCTAAAATATGTTTAAGATGATGGTAGAATTGAGTAACAGCAATATTGACGTCCTCTATATCATTAAGGAATGACCAATCTTTGAGCAGGACTTGTTCATATAAAATAGGGAGATTCGCCTTTTTAAAATTGTATTTTCTATTCAATTAACTTACTGGGAAATCCTTTTGTGGCAATATAATACGGTTAAGCTTGTCAAAAGCCTTCGAAAAATCTGTATAAACAACATCGACTTGTCTGCCCAGACTAACGGCAAGAATTGCCGCCTGTGGGAATTCAGTAGTTGACCGCCTATGAAAGAATCCATGTTGTTCCAAAATAATCCGATTTTTTATTTGCTGAAATATTTTATCGTGAAGAATTGATTCAAAGACCTTTGAGAAATTGGACAAAATTAATATCGGGCGATAATTTATTATTCTATCCAAGTGGACCCGCCTTATGAACAGGGCATATTCCAGAAGGATGGAATCCTACTGGATATAATTATTTTGTTGAAAATAGTAAGGGGGGGTACAGCCAGGACATAAGCACAGTCCCTCCGGATAAACGCAGGAACACCATCGCAACTTGAAGTCATTTAGGACTCAAGCCTCTTCATAGCAGCGCCCATCTCAAAGGGTCCACAAAGATGGTACCATCGCGCATGTTAACGCCAGCAGGGACATGCGTCTCATATGGCACGAAGACACTTTTAAAAAAATCAGCGAAGGCATCAACAATACTCTGATACGAGATGTGCCTGAATTTCCAAGTTGTTTAGGGGTACTTCGAATGAAGCGTTCTATCTGAACTAGGAAAGAATTATACGCGATATTGATCTTACTCTTAAGAGTTTATCTTAATAGTTTAAAATTGTCCAAGTAGTAAATAAAGCCACTTTTCTTCCATTTATGAAAGTATTTAGATTTTTGATTAATATCCTGCACCAACAATATCTTGAGGCTGGGAATAAGAAGTGGCATCCTGATAAGACAGTACAGCCGAAATCTTCAACGTACGGCTTCCAGAGTGAAAATACGAGCAAAACTGGATCACTCACAATACCCCGCACTAAGCCCTTAATCCACAATGAAGCTGCAATAAAATCAAATCTAATTTAATTGCAAAAATAACCCTAAAATACCTTTATATATATCTCTCATAGGCACCACACCATACAACTGATAATAGCTCAACAAAGAACTAGTAAATGACGATTTCAATGTAAATTCCAACAACTCATATTCGGGCAAACATAGTCTGTATTGTGCAACAGACGGACTCACATTGCTCATATTAACGCTCAGTCTACTAGTGACCGAACTACGTGGTGTTAGAGATACTGAATGTGGTGGACCGACTGGAGTTGGCCGAAACACTGAGCTTCTCAAAACGTCCACAGATGCCTGGAAGAAAAATACTTAATTAAAAATTATTTATTTATTTATTTACGGACAAAGTCCATTATTACAATACGAAAAACACTGACAAACACTTAGGTATTTAACAACATTTCAAGATCACAAGCCCAAACCAATGCTCAATATTAATCGCAAAGCAGTTGTGAAAATATGTTTTTCCCTTCTCGGGAGGCCCGCATCAAGTGGCCCAGGAACACAATTGTAGGGGAGAAATAGTTCAGTTCCAGGTCTGAACATTTATTGCCCTAGGAATAAAACTACCCCTGGCGTAATTTTTCCGGTAATATGCCTCATGAAACACACATGAGCCACCCTAACAGCTCTGGGAGAAACATGTAGCCTAATCTGTGAGAGCAAGATTGATGAACGAATGATATTATTAGTAATTTTGTAAAAAATCCTAAGGTCTCTCACGCTCCTACGCGCTCCCAACGCCGTCAATCCCATCTCCTCCATCATTGCATTATAATTGTAGACATGGTCAACAGATTGTGGACGACGGAGCTTAAAATGTATAATTCTCAGGAAACGGTGCTGAATCCTCTCGATATGAGCCCCAAATGTGTTCCAACTAATAAAGTATGCCGAGCAACGCCTAACGAAGGCCAATATTTGCAAGGAACGCGATGAAGAACGCTGGCCGATTGACCCATGATTAAAATTGATACAAAAACATTTCGAGACGTTTAAATTCATGCCGTTAATCTCGCACCAATGAACCAACCGAGTGACATTCTCCTGTAAAAGGTAGCAGTCGGTGACACCTCGGATCGTCCTATAACACTTGAGATCATCAGCAAACCGCTTGAATTCACTATATAGAAAGCATTGCTCTATGTCGTTAATAAATAGGTTGAACAATAGTGGGCCCAAATGGAATCCCTGGTGAACACCAGACGTGACCTTCACCGGCCGAGAATGAAACTCATTAAGTCCTGAGTAACCTGAGTCTTAACTGCCAGGTAGCTCCTCAACCAGGAAAGCAAGGAATTTGCCACCTGGCACCCTCGAGAAGCCATCCAATGCTCGAGACAAGTCCATGAACTCAAGATTGAGTTCCGTGGATTTACCGGATTCAAGACCAAATAATAGCTCGACAAGATTTTCAAAAAGCTTTGGAATGGTACTAAGAAAGTAATTGGAGACACTATTATGTCAAACCTCTTTACCTATTGTTAAATACTTTTCGCTGCCGACGTGAAATTTCACAAATTCGTTCCTACTCAGGCTCGAATAGATTTTTTTGTACGCCTACGATGTTTTTCATTGTTTACCAAATCTGTTATTACGTCGGTAGGATATATTTACTGGTTGAGGTTGAGACGTCGGTAAGTAAACTTTACCCGTTTATTTACACAAAAATTCAACCAAAAAGACAAACTGGTACAAAAATAAAGAACTTTTATTAAACACGGATATTTACAAAAAAAATACAAAAGAAACACGATCAAACTTTCTAAGACCCGCAACAAACATAGCACAACAATTCTGAATCCCCTGAATACGTCTTCTATCAAAAACGTCCAACATGGGACCGTAAAAATAATCACATAAATTAAAATTGGATAAAATCAGTGATTCACAGAGACTATGTTTGAGTTTCACGTTCCAAACATGTATATATATATATATATGTATATAATTCGAAAGTTTCAAAGTGGAAAATGACTTTCGCAACATGTTCTTTACATGCTCACGACATCTTAAATCAGTGTCAGTGATAATACCTAAGTTCCTTGCAAAAGAAACACACTGGACAACACTGTCATAGTCAGAATCACTTCTATTACCGTGATACACCAGAGACCGTCGAAAACTGCTACATCAATGTTACCACTATCATTGTTAAAAGAGAAAGATCAAATTCAATAGCCCTATACTTATTACTTATCACTAATAACACTCCTCCTGCCCGTGACATTTCAGTGACCACCCAGTTCCGGTCTTTTCCTATGATCGTGTAGTTATTATTAAATAGTTCGTTGTTAGACACTCCAACCCTAAGCCAAGTCTCAGTCAGTGCAACAACATCGCACTCGCTCAGTTCCCTAACGTTCTGATACACACACGACACAGATACGTTTACTCCGTCAGACAACATGCCTAGTTTAAATTCGCTTTAACTATCCTCGGATCAAAATTGAAGTATATCATACGCTAATCATATTCCTCAGCAGTAATACACGCATTTAATTCATTTTTAAGTTTCTTGAATTCTTCAAATTGCATAGGAGTCCGATCATAACGCAAAGACACTCCACGGTATCATCAATGCTCGCCAAATTCTTATTCATTTTAATTATTAGTTTTGCATCTGCTTGGGAATGCATTTTTATTTTAATTGGGCGATGTTCAGATAGATAAGATATTTGGAAAAGATTTTTCGGACAACCTGTATATCTAGAGGACGAAAAATATCTTAGGTAGAATGGACAATATCGATTATGACAGCATACCAACTTTCAAGATTCTACTCCATCTGCAAGTTGAAAAACTTCTAATGCAATAAAATCGAAACGACTCGTGTGTAAAAGATGAAACACCACTCGTATTGTTTTTCTTGCTGGCCGGGGAAACGGGGAAATCTTGTAGAAAACTCTACAGGGAATACGAAAGTTACTGATAGTAAGACAGTTTTTCTGACTGTAATATGCTCTCAAGTTTCCAGTTCAGTTGGATAAATATAACATGTAGATTTCCAAATTACTAGTTAAGTAATACATTACCTACCATTTTTTCGCTTTTTTCTTTTTGCAAAACCGCACCGTTCCATTAGGTGTTTACTTATAGCAATTCAATGCCAAATTGACACGCATTAAACGCACGCCTATGGTTAGGCAAAGTTCGGACGTATCGCTTTAAAACCATTGAATATTTGTGGGTGATCAGTCAATTCAACATCAACTTTGTAGTTTTTAGAATTCCAGCCTTAAAACTGATCTACACTTACCGTAAAATCTTGGCGTTTACTCTCCCCCTCAAATGTTCTTCCTTGACTGACAGCAGTCATAAGGGTATACATTTTCTTGATACAATTATAAACGTACCGACTAGCCTGTTGTAGATCACTATCAATATCAATAGTCTCTAAAAGTGTTGACGGTACACCAGTGTAATTTGTCCATCCTTCAAAAAATCTCTAAAATCAAATACATCATTTCCATACATACCTAAGTAGTAACAATTATCATTCTTTTAGGACTTACTTAATAGCCTATGCATAGGAAAAAGAACCTTACCTGATTTATATGTGAAATATGAATTAATATCTTCATAGTACCAAAATATTCACGAAAAGGCTGATTTGGATCAAACAGCATTCCTAAATGTTTGTTTATATTATCTTCGTCGCCCTAAAATGAATTAATTTGCTTAAAATCTTGACACTTTTTATTAAAACTTACTTCAACCATGTGTACAAAACACTTGGAGTAATACAACAGAAATCCACTCAGTTTCTCAATGCAATATGATTCATTAGAGTCTTTAATGATACTTTCCATAAACATGCATAGATGTTCCGGATCTGGAAATGAATGTTCACCAACATAGATGATTCTGTGTAAGTAAGTAATCTAAAAAGTTATTGTCTCTGCATTTTTCCAAAATAATATACTTATTTGTTATTAGTTGTTTAGTAGGTTCTTACCCGTTTTGCAATTCTTAAGTTGGTTAGTAAAACATCATACATATTAACACGTACAGGCTCTGCCAAACCAGGTACTTGGTCCGCAGTCGCTTTTTTACGACTTTTTGGGTAATTTACAACATGTTTTTTATTCATTCTTTTATTCTCTTTGCTAGTTGCAGTTCGAGAAAATATCTGTCAGTCATTTAAATTTAAAATACAATGTTTGCAATATGACACCCTTCAACCTACTACATTTATTTGTATTGCTTTGAAATTCATTTAAAGAATTCATAATGTTTGATCAATATTTATAATTTAATAATTATTAATATAGGGAAAATAAATTGAGTGTATACTTAGTACAAAACAGTATTAATCGGGTTAAAAACAAACAACTAACAGCTGATTTCATTGACATTTGACATCAGTGTTGTTCGCATGCTTTTTTTTTGCGTACTAGATGGCGCGTCAATTTCGTACTAGATTTACAATTTTCGTACTAGATTTACAATTGTCGTACTAGATTTACAATTTCCTTAAATCTAATTAATCGAGTAATTGTAACCTTGCTTGTGTTTAATGTAATGAATCACTTTTTGTAAAAAAAAAAAAAAAAAAAAAACCGTTTGATGAATTATTTGTTAGGTTAAATGAGATCTTTCTTTCTTTGTTCTCTTATCTGACCTCTTCCTTCGTGATTCAGATGCACACAGCAGACAGCTAAAGATGGTTAGATGAGATGACAGATGACAGTAAAGTTTCACTTTGTAACTATTAGCCATTTCGTCAGAATATTTGGTTTTCCTTCAGTTAGGGGATAAATATTGATTTGATTAAAAACGTACTAAAATATCGTCCCGGCGTATTAACGTATAAAGTCTCTCAAAACGTACTAAATATAATACGAAAAAGCACCTGGGAACAACACTGTTTGACATATACACATAAATCTCTCTTTTCACTTTCCATTTGGCACAACTATATTTTGTAGTCCATTATTTGTAGCTTTTACTTGTAGTAAAAGATTTGTAACGTTTAACAGGATTATTTTTCCAGAAATTAAAAGAATCTAGAAGGATTTGCTCTTCATCTGAATGCAAATACAAATTTGTTCTAACTTAGGTATATCAGTAGTCAAAGAGGTTAATAATACAATATAATTCTGAGTTATTTTCCAAAAAACCTGGTGAATGTGTGTATCGATGCATTGTAATTTCCAACTATTCTTACCATTAATTCGAGCTAGTTTACCGACTATATGTAGGAAATGTTTTGAATAGGTATTCGGCAAACACTCCCTAAGCGATTTGGTAAATAGCAGGTGCATGGAACCACAGCCTATTTTAGTGGAACCCAAGGCGCATTAACTATATAATGCGCCTTGCGTGGAACCGGCTTTTATGAGAAACTGGCTAATTGTGTCATATACAATTAACCAAGAAAAAAAAAGAAGAATTACCTACCTAACTTCGCTTTGGCGCTAAAATTTGGTTATGTAAGTTAAGTTTGTTTATTATTTAGGAAAAGTGTTGTGAAGTTTTTGTATTTTAAGGACAAACCGTTCTTTTTATGTTCGATAGTAATTAAAATAGTAATCGGTAAGTGAATACACAATAATATAAATTAATAACATTTCTTGTTTATGTTATTGTAAGAACAGCAGAAACTATATAAATAGAAGGTAGAAGGCATTTAAGTATGAACAATGTTGCCAGACCAAATTCTAGGAATTAGTAGTTAGTAGTAGCATTATTAGTTTCCTTATAAAGACAATGGTAATAGCACAGATATTCTACATTATGATATTTTTTGGTAGTACCGAATTATAATTTAACGAGTAATTAATGTTTCCGTTCATATTGTCACAAGCGCATAGCAGAAAACGTTAATAACGATAACGTTTTACGGCTAATATACCAACATCTACAATGTTTACAACAACTTATCTCAAATCTCAATACCTTAAGCTAACTATCTGCTTTCAACAACTCTTACTAACGCTGACTATTGCTAAGTACCTAGTATTATATCTTACTAAACAATATAATATGATGTGGATTAAATATAAAAAAAATCGGCCTCCATATCCGCAAAATGTATTTTCAATATATTGTAATTTATTTTTTGCATATTTTCAGTTTGTTAAATAAATACATTCAAATTATTAATTACTTTATTAAAGGTATAAAACTATTATTATATCACTACTTAAATAGTTAAATCTGACAACGCCTATATATAACGTAACGTTATTAGTTATTAATGTGATACGTTATTCCAAAGCATGTACGCATGCTCATAATAACGTGAATGCTATTTACGAGACACAAGGTTTTTACAGCATTCCTACCTATTATCTTAATGCAATTTTTGTATCGTATTATCTCTAAAGTTGTTGTTATATTATTAAGGAAACAAAACTGAATATTTGAATTAGTTAATTTTCATTTCCACCGTCTTGATTCAGTTCGTGGTGTGTTTACTTTTTTCATACTGTCCAATTATTGACAGGATAGCATAGCGTTATCTGAAAATAAGCGATTATTGTAATTACAATAAAACAAAAATCATCGTCTCCACTATTTAATTAGTCCATAAACTATGAAATGTCAAAGGGATATGTTTCGGAGGCTCAGCTCCATCATCAGCCTTGGTGGTATAAAAATGTTCACTCTGTGAAGGCAGAGCTCCTAACAGACTCTGTTAGGCAAGCAAATATTTTATTTATTTTTTTGATTTAGAATTGAATATTTCACTAAAAATACATGATATGATGCTGTTAGGAAGGGAAATTTTGATAAGTATCTTTAAAAAATAATGTTTTACGAGAAATTCTGATTAAAACAATTAAGCAATGTTTATTTGATAAGTTTTAAAATTTTCTTCAATGCGCGCTTTGATTTCTTTGTCTCCTCCAACTTACAAATATCGCCTTTGTTCGTGTTATTTTTAGCACGTCCTAAAATTCATTTATATAATATATTTCATTTTTTATGACCAATAATTAAGTTCGGTACGTTTAGTGGGTCAGTTTGATCCTTAAAAATGTTTTGAAAGTTGGTTCCGGAAAAAAGCGTTAAATAAATTCATAATAAAAATACACAGTTTTTTCTGCGCGCTAAATGCGAAAGTATTGAAAACCACTTTTGTGTCGCTACTATTTTTTGTACTTTGATATTATCTACCTATCGAGGAAACATCGACAATGAAAATTGATTAGAGAATCGAAAGTTTTTGACGTATTTGACAGTACAGCGTATTAGTGATGCAGCCACATTCGATTCGGTCAAGTAAGGAAACTTGTTGTGCATGGAGTTGTACGTTAGTGATATTAAAATTCCAAGTTTCAGTCAAAATATTGAGAAATATCGTTATTTCTGAACACTGCGAACAGTGTGTTTCTGTCAAAAATACACAACTATCTTCTTCTCTTAATGTCAATGTCATCAACGTCTAATCGACTTTTTAACTGTCACTAAACACACACTGTTGCCACTGCACTACTTATATTCTATAGTAGACATTAGAGGACCACACTAATAACACGTACGAGCATAAAGCATAATAAACTTGCTTGCCTCGTATGTACGACTCTCAGGTGAAAAGTTACAGAGCATATAATATGATTATTAAAGCCTTAGTCTAAGAACACTGCCAAATCCAACAAAAGTTGTTCGCGCACAAAGCACTTCCAAGCAAATGGTCGCAACCGTACCACTACAACAAAGCAGAACAGTCAATTCTGAGAGGTACACAACCATTTGTTTACCAGTTGCCTTCCAAGAAATGCAGGAAAACCAACCGCCGAAGACGGATCACTCTTCACCACGAAAATGAGAGCTCTCACACATCGGCTCAAACAACTGCATTTTTGAGCACCCAAAACATCGATTTGATGAGTCATCCGCCGTATAGTCCTGACTTGGCACCGAATGACATCTTTTTATTCCCGTACGTAAAAAATAAACTGAGATGCCAACGTTTTTCGACACCTGAAGAAGCGGTTGCTGCATTCAGAATGCATGTTTTGGAGATACCTCAATCAGAGTGGCAAAAGTGCTTCGAAAATTGGTTCAAACGCATCCAAAAGTGTATAGATATCTTCATGGGGAATATTTCGAAAAACAATAAAGTGAAATATAAAAGGCAACCCTAGTAAATACTGTGTTTGGTATGGACAGCTAAAGAATTACAGTTATAGAAAATCCAATATTCCGAACAACTCTGATATATGAGTGAATAATCGGGTGGATATTATTAATTTTGATTCTTTTGTTTCCTAATATAGGTCAGAGTTGTTTGCGAAATGCGTTTGAATATTGCCGACAGCCTGTAATTTATGCATGGACTGAAGAGATAATATATTATTATACAAATTTAGGCAATAAATTTTAGTTGGTTTTTAGGTATCAATTATTGAAATTAGATACTAAATCAAATAGGATGTCTTTCACTAGAGAAAATAAAAATAATAGGATTTGAGACAGAGATTGTGAAAAATACCTATAACGTAAGAGGTCATTTCTAATTTTACAAAGAAACTTAATGGAATGTATATATGAAAAAAATCACGTGTAACGGGTTGGAATATTATTAAAAAATTATATAAAGAAAGAGCAATTCGTCCTCTTCCCCAGGTAAGGTTCTCTACCAGAAATAATTTAATAATTAACAGGCGGTCTTGTTTTTGGAAAAAAATTTATTTGGAAGTGGAACGACGTCTACTCTACAAAATACTTTTTTGAATGTACGCGTTATTATGAATTTTGATGTAATAATAATAATAATAAAGTCTTTATTGCAAAATAATATATAAATATTTTACAATGGGCGAAGTTGAAGTACAGACTTCCTCACTTAACCCCTTAGTTAACAGTTACAAACATATAAAATAATACATAACAAGATGAAACGAATATTACAATCAGCAATCTTACATCAAATGGAAAAAAAATGGAAAAAAAAAAAAAAAGTTGGTATACTATTATTGGACAATCCCAAATTAAAAAAAAAAAAAACAAATCCATGGCATATCAACAAATAAATAGCACTGTCAGTATAAATCAAACAAATTCGGCTATAGAATCATACATAGCATTCTTAAATCTAATACCTTTCAAAAACTTACAATTATCCGGTACCCTATTATAGATATTACATACATTCTAAGAGAATGATCTTTCAAACATAACTGTGCAGTGACTTGGAGGTGATATAGTAAACTTGCGACGAATATTCACATCATGAATAGAACCGCGAAATTTAATTTTGTTATACAAATAATCTGGAGTTTTTGTAGTTATAATTTTATTAAAGAAGACTAAGGAATGAAGAGCACGTCGTTCATTCATCCTCAGCCACCCAATTTCACGAAGCTTAGCACTGACGCCACGCTCACCCCTCCTAATTCCTCGTATGAGTCGAACACAGGCATTTTGCATTAACTGGATTCTTTTTTGGTCAATATCAGTCAGGCATGGGCCATATATAGTATCGGCAAAATTAAAATGTGAAAGTACCAGTGAATCACACAAAAGTTTCTTAGTGCATTCACTAAGCAACCTTCTCTTGGTATACAGTAATTTCAAGTTCATGAAAGCACGCCTAATACATTGGCTTACATGTTGACTAAATCTTAAATGCGTGTCCAATATCAAACCCAAATTTCTCGCGAACTTTGCACATTTAAGTTGCACGTTATCCACGCTCAACTTAAACGAATCCGTATAGCGATTCCTGTGCGAACTTCTACCAAAAAGTAATAGTTCCGACTTAGTAGGATTTATTTGAAGGCAATGGGCATTAGATATTTCCACAAGCGAAGCCAAGTCAAGATTCATATTATCGATGCTTTCTTCTAACTTCTCTGGCATAAAAGAGCAGTAAAGTTGAGTATCATCTGCATAAATATGCGCGTCACAGTGCTTTAGTCTTTTTGTCAACTGGGATGTATAGAGACAAAATAAGATTGGGCCCAAGATTGAACCTTGAGGTACACCTTTATTAATATTTTTGGGGGAAGAAAGTTTGCCGTCGAGCTTAACCATTTGGCTTCTGTCGCTTAAGTAACTACTTACAAGAGCTGTAGCAGTAACGGAAAATCCAAGATAATTTAATATTCCCAGAAGCAAATCATGATTGAGCCTGTCAAATGCTTTGGTGTAATCCAAAAGCACTAGTGCGGTCAGTCCACCGAGGATCCTCTCAAGTATTTTGCTAAGAGTGGGTAAAATGCGTATTGGACGAAGATCCTTTAATTCACTCGGAGACTGTGTCTTTGGAAAAGGGATAACATTGCTTATCTTCCATTGTGTGGGGAAATCACTTATCTCTATGCAGTAGTTGACCAAATGCAATAATATTGGCAAAATATATGGACAGCTATGACGCAGCATATCCACACTGATCCCGTCATCACCCACCGCTTTGGATTTAATAGAAAGCAGCGCTTGCTGTATATCCTCAATAGTCGCCATTTGAAACTCAAATTTCTGGATACTATCATTAAGCTGGCCACCCTTGTAAAAATTCAATAACTCTAAATCGGGATAATTGGTCGGGATATTGGCGAAATAATTATTAATTTTTTCAACATCTTTAAGCTTGTCCTGTATAATTTTTTTTTTTTTTAGTAGTTGTAGTTGGGTATTGAATTGTATTTTTGACATTCTATGTTGACAAAACATGCTGAACTTGACATTTTTACGTTTTGTTGAAACGGTTCTATGTTCTTGGATTAGATAAGCTCGACTAGCTGTGGAGTAATTCTGAAGGAAATCCATTTTAAAGAGGAGTGGGCTATGCGATTGGAAATGAAACGACGCGCGACGTCCACTCCACAAATTACTTTTTTAGTAGATTTTCCAAAAAAATCTTAACTATTCAGGAGATTGACACAACCGGAATTTTGAAAAATTCGTATGCAGTCCTTCATTTTATGACCCCTGGATCCTAAAAATGACCTCAGTTCAAACGTTTATATATCTATATATACAGGATGAGTCACCCTAGACGCGACGGTCTAGTGTGGCAAAACTAGTCAGATTTTCAAAATTCTCTCAACGCCTAATTTTGTAGACCTATTAGGACTACATTATCCCGTAGCATATCAAACTTACGGGTTTTTGAAACGGAACACTCTAGATATTATTTTTGCTCATTTTTGATAAAACTTTACGTTTCAGAGAGCAGGATTCAAAAAGCTTATATTGCCCTGAAGCTTTTTTATCCTCACCGCCATTGCCTAAATCATAAAACTAAAAAAATGTTATGTGACTCGTTGGTGCTCTTACAGTTTACGTATTGCTTTCCAGTGTATGGTCCATGTCTAGATAATGACACTTTCATGAGAATACAACGAGTTTAAAATTCATGTATCAGGTTTATATATGGAATACGATTTGGGATCTTTAACTTGTAGAAAAAATAAACATATATTATGTGTGTGTATAAATTAAAGTACGTGGTATTATATTTCTGTTACGACAGTATCAAAAGTTAAGCGTGCATTATAGTAGTAATAATAGGTCGCATGTATTTCTGCAACATTAGTCAGTCTTCTACTCTTAGTTATAGGACAATGTCCCATAAGAATACATAGCTTTCTATTAGAAACTTTTGGTACGGTCGTAACAGAAATATACCAGTACATATCCATGTAGTTATATTATACAGCAATTGTAAGTTAACTTTTGATACGGTCGTAACAGAAATAAGTATATATCTGATACGCCCGTACCAAAAGTTATCTCACCACTGCTGTATAATATAACCAAAGATTAATCTACACAATAGATAGTCAGCGTATATGGGAAATAAAACAAAAATTGAAACTGTTTCGACACGAGCTACATCTATTAGAAAAACATGCAACCATGGAAATTGTAGATGGCGTTATATGTATTGTGTTGAAATAAAATAATCATATGGGCAATGTTAGACAAGGACGAGTATACTTTCCCCTACGAGGTGGGAGTTTGTTTTTATATTATAGGTATCATATATGTACTACTGTGCAGCAGTGTTTTTTGTTTAAAATTATATGGTATACGTATACCTATTTACGCAAAGATTAATGTGTATGGACGGAAATAAAAGAAATTACTATAATAGTGTAAATATACAGGGCTGGTTTATTAAATGTTTTAGACAATAATTTTAAATGACTAAAATAATATTATTTTAGTCATTTAATTTTAAATTTCGGATATAAGGATGCATCAAAAAGTTATATTTAAATTAACGAAATTTGGCGTTATAGATAGGACTTCCGGTTATTACCTGATTCAGTTTTAAGGATCAAACTCAAACAGCAGATTCAACTTGTCGTTAACATTATGAAAAAATAAATCTCAGAGGCGGGTAAATTAAAGGGGCATACAGGCGTGAAATGCTACCCTAACTTTTTTATGCACATTTTTTGCGTGTGTTTCAATTCGGAGATGTAAAATCTAACAAATTATATACGTAATAAATGTATCCTTCTGTGATATTGATAGAAAGTCATCGTTATCGCGTAATATCGATTTTAAGAAATGTTAATATTAAAAAGGCTGTGCTTTTTACAAGTTGCTGAAGTAAATAAGGTTTGAAATTTCCAGCATGACAATAATTATTTAAAAAAATACGGTTTCGAAATGCAGGATGTAAAAAATTAGAATTTTTAATCTGTTTTTAATGAAAATTTAAATCTATTGAGAAATATGGTTCAGGGTTTTTGTGAAATGTATTTTACTCCAAAGATTCTACTTATCGATTATAACCGAATTAATTTACTCAAAAATATCTATACTAGTAAAATAACACAATTATCACAATTAGGTTCAAATTCTGCAACGCCGAATTGAAAAAAAAACTTACAGTCTCCCTAATATTGGTTTTTGTGCAATGATCATAAAACTTTAAAAAACTAACGATTTATGTAGATTGTATTGTTAACACGTTTCGTAAAAAGCTTTCAAAACCCACCAACAGGGTGTTAAAAGTATCACGACAATAACTTTTTTCATGTTTTAACAAGTACAATCGTCTGCTTCAGATTGATCCTTAAAAACTGAATAACAGTTTCTCTATATAAAAAAATAAAACTCGTAAATATCATCCCCAAACATTTAATTTGAATACAATTACATAACACCATATTTGAAAGTAAATAAAAAAAACAGCATTACCTAGTTTGACAGATTTGCAAATTGCAAATCAAAGTATCTATGTATACAGGGTGTTGCATAAGTACTTGTACAAACTTTAAAGGGTGATTCTTTGACTAATTTTAAGATACAAATTTCATATGTACATGGGTCCGCTACGGCTTGGTTTTCGAGATACAGGTAGTTCAAAAAGAATATTATATTTAGGATTATATGCTTGTTCAATAGCATCGCAATTTGGTGCAATTCGGGATACAGGTGTATTGATGACACCAGATCTGTCAAAAGAACTAATAAAAAATACAAAAAATTAATAACAAAATACAAATATCATTCAAAAGACAACAATGCACATAATAGTCGGTACCAAGCCAAATAGGTAGTAGGTAAATATAGATTTATTTTGTTTCGGGCTTGGGCTTGGCACCGACTTATTGTAATCAAAACTACCCACCAAACGGATACATTTAATTTTACGCAGATGCTCAAAATGTTAACTTTCTTTCATTAATAGAGACCTGTGAAGTGAGCTTACCTCTTACGCCCACGTATTAAGTACTAAGTTTCAGTTATCAGTTATAATTTTTTATTTTCCAAGAAAGCGAAACGAGATATTTAAAACGGCATTGCGCCGCCCTCATGTATACCTCCGGGGGCGGCATCGAAAATCGCTACACGTCACAAACTTGTAAATGCTTAGAACTACCCCTATATTAAATTTCTATTTTCTATCTTTTTTGTTTCATACCCAAAGCCCTATTCCTACCGAACTTATTATTTACCCGAAGAAACATTAAAAAGAAGTAAAATTTAAGTACCTAAACCGATATAGTGGAACTTATACCTGATGAAGAGACAGACTATTATAATAGGTATACCTAATATAATATAGGTAGCACTGATAATTTTTTTATTATAGGTATTATAAGATCTACAACAATCTTGTTACATCTTTGCCACATTGTCTACGTGAAATATTTAGTCAAAAGTATGTTTCTATCTAACGATTGTTCGCCACTGATCATGGGACTGGTCTAGTCTTGAAACATGTATGACATGGATTAAATATTATTATATTAAATTTAATTCATAGAGATTAGGCTTTTATTTCAATACTGTACTTGTAATAAATCACCCTGTGTGTTTCTTTTACCGACGAATTGGCAACAGCACGACACACACCACATTCGCTTGGTTTTTTTTCTACCCTCCCTGCGTATCCCCTCCAGATTAATACAGAATTTCATCAATTTCTCTCTCTGACAATACAGCATTGCCGGTGCATATCTGTTGCAAATGATCTAAATAATTGTTATACGTTGCGTTTTGTTTTTGATATTAATAAACTACAAAACGGTTTCTGGCTGTGACAATACTGCTCTATGCTTTACACGCTAGTCTACGCCACGTAGTGGCAGGCATACTTAGAGATGTTCTGATTTTAATGCATTGGGCTGACTATCTATTGTGTAGATTAATCTTTGATATAACTATATGGATATGTACTAGTATATTTCTGTTACGACCGTATCAAAAGTTTATAATAGAAAGCTATGTATTCTTATGGGACATTGTCTAGTATGTTAGTTCCGGTGCTTTTTGCACGAATCGTATACGTGTACGGATGTGTCTTTAGACCTTGTATTAAAAAAAAGTAAATATGTTTATGTGCACTATTATTAAATGGTTTGGTTTGGTTCGCTTGGGTCTGAGTTCGGTTCGGGTTGGGTTCGCTTGGGTTTGGGTTGGGTTCGGGTGGGGTTCGGTTAGCGTCGTTAGGTAGCCACAGAATACATACCTACGATTACTGTTATTATTAAATGGTTTGGGTTCTCTTGAGTTTGGTTGGATTGGGTTCGCTTGGGTTGGGTTAAGTTCAGTTAGGTTCATTAGGTAGGCAAAGAATACATACATACCTACTATTACTGTTATTATTAAATGGTTGTTTGCTACAATAAGTACGTAAAAGTAGCATAGCAAGTAAATTTGTTTTTATACCAATTTTTCTAAAAAAAATGTTATTAAATCAATAACTTTTATGGTATTTTTTGAACTGCTGGAATGTTGGCTTTTTAATAGTGAGATAATATACAGGGTGTGCCATTTGAAAAATCGAGATTTGTATGTGTTTGCAAAATGTCATCACCCTGTATAATGGGTAGCTTTTCGAACCAATGTCTAATGGTACTACAGGATGTTTGTACATCTTATGAAATACTTGCAAAACGTATTGGCGTATAATGGGACATGTTTTTTGACTTTTAAAATTAATATCTGGTTAACTATGCACTTTAGAGAAAACAAAATTTATATCAAAAAGATTTAATAAGATTTTTTGAATCGAATGCAAAAATAATATCTAGGGTCTTCCATTTAAAAAAACGTTAGTTTGATATGCTACGGGATAATCTAACACCCTGTATAAATGGCACCTATTTTAGAATGTAGTCCTAATAGGCCTACAAAATCAGACGTTGAAAGAATTTTGAAAATCTGAATAGCTTAGTAGACCGTCGCGTCCAGGATGACTCACCCTGTATATACACCCTGTTTCATTAATATTGCAAAAAAATTTAGGATGAGTTTCCTTGCTTAAAAATAAGAAAAAAAGTTCATGTGAACCTGTGTCCGAAAATGCTTTGTTTCGAAGATACAGGGTGTTAAAATTTTATTTATTTTTTTGGTTTTTGTAAATAACTTTTGACATAATTGGAATATCTTAATAAAAATTAGTATGTAGGGGTTTTTTGACATGAGAAATTTAATTTTGATATTAGTTTGGCGTTTTCTTGTAGGTGGCGCCACCTACATATGTTTTCACCTATTTAAAGAGTCATAACTTTTTTAATCGTACTTCTTTTTATTTCTAAGAATAAAAATGGATTTATCTATCAGTTTTTCCGCAAAACATGCATACTTGGTAGAAGTCGCTACGAGCAACCGTTCTCGAGGTATTTAGATTTGAAAAAGTCAATGCCTGTAATTTTAAAAGGTAATATTTATGTATTATAAATTTTCTTTTATCTTAGAAAAATGTTTTAAGGTTAATTGTTATTTATTGTAAGTAATAAATTTAAACGCATTTTGTCACAAAAGATTTAGCAATAGTTATTTGTCTTAAATTTTCGAAACATAATAATACAATAACGATTTTTCTGGAAAAGGCAAAAACGCAAAGGTTTTATTATTATCTTTTTTTATTTATCAATATTAATCATAAGGGCGTTTAAAAAAACGAACGTTTAACAAAAATGCTGTGAAACAGTCAGCTACTAAAATAATAATAACAATAATAACAATAACTGACATTAACAATTTTGTAAGAAAAATATTTAAGAAATGACAATCTCATTAAAAAGTCCTTTGTTTAAATTACAAGAGTTGTTCAAAATGTGAACCCCCAACTATAATACAAGCATCTATCCTACGACGCATTGATTGGCGAACGCGTTCAAATATTCCGGGTGTGTGTCTAATTGTTTCACAGGATGCAATGATGCGGTTTCTTAATTCCTCCACAGTTTCTATTGGGGTCGTATAAACCAAATGTTTAAGGTGACCCCAAAGGAAAAAATCCAATGAATTTAGGTCCGGAGACCTCGGGGGCCAGGGTTGTGCTCCTCCTCGACCGATCCAACGATTTGGATACACAGTATTTAAATATTCCCGCGCAACTAAACTGAAATGTGGAGGAGCGCCATCGTGCATGAAATACATTTGCAATCTCAATTGTAGTGGGACATCTTCTAAAAGTATGGGTAATACATCTTCAAGAAAACGACGATAAACTTCTCCAGTAAGCCTCGGTTGTAAAAAATATGGGCCTATCAAATGGTCTTCAATAATCCCCACCCAAACGTTAAGTGAAAACTGGTGTTGATGACGGCCTTCTAAAATTGCATGTGGGTTTTCACCTGCCCATACATGATTGTTGTGGAAATTAATTATGGCTTCTCTGGAGAAATTTGCCTCATCGGTGAATAATATTCGTCCTAAAAAATGTGGATTTTCTCCAAGTTTTTGTTGCATCCATCGACAAAAATCTACTCTTAGGGGAAAATCTGTGGGTAAGAGTGCCTGTACACGCTGGATGTGATAAGGGTATAAGAGATTGTTCTTTAAAATTCTGAAAACTGTTGAAGCACTTACATTTACGTTTAAAGCACGATTCATATTTAAAGCAATCTTTCTGGTACTTGTTGTAGGAGTTTCTTCAATCTGATGAAGCACATGTTCTTCTACCTGTGGAGTTGCTGCTGTGCGGGGCCTCCCGTTTTCAGCGGTTTGTTTTTGAAAACTTCCATTTTCATGAAGACGTTGATGGAGACGAGAAAACATCGTATGATACGGGATGACACGATTAGGGTATTTTTCTTCATAAAGACGTCTAGCTGCTAATGAATTACCGTTGGCCAAGCCATAAACGAAATGCATATCGCACATTTCACTATTTGTGTAATTCATTTTGAAAAGCTTAACCAACTTAATAATTAAATACTTGACTAATCAATGTCAATATGAGATGCATTAAAATGTTTTTTTTTTTCAGTTGTCATTTGTTATTTGCTTTCTATTGCCATGACAAATCATAGCACACTCGATGAAAAAAGTGAACATTTACTTTTGCGCAATCAGTTACTGTGCGCTTTAAATAATTTACACAAAATAAATAAAATTTTAACACCCTGTATCTTCGAAACAAAGCATTTTCGGACACAGGTTCACATGAACTTTTTTTCTTATTTTTAAGCAAGGAAACTCATCCTAAATTTTTTTGCAATATTAATGAAACACCCTGTATATAGATATATAAACGTTTGAACTGAGGTCATTTTTAGGTTCCAGGGGTCATAAAATGAAGGACTGCATAAGAATTTTTCAAAATTTCGGTTGTGTCAATCTTCTGAATAGTTACGATTTTTTTGAAAATCTACTAAAAAAGTAATTTGTGGAGTGGACGTCGCGTCGCGCGTCGTTATACCTTGTATATGTATTCGCAATACGTTGTCACCTCCGATACATACGGCTGACGCTCATGGATCCGCGTTATACCGTTGATTATTTGAAAATCTGATGTCATCTGTAATGAGGGGAATCTATATTACATAAATACCATGAGAGGGGAAATGATTTCTAATATTATTTTCGATACACTCAGGTACCGTTACGGGCTCCGAGTAATATATATGAAAAATATATCAATAACACGTTGTGATCTCCGACACAGTTGCCGACGTTTACGGAGGTACTAACGTAGCCCGGTTATATCCCTGAAGTATATTTATGATATTACTATTAATAGGGATTCAAGGTCAATGTATCTTCTCTGCTGTACGCTTTCACGATGTTCGCAAATGTTTTAAGACGCTGTCATCCACCAACTGCACGTCCTCGCCTTGTTCAGCCAGGCGTCCTTTCTTGGATGCACAATCGCACATTTGTCGATCCCAAACTACATGCCAACGTCATGAGTATACTGCTGCACTACCCTTATTGTGTTCTTTAGATATTTGTCCCTTGAAGCATACAGTTTCAGAGCATCCATATAAAACTGATGAGTGACCTTTTGCCTCCGGTCTGATGATGTGCCCTAAAAGTACCCGCGTGTGTTTCGTATAATTATTATTATATGTATATGGTTCAAAATAAAAAATAAAAGTTTGTAAAATTAGGAATTATAATTTCGTGCGTCATACAAGTATAAAATTAATTGCTAGTATAACAACTAATTATTATTTCATTAGAAATACCACTTTCCTGTCGTGTGCAGTTTAAAAAAATCCATAAATGGTTGTCTGATTTGGTATTTGGTATGGTTCGTATACATTTATTCGTAATTTGCAATTTTGTCATGCAGTTTATGTATTTGATATTTATTATTTATTTATCCATAGGTTCACTGAACTGCAAGGTCGTGCAAAAACAGTGGCGTAGATGTTTCCAATAAAGCTAATTTCGTGATGTTGATTTAACGATTAATATCCTATTTGTAAGAAACGTTTCCGTGAAGCTTCGCTCTCGCTGAAAATCCTTGGTACCGCCACTGCTACAGAGCGCTCTCTCGGAGGTGATCCACTGACCCACTGACAGACCTTAATCGAAGTTCTTTATTAATTCTTTCATCGTTTTTCTTCTTATTATTTGGTTATCTTTCGGTTAAATTTATTTCGTTTTTACACTGTACTTCTTATAGGCACTATTTTTGGGTGAACAGTTCGTTGAACTTTTTTGTGTTATAATTGGGAGTATTTATTTATAAATAATAGGATTTGTAGTAGAATTACTTATTTATTTTTCGAATGCATAGAAACAGTGGCGCATTTTTCTTTTATAAAGATGCTCAAGCTTCTATCGATTGGACAGAAGACTCATCGGGGTTAACTATTCATCATGGGGGTTTTTCTTCTTTTGGTCCTTGTATCTTTTTAGAAAAATAGTTTCATATTCTCCGACTCGTATAGTTGAGTCAAAAAAAGGTTTTCATCTCTTAGGCCGGGTAATGACTTGAGGACGAATCTGAATGAGGCAACAAGTGTGGACGGTGCCGCGAGGTGCGGTAATATGCTCAAATCATACCCGGACGGTTTCAGACCGCGCTATTTGCTGTCGGTCCATCAAAAGCAACTGCGCTCTGGGGCCGGTCACTCTTGGCAACGTCTCGTGTGGTCCCATACTCTTCAAGGTTGGTCGCCAACCGGCGCAGTGTTTGCGCAGTCGGTGTCGGACGGCCGGGGAGTCCGCGACGGAATTCGCGCTGCGCCAACACCACAGACGAATTGTTATGAAAAAAAATAGACACGATGATTCCGCGTTCTTGGGGAGTGTATCGCTCCATGGTTTGTTCACTTGTATTCTGCATCTGTCTAGTCCACAAATGTCAAAACAGATTTGACATTGGCGGCCATTTGCAAAAATGAGAGCATCTTCCAATAGGGTGATTTCTTTTGGCCCAACTAGTATTTGTTTAGGGAAATAGTTTCGTATTCTACGACTCGTAGTTGAGTCACAGAAAGGTTGTCATCTATTAAGCCGGGTAATAACTTGAGCAAGAATCCGAATGAGGCAAACCGAGGCCGCATAAGGCAACAAGTGATGACGGTGTGTAATATGCTCAAATCATGCCCGGACGGCCTCAGACCGAGCTATTTGCTGTCGGTCCATCATAAGGAATTCGTGCTCAGTGTGGACGAGTTTTTTATATAAAAAATGAATGCGGGTTCGACGGAATTGCTTTCCGGAACCGAGTATCATTTGCGCTTAATATGATTTATAATAAAGTATAGAAACTTTCTTGTGTTGTGTATTTATAAAAGAAAGAATAGGATTTACATAATTTATATTTCGGATATCAGAGAAACAGTGGAGCATTTTTCTTTTGTAAACAGGGTCAAGCTTCTCAGCTATTTGCGGTTGGTCCATCATAATGAATTTGTGCTCAGTCTGGACGAGGTTTTTTTATATAAAAAACGAATGCGGGGTCGACGGAATTGCTTTCCGGAACCGAGTATCATTTTTACATATTTTGTGCTTGATATTATTTAAAATAAAATAAAGACCACTTAATAACAACTTTTTGTCTTACAACAAAAGAATTTGTTTCAAATTAACAATTCCGTTTAAGTATTTTTTATCGTTTTCCTGATTTGGATCAGTTTAACAACTTTGGCACTGCCTTCTTTACAATTTTGACTCCTCAACTCACTCACGCAACGAGGCTAACGATTCTTGTTAGTTTCAGAATATAATGAAATAAGGAATTTACTGTATAATGTTTGTTCCTATGAGAAATGTTATTGTGAGATGTTTATTATTTCATCGTCAGACTAGAAAAACAAATTATGTTTTTAATAAACGTCTAAAAGCAACAACAACTGTCGATGAAGATTTGGAAAGCATTGATGTTCTAGAAGACGACAGGTAAGCTTTGTAGCTAACATAGTATACGTAAACTAAACTCCCTTGCATTTTTGTTGTAATAAAAAAAATAGTATGAGTTGGATGACTAGCAGTGGCGTAGCGACAAATATAGGGCCTCCAGGCGAAGGGCGAGTTAGGGCAGGATGGACGCGGCAATATTTAAGGAGGTGATTTTTCCGGAAACCTTATGAAAAAAGTGCATACGATTCTACAATCAAATGTATATCATAATTCAGAAAATCTGTAACCATTTTGAAATTAGCGGGTGTTATATACATTCAGAAAGAATACTAATGTTATAGCTCAATCCGAATGAACCCCAATATGCTATTCAAATTGTTACGGGTTCGATTCAGGTTTTACGAGCGGTTTCAAATAAAGAAGAACAAACAAAGAATATCATCTTGAATAATAACAGAATCAAATTATTATATGAAACAAACAACTAAAATAAGCTTTATTAATCTGTATTGAAGTAATGCAAAATTACTTACCATTATAATCTTGTATCACTTCCGGTCACCGACTTTAATTAAAAAGAAATATTTAATTGGTTGACCCTTTTGTCAATAATTTATCGAAAACTTTATTAGAAATAAAACGCAGAGTTCGGGCTAAAACAACTAATTTAATAATTAAAACTAATTAAAGAAAATGAATAACAACAAGAAATAAATATGTATAATATAAAAGAAAAAGAATAAAACAATTAAGCGATAATGAGAATTTAAAAGAAATCTTAATCATTACTTGTACTATACTTAAAAATAGGAAAATTAATATAATTCGAATAATTATATTAATTCCTGTATGAAACTTTAATTACTATTGAAAACGGAATTTATTTCAATTACTAAAAGAAATAACTTTAAACTTTATATAAAAAAAAAAACTGATTAAACAAAATGGCCTTCAATTAAAAGAATATCAAAACTTACGGAACTTTATACAATTCACTACTTCAGAATGAGAAAGAAATGGACTCAGTCTTTATACAGATACTTTAAAACATAAAAAAAAAACTAGAAAATAATTCTTGACTGAAAATTATACCAATATACATTTTATAATTAGAGAAAACACGACTTGATTGAACCAACGCTAGAACGATTCTGATCTTAAAGTCTTTTTGCCTTTCCAGAATTGCCTCATAAAAGTTACACAGTAGGTAATACAAAATGAAAATAAGCCAATCAGAAAAAAGACGTCGTTTTTAAAAGCCTTGCACAATTTTTATGACGCAGATAACTTTTAGACCCCCCATGTTTGTCGTATCACATAATATTAGGGTGCGTTCGTATTTATGTTTAGAAAAAAATAAGAACCATATGTCAACAAATCTATGGGAATATTTCGTGTTATCGTAAATATATATATTAGAAAAAAGAACTTGTTAGATATTGGAAATTCTCAGAAAGAAGTGATCTGCCACCCATGTATTCTAGAATTAAGTAATCTGTAAGCTTGCCAGTGGCGGGTTCTATTTTGTTACAAATATTTAAGGTAATTGGTATGGTGAGTAAAGTAAAAATTACTTTAAGGATTTTCTGAATTATGATATACCTATATTTGATTGTAGAATCGATATAAGTATCTTTCTACATATTTATGGTAAATGTTAATTGATTATGATTCATTTGTGGAGCAGACGTAATTTATTCATCATTTAAAATATTAATTAAATTTTTTCTACAGAGTGACAGAAAAATAGTTAAAAAAATTTTCTCAAATTTTAAATGTTTGCCACTGATGATGACACTGGGGTAGTCTCTAACCATGTCTGGCTGAAAGAATTACTATTGACGATTTTCTATTAAATTTATTTGGTGGAGATTTGACTTTCATTTTTCATCACTGTTATAAATATTATGTTACTGAATTTTTACTTCAATCGTTGCTTAGTAAAAAGATTATTTTCTCACAATTGCAATAATCCTACTATATTGCGAATAATTGTCATGGCTGTTCGGTCCTTCGTCCTCTAGGGTTCCGGGTTTTTTGCCTTTGGACATTGTTGGTTTTCTAACGACAATTATTGTGTTCGTGCACCTTTAGGCCTCGCCCCTTCTCCTGCGAAACTATAGCTACGTCACTGACATGTAGGCTTATTTTTGTAAAATTTGCTTTACAGCAGCTTTTTTTTTAGTGAATATAATCAATTAGCAGCAAATGTTCTACGAGTAGGCGACGCTCACAAATGTTTAGTTTTACAACCGTACGTTAAATGGGGTCCTAAAAAAATTGAAATTAGTCCAGCTGAACAGTTAGATGAGGCTGTGGCTTTAATTGAGACATTACCTGGATGGAGTGTTCAACAAAAAATTGAAGTTCCTATGGATAATTTGGAGCGAAAGACATTATTTAGAACAGGTACCTGTAACTTGAGTGTCTCCTTACTGGCTAGTCTAATTAGATGGAGACCTGGCTATCTTTAATACTTTTAGGAAATATGCAAAATATTCAAAATACTGTACAAAAGAGTCGAGGAAACATAACAGCCGTATTTGTTAACTTGAGCCTGATAAAACCAGTAACAAATACGATATTGGAGGAGCAGTTTCGTGTACCTATTTTCGATAGATATAAGATTGTGATACAAATATTAAAAATGCACGCTACAAGTAAACATGCCAAACTTCAAGTTGCATTGGCTGAACTCTACTACTTACAACGAAAAGGTAATCATCGTTAGAACAAAAATATGTTTTAGTTTAAGGAATCAATAGTAATCGCTGGGAACCAAAAACACTTCCTTCTTGTTGTTCTTACTTAAATTCACTCAATTTAGCCCACCTCACAAGAGTTCTGTGAATATGTGAATTTTACTTATCCGCACAGGCAAAATTAATTGTTTTACCTTTTGTAAGATAATCAATCAAGAAAATCCCTTTTGCATCCCAAAAAACCAATTCCATAACCTTTTTTCCCGATAGTTCTGGCTTCACCTATTTTTGAGTTAAGCAATAGTGCACCGTAGATGTTCGTGTTTTAATTTAGGATTATGGAATGGCACAAAATCGGTTTTATTATAGCAAAATTCTTTAAAAAATACAAAATCACTAGAGACAATAAAGTTCTAATTCAATTTAAAAATGCGAGACGTTTGTGTAAGGAAGAGCAGAAGGTTGCGTTTAGTGAGTATATCTCTAGAGTGCAGAGTTCTCTCAATGACGATCCTCGGAGTTTTTGGTCTTTTTTCCATAACAAAGCTGGAACCTCGCGTATCCCAGCCACTATGTGGAAGGACGATCAATCTTATTCTGATGCTCAAGCCATCGTTTGCTACCTTCTTCCATAGTGTTTTTCTTAAATCATCTAGTTATCTTGCGCCGAATGTTCCTGGAAGCTCTAATACTGTCAATATCGGGCAGATTGAGCTGTCAGACATATTAGCAGCTTCTAAACGCCTTAAAAATAAATTTACCTCTGGATATGATAATATTCCCTCTTTTTTTGTCCGAGATTGCATTTCTGTCTTGGCTCTTCCATTACAGTCAATTTTCAATCTAATTTTGAAGTCGGGAATGTATCCGGATCTATGGAAGGTATCTAAAGTTGTTCCAGTCTTTAAATCCGGCGAAAATCTCATATTAATAATTATCGACCAATTTCTCTATTGTGCAATTTTTCTAAATTATTTGAATCAATTTTATATGACCGGATCTATACAGCTGTGAGACGTCAGATTTCACCTAACCAGCATGGTTTTATGTGTGGCCGGTCCACTGTCACCAATCTGTCAGTTATTACCCACTGTATCTCTGAAACTCTTGATCACTGCGGTCAACTGGATGTAATCTATGCTGATTTCACCAAAGCCTTTGATAGGCTAGACCATGGCATATTGCTGAGTAAACTGCATACGTATGATGGATTTCCTTCCGGCTTGATATCTTTATGCAACTCATACTTGCATGATCTTTTACAACGGCTTTAAATCTTGTTTTTACTCGGCCACGTCAGGAGTACCCCAGGGTTCTAACTTAGGTCCATTGTTGTTCCTTCTTTTCATCAATGACCTGGACCCGTGTTTACTTCAGCGTACTCTATTTTTCGCAGATGACTTAAAAATCTTCGCCTCCATAGATTCAGTAGCAGATTGCATAAACCTGCAGCATGATCTGTGTGCTCTAGAAAGGTGGTGCGACAGTAACAAATTGTCTCTTAACATTCGTGAATGCACATGTCTGAGTTTTACACGTAAAACAACGTTTATTGACTATCCGTATGCAATCTCCACAAATAAACTTGAACGATGTCGGGTATTCACGGATCTTGGTGTTACCTTCGACCAGAGGTTCCAGTTTTTGGAGCATATGGAAAGAATGGTTGGTGAGGCATCTCGCATGTATGGCTTTATAATGCGTAACTGCAAAGGCTTCAATAATACCTCTGCCCTTATCACCTTGTTCAATGCCTATGGGAGGTCAAAATTGGAGTATTCTTCCATCATCTGGTATCCTCAGTATACTATTCATAAACTAGAGGTCGAGCAAATTCAACGTAGATTTTTGAAATATTTAGTTTTTAGAACCGATGGTGCTTATCCAGTAAGAGGTTTCGATCATGAATTGTTACTATCACGTTTTGACGTTCAGAGTCTGGAGTACCGAAGAATTCAGAACTCATGAACCATCTTATATAAATTGCTTAGAGAAAAAATCGACTGCTCTTTTCTGCTATCTTGCTTGAATTTGTTAGTTCCTAGGTTAAATACCAGATCCAATTTAACATTTCACTTACACAGAGCTAGGACCAATGTACTGTTAAGATCGCCTGTTCATGTCATGTGTTCTAATTTTAATAGAGTTTCTGATAGATGTGACATTTTTACAACTACAGTCAATCACTTGAAAATGGTAGCTGCAGAGACATTTGTGGTTTAGGTGTGTGTATGTGTGCGGAATTAATTAGGATTTATAAATTAGTATTTTAGTTTATTTAAGCATTTAATTTTTTAGTTTTTAATATTGTCCTTTAAATGGGAAACTGTTGGGCAATAAACGCTTTATTTATTTATTCTGCTTAAGACGCTCCTAATTAGGCTGAAAATTTTTTTTTCGATTCAGGTGAAAAATCCGCATTATTTTCAACAATGGACAATGATTCTTTAAATAAGTTGTTCAATGAACGTGAGCAAAAATTGAAAAAGGCAATTTTAAATGTACGAAATCAACGAACTTTGTTGAGGAACAAACGCCGAAAGCTGGATTATCCAGTAGCCGCTGTCGTTGGATACACGAATGCTGGGAAAACATCTTTAATTAAAGGTAATATATTTTGAGTGTACCATATGTATCCTCTTAAACAGGTCAGTAGGTACTTATCAAGAAAATGACTAATTCATCCATATCTAATCAAGATGTGATTTAAAATATAGAATGTAATGATTGGTATAACTGTTTGACTGAATTCGTTACAATGTCAAACGATATTGTTCAGATAAATTAGCATATGGAAGATAAACGAATGAATTGCGGATTTAAAAATGTTTTAAATTTCAACTTTTGTCCTTTTTTTGTACGAATTTATCGACATTTATCTATCAAATTGAACAATATCAAAGCGAAAATCTGAAAACACAGACTTATGCACTGCACTACGAGTGGGTGGTTAGTTAGTTTATTTATTTAATACACCAACACCAACCCTCATACCAACCTAACCCAACCCAACCCTCATACCAATCCTAACTACCCACTCGTAGTGCAGTGCATAAGTCTGTGTTTTCAGATTTTTGCTTTGATATTGCTCAATTTGATAGATTAATTATTTCAATATCCCTACCACTTCAAACATACATAAAGGGTTTGTCTTCGAACGAGTTGGCTTTGGCACCCCTTTTTCAACGTTACTTCTTGTAAATGAAGAATTTTGTTTCAACTAACTTTCGGGTTTAACTGGACACTCCAAAATTATGAAACCCAACACACACTACACTGAATTTGATTCAAATCAAAAACTACATAAGTGTATTTTCAAGTGGCTTTGTCAGCATTATATAACTGCTTAACTCTGAAATGTATTTCAATATCAAAATAACCTGTAACATTGATCGAAAATGGTCGATCTTATACAGTGATGTTGCTGAAATGTTTAGTAAAACAAAATCAACGAGCCATCCTAATGTTACACGTTGGAGGCAAACTGGAGAGTATGTGAGAAGACGAGGTCAAGGCAGAAAACGTTCAACCACGGCTGTAGATGATCGATTTATAACTTTGAACCCACTACGAAATAGGCGTCTAACAGCAGTTCAAACAAGAAATCAACTGGAAGAAGTGTGTGGAACCAGAATAAGTGAGCGTACAGTTAGAAGAAGACTCAAAGAAGTTGGTATCAAGTCCCATAGGCCAAAAAAAGCCCCAAAACTTCAGAGACATTGAGTAGAGCGACTCGCGTTTGTTCGAGAACACCAAAATTAGAATAATGACCAATGGGGTCATGTTTTATTCACGGATGATAGCCGTTTCTGCATACATTCGATTGATGGTAGGGAAAGATTGTATCGACGTCCAGGAGAACAAAATGCACAATTTAATTTTACTCCTACTGTCTCTTTCGGTTAGGCTCAATTATGGTGTGGGGTGGCATATGTTTAGGGGCGCGCACAGAGTTAGTGGTTATTGATGGAGGTGCTTTAACTGCAGATAGGTACATAAGGGATGTTCTGCAAAACCATGTGGTACCTTTGTCCCCACATATCGGAGCCAATTACCTCTTAATGCAGGACAATGCTCGACCGCACGTGGCTCTTTGTGTAACTGACTTTTTAAATCAAGTTGCGATACCGACAATGAATTGGACAGCATGTTCCCCGGACTTGAATCCGATTGAACATGTATGGGACATGCTAGGCAGATGACTAAGGCCAGAAATTCCTGGTGTTCAAAACACAGAAGAAGCGACAGCTGCTCTAATTGAAATATGGGAGAATTTGTCTCAGGAAATGATCGACAACGTCATTAAAAGTATGGGACGCCGGATGACTTCAATCCCTGTAATTTTGCTTCATAATTAAATGTTTAAAACAAATTAAAACGTACAATTAATTTCTTAAAAGAACGCTATTTTTTGTTGTCTGTTTTTAAACACGCTTCAAAATGGGTATGAACCCTTGCAAAACAAACTGCAATTAGCTAGCTAGTCCTTTTAATAAATTTCGTACAAATTTGTAAGGAGAAGAAAAGGTTATGTAGAAATAAATTGAAAAAACAACCCAATGTATGTGCGTTCCTTTAAATTTGCCGGTATCAGACCATATATGATCATAATAATGCTCATCGTCACGATCGACGTGGTATCGAGGTTGTCTATTTCGTCGTGTCGTGGTGTTCGTCATCCTGTTGCTGAATTAAGCAGGATATCGAGACGACTGTTTTGGCCACAGCCTTTATTTAGGGGTTTTATTATTTTCTTATCAGTTAAATATCTTACGGTTTGTTTTTCAATTTCTAGCATTAACTGGTGAGAAATCATTGCAGGCGAGAAATCAATTATTTGCCACATTAGATGTTACATTACACTCTGGTATATTACCAAGTGGATTTAAGTTGCTTTATGTTGATACAGTGGGATTTATATCGGACATACCTACGAATTTGATTGAATGTTTTATTGCGACGTTAGAGGATGTAATTTTTGCAGTAAGTACTAAATTAAAAATGCAATACTGCTTTGAAATTTATTAAAAGTCTCAGACGTAGACTCCTAGTTAAGTGTTTTTTAAGGATACTGGCACTTCTAGATAACTTCCGGTTTGTTTTCATTCATTTTCCTTGGTTCTGTTTCTAAATATATCTGCAGCGCGTGAGAAATCATCAAATTTATTTCAGATTAATTAAATGTAATAATAAACGGACTTTATTTTATTTTTTTAACTCGGCTAAGATCAGCAAAGGCTGTTTGCTTAACCGAGTATATATACACAAATTACATAAAGTAGGTACTTACATTACATTATCCAAATAAACAAAACTTAAACTCTCACAAAAAAAAAAATATTAAAAGAAAACAAAACAGAAAACGAAATATCATGACAACGAAATATCATTAGCAATAATTTTCAACAACAATAATCAAACAAACATTAACAAAACAAAAACAGATAGGGTAAAGCATCAGCCATTGTTCAAAAGGTACTCTTTATAATTACTTTTGAAGCTATAGGTTGACAGCAATTCCATTTCTGCAGGTATTTTATTATACAAATGAGAAGCAACATAGGAGAACGAACGTTCAAATGTATTTCAGGAAGCGTTACTTATATTTCAGATTAGTCCAATGTGTGTAATGAAATATCTATACAGAGTGGGCTATTAGTGTGTGGGCGGAAGATATCTCCAGATTACACCCTGTTTTCTGAACATTTACTTTTTTGGAATGGGCTTGTTTAACAAAACAAGACTTAAAATCCGAGAGTTTGTCTGTCAACCACTATACTTTCACCAGACGGCCGTTTCGTCGATCCACGACTCATCAGTGGTGATCGGTCAGTAGTTGACAGCCAAACTCTCGTAAATAATGTGGTAAAAGGATCCTTTACATTTCTGTACCGTTTGTGGTATATACCACATTATTTACGAGAGTTTGGCTGTCAACTACTGACCGATCACCACTGATGAGTCGTGGATCGACGAAACGGCCGTCTGGTGAAAGTATAGTGGTTGACAGACAAACTCTCGGATTTTAAGTCTTGTTTTGTTAAACAAGCCCATTCCAAATATATGCGATCCCGCTTAAGGGAGTATCGGCGCGTCTATGTGTTGGTAGTTGCTTTATGGGGTCAGAGACCTCCCAGGCAGTCGATATAGGAACTGTGTTCACTCGGCGTACTACCAACAATAAAACTAGATGTCGCCACACACATCCTTTTACATTTACTTTTTTTATTCACTTCGATATCTGTAGCAACCACAACACACAATAATAGACAAGAGTAACGAGTGTCAGCTTCGCGTGTTCTTGGCTGCTGTCATCCTGCTTCTGCTTAATATTGAGGTAAATTGTCCTAGATTTCGACCACAGTTGCTGCTGCTTCTTCGCGATTACGATCTGTAGGAATTGTCGATCGCGATCGCCTTTCTAACATAACTAAAAGTCTTGTTACTTTGTGTAACACTCTCACTCACTCAATTTATTTAAAAGAAAATTATTAATTAAACGACCCTTACGAATAATTATATTAATTCCCATACGAAACTTTAATTACAATTGAAAACTGAATATACTTCAATTAATAAAAGAAACAACTTTAATCTTTATAAAATTGATTTGGAAACAAAAAGGCCTTCAATTAAAAAGAATAACAAAAACTTACGGAAACTTTACGTTGATTACTATTAAGAAACTTTAGAGAAATTTAGAATGAAAATGAAATGGACTTGATCTTTATACTGACATACTTTAAAACAAAAACTAGAAAATAATTCTTCAACTGTGTAAAATCTTCTAAGTCCAAAAAACAAATTAAAATACTTAATTAACTTTATACAATTGGTACCTCTAGACCATACCAAAGCTAAAACGAATCTAACTTGTCTTTTCAAATAGTTTCATAAGAATCAGAAGTACGTACTAATAGAAAATGGCCAATAAGAAGGGAGCATTGAAAATACACCCTTATAAACTACAACTACAGGGTGAGAGGAGTTTTAGAAATAAAATACATTTTTCTGTCGACTGTCATGATTGTTGTTACGTAGGTATCTTATGTTGGAGTTTGTTCAAAAGATTAACCAGTCACTACCATTTGTAAAGCATGAAACAATACGATTTTATAATGACTTCTCAATCTCCCGAATCAGCGACTGGACAAAAACCCATTGTTTTCTTACTAGCCCTTTATATATATTCTTTGATGTGGGAAACTGTGACGGCCTCCAATTAGCTTCAGTATATAATAATAATAGTCCGACATATAATTTATATGAAGGTATTTCGATAATGTTGAAAGTGACCACCCTGTAACTATAACATCTGGTTATCCTTTCTAATATATGCATTTATCTTTTATTCATAAACAAACTTAATATTTTCTGCTAGAAAAAGGTCCTTTTCTAGGTATCAATTCTTTTATCACAAAAAGGCACCCAAGATAATATTTATTATTTCCAGATGTTGTATAATATTTACAAAAATATTAGACTTCCAGACACGTTAGGTATACAACTATAAAACTAAGACAAAATATCCTAAACTGCCCAAATATATATACAGG
This sequence comes from Apoderus coryli, assembly GCA_911728435.2. Taxonomy (NCBI): domain Eukaryota; kingdom Metazoa; phylum Arthropoda; class Insecta; order Coleoptera; family Attelabidae; genus Apoderus; species Apoderus coryli. The sequence goes on along the minus strand of OU452213.1, from coordinate 4,976,768 downwards.
GTAAGACAAAAGTATATTCTATTGCCAGTGTGTCTTTGTTTTGTAGCAAAACACTTTCGCGGTGTGTATATTATTTTTCATCGCCAGGAATAACAATTAGTTTCTATTGTGCCAAATTGGGAATTTAATAGAAAACAATGACCTCAAGAATATTACAGCTATGTCGCCGTTATGGCCACACGCATAGTTTTGACAGATTGTATCTGTACGCTTCCATTTTCTAAGATCAACCTTAATTTTTATCACAGAATCTCCCCTTGGGAGCCATAGTTAAATTCTTCACTCTCTTCACGTTTGATTTGTAGGACGTTGTAATCCATGTTGAAGACTTGTCTAGCACCTGTTTCGAATATAAACGCAAACATGTTTTAACAACTCTGAATAATTTGGCAAAACAATCTTACACCACTGATAGTACCATTGATTGTACTAATATAATGGACAAAGTGATTAGTATTGGTAATAAATGCGATTTGGTAGATGAAGTTAAAGTTGACGATGTGATACCGGTTTCTGCAAAAAATAAAATAGGTACGGTAGAATAAAAGATTTCGAGTTCACCTAGACGAAAACACACAAAACAATAACAATTCTATCATGTGTCCCTCCTGATCTGAAAATTTTACTACGAACGAACCGAACGCAGTGTGTTTGGAGCACTTGCTGTATTCGCCGTGGTACCGATAACTCTTACTCGTACTCTCAGTATTCCTGCAGATTTTAAGCATGTATGCAACAACACCCGAGCCTTCTTCCATACCACTAAGACAACATACGGCCCCTCTGCCCTCTTAACCCACTGGAAAACAGGGATGGTTCTTGTCTTCTAAGGGATTGCACGTCAATTGGTTCCCGGTGGACACGAATGACGATAATGCTACACTGGATCGGTTGCTACATAGCTTAAGGTCGGCTCACGAATTTAGGGAGAGCAGCAAAAGAGATACAAGGATGTTCTTAAGACCAACATGAAGAAGTGTGGCTTAGATGTAAAGAGCAACTGGGGGCAGATCGCGAACGACCGACCGAGATGGAGGCGTACCATTTACGAGGGTCACCAAGTTTTTGAAGAGCATGAGGATGCAAAGAGAGCGCATCGATGGGGCAGCGCACTTACAACTGCCAGTGAATGGTGGTGATTGGGTCTGTCAATTTTGTGACAAAGTTTGCGGATCGAGGATCGGTATGTTTAGCCATCTTGGAGTTCACAACAGAAATCCCTGAGTTGGAATAATTCATACTCGTGAGCGAGTGAATGCTGATGATTCCTTCACATGTTATTATGGTGGCAGCTGGTTGATTCTGTCTTCAAATTTAAAGAGGAAGAACAAGAAAACGAATAAAATATTTTGAAGGCGTCAAAATATTGCATTGCTAAGAGACATGGACAGTCGGCATTTGAAAAATTGGACTCGCATGACCGCAGAAGATTTTGAAAGATTAATAATCCCTGTGGGTCCAAAAGTATCAAAAATAGATCCAAAATCTCGGAGTGCCATACCTGTCGCCGATCGTTTGCTCTACAAGAGACTCCTATACCATCCTAAAATATTTACTAAAAGTGTCAAAACAACGAACAAAGATGTTCCTCGTTCTGATCAATTGATTCCGTATTCCACTCCGTGGATTACTCATTTTAACCGCGAATACTGCAAACGGCCTCGAACGTTAAGAATGCACCGTCCTGACTGAGCACCATCGAACAAATGCGCACCTTTGACCAATTCAAATTTTCCGACAAGCTGCTGAAAATGTTTGGCGCATTCTGACATGACGGTTGATATTTGTTTTTCTCAAAAATGATTTTATTGCTTTGCAAAATATTCTCTTCCAAGCACTTTGCCCAGACAGCAGACGATAGCTCTAAAACATGTTTTTTGAAGGCCTCAAATGCTTCTTCAGGCGATGAAAATCGTCCACCCGGTTTATTTTTAATTAGTGGCATTAGGAAGAAATAATTGGGTGGCAAGTAAGGTGGATGACCCATCAATTCGATCTTTTGCGTGTCCAAATACTCGTTTGTTGCAAGTGATGTGTGTGAGCTCGTATTGTCGTGATTCAACACGATTCGTCGTTTCGGATTGGTTTATCTCAATTGACCGGAAACAAATGGTCGTATACCACGCTGAATTAACGGTCAGATTTCCTAGAATGACAGTTGCGACATGACCGGTTTTCGTGAAGAAACACGCCACCATTTGCCTTATAACGCTTCGGGAACGAACAACTTTTGCTGGCTTTTCTTCCCATTGAGACACCCAAATTGCCGTTTGGCCTTTTCTTTCTGGCTCATAGGCATAAAACCACGACTCATCAACTGTGACGATGCTGCGTACCACAGTTTTGTTAAGCATTTTACTACACCAATCGACTCGAGCCTTTTTTTAAGCACCTGTCAACAAATGTGGAATCTAACGCGAACATCCAAATGTTCGTACAAAATCTTATATATGCGGGTCATAATAATGCTTGAACTTGCCTCGATTTCACCATATGTCACATGACGATCTTCTTCAATTAGTTTTCGCACAGCATCAATGGTTTCCGGCACAACGACCGATTTTGTACGACCATCTTTAACTTCGTCCGTGAGCGTACTACGACCACTTTGAATCAAATGTACCAGCGATATACAGTGGCCTTAGATAGTGCTTTATCGCCAAATGTTGCAATAAGTTGATTGATGCACTGTTCTTGCGTTAGACCACGTTGAAAGTCATAATCATAGCTCGAAAATTTTCGCGACTTAATTCCATTTTTTACTTACTGTAAATAACACAAATATTGCTCGCACGTCAAAATGTTCTCAATGCGTATACTGTCAAAAATGTCAAACTTCAAGATGGCGGTGACAGATTTCACCAGTGTTGCCAGTTCTCAATACATAAATAGCAATTCGTAGTAAAATTCGTTCGGAGTAGAATGTTGGGATCAGGACGCACCTTTGTAGATGTAGGTAATTGAAAATTTTTGTTTAAGGTTTGGACGTGTTAAGGTATAAACTGGAAGAGTTTATTCTGAAAATTACTGAGCGTCAAAAAATCACAGTTAAAACAGACAATGGTGGCGATGAAGTTAGGTAGGTAGATTATTTATTTAATTTTATATTTCTTTCCTAACATGCTTTACACTTAATTACAATTACAAGCCAAATATCCAACGAACATGTAATTAACAAAAGAAAAACTAATTAAAATAATAAACTAAAACAAATATTAAATGAGAATGAGATGCTAATAGAACGGTACAGAGGCCGAGACAACTGGGCCCTAAACCTTTCCAAAGACGTTCGAAGCAGATGCTGCCCAGATTCATAGTTGGTGCGGAATGTACGAATATGGAACAGTCAAGAATTTCAGGCAAAACAGAAAACTGTAAAGCTAAAATAAATCTGTCATATTAAATATTTCCAAGAGCATACGATAATCACACTGAGGAACTGGAAATCTACCATCAAGCTTGAATACCATGGACTTGGTCTACGCAATACTCTCAATCCGCCTTATAACAATTATAATAATAAAGAGACTTTACTGAACGAAAAAGTACTCAAATACAAAATGAAAAATACATAATTAAAATAATAAAATAAAAATAATTAATATCACACAAATAAAACAATATCAAAAATCACTACATAGTCTGGCGAACCCTAGCTCGAATAGCTTCTATATGTTTGTTGTGGCGCGAATTGTTTGCGTATTTCGCCACAATTTAAAATTCTGAATGTTAAGCAATCAAAAATAATCCCTTCAGATTAATCATAAAAGCCGTTGGTCCATAACTTGATAATAATTTTCACAATGACACTTCGTGTACTGTAGCGCTCCATTTTACGTAACCTTGTGCTGTCTCCTAACGACGCGACGGCCATATTTTTTTAATGTCAAATCATGACACTAAAAATGGCGCGCTATTCAAAACCGGCGATCTTTTTGGAACACCTTTTAGTTTGTATTGTTTTATGTGTGTGAATTTTTGAATTTGTGAATTCCAAATGATTTATTTTCTTCTTTTTCAGATGGCTATATAAAAATGCGACGGTAATCAGTGAAGTTCCATGTGAAGGAGATAGTCAACTAGTTTATGTTAAAATTATTATATCGAAAACAAATTTAGAAAAGTTTAAACATTATTTTTCCAGAACAAAATAAAAGGCATAATTGATTTTGGGTTTAGTTTTTTAATGTCCAATCCAGTACCCATCAACAAATGTTGGTGATGGTTCCATTACAGTGGACAGTATTACCTTTGATGACTTGCTAAGAACTATGAGAAAACTCAAACCCAAAATGACATCAGGCTGCGACAGCGTCCCTCTTTCAGTATTAGGGATTCTGCGTATGTGTTGGGTGACCCGTTATCCATTATGTTCAACAAGCTAATTCACTTAAATACGTTTCAAGCGTTAATTTTTGCTATATTCGTGAACGGCATTGTCTCGGATATTTCAAGTCTTCTTCTTCTTATGCGGCGCTGAGGACAGTCTCCAGCAGGACTTAAACGTGTGGTGTACTGTCAAATGCTTACCCTTGTTTTTATTTTACCCCCTTTTCTACTATTTACGAACGCCTATGTAAATACAAATTTTATGCTGCATTTTGTAGGTTATCTTATATCAAAGCTATCTATAATTAGCCAATTTTTCTGGTACGCTCAATATTTCCCAAAATCTAATCAGCTCCTTGCCATGTCCAATAGTATTTTTGTACCAAATTTGGTTAAAATCTGTTAAGTGGTTTTTGCGTTTTCATGGATACAGACAGCCATTTTTTTAAAACTACTTATTTATGTATAAAATGACCAAAAACAAGTATTTCCGGTGAAATTAAAAAAAAATAATGTTTTTCATGAAACTAATAGTCTCCATATATATGTATATTACATATATGATATGGAGAGCTAAAAAGAAATCAATAAATCAAGTATTAAATGGCAGAACTACAAAAAGGGTTAAAAAGGCAGTATAACTGATATTTAACTAACCAACACTTATTACTACTATAAATTCTACTCCTTATGATTTACCAATAACTTACATAATTTTAATCTATTTACACATGTATATATATATCTAATAATAATAATAAAAAAGTTATATTGTTATGAAGAAATCAAAAAAAAAAAAATTAAATAAGTTGATCATGATTAACAATTCTTTCATATGATATTTAAATGTACTTAATTTTAAACATTTGAAAGAGGTCGGAATCGTATTATATAAGCTGAAAACGTTCCCAGTAAACACATATACGTAAATTAAACGTTGATTCAACGTGTCAGTCGTTGATAATTGGTGTTACGTTAGAAAAGTGACGGTTTATTTTAAGTATAATTTTACACCGTTCAGTTTAAACGTTATAGACATGTGTTTTTATTATCTAAATACAACTACGTGCATTAATTATGTTTAATTAACGTTGTATATGTATTATAAATAAACCATAAACTAAAAACGTTTGTTATAGGTGTTTTTTAAACGCGTGTCAAACATTGTCAAAATTAAAAACGTTTATAAAACGTTCTTTATGTAATTTATAATAAACCGGTATTTATAGCTAAAATAACGTTAGAAAATGTTCATTGGAAGCGCATAATTTTTAGAGGCGACAATAAAAACGTTAAAATGACGTTTTTTAATTATTTTATAATAATCTGAAAATTACAGTTAAGGTGACGTGTAAAATAAACCAAAAAGTTGGATTGTTGGTTGTAAATATGCAAAAATCCGTTTGTTTTTTGTTTGTGTTATATTTATATAAAATATTGTCAAAAAGAAATTACAAAAATATTCGATACAACGTAAGTTTCGGCGACAGAAAGCGGCATAGTTTGCCGAAACGTGCATTATTGTATCGTATAATTTTGTAAGTTATATTTGACCACAATATTTAATATTAAAAAACACCCAAATGTTTATATTTTTTGGTTTAACTGTTTAACAAAAAGGGCATTATTTTTTCATCAAACTTTTGTATCAACTCAACAATGGAAATCTGGTAGTTTTATTGATTTATTCCATACATTTTATCAACGTATATTTCACGTTACAAAAATATATAAAAGCAACTTTAAATAACGTGAAATCAAACGTTATTTAAATGTTTTCTAAAATCCGTAATTAATACGATTACACAAACGTTTTTTTAAAGCTAATAATTAACGTTTTTGTAATCGTATTATTAACGTATTTCAGAACGTATAAATAACGTTTGATTTCAAAGTTTTCTGAAATATAAACAAGTTTGTATAAAAATTGGATCATTTTGCTAGATTATTTTAATTCGGCAGCCATGAATTTGTCATTAAACGTCTTGAAGTAATGTAATAATATTTTGACATTTAGTATTTACAAAAGTAACAAAACGTTTGTTGTTTCTTAATGCAAATAATTTAACAATAAGCAAAATGGTTACCCGAATGAAGTTTTAATGAACCTGTTTATTATTCATGGGTAATGTGTGAACATTTTAACAAGAACATGCAGAAAGGCGCCCAGTAAATATTATGATTATTATAAAACAAAGTTCGGAGCCACCACTGGTTTGTGTAAATACGCATCTGAAGAAAATTATGCGTAGTTAGTATTATTCTTGCATCATTCTTCGCATATAAATTCGATTCGAATGATTTTATATTCTATGGTGTTACGAAAAGTTCACATATTTTTCTTTGGGGTCAAAATACTCAAATTATGAGATTTCAACAACGCACAAATTTTATGTGTAGGTACTACTGTAACTATTTTATTTATTTAAAATATTATTTGCTATAACGTAACTTGTTTAAAGCAACTTCCTTGTACAGGCAACATTAAAAGAAAAAAAAACGAAATCCTTACGTCATAATTGATTTAAATAATAAATTTAAAAAATTTAGATTGTGATGTAACAGAAAAAAAAAGATAATAAAACTAGGTATAATTTATTCATATCTTTGTAAAAGTAATTTGGTACTTCTATTCAATTCCAGGGCCAACACCCCTGGGATATCGTTGACCTTAATTCCGCGGAAAGTGGAAAAGAGAAAATCTGTGGTCTGAAGAAAGATATGTGCGGATCTATATTAACATATCGATATTTCAGTTTTAATATCTTTGCTTTCGATAATTCCAACAAATTTGAATTAGAAAAAAATGCCGCGACTAGCTTCTATAGACAAATGCACAAGGCTCATTATACATCCAATTATGTAACAATAAAAATGGAAGAGGTCCCATAGTTTGCATGTGTAAGGAACTTGACAAAATATTTTTTGACAAAACCTGTAATTCCAATATTTTAAGTTGTTACAGGGCAACGACAAAAACGAAACACACTTACCCGATCAGCAAAATTATTCCTGTACGCATATTGACATTGTTTACTACACATAAAATAAATAGGACTTTGTCGAAGAGCATTTGAATTAGGAGTGTTCAATCTAAATGCAAGAGAGGTTCTAGATTCAATGCTAGGAATAATAAAGTTAAGGGTCGACAGCAAATATGCGGAATCCACGATGTTATAGATCAGATTATATAGAAGTTTGACGGAATTATCCCTTTTGCGTTGACTCAGCGGAAGCATATCACATCGATCCAACAAACTACAATGATCGATACCTCTGACTGGATAAGTTCCATCCAGCTTAAAAGCTAAGTACTTCAAAAATCTGCTTTGTACCGATGCCAAGCTCCTGACGTGACAATAGTAGAGGGGCTGCCATACAACTGCTGCAAACTCCAGCTTGCTGCGTACAGAAGCGCAATATATTAACTTTAATGTAGATTTACTGTTAAACTCCCTACAATTGCGCAACAAGAGGACCAGCGCACTGGACGCTGACCGAACCACAGAGGTTATGTGAGGAACAAATGAAACTCTAGCATCAAAAGTGACGCCCAAATTCGTAACCTCAGATACACGGCTTAAAACGTGATCATCTAGTTTATACTCATACAATACAGGATGCTATGAAAAGTAATAACACAGCATTTTAAAACATTTAGAAACAAATTATTCCCTCGAGCCATGTTGAGATCTAACTGCAAAGCATCACATTCACTCACAGAACTGAGGACAGATTAAAGCTTGAGGTCATCTGCAAAAGCTAGCCTACAGTCTTTAACTTTGTTGATGAGGTCATCTATGAAAATGGTAAATAATAACGGACCAAGATTCAACCCTGTGGCACTCCCGAAGTGGTATCAAACTCGTGCGATCTGAAGCCGTCGTATTCGACAAACTGCACTCTGTCTAGAAGATATGATTTACGTAAATTGACAAGGGGCTCCGATAACCCAATCATCCTGAGTTTAGACAACAACACGTAGTGATCAATACGATCAAAAGCCTTCTGGAAATCAGAATCAACCATCACCATCAACCTGAGTCTGACTATCGATAGCCATACAGGTTCGATGATATAAGGTAGCCAGGTTCGTTATAGACGATCTTCCCAGCATAAACCCGAAGTGCTCCTCCGCCAGAACCCTCCGAACTTCAAACAGCTTACAGAAGTTACAGAGTGTCGATATAGGGCCATAATTGGACACAAAATCTTTTTGCAACACGGGTGTGACTCTAGCCCTCGTCCAGATACTCGGGAATGTGCAGGAGGACAGGATCAGGAACAAACAGGGCCCCGACACAGTCCTTGACAAACAAAGATGGAATGAATACCTGCTGTGAGGCCTGTTTAAGTTTTTTCGCAGCCTTCACAATGTCATATGTGGCACAATAATGTGCTCAGAGTTCACACTTAAAATACCATGGGGAATATCTAAAATCGAATCAGAATCAACATAAACACTCTCGAAATAAAAATGAGTAAACTATCTCTTGAGGAGAACCAGAGCTCAGACCATTGTACGTTATAACTCCAAGTATTCTCCAGCGCCTTTTTTTATTGGTATAGAATGACCAAAACCGCTTAGGATCACTGGCTTTGTTACGATCAACCCCCTCTACATAAAACCGATAACATTAATTTATCTGAAACTTAACCAATCTGCGCAACCTGTTTAACTCAGTTTTCAAGTGTTGAGTTTTGAATTTTTTATAATTTCGATGGATGAAGTGAGGAGAATAAGGATTTTCCCAAATATCAGTAGGTTGGTTCTTACAAGCGTCCGAAACCATCAGAAACAGTCGGGATTCTGCGCATAATGTTGTTCACACGCGGTTTAATTGATTTGGGCAGAATCCTGACTGTTACACACGGACGCTTGTGGAAATCCTAATTACATAAGTACCTATGATATTAGAGATGTGAGTAATAGAGATGTGCTAAGACTAACTCTTTCTAACTAACATAACAGAAAAAAACCCGTTATGCTCGAAAATCGATCAATGGCCAATAATAAATATTTGGCAGTACACCTGTTTTTATTAAGTTTTTCTTCACTTCATTGCTTCATGTTATTCTTTTTGTCGGTTACGTAAGAACCGTTAATTAACTATAGGTCAGTATAAGTGCAACGGCCGAAATTCATCACGAAATAACGGACAGGGTCGGGCTTTAATTTGAATGGGTCTTTCAACCAGATGAGCAGATTAGTTTTTTCTTCAGTATTATTTTAGTCTCTTTTCGATTTGTACTTACTCTAGTGGCCTAGTAGTGTGATCAACCGTATCAAAGGTCAATCGTACTAAATGGAAATTGTACATTATTTGTAGGATTGAGTGAAGCGTGCAATTCCGATTTTAAATTAATTTTATTGTTAGTGTCATCGATTTCTGGGGTTTAATTAAAAAATTTCCATATACTGTGACCCACTAGGTACCCCGTTGCGTCGTTCTATTCAGGTGTCACGCTTGGACAGAGTGGAATTGGGAAGAGTACGAACAATCATAGTGATGTAACCATTTTGAAATTAGCGGGTGTTATATACATTCAGAAAGAATACTAATGTTATAGCTCAATCCGAATGAACCCCAATATGCTATTCAATTTGTAACGGGTTCGATTCACGTTTTACGAGCGGTTTCAAATAAAGAAGAACAAACAAAGAATATCATCTTGAATAATAACAGAATCAAATCATTATATGAAATGAAGTAATGCAAAATTACTTACCATTATAATCTTGGATCACTTTTGTTTAAAAGAAAATATTTAATTGGTTGACCCTTTTGTCAATAATTTATCGAAAACTTTATTAGAAATAAAACACAAAGTTTGTGGGCTAAAATCAACTATAATTAATAATTAAAACTAATTAAAGAAAATGAATAACAACAAGAAATAAATATGTATAAATTAAAGAAAGAGAATAACAATTAAGCGATAATGGAAATTTAGAAGAAAATCGTAGTTATTACTTGTACTACTTAAAAATAGGAAAATTAATATAATATAGAATAATTATATTAATTCCTGTACGAAACTTTAATATACTATTTAAAACGGAATTTATTTCAATTACTAAAAGAAATAACTTTAAACTTTATATAAAAAAAAACTGATTAAAACAAAAAGGCCTTCAATTAAAAGAATATTAAAACTTACGGAACTTTATACAATTCACTATTTCAGAATAAAAAGAAATGAACTTAGTCTTTAAACAAATTAAGATATTTAATTTAACTTTATACAATTTAGAAAACACGTGTTTACTGAATCAAGGCTAGAACGGTTCTAATCTTAAAGTCCTATTGCCTTTCCAGAATTGCCTCATAAAAGTCACATAGTAGGTAATACAAACTGAAAATAAACCAATCAGAAAAAAGGCCATTTTACAATATATACCCAAATACATTTACAGGGTGAGAACATTACAAAATAAGATACATTTTTATTTGTATGTCGACTTTAATAAAGATTTTTGAGTTTGGAGTTCGCGACTGGACAAAAACCCATAATTTTTTATTCGCCCGTTATATATATTATTTTGATATGGGAAACCGTGACGCCTTCCAACTAGCTTTTTGTATATAATAAAAAATGTTCGACATTTAATTTGCATGAAGATATATCGATGGTTTTGAGTGTTTAGACCACCCGGTATTTCCAACATGTCATTCTTCGAATAAGAAAAAAGGTTGTTTTTTTTAGGTACCTAACAATTCCTTTAGGCAAAGTATTACTTGCAGATGTTGTAAAACCCATATCAATGGAAGATAAGATAAATAGAAAATATACCCTTAAATTTTATGACTGAGTTTAGAACATTTGTATACAATCTACTTAAATAATATTCCCAAACTAATATAAACCATAAAACTCAGACATAACCACAGGGCCGGGCAAAAGTAGATTCCATTGCCCGTCCGTTTTATTACTGTGATAATCTTCAGTTACTAGTTGACAAAAAATTTAAGAATTAAAAAAAAAACGCCATGACGTGAAAACGCAATACGCATTGAATATTTCAATATAATTCTCATGACGCACTTTCGCGTCACATGTGATGTTCAAGTAAATATATTGGCTTCAAACATAACTAAAATATAAGATATAAATTAAAGATACTTTCTTTGGATTCAAAATGTCCGAAAAACGAATGAAAGTCAATAATTTATGCGCTAAATGATAGCTATTGTATATATTGTAATAGTTATCCATGAACAAAGAGTGTCTAACTTTTCATAGCATCATGGGTTCATCCAGAGACGGATTTTTGTTGGGAGAATAAGTAGAAGTCATTTTCTCATTGAAATAATTTATCACAGGTCTAATCTTCAAACGCCTGCCTTGGGGATTCGGGTTGTCTGGTTTTGGATTATCTGCAAAATGTTAAGATCGCAGAATTTTTGAGAAGCTTTTTATTGAAACATATTTCATTTTCATAATTTGAACAAAAACAACTTTCATTTCTGCGCAAATTCCGTTCATCGGACATCAACAAAAAAAAAATGTATTTTCATTTTTTTTGACCAAAAACAGCTCTGCGAAAAATACTGTAATTTCGTTGTTTGAAGAGACAAAATGCTGAAATTTCGGCAGTGATTTAACGATGCCTTTTACAACAACATTTGACTGCGCTGACTAAATGGATTATTTTATTTAATTATTTATTAAAGTTTATTGGGGGATCTAAGAGCGTGACGTGACGCCACTGTATAAAATCAGACGATATGAGACATTTTGTAATTCAAAATATGCAATGCAGAGTTTGTTTACCTATTAGATACCATTTTTGCAAAACCACTTTTTCACTTGGGTATTCCCAATCAACTACGGAATAAATAAATAAATATAAACTTGCACCTGTACCTAATTGTATCGAAGCAGAATTTTTAAGAAGCTTTTTATTGAAACATATTTCATTTTCATAATTTGAACAAAAACAACTTTCATTTCTGTGCAAATTCCGTTCATCGAATTTAGTACTAAATTTAGACTAAAATTCAAGATGAATGTGGGCGTAGATTATAATGGTGATATGGAATCGTTCATCGTTGCAAGGTCTCGCAGTCTTCCTGTATGTCGAGGTCAGTTATTATTCAGGAAAATGCAAGAGAAATAACTACTTTGGAAAACCAAATTTTCAGGCTTCCTGTTTGTCTAGGTCAGCCAAGAGAAATAACTATTTAGGAAAATCGAATTTTCAGGCTTCATAATTTTAACAAAAACAACTTTAATTTCTTTGCAAATTCTCTTCATCGATTCAGTAAGCACAAGATGAATGAGGGCGTACACTATAATGGTGATTTGGAATCGTTCATCGATAAAAGGTCTCGCAATTTTCCTGTTTGTCGAGGTCAGTTATTATTCAGGAAAATCCAAGAGAAATAACTACTTTGGATAATCGAATTTTCAGGCTTGATAATTTGAACAAAAAAGACTTTCATTTCTGTGCAAATTCTCTTCATCGATTCAGTAAGCACAAGACTAAAATTCAAGATGAATAAGGGCGTAGATTATAATGGTGTTTTGGAATCGTTCATCGATGCAAGGTCTCGCAATCTTCCGGTTTGTCGATGTCAGTTATTATTCAGGAAAATACAAGAGAAATACCCACTTTGGAAAACTAAATTTTCAGAATTCAAATAGATGCTAACCATCAATGTATTAGTGCAATATTATTATAAATGAAATTGATCTGAATATTCAATAGCTTAAACATCAATACGTCAGTTCCAAGTATAACAATTTATAATTCTAGTGAGTATTTAAATATAAATATGGTGACAATTTCTTGATTTTTGGTTAATAAATTAAACTTGTTTCTTTATTTTTTTGTTTTAAAAGTCACTTAATAAAACTTGACGTTTCGAAAAAGTTTTCTTGTCTCGAAGGGTCAAAAAAATTTCAAGAAAAACTGTAATTATTAAAGCTGAAAACGGTTTTGGCTTAATGTCAAGTAATGATCGTAAATGATCCTTTGTTTTTATTGTTTTCAAAGTTGTAAGCAACTTTTTTTTATTTGTAGAGCTTTTCTGTGATGACCAAATTGTTGTGAAACATGTATTCAAAGCTATTGAATAATTTTATAGGCAACAACAAGGTTGATTAATTATTTTGGATGAGGAAACTAAAATTGTTACAAAGTCTGAGTTTGGGCGCCACTTAATTGACGAAAAAATCGTGCCCTAAAAACTTTCAAGATTTGTATAATAAAAATGCTAAAACTCAATTTGATTCAAAAACTGGAAGTTCGTATATCCTATGCCAAAGAAGAGTCCAATAATTGATTGTGGAAACGATAATAGTTTCTCAGATAGTTAAATAATACAGGGTTACTTGTAAGTAGACCTGAATATTTCAGGACGTGATAGCAGGAGTCATAAGCCAATTTGACTATATAGTACCCTAGTCCAAAATGGACCCTTTTCGATATAGTGTCACCTTGAAGTCGAATACGAGGGTTGCCTTTTATATTTCGGGATTTGGCAACCTTGGTGTTGCAATCTGGCAACTGACAGCTCTATCGCAAAGTTGGACATTTTTGAGGTTATACGTACTCAGAACGTTTTGACATACGAGGGCTATTTGTGTTGTTTGCAGTAACTTAAAAGATTCATTTCGGCCCAAAAATATAATTAAATCGTGAACATTTTCGTGCGATTATTTTTTACAACTTTCGACTTAATTAAAAGTAAAATTTAAAGTAGAAGAAATCTGGTCATTACTGGAACGAAATCCCTTTAAATCTACATTAAATGTAAAATATTAACAACACTTTTATTTAAATCGACGGTTTATCAAAAATATACACATACATTTTTTGGTACCTATAGATTATTGAAAAATATCCAAAAAGATAAAATAGTTGGCAGCATTTACCAGATTTCTTGTACTTTTAATTGTCTTATTTTTAACAAAAAAGCACCAAAAAATCTTCAAAATGAGACCTAATTAAAAAAAACATTATAAATATTCGATCAAGGTGACACAAATCTTAAATATTCGAATCTCTCGAAAAGGGTCCACTTTGGACCAGGGTACTATATAGTCAAATCGGCTTCTTATGACTCCTGCTCTCACGTTCTAAAATATTCAGGTCTACTTACAACTAACCCTATATAATATTATTGAAGAAAAATAAAAGTCAGCCTCCACGTAATATTTATTTTATATTTCGTGGAGGCTGACTTTTATTTTTCCTCAATAACACTTCAATATGGACTACTTCTTTCGAATATAATATTATATTTTACCCTTATTTTTTATATCTTTGTGAACATGTTTTTAATGGTTTGATTATTTTTAAAAATGAATACGTTTTTGTTTGTGAAGAATGTTGTTGATTGTTTAGCCCAATATTACAGTCTGTTTTGCTAATTCCACGCTGTTTTTGATGAGCATAAGGTATCTGCTCCCGCTCACACCCTCCTTGACTCATATTCAGGGTAGCCTGATTTGCGCAAAAAGCAATCCTTTCGGAACTTGATCTGGATAGTATGACCAATCATCAGCATATGCTTAAAACGCGCACCCTCTCGCTCTAGTCCTGTTAACAGGAAGTCCACCAGGAGTGACCACAAAAGGAACGAAAGAACCACAGTCTGTGGGCAGCCAACCATTTACAGTTACATAATTAAATGAAATGATCTGCTCCCGCATATGTAGATATTCGAGAGATTTTGAGTGGAGCTTTGATGTTGCGTTTCCTTTAAGGTCTTCGAGACCCGCTCGTAAGTTCAATAATTTCAGGATTTGCTTTTCGGGCGAGCTTCAGCATGACTACGATTATCTCCAAAATCTGAATTGGCTCAGGCAACATGTCTCAAATGATGGCTTACAGCGAACATATAGCGAACTTCGTAGAAATGTCAATCATAAAATATCGTATGAGAAGGGTGCGATTTTTAGTAATCGCTTGGAAAATTCCAGCAGCAAATCCAAAACGGTGTGGAAAATTTTTCGAGAATGTACTGGAAAGGTACAAAATCGTAATAAATCAATAGTCCTCACTCACAACAACAATATTATTTCAAACCCATCTGAGTTCGCTACTGTTTTCTGCACGTACTTCCAACTGTAATTGCGGATAAACTACATTCCCATTTTAATGGAAATTTGTCTGCCCATTGTACTGTGGGGATGAATAATCCCAGAAGTATGTTTTTTGGTCCAGTGTCAGCGGAGGACGTTGCAAGAGTCCTATCTAAATTCCCTAATAAAAAATCTACGGGTATATACAGTATTCCGATAAAGGTATTAAAGGAATCTTCTGACGTGTTC
This sequence comes from Apoderus coryli, assembly GCA_911728435.2. Taxonomy (NCBI): domain Eukaryota; kingdom Metazoa; phylum Arthropoda; class Insecta; order Coleoptera; family Attelabidae; genus Apoderus; species Apoderus coryli. The sequence continues at coordinate 4,961,156 of OU452213.1, read as the reverse complement.
TGTCTCATAATAGCGGAGTTGTCGAGTATGTCTGTACATCATGGGAGATTTCCGGAGCAACTGAAGAGGTCCGTTATCATCCCATTACATAAAAAGGGTGACCAGAAAGCCAGCGCAAATTATAGGCCAATAGCTTTAATAAGCACTGTGTCGAAGATGATTGAGAAGCTTGTGGCTGAGAGAATTTTTGAATTTTTAAGCCAGTGTGATGTGTTAAGCGGTTGTCAGCACGGATTTAGACAAGGTTTTTCCACCGAAACCTGCACCATCGAATTTGTTCAACAGGTTCATGATATGATTGATAACGGCTCCCATGTAGTGGCTCTTTTATTCGATTTGTCGCGCGTATTTGACGTTGTTGATAGAGACTTTCTATGCCTAAAATTAGAACAAGTTGGCATACGTGGACCGATCAATCAGTGGATACATTCTTATTTGGAGGATCGAAAAATCGCGGTTAAAATTGAATCTGTTGTATCAGACTTCTTAAATGTTGATCTGGGCACTCCTCAGGGAAGTATACTGGGCCCATTGCTATTTTTACTTTATATTAACGATCTTCCTGCAAATATCACACACGGTTTTCAGTACATGTATGCTGATGACACCACTCTTTTATTATCTGACAGGGATCCTGAAATTCTAAAACATAAGATAAATGTCACGCTCGATGAGTTTCGAATGTGGTGTCGGAGTAACCGGCTGATGATCAACTTTGACAAAACAGTTGCTATACACTTTAATAAGTGCAGAACATTGGATCTCAACATAAACTTTGATCATATCCATCTTCCTCTATCAGATTCTGCTAAACTGCTAGGAGTTTTTGTTGATCCGGATTTCAGCTGGGTAACGCATATATATCACATTTGTAAAAAACTTAATACATCTTTATATATTATTAATTCGCTGAAGACTTGCATGAGTGTGCATGTCTTACTTTCAATATATTATGCATTGATCTATTCAGCAATTGCGTATAATATAGTGGTCTGGGACAGGTCTAGTATGATTGACAGAGTGTTTATACTACAAAAACGAGCAGTGCGTTGCATCTTTAATATTCCTTTTAGGAGTCCTTGCAGGGAGGCTTTTAAGCAAAATGGTTTGCTCACAGTCCCATCTATTTACCTATATAAAACACTCTGTCATATTTACAAAAATAAAGATGGCGCGCATACGTGTGGAGACAACCACGAGTATTCCACTAGGGGAAGGGACCGATTCTACTTGCCTCGTCCCAAACATGAATTTTACAAAAAGTCACCAAAATACGCGGGCTAGCAATGTTATAAACTTCTGCCCGAGGACGTTAAGGGTTGCCTAACTGAGACACAATTTAAAAGAAAATTTAAACTGTATTTGATTGATAACGTGTTCTACAGCTTTCCGGAGTTTGTTGATACTAATGGACGGTAGTTTTTTTTTAGCGATTGTAATTATTCATTTGTTTGTTTATTTGTTGTTTATTTATTTATTTTTTCTCTGAATGTTATTATGAGTGTTTTTATTTTGAACATTATTGTTTACATATTGACATGGCTATGTACAGAAATGTACAATTTATGACTGAAATAAAGAATTTGAATATGCAAAAATTCGTATTACATCAGTTAAAACTTTAAAATAATTTTTAATTTAAAATCCTATCCTGAAACGGCCGAAGCCAGTACACCTCTATATTTTTTCGTTGGTATAGATATTTATTTATGTAAATTAGTGACACACTGATGTGCGAGAGTTCATTGGACTCCAAGACTAAGACATTCCAAGGCGTTTTATTAATATTTCTTTTTTTGGAGACAGTGGTTCTCTCTATAGTGTGAGTCCGGAGGCCCCACGGCGTACAATTTACAATATTATGTGCCTGCATAAAATAGGTAGGCAATAACGGGTTCAACTTTCACTCTCGCAGGAGGACTACGTGCGGGCAATGGACGATGAACATCAAGAGAATTTTGGTTTGCGTGGTTTTTTTTATATTTTTTACCTCTCTCGACGAAATTAAATTTATTTTTATGACACGTAAATGTGAACGATCGTTACCAGAAATAGCAATTTTCTCAAGGGTCGAGGGTTTTTTTTAAGGGCGTAGTTTGCGCATCAGCTAACAGAACAAGAGGCCGTTCTTTGTGGCATTTCTTCTTAGATTTTTACATATTTCGATCTTCCCTACCTCCCCCTTCCATTCTAAAATGATTAGGGGTTCGGGTTTCGGATTCTTTGTCTAACTCTTTCTTTCTGCTCTTGGTTTCAAAGTTTATATTTTTCTGTCCATTTATCTTTAGATTCGAGCATTTTGTCAATGATGTTTCCTTCATTTAAGTGGTTGTTTCTTTTTAGGTCAGTTTTCCCCTTGGGAGTCTTTGCCCACTGGTCTTTATGCGTTAAGTTTTTCTTATTTGCCTTCGTTCTAGGGTTTGCGCTCTTTCTGGTGTATGGTTCCTGGCTTCACCTTGAGTGTACAATCTCTTCCCAGATTGGATAGGGTTCTGCTCAATGCCATGGTTCTGTGCTTTTTTACTGCTTCCAGTATATGAGGACCGAAACTTAAATCTTTATTGTGAGTTTTTCCGAAATATGTAATTGTTTTTTTATTTAGGATTTCAAAGGATTCAAAACTGAACGACACTTCTTGTCTCTGTCTTGGTCCTGTAAGAATTATTGAGCCAGTTTTTTTTTAGCTAATTCCAGTCTATTTAGTGTTGAGATCTTTTTCCTTTCTAGGCCCTTTATAATTTTCCCTCACGGGCCGAATGCACACCACTGCATTGAATGATTTTTTCTTGCTTCCTAAGCAGTTTTTTTAACTTTAGAAACTGCATCAAAAGTAGATATTCCCCTTCTAAAGCCGAATTGATTTAGGGAGAGGTCCTCCCGATCGTCCAGGTCTCTTTGAATGCGGTTCTTGATCAGTTTTTCGTAGAGCTTATTGGTCTGTAGGATGACGGTTTTTCTGCTGGTTTGCTGGAAAAGTCTGTTTCATGAATAGTTCATTCAGCATTCGCAGAAATGTGTTTGGTTTTGCTTGTATCGCCAGTTTTACTATTCCTGTTGGTATGAAAAGCTAGGCTATGATCCTATTTGTCGTTCCTTGTTGGAAATAGCAGTTCTATTGCTTTGCGCTTCAATATGCTGTCCATCTGGTACTGTGGTAGTTCTGGCCTAAAATGGCCCATAACTATATGGATACCCTTTTCCCCAAATATCTGTTTGACGAATGCTATGGTAAACAAAACAGCAGACCTAACGGATACATTTAATTTGACGCGGATGCACAAAATATCAACTCTCTTTCATTAATAGAGATCCATGAAATGTATCGATATATTAGAATCTTTAAGGGTCATCCATCAATATGTTTAAGGTTGAACTATATCCTCGAGGACTGTAACAGAGTCTACTGGCCGCTTGTAGTTCTAAATAATAAAAACAGTAAGCTATGTACAGGGTGGCCTAATTTTAATCGATTTCTCAGATATAGCCTAAACGATAATATGCACGCGCCGTGCTATTTTTTTGAGTTTAGTTTAATACGGAAATCTAATCAAGGCTATAACAATTAGTTTCATATATACAGGGGTGATTTTCAGTTTCTGTCATCTCCTGTCTTCTTTGATATTTGCGTTGCTATTAAAGTTCGCGGAAAATATTTCTAATAATAGTTCGAGGAAATTTTTCGTAGAATACAGTGGCGTGCTCAGAAAAATGTTATATGTTTATTTTAGCAAATTGATTCATTTTCATTCAAGTAATCACTATAAATGTTGTTATTTTTAAATCGGACACCCTGTATATTATGTCATCGTTTTTTCTCAAGTTTTGCATTTCGTAAAATACTACTAATGTTTACATCCAAATGATGCAGCTTGCGGTTTCTAACTGGTATTGAGACAAGATCAGAGAATATAGGATTTCTTGCTTGCATAAATATATCAATATCTACCCATAATGAACACTGGTGTTTCGACAGCAATCCACACCGTAAATTTCCACATCAGTACCGATTTGGATTCAACGTTTGGTCCGCTTTAAATTCTAGTGGAATTTAACGCTATGAAATATTCAGTTTGTCAATTAACATGTTATATCGAATTAATTGGATGATTTAACTTTATTATAACGAAGCCAGATATTTTTCCAAAAAGATGGCTCACCGCCCCATAACAATAGAAACTTAAGTGCGTGTTATTTGCAAATTTTGGTGATAACTGGATAAGGACCAACGCAATGGTCACCTTGATTTCTTGACTTAGTTTCATGCGATTTTTTCATGTAGAGACATCTTGAGGATAATATTTATTTATACAACTAAAACTCGGAATATTGAACAATTAAAAGTAAATTTTAGACAATGTTTCTAATATTTCTACAGGGTGATTGTTGGTCGATGGTACATTAGAGGTTTTGAGAAACCTAACCATGCGATTGTTACGAAACTTGAGTGATTACTGAGGTCGATCCAGTCTTGTAAAACTTCCTGTTATATAACAAAACTTGATATATCAACTTGCTTAATTCAAATCGACTTATGATGTTTTTAGAAGAACTAGCCAATTTTTATTTATAAATACCATGGAACCTATGACATTTTTACTATAGAAATTGATGTGTGAACATGTGTACGGAGGTTAGGAATGAATTGGCGCCATTATATCAATTTCGGTGAAACTGGACTAATGAGGTTTTTCCGAGAAACGCCTCAACTGCTTTATCAAGGCAAACATATCCTAGAACAGTTATTGCATGAAATGGTGATATTAATCGGCCACCACAATCATGTGATCTCACAACAGTTGACTACAAAAACAAGCCACAGTCGATATGTGAGCTAAAGGATGAAATTATTCGTTTCTTTGGTGGCATAGAGCTTGAATTATGTCAAAATGTAATTGAAAATTGTAAAAAGACGAGGGAACCACTGTGAAGCAGCAGAAAGTGGTTGTGAGTTGGAGTAGGTAAGGATTGTGTGGGTCGTTATTTGTTAGATTTACTTCAATACAAAGTTTTTGAAAATCCAAAAATATTAGAAGGAAAAAGGCGCAGTATTTGGAAGACGTTTAAGAATCCTAAGCCTGAAACTGACTCCGCAAACCTATTGCATTGTAACTATTTTTGATTTCTAGGAATGATGTTATGACAGGAATTTTCGAAAAGAGGTAATCGTGAACAATCACGTGTATTTAATGCAAAAGCGAAAAGGCAGGAGCCGAGTTGTATAAGAAATTTGTAAATTTGAAATGGGTTTGTAAGGTATAAGATATTTTTTCTATTAGTAAAAGTCAAAAATCAATCAGGTTATATTGTTATTTTGGAAAGTTAGTTGGTTATCGGCATATTATGCACGCATAAGAAAGAAATGGTGCGTCGAGAGCTGGCACCACACAATGTTATAAAATATATATTTTGGCATTTTAGTGTTACTTGGGTTCAATGAACTAGTTTCTACATAAAATACTTTTAATAAACAGTGCCGTATAATATCATATTATAGGAAATGTTGGTAAAAGCATCGTGGAGTCACTGGAGCCTATGGTCGTTTTTTTTTTAAATATAACCGGAATTTTTTTTATTTAACTTTATTAAGCAATCAGATTCCTATATGTACAAGCTAATATGATCACTAGGGAACTGTTTGAGCTCTCAAGTGGCGTTGTAAGGACTTCTCCACCGACAAGTCCTCTTTAAACGTCTTTCAGGTCTGTTGGCCAATTCCGTTTGAGTCTACTATTGATTTGACATTGCAGTTTTGTATGTTGTTTCTTGCATTTATTATTTTTAACGTCTTTTACATCTGGTATTTTCATGTAATGTTTGAGTACTCACATACCATTGAGCATTTGTCACCATTCTAAGTATTATGGATTGGCTTCTTTGTATTATTGAGATGTTTGACTTAGTTTCATAGTTTATTTCCTGATCTAAGAAACTGACCTGACCTGAGATTGGATAACGACCTGCAATAAAGCCATAAAAGTATTAGCCGTGACAGGGTCGTATTTATTTTGTTCACTGTATCACTTTTGATCACTGTATCGTCAGCAAATGTTCCCATAATAGTGTTTTTCGCCTGCCTGCACTTAAACAGAGTTTTACCGCCTGCATATGCGTTGGACACTAAGTGTAAAAAGATATCCAATCATTCGAACAGATCAACTGCAGTTAGCCATTTAGCAAATAAAGGAATTCCTGAACAGCAATTAATAAAAATAACAGGACATAGCAGCTCTAATTCAATTAAACCGTACTTGAATATTAACCAAGAACGCCATGGTGAAATAATCAACACCATGCGAGAAATTTCTTCAACAGTGGAAATTAACAATCCGTCAACTTCAGCAAACTCTTCCAATTTAACATTTACCAATTGTACTTTTCACAACTGTCGTTTTAAATAAAAATGAATAATATTTGTTTGATTAAAACTAATACATTTTATATTGAAAATTATTAAACGTCAGATTGACAATCAAATTTTTGGGATCTACAAAGTAAAAAATTATCTTATCGAATACTCCTCGGGCCTTGATAAATACTCAAAATTTTGTCATAGAGAATCCTTCAAGCGAGTTGCTCAAGGAACAACACGCTTTCGGCATTCTCTATGACAAAATTATCTCTGTATTATCAAGACCCTAGGGGCATTACTACTGAATATACAACAGTGGACCAATGGCACTGCCTGATTTTATGATTTGATTTGTTAATACTTCATCATTTACTCCAGTTTTGAATTGTTTGTCACTAAGAGAAGATTTTAGTATTTTGAAGTACGCTGTCGGAAGGAATCTTTTAATTTTGTATAATATACCTAAGTGGCAAACTTTGTGAAATGCTTGACTAATGTGGAGATATACAACAGCGCTGTATTTTTTGATTTATTTCTTGGGTTACTCTGTGAATTTGAGTCGAACTGAAATGTAATCCATTCTTCAGTATTGGGATCGTTGTTTATTCTACTGATCAAGAGCCTTTCCAGTACTTTTGATATGATTGGTAGTAAACTGATTGGCATGTATGAGAAAACCTTGTTTGGATCTTTTCCACGTTTGAGTATAAGAATTATTTCAGCAGTTTTAAGTGATTTAGGCCTATGGTTATGTTTTAGAATTGCGTTATAAAAGTATGTTAGAAGCCTTACAGCTTCTCCTGGAAATTCCGTTACCATATTTGGTGTTGTTTTGTCGCATCTGGGAGTTTTTCGCATGTTTAGAAATTTTTTATTGGCGATGTGGTTTTGCCAGGTGCTCTGCTAATAATGTTGCTTTTTCTTCATCGATCTAGCTTATCCCATTTTATTATTATCATTAGAATTATTCAGTGCCAGCTGTAATGTCGACATACAAAAAGTTGTAATTACATGAATTGTAAATAAAGTTATTTAATTAAGCAGCAACTATACACAATTTTGGCGCAGTCGGTAGGATCTTTTGTAGTTTCGTTAGCAATTTCCTTTGCCGAAATTGGAGGATATTTCATACGTTCTAACAATAAGACTTCTAATGGTGCTGGTGTTCTGTCAGAAATCAATTTAACTGGCAGCCTACAGCATTGCAATGCTGTTTTAACAGAAGACAGTGAGTTAGTTGGAGATGATAGTATACAGCAAAATGAAGATTGTGTTTGCATAGCAAAAAGAAGTAGACGAATACCAAAGAAGTTTCAAAATTACAAGTGCAAGTTCTACACATTTTTCATATTGCATGAAGTGAATATCAGATAGAACATTGATATTGGCAACGTGTTTTTTGGAAAAACCCTAAAGGCCTACAAAAGCAAGACCTTTTACGCGAGATCAAGTTATTAAATTCCCAGCTGAGGGTCCAGATAGGCAGTATTTCGCAACGAAAGTTACATTGACAGATGAAGCGTGTATAAATAGTGCAGGTATTTTTAGCAGATACAACTCGTACACTTGGGGTACAGCAAATCCACATGTCACGATTGAAGTGCGTAATCAAGGACGTTACAGTTTTAATGTTTGGGTAGGAATGTACCAAGGAAGATTTCTTGGTCTATATATTTTTGATGGTGTGCTTAATTCAGAACCATACTTAAATATTTTGCAACAACACATTGATCCATCCAATCTATGCGATAAGAGTACTAATTGTTCATTTTTTATTGGTACATATTATTTTGTTTAGAGCATAATTTGGCGAGAAAAAAGTGCCTCGAGTGGGGGAAGGTCACTCGAGGCACTTTTTTCTCGCCAAATTATGCTCTAAACAAAATAATATGTACCAATAAAAAATGAACGTGACGTCCATTTAGATGAGCGAAAACGAATAATTATTCTCATGCAGTAAATACTAATCATTTCAATTACAGTTAAAGACCTTTCGAAGTCAGGTCGTTCCTCAACAGCTACGAATGAATCGAATCAGTTGACTGTTATCTTATCAGTCGCTGAAGATGCTCATTGTAATGTTAGAAGAAAAGAAACTCAAGTTCCATCCGTAGAAAGTGAGACTCCTGCATGGGGTTAATGAAGATGATCCGGATAGGCACATCGATTCCTGGGAGACTATGATAAACATAATAATATGAGGTATTGTGGTGCATACATGTGCAACGAAATGTTGTTTACACACAACACTATAGAAGCACTAGTGGTGAATTATTAGATTTCGATAATAGAAAAACACATACACCTAACACACCGTTCGCGTGATTTCTTTTACAATTTACCACATAACAATGATTCTGCCTTTTAATACGTTAATACACAAGATTAATTATATTATATTCACTTTACTGCGGATGTAGTATAATATATCAAGTAAATCATTGAATTTCCAAAGTAAAAAATCAATACAATAACAACAATGGCGGACTGATGGCGACCATATACATATTATTAATAGTAATAATAATCTTTATTATGTCTAACAGGCTTACGCCCAATTACAAGACAAAACATATTATGCATAAATTATCCAGAAATATCAAAAATACAAAAAATATATATGACAATGGTATAAATTAATTATTATAAATTAAATACACGTGAAAGATTAGAACCGTCATAAACAGCAATGATACAGAAAAACATCTACAAATGGACTGACCTTAAATACTCTCCTAGTTCCCGTTTAAAGGAGGAAACACTTCCGCCGAAATAATTTACATGTCTATTTAAGAACCAACCGTTACATAGCGTGCAAGCCCTTGTCAGTGGTGTTTTCCCTTCATAATTGTGGCGAAATCGGGGTGGTTGAAATAAATAGGGCTTACGAGAATGGTATTGAGGGGCGTTAAAATTTAATTGCGAAAGAAGTCGGGGGCAGTCAATCAGAGAATTGATCAGTTTAAATAGAAATAGTTGATAACTGAACACTCGTCGGAATTCGAGATAATTGACATTAAATCTGTCGAGCAGCTGTCTATGTTCGATACCTCGTGAAGGAAAATGACCATCAATTCTATATCAAAGATGCTTTAAAAATTTGCGTTGTATTTGCTCAAGTTTTAGAATATGGGTCTGGTATATAGGAGACCATACAATTGAGGCATATTTAAGCTTGCTTCTAACTAGTGCATAGTAAAGGGCGATAAGACAATCGATGTTCTCAAATCCCGAAGTAACTCTCAGTATAAATCCCAAATTACGCAGAGCACAGCCACATATGTCCGTTATATGATCATTGAACGATAGATCAGAATCCACTGTGATCCCATGATCCCTGGTACGCACACATCTAGCTAAGGAAGCACCGTATTTCCGATAATCGAATTCATGTGGACTACGGCATTTAGATATTGTTAAACATTTGCATTTGCTGTATTTTCAATGATAATTAAATATATTTTCATGACGATCCGGAAACGTGGGATTGGAACGAACTTAAAATTACCCCGTGCCTGCGCTGATAAAAATAAAGAATAATACGGGGATATATTGGTAGCAAAATAAAAAGTTATAGTTTCGTAGGCACCAGTTGTTTTTAAATGCGACCGGTTTGTCTGTAAATTATAGTTTACCATTATTGTGACTGATGTAAGAGATGTAGGTACACAATTATACATATCCCTGTACGAAAATGTTGTACATTTCTTTATATTACATTTTTTCTGTTGGTCACTTCAGGTTTCTAAAATAATTAAAAAAAACGTGTTAAACGTTTCCTTTTATGGTTATGTATTTCGTTTTAATATGCATAACATAAGTACCTACTCACTCGTACATATAAGTGTGGTTATAATGTAAAATTGATGGCTTCAACAAAATAAATTACATCCAAATAAATAATGATGTTTTTACCACATGTTCATTATTCAGAGTGAACGCTTTTTTTTTCAAAACAAAAGAAATTGCAATTAAAATGACTGATTTTAAAATTAATGAGAAATTTGTGATTTGTGTTGAAAAGTTTAGAGTAAAATGTCACTTTTTGTTCACCCCTGTATAACAACAAATCCGTTCGAAGTTTTAATATGAAAAAAATGATGTCAATTAAACGGCCTAAAACTCGTCAAAATTGATGCAATACCAAAAAAAGTTATTTGGTATTGATTTTGAACAAAATTTTCTTTGTCGGTGTAGCAAACTAGCGGGTATTTTCAATTCACCTCTAAATAAAAAACCTCTTAGTTTGTATGCACCACGGGCGCATGTGTATGCCGTTGGACGAATTACAAACCCCCAGGACAGTGTCCTTCGTGTTTGTAAGATCAGCGACACTGTCTTCGCATGTCGTTTGGCATGCAAATAGCCCTTCATAATATCATCGTCCTGTCTAAAATTCACAGCCCTTCAGGCAACTCAGAAAAATGAACAAACAGAAATGTCATCTAATTTCAATGTTTGTCTCATAACATAAAGGTCAATATTTACTTTTTAATGACAGAAGGAGTGCATGTAAACAAAAGTCAGTGGCGTAGTATAATTCTTTTGAAATCGTGGTTGCAGTTTCCAATAACAAATACATACCTACCCAGGAACTGTAGCATTTTTTCAAATATAATTTATTAAATAATAGATGTCTGGGATTAAAAGGAAACACTTTCTATATCATGGAAATATTTATTATTAAATGCAAAGGTACATAAATATGAATTTTTGTTTTAACATTTACTAATTATAAGAACCACATTTGAAATGAATCGTTTATCTTTCCTACACCTGAGAAACTGAATCTGTTTCTACTAAGTGTAGACAAGATACAAATTCTTATGAAACCAATAAAAAAAAAACTATTTGGAGGGTTCTCAAATAAAACTTCGATGGTTCTTAAATTATTGCAATTGATGAGATGCTTTAATGATCACGTATTAAAACAATACAATTAATTATTGCTAGGGTTTCAGAGGAACTTGCTGTTAATGTGTCACTTTTTGATATGTCTATCATGGGCGCCGGAAGAAATTAAATTAGGGGAGGGCAAGGCGAAAAATACTAGTAAATACCTATACTTATACAGTCAATCCAACTTCTTTTGAAGTTTAATTTATATATTAAGTACTTAAAATATATTATTAAAAAAAAACTTAAGATAAACTGATCCTGCTCAGTTATAACATAAATTGAACATAAGTCTAATCAGAAAATAGCAGTAGAATATTCCTTGGTTTTTGCGAAAATCGATCTATCACTTTTTTAATAAACACGTCTTTGTTCTTATTTACATGTTCTCTGTGTACGCTGAGAAGACATAATCCAGATAGTCTTTGTTCACTCAAGGTAGACTTTAACCAAGTTTTCACCCGTCTTAAGGTACTAAACGATCTTTCAATTGTGGCCGTTGTTGGAGATAAAGCCAAAAAAATAGCAATTGCTTTTTTGATACTAGGGAAAAACTCACAATGTTTTTCCAATAAATCGGTGAACTCTAACTGAATATTTTCATTTTTATTTTTCTCTACCCACATTTCAGCCCATGTTTCACTCTCAGTCTCTAAATTTTCTAAATCGTATACTTTGGCTATGTTAGGAATTTTTTCTATTAATTTCCTATACTGTTCTGTTACAGTTAACTCTGGATGAAACAGGCACAAAGAAAATGCAATTTCTGTTTCTTCCGAAAATCTTATCTCAATTGAGCGGATAATTGAATCTAGATATGGAATAAACAAAGAAACACGGTAATATTCCTCGCAAGACTTCGTTTCGTAATTAGCTCTATAAATTTGATTTGATCCCAGTCTAGGAATTCTTAGTGGTATGTCAAATTTATCACCAACTTTTTCAGATTTTTGGAAAATTTCCTTAAAATATTTTTCAGCGTCAGATCTGTGATTTTTTAGTGCAGATAAAAGTGTTTTAATATGGTTTTTTTGCCGAAAGAAGATTTATTATTTCTCCTTGTAGTATGTTGCACACCGGTTCCAATTTAGCACTATAATGTGAAATGATGTGGAGAAAGAGTAGGAGAATTTACAAGTCGACACTGCAGCTAATAATTAATTAGCTTTTGACCGTGTCTCTGTGCTGAATTCTATTGAATAAGCCAAATGTTCCAAAGCCTCTCTTATTTCGTCGTAATTTTCGGAAAATATTCTGATGGATTTGTACTTTGAGGACCATCGTGTCTCACAAAATAATGGGATTTTAGGGACATATTTTCTTCTATATGGACTGTCACGAAAAAATTTAATAACTTTCTTGATAGAATTCGCAGTATTCTGTATATCTTGTATACGATTTAAATCATTTACCACTAAATTTAGCCTGTGGGAAGCGCAATGAAAATATGTTGCTTTGTTATAACTGGTGCGAATGATTTTTTGTACTCCGTTTTCATATCTAGCCATAGTTGAACACCCATCAAATCCTAACCCCACTAACTTTTGCATATTTAATCCATGCTCTTCGCAAGTCTCCAATATTGCCACAGATATCCTTTGTGCATTCATAATGGTGAGTTGAGTAAAACCCAAAAATTCCTCTCTTACATTGTTTTTTTTGTCCACAAATCTAACTCCTATAGAAAGTTGTTCCTGCAATATCGGCCATTTCATCGGCTAATAACGAAAAGCCTTCACTTACGTTTACCTCCGCAACAATTTTCTCCCGTATAATGCTTCCACATATTTTAATTAACTCATTTTGAGTTTGATGGGATGTATATTTTGCATTTTGTGCACATGTTCACAACTCACTTATATCAATTATCACCTCCCTCGCTCATAATCAAAATAAGCAAGCAAGCAAGCGCCCCGTCTTCTACGCCATTGTACTTACTTGTGACACGTAACCTGACTCGAAAAATCACTCGACATGCAAACTAAGGACTTTTTTCTCCCCATTATTTAAAGGAAAACCAGTTTTACACACTACAATGCAGTAAAGTGGAAGAGTATCGTAAAATTCACTTAATTCGGGTTATAAAACTGTACGTAGCACTACTCGCACTCCATACGTCAACGTGAAGTGTAAATAATAAACAAATCACTCCGCGGGGTTGTCACACATTTATATCCGTAGAACTGTATTTTTGTGAATCATATTACATTTGATTGATTTCTTGACGTTAAATATTTTATGAACATATAATGGAAGCCGAATTCAAAAAGAAATATTATGAATATTGTATAGTTCTGCAACGTAAGAACACTGTGTCCAACCCTAATAAAAATTTACACTGGGTTGTCAAATATGAGTTCTGATTCTATGAATAAAGCGAACAATTTGCAACAGTCTTAGATTTTATTAGTAAAAACGTAAAGGTTGTTATGCCACTTCTATGTTTGTTTATTTTTCTGAGGTCCTCAAGGCATAAACATCTACTTAATCTATGTCTTTGGTACATAAATAACTATTTCATGGACTTCATTGATTCAACCTATATAAAATCACAATAAATGGCTGCTGCAATGAAATCATGAGCTGCCCTCACTTCACCTCGTCCAAAATTAAATGAGAAAGTCATAGCCAAGGCTGGGTCACTGACCGGCCCGGCTCTATACCACTTTATACCAGACGTAAACACAACTGTATCTGTTGTAGTACGTACTGATTAGGTACCACATCTCTATCTCCGTTTTTCTTTGTCCCACCATTATGGCTTTACTGTACCGTGTAAAACCACAGAATACTTCTTAAGTAGCATGATGATGGATTTGTTTTGATTTTATCATACTCAGTGGTTGGATACGTTGCTGGTGGACTTCGTTATTGGAATTGCGTCATGCTAATTACTAGGCAGGTACTCACGGCCGCGTCAAGTGGGGATGCAAGGGTAGGTAGGGGTAAGGGGTGCAAAAATCCGTGAAATTACAAAAACTGTTGAATGTGACTACCTGATAGATATGATCCAACAACTCCCTGGCCTTTGATTTGGATGGGTTAATGAACTCCTTCAAATGTACCGAACCGGGATGATTTTGCCAGAAGTTCTGAACTTTTGTCGTCGTCCAGGTATTAAGTGTGTATTTGGCAGTGCTATGCCAGTTACGGGTTCTCGTCCGATGAATTCTCCTTCAGCCCCTTCTCTTGCCAGAGAGTCGTCCATTCATTCCCCTTTAAACCAAAATGGCCATGGATCCAGACCAGAGTCAGGTTATTCATTCTCCCGATATTATATTATATATTCCACACTGTTCTTGATGTGGATCTTGATGAGCCTAGGGCCTTTATAGCCGCTTGGCTATCAGGCTATCGGCCAATCCTGCAGCGAATTTTGTATGTTTCTGTTAAAAACTCATGAGTAACCCGACTAAAATGCAAAATGCGTTGGTGCACCATCGTGCATAAACCACATTCCATTTATTATTGTCAATGGTACATTTTCCAGAAATCCAGGAAGCTTGTGTTTCAGAAAGTCGCAGAATACTTCACCACTAAGTCATGCTTGTAGAAATGCGAGTCCAATCCAAACGTCACGAGAACTGATGTTGAAAATGATCTTCAACTATCGCATTCGGATTTTCATCACACCATAAATGAGGCGTCTATACGCAAAACGCGACATGTCCAATTTTGCTGAATATTTAGATTTTTTTATCATTGGATTCCACTTGTAGTTGTTGTGTAGTTCGATTTTTTGTTTTCGCCAAGGCAGAGAAATCGTCATGACACCTAGGGAGTTGCTTACTGCTTGCCTAGGTAGTGTGGGACTCGAACCCAAACTAAAACTCTTCCTTATCTTTGTAGTATGGCTCGGGAACCGTCCTTTTTCCATGTCCTTGTTTGATTGTCCTCTGAGTGCAGTTTGAGTGCAAAACCCGACTTTATATATGAGTAATTCGGTTTCGAAAAACACGGTTAAGTGCAGAATGCTACATCAACCCAAGCAATTTAGTTTCAAAGTGCGACTAGTCCATGTAAGCCAGTAAGATTGAAGCATAGCGAACAAGTGATTCATTTCTTCGCCCCAACGCTGTTATTATCAGATGTTCAATGGTTGTTAGAAACTTACTATTTACCTAATTAGTCTTATTGCGTTGATCATCATGGCAGACGAACTAGAATCCTTCGTCTTTTTTTGCGATGGTTTACCTGCTCGTCACCTCCTATTATTAAAGAAGTCCAGATCATTTTTCCTGTAGTCGGACATTCATATATGTATATATACTCCTTCAGATCGGGTTTTTGGAAATATTGAAAAGGTTGTGCGAAAAACGTCCGGAATTTGAAATCCTGATGATATTTGTTTATTTTCATGTAATTATTTTTTTACTTTTGTTCTGTTATCTTTAAATAAAATACTTATTTTATTCTCGTTCTTTTTGAAGGATATTTTTGACAACACTTATTTATTTTTCTTATTAAACTTTTTTTTTTAGTGTCTAGTGAAAAGGTTGTGCGAAAAACGTCCGGAATTTGAAATCCTGATGATATTTGTTTATTTTCATGTAATTAGTTTTTTACTTTTGTTCTGTTTTCTTTAAATAAAATACTAATTTTATTCTCGTTCTTTTTGAAGGATGTTTTTGACAACACTTATTTATTTTTCTTATTAAACTTCTTTTTTTTAGTGTCTAGTGAAAAGGTTGTGCGAAAATCGTCCGGAATTTGAAATCCTGATGATATTTGTTTATTTTCATGTAATTATTTTTTTACTTTTGTTCTGTTTTCTTTAAATAAAATACTAATTTTTAGTCTCGTTCTTTTTGAAGGATATTTTTGACAACACTTATTTATTTTTCTTATTAAACTTTTTTTTTTAGTGTCTAGTGAAAAGGTTGTGCGAAAAACGTCCGGAATTTGAAATCCTGATGATATTTGTTTATTTTCATGTAATTATTTTTTTACTTTTGTTCTGTTTTCTTTAAATAAAATACTAATTTTATTCTCGTTCTTTTTGAAGGATGTTTTTGACAACACTTATTTATTTTTCTTATTAAACTTCTTTTTTTTAGTGTCTAGTGAAAAGGTTGTGCGAAAATCGTCCGGAATTTGAAATCCTGATGATATTTGTTTATTTTCATGTAATTATTTTTTTACTTTTGTTCTGTTTTCTTTAAATAAAATACTAATTTTTAGTCTCGTTCTTTTTGAAGGATGTTTTTGACAACACTTATTTATTTTTCTTATTAAACTTTTTTTTTAGTGTCTAGTGACAAGGTTGTGCGAAAAACGTCCGGAATTTGAAATCCTGATGATATTTGTTTATTTTCATGTAATTATTTTTTTACTTTTGTTCTGTTTTCTTTAAATAAAATACTAATTTTTAGTCTCGTTCTTTTTGAAGGATGTTTTTGACAACACTTATTTATTTTTCTTATTAAACTTTTTTTTTTAGTGGCTAGTGAAAAGGTTGTGCGAAAAACGTCCGGAATTTGAAATCCTGATGATATTTGTTTATTTTCATGTAATTATTTTTTTACTTTTGTTCTGTTTTCTTTAAATAAAATACTAATTTTTAGTCTCGTTCTTTTTGAAGGATGTTTTTGACAACACTTATTTTCCTTATTAAACTTTTTTTTTTGTCGTTATGACAACACTTAACAATAATTATATAATATACAGAGATTTATACATATTTAAACAATATGGATATTATCGAAACAAGCGCGAAAAAATGCAAAATAACTCAAGATTTTACAGTATTCGATTGGAAGACAGAATCTCAAAATATTTTAAAACCAACCTCACAGTGGCATTTTAAGTTTAAACCCGCCTAAAAGGTTTATTTTTACCAAAGATAATTTTGGCATAGCCTTGCTTAGAGGAGAGAATTTTTATAGAAATAATTTAGAACAGGCAAAATCCATTTACAAAAAAGGTAAACGGCCTCAAATGATTAAACCGAAAGAATACCTTGTGGAAAACTATTAAACAAAGACAAAGTGAAAGGTGTCAGTGATGTATTAAAGGATCATTTTGGTGCTGATTGGGAATCACATGACTATTGTATTATAAAACGTTGTTTGACAACAATTTAACACCTATTATCCATGATCAAGACCAAGATGAACCCGAGGATGAAAATGATGAAGAAATAATAATATAATTTCTTTTTATTAAAAAATACTGTTTTATTTTAATTTTATAACTTATATTTTATTTTAGTATTTTAGATATTGTTTTAGTTTGATTTTATTTTATTACATAATAATATCATCTAATGTTAATGTGTTAATAAAACAAAACCTAACATCCAGCTTGTTCTATAGTATAGTGAGGCTTTGCTTATATGAAGTCACATAGGCTAACTACAAAATGCGACATGTCCATATATTGAGCTGCAATTTTTATGTTTAAATAAGTAAAATATATTTAGAAATAAGTTTCTAATTAAACACAAACCGTAAACTATTTGTAACTGTCGAAAAAAATTGTAAATTAATTTTTTTGGTTTACTCCGAAAACACGGTTTCTAGGACTTGTCCCGTTTTGTATACAGAGGCCTCAAATGGTTATAATGAAAATCTGTATTGCATTGCTTGAAAAATTCGATTCATCAGTAAACAAAATCAACATCAGAGTAGTTGAGGAATTTCAACAATTTTGTGCAGGAGGAAAATCAGCAGGAATAAGTGCTTGAACGCGTTGGACAATAATAATAATAAGCGTCTTTATTGCAATTTCAAGATACTTCTGCAGCATACATCAAACCATAATATACGTGTATAAATAATATAATAATATAGAAAAATATTACTACAAAAAAAATATACGCAATGAATGAAATTACAAAGACGAAGATTAGCCTTTTGGCTACTCTACACAACCATGGTAACAACACACATGAAATTCAAACTGAACACAAAGCAAATCTTGATCAAATTACAATAAATTAGTACATGTTCAAAGAAAATTTGTCATAATTACAAAGTACCTAATATATAAAATAAAAGAAAGAGAGAAAATTGACATTATATAATAACACTAAAAAAAATCGAAGAAGACTAACAGAACAGTACCCAAAATGAAATTAACAAAAACGAATTTAACTTAAAATAATTTAGGGGGACATTCTACAAGCGAAAGGAAGATTTTTTTTTCATGTGAACATATATCGAAAAATTCTTCGATTTTCAGATACAGGGTGTTATTATTAAAAAAAGTAAATTCCTGACGATGGGTTTTTAGTAATATTTCCGAATCGCGTCTCGATATCAAAAACGAGCTGGTGTACGATAAATAAATTAGATTTAAACATCGGCAAGTGCAACATAATATCCATAACTAATAAATTTAATAAAATTATATACGATTATAAAATTAATGACTTGACATTGGGCAGGGTGGAGTCAGTGAAGGATTTAGGTATTATCATAGATGCAAAATATTCATTTGCTGAACATATCAATGAAACGGTTAACGCTGCATTTAAGAGATTGGGCTTTGTTATCCGGAACTCGAGAAATATGAATGATCTGAACACTCTAACTGCACTTTTTTCAAGTCTTGTCAGGTCTAAACTTGAGTATGGTTGTATTATATGGAATCCGGTTTACAGGAAATATGAGACTCTGCTGGAGGGTGTTCAGAGAAAATTTTTGAAATGTATGGCATTTCGAATTGATGGTCGTTATCCATGTAAAGGTATTGACCAGCAACTTTTGCTGGACAGATTTCAATTTGATTCGCTATTGAATCGAAGGAAAATATTTTTTCTTCAGTTCTTGTATAAAATCTGCAATTCATTGATTGATTGCCCTGAGCTTCTTTCTCAGGTTCCGTTTACAGCACCAATCCGTACAACCAGAAATGCGCATCCTTTTTTGAATCCCATCCTAATTCCAATTACCTTAGGCGAACCCCAATATATGCTGCCTCTGAGCTTTTCAATATACACTGTTCTGATGCTGATTTGAATTGTATTAAGTATCAAAGATTTTGTATTTTCATCGCTAGTGCAATTCAGGCTCATTAAAATTGAAATGTCGAAGTTGTTCAAATTGTTTTTTTTTTGTATTGACTCTTTTTTTTTATCCTTTTTTTTTCATCTCTTTCTTTGGGTTACTGAATGTATTATTTTTATATTATTTCTGTTTATTATACATTAGAATTGTATTGTATTGTCTTATTATTGGAGATTTCTCCGTTAGACAATAAAGCTTATTATTATTATTATTATTATTATTATTATTATTAAAATGACATTTGGCACACTTACGTATCTTTGCAGGAAAGGGATAAGTTATTATGTCAACCCGTGATAAAGAAATTGCTGATGTCTACAATAAAAAAAAAATATTTAGAAATATTGCATGTCATCAAGAGTCCTACGAGAAAGGTAAATGACAAAAAGGTCACAAAAATATTACTTTTTTACTTAAATATCGAGAGCAGTTTATTTTTGTGGGATTTCGTATGTTATTTTAGCCTGACGAACTGCATATAAAAGCGGGAAACGTTGTCAATAAAAAATATACTAAACTAAGCTTAGAGTTTTACTTACTTTCCATAACCTAAGATTCCTGTGGATAACAGCATAAGAACATTTTCCTTTTCGGCTTTTCAAAATGATAATTCAAATATTTGTTGCAATAAACAGGGTGCAGTTAATAGGTAGGTACCTACTTAAATGATTGCAATATATCTAGGATAATTTATGGTAAAGGTATAAACAAGACCACATTCAAATAATGGTCATTGACATTTTCGTGGGAATTTTTATAATTCTATTCCGTTAGTAATGAAAAAGGTTAATTAGATATTAATTTAATTTTATGAAAAAATAATTATAAACTAATGTATTTTATTAATGAACCATGTAGTTTGTTTTTTTTTCCTTTATTTATTCAAGGATATTATGTATATTATTATTTGTCTCAATATCCTGCCAATGTTACAATAAGAAATTTAATTTATGCATCAACTACTACAAAGTGCGAAAATATTTAAAATTAAAAGCTGCTGCGTAAGCATCTATAGGGTGTCCCAAATTCGATGATTTTAATAATACCCTGCGAAAAGTAAGAATAAGAAAATTAATTTATGCGTCAACTACAAAGTGCTACAATCCGTAGGCTGACACATATATAAGTTTCTAAAATTAATTGTTGCGGTGACCAGTATGTTTGTGATTAGAATAGTGTTGCACATACTTTTCTTCCTGAACTTCTGACGCAGACAGAGTTTCTAAAGAACTGGCTGTAAATGGTCATACTTTTTGCAATCTCAACTGTAGACGCTAATACGAGGATAATCTGTTAAAAAATATTTTCAATAAATTTTAATATTTCTAATCGCACAAAAATATTAACTTAGTGAACATGGTGAACAGCTGTGTGCGATATGCATGTTTGTTTTCCAAATGTTCTAAGAGAAGTACACCACTCTCTTCCAACGGCTTGATCACTGGGATACCTACAAGAATTATTGTACTATACTATAAATAAAACATGAATAAGTGCTATGAATAGAATATATAGGATCATAGTGCCCACTTGCACCACATCCCATATCTTATCTTTATCGTAAGGTACTTACTTAAAGGTCTGTGCATATTATTATACATGTAACGTATCGTTTCCATTGAGATATAAGGAGACGCTATAAGCATTATTTTACATTATACAGAAACGGGTGCATTGGGTGGGGCGTAAGCGCATACCAATATGGCGGATTCTCCAGAGCCGCATTAACTATTTTTGTTGACGTTTTTGCTTTTAATTTGCAGCTTGGGTTTATACTTTATTTTCAAATATTATGCAGTGTACAAAATACTTAAATATAGGTAATTATTGATATTTGATACTTAAATCCAGGAATAAAAGACGTTAGTACTTTATAAATTATATATTAATACCCTTTAAACAAAACAATTTTATTTAAATGTTGCGCTATGCTTATCCACTTTATTTTTACTTAAATAATACATCCTGGTATTAACATATTTAGTCGCAATAGATTTGATCAGTAAATGTATATGGTTATCAAACACTGATTTCAACAAAACCGTGCACAACTAAATTAGGAAAAATATTACTATTTACAAATTCCTTTAAAACAAGGTTTATTATGAATCCTGCGGACAACTTTTCATTAGTAGCTACTACAAGATTTTTTATGATCTTTTCGGATTGAAAGCAAACGTCTAAAACATCTTTTGAAGGAATTTGTAAATCCTTTTTTTGCCTTCATTTTAATAAAAGAATAACACTTTTTAATGCATCTCGACATTCTCTGCAAATAATTTGCTTCTTTAAACTAAAAACAACAAATCCAGCAATATAAACAATAATGAATTTCGAAAATTCAGAAAATGGTCCAGGAAGATAATCATGATCTGGATAAATTATATTTGTGTACATTTCTCATTAGTATCCAATTAATTCGAGACACATATTCTGTCCAGATATGGCTACGAGCAGGATCTTTAGGAAATCTAAAAACCAGAATATGTTTTTAACACACATTTAGGGGTCTTTTTTGCTAGAAAGTGATGAAAAAGTAGAGAGTTTGAGAGTAGAAATCAAGTAAAGGAATTTGTAAAAAAAAAAAACTACAATGCACGTATCAATTGTTCAGTGCAGAAAGAGAATGCTACCAGACTCCTATAATTATGTGTTTTAATAAGTTCGCCTAAAAAACCCTAAATACGTCCATGTACAATGTTTACAATATTTGGTACATACCTATGAAACGTTATTCCTGATATTTTCTGGTCGATTTCACTTCTACTACTGCAACTACGCACAGCACAGGACACCATTATAGTATATTGTCAAATAACCGTCCAAAAAAACACGAAAAACTTAAGTAAACTTGTAAAATACTCGTAAATAACACTATAAACTTGAAAGTACTACAAATGATAGATATC
The DNA here is from genome assembly GCA_911728435.2 of Apoderus coryli. Lineage (NCBI taxonomy): Eukaryota > Metazoa > Arthropoda > Insecta > Coleoptera > Attelabidae > Apoderus > Apoderus coryli. The sequence continues at coordinate 4,938,993 of OU452213.1, read as the reverse complement.
TTATACCAAAATGGCGTACCTGCACCCGCTTTTGGCCACGTTAGAGCTTCCCCCCCCACCTCAATGATCGTTTCCGACCCTTTCAGACACGATCGTTTCAGTTCCAGCAAACAGTTTGTCTCTATACCTACAATAATAATTGTGAGTATACTATTTATTTGTCTGATGCGTAATACAGTTTCCCATTGATATTTTATAATATTTTGTATCTTCGCTCAAGCTTAATGAATTTGCCAAATGGATAAAAATTTATAAACAATTTTGACATAATTTTTCCGGATATGTAGGTATATATTTTGTATGTAGCAGACCAAGACCCATTTTGAGACCAAGAAAACACTGCAATTTCAATAGCAAACAACAGTAGTTAAATTATCCATTAAAAACTCTGACACTCTCCGGCTTCCAGCAAAATATTCTAACCGAGAATACTGAACGGAAGGTATATGAAAAGCTCCAGGTCTGACGGTAGGCGCAATATTTCATATGAAAAGTACGTAATAATATGGTTTTTTAGCGTTACGTTATATGTACGCTGATATGCTACTATTAATTCAGAAATTATGAAATATAAAGCATTTTATGAATTTACAATTATTGTTGTTTATTATATTACTGTCTATTTTGCAATAAGGTGTATAGTATATTTAAACAACTCATGTTAACTGCTATCGCTGCAAAATCCTAAAATCTACGCCATTGCACTTACTTGTGACACGTAACCTCAGTCGGAAAATCACTCGACATGCAAACTAAGCACTTTTTTCTCCCCATTATTTAAAGGAAAACCAGTTTTACACTACAAATGCAGTAAAGTGGAAGAGTCTCGTAAAATTCACTTAATTCGGGTTATAAAACTGTACGTAGCACTACTCGCACCCCGAACGTCAACGTGAAATGTAAATAATAACAAATCCCTCCGCGGGGTTGCCACACATTTATATCCGTAGAACTGTATTTTTGTGAATCATATTATATTTGATTGATTTCTTGACGTTAAATATTTTATGAACATGTAATGGAAGCTGAATACAATGTTCGTGTATTCATCAACATACTTCATATATACAAAAAAATAACATTATAAAAAAAAGAAAAAAACTAATTTTTAAAGATGAAGTTCAAATTGACCATTTTCTCTAATGCAAGATTGGCACATTTTTGTAATTCTTTGAATAGCATTAAAATGAACTATTCTTGGTCTCAGATTTCGAATGGCAAAATGAATTGCTCCTCAAAGTTCTGCTATAGCGTCATATCGTGTTCTATATACTTCATTTTGTATATAGACTTATACAAAAATCTAAAATTGAGAGAGTTGGAGATGTAACTTATCCGTTGGTACCTACCCATCTTTGAGGAAAGTTTTTATCAAGAAATTCCCTTAAGAACCTAGAGTTATGACTTGGGGCACCATATTCCTGTAGTTAGCAGCATTATACTGGTCTAACAGAATAGCTACTGCTCTCGAATAACTTTCACCAGGATTTCGAGGTATCTACCTCCCTCAAAAATTCGATATACTATATGTCTGCCCAAAAAAAACATGACAGCCCAACTCCAAAGCGTCCTTGTTGTGCCTTTTCAAACATGATATGCTGATTTTCACTAGGCCAGTTCCTGGTATTGTAACGATTAAAAATGCACGCACTTGAAAAAATTCGTCTGACCAGATAACAAGTCTGCCAAATAAATTGTTAGCATCAAATTTCTGCAAATTCCACTGACAAAACAGAGCCCGGGGTTCGGCATCGCCAAGATGCAAAAGTTGCACTAAATTTGTATGGATGATACTTACTATTTCTTCAACATTCTCTGATCATCAGTTTTTGGCACATCAATCTCCTTCTCAATTTTTCTACATGAGGCTGAAGGTGGTGCTTATATATATCCCATTTATTTTATTTATATCTTTTTGTATGTTTTAGGACGCGGGTAAACAAATGATCCGTGCTCCACTAAACATGCTTTTAAACAAGCAAATATCTCACCAGCATATTATCATAAATTTCATACGCTACCGTTATTCGAAAAAATTATAAATAGTACGGTACCTGAAAATGCAACATTTTCAATATAGCCCTGTATCTTAACAACTAAAAGGGCTATGAAAATTTAATTAATAGCATCTTTAGATTTACAAAAAATACCACACTGTCACGAAAACCGCAACTTTCTATCTATAAAAATAACGGAGATACTCCGCAAGAGTATCCAAAATGAGACACTTGGACGCTATTCGCCAATTATGAACAAAAATACTAAAAGGTGCTAAAACAATGTGCTAAAATCATTTGGGAATATGTGTTAAGGTATGTCCAATTACTGTATGGACAATTCGTAATGCAACACCCTGTATATTTCGATTGAGTATTGCTACCACAACACAAATGCACACAAACTCTTCAAAAAAAAAAAAAAAAAGTGACCGAAAGAACCGTAAAACTAGTAAAATTGGCACCGTCCCAGTATTACAATAAAATTTTAATTATACCTAACTAGGTAAGTAGACACCTACCTATGTGTGTTCTTGAAGAGAAAGATGAAAGATTCCTGATTATACCATGGTTTTAAAGATCAATGGCTTTCAACGGGTAACTAATTTTTTTTCCGCAATAGTTCCTTATTATAACTTAACATTATATGACGATGAATTGCAAGAATTTTATTATTATGCGGTTACTGCAACTGAAGCAAAAAATTAAAGTTAAATCACAGTTTCGCGGTTTACTAATATACATGAGTAATTATTTGGTCTAATCCGAGTAAAATTTTAAAAACCGAAATATGTATTTTTAAGTACTTATCATAGGCAAAGATTAATCTACACATTACATTAATCTTTGTCATAGGCAATTCTCACAGTGACGAAATTAATAGTGATAAGTCTATCTTCACCAATTATTATCATAACAACCGGCCAATAGCCTGCCTGAGTTGCAATCCTCGTGACAATAGTTCAACAATAAAAAAGATATTGAGATCGTATGGAATATATCAATACATTTCTTGCATCACTTTGACCCAGTTCATTGAACTTGTTTTATTATTATTATGGAAATTGTAACCCGTCAGCACATAGTCCCGAAATCACGAAGGACGAAGTCACCCACACACTAAACAACATGAGCAACGGTAAATCTCCTGGCCCCGACGGAATTCCTATCGACATTCTTAAGATCATAAGTGATCAAGATAAGGATGTCGTGGTGAGACTCTTGAACAGCGTCTATGAGTCTGGAAAACTACCAAAGGAATGGCTCTCATCAGTCTTCATATGTTTACCGAAAAAAACGGGTGCAAAAGATTACTGTGACCACCGTACCATAAGCCTCATGTCCCACACTTTGAAACTACTGTTAAAAATTATACTCAACCGCATCCACCAGAAACTCGATCTGGATATAAGTGATTAGGTACAAGAGAAGCACTATTCGCATTCAACGTAATAGTGCAGCGATGCCTAGATGTTAATCAGGACGTATATGCCTGCTTCATCGACTATAATAAGGCGTTTGACAGGGTCCGCCACGACCAGTTGATGGAAATATTACAATGTAAAAACCTAGACCACCAAGACCTGCAAATCATCTCAAATCTCTATTACAACCAAAATGCCATCGTCAAAGTAGGTCAACAAAATTCTGGCACCATCTCAATAAAGAGAGGTGTACGTCAAGGTTGTGTTCTGTTGCCTATTCTGAAGAGATTCTAAAAAGGGCAATGGAAAATGACAGTGCAGGAATAAAAGTAAATGGAGTGCCTATAGTTGTTCTAAGATACGCTGATGATACCGTAATTTTAACGGAAAACCTGGAAGATCTACAAAGAATCATGGACAAACTTGTTCGATATAGCGAAGAATACGGCCTTACACTCAACGTAAACAAAACAAAGTTCATGAAAATAACAAAGAAGGCCCAGACTAACAACGAACAGATAATCGTCAAAGGTGAACCCATCGAATAGGTAGAGAAGTACACTTATCTTGGAACAACAGTTACTTGTAATAACGACTACACGAAAGAAATAAAAGCACGCATAGAAATAGCAAGGTCCAATTTCAATAGCATGAAAAGAGTTTTGTGCAATAGAGGTCTAAGCCTAAAACTGAGACTAGTTAGATGTTATGTTTTTGCCACTCTGCTTTATGGCGTCGAGGCATGGACTCTGAACGCAGAAATAACCAAAAGACTAGAAGCTTTTGAAATGTGGGTGTACAGAAGAGTACTGAAGGTGTCATGGGTCGATCGGATAACTAACTTAGAAATACTTGAGCGACTAAACATTGAAAGAGAGTTGTTAATAACAATTAAAAGCAGAAAACTGCAATATCTCGGCCATGTGACTCGTGGACCAAGATACGCCTTACTTCAATTGATAATGCAGGGAAGGATCCAAGGTACAAGAAGCGTGGGTGGAAGAAGGATATCCTGGTTGAGAAACTTGAAAGAGTGGTTTGGATGTTCCTCGATAGAGCTTTTTAGAGCAGCTGCATCCAAAATAAGAATTGCCATGATGATCGCCAATCTTCGTCGCGGAGATGGCACCTAGAGAGAGAGATAGAGAGCACATATTGGGGTCATTGAACTTTTTTTATTATTATTAAAATTGTAGCCCGTCTGGTGAGAACGGCAAAAAATCAATATTCGAATGCCAAATGTGTCAACTTGTGTCTTTTAAAAACAATTCTGCCAGATTTAGTAAATGTGAATAGTATTAAAATAAAAATAAGTATAAATGAGTAGCTTTTTTAGATAAAACAATGTTTTAATATTTGTTGTATTATTGTGGGAGTTGCGTAAATTAAATTTGTTGGAAAATCAAGTATCTAATAATGTTCCATGTGTGGATTTATTGAGGAAAATGTGGTGGAATATATGTGAATATAGTGAAAATCTTCCAATAAAGTGTGGCACACCGAATTTCTCATCTTTTCCTGATTGTTGTCAGATTTTAAATTAATTGAATTTATGGAAATATAATTAATATGGATTTTTTTCTACAACAAAATTATGTTAGCAAAGACAAAACAAAATAAACTTGGGGAAATTGCGTTTATGTTTAAATAAGCATCTGCAAGTGTTTCGGGTGTAAATAGATTTCGGATTAATTACGCTATTGCGGAAATCATAAGTACGAGGTGTAGGAGAGAGATAATTTCAAAGACATTCTGGCAGCAGAGCATTGTAAGTTAGTATGTTGTTTAAGCGAGTAGATTCCATAAGAATAACACACAAATCTGTTGCCTTTTCTAATAACTTTACTAATAAAAATGACGATTTGGGAACTATTTTAAAAATGTGTCCCTTTAAAGGAGCATCACCAAAAGTAACCTACCGCCTATTCTAAATATTTAACTGTATGTAAAAACACATGACATATTTTACAATAATTTTTTGGCTTTGGAGGAGATGTGAATGAAATTTAACTAGTTTTGGTTGAAGATTAGAGTGAACAAGATAGCTAGCGTTTTATAAGAGTTAAAAAATGTATTTAATGGAAGCAACATGTCAAGTTTTCACGGACACTCCTTCAAAGGATACCTGGAAAGAGAGTCAAGAATCCGCGAGGAAAAGAAAAATAAACGAGTAAAGAAAAGTTAATCTTGAATTAATTTGATAAAAAACCACTTTTTGACACTAATTCATCTTCCAGGGACGATGATGTTATATAGTTATCATAAAACTTCGGATTGACTAGAATATTTTGACTCAACTACCGACATATCTGCTGATATTTCCGCAGACCACATTGTAATAGTTAAAGTTTATGGCAAAAAGCCTTAAAATTTCAGACAGGATGTTAATAATTGCCATGTGCCACCATTTTTGTATCTTATTGTATTAGTATTGTGAAGAGCTTTATTATTACCTCGTGAATAAAGCTTAAGTTTCATACTTTTTTATAGAGACTTACGTCCCCGGTTTCACTGCAGCCTCATGAGCTTATTGTGAAAAGTTCCCGAATTTTATGCCACCCAATCCAACAACCTTGTACCCTCCACTAACTTGTGCAGTTCAGTTACGTGTTTCGTGTCAATATCTGCCAGCGCAATAAGCGAAAGCCCCGAAATTTGCGTGTCGTCTTCGTTTTAAGGCCACACGGTTGTGGTCAGCGAAGGCCCATACCAGTTTAGTTGTAACCTTAGGGCTTTTCAGAGACGTTATCTGTTGAGTTTTGCACACTGTAGAATTGCAAACACGTCGGCTTGAACCATTGGATTTGCTTTTGTTTGTACTGATGTAAATCCGCATGCGATAGTTGAAGATCATTTTCATCATCAGTTCTCGCTGAACTTTTGGATTAGAATTGTGGGTGACTACTTAATTGGACCGGTATTTCTAGAAGGAAGACATACTGGAGAGATATATCGCGACTTTCTGGAACACACGCTTCCTGGATTTCTGGAAAACCTACCATTAGCAATAAGAAATGCATTGTGGTTTATACACGATGATGCATTTTAGTCGGGTTGCTCGTGCATTGTCCAAGGTAGACCTCGCCTATGGCCTGCACGATCCCTGGATTTAGACCCCCTGGATTTTTTCGTGTGTTGTTTTCTTTGTTTGTTTGTTTGTTTTCTTTGTTTTTTATTGTTTTCTTTGTTTTATTTGTTTTTTTATTTCCTTTTTTTATTGTTTTCTTTGTTTTGTCCGTAGTTCCTGTGGAAAATGGTTTGTTGAAAAATGTTTTAGATTTTTATCTCGTAAACGATGTAACATATGAAAAAAATACAAGAGATAAACAAGTTGTAGTTATAGTTGCTTTATCTCAAGACAATACCGAAATTAAATTACAGTCAGTGGTGTACGTTTTTTTGTCAATAATTTTTATTAAGTTGACCCCCTAACGCTACTGGTCTTAATAATTTTGATGTAGTTAGGGGCATATAAGCTCCCTATTTCTAGCAACAACGCTGCCTAATTTCAAAGAAATCGGTAGCAAGATATTTTAATTAATTAAAAAAACCGTTATTGACAAAAGAACTATAAGGCTGTTTGATCAGAAAGGTATAAGTGATGCGCAATTATTTTTTAATCGATTTGAAAAATTCTTTTTTGGGTATAGAAAGACTTTAACATATATTTATATAGAAATAAAAAAAATTATTCTTAACAATCTATTTGTTTAACAAACGGTAAAATCCCTTAGATAAAAGAGGTATTGTACGCTCTGTAGACAAGATATCGAAATTATACTTTTATAAAACCCTAGAATGAACCTAATAATAATAAATGGTCTTTATATAATGAAAGTTACATAAAAGAACGTTTATAAAAAAATCATAAGTAAAGAAATGCTACAATTCTGTGAAGTCTAGCACAATCGGCTATTCCACTTAACCAAAAAGCAGCTACAATATTACAAATAAATAACAATACAAAATCCAGTGATGAAGTAATTCTATTAAAACATTTGTAACCTGTAGTTACATTAATATTATTCAGATAGAGATGATTTAATAAACTAACAGTTATCATAATCACTGTTGCAATTGGACACCTGTGAGCATGCCCCTTAGACGTCTCTTAAACCCTTTAAAGTTCTCCACCCGCGTTAACGTAATAGGCAGTGAGTTATATAAGTTCACAGCATTATATATGAAAGTTCTGCGACATAGAGCAGTGTGATGATGAGGTATTGTTAATTTCTCAGGATTTCTAATCAAGACAACGACCATAAATAAAATCACAATAGTTGAAGTTAGATAATATTAGATAATCACACAGATTTTTTGGTTTAAAACATGCTTATTCGAATATAAAAGTTTCAACGAAAGATAAGACTTTTGAAGAAGTTTCTTTACGTGATTCGAAAATCTTAAATCAGAGTCAATAATAATTCCAAGATTTCTCGCTGAATCGACAATAGGAAGCTCAGAATCATTAATCTTTAATATAAAATAATTTTTTTAAATTTTCGTAATATTTTTATTTCCAAAAACATGACATATGACTTTTTCGCATTCAACTTTAGGCTGTGACTCTCACACATTTTATATAGATTTGATAATTCTGCGTTTATTATTTGGTTAGCGTTGAGATGCTCTTGAAAATTAAAAGGAAAGAAGATCTTGGTATCATACGCATATGCATATGCAGATGTATATATTAAGAAAAACAATGGTCCTAGTATAGAACCTGAGGGTCTCTAGAGAGAACACTGCTACTTTCGGAGCCTCTATTATTACAGACAATTCTTTGAGATCTACCAGATAAATAAGAATTCATTAAATTAACTGACTCTAAAGAAAATACATAATATTTTAATTCAGCACAAAGGAGTGTATGCTTTATGGTGTCGAAAGCTTTCAAAAAGTCGAGCAAGTTCAACGCGGAGTCCCGGTTACCATCGGTAGCAGTTATAATATCGTCTATAATATTAATGAGGGGAACACAAGTACTATGACACTTTTTAAAACCGCTTTGACACTCTGGTAGAATTTTGTTGTTGTTTAAAAATTATATCTTCTCTAAAACCTTCGACACAGCCGGTAAGATGCTAACTATCTTTTTATCAAATCAATATTGTCATTAAAAAATTATAACAACAATAATAAATTCGCACATACAAAAAGACATGTTTACTAATAATCGAGCAAATTTTGCGCTCTATCATATGCCTCTATTTATAATATTTCAGTAGAGTTCTATGCTGAAAGTGGAGCTATAATTTTAGACGTATTCAGTATATTTTGTAAGTTTAGCTTGTATCTTTGAAACAATGCATAGTCGGACGTATGTTTATGAGAACTTTTTTTCATAAAATGACCTGAGAAATCATCCCCTTAAATAGTGTTGCGTGTTTTTGAAACACCCTGTATACTAGTGACCGTTAAAATATTAAATACTACTCTGCTTATGTGCCAACTTTTTGGCAGGTAGCCCAGTGCCAGACTGTCCTGGTATACCATACACAAGCTTGTTTAGATTTTGAAAATGTTATTTCAAGAATTGGAATTGAGTAAATGATCAGTTAGGCATCATTGCCACACACATTGATTTATTCAGAACGGATATTGGAATCGTGCTAATCACATCGCTATTTTGCTGCCACTCGTCGAAGAATGACAAAGAAAAAAAATACACATACTTACATTCTTTAGTTCTTGCAATAATCACGTTACATAAGAAGTAGCAAATATTTTATATAGTGTCGTAGTCATATGAATTTATAATATATTGTTATTAGAATTTTACTTTCATCTAAATTTAATATTGTAGCTGATTGTTGATAAATCTGAAATACCGATGGTATTGAATAATTTCGCTAAACCAAGTATATTGTCTTTAAAGACGCTGTTGGACTACGATGGAAAGGTACAAATGTTGTAGAAGGGATCAAGTGAACGTGTATGCGTGCATCACTTATGGGCATTTCTTCCATAAAGAATGTTCTTCTAAATGGAAAGAAATGATCCCCTTGGGAAAAAATCGAATCTATTGCTCCAAACTATGGTGCACGTGACAGAGCATCGGGAATGATGTGTTCCTTACCTTTTCGCCATTCGGCTTTGTGTCTATATCCGGATAACTTTTCTTTAAGTCTTTGTACCCAATACATGCTTCTGGAATTTCTGTAGAAGTCTGGTTTTCAAATTCAAATTCATTCAAATTCAAATTTATTTATTTCAAATATCCACTTAAAATATATACATGTTATTTTGCTCTAAGCCGAAATAAATAAAATAAATAATAATAAAGAAACAAAGATAATCTTATATGTGCACCGCCCTGATTTTACTAAGCGGTGCCTAGAGGATGCAAAAACTTGGTAAAGTTTGTCCGCTTCCTCCAAACACCACCAGACACCAAACGGTTGCTCACGCACTATCAGAGCCTCAAGTAATATATCCCATTCTACCCAATAATGTTTCATAATTTACATGAACATTTAATTATTCTTAAAAAATTAGAAATGAACACAAAACATTAGAGATGAACATGTTTTTCTCCCGTTCTCCCCCTTCATCCATCCGTAGGAGTGAATCGAAGGTTATACACAAATAAAAATCTCACGTATCAATTCAATTTGATTTCTTACTCTTATTTTTACGAGTTGACATTTTTAGCATTCTAAAACAGCTGCTCTTGGTTCTTAATTCGACTGCGCCATGTTATGTTTTGGATGTCTGGTTTGATTTCTTACTCTTATTCTTACGAGTTAACATTTTTAGCATTCTAATAGCTGCTCTTGGTTCTTAATTGGACTGCGCCATGTTATGTGTTGCATTCAAAATATTTTATAAACTTTTTATTAAATAATGCGAGTATTACAATGTCAAAACTAAACTAACTAATGTCAAAAATCATGCTGGTATATCAATATAACAATAATAATATACAGGACTACCACAAATACTATATTTTTGCGGGAGTTCTTTGGATTACCCTGGTTTATCTCTAAACCAATTTAGGCTTATTCCCCAAAATTTTGTTGTAGTATTCTAAGTTCGCCTGGGATTGGGTGTCGTATTGAAGAACCCTCGATTCCTTCTAAATTGTCAATGGCCTGGTTCAAGATTGGTGATTCGTTTTGGTGATAGTTCTGTCTGAACGAGACTTCAAATGTGATTAGTAGAACTAGCATCTTGCTTGTTTTCCATCTTAGTAAGGAGTCGATACCCCACTGAATGTCTCAGGATTCTACAAACTGTCTATGTCCAGACATATTCGAATTAAAAAACATATCAGGTCGTGTTGAAAACCAATTGTAGATATTCTTTTAGAGAATGCGGTGATGAATTTTGTCGAGGCCTTCAAAAATTTGATGCATATCGTATTAACTTGAAGGTCCTTTCCAAACGAGATTTTTCTCCTCAATTGGGATCAGGCTTCTTGCTTGTTTTCCATCTTAGTAGGGAGGTCATACCTCACTGAACGTCTTACTGCCAGTTAACGTGTCGGGTGTGTTTAGCTGGACCTGAATCCTCGGGATTCCACGAACTGTCTATATCCAGAAATATTGAAATTAACAAATATATCAGGTTGTGTTGAAATAATTAAATAAATACATTTTGTAGAGAATCCGGTGATGAATTTTGTCGAAGACCTTCAAAAATTCTATGCATACTGTGTTAACTTGAAGGTCCTTTCCAAGGATCTTGTAAATAAGATGTGAGATTGCTTATAATGGAACGTCCTTAAAAAAGCTGTGCTAGTACTAACAATTAAAGACTTCTCGTTTAATTTAGTGTTTTTTTTTGTTACTTTCTTGCCACACTGTATAGCCGGATTTGCATATTATATCGTGTCGCTCTCGGTACCAATAACTCGCAGCAGTGGGTCAGTATTGTCAAGAAAGTACTATATGTATAATATATACGACGCACACATTTAAAGTACATAATGTATATAAATATATCAACTTTCAATAGGTGATTGACCTGGGAAATGTCAACGAACTCTCTGGGTTCTGGTGATCGCGGTACCATTGGAGGTGACGCGGAGGTGGTACCCGCAACCTTGCCAGTGGCGCTGTTGCCGTATTGGGCAAGCAATGCTGATTTTACTAATTTATGTTGGAATAAAATGTGTGAATTTTTTATACTCCACTAAAGGATGCTACTTGATGTGAACATCACGTTTACGATTTGTTGAACGAAATTTGTGAGAAACCAATTAGAATATCTGAGTGATTCCCGATCTGCTAACCAAATGACGGGTTCACATACTTCTAGTAATTTAGCACCTTTGCTAATCAGGCAGGACATCCTATGTTAGGCTAGTTCCATATTTTTGCAGCCGATATTTAATTGCATCAAATTGATTTTTTTTTCTGACTATAAGACTTTCAAGCCAAACACCCTCAGTTTCTGCTGCCACTGCGAGACATCGCGCGAGTCGTCTACACAGGACACATTCATAACAAAAAGTTTTCTGGTAAATACCGCGTAGGATGAAGTTCCAATTCCAATGTGCAACACTTTACATTCCTCAAAATTCAAGTTTACCAGCCAGTCTGAACCAGCTAAGTGTTTTGCAAAGCAGCTTGGTATCGGCACCAAAGACATTTGAGTTTGAAGTTCTGGGGTAGATCTGATATATATTATATTAGAAACAACAAAGGTTCCAGTATAGACCCTTGCGGAATTCCACTTAATACTGGCAGCTCGGCTGACATTACCCCGCTTGCGTCCTATAAGGAACGCATCGGTGGATTTCAGAAGCCCTCGTCGGATTCCAAAGTGTTTCAGTCAAGCAAATAGTACTCTCTCAAACGCTTTCTCCAAATCCATCAGTAAGTGGTCCCATATCGTCGTATTTAGCCTGAATGTTCAAGCATTCCAAAAGACTTGAATCGGGCGATTTTCTAGGCATCAACCCATGTTGTTCGTGGGGTATGGCATTAGATTCAATCAGAAAATAAGTCATAGCTTTAGTGATCAGTTTCTTATTACATCTGTAAAGTACCCAAGGTGATTTTCTCCTCACCTAAAGAGATGCACTTACCAGAAGCAGATTGTACATAAGAAATTCAAATCCACTGGCGACCAGTCCGACAGTAGGGATTTTTGCGGATTGCGTTCTGAATGTAAGCAACTTTCTAAAGAGCTTTCATAGCTTACACTGAGTATAATTTACCGCATAAACAGAGGCCATTTTAGAAATTTGTAAATTGTAAACGCAAAGTGAGTAACGTGTTTCCTGTGGAAATTTTCTGGAATGACCAAAGTGCAGTTATCGGACCTGAATTGGAAAATCTGTTTGCTGAGTATTTTGCGTCCGTTTATTCCGATCATCACTTTAGTAAGGCAGGTCTGCCGTCATGTTCTGCTCTAAATAGTATTTCAAGTTGTGCGTGATATCGATCGATTTAGCTGTGAATAAGGGAACTGGCCCAGACCAAATTCCACCTATTTTTCTTCATAATTGTCCTTTTATCTTGGAAGAAAGACTTCTCGATCTAAAAGAGTAAAAGATAACAACCAAATCTGGGCAGTCTAAATGGTAGCCATAATATGAGCCCTTTCGGGGGATGCGTTTTCCAATGCTGGAAGAGCCTCGAAAAGAAATGACCTAACAGATTCAGAAGCTCAAAGTTTCTGTGTATTTTTGAAAATTCCGTAAATTTTTGTGAAATGACTTATGAATAACGAACGCTATCAAAACATAAAACTGTAATAGCCGATGTAATTATTACAATCACATTTAAAACAATAAACGCAAATAGGAGGCAAGTGAAGCCGCCTACAGAACGTTATTACGTCCATTGAAGCGGAACAAAGGTTCTTATTTATATTAAATACACTCTAGAACAGTAATTATTGTTATTATTTTGTATTAGTTTTATTTTTTATTTGTCTTGTGGCTGTATAAATAATTGTTTTTCTTTGTTGATCGCATTAGATATGGGGATAATTATTGTTTGACCAATATTTATTCATTTATTGAAAATGTCATTAACCTAAAGGCACGATTTTCTAAATATTTTCAATAAAACTGGGGGACATTTTGATAAAGTCCCATTCTCAACGCAACATCTTAACACGTGCTGTTGTACAAGGTGTTTCTAAAACAGGTGGTCAAAATGTGTGAGCGGATTGGGGACGTCTAATCATGAAAAAAACCTAAATTGTAATTTTTCGAAAAGTCCTTATTTACAAAGATACAGGGTAGGGTGTTAAATATGACTGCCTGAGGACGATTTTTTTTTAAATATTTTCGAAACGAGTAAAGGTGAATTAATCAAATGTAGCATATTTATTCACCTAGTTAAATGTATATGAAATTGAACTCCCGATCCTTGGGAAAAATCAAAGGTGATGCCTATTCCGAAAACTAAACACGTCAATCAATTCAGTGACCTGCGCCCAATATCAATATTGTCTCCCCTGTCCAAAATTCTTGAGAAAGTTTTTTGTGCTCAAATAAAGAGTCATATCAATAAATATTCAATATTACCCTCGAAACAATCAGGTTTCCGCAAGAAATACAGTTGTGTTACAGCTCTTCTTGACATTGTTGACGATATTTTACGTGATTTGGACAAAAACATGGTTTCGGCTTTGATTCTCATTGATTACTCCAAGGCATTTGACAGAATTAGTCATGATATCCTCCTTTCTGTCTTAAATTTTTGCGCATTTTCGTCAAGTGCTTTGCAGTTTTTAGGGAGTTATTTGACGGGTCGATCTCAGATTGTTGCAACCAATTCCGGTGTTTCCCCTGTAAACAACATATATTGTGGTGTTCCCCAAGGTTCTATCCTTGGACCTCTGCTCTTCTATATTTATACTTCTAACTTACCTTCTTGTCTTCAACATTGTTCTCCTTACATGTATGCTGATGATAAGCCAACTTAAATATTCATTTTGTCAACAGGATATTGCGAATGCATCTCGACTCATAAATGACAATTTAGATTCTCTTTTAAAGTTGTCCAAAATTCATCATTTGAGTGTGAATGTCAGGTCGATTATGGGTTATCTCTCTATCTGTGACTACCTCCGTATCCTAGTACACTTTGTATCTCTCAGTTTCCTCAATATGGTTAGGTTAATATTGGTAATATGGAGTTTGAGTATCTTTTATTTTCAATTGCTGAAGAATTTCAATATGTATGATATTTGTAACCAAATGGTGTCTTTCTATGTATTTAGTTGGTGCGAATTTGGAGCATCCGGAGAGAATATGGTCTGTGTTTTCATGTTGTTCACATCCTCGCCTACTTTTATCGGTTTCCATCGGTATTTTCATGACAAATTCTTGGTAGTTTCTGGTGCTTACAACGCCATCCTGAATAGCCAGCATTTCTGTGTATATATTACCATTCATAAGCCTCAAGGTCATTGTCCTGGGTTTGAAGATTATTATAGAATTTGCCATGGATTGGTTTTCTGAGTATTATGTTGATCAGTTCAGTATCTTGTATAAGATGTTCTTGTGGATTATATATTGTTGTTTAATTGTAGTGAAGTATAATTCTTGTCTGCATGTTTAATTGTTTCGTATAGGTTGTTGGTTTGCGCTTTTCTATAAAAATACTTTCGGATATTCTCTATTTGATTTTGATTTATTTTTGTTGAATTGTTTGTCTCTTTTGACAGCAATATAAATTTGCGACAAGAATTGTATTGTAACGAACTGATGTCTACAACAACAAAGAATATTTTATTTGGAAATATAGCTTGTCACCAAGAGTCTTACCAGAAAGGTCACAAAAATGTTACTTTTACACTTAAATATGGAGAGCTATTCGTGCCTCAAGGGCACCAGTTTATTTTGGATTAATACGAGAAGATGGACAAAGTCATGATATCAAAATTAATCTTGACAGAGTTTAGTAACTTAGATCATATTATCATAATATACTACATTATTAGGCATCGATGGTGCAAAATGGCCCCAACTATTTTAAGAAAGCGCTTTGGAGAATCGAAAAAAAGGTTCTTTGCAGACAAATACATCTTTTTATTGATTTTCTCGTTTGTGTGTGGGTACCATCATTATCCTATATGTAAACTACTTTTATGTTCAGGTGGTTCAGTTGAGGGTGATGGCCTGTCTGTTCACCGGTCGATACGTACCCATAACATATTTATCTGAAACATATTTAAATGCAAATATGGTCAGTCACTCGATTGTTTCATAGCTGTGGTCAGTGACAGACAATATACAGGGAGTTAAAAGTGGCATTCACCTTCGTCTTCTACTGAGTACCTATGATTCTGTCTTTAATGTGTAGAAATCAGGTTTGCTGTGGTAGGTATAGGCTGTCCAAAGTTAATGTAAAAGATATTCGATTTTACCGGGGCTATCCGTTCCCATGGCTCTTTACATTATAAGACGACATCGACTGCAGCTTACGCGGGTTGCGTTTTATATTTCGGGATTAGAGAACAAAAACTACGTGATTGATGATGGTGAAAATTTTCAACTAAAGTGTGTCTCCGCGAATTTCTCATCTTTTCTTGATTTAACAACCAAATTATTTTAGCAAAAATAAAATAAAATAAATATGGCGAAATTAGGTTTTTGTTTAATTAAGCATCTGCGCGTGTGTCGGGTGTAAATAGATTTCGGATTAATTACGCTATTGCGTGAATAATAAGTACGTGCCGGATCATAGCGATAAAATCAGAAAAACGCTGGCATTGTACGTTAGTATGTTGTATAAGCGAATAGATTCCATAAGAATAACACACAAATTCATAATATTTAAACGAATGTATAACATATTGCATTTTTTACACTTGTTTTGATTCACAGAAATCCGTGCCTAACTTTACCTTCTTTTCGTTGAAGATTAGACTGAATAAGAGCTATCACATTTTATTTAGTTAGTTAACATTCGGTACTAGACTCACTTGCAATACTCGATGCGATAATTCAACCTTAAAAATATGTGGCATGGTCTGTATTATTATTTTTCTTCCACTAATATAGGCTGAGAAATTAAAATCGAATCGAATATATCGCACATTTCTGTCATCTCTTCGTGATAAAACGTGTTCTAGGTCGTAATATGTGATAAAATAATTGGTCTAGAGAAGCAGCTAAACTAGGAGTGTCTCAGGTTTGAATTTTATCCAGTTCCGAATGTAAGCATAGCCTTAAAACACGTTTTCGATCATGAGCTTGCAAAAAATAATCAAATCAAGTTTTGAAATGCATATAAGTCATGCAACAGCATCATTTGTCCAAGGATCCTGTCTCATGTGGCTGTTCGTAAGTTCTTCGAATCGGACATCAAAAAATTTGATCCCTCAAAGTTCAAATATATGCTGTTTGGACCATTGGAGCAATAGAGCTCCCACAAACATTTGTTTGCATCCTTTTTCGTTAAAGCTGGGTACTACTACATATTATGCAAATTTATAAATTGTATACATGTAACTATAGAGTTAGTTATATGCTGTTTCTTATACTCAATCCGCATTACATATATCACGCAGTATAATAGCATAAAACTGACAGCAACTATCAACGAACGACATCGTAAATGTCCAAATCAAATAAGGTTAGTTTATTACTAACAAATAATTGGACATACATACCTACCTAAATTGAATAAAATAAATAAATAAATAAGATCGATGTGAAAATCAAATAAGATACGAGACCCTTCGAAATCTGAAGCAAAACCTCAAAATATATATTTTTATGAACACAAAGGTACAAAGCAAACACAAGTCACCCGTTCTCGCTGACTCTTCACAAAGATGGTCCTAAAATTTGTCTCAAAGGCAGATCATGTAGCAGCAGTTCCTTTACAAGTTAGTGACGAATGATTAATACATAGCGTGTCCATAAAGTAAGGAAATGGACAATTATTTTCAAAATGGTACATTTTTAAAAGAAAAGCCGAGATACGTCCATTTGGCAATTATGTTTAGCAGTTTTGTAGCCTACGTATTTGATCCGAAATCTGCCACATGCAACCCCTATATCTTAGAGCAGTTTTCAGTTCCTATTGTCGTCCTGCGATTAATTAAGGCCCCGCGTTCGAACCGATATGCAATTGCCCAGTGAACACATATACGTACATTAAACGTTAATTCAACGTGTCAGGCGTCTTACGTTAGAAAAGTGACAGTTTATTTTAAGTTTAATTTTACACCGTTCAGTTTAAACGTTATAGACACGTGTTTTTATTAAATAAATACAACTGCGTGCATTTAATATGTTTAACTAACGTTGTATATGTATTATAAATAAGCCATAAAATAAAAACGTTTGTTTTAGGTGTGTTTTAAACGCGTGTCAAACATTGTCAAATTTAAAAACGTTTATAAAACGTTCTTTATGTAATTTATATTAAACCGATATTTATAGCTAAAATAACGTTAGAAAATGTTCATTAGAAGCGCATAATTTTTAGAGGCGACAATGAAAACGTTAAAATGACGTTTTCAAGTATTTTATAATACTTCCAAAATTACAGTTAAGGTAACGTGTAAAATAGCCCATAAAAATGCGTATTGCTTAATATGGGAAAACTCAAAACGTTTATATAATGTTTATAAAGTATGTTATCACAATTCCAAATGTACCTACAATTAGAAGAACGTGTCAAATTATTCTTAAAATGAGCAATATTTAAAGTGGGAAATTTTAAAACGTTGATTATTACGTTTCCAAATACTTTTAAAAAATGTGTCAACGAATCGTTTGATGTAAAACTAGAATTATTGAAATAACAACGAATATAGAATATATAAAGGTTTAACCTTAATTTATCTACCAGTTGAAACAGTAAAACACACACTTTCTATGTAAGTAAATCCCTTATATACCTATTTAGTTAGTTTACTTTTGAAAACACCATTTAAAAGGCGTTTAAATTGTAGAACTTTACTCTAATTTAAATGGCATTGTAAGTCCTAACGTTTCCTAGATTCCAATGCTATCCCATTCTTATCTCGGACATAGTGTACAAAACAAATATATAAGTTTCAGAATAGTTTTACAACATCTTTTTTCCAATCTTGAAAAAGAAGTTAAAAATAAGTGGTATTATACCTACTTAAATACCTAGTAACCGGCCAAAGTATTCACAAAAAAATGTTTTTGTTTTTGCTATATGAACACCTGTTTGTGTAGTTTCACACATTTTAAACGTTTCTTGAACGTTGAAGGCAGGCCATTGTTACACCATTAAATTATAAAGCATATGATTGGCCGAAAACGTATGTGAAGGTCGTAATGTTTGTTAGTGAATAAAATCATATAGTTTTTTTTAAGAGTGATGCCAAATTGAGAATTTCTTCTCATACATAAAGATGTTTTGTAATGATAAACGTTAAATAAACGTACAACGCTCGTTTGTGGAGAGGTTACCCCTTTGCCAAACGGTTAACGGTGCACAATTTAAGCAACTGTTCTAGATAGTGTTATCAAAACCAAGCTTAATTGAGTATTTTCGTATTTTATTAATCAAAATCTCGAAATAATACATACATTTTTTGAATTCCTGACATTTCCATAGCGAGAATTACCAACTGGACCCCATAAATTAATTGGGTCCATGTACCTAGTAAAAATATGACTCGACGTTTTCAGTACAGGAATTAATTGCAGCCCTGTACCTACGTATATTTAATCTCCCGATATTTCCATAACGAGATCACCAACTGAGCCACATAAATTAATTGGGTACCTGTATTTATTCAAGAACTCATTTCCAGTGCTATAGCACACGACACATCAAAAAGTGGTGTTATAAGGAGGCAAAAACCTGCAATTTCTCTAAAATTTTCTTGTCACCCCCCACATGTTGTGACACATCATTGTACACAGGACAGCAGCAACTCAAAAGTGCCCTCAAAAATAGGGGTTGCAATTCGAAACAAACATGATTTAAATGGTGGCGCCGCCATGCTAATCATAAATCAAAACTGACGTGTATCGGCTTTTATTTGAAAAAATGTACCATTTTGAAAATAATCGCCCGCTCCGTTAATTTACGGACATCCTGTATATAATCACACCATTAATAAGTCTAAATTTAACATAAAAAGCAGGTCAGTTATGACAATAAAAATAGAGATAATCTTGTGTTTATGTGAATAAGTTATTTTTATCTATACAACAATATTGGCAATATATTATGTTAATCTCTAATAAATTACGCATTTTTATAGTGAACTGCCTAATACCCTGTAATGCCCCTTGTTAGCATTTAAAATTGTTATAAAATGTTGATCTTTATATTTCTTATGTTATGTTGTTGTGTCAAAACCAGAAACCAACGTTCTTGTCTTCACCCTTCAACTATCGCTCTTTACTCTATCCAATTACTAACTTTCACAACACAAAGTATCACAGGAAAAGTTAGGATTCGACAGGGTTATTGTCTTCTTCAAGGATCACATTAGGTATACTATTTCCTAATATCTTGTTTCTAGCCCTACAACATCGTGTTGAATTGTTTTGTTCACAAAACGAAAATACAATAAAGCAGTTCCAAAAGCTTGTACGCGGCATACTGCAAATTAAGCTCCTTATCGTTTCCATTGGTTGAGGATCTCATTGCCCCTGTAATGCATCTGCTATGGCTGTGAAACTTTCCCGAGGTCTCTCGCTAGAAAGTACCCTTCTCCCTAATGCGTTAGCCACTCGCCGACGACTGTAATGTGATGATACCCGAGATTCTAAAAAGTTTACTGCTGTGTTCATAATCCTGCATCGATATAAAATTATTGGCATGACGGAAAATGTCAAGGTAGATTTGAGTTGTCATCGACTACTGTCTTACCGGTAAAATATGAAGGGTCCGACTCCAAAGGCAACCCAATCCATCCCAACAAACGTGCTTGACAAATTTGACATGCAATATTATGAGGCATTTGTCAATCTCCAAGGAATATTCAATCAGAATTTTTTTTGTAAACAATCGGGGTGTCATACTTATTGAAAACTACTTTAGGGTAGTTTTCAGTTAAATGTTATAAGTAGGTATATATATAATTAAAACTTTAAACAAATAATTTCAAAATATATAAACAATGACATAATTAAAAACTTTGGTAATTTGGGTAGTATGGTTGTAAAAACCAAGAAAAAAACTCCAAAAACAAACAAAAAGAAAGACACAAAAACGATATTACTGTAAATGTGAAATTACTTACTTAATAGTTATGCTTTATGCTACAGCTTTTAAAGCATTTATCACGTGAACATTAGTAATTTCGCATACCGCTACTTCAAACTTTTTACGTAATTATTCAATTGTATTACTTTCATTTAAGTATACTTCAGGGAGCTCCGCATAGTGTTGAATAAAAAATATCTTCTCCGTCTTTCAGAGGTATGCCATCTATATAGTTTATTATATATCTATTTAATAATTCCAAATATAGCTCAGCATTTAAATTTCCCTCGAAAATTGTTTTATACCAAAATGCCATTGCCCAACAAGAGCCACCCAAACGTTGAGGCCAACTCTGCCTTGATAGACCGTATTTATTTGCTGGGTTTTGATCAGCCTATTTACGAGTACAATGATTATTTTGGTTAAATATACACATTAAGGAAATCAGAATCTAAATCTCTTTGGTGTACCTTAGAAAAAATATAACCACGGCAATGGATATTATTAAAAAAGTTGTCCTTTATCTTTTTTATTTGCAATTTTCAAATTTGATAAAAATACCGATCAAGTCAGCCCAGATTCTGGTTATGTCATTATTATTATAGTAGGTATAGTATAGTAGTTGGTAGAACGCCAGACCGACCGGCAATTGGGAGATGTTGGTTCGAATCCAACTTGTGACACGCAATTTTTTTTCAGTTCGTAAACAACATTAGTTTATTTCACTTTTCAATAGTTATATTATTATTATCATCTCTCATCTCAAGAAATGAGTTCGATGATGAAGGAGTCAGTTTTTTCTGTCTCTTCTAATTTTCCATTTCCCCATAAGGGACAAGCAATTTGGAGCACCCTGTACATTTATTGACAGTTAACTGAGAAATTAACCGCGAAACCGCGAAATGTTTATAACCAATGAAAAAAAAAGCAAATGAGGTGAGCGGTAGGTGATCATCTTATATGCGGCCAGATGATCTGAATTTAAAGAAAGATAACACTTTATCACTACCTACCTATAGTTGGTCTGCAAAGTCTTTTTGTTGGCTTCCTGTGTCCAAAATAATGTTCCAATTTGGCTGAGACGATTATGTAGAACAATTTAAAAAAATGGTTTCGTTTCAAACAACCTTCGTCTATAATTTATCGTTGATGATGAACGACAACGATTAAAGAAAACATACTAATAAGTGCCACAAGGTTCAGTGCTGGGCCCTACTGTATGAAACCCAACAACACAAATTCACTGAGAATATATAGTTCATTCTTTAGTGCTAGTTACATCTGGTAAAAGACACATACTTTACTTAGTAGCTATTCTAACCTTATTATTTAATTTTCCTAATACAAATTACAATATCGTTTATGGTCTGTTGATTCTTCACATCCTATTCTCTTTGTAATATCTACCACCTACTCTCAATTGTAACTCATTATTCCCACCGGCTAGTTGCTTTGGTGTTCGATAGTATTCAGAGTTAAAAATAACTTAAAAGAAATGAAAAACAACAACACATTGAATTTCACTCTATTATTAACCGATATAGTAAAGTGGATTAAAGGAAATTTATAGTAGAAATGTTGCATTTTGTTATACAGGATGTCATGCTTAAACTGAAAACTAATTTTCATATTACGTGACGCCGCCTTTACTGTTTTGAAATTACACTCGAGAATACGTTCAATTGGGGGCGGGAGATGCCCACATGTGGAAACGCGCATCGACGTGATTATGGGATTAACTACCTGGTCGCGCGGATGGAGGTTGATTGGGTGGACGGTGCTCCCGGCCGAGTCGGTAGGCTTGCCTATGCCAAGTAGTTATTGACTATACAGGGTGAGTCACGAGGAACTGTACATACTTCTACCATAAGTAGAGGCTTGTCAGGAGATTATGAAATGACCATTAAAAAATGTCTCCTTGTTTTGATTATTAATATACAGGGTGAATTATGGATCTTCACCAAAACAATGGTTCGTCATATCTTTTCAGTGATTAAGTCGATTTATCTCATTTTTTTATAAAAGTGTGTATTTGTGTCTGGCAACTAACTGACATATTCAGAATTGAAAAAATCCAGGTCCGTCTTCGAGAAAATTTGTGGGCCTGCTTCATATTCAACATTTCACCCTGTATATGATTTTTCAAAAATCTGATATAATTTTTTCAGAGGGCATAAATAGACAGTTAGACCTGGGTATTTGCATTTTTTGTTACACTCATCTCACATTTCCAATTAAAGATTCATTTTAGAGCCAAAATAGAAAATTGGCAATAATGAAGTATCTTACTGTATAATAATGTTTAGTTATTAAAAAGATATCTTCAAAATAGACAGAAACGACACACACTGTGCTCCAGTATGGTAAATACCATAATTTGAATTGATTTACAGGGCCGGATTTAAAAATCTGGCATATCTGGTTCATCCCAATAAGTATGTAACTTTTTCCACCCGTAATAGACAGAAAACAGATAAAAAATGTTTGTAATAACCTATTTTTCTTATTTGTTTAAGGAAAACTCATGTGTCTAATTATTTTAATCGGAATTAAATGAACAAGCTAGGGAAATGTTTATTTATAAATTCAGAAATAAAATAAAAAACAATAACCTAACAATAAAACAGTTTTAACAATGTGGAACAAGCTAAAAAGTAATTTAATAAACATTACGATTACAAAAGATGTTCAAAATGAAATCCATCTGCCTTAATACACTTTTCTTGACGAATGTTTAAATGTCTAATGGACTTTCTGATTCTCAGTGGGTCATTTCTGATAATATTGCAACAGTGAATAATTCTGTTAATGAGCTGTTGTGTTTTATAATCGTAATGTTTATTAAATTGTTTTTTACTTTTTCCACATTGTTAAAACTGTTTTATTGTTTGGGTATTTTTTTTAATTTTATTTCCTAATTTATGAATAAACATTTCCCTGGTTTGTTCATTTCATTCCGATTAAAATAATTAGACACATGAGTTTTCCTCAAACAAATCAGAAAACTAGGTTATTACAAACATTTTTTATCTGTTTTCTGTCTATTACGGGTGGAAAAAGTTACATACAGGGTGAATTATTGGGATGAACCATATATGCCAGATTTTTAAATCCGCCCTTGTAAATCAATTCAACTTATGGTATTTACCATACCAGTGTGTGTCGTTTCTGTCTATTTTGAAGAATCTTTTTAATAACTAAGCATTATTATACAGTAAGATACTTCATTATTGCTAATTTTCAATTTGGCTCTAAAATGAATCTTTAATTGAGTGCGGTTAAAGTTACTGCAGGAGTATCTTGCTGACTTAAATGTCATCGTTCTGATTATTGTCTTTTGCATCTATGCGTCGTGAGTTACCCCACAGCACAATAGAATAACACAAAACAGATTGAACATTAGCAAAATAGAACGATCATAATACATCGATGGAAACAAAGTTCCTCATCTTCCATACTAACCTGAAAGGATCCCGATTGGCCTACACCAATTCAACTGTGAGTCATTATGGACACCCAAGGATCTTTCACAGGATCTCTGTACAAGCCGATGATCGCCATTCCCAACCCTAATGATGTAAGCCCCCTCCTTAGCCGAGAAATGTACCTATATGGTTTGTCTTCTCCAAATTCAGCACCAAATGATGCCTCTTTGATCTTAGATCCCTAATATTATCAGTAGATATTATGGCTGAGTTATCGTCTGCAAAAAGCGTTATGCGTTTCGTACTATATATACAATGCAGGGTGATTCATTATGGTTGCAACAAATAAAAAGTGGAGAAAATTCAAACTGCAGAAAACATAGTGGATTTAGTTTTAGACGTTCCGAAAATAAGCAATAGAAGAATATTATCAATTCAATTGGCATTACCTCAAACAACTGTTTGGAGAGTATTAAATCCAGAAATGTTCATCATCATCTTCAAGATGTCCAGACCCTACATCCTGGAGACCATGAAAGGCCCCTACTATTTTGTAATTGGGTTCTTGGTAAGCATCAAGCATATGAAAGATTTTTAGAGAAAGTGCTCTGGGCAGATGCAGCAACTTTTACTAGAGATGGCATAAATAAAAACCATAATGAACATGTATGGTCTTTAAACAACCCCCGTGCTATTAGGCCGCGAAATTTTTAGCAACGTTTTAGTATCAATGATTGGGGTGGCATGTTTAACAATCAATTATTGCCGTTGTTCGTAATTAATGGGCATTTAAACTCAAATCAATACAGCCATTTTCTACGAAACCACCTACTCGAACTTATTGAGGACGTACCTCTGAATATTGTTCAAATCATGTGGTATCAACATGACGGAGATTCTGCGCATCGTGGTAGACAAGTAAGAGAAGTTTTAACTCAGCGGTTTGGAAACAATTGGATTGGTTTGGGAGGTCCCATTGAGTGGCCTCCAAGATCACCGGATCTGAATCCGCTCGACTTCTTTTTATGGGGGTACATGGAACAATTGGTTTACAGTGTACCAATTATAAATCACAACCAACTACAGGAGAGAGTTGATGAAGCTGCTAGGGAAATACGAAACGTTCATGATATCCTTATTAGCGCTACAAATTCATTAGTTGAAAGATGTGGAATGTGCATTACTGTCAATGGAGGGGAATTTGAATGAATTTCTTATTTTAATTTAGAGTTAAGTTTTTTTTATTGTTAAATTTTTAATTGTACTGATAGGCCGTAAAATTTGTTGTTAAGTAATTTGTTATTATTAAATCGTTTTCCACGGCAACTTTGATATTTCATTTTGTTTTCTCGTAAACGTTATTTTGATTTAAATCTACCAATAACTTGGAATTTATCGGTTTCCATAAAAATGGTAGAAACCACAACATCGACGTTACTAACTTTTTTGTAGCTTATAAGTTGCTCTTTTTAAACAAGTAATAATTTAAAATAATAAAACTTGTCAAAGCTGTCTTTAATTAATGTTTGTGTAAAATTTACCCAAATGCTTCCTATGCCAATGAACAGTTAATGAAAGTCATGCATGTAAAATTATGTCAAAATCGGTTAGTTAGTTTTTGAGAAATGAAGAAAAAAGTTAAATTGACCACTAAATTTGGACACCTTCTATCTCGGTAACGAAGCATTTGCGGACATGGGTCAATGGCAAAAAATGCTTGAATGCTTTTCAGGAATCTCAAGTTTTCGTTTGTTGCAACCATAATGAATCACCCTGTATTATTACTATTATTCTTTATAAGGCCGGAAACTCTCCACGCGCACTCATAATCATTTAATTGAAAACATAATAGATGAATAATAATTATGAAAGGAATTCGTGTCCGAAATTGTTTTGGCCTTATTATAGACGAACTTTAATCACAATAATTGTAGCCTACGAGTACGACGGCATTTTCAAAACGGCCTTCAAGGACGCCTGTTCATTATAAGTCAGGGTTATACCACAGAACACATAACAATAACATAGATAAGAAAATTTGTCGGCACATTTTTTCACAAATCGGGTTACTACATTAGATATACTTAGTGAAATATTATTATAATTATTTATTAAAAGAGATCTAGGTCTTAGCGCGTTCTGAAAAAAGTAGGTCAGTAATATCAGAGGCTGATAACCTTGGAGGAGTTCTAAAAATGTACACAGACTCTTAGTTACTTACAATTATTGTGTAGGTAGATGTGTTGTAGTATTATATTTTAGTTATATACAGTGAGCTAAGAGAAAACAGATCTGGGTTACATTTTTTTTTTATAAATAGTTGTTATATTGTATATTTTTGTTTATGATATAATGGTTTGTTGTGTTTATTCTTTGTGTAGGTAACAAGTCATTCAATAAGGTCGTAGGGTACGTAAGAAAAAAACAAAATGTTGACAAAATTCTATTTTATTATTCAACATAGTTGCCTTCGAGGGCAATACAACGAGTATAGCGATTTTCAACTTTTCGATATCGATATCGTTCAGTACAAAAGCTTTTTCTATATTCGACTATTCTCTAACAATATAATCATCTAACTAACTAAAAGTTCACCTCCCTTTCGGCATCCAAATTAAAACTTGTACATTCAGCGTTTTTTTAAAATATCAGTCGTTGACATGTTTGGAGAGCTAACATAAACAAAAACCAAACAGAAAGCAATCTTGCGTCATATGATATAATAGACATTTTTTTAAAACAATAGTCCCCTAGATTTTGTCCCGGCTTAGTCTTGTAGTTAGCAACGTCTTTTAATAGCTTAGAAAATGGAACAGACTTACGGAAATACAGGCTCATTGATGTTTTAATGTCCGTCCAACTCGAATCATACTCCACATTTTCGTCATACCATTGACGAGCCTCGTAATCGTCCATAAATCAGCCGTAGTATAGTATCGTTATTCCATTGATAACGTCCTGCTAAACTCTCTACTGTATTCAGCCACTTATCCGCAATCACATCATCCCGATTTGGGTCAAATGGCGGCACTAAAAATTCGTCCCCTGCACGAAACACCGACGTACGCCTTTTTAAATCGCTTACTTGTTTTCTTGATTTATTTTTTGGCATTACGTTGCCTATAAGTAAACGTTGCTTGTGATTTTTTTAGCATCACGTTGCCTAGAAGCGAACGGCGCATGCGATTTATTGTTTAGCATAACGTTGCCTAGAAGCAAACGATGCTTATGTTTTTTTTTGACAAACGTTGCCTAGAAACGAGCGTCACATGTGAAGATTTTTTTGCAAACGTTGCTTAGAAGCAAACGATGCTTGTGATTTTTGTTGGACAACGTTAATTAGAAACGAACGTCACATGTGAAGATTTTTTTGGCAAACGTTGCCTAGAAGCAAACGATGCTTGTGATTTTTATTGGCAAACGTTGCTTAGAAACAAACGACACATGTGAAAATTTTTTTGGCAAACGTTGCCTAGAAGCAATCGATGCTTGTGATTTTTGTTGACAAACGTTGCCTAGAAGCAAACGTTGCTTGTGATTTTCTTTGGCTAACGTTGCGTAGAAGCGAACGTCGCTTGTGATTTTTGTCGGCAAACGTTGCTTAGAAGCAAACGATGCTTGTGATTTTTGTTGGCAAACGTTGCTTAGAAACGAACGTCACATGTGAAGATTTATTTGGTAAACGTTGCCTAGAAGCGAACGTCGCTTGTGATTTTTTTTGGCAAACGTTGCCCAGAAGCGAACGTTGGTTGTAATTTTGTTTTTTGCTTAGAAACAAACGTCACATGTGAAAATTTTTTTGGCAAACGTTGCCTAGAAGCAATCGATGCTTGTGATTTTTGTTGACAAACGTTGCCTAGAAGCAAACGTTGCTTGTGATTTTTTTTGGCTAACGTTGCGTAGAAGCGAACGTCGCTTGTGATTTTTGTCGGCAAACGTTGCCTAGAAGCAAACGATGCTTGTGATTTTTGTTGGCAAACGTTGCTTAGAAACGAACGTCACATGTGAAGATTTATTTGGCAAACGTTGCCTAGAAGCGAACGTCGCTTGTGATTTTTTTTGGCAAACGTTGCCCAGAAGCGAACGTTGGTTGTAATTTTGTTTTTTTAACCATAGAAGTGAACATTATTTTCTATTTTTTTTTTGGCAAACGCTGACTATAAGTGAACGTCGCCTATAATATTTAAGATACTTTTATTTCATTATATTGTTTTAACGAATAAGCCTATTTTTATAAGATTGAAGTTATGTCCAAGTTTTAGTATCATATCAGGTCTGAGGACAGACCAATGGCCGAATGTTATAATATTTTAGTATATAAGGGCATTGTACTATTCGAGTACATGCAACTTGCTTATTTTAACACACTTCTTATTATACTTAGTGTGTTATTGGTTATATTTCAATCATTATATCGTATAACCCAAGATTGCTTTCTGTTTCGCTTTTGTTTATGTTAACTCTCTAAACATGTCAACGACTGATATTTAAAAAAAAAGGCTGAATGTACAAGTTTTAATTTGGATGCCGAAAGGGAAGTGAACTTTTAGTTAGTTATATTGTTAAAGAATAGTCGAATATAGAAAAAGCTGTTGTACTGAACGAATTAAATTCAATCATTTGCATTATTATCGGGTTTTATTTGAATTTACTGTTATTATCTTTACAATCCCTTATAGTATCAATAACTATTAAGTTAATTTCGGGACACCCTGGGTGTAATAATATTTTGAATGAAAGTAAAAAATGTTTATTCTTTGATGAATGAGATTCAGATTTTTATGGGCCATGACTTGAGAGTTGGTGTCAAACTAAACTACGAAAAATAGCTCGCTTACGTCTAATTTCCATTAATATCCCAAAACAGCTACCTAATAATAAATGAAACAACAGAAACAAATTCATACCATGGTGGAATAGAAAGCTATAGCTATTTATCTGCATGTATATATTGAAGAAAAGTAAAATGTAATCTAAGAAAATTGGATTCTTCTCTCATTCCTTAGGTATTAGTAATTTGATGATTATTAATGGTAACGAAAGTGCAATAAACGCGCATTTGTATGAGTGTATATAATAAAGCGCCACGTGGGAAAATAGGTCACTAACACACATAGTGTGATAATGAAAGTCCGGTAGTACCAGCAGAGGTAGAATAATAAATGTCGATGCTCAAAGTTATAGTCATATTTTTGCATTTTTCGTTGTTTGAAAGTGAACTGCATCCGTATGAAATCTACGATAAAATTTTCTAAGAATTCTATAGTTTTTTTAATTGATTTTATGGTGCTTCAACTACTAGGGTCATTAACATCTAATAACATATACAGGGTGACTGTAGCAAAACTGTCAAAACTATTCAATGAAGGCGTATGTAGATCTAATACAGCCACATTTTGCAAAAAATTTTAAGTATACAGGCTAGCCCAAAATGAGTTAGATATAATCAATCATTTGCTTTTTTAAATCAAACACCGTGTTATTATCAGCGTTCACTCGCTAACCTGAACTCTAAGATAGCTAAACAGACCGATCCTTGAGCCGCAAACCTTGTCACAAAATTGACACACCCAATCACCATCATTTACCTGCTGTTGTAGGTGCGCTGTCCCATCGATGCGTTTTCTCTCCTTTCGATGCTGTCTCTTTGTATCCTCATGTCGTCGACGCTGCGCTTCAAAAACTTGATGACTCTCCATCTCGGTCGGGCGTTCGCGATTGCTCCCAGTTGTTCTTCACATCACACTTCTTCATGTTACTGTTACTGGTATTTGTTCGCCGGTCCTGCCACTTGATTCCAAGAATTCTTCTGAGACATCGTTGATCGTACTTCTCTAGGGCTTTTAAATGTCTCCGTGGTCCAAGACTCACAGCTATACGTAAAGGTATAGGAACTACAATAGCAACTTAATTCGAACGTCGATGTTATGATTATCGAAGGCAATTTGTTGGTCAGACACCAATTTTGCAGTTCCGCTAAGTCTTTTTGTAATTGCAGACAGTCTTCTCGTATCACCCGATATAACTTAAAATCATCTGCAAATAACAATAATTAACTAGTTAAATTCAGCCCCATATCATTAACGAATATGGAGAAAATTAAAGGAGCTAGGTTACTCCCCTGCGGCGCGCCACGGGTTGCGGAAAATTCCACAGACCTGAATCCATTATATTCTAAAAGGAGCCTACGACTGATGTGGATACGATCTTCGTCCCAGCTTGCAGTCTACGAAGGTTGAAGAGTTCGCCGCCATCAAATCTGTAGACGATCTCTATTCCCCCCGCTAGTTCATCCTTAACAAGTTGAATGACCGCTCCTACAAACATCGAAAATAAAATCGATGCAATGACACAACCCTGCTTTACGTCAGTTGTTATTGAAAGGTGTTCTCCCGGTCCGCTGCTGTTGAGAACTGCGTTTATATTATCGTGGAGTACTCGAACTATCCGGATGAATTTCTGAGCTTTAATATCCTCTACCGAACGTGGCAGTTAACGGAGTCGAACGCCTTGACAAGGTCTATAAAACCCATCTATACAGGACGATTTTGCTCCCGTGACTTTTCCTAAATATCATGTCGACTGTACCCCTGTTGGGTCTAAAACCACATTGTGTTTCCGGCAAGCACTCTTCCGAGAGTGGAAAAAGACGATTGGACAAAATTATTGTAAGAACCTTTCCGGCCATGGAGAGGAGAGCGATACCACGATAGTTTCCACATACGGACCTTAAATATAGTGTTTCGGTGTTCCATATTTTGGTTATAAGAACATGAGAATGTTCCAATATCACAGGTCCTCTTTCTTTAAAAAGCTCAGGAGATAAGCCATCCTGGATTTAAGGGAGTATGGTATAGACAAGATTCCTAGCCTTCTTTTTCTGCTTGCATTGATGTTTCAGTCTTTTTTCTAGTTTTCTTATATAATATGGTCGCCACGTATTAGACTGTTCCTAACGGCTATTTCAGTTATGTCTGTGGTGGGCCTCTGAGACCTCTTTAATTTTCCTCATGCTTGTGAGGAAGTCTATTGGTGCTATTTATGTACTTGGTATACTGGTAGTACTTATAATGTAGACTATTTCACTTGTGACCATTGCTTTATCTTTCAGGTATTCAATTTCAGGGTATCACTCGAACATTATCTTATCGATACCTGTGTCCATTGTCAGCCTTGCAGCCACACAGAAAGCTATGTCATGATTTTTAGTGGCATTTAGTGGATATCCTTCTTCATCCTTGTTTTGGATAAACACGTATTGGGCCAGTTTTTGTGTGCAAGGGTAAGTATGTCTTGGTCCTCTGAGGCATGTTTAATTACCCTTTGAATATCTGTGTCATTGGTTTGAACTGCAGCAGTTTGTGTTGCTTTTCTTTACTTGTACTTCATCTTGCTTGTTGTGTTGATGAGCTATTGCATTGCTCAGCTGCTCAGTTTGCAATTGTTTGTATTGTCTGCCTAATTCGTTCGCCATGTCAGTAAGATGTGTGGAACATTTCTTGATTTCAACCTTCGTGTTCGTGTTTGCGTTTAGAAGTTTGGCTAGCTCATTCAAGGTTGTTTTTTAGTTTTTGTTTAGGACTTTAAATCATTTTTCTCTTCGATTTCTGTCTTGGTGATTCGTTATCACCATGGAACCCATCATCATCCAGTGCACTGCTTAACTAGGAGTGTGTCTATGCCGCTGTGTGTTTGGCCCAGGTAGGGCTTCTTGATAGCGTTTGAAGACATCTTTCGGCATGTGCTTAGTTCCCAGGCATTGGAGATTATCCATTTGACCAGTAGCAGTCTGCATCCCGGCCTGGTCTTGCACTGGGACTGCGGGGCGGTCGCTTGCTCACGCGTCTCACCGACTGGTAGGTACTGGGATCCGACCCCTGCACCGTGAATTTCAATATTTTCGGGGGTATCTGCCATATTTCATTCACTATTTTCCCTAGAATTAGATAAATTTGATTTGATTGTGATCTGTTTGAGAATTTTTGTTCAGCAGATTGCTGCTTAAATAAATAAATAAGTGCTATATATAGGATCAGTATAGCTCAGTAAGGTAAGGATTAGGATTCGGGTAAGGACATTTAAATCGGTATAGGATTTTGGTAAGTATATGTTGGTCAAGGGAGACCAGAGAGGAAAGACAAGTATGAGGAATAGGATACTACCCCAGAGTAAACGAAGAATTGGACCAGGGTAAGTATCCAGCTAGGATTGCCCGTGTTCGCCATTCCCGTATGCACAAGATGTGAGCCCCTGGAGCGGGCAACACTACGACTGGCAACTGCCACCTATCGGCTGCGTTATTTATTTGGACAGCCATTGGAAGCAGAAGGAGGCTAAGATGGGTCTGTAGGCCAACATCCTTTTCTGAGATTCGCACGGTCATTTTGATAACCTTGGAAAGGGTAAATCGCAATCACAGGCAAATATTAGTCACAGATGTTGGAAGGATATGACACTGTTCTGAAGCAGAAATGATTGCATTGAGTGCGGGTGTAGTCATCATATCAAAAAATCGTCAATTGGGCTACGAACTGCTCCATATTCTTCAAATTATGCTCCCTGCGTTTATTTCCTGTTACCAAACCTGAACAAATGGTTGGGTGGTAGAAGATTCGAGGCCAATGAAGTGGTCATCGTTAAATGGCATATATCTCCTGAGCTTGCAAGAATTTTGTCCTATCGTCTTGTCGTCAGCCGGTAAATGGGGGTGATTGGGTGTGTCAATTTTGTGACAACGTTTGCGGCTCGAGGATCGGTCTGTTTAGCCATCTTAGAGTTCACAACAGAAATCTCTGAGTTGGAATAATTCATACTTCTTAGAGAGTGAATGCCGATGATGATGATATTTTAGATTATAATGCACAGCATCCTTCAAGAACTCCGCTATAAATTATTGAGGCGACATCGATAGTTCAACATACCGGACCGATTTTTTCCAATATCATAACACAGACTTTCTAATATCCTCAAGATAATAATTAAAGCGACTGAAACAATCCAGTAGCTACTAAGAAATATTAAAATGCATTTAAAAGAGCTGAAAAAATATTACTGTCTTCCTTTCATTATTTCCAAACACAATGGGATATACACTATCTTTGCAAGTCATCTTCATCACGATCAACTACAGCAGCATTCAAAAGTAGCGCATAGAGTTAAAAGATATTTTTGGTTAAATAATGTTTCTTGACCGAGGACAGGAGACTTTTTTTCTAATAGGTTAATGTGTTAATACCCAGATAGATGCACCGATTACAAATTATACCAAATACTTACAAATTTTAAAAACCTTATTTTTATTAAAGTATACAAAAAATGTGGATTTTTTCAATATCTTCTAGATACATAACATATTTTTCGCTTTGTATGAATAAATTTGTGAGTTGCTTGCTTGAAGAATATCTGCTATATTTTCCCTTAAGAATGTGCTATACTTGACTGCTTTTTATCCCTTAGTTTGACCTTTAAGGAATGGAAGCAGCTTCTCATATTTTGAAATATCAACTCTTTCCCTGAGAGCTAACATGGATTTTAAGTTTAGGCTAAACTATTTAATTTCCTTAAAGTTTTATCCATGGGTTCGATAAAAATGATTTATGGCTACATTTTAAATATATTGTGAATCTATGCAGGGTGTCCCAAATATAAGAAATGAACCATAGTTGTGTTTTTTTAAATGGAATGCCCTGTATATGAATATATTTTTCGATTCCCCGTTCAAAATAAACTTTCATTAAAGTACATCACACCTAAACCCGACAGTTTTTTAAATATTTTAATTTTTATAAAAATATAGACATAATTTCAAAAAATTCACACCTATTCGTTTGTTCTTTTTATGCCAGTCTGGACTGATAAATATACCCACTCATCACTTGTTACGCCAAATATAAAAAAACCCCAATACTAAATACAATAATATAAGTTAAATGAACGTAAAGTTTAATTCTAAATAACTTGTTTAGTTCAAATGGAACACCCGGTATATGAGGTCAAAATCAGATGCACAAATTGAGTATCTGTCAAATATTATAATACTTTCCTATTGAGAACTCTTGACGTTTTCGTGGAATATGCACATATTCATAATATTAGGCGAATTTTTAATTGAATCTCTTAGTTTCATGTAGATCGCCCTGTATTTGATGATGCAAACATTAAAGTTAAAGTAAAGTTTTTCTATAGGAAGAATTTTCAAAATTATAATATTTTCAAGTCAGCCATAAGAATTTGAGAAAACAGGATAATAATAAATAAAGTTTATGTTTAACCAAGCATCTGCGAGTGTGTCGGGTGTAAATAGATTTCAGATTAATTAAGGTATTGCGTGAATAATAAGTACGAGGTGTAGGATAGCGATAATTTGAAATAACGAAACCATCTTCTGTCAATGTAGAACCTTTGTTAATCCCTGTAAAATTCAAAACAACAATCAAAAAATACATTTTAACCCTTGAACTTTCTTTCTTTCATATGATTATACTCTACTAAAACATGTATCTAAAATCTAAACCGTATACACAATAAGCATAAAATACCTTTTATAAATGCAAACGCTCGCTAAGCGCGCGAGAGTATCATTGTCGGTTTTTTCGACCCAATTCCGATGTCAAAGTAAGCCGTACATCGGCCTAGATAGAGGCCAAACTGAAAAACTATAAAGTACTTTCTTGTAGATGATGGTTGATAAGTGCACTGACCCCCTACAAGCACAACACAATTCATATAAATATTCAATACACGGAAAAAAGTATAAGGTTAAATTTCTAGATACAAATTTTATTTGAGAGTCAATATTTTAGAGCGTTGGGTTGCCTGCCTGACCTATTTCGGAAATGGAAACGGTCGTATCAAACCGCATGCAAATAGCATTGTTCAGGGATTGAGCCAGTGTATGTAATTTTAACGAAAGGGTTAGCTTTGGTGGTGGATCCATTATGGTGTGGGACGGTATTTTATTTGACGCTCGACCAGAACTTGTTTTTATTGACAGAGGAACTTTAACTGCCCAAAGGTACATTGAAGAAATTCTGGAAGAATATGTTGTTGTTTTTGCATAATTTGTCGGTAACGAATTAATAGTGGCCCGATATTTAGAAGAAGTTGGAATCAACGTTATGCGCTGGCCCGCTCGTAGTCCTGATCTTAATCCAATAGAACATGTATGGGACATGAATCAGAAAACGCCCAGGACAGTTATTGACTATTCAACAACTCCGTTTTTGACCCTGTTTTAGACTATTTTCAAACGCCTGTGTGAACCAATTATTTTATGGAATATTTTTCAGCTTATATTGTATCACAACTATGCAAAATTATTCCATATTTCGAATAAGGTTAGGAAATATATATTTTTTATGTTTTGACCCATTTTCCACTATTTACGAACGCCTACGAAAATAAGTTATTTATAACACATTTTATAGGTTATATTCTATCAAAGCTGTAATAACTAGTTAATATTTCTGCTATGTTTAAGAAATACGTTTTTTTAAAAATCTTTTTTACCCTATTTTACACTATTTTCGAACGCCAATGGTGGTCTAATATTTTATGTTCAATATTTTAGGTTATCTTCAATTAAATGCGTAAAAAATTATGCAGTATTTCGGATAAGTTTAAGAACTATGAATTTTTTTAATTTTTGACCCTCTTTTAAACCCCTTGCCTACGCTCAATGTTTCCCAAAATCTAATCAGCTCCTTGCCATGTCCAATAGTATTTTTGTACCAAATTTGGTTAAAATGTGTTTAGTGGTATTTGCGTTTTCGTGGATACAGACAGACATTTTTTTAAAAAACTACTTATTTATGTATAAAATGACCAAAAACAAGTATTTCCGGTGAAATTAAAAAAAAAATCATGAAACTAATAGTCTCCATATTATATATTACATAATATATGATATGGAGAGCTAAAAATTTAAGTAGGATAGATTAAAAGAACAGAATTATTCATGAGAAAATGCGACAAGTACCTAGTAGGTACCCGCACGTTTTTGTATTTGCAAAATCCTAGAGAAGTACCATCAACGTTGTCTTAGAAGAATTATTCTTCGAATTAAATGGCAGTACCGACGAACAAACGCATTGAGGTGATGATTCTCACGCAGCAGCTGCGATGGACTGAACACGTGTTCCGCATGCCAACAGAACGCCTTCCAAAGAAAATCCTTTATTCACAGAATAAGGTAGGCTCACGAAATCAGGGAGGGCAGCAAAAGAGGTACAAGGATGTTCTTAAGACCAACATGAAGAAGTGTGGCTTAGATGTGAAGAACAACAGGGAGCAGATCGCGAGCGACAGACCGAGATGGAGGCGAGCCCATTTACGAGGGCCATCAAGTTTTTGAAGTGCAGCTTCGAAAGGAGAGATAACGCATCGATGGGGCAGCGCAGCACAACAGCCGGTGGATAGTGGTGATTCGTTGTGTCAATTTTGCGACAGCATTTGCCGCTCGAAGATCGGTCTGTTTAGACATCTTAGAGTACACAACAGAAATCCGTAAGTTGGAATAATATGTACTCGTTAACGAGTGAATGCTGAGGATGATGACACCCTTTATTATGACACTTTGTAGGGATTATACTTTACATAAAATTTAGAACATTATTAACTGTATAGAATGCACTCTTTCATTATAATTAGTGATTTGAACTTGTAATATATTATCAAGTGAAATGCATTGTTAAACAAATGTGGCAAGTCGTCAGACTTTGATTATTAATGTTCTCATTAACCTCTTACTCAGAACTAATGTAATATAGATAGTCTAGACATCACAGAATTATTAGGTCATTCAAAAGTCACAGGATGACACATAGATGGCGTTACTAGAATTATTTTTTCCATATAATTTTTATTTAGTATTAACCTTCAAACGATATAAATAAATAAATTTGACAGCAATCTGACTATTGATTCCTGAGTTATAGCATTTTGTGTAAAATAATTTTGATAAATAATTGCTTTTTGATGAAAAAAATACAGTGGCAACCAAACATTGGCTTGATAAACATTATCCGAACTATGCTCCATCGAGATAAATGCTAGAGAAGTGGATTGCTGAATTTAAACGTGATACTATCAGCACAAATGATGCAGAGCGCAGTGGACGACCAAATGGGGCTGTTATTCCAGATAACGTCAAAAAAATTCACAAATTGGTCATGAACGATCGCAAATTGAAGGTGCACGAGCTAGCTGACATTGTAAAGACATCAGATCAGGGGCGTAGTGATCAGTGTTCGGCGTGTTCTATATTAAATAGATACCTATACATTTTAGGATTTTTTTGCATTTATTTGACTTGATTTTCAATTTTCTTTAGTTAGTACGGTACTGCCTAATCAAGATTATTTCGAGAGGGTAGCACAAAAAACAGAAAAAAGGTATTTATATCTCTAGCTTAGCCTCTACCTCTACATTCCGCTCTGGGCCGCGCCGCGGCACTGGCGTTGTTCCGCTTTTCAGGGATTCCCCAACATGAGTCTGTACTCACGTTAGATTGTTTGTTTCGTTGTCAATTGTCCTTTGGAATATGAAAATAGTATTAAAATCATTATATTGTATACTCGTACGTGTTTCGTTTTGTGCTTAGTGATTTTAAAATGGATCCTCGATTGCGCGAAAAATAGACGTGTCTTCCATAGTATCGACTTTTGCAAATATTAAGGCGAGAAAATTTGTTTTTAATTCGATCAGTTATTATATTATGCCTAATAATTATATGTATAGGGTAGCTACTATTTAATAGTGCAAGACTATTTAACCGTGCAAGATAGAGAGTTGGTTAAATTAGACAAAAGTTGCGGTTTTTGATGCGTATTTAAAATCTCCAACAAGCCAAAGAAACCTGGCTAAGTGAAAGATGTCAAGAAATTGAAGAGTTGGAGCAAAGACACGACACCTTCAATTTACACAAAAAAGTAAAAGAAGCCGCTGGAATATGGAAACAAACACCTGTATCTTTCGTAGAGGATAAACATGGGAACCCTCTACTCAACATAGAAGAGCAAATAACCAGATGGAAAAAATACGTGAAAGAGATGTTTCAAGACCAGGGAAGAGAAGACATTGGTAAGCAGGAGGCAGCGACTGGACTTTATATCACAAAGGACGAAATTACCTGAGCAGCAAAGCAGCTAAAGAACAGAAAAGCTGTTGGAGAAGATAGTATACCAATTGAGATAATAAAATTACTACTAGACGAACACATCGAAGTAGTAGAAGATCTATTTAATAAAATATATGAAACAGGTATAATACCAGAAGAATGGCTGACATCGATATTTGTACCAATACCAAAAAAGAGAAACTCCAACAAATGTGAAGAACATAGGATTATAAGCCTGATGAATCATGTGCTCAAATTTTTCCTTCGAATAATACATAATAGAATATACAGTAAATTAGACGAATATACTGGTCAAAATCAATTTGGTTTTAAGAATGGCTTCGGAACAAGAGAAGCACTTTTTTCAATACGAGTATTAATTGAAAGATGTAGAGATGTCGATACTGATGTGTACTTGTGTTTTATTGATTTTCAAAAGGCTTTTGACCTGGTGAAACATGATAAACTAATGAACATCTTAAGGTCATGTAACATAGACGATAAGGATTTAAGGATTATTTCAAACCTCTATCAGGAACAAAAGGCCAAAATTAGAATAAAAAAGAAAACATCTGGAAAAATTAATATGGAGAAGGGAGTAAGACAGGGATGTATTCTGTCACCCATACTATTTAACGTTTACTCGGAGGAGATATTTAAAAAACTCTGGAAGACACCTCAGATGACATAATTATAAATGGACAATGTATCAACAACCTGCGATATGCTGATGACACGGTCATCCTGGCAGATAGTGCTGAAGCACTACAACGTCTAATGGAGAGGATAACGGCAGCCAGCGAAGAATTTGGAATGAAACTAAATACACAGAAAACAAAAACGATGATCATCAGCAAACACCAGAACAAAACGGTGAAGATCAAGGTTAATGGAAAAGATCTGGAAAAAGTAACAAGAATAACTTATCTTGGAAGCAATCTTGATGAAACTTGCACGTACAGTATTTTACAAAATGCAAAAAGTCCTATGTAGTCGCCAGCTGAATCTTTCATTGAGAGCTCGAATACTTAAGTGCTATGTTTTCTCTACTTTACTCTACGGCCTGGACAATGACAGAGGCAACACAAAAAAGAATCCAAGCATTTGCACTCTGGTGTTACCGAATAATGCTCAGAATATCCTACATGAGTCATACGACAAACGAGGAAGTCTTGCGGAGAATGAACAAAGAAAGAGAGCTCATGATCCTCATAAAGAAACGAAAAACACAATATTTTGGCCACATTATGAGAAATGAAAAATACGAACTGCTCCAACTTATAATTGAAGGCAAAATCAATAGCAAAAGGGGACCAGGAAGAAGACGCAACTCATGGCTTAAAAACCTACGACAATGGATAAATATGACCTCCATAGAACTGTTCAGGACAGCTACAAATAAGATCAGGTGGGCAAATGTAATAGCCAACGTCCTTAAGGATAAGGCACCATAAGTAGAAGAAGATTTAAAATCTCTTTACTGTGTAGGCAAATTCTTTTTAGCTTTTGAAATACAGGGAGATTTGTGAAAAATGCCAAATCCTATTTTCTTAAATATTTCGAAAACTGTTGATTTTCGAGAGAAAGTTTTAAATCAAAAGTTTAGTTCTAACTTCTATTATGTCTAACATGGCACTTTCAAAATCAACATGTCTTGACGTTTCGGTTTGCAGCTGCCACCATCAACTTTGTTTTTCAAATACAGACCTGCATTTTTGTTTGTCACTACCTTTAAAATAAACTATAACTCAAGTACGGTTTCTGACGTTTCGATTCGATAGTAGTTATCATCAATGATTTTTCCTTTACAGACCTGCATTATTTTTTGCTTAGCTAAAATACGAAATAATGCCCTTTAAAATACGTTATTTTCGCTCAGCAAAAAATAATGCAGGTCTGTATCATGGAAAAATCATTGATGATGACTACTACCGAATCGAAACGTCGAGATCAGACTTGAGTTATACCTCTCATCCATTTCTTATAATATTACACTGTGGGGTAGGTGCACGGAAGTAAACAGTTTTGATACTTCAAAAAAGAGCAATAAAGATAATATTCAGTATTCCATATAGAGGGACTTGTCGAGAGGCCTTCAAAAAAAACAACATGCTCACGGTCCCGTGCATCTATCTTTACAAGTTGCTTATTTCGGTTTTTAAAAGTAAAGATTGAGCACCAACTTGCGGAGAACTATGGCTATTCTACTCGAGGAAGGGAGCAGTTGTATCTGCCCCGCCCTAAACATGAATCCTATAAGAAGTCGCCCATCTACTCAGGATACTGTTATTTGAATCTCCTTCCCTCGGATATTAGGAGTTGCGAGACAGAGAGCATTTTCAGATGAAGAAGTCTACCTCATAATAATTGTATCGAATTGTTGTTTTTTTTTCTGTTAATATGGTGTTTGTTTTATTTGTATTTTTTTTAATTGTTAGTCTGTTTAAGATTTATCATTTCTACTTTTACAATTGTGTTATGTGTTTATATATAATATATTATCAAAATGTTTATGACGAGTCTATGTACAATACATTGTATATCTTAAGACTAATAAAGAAAGATAAAGATAAAATTGCATTGGGCTTCAAATTGCTTATCCACTCACCGTATTCTCCAGATTTAGCCCCCAGCGACTTTTTCCTGTTTTCAGATCTCAAGAGAATGCTTGCTGAAAAGAAATTTAAGTCCAATGATGAAGTGATCGCGGAAAACTAAAGACTTCTCATTTTTCAGTCAAATGACGATTGTGGCAACTTCCTCCGGAGAAATAGGCCTGATCACGGTTGGCTCCTCGTTTCTTCGGAATCTGAGCGCTGACCGTTCGATGCCGTCAATGTGATCCTCGTCTTGATCAGGATGGATCTTGTCTCTACACTCCAGTTCCAAGCACTCAACGAACGCCACAGCTTTTTCCTGTTCCATGTTGGAGCACCAATTGCTCTCTTCACTCTCCACAGAGTCCTGCGGGGACAATTCCTCCGTGAAAAGTCTCCATTGTAGTCCTCTGTGTT
This sequence comes from Apoderus coryli, assembly GCA_911728435.2. NCBI lineage: Eukaryota > Metazoa > Arthropoda > Insecta > Coleoptera > Attelabidae > Apoderus > Apoderus coryli. The sequence continues at coordinate 4,897,900 of OU452213.1, read as the reverse complement.
CTTTCAGATCGTCCCATACCTCTTGGCCGACGCAGTTGAAAAGTCTTCTGTGCTCAGATACCTGGAGTTCCCTGTTCCTTTTACTGAGTCAATGTTTCTACCTGCTCCTGTGCTATGTCATTGATGTTTTCAAGAACTCTTCTTCTGTGTCTTCTTTCAATGGTAAATTCTGTGATGGCTGTCTTGATGATGGCCTCGAGCGAATCGACCGCTTCTTCCATTTCCTGGATGCTGTTGATACTTGGCACGATCCCAAGCTTTGGGAGCAGGTGTCCAACAAACCGTCCCCATGGCACTGGATTTGTTGCCTGGTATGCGTGTCATCAATGAGATATTCAAAGTCACCGGGTTGTGGACTGAAGATCAAGTGTGTGTATACCTACTAAATGCTCAGTAGAATGGCTGCTGTGGGGCCGCCCACTCTTCTCCCATATTTTTCTAGGCTAGCGGCTTGGTGTATTGTTTGCCGAAATATTCTTGAGAGCTAAAAAAATATTTGGCTGAACCTTGTACCGTCTTAATTAATATATTTAACCCATTGGAGATTTTTTCCTGTGTACCTTATATACGGATTTCACTAGCATCAGAGAGTACGATGGCTTGTTATTAATTTTTCTTCTTTTTTTTTTCTTATTCTTCGTATTTTCATTAAACACACATATTATAGAAAGAAATGTATATATAATTAATATTTATTTATATAAAATGCAGGGACATTGCCCTCGAAGTGATGGCACTTTCTTTTAATCGCTTTTTTGTGTTTATAGTATTCATTTATTTTTAAAATTTTGCGGTACACTTCGGATTATTTATTTCGTGCTTTCTATTTGTTACTGTTTCGAATATTTTTCATCTTGGTTTTTTTGGAATTAAATGCTTGTTTAAATAATAAAATACAGTTTTTTCCTTACTATAAATTCTTCAGATATACTCAGAGCTCCCTCTAGGAGGAGACAATCGGGACATATGTCCGGAGCGTCAAATTTAAAGGGCAATTTATTGAAATTTATAGGTACTTGTCGATTTTACAGGCATTTTAATTTCGTATTTACTGGTTTTGCGAAAAGCATAAAAAAATAGCAATAATCGTCAGTTTAGTTGTTTGTAGCCATACAGGTTTCGAGACTAGACGAGTGTCATCATCACTGGCGAAGAATTATTAAACTGAAAAGCTTAAAGAAAATGTATGCATATATCATTTTGATAGATATTACCATAGTTTTTATTTTAGAAGAACTTTATGAGAGTCGTACCTGCAATGGGATTCCAAATGATTGAGCACAATTCAAGCTTAGACCTAACAAATGTATAATATTTTATGAAATAATCCATTCAAAGAGGAGCGATGAATAATATTTAAATCAAACGGCGTCTGCTCCACAAAACAAATATATTTCTATATCAAAAATCAAATAGGCATTATGACATCAAATAATGTTAATTTCTAATTTAGTTTAAATTTTTATTTTAATTTTGAATTCATATAAAACAGTTTTTGAACTTTAATTTACATAAAATCTTCACATAAGCTTTTTCACAAAATGAATATGTTACATTAGTCAAACTGAAATTGTTCATCTTGTACTTGATTGTCACTGATGATGAGAATTTAATTTTCTCGAAACATGTCTGACTGACATAGGCAATGTGCCTTGATTTTTGATATAGAAATATATTTGTTTTGTGGAGCAGACGCCGTTTGATTTATATATTAAATGCATAATACAATAATCCGAAAGTATATGAACATCGTTAAAATGTCTACTATTTCTTATCATGAACCCCAAAATACGACAACTATAGGACAAAATATCATCAATATGGGAAGCAAAATTGTACTCCTATTAAAAAGTACGTCCCGGACCTCGCTAACTCGACTGACATTTTCGTTTAATAGTAAACAATTGTACCGGGTTATTTGAATGATTTTTTAAATTATGTTTGGATAGAAAAAATATGCATAATTGCTGTATTTCTGCTAACAGAACTGTTACTATAATTTGAAAATTCACAGTGTTGCCATATTTGGCATTTCATTAATTTTCTCGGTTTTTTCAAATGCACACCCCTGTATATTATGTCAGATATAAATAAACCATTCAAAGACGAAGTCAACGATATATATCATATGGTGTCCTCGAGTCACTGTTTCTAACATATCAATTGTGAAATCGTTTCACTAACAAGTCAATTTTAGATTTTACCAACAATGTGTTTGGAAAAGAGTTGTCTCAATTCGAAAAAATTACAGTACCAAAGATACAACTCTACAGAAGATACTGTTAAGATATCGGTTTTATACAGAAATAATAAATTAAAAATATTGACAGGTTAGTCCTGGTTTCACCACTGATATTTTAGAAATAGTTACTCGAGGGCACTGCATGATATATTTCGTTGAATTTGTCAGTATAATTAAAAATTTAATAATAAAAAAACTAAACTCGAAATTAAAATAAGAAAATTCATAACAACTGTTCAAATTGCGCTCCATGCACATTCTACATCTTTCAACTAATGAATTTGTAGCTCTAATAAGGATATCATTATCATTATATCCCTAGCAGCTTCATGAACTCTCTCCAGTAGTTGGTTTTCATTTATAATTGGTACACTGTAAACCAACTGTTTGAAATCGAGGGGATTCAAATGCGGTGATCTTGGAGGCCACTCAATGGGACCTCCCAAACCAATCCAATTGTGTCCAAACAGTTGATTTAAAAACTGCTACTTGTCTATTACGATGCGCAGGGGCTCCGTCACCACATATTTTGAACAATATTCAGAGGTACATCCTCAATCAATTCGAGTAGGCGGTTTTGTAGAAAATGACTAGGTATATTGATTTGGGTTTAAATGCCCATTAATTACGAACAACGGCAATAATTGATTGTTAAACAAGCCACCCCAAACATTGATACTAAAACGTTCTTCAAATTTCATGGCCTAATATAGCACGAGGGTTGTTTAAAGACTATACATGTTCATTATGGTTTGTCATCTCTAGTAAAAGTTGCTTCATCTGACCAGAGCACTTTCACTAAAAATCTTTCATCTTCTTGATGCTTACCAAGAACCCAATTACAAAATAGTAGGCGCCTTTCATGGTCTCCAGGATGCAAATAATGGAAAATAATGCAGATTATTCTAGGTTATCGGTTTCCAAATGCATGTAAAATTTTGTCAAAATCGGTTAGCTAGTTTTTGAGAAATGAACAAAAAAGTTAATTTGACCACTAAATTTGGACATCCTGTATCTTGATAATGAAGCATTTACGGACATGGTTTCAATGGCAAAAAATGCTTAAATTACTTTCAGGAATATCCAGTTTTCGTTTATTGCAACCATAATGAATCACCCGGTATAGCTGTCATGGCCTACAAAAAATATAAGTAGAAATTTCGAAAAACGTCACTCTACATCCTAAATATTTGAAAATTATATAGAGTGTTATATATTTTTGGAATGCTTATGACAAACCAAATGTATTAACCAAATATATATAGGGTGATCCATTACAAAAAATGCAAGTATCGGTTATTACACAAAAATAGTTGAATGTAGGAAAAAACTGCCTTTCTCAAAATATTCTACTTAAAACAGTCGAATATACCCAATTTACAGCTTCTTGATAGATTACCAGATAACCGAGATACGAGGGGATCCCAAAATGCACAGTTTTCTAAAACGCCGTATCTCAAAAAGTAAAAGTGTTATCTTAAGTGTGTTTGATCAGACTCCAAATAACGGTATAAGGCATGCATGATTGTGCACTTATTTTTTAATCGATTTAAAAAATTATTTTTGGAGCATAGAAAGAACACTATAACAGAGATTTATTTATATAGGAATAAAAATAAAATTTCTTAAAAAAATTTTTTGAAGTCAAATAAATTGTTAAGAATTTTTTTTTATTCCTATATAAACCTCTGTTAAAGTGTTCTTTCTATGCTCCAAAAAGAATTTTTCAAATCGATTAAAAAATAAGTGCACAATCATGCACGCCTTACACCTTTATTTGGAGTCTGATCAAACAGCCTTAATTATATTGTATAAAGTTGATTGAAGTCTAAGATTGATGTGTTTTTGTTTTGTTTTCATTTTGTGTTTCTTATTATTGCTATTACCTATTAATAATTGATTTGTTGGATTGTATTTGTGATTAATAATTGATACTTAGGTAAAGTTAAGAAGTATAAACTTCAACTTCGCCATTTGTAAAATGTTTATTTTTACAAGAAAGCCTTTTTTTATTATTATTATTATTATTATTATTATTAATTCTTGTTGTGGCATCTTAAGTTTGCTAAAAAAGTAGCACAATGCCCTTCGGAGTGGCAAAAGTGCTTCGACAATTGGTTCAAACGCATGCAAATGTGTATAGATCTTCATGTGGGGAATATTTTGAAAAACAATAAAGTGATTTTTGATGATGATTTTTGTTCTCTAATCCCGAAATATAAAAGGAAACCCTCGTATAAGATAAGAACCCAACTCACAGTTAATTTGACCAAAAATTAACAACTAGCATACAATAATTTTTAGAAGCATTTAAGATTTTTTTTAAATAATAAATTAGAAAAGAAAAATCTTGTGCAAAAATGCTAGTATATCTTTAGGAAAATCTTTTTTATATAATATAAAATTAAGCACTCTAAAAAACCAATGAAATCCCTACACGGTAATTTGATAAATGCCTTGAAGAATGGCTTCATTTATGTATTGAAATATATAATAAAATAATAGATTTCGTATTAGTATTGGGCACAAGGTTACAATATTTATAACAATTTAATATCATAAAATTAATCAAATTGTTACTTATGTGTTTATGGTTGTAGTTAAATGGAGTGTTAATTATTATCAGCTACTACTATTGAATTAATACACTGTGATCAGGGGATTTCTTATTTTTTAGCTCACCACACCATAATATGTAATATATACAGTGTGTCCCAGGATATATGTAACAAGAATTACCCAACTAGCAATTCGGCATTCTTAAACTTTTATATTTTAATTTATAATTATTTTATTGCCGCTTAGTTAAAACTGTTTTGTTCTTTAAAGGTTCGTTTCGTGATTATAGTTATAAAATATGATAACGTAACAATTTTATAAACGTTAATAAAATACTTTTTATATGACGTATTTGTTCCGAATGATAATTGGTTTTAAAAGCATTTTGTAAAAGAACTAGTCTGGATTAACTTGTTGCTTTAAAAGCAATTATAAAATTGTCCTGTTAAAGTACATTTCGGAATAATAAAATAGTTTTTTTATTGTCGTTATTAGGAGCGATTTCTTTTTTGAACAGCAAATTTGTACATGTATAGAATCTCAACTTTTGCTTTTTAAGCTTATTAAAGGCCTAATTGTGCCGTACTTGTTGGATCAGATTTTTTTCCATGTACCCAAATTTAACTAATGCTTAGTGAAGCAAGTAGTCAAAAGAAAATAAGAAGAAGTAGTTAGAGGTTACTTTGTGGAAATTCCAAACCACACAACAAACAAACAAAAAATTGTAAATTGTACAGGATGCAGCAATAAGAAAAACTGCTGAAGATGTCAACTTTCGAAAAAAAATAATCGTAATGTAACATTTTTTTTTTTGAGACGATACCTCGTATACAACCAAAGCATCGACTTTTTACAAATGCTATAGAAATCGAAACTGGTGGTCCATGTCCTATAAAAAGTATACTGACCTCTCCTCATTACTATCAACTCTTCCAAATTGAATCGATAATTTAAGTGAAATATAACGACCACGACATTAATAAAAATTTAAATTTTATTGTATATATTCAAAACGTGTTTCGACATTTAAAGGCGTATAGAGATTGGGTTGTTGTTTTAAGATTTTATTGCATTTTAAAGGTTAGTTGTCATAGCTATGATGCCCATTATAAAGTCATTTATGATATCGAAGCGTGAACACTGATAAAGGAAATATTTGCTATAAATGAAAATTTAGCAGAAAATTTGCCAAAACCAAATTAACTTAACCATTAAATTAAAATGTAGCCATAAAATTTTTTTCTCAAGCTCATGGATAAAACTTTAAGGAAATGAAATAGATTAGCCACAATATTCCTTGTGGTATGGCGTGAATAACCCTGTATGTCAAAAACTGCTGAACTTAGGCATATGATATTGAATACATGAAACCTTTCAACTATCATACGTAGAACCAAAAATGTAATAATATATAGGTTATTCTATTTAAAATTTATGGATACTGTTGACAAATTAGCAGATATGGAGGTAACAATCAATGCCGATCTGTTAAGTATAATGATGTTATATTCCTATAAGAATTGTATGGATCACAGAATCAAATGCTCTGCTAAGATCACAGAATATTGATGTAAGAGTCTCACCCCTCTCCATTGCACCAAGCTTAGGATTGCTTGTTTTGGAGAACTTCGCCTTCGATAACCATACTGTGGTTCTGAGATAAGTTGGTATTTCTCTAAAAATTCGTATAACCTGTTATTGAAAGCGATTTCTATTGGCTTACAGAGGATTGGTATTATAGAAATATGTCGATAATTTCTCACCTCTCCAGGATTATCTGTTTTATATAAGGGAGACACTTTAGTAAGTTTTAGTTTTTGTGGAAATTTTCCATCACTAAAACATTTAATTAAAATTATTTTTAAAGGTACACAAATTCCTTAATTAATTTTTTTGATGAGACTATTGCTCAAGCCGAATACATCCTTCGCGACGCTCCGAGACATACTCTCTATGATCTTAACAACCTCCAGCTCATCAATAGGTGACAAATATAGGTTGTTACTGGCAGACCAAGAAATCGCGCGCTCATTGCCACAGGATCTGAATTTACCACATTTATATTTCCATCAAATCCAATATTTACAAAATATTCTTTGAAATCAGATGGCTTTATTTGAAATGGTTTTTTGGTGTTACTATTTTGAACCAATGGGTCTTTAATAATCTTCCCGATTGTTTTCGATTTGACATCAGAGTTAGAAATTAATCGTTCGTAATATTCTTTTCTTGATTGTTTAATTTTTGTTTTATAAATATTCCTAATTTTTTTTATTTCACTATCAAATGACAAATTTGGATTTTGCTTATCAAAATCAATAAAAAATCTTAGTTTTTCATGAAGCTGTCTTAATTCGTTATTAAACCAAATTTTTCTTGTGCTTTTATAGTGTATTGTTTTAGTTTTAAAAGGCAAAAATTCATTGATTGCCTGTAACAGTACGACATGAAACTTATTATTACCTTACACACATTCACAATACCTCTATGATCGGTCAAGTCATAGCAATCAAATAACGATACATTACCTAAAGACTTGGCATTAGTTATCAAGACAAGTGCTGCTCGTTTTACCAATTCTTGTACATGCTATGTATTTAAACTTTCAAATGTTTAATAAAATCTTTTATAATTTAAATTGACGATTTTTTTGTTGCTTGTTGATTTTTTCTTTATATGGTGAAAAACTCTCTATAGTGCAATTTCGGTCGACATTTTGCTGTTTCACTATTATAGAAGTTCGACTGTATTTTAAAAATGTTTTCCTTCAAAGAAGCCTAAACTAAAGTACATGTTGCAATGCGCTGAATATTTAAACTTTACTATTTTACACTTGTTAATTTTCAGAAACTCTACCCTAACTTAACCCTGTTTTCGTCGAAGATTCGAGCTATAACGCTTTAATATTCATTAATATCGTTCGCAAGAAAAACTTAAATTTAAATTTTAGACGATAAATTATTATTATTAAAAAGTTAATATATATGTCCCTTTACCACCCTTTTGTCCTCCCTTAGACGACCATGATGAATGAAACCCGAATTGAAAGAAATGTTTTCTTTTACGTTTAATTCCTAATTTTCATGCACGAAATGCTATTAGCACTTTGTCAAATTTTACCCTCCCGAAAAATCTATGCCCGTGACGCCCCTGATAACAGAAGTATACAAATATTGTTATAGGTACTTTGCACTCGTACAAATGTCTTGTCTTGATTCGATACATTGAACTTTTAGTAGATGAGGCGCAAGCAAGTATAGTGGTCGTCCTTAGATTTTCATAAAAATGGATTCAGTGCACCCGACTGGCCGGCCGGCAGAACACAATTGACTCGATCGGTAAATGACCCTTTTACAACTGCTGATGGAATAAAATATTAATGTGAACATCTATTATCATCATCATATACGTGCCTACCTACACAGGTGGATGTTCGCATTAAAGTCGATGTCAATGTGCGATTGGTATTGGTACAACCTCGTCTTTGAAGAAGATTCTTTCTGGATACATAATCAGGTATTCAATTACATATTTAGTTTTAAATCATACGAGGTTTGCCTTTTATATTTCCAGAAATATAATCCCGATTAGAGAACAAAAACAAATATTAATCATCGAAAATCACTTTATTTTTTTTTCAAAATACTCGCCATGAAGATCTATACACTTTTGCATGCGTTTGAACCAATAGTCGAAGTACTTTTGCCACTCTGATTGAGGCATCAGCAAAACATGCATTCTGAATGCAACAACCGCTTCTTCAGGTGTCGAAAAACGTTGACCTCTCAGTTTGCTTTTTACGTACGGGAATCAAAAGAAGTCATTCGGTGCCAAGTCAGGACTACACGGCGGATGACTCAACATATCGATGTTTTGGGCGCTCAAAAATGCAGTTGTTTGAGCTCGCATTGTCTTGGTGAAGAGTGATCCGTCTTCGGCGGTTGGTTTTCCTGATTTCTTGGAAGACAACTGGCAAACAAATGGTTGTGTACCACTCAGAATTGACTGTTCTGCGTTGGTCTAGTGGTAGGGTTAGGACATGTCCAGTGTTTCCGAAAAAACAGGCGACCATTTGCTTGGAAGTGCTTCGTGCGCGAACAACTTTTGTTGGATTTGGCTCATCTTGAAACTCCCATACAGTCGACTGCTGTTTACTTTCCGGCTCATACGCGTAAATCCACGATTCATCACCTGTCACGATGTCATAGAAGTGTTTCGAAGCACCGCGATCGTATTTTTTGAGCATTTCTTTCGACCAATCGACACGAGCCTTTTTTGAGCGATTGACAATTTGTGTGGGATCCAACGCAAACAAATTTTTTTGACAGTCAAATGTTTATGCAATATTGACTGTATGCTGGTCCCACTAATGCCTAGGGTTGTTTCAATCTCTTGATAGGTCAAATGACGATCTTGCAATATCAGTTCGCGCACAGCATCAATGGTCTTCGGAACAACAACTGATTTTGGACGACCTTCACGAAATTCGTCTTGGAGTGAACACCTACCACGATTGTCAAAAATGTCCAACTTTACGGTAGAGCTGTCAGTTGGCAGATTGCAACACCAGGGTTGCCAAATCCCAAAATATAAAAGGCAACCCTCGTATCGTTATACAGATTGTGTCGTAGCTAATCTGATAAATGTAATCCACCCTCCTACTCTCGGAGGAATCTTTGCCGGAAGGAGGAAGAAACATCAAAATCTTCTACGAAAATTGACAGAAACCCATCTAAAAATTGATGGGAATTCACCAAAACCGGCAACTAAATACGAGTAGGGCGAAGTCCAATATCGACTAACGATGAAAGTTCAAGTGGAATTAAGTCAGAACCAGCTCAAAAAGTTGCTGCTCCTCCTTTTGACAAGACACATCAACACCAGCATCAAAATATTCTCCTAAATTTGGGAGAACTCCAAAAAAAGCCTCAACCCCATCAAAAAAAGATAATTGTAAAGGACGAAACACCAATTCTTCATCAATTCATTGAAAATGAATCAGAACCGGCTAAAACAGTTGCTGCTTTTCATCAAAATCTTCTATTAAAATTGACAGAACCCCATCTAAAAGATAGAATTCCAAAGGAGAACTGGAGTGGTATTCTAAAGATATTCGAGAAACACCAAATTCTTTGCTTAAAATTAATGGAAATTCACCAAAACCGGCAACTAAATACGAGTAGTACGAAGATTAACGATGAAAGTTCAAGTGGAATTAAGTCAGAACCAGCTCAAAAAGTTGCTGCTCCTCCTTTTGACCAAACACATCAATACCATCTTCAAAATGTTCTCTTAAATTTGAGAGAACCCCAAAAAACCCTCAACCCCATCAAAAAAAGATAATTGTTAAGGACGAAACACCAATTCTTCATCAATTCATTGAAAATCAATCAGAACCAGCTAAATTCACCAAAACCTGCAACTAAACACGAGTAGTACGAGGTTCAATATCGATTTACGATGAAAGTCCACGTGGAAAAAAAGCTCCTCCATTTGACAAAAAAAAAATCAACACCAACATCAATTCATTGAAAATGAATCATAATAAGCTAAAACAGTTGCTTCTTTTCCATTTAATGAAGAAACTTCAACACCAAAGGAGTCTATGGCAGCATCAAATGTTTCTTTCAGATGAAATGGAGAAACAGCAAAATCTTCTATTAAAACTGGCAAAAATCCACCAAAAAAATTATCAACTTTACAGGTCATTCAACAAGTTCGTAGGATAAGTAAGAAAAAAGAAAAATTTTGACAAAAACCGATTTTATTATTCAACATAGTTGCCTTCGAGGGCCATACGACGAGCATAGCGATTTTACAACTTTTCGATGCCACTTTTATAGTAGGATTTCTCTTTCTCGTCAAAATAGGCCACAGTTTCAGCGATTACTTCATCAATGGACTTAACTTTCTTTCCAGCAAGCTTTCTCTTGAGATGTGAAAACAGGAAAAAGTCGCTGGGGTCTAAATCTGGAGAATACAGTGGGTGGGTAAGCAATTCGAAACCCAATTCATCCAATTTTGCCATAGTTTTCATCGATTTGTGACACGCGTCTTGGTGAAACAACACTTTTTTCTTTTGCAATTGAGGCCGTTTCTTTGCGATTTCAGTCACAATCGGTCCAAAAGTGCCCAGTAACGCTGTTGATAGTGGTTACTTTTTGGAGGTTCTCGATGAATATTATTCCAATCGCATCCCAAAATACAGACGCCATCATTTTACCGGCCGACTGTTGCGTCTTTCCTCGCTTTGGATTCTGTTCGTCGATTGCTGTCCACTCAGCTGACTGTCTTTTGATTTCGGGTGTGTAATAGTGAAGCCATGTTTCATCCATGGTCACATATCGACGATAGAATTCCCTTCTATTGCGGTTTAACAGCGCCAAAGACTCTTCGGAGACTTCAATTCGTTGTTGTTTTGGGTCGACTGTGAGCTGACGCGGCACCCACTTTGGTGGGTGAGCTTTCGCATACACAAATGGTCAGGTAAAATGGTAAATACACAACCATCTGATATCTTTACAATGTCAGCTAGCTCGTGCACCTTCAATTTGCGATCATTCATAAACAATTTGTGAATTTTTTTGACGTTTTCTGGAATATCAGCCTCATTTGGGTGTCCACTGCGCTCTGCATCATTTGTGCTGGTACGATCACGTTTAAATTCAGCAATCCACTTCTCTACCATTTGTATCGATGAAGGAGAGTGCGGATAATGTTTATCAAGCCATTGTTTCGTTTCCACTGTATTTTTTTTCTTCATCAAAAAGCAATGCTTTATCAAAACTCGAAATTCACTTTGTTCCATTTTTTTTTTTTTTCAATAACAAAAGTTGCTTCACACAAAATGCTATAACTGACGAATCAAATTGCAGTCAAATTTATACACGTATCGCTTGAAGGTTAGTACTAAATAAAAATCATATGGAAAAAAAAATCTAGTAGTAAATCTTAGATGCCGTAAGTGTCATCCTATTTTTGAATGAACTAATAAAAGGTGCAATTCTAAGCCAGAACTGGAGTTGTCTCTCGGTAACACAGTTACTGTTCTTCCATTTATTGAGAAAACAAAACGAGATTCTAAAGCGGAGAACCAACTATCTTCTTCAAAGGAATTGCAGAAACTTCAAGCTCTTCTATTAAAATTATCAGAAATTCACCAAAAATAGCATCAACTCCATATCATCATTTAAAAACGCTTCTTCAGTGCGTCTTCCACTATCGATTAATGATGCAACTTTGAGGCAATTTATTGCCATTGAATCAGAGGTCAAACTACAACCAGATAAATTAACTGAGAAACAACAAGAAACACTGGAGAAGCGCCGTGAAGACATCCCAGCACTCTATCAAGGTTTATTGCAAAGTGTTAGTCAAGATTTCTTTAATGAGCTATCCAAAACCAAGTCACAACCGTATGAATCGTTTGCTCAAATGTTTGATGCGAAATCGAAGGAAAACGTCGATATCACACCGGTTATCATTCTGAGTTTTTTTTCGGAATTTTGCTGTACACCTCAGTATTATAAAATATCTCGAGTTTTTTTGCAGAATTCTGCAAAAAAGTCAAAGTTCTAATAAAAATATATTTGTGTGGCTCTTCTACACCCTCGTACCTATTAGTAGTACCTATATCAAAATTTTAGCCGCCTCAAAAACGACGTGACCCATGTACCTATTTCATAAAATTTTCCATGAGTTTGAAGCTGACATAAATTAAAATATATAGTAATAACATTAAACCATAGTCAGAAGGGTATAACACAAACACTTATTGTCGAAATTCAAAAATATTTAAATGTCAAAATACTAATACTAATGAATTTTAAACCTCAAAGAAATAGACTGAAATAAATTATTGTAATCAACTATTTATGAACTATTGTTCAGGCAACTGCTGAAGGGAACTGAACATACGATATTACGATTGAACATACCATGGCACTGTCTTCATAAATTAATTAACCATTCAATTCATTCAAGGGCAATCATAATAAGAATTCAGGAAGAAGGCCAACTAACTTTACCTACCTTTGTTAATGAAGAATTTTTAACTGTATATAATATCATAATAGGGTTTGTTATATTATTTATTGAATATGGACTTATTACTATCTTAATCAACGGTTTAAGCCAAATATTTAAAGGGGGTTTGATGAATTAGTGATTGTTTTCTTCTATTTTTAGCTCTCCATATCATATTATATGTAATATACAGGGTGGTCCAACGAAAAGTTTGCACCTAGCTTTTCTCTTTTTTTTGTAGTCGAATGCGAAAATGCTCGGACACGTCGATTTTGCTTTTGAGGGGGACACATTTTAAACATATTTTTCGATCTGCGCCTTTAACCCCCTAGCGGGGGTGAGTAACAACCCTAAAATTTTAAATGGAAAGAGGGGTCTAATGACATATCATTTGAAAGGACACAAAATTGTCTTTCTAATGATACCCTATTTGTCGAATTTTACTAAAACAGTTAATACGAAAACGACTTTAAAGACATTAAGCCGATAATTTTGGTATTAATGAGAAATACAAATAAGTTTTAATTATTGCGAGTGAAAACACCTGCAATCGTTAGTACATTCCAATGTTTGTTAGTTTTAACATTGCTTTGTAAAAAAAGTAAACAAGCTGTTAAATTGATTTATTAAAACGTTACATTAACAAATGTTGAAAATGTGACCCATTTGATTCCATACAATAATACAGATTTTGTTCAAATCTATTTCTAACATTTTGTAGCATATCAGGTGTTATGTTTCTGCACTCTTCTGTAATGCGTTGGCGAAGATCTTCTATGGACTCGGGCTTCGTGGCAAAACATTTATTTTTTAAGTGCCCCCAAAGAAAAAAGTCTAAAGGCGATAAATCCGGTGACCTGGCAGGCCATTCAATTGGGCCCCTCCTTCCAATCCACCGTCCAGGGAACCGGTCATCTAAGAACTGTCTTACAGGAGCCACATAGTGCGGAGGTGCTCCATCTTGCTGGAAATAAAGCCGATCAGCAGTATGATTTTGGTCATCTTCTATTATTTGTGTTATTAAAGGATCAATTGTGTCTTCAAGCATGTTTAGGTACACTTCACCAGTTAAATTTCCAGGAATAAAAAGTGGTCCTATAATATGATTTCCTAATATGCCACACCAGACGTTTATTTTTTGAGGATACTGGGTATGAACCTCACGGAATAAATGTGGGTTACTGTCATCCCAGTAACGGCAATTGTGCCTATTTACAGCTCCATTCAAATAAAATGTGCATTCGTCGGAAAAACAAATGTTAAATAATAATTGCGGATCTTCAATTAAACGCTGGCTCATTGCTTCACAAAATTGCAGCCTTCTATCAGGATCATCCTCATTTAGTTCCTGTACTAATTTGATTTTGTACGGATGAAATTTGTACGCTTTTAAAATTCGTATTATGGACGAACGGGAGACACCTGAGGCTTCAGCTAGTTGACGGGTACTTTGACTATGATCCATTTCAACATGCCCTAAAACAGCGACTTCCACAGCTTCATTTCTGATCGGTTTCTGCGGCTGGTGTTTTACATTACAGACAGATCCGGTATCTACAAACTTTTTAACTAACTTGCCAACGTACACATCATTCACATTTTTATCGGGATGTCTCTCATTAAATAAGCGAGCCGTAAGTCTAGCACTACTATTATTTTGAAAATAAAGTTTAACAATTTCAACTCGTTCTAGAATGGAATAAATCATTTTGTACGGTAAAAGTAAAATAACTTGAGAAGCAACCAAACTGAATCAATGAAAAGACTAAAATAAACGGTGTAAATTCTTTTCCTACACGTATCTGCAGTTTTTATTTCAACAAAAAACGCAAACGATTAGTGAGGAATTTAGTTCTGATAAATAAGATAGTGTTTTTGAAATCCCGTTTTTCTTCAAAGTAAATAATTTAGAAATGATTGTAGTTGTTTTCAGTCGTAATAATTAAAACTTATTTGTATTTCTCATTAATACCAAAATTATCGGCTTAATGTCTTTAAAGTCGTTTTCGTATTAACTGTTTTAGTAAAATTCGACAAATAGGGTATCATTAGAAAGACAATTTTGTGTCCTTTCAAATGATATGTCATTAGACCCCTCTTTCCATTTAAAATTTTAGGGTTGTTACTCACCCCCGCTAGGGGGTTAAAGGCGCAGATCGAAAAATATGTTTAAAATGTGTCCCCCTCAAAAGCAAAATCGACGTGTCCGAGCATTTTCGCATTCGACTACAAAAAAAAGAGAAAAGCTAGGTGCAAACTTTTCGTTGGACCACCCTGTATGTACCGGGTATTCCATTAAGGGTGGACAGGTAGCATATCTCAGGAAATAATAGTCGTAGGACAATGGGGAAAAAATTCTTTTAGGAAAATTGACCAGGGGAAATCGCTTGAAATAGTTTTTTAGTTCCTAACTTTACCGCGAGGGGGCGTAATAGATACAGTAATGCGAAAAATGCATTTTTATTGAAAATTTCGCAATATAAGTTAGAAAAACAATAGTACCACAGTAATGCTACTGAGATTCGGCCTCTTTTTGGTGTATCACTTTTTATTGTGCGGCTTAAAATAAAGGCAACAGGGAAGGACGACACTTTACCTATGATAATGTCTATAACTTTGATTTGGCCTAACCGAATTTATCAATCTAATTTTTGTTTAAGAACTGAAGCCTTGGTGATGAAGAAAAAAACTATTTCGAATCATAATCGTTTTTTGGGTTCCGCTAGATGGCGATATTTGCATCGCCTAAGGTTTTTTTGATTTTTCTTTAAAAACTTTAATGGAATGGTACAAATATTTTATAAAAAAATTAAGAGTAATTTGAATTTGCAACAAAAAAGTCGAAAACCGCACATCAAAATCTTTATTCGTTTCAGAGTTATGGCTAAAAGAATGTTGTTCACCAAAATTCGTTGAAAAATCATGTATCTTTAATTTTCCGTGATCAAGAATGCCATGGGAAACAAAGAAATAACAAGCGATAACCAATGAAAATAACAAAAATTAACAATAACACTAATAATAACAAAACAACAACATTATAACTACCAATAGAACTTTCATAAATGTTCAAAATGACCCCAAAGTGTAAAATGGGGTAAAAAGATTAGAAAACACGTATTTTTTAAATATAGGAGAAATATTGACTAGTTATTTATAGCTTTGATATAATATAACCTATAAAATGTGGCAAATCGTTGATATACAGGTCTGTACAAAATCATGGAACATATTTGTGGGGTCAAAATAAGCCGAATAAACGTAACTTACCTGCTTAGTCCAAAATTGCTGCGTTTCGGAAATACACGGTGAAAAATTGAAAAATAAAAACTGAAAATATTTAATATTATGAACATTTTTCAACCAATTATCTTAAAAATTGTTACACATTGGTTTTTTGGAGTGCAAAATCCGAATATCGACACCATTTCACTGTCCTCGTTAGAAGGCGCTCCACACTGCAATTGTGATCCAATAAAATAACCGTATCCTTTTCCTCAGTGTCATTTTTTACTTTTTTTGTTGGCGAAATATTGCACCGGACATTTCCAAGCAATAAAGGTACTCTTATTCAAATTCGCTATAGAGTAAGTCGATTTCGAGATATTTCGGTTTTTAGTGTCTGGTGTCGCACTGGAATATTTTAAATTATTTTGAACAATAATCAGTTGTTATTGCATTAAGGATGAAATATGGTTGATTATTAGTATCAATTTTTTGTTGTTTCTTCATTCATTCTTTTACAAAATCAAATGCCACCAAAGTAGGTAACTCATTATCAACATGAGTTTAGGATTCACGTATCGTATAGGAATATTTGACAATTTTATTATCGGTCCTGTTGTTTTACCGCCAAGTCTAAATGGTGTTGATTATTTGGAACATTTACAAAATACGTTGCCATCAGGTTTGTTAGAAGATTTGCCAATACAACTCCGGCAGGACATGTGATTTATGCATGACGATGCTCCACCACATTTTACTTTAAATGTTCGAAATTATTTACATGAACAGTAATAGATGGATTGGTAGAGGCAATGACGCTCCTGTAAACTGGCTGCCACGGTCACCGAATATGACTCCGTTGAATTAGTTTTTATGACCATCTTTAAAAACGATGGTATACTCTGGTTTTTAATACCTGATAATAAAAAATTGATACATGAAGTATGACAAATTCATCAATTGCCGATGGAAACTGTTAATTTTTTGGACTGTTTGTAGGTATGGCTGAATCCATCTGTTTGTAAGAAATCTCAGTCCCAAGGACTCGATTTTGTTGAATATAAATGACGTGTCGATAGTATCGAAGGCTGTGCACAAGTCAAAGATTAGTGCGACAGCATAGTGACCTCGATCGGTCAAGTCATGGACGTGCTGCACCAATTTCTGCGCTACAGATGGTCTATCCTAATTCTTTTCTGTTTTTTCTCAGTAATTCTCTTATACAGGTTCCTCATAATAGACTACGTATTTAAATATTTGAATTAAAAAATTTTTAGTTTAATTACCTCCACCAACTTCAACATATTTTTCAATATTAGATAAAAAGTGGTTCATTACACTGCGTAGCAAACCTTCGTCTATTCCTTCAACTTCTTCGCGAATTTTGACTTTCAGATCCTCGTTTGTACCTGGACGAGTCACAAACACTTTGGCTTTCAAATATCCTCACAGGAAAAAATCGGGTGCCGTTAAGTCGCGGGACCTCGAAGGCCAAAGCAAATCTCTCTCCGAGTCGAGAAATGAGTCGGCCAATAAACATTTCTCGCAGGACCATCATTGAGTTTCTGGCGGTATAAGCTGTTGCCCGATCGGAATAGTAAGGCATTGTTTAGTAATCCTCTTCTATTTAATTCTGGAATGATAAATGTCTCTAGCATATTAACGTTGCGCTCGGATGTTACTGTTACAGCGCGGTCATCCTCAAAAAATAAGGGCCTATAATACCAAAAGATCCTACTCCACACCACACAACAAGTTTTGGATTATGGAGGTTCTGTGTAAAGATTTGACCAGTATCTAAAATTTGTTTATTGACCATGCCGTTCAAATAAAAATTTGTTTCGTCGGTCATTAGGAGACTGTGAATTGCTCTTTGATATAAATCCAAAAATTCTTGACAAAATGCTAACCTTGCTTCTTTATCTTGATTCCTAACGTGCTATGTCATTTGGTATTTATAGGGATGAAATTATAAATCCTTTTGAAGAATTCGATCTAAGCTTCCCTTCGATATTCCTAGGATAAGGGTTTGTCGATTAGCAGACCTTCTCTTAAACGCAATTCTAACTCGTTCACTATTTTCTGGTGTACGAACCCTTCTTCGACGTCCAGGCTTCTTCCAATTTTGTACAGAGCCATTTTCACGCCAATGACGAACCCATAACTTAACATAGTTTTACGATTTGGCGCGTGACCCCTAAGTTTATTAAACTGACGCCGGAATGCACGCCGAACTTCTTCTGTCGAATTGCTTCTTATGTAACTTTCTACACAAAACACACGTTGTTGGACTGAGTAATCCATGAGAGTTCAAACGGATGTTGAAATAATGTCTCAAAGCAAAAAAAAAAAACAAACTTCTCGTAGAGAAATCGTTCCAGGAAATTATTAATTTAAAATTTATTTGTGGCAGGCGCCTACTTGATTAACAATTTACTGAAATCCCAAAGACTACAGAAGATAATCCCACAGAGAACAACCTATTTAGTTATCTCGTAGGGAATTAAAAATAATATAAAATGGGTAGTCTATTATGGGGAACCCGGTATTATCCCGACCAGATAAACCTCTATTTGTTGAGAGCCTCATTAAGTCTTGACGAGATAAACCTTCTCTGGTCTTTTGAATACCATTGTACTATTACTTTAAACAGATATCCCGCTGATGAAGAGCGAGAGTGTTAACCTAAAGAAGTTCCCGCTAAAAAAGGAAAAGAATAACAAGCGATGAAAAAATAGCAAAAAATATGCGTGTACGCGATCCCGGTCTTTGACCAGACGAGGTATTTTTCCGCACACTTGAGTTCGTAGACATCGTTTCTATAAATAGAATCTTTCTTCTTCATATTCGTCCTTTTTTTCTCTTCTTCCTTCTATAACGATCGGAATCTCCTACATGTCCGGTTCTCAAGTTGCAATAGTAGCCTTTTGGAAAATATTTTAAAATGAATAATTAAGTACAGGGTGCGTGGGGCTAGACAAATTATTTTCAAGCTGGCTAACCCTCTATTGGCAATTAACAATTTGCGTTACATAATTAAGTTGGATTACGGTATGTTGGTTTGTATTGGTTTTCAATTCAATTTGGTCAGTCACCGGTGCTTGAGTTGGATGTTGGCGTCATAATTTTCCTGAATTCTTACAACACTGCGACATGAAATTGGATGCTGACGACTCTCAGATTGTGCATGTCTTCGAGAAAGAGGAGCTGTCCATTGCAGAAGCGCGGATAAACCGTGATCTGGGGGCCCTGCCGGATTTTTCAAAGCGTCATGACCTTGTTGTTAATTCTTCGAAATCAACGGCTCCCTGTTGATTCTGACTTGCGCTTGTCACTGGTCATTCAAGTCTTCGATCGTGCCAAGAGCTTGGGACTAATTATTGACAGTGGGCTTAGATTTACTCAGCATATAACATCAAAGCTTCAAATTGGCTATGCCAATGTTAAGAGTATCTATGCCACTAGGAAATTACGTTCATTTAGCCTGAACAGGTTATTGTGTGAATCACTGGTGCTGTCGCATATGAACTTCTGTGATTACGTGTACGGTCCATGTCTCTTGCGGGTTGATTCAGGGCGTGTCCAACGACTTCAGAACTCATGCTTACGATTGTTTTTGGAATACCGAAGTTTGACAGAGTATCTCATACCTTATCAACCATAAAGTTTTTGAATTTGTGCTCCATGATATTATTATGAGCCATGTTAGGCGTCAGATTTCATCGGTACAACATGGCTTTTTTCCCGGTCGTTCTACGTCAACTAATTTATTGGTTTTAACACAGTTTTTAACTGAGCGACTTTATAACGGGGGTCAGGTAGATGTAATCTACACTGATTTTTCTAAAGCCTTTGATAGACTTGATCATGGTATTCTACTGCGTAAACTGTGTCGTTATGGACTATCTTATAATTTACTGCTGCTTTTGAAGTCGTATCTGAAGGATAGATTTCAGTATGTGGAATGTCGAGGATTTCGTTCCGCAAATTTTAAAGTGTCATTTGGTGTTCCCCAGGGCTCTGTCCTTGGACCATTGTTGTTCATGTGTTTTATCGATGATATTTCTGGTGGCTTGACAAATAGTTCGTTATTATATGCTGACGACTTCAAAGTATATTCTGTCATTAATAGTACTGAAGATTGTTCTCATCTTCAGGACGATTTAAATGTTGTATATGAGTGGTGTGTCCGTAATAATCTTTATCTGAATATTGATAAATGTTTTAGTGTTTCCGGTTTCCTATACACAGAAAATAAACACTGTCAAATTTTCATATTGTATAAATAATAGTCCATTAACAACTTGTGATGAGTTTAAAGATTTAGGTGTTTGGTTTGATGGTAAACTGAGCTTTACTAATCATTACAATAATATAGTTTCAGCATCCTATAGATCTCTGGGTTTTATTGTGCGCAATTCGAAAGAGTTTGTGACACCTCAAACTCTCATTGTTCTTTTCAACGCATTTGTCAGATCTAAACTGGAATATGCATCTGTAGTATGGAATCCTATGTATGCCATGCATATGAATAATATTGAACGCATCCAGCGTCGTTATGCCAAGTTGCTGTGGTTTCAGGTTGATGAGGTTTATCCATCCATTGGGTTTCCTCATGAGAATCTGTTAAACCGTTTTAATCTATAGTATCATTAAATACTCGGAGAGAATATTCCGCTCTAGTATTGCTCTTTAAGATTATTAATGGACTTCTTGACTGTCCAGAGTTTTTAAGCCAGATTCCTTGTTGTGTCCCAAATCTACGTACACGTAATAACGGAATCGTATTTTACTTTCCGGCCCCGCGTACTAATTTGTTGTTGCGTTCCCTTTTATATTTTATGTGCCATACTTGTAACTCTGTGTCCGAGCAAATTGATATTTTTAATTCAACTTTGTCTTGTATAAAAAATATATTTCTTAGAATATAAATTTAGTGTTAGATATTAAGAATTTACTGTAATTTTTCCTGCCCTTTAATTGGATTATTTATCTGTCTGGGCAGTGTATCTTAAATAAATAAAGTGCCTTAATATGATTAACATAAGAAGATTGCACTCGGTGTTTCTATACCACAGGATCATTTTGTTGAAAACTCCGCCTTACTTGTATAGAAGAATAACTTTACCGGACTGACATACATAATGTAAATGACAGACGCAAGGATATTATTACCATTCCTCAGTACATAACTGCCATGTGTCAGAGGTCTTTCAGTTACAATATAGCTAAATTATATAATGAGATGTCTCCGGAGATGAAAATATGCTCACTGTTTAAGTTTAAAAAGTGTTTATATGATAAATTACTTCATGAGCAGACGGCACTCATTGAATCTGATGTTTGAGATGTATTTACTTATGTTGGAAATTGTAACCTCGTGTTTTATCTATCCATTATTATGTTTAGTGTTTTCGATGCAATTATTTATTAGCATAATTATAATGTATTATAGCGCCCTTGCTGAAAATCAACTTTGCTGAGCTTGCGCCTTTTGGCATCTGATTTTTCTTACTTTATTTGTTCTCCATATTTGTATGTACGTAATTTTTTATGCCAATAAAGTAATTTATTATTATTATATTCATTTCTCGGCAAAAAGGGTAGACTATAGTGTTAGAGTCCAGAATGAGGGTCATGCGATTGTCCAACAATCCTCGGTGAAGTTTTTGGCTCGCAATTGAGTTGGTATACAAGCAGATAGAAACGGTTTCAAGCAAACTGTGCAGGGTTTCGTTTTTGATTTGGAAACTGAGAAGCTTTGTTTCTATTGAGGTCTTAAGATGATTTTATTTTGCACATGTTAATTCTGTGCTGAGCTATTCTATTGTGTTATGGGGTAATTCACGACACATAGATCAAATTCGAATCATTCAGAACGATGAAATTTAAACCGGCAAGATATTCTTGTCGTCAATTGTTTAAAGATTTAGAGTTTGTGTCTTATGTATATATAAAAACATTGATACATTCACTACCAATGAAATATCTAACTATGAAACTTCGACATAGTTTAAATTTAAAATTGCCCAAAACATAGACTCTCTCTTTCGGCGAACAGTTCATTAATAATGCCTATAAAATTTTTTAATAACCGGCCTCAGCATTTGAAATTGACTAACCCGAAAAAATTTAAAAGTAAGGTCAAAGAATGGCAGCTACAATATAGTTTTTATTGCTTGAATGAATATTTTTTAAATAATTTTTAAATTCGTAATTGTGAAATGTAGTGTGATTTATAATGTGTTTATATTCTGAATTTTAATAACAAGCTGTAAAAAATAATAATAGAATGACCTGAAGAAGGTGATAAACTATCGCTGAAACGTAGTCAATAAAGTTAGACAAGCGAAATTTAACTTTTCGCGAAAAATTACAAAATTTTGTTTTCAAGAACCTGAAACCAAAAAGAAAAAAAAATTAGAAGGAAAAATAAATAATAAAAAAAAAGAAAGACTATTACATTACGTATTTACCTAAATAAACATAAGCCGGTTCTTTGTGGATATTAATTTATCTTTAATCTATATTGATAATTTAGGCACCCCATTTAGGCCTATTTTATGTAGTATGTAGATAAGTTTTATACCTGAGCCTGGACCCTTATTAAATCAGTCGTTTAATACATTATGCATAAAGCATGTAATATCATCGCATTTTATTTTTCATTCTAGTTTGATATTTTATAGTCCAGTTTTGTATAGGTATAGTGTTTGTAGTTTATACACGTGTTTGCATTTATAACAACTGAAATCGGAGATCTGTTGTTTGGATTTTTGGTCACAAGAAAGTCTGATATTTCTGGGTAAGTGGTGTTATGTAGTTAATAATACTTTTTTTTTTATTATAATAGAATTATTTACATTACCAGCTCTAATAGTACATTATGCAACGATAATCTAATAATGGTTATTAATACACGAGCATTAACCGGGATACGAAGCGAGCCGAAGGCGAGTTTCGTATTTTTTATGCGAGTGTATTAATAAACATTACATGAGAATTACATACGTTATTTTTTCTACACCCGATAAATAATTATGAAACGGATTATTGGTATATAAGTGTATTATTATAGTACGGGTGTAGAAAAATACAGAGTGACCCAGGTTTATCCAGCAATATTTAAAATTTAGCTTGTACTGGTCAAAATGAACAAATTTTGGTCAAAAAACTTTTTTTCAATTCTTCACCGATTTCGAGATATTGGCATTTATACTGTTTTTTTAAGTTTTAAATATTTATCTTTAGCACTTAACCTAAAATTTTCCTAGAACTACACTTACCAACTGAAACGCAATGAAATTCTCTTTCAAATCATGCTAAAGTAAACCCTGACAATTAATTGTAGGTCCATTTTTAAATGCCTCAAAGTTAAAAGCTGTAAATTTCTCAATTTTTCTCTCTCCCTTCAAAAAATTTTAGAAAAGCACTAGTAAAGCTGGACAACTTGTCAATATCTGAAAAATATGCATATCCTAAGGAGTTTCGATTGTAGTTAACAGAAAATAGTTTTTTTACGCTGCGATTGTGGTCCAATCTAAGCATTGTCAAAGACAGTTGCTGTACAAAGCTTTGATTGCGCAAATGGTAACCGCGCACGTTACCACGCAACTCTTTAAAAGTTAAGTAACGACCCAGTTAGCTTAGATGAATAAATTCATTTTAGTTTTTTTACTTTAGCAAACGTTTAGGCGCGAGTTTGTCTTTCCGTGAAAAATACTTCTTTTTTATTTTAATATTTTTATTTTGTCGAACTCATAATACAACAATTCTTACCTAATACACAAATCCTTTAGTCTACAATTTGAATTATTGCCGAGGAAATGCTTCAAAGTGGCTTCCATTGTGTGCCACGCAACTTCAACACCTTTGAAGTACCGAACGCGTTGCCGCTGCTATCTGACCCGGAGTTATTTGTTGGCAGGAAACCTGGATTAAATCAATAAGCTCTTCTCTTGTTCTTATCGGATTTCTGTAAACCAGAGTCTTTAAATGTCCCCACAGAAAAAAAAAACAGGTGGTGTAAGATCGGGGGATCTTGCGCAGGCCTAGCTACATGTCCACGCCTTCGGATCCAGCGCTCAGGATAATTAGTTTAGCTAGTTTCGAACAGGTCGACTGTAATGTGCAGGAAAACCATCTAATTGAAACCAAAGTCGCTGTCTTACATTTAGCATTAAATCTTCCAAAAGCACAGGAAGTTCTTCTTGCAAAAAGTTTAAAAAATATTCACCATTAAGACGGATTGGAAGAGAAAATGGATCTATAAGTCGATTGTTAATAATTCCAATCCAAACATTAACGCTAAACTGATGTTGGAAGCGATCTTCTTGCATGGCATACGGATTTTCATGCAACCAAAAATGTTGGTTTCGCATATTCAATAGACCTCTTCGAGTAAATGTCGCTTTGTCGGTCCATAAAATCATTTGCCAGTGTGGTCTGTTAAGGCGAGCGGCATTAACAAACCATTGACAAAATGGAATACCTCTTTAAAATCTCAACCCAAAAGTTCTTGTACTCAGCAAATATGATAAGGATATTTGCCGTCCCTTCTTAAAGTTCGCCTAATGGTCTCTCGAGAATTGTTTAATACATTACTAGCTCGTCAGACACTGGTACGAGGATCATTGTTGAATTGGTGAAGAATAGCATTATGTCTTTGTGGCAAAACAGGAAGCTGATGAATTCTCATAACGTGAGAGCCCTGTGAACGCGTACAAAAACTTCACGATCTTTCAGGCTATGTAGAGCCTACGAGCTGCTATTGTATATCAACTTTTTGGATAGGTTTTTGGGATAAGAAGTGTGTTATACAATAAGTCTTTGTTTTTTTTATAAGAGTAGGGTGACAAATGCGTTAAATCCTATTTTTTAGTCCAAGAACAAGATTAAGTTTTATTTTTTCTGGATGGAAAGAGTGATAATTCATATATCTGCTTGAGTCTGTTGGTTTTCTATACCAATCTAGAAGGATTTGGTTTTGGTTGTCTCTAATAACATTCGTATCTAGAAATGGGACACGGTTTTCTTTTTCTACTGTGAATTGTATGTTTTCATTGTAATTATTAAAAGTTTCCAAAATCTCGTCTACTTTATTTGATGGCACCGCGCATATTATGTCGTCAACATATTTCTTAATGAATGGAAGTTTCAAGCCAAGTCTGTTTTATAAACAGAGAGTTTATATATTTGCTATTGTACAATAGCAAATATATAAAATTGTGACTATGAGTTCATCATCATAGTCACAAGAGCAGACAAAGGGAATGTAACTGTGATCATGCGGTAAGATCACCTAATTAAAAAAAAATATATTAAAAAAAAACTTGTAACACCTTGTTTTTTAGAAACAGTGCTTTTCCGGACGTATGTTTATGGAAATATTTTTTCATAAAATGACCTAAGAAATCACCATCTTAAATATTGCCGCGTCTTTTTGGAAACATTCTGTATAACGGTGTGAGAAATATGGTCTGTTAATCAACTAACGTTTACTCGTGCACTACTTGGGGGTAAATAACTTATCATTCAAATAAAATTTCCTGTCTCGTGATAACTTCATTTATACGGTGTTGTGTTGCTTATATCCACACAAATAACATTCCATGTGTACGTGCTTAATGCATTTTGTGATCTAGAAGGTCAGTGAAGAGTGGTTCTAGAAGATTATAATAAGAAGTGTTACTGATGATAACGTCACTAACCTATTCAGTAGGGGAGCATGTGCCAGATGGAGTTCAGTTAGCTTAGCGCTACAGAGTTTGCCCATAGCATATACATACAGCAAAATCACTCTGTCCAAAATCAAAAGTACGAGTGTATGCAGCTGCGCATATAATAATAATACTAAAGGACTTTTATTGCAACAATTTTTTTTTAATTTGCAACAGGGCGAGTTTCATTTCTAGGTTACATATGCTAATATCCAACCCAGTCTGTTCAGCAAACCCTGGTGCTTGCAATCTATGAATCCGTTCGCCCGTGTAGTTTTTCGAGTACGTACGCACTGTAGCTGTATTCAAGGTCACGGAGACAATATAGTCATTTTGCTGTACTTATGTATGCTGTGGTTTGGCGATAAGTTACTGAATATAAATATACTTACCGACAAAAAAACAGTTTTGACGTCGCATAATTTTTTTTTATTTTTGATTCAATTTCATGATTTTTTCACACTTTGTTCTAATGAAAATTTGGTTCTTTACCAGGGTAAATCAAAATTATGGTTTTCGCAGAAGTTTAAAACATCCTGTGGGACAAATATGCTAAATATCCTGGTTGCAACATGATTTACAATTAAGCTGGATGTGTTCCATTTTATTTGTTAAAGCATCTAGCTATCTCGTTTGTTTTACGAGCTAGGCATTTTTAAATAAAACACAAGACGGTTAAAGGAAGCTGGGTTAATAAGCCGCTACAGCAGGCATGCGGGACTGTCTTATGTTTTTGGCTGACAAGAGCAGTGCGTTGGGTACGAACCCATTTTCACTTCCCGCATGTAGAATTATATCCCGTTTTCCCCTTGAACATGGAGCATTTAAAGTACAATCTTGAATCATGTCTACCCAACCGTACTTCACAGTATCATGCGTATCAAACCACGTCTCGTCAAGATATATTATCGTTCTCTTTGACTCGCGGTACTCTTTTATTTTACGCAAATCTAATAAAATACCTTCTTAAAGTTTTCAAACATCGATAATTATAATTAGGGTATTCGCTCAGTTTATTCGAAATCATTTCCAAAGTAGGGACTTTATTTTCTTTATAAAAATTATGAATTGTTCTTCGAATACATTCCTTTGAGGCATCGTCAATATTTTTAAATTTTTGATTTTTCCGTTTTCTTTTAACAGAGTGATCTACAACAACCCCTTTTCTAATAGAAATAATATCACAGCTTTTGTACTTCGAGATTATACCAAGGCGTTCGATCGCATCAATCACAAGTTGCTTTTATCTATTATTGGCTACCTTGGATTTTCTAGGTCAGCTAGAGACTTGATCCATAGTTATTTATTTGAAAGAAAGCAGAGTGTGTCACTATGGGGAAAGATTTCGGAATTGAAACAAATTGAGAGTGGAGTACCACAGGGATCAATTATGGGACCCGTCCTATTCTGTCTGTATGCTTCGCAGTTGTTAAAATCAATTGAACTCTGTGACACGCATGTCTATGCAGATGATACTCAAGTTTACTTATCGTTTCCACCGAGTAAAACAGTGGAAAGCATATCAAAATTAAACAGCGATTTGGCGTCTTTGGCTGCAGTGTCTCAGACCCATGGTCTTGAGATTAACCCTAAGAAATCTGAGCTATTAATATTCGGTAACTGTCATAAAAATAATTATCTCAATCTGATGAACGTGCGTGTTAACAATATGTCTCTTAATGCTACGGATTGTGCGAGAAATTTGGGCTTAATGCTGGACACAAATGCATTAAACGAGCTTTTATAAACCTAAAACTTATTTATAGTAGTCGAAAGCTGCTCAATAACCCTACTAAAAAAATGTTGTGTGATACTCTTGTACTCTCCCATTTTAACTTCGCAGATGTTGTCTACGGTTCGTGTCTAACAAGAATGGACGAGAACAGAGTCCAACGAATGCAAAATTTTCTTGTGTTCGTCTAGTTGGTGGAATCCGAGGTAGAGAACAAAGTGTTAGCGCAAAGCTTCGAGAGCTTGGATGGATGCGAATGAATGAAAGTAGGGCTCTGCATTCATTGGTTCTGTATAACAAAATTATCAATTTGAAACTTCCAGCTTATTTATATGAAAAAATAAAATTCCGTGGGCATTTACATAACATAGATATTCGGCATAAAATGACAATCTGCCCACCTCCTCATTCTACCGCAATGCTCGAGAGATCTTTTTCTTACAACATCTGTAAAACTTATAATAAAATACCATTAAATGTAAAAACTTTGACTGGCGCCAGGTTTAAACATTTTGTTAAAAATAATGTAGTCGAACTACCATAGTGTCAATTATTATTTGTGGATTTATTAATTTTATTTGTCTTTACTGTGGATTTGTTTTTTCGATTTAGCTTTAATTGGATACTTGATACGAGAGATTATTATATGTTTTTGGTTAACTTTGTTAAATCTAGTTAGGTTAAGTAAAGCCTTTATTATTATTATTATTATTATTATTATTATTATTAGTAATAGTAGAAACCGGAATCTTAGTTAATTCAAACATTCTTTTTATAATAAGTGTATTGGTCACTTCATTATTTACAGACATTAACTGATGATAAATATTTTTGCTCATATAAATATTGATGCTTAAACTCCCAACGTGTTCCGCGCGTGTCGTATACCATCATAACGTATCGCTATACACTGTCACTGTATACAGTGACGGAAAAAGTTTCATCCACTTGAGGTGTGATTAAAAATTATTATGTAATTTGATAAATCTGCTTACATTTTATTAATCTAAGAAAAACTATTGGGCATATCATGGTTACAATATAATGGTACCGTGTTTTACTGTCGGACACAAATTTTCTTCGTAAATTCCACATTAGGTCTTCGCCATACCATGTGATGTCCATCCCATTATATTTAGATTAATATGAGAAAATAACACGTTGCCAAAAATTATTTGTTTCATTCATTTTATATTTATTTGCAAACTCTAATCATTAACCCAATAGTTTTGCCAGTCCCTGTAGTTACTTTTCTTATAAGGCGGCTTCAAGCATGATTCGTCTTGTATACGAGGGAGAAATGCATCAAAAAAACGCTGAAATCGATGCCCATTTCTAATGTAAAGAGGCATGGGAACGGATAGCCCCCGTACAATCGTGAAATATATATATTATACATTAACTTTGGGTGTACTATACGAGTCATTGTCGCCAAGGATAGCTGCTGAGGTCGGGCCTTCGAAATGCGGTTTACCTGCAAACTCGATACAAAAATGCCACCGGGACCGGCAACAGCAATATTCGTCCTAAGAAACTCAGACAAATTGGTAGCACGACATTTGGAGCAAAGCAAAAAATAAATTGGCGATATCTAAAGCCACTCTCATGACATAATGGAAACGATCGCAATCCACCAAGCCTCTCTAATCGATTCATGCATATTATTTATAAATTTGGTATTATAAAGTTATGAATTGGATAAAATGTTTTATTTTTAGTAATTTGCAGATATTTGTTTATATTTATTCTTTAGGTTGATTGACACACTATACGATATTTATTGAACCCCTTTTCTGTAATCAAAACCTGCACTATGTCAACAATTTATTTATATGTACGTATTTGCAAAGTATTTAAGGTGGCTAATAATGTGAAGTTTGACCGAGCAATAGCACAGGCACGTACTCTAAAGCAATGTCTAAATTATTGCACAATTTTACCCGATTCACAGGCGAAATATCTAGTAAGTATTTAAGTCATGTTGACGAAATTAACTCTAAAGTGTAATAATAGATCATATTTGGTATTCCAATTGCAATGAACTTGAAATCTTATACAGGGTGTCCAAAAATTAAAACTACTCAAAAAAGAACTTTAAGTTGCTATAACCTCATTAATTTAAATGGAACATCATATTTCTGAACTTACCTAGCAATGTACTTTCTAATTATTACCTGTCGAATGGTATTAGGGTGTACTATAGCTAAGTCTGCGCGTTTTGGCAGAAAAATCCAAATAATTGTTTTGTGCACCATTTGGTGTTTTTTAAATAAATGTTTTAATGTTTCTAGTAGCCTATGGTATCAGAAATGTCACATGATCTGCAATTATAAAAGTCATTATGAATTATTCTTAATTATGCATAAACAGCATGGATGATAATAAAAAGCACAAATAAATTTCTACCAAAATATTCATGTGTTCGAAATGTTGACCGTCCATTTCGAGACACTAGAATTTTTTTTGAAAACTACGGCTAACTCTGATCAACATTTGCGGGGTACCAGTTTGAAAAGCATCTCTTATGCGTATTTTCATATAGTGTGGTGTTGTTGGAGGCGTCTTGTAGACAATTACTTTCACGTATTCCGATAAAAAGACATGGTTGTTCTCCTGTTTAAAGGAATTTCTTCTAATAGTACATGAAGTTGGTGTAGAAGGAAATCCAGTACCATCATACCATTTAACGATCCTTCAAAAATTAGGATACTATTAAATATCGGCCCAATGTTCCACCCCACACATCAATGGACCACCTACTTGGATTGCTGATGATTTTGTATTCATGGGGATTCGAGGCAGAATAATAATGATCGCTGTGTCTGTTCACGAGGCTATTGCTGTGAAATGTATATTTGCTGCCACTCTATCTAACACCCACTTGCAAAATTCAATTCTATTGTCAAAATCATTTCCATAAAGCAACAAAGCTGAATTTTATAAGCATGAAATCTATGTTTTTTAATCACTCGTGAAATACTTTCCTCACTAATATTGGTGGTATATGGGGATTTTCGATTACTGGACCAACTGTAGCAAACAGAGTTTTTCCATTTTCGGTGACAGGTTTTCTTGTAACGTAGTTCTTATAGCTAACACTTTCAGTTTCCTTAAACTGATTTAAAAGTCTCTGAAAAGCAGCTGGGCGTGGATGATTTCGTATGGGAGACCTTTGAGCCACTCGTGAAGCCAATAAAGAATTTTGATGGCATTCTCCATGGATCAATATGATATCAATACATTCTTCTTTTGAGTAAATAATCTTCATTTTAACAAAGCAACACCAAAACTAACAATTGTAAATCAATAACATTTAGTAAAGAATGAACAAATAGCAAATTAAATTTATAGATAATTATAGGCCGAAGCACTTCAATTGTACCAATAAAGTACGTTTTATTATTATTATTATTTAATAATACAGCAAACAACAACAACAACAAAATGAAGTATATTAAAAATTAAAATACACAAAAAGAAGAAAAATTAAAAGATAATTACTAATAGTAATTATTAATAATGAGTAATAAGATTTCTTCAGAAAGTAAAAAAACTAAACTGAAGACAAATTAACAAAAATCACAATTCTTTTGGTGTTGCATAAAAATTGGATATAGAGGTGCCACTAGTCAAAGTTTAGCTTATCTTTTAATGTACAAGTGTACCTATCATTAGTTAAGACATAAAAATGAACGAGCCGACTTCGCATGAAGTCGATTCCGAAGTTTAGTGCCTACTACAACAGCTTTTGCAAAAAGGTAATAGTTAATAAGTCTGTTGCCATCTTCGCAATGTGGAGATACCGTCATTAATTTCTTTTCCACCATTCCAACAGTGATTCCCCTCTTGTTACTCTCTCTGAATAAAAGTATGCGTTTAGCACTTGTTTCCAAAATTCTTCATTTTCGAATTGAGGAGTAGCCATTTTGAATATAAATTCAATATCCATGTCTTCATCTGAGCCAGATTTTTCTACAGTTTCTTGTACGGGCGGAATTGACCTAATTGGTCAAAGTTTTGGTATGATTGATGTTTCATTTCTTCACCCCAGAAAGTCATTCTGAGTGAGGCCCAATTACACTTGCACTTGGGGGTTTGTTCTGTCTTTTTGTCAAGCTTTTCTATTCAGTCAATTAACTTGTTGAAGATTATGACCTTACCACTGGTCATAATCGGTTGGGTAGGAATCTCACGATAATATATTACTGATATACTTAAGGCATCGCAATTTACTATTGTTATGAACATATTTACAGTATTTAGAAGAAAAATAAAATACTCTTTCCTTACTCTTGTTTTGCAGTTTGATATTTCAAAGTACCTATCAAGTAGAGACTACTGCGCATACTTCGTACTCCTTCATACTCATCAGGCAGCCACACCGCTCGATATTTTGCTTTTAGAACACTTTTAAATTAGAATAATTATTTTGCAAAAAATTCACAGGAAAAAACTTATTGAAGGTTGGCAATTATTACTTCTGTATGGATGATAAACACATATTACAATGCAATGAATTTACTGTTGTTTATTGCACTTATACTCAGAAAATATAATTTTAGTTTAAAATTAAAAATCTTTTACTTTGTTTCAAACTTTATAAGGCAGCCCTGTATATATTCTGATTATGTATTTTGAATGTGATGTTGTTTTTCTCACATCGAAAAAGTCTAATTAACTTTCCTAACGAGACAAAACGAGACGAGACGAACGTTAGTCTCGTCTTGACCCTTGTCGTCTCGAAAAACATTATTTCAAAATTTCGAGACGTGACGAGACAAAGCCTTATCTCGTAGCAACTCTACTCATAACTTATTCGCCATAGAGCTACAGAGGATAATAGAGACAAAAATAAGAAGATTTAGCTGATAAAAATGTTTTCCGTCATTAAAAAGATACAGCGTGTTAAAAGTGAAACTAAATTTTAGAAAATGCTGTAATTTTAGAACGGCTGAAGATATTCAATTCAAAATTGGGAAGCAAACTACTCAAAATTTTTTCTAAATCAAAAAAATCACGACTTTTATCAACCCGGTAAAATCTCAATTTTACTAGCATTGATGAAGCTGCGTCCCGTCATAAGTATTGTTTCGAAGACAGATCACAATTAAAAAGTAAAAAGTTTGAAATTACAGTAAGCCGTTCCTGCTTTTGTTGAAAACACTCACTTTTATTGTTTTCCAGGAGTGATAAATCGGCATATTTCACATTTCAAGTACAGTAACCTTGTTATTTGATTCAATTAATGAAAACAACAATACTTATGACTATTAAATGCGGTCAGCGAAATATACTTTTTTCATTATTGTTTATTAGATACTAAGTATCTCATATTCTTAAAACCAACGAAATAATCCAAGCCCGTGCTGCAAACCGCTAGTTGATGTAGCCTGGAGAATTCTCTGTTTTCTGCGTCAAAGAGCCTCATCATTGGAATCTCGAAAACTGAAAGAGAAAAAAATAAAATACAACGAATCCAGAAATGTTTCCTGTGGTGTGCATAAACTTAGGGATAGCAAATGACTGGATATGGAATCCTATGTACGAATACTGCATGCATCCTGTCTGTTTCATTCCGTAATTACCGAAAAGCCTGATCAGATAAGCTTTCGCTCCGATGTTCATACGTTAAATTTAAGATTTAAAGGTTTGCTGTCTCCCCCTCCAATCCTAGTGCGATTTTTTTAAATCGTTTTCATTCATGATCTATGCGACTTACAATAGAATCCTTTACATTTGAAGGAGTTGAAGGTGTCCGGTTTAGGAGTGTCTACTGAAAAATATTCATCTATAAGCAGATAAGTTGATATTGTACTGTGTGGCAAATGGATCTGTAACAGCGCGACGACGCACAGTGGGCCAGAAAATTAGTTTTAGGGCGCCATAAATCGAATTTGCAAATTATCTATTTTTTATTATGTGTTATTTTTTCTAACTGTAATATGTCTTGTACATCATTTAATAGTACCTTCACCCTAAAATGATTATACGTGCTGCGCAGACACTGATGAAACCAACACAAGGGCAACATTCAGTTGATAGGCTTGAAATAGCAAGTGTGTATTTACCTAAGAGTTTTAAAGTGGATATTTGTGGAAATTTTACGTTAATATAATGTCTGAAAAGACTTCAGGTTATTCAGGAAAGATGGGGCCCTGCATTTTACATATACCGGTTTATTACCATTGCTGAATAATCAAAAATGTAAATGAAAGTAAAAATCGGTTGTATCGCCCCAAAACATTCCCGACAAGATATTGGTTAACGCAATAATACATAGTTTATTCAAAAATTAGAAAAAAGAATATTGTTAGAGCTTGGAATCGACCCAGAACCTTCCGCATGCAAAGCGCACTCTATCAATGACGCTAAAAACCCTTTATACAATTACTTTATTAATCTGTATTAAAATAATATAAAATTAACTCACCTTTTATGGTTCTGGATCTCTGCTTCTCACACACAATTTATTTAAAAGAAAATCACTAATTAAAGGACCCTTCTGTTTACCAAAATATCGAAAGCTTTATTTGAAATAAAAACACAAGATTTGGGCTTTAAAACAACTAAATTTAATAATTATAAATAATAAACAAAATGAATAACAAACAAAGAAATAAATATGTATAAATAATGTAAAAGGATGTGTTTGGCGACATCTAGTTTATCGTTGGTAGTACGCCGAGTGAACAACAGTTCCTATATCGGCTGCCTGGGAGGTCTCTGACCCCATAGAGCAACTTCCAACACATAGACGCACCGATACTCCCTTAAGCGGGATCGCATATATTTGAAATGGGCTTGTTTAACAAAACAAGACTTAAACTCCGAGAGTTTGTCTGTCAACCACTATACTTTCACCAGACGGCCGTTTCGTCGATCCACGACTCATCAGTGGTAGTACGCCGAGTGAACAACAGTTCCTATATCGGCTGCCTGTCAGAGACCTCCCAGGCAGCCGATATAGGAACTGTTGTTCACTCGGCGTACTACCAACGATAAAACTAGATGTCGCCAAACACATCCTTTTACATCTCTGTACCGTGTGGGGTATATACCACATTATTTACGAGAGTTTGGCTGTCAACTACTGACCGATCACCACTGATGAGTCGTGGATCGACGAAACGGCCATCTGGTGAAAGTATAGTGGTTGACAGACAAACTCTCAGATTTTAAGTCTTGTTTTATTAAACAAGCCCATTTCATGTATAAATAAGATGAATAAAACAATTAAAAAAAATGAAAATCTAAAAGAAAATCTTAGTTATTGCTGTACAACTGAAAATAAATAAATTAATATAATTACGAATAATTATATTAATTCCCATACGAAACTTCTAATTACAATCGAAAACTGACAATTATAACAGAGATTAAATTCTACTATTCGAAATATAATTCAATTACTAAGAGAAAAAAACTTTAATCTTCTTAAAACTGATTTAGAAAACAAAAAGGCCTTCAGTTAGAAAGAAAAAACAGAGAACTTACGGAAGGTTTACGTCGATTAACTATTACAGAATGAAAATGAAATGAACTTTATCTTCATACTCATATACTTTAAAACAAAACTAGAAAATAAATCTTAAACTGTGTAAAATCTTCTAAGTCCAAAACCAAATTAAAATATTTAATTAACTTTATACAATAGGTACCTCTAGACCATACCAAAGCTAAAACGAATGTAATTTGGAAAGTCCGATTGCATTTCCAAATCGTTTCACAAAAATCAGAAATAGGTACTATCCGTTTGAAGATAGCCAGTAAGAAAGAAGGCATTTAAAATACACCCCTATAAAATGCAACTACAGGGTGAGAGTAGTTTTCTGGTTTAGAAATAAAATACATTTTTATGTCGACTGTGATGATTGTTGTTACTTAGATATCTTATGTTGGAGTTCGTTCAAAATATTAACCAG
This sequence comes from Apoderus coryli, assembly GCA_911728435.2. NCBI lineage: Eukaryota > Metazoa > Arthropoda > Insecta > Coleoptera > Attelabidae > Apoderus > Apoderus coryli. The sequence continues at coordinate 4,862,476 of OU452213.1, read as the reverse complement.
TCACTACCATTTGTAAAGCAAGAAACAATACGATTTTATAATGACTCCTCAATCCCCCGAACAGCGAACAGGACTAAAACCCATAGTTAATATTTTATTAGCCCTCTATATTATATTCTTTGATATGGGAAACCGTGTACGCCCTCCAAATAGCTTCTGTATTGTAATCTGACATTTAACTTATATGAAGGTATTTCGATAATATCAAGCGAAGAATGATCACCCTGTAACTAAAACATCTGGTTATCCTTTCCGTATTTATATTTTCGTTATTCATGTACTTGTAGATGTGTTTATTGCTTTTCGAAAAAAAAAAAACGCTTATCAATAAACTATAGGATAAAAACAGATATTTTGCAAGGTACTAGATTTTATTATCTGAGAAAAAGAGCCTCTTTTGACTATTATTTACAACAACTTTTAGAAACATTTGGTAACAATCTATTTAAAATAATATTCACAAAGTATTAGATTTTCCCGATACGTTAGGTACTTAAAGTATCCCTATAAAAACTATTGCCAGTTTGTCTTTGTTTGGTTACACAACTATCTAACTGGTGAAATTTTAAACGCAATTTTCTGGAGAATTATGGGGACAAATATCAAAAGTAACCTTTCGCTGTAAAGTAGATAAAAAATGTTTTAAAACGATGTATGACTCACTCGAAGGGCTAAAGCTGTGTTTTCTTCTTCAACTTATCACAGCAATAAGTAACAATACGACATTGGCTGTCGCGGGCCGGATTTGGCGATGAGACCTCAGCCTTAGAATAGCCATAACTCTGTTCAAGAATTCATGCTATTATCATTCTTCATTAAGTAAACTAATTTTTTGTTTCAGAAAATGTCCACACTCCTGATCATTTGTATATTTGTTATATCTCTCTACATCTCCTATAAACTCTTACGCGGCATCAACAGCAAAAACCTACCTCCAGGACCAGTGGGACTACCCATCGTTGGATACTTACCATGGTTAAACCCAAAGGCGCCACATGAATCGCTGACGCAATTAGCAAAGAAGTACGGACCGGTGTTTGGTCTGTATTTCGGATCTGTTTACACTGTTGTTTTGACAGACGTTAAACTCATTAGAAATGTTTTTAATAAAGATGGCGCTAATGGGCGAGCACCATTGTATTTAACTCATGGTATTATGAAAGGTTATGGTAAGTGAAAAAATACACTATAGCTAACTTGCGAATAAAATAATCAGTGAAATCCACTGTATACCCAGACAATAACCTTCTCACATTAGTTTTTCAGAAGGTTATGTAATAATAATCATCCAGCAATATCTACCTGATTCGAGACACACATTATACAAAATAAATAAAACATGTATCACGTGTTGTGCGTCCACAGGGTCTTCCACCGTACGGGTCTTTACCCTGTTATTGATATTATCTTGAAGAGGATTCTAGAAGGCCTTTGACGACAGCGTTCAACTGTTTAGCCAAGGACGAACAATAACAGTTTTACATAAGATGGAATCCGCAATATATTATTTTATGTCCGGTTTCATAAAAACGCTCTTGTGGTGTGATGGGGACTAAAACCCTCATAAAAGCACGGGTTACTGGCCTCTGCTTGTACTTTTTTTTTATACCTTTAAGTGCATAAACCTTACGAGTACGTGCCGGTAGGATTATTAGATACAGAGTGAGCAGTTTCAATAGCAATTCACCGACACCGCTCTACTCCAGAAAGCTCTCGATAATTCATACGTTTTGATATAGGGACATATAGGTACCCTTGAAAGGGTTAGTTTTTTGTGTTGTTGCTTCCCTTAACTTATTTGACAAACTTTTATAATTATTTTAATGTAATTCATTATTGTTGTTTTGTACTTTCTGACTACGTATTGCTTGGCAAACGAATCTGTGACAACGAAAGGAATGCGAACAAAAAATCCTATATTGCCAAATTTAACTACAAAAAATCACTAGTTCTAGAAAAGAAGTCGTATTAATTTGAAAATCGATTTTTTACAATTACAAATAATAATAATGAAAAAAGCTCACCAATTTTAAGTGGTTGTTTGTTTTATTTTTATTTAATAACTAAAATTTTTACCACTGAATATTAAAATAGGGAAAAGAAATTACGATCTTCTGTAAAATCGGCAATACCACGCGAAATAGGTGGTTACACGCCGCCTGAATGATCCTAATTGGTGCGTAGGCCAACGCACGTTTTGTCGCCATGCGGGTGTTCAAGTCGCAATTGGTGGAAACTGAGTTTTTCCCCGCAATTGTTGCCGCCCCTCGTAGTAATATTGAATCAGCCAGTGGCAGGGTGGTGTTATTTAAACTTTTGTTGTCCTGTATGAGTTGCAATATTGTCAAATATTATATCAAATTATTATTGTATATTTAGTGTCCTGTTACTTTAGTGTTTTAGGTTCAAAACAATTTGTCTTTGTTCTTGTAGAAATATAAGCTTACACATTGTTTGTTGTTTATTGAGGCATCAAACCTGGAAATTCTTTTTTTTAAGATTAACAACATAATGGCAACATAGCATTGCTTAGTTTGTAATAATTATTGTGAACTAGGTTATCATCTATTTCAATAAAGGATTTATTATTATATCCACAGATTAAGGGCTCAAGAAGACAATGGATAGAGATGTTAATCTTTTTTTCAGAGATAAATGAAAGTAGAATCTCCACAAAAATAAATTTAATAGAAATTTATAAATATTATCCAAAATGAATGAATTACGTTAATTCATTTTTCGATTTCTGTCGAGATAATTTTAACGAACTAACTCATTATATCTTGAATACATATTATGGCAAGCAGGGATCTTTTGTAGATTTGAGGTCAGTGTATGTCGCATGCCGTCCAATGACCCTATGATCAAAACCACAAGGACCACAGAGTGTTGTGGGTACATCCTACGAAAGTCATAGAGGAGATCCTGATACTTCGTCCGTTTCTCGCTCTCCTTAACAATAATGTTCGTCTCGGCTGGAGCGGAGAACTTTTTGACGAAGATCTTTTTGTTCGGCTTTTAATTCAAGTTCTTAATTTCTATACAAATATATTTTTTACTAACAGTAAAAAATAATAATAATATATTAATTTTAAGCTTCCGCTGTTTTGTATTAATAAATAAACAAATAAATTAAATCTTAAATATTTAAACAATCAATTGGTGCGGACAATATTTTTTATAACACAACCCAAATTTGTAAATGCATTGGTGTGGGCAACATAAGTCTGTCAAATCGAATTTTAATCACTGTTTTGCGCTTATTTACGCATCTGGTCTATTAAATCTGTGCTGTTTGAAGTCTTGTTGAGTATTAGAAAAAAAACTTTACGCATTGATGGATTTGTTAGTAAATACATCCGTAATTCGGTTGCTATATAGTTTATTGTAAATTACATTTTAATTATGATCATACAAACTATGTAATTGTTTGTAAATAGTCCTTGTAAATAATAATGTGACTAAGCGATATAATTTGTTATAGGTATTTTGTCTAATTTTACGCACAATTTTAGCCTTATCTCTCTTATTATAAAATAAATTACTTTACGTTCACGCGCAGTAAAATATAAACTAGGTATGTTGTAATATTGTTAACGAGTATAATTTTAATATGACTTTCAACTTGTAATCTGTTTAGGCAAAAATCTAGACAATTTGTTATAAACTTAATTATTTATTTAATTTTGTACAAGGTCTCTCATAAGTCATGGTACAAACAAAAAGAATTTTGAGTTAATTTTGTTCTTGTGATTTTTAGAAAAAACTTGATTTTTGTCAAAAAAAAAAGAATGAAAGAATATCACAAAAAATATAAAAAATTTGTTAAAAGCGAAATATACAAAGTGTTTCTAAAATGGTTAAAATTTGTGAGCGAATTGAGCACATCTAATCATGAAAATAACCGTAATTGGAATTTTTCGAAAAGTCCTTATTTACAAAAATACAGGGTGTTAAAGATGACTGCCTGAGGACGATTTTTTTGAAATATTGTCGAAACGAGTAAAGATGCATGGAGGATGACCATAGGCGGGTAAACAAGGGGCCTTATTTATAACCTAACTTTTTTTTCTTGTGACTTTTATTCCATTTGTGTCAAAAATGTGTAGAATAAAGTTTGCTACATAAAAAGGCATACTTGTTTCTTTCTCGAAAAACTTAGAGGTTTTCGAGAAACTCGAGTTTGAAAATTTCAGTATATGCAGTATCCATCTCTTTCTAAAAATATTATTTACTTTTGTAATGCATGTCAAAACGACATTTATTAAATTTGTTTAAATCAGTGTTTTTTCGTATGTAATTCGTCGTTATACTTTTAAATTGTTTTTGATATTTTTGATATTTAATTTAAGTTTTTTATTTTTACCTAATTCGGCGTCACCTATTTAAAATTCAGTATACTAATTCCGAATATAATGACATGTTGTTAATGTAACGGTAGTGCTCGTGCGGCAGCAATAAGGTACGGAGAGAAGTTTCCTACAAGACATTTGCCCCATTACAAAACGTTTCTTTCCCGTGAACGACGTTTACGAGCAACTGGAACGCTACAATTTAAGAAATCTGATAGAGGAAGAAATAGAACCGTTAGAAACGTACGAAATGAGGATGAAATTTTACATCATTTGGAAGAAAATCCTAACATTAGCACAAGACGACTTGCGCAACAAACTCAAATTTCGAATTCAGTTGTATGGCTCATTATCAACATTCTCTCAAAGTAAATGCTTGGGATTTAACATTAGAAAATCAACTTCTGGGTTATCAAATTTTCCCAGGAAATCTAACTGGAGTATTTTAATTTTCTCTCGCAAGTTCTCTTCCAATTCCTCGAAGATATTCCCTTGGCTCGTCGAACCTCTTTATAGTTTATTATTACATTATAGTAGACGATGTCGTCAGAATTTAAATGAAAAGTTTGAAGGACGGTGGATAGGGCGCGGAAATGATGCTCCTAAAATTTGTCCGGCTAGGTCTCCTGCCTTAAATCCTTTCGATTTTACTGTCTGTGGTCAAGTGAAAGACAAAGTTTATACTGTGCCAATTGAAACTGTCGAGAAACTGCAGGAAAGAATACGTAATGCGTTGAATAAAATTGTTGCAGAAGAAAAACTAAGGCGCATTGTGTACTCTTTTAGCTCTAGAGTGAATAATTGTATAACAGCAAATGGTGGACATTTTGAAAAATAATTATTTGTTATTGATTTTGTTAAAATTACTTATTTTTTTTTTCTGAAGTAATCCTTCTATCGAGGAGTGAATGTTATTATTTGAATAAAACGACGTCTACTCCACAAAATGGGAGTAGACGTCGTTTTATTCAAATAATTACTTATTTTTGTTAAATATTAATTGTGTTAAATTTATTCAATTTTGTTATTTGGATATTGAAATACAGTTTGCTAACGAAAAATTTTCAAAAATTTGATTAATGCTGTGTACTAAAGACCAGTTTTGTCCTCAAATTTTCAAACTCGAATTTCTCGAAAACCTTGAAGTTTTGTATGTAGAAAACTTTATTTTATCACATTTTTGACACAAATGGAATAAAAGTCACAAGAAAAAAAGTTAGGTTATAATTAAGGCAAGGGTCCCCCCGTTTACCCGCCTATGGTCATCCTTTTTTATTCAATTTCATGTCAGTTTACGACATTTAACTAGGTGAATAAATATGCTACATTTGATTAATTCATCTGTACTCATTTCGAAAATATTTCAAAAAAATCGTCCTCAGGCAGTCATCTTTAACACCCTGTATCTTTGTAAATAAGGACTTTTCGAAAAATGACAATTTAGGTTTTTTTCATGATTAGACGTCCACAAATTTTGACCACCTATTTTAGAAACACCTTGTATATTCATAAAATAATTATTATTTTTTTAAATACGTCCCGCGACCCTCGACTATAGGCTATTTGTGAATTGAGCGTTGAATGCTTTCGTTACTTTAAAACATTACGTTAACTAAATTTACGTTATAGGTACTATACGTTTATGGCAGTGGCGTGGGTTGCTTTTGTTTTGTTACATATTTCTAGCAACAAAGTTGCCAAATTTCAAAGAAATCGGTGAGGAAATATTTGACTTAGATAAAAACAAAAAAAAATTAACACCTTGTATCTTGGAAATAATGTATTTCCAGAGGTATGTTTATGGGAATTTTTTTTCGCAACTTGACCTGAGAAATCAACACTTAAATATTACCGCGTCTATAAGTATGCTGTATAGGATTTTATTTAATTTCTTTTTGGGACATATCCCTAGTTCAGTCCTGTTTTATCCGCAAATTAAATAAAATAAATTCAAACATAATTTATGTGATTGTTTGTTACAGGTCTCGTGTGTTCTGAAGGAGAACTTTGGAAAGATCAGCGTAAATTTGTTCATAAATGCCTGAGAACTATTGGGGCTTCCAGAGTAGGATATCAAAGAAACCTAATGGAGAATCTTATTATGGAAAATGTTAATGAATTTGTATCGGTAAGCAAACGATAATATTATTAAAAAAAACCCTAGAAAAAAGTATCTTATGTAGGCGCTGATATATTATATCAGCGCGTAAATTCAAATTTCGCGGTATTTTGTTATTTTGTCCTGTCAATAGTGTCAATCTATTTTATGAACTTGTGTTAAGTTAGGGGAAGTACACTTCTCCAGAATAAGTTTAAGAAGTTAGATATGACGACAAGAATAGTTTTTCGTTTGTAAGATTATTATTAAGTTTATGGTTATTGAGTTCTAAAAGTTATTTAATCAATATACACATATTAAAATTTAGTGTTGAACATTTATTTCAAATACGTAATTATTCGATAATATAAGTTTACTACACTTAACATTTATTTATATTATGGTTTTATGAGGTTGCTAAGCGCCTAGCTCGTAGTTTACAGATTTGTGGGAGTCCGAGTCGGATTCCAGTTCATCAATATCATTGTCTGTGTCGATGTCCATGACACCTTGATCTTCTGATGACCCTAAATCGGAATCACTGATTGTAATTTGTAGGTTTTCGGTTCTCGAATGTTTAAAGATTTTATGGAATTTCCTTTGATTGTAATGGGTGATCCAATAGGAGGTAGTCACTATTCAAGAGACTATCACCAAATTCCGCAGCCCGTAATAATGATAATATTGCTGTAGTAGCAGAGAGTGTTCAGAAGACCGTGATAATTCAACTCATCCCCGTTCTCATGTTTATAATATGTGTATTCGTAACTTCATTATGTTCAGACCTTAACTCATGATAAATATTTAGAAGAAGACGCTGGCTTTGCTCATATAAATATTGATGCTTGAACTCCCAACGTGTTCCGCTCGTGTCGTATACCATCATAACGTGATGGCGTGCCCGTGTCGGACAGCAACACCGCCAGTCCTATACACTGTCACTGTATACAGTGACGGAAAAAGTTTCATCCACTTGAGGTTTTATTAAAAATTATTATGAAATTTGATAGATCTTCTTACATTTTATTAGAAAAAGTATTGAACAGATCATGGTTACAATATTCTGCCACCGTGTTTTACTGTCGGCAAAGTGAAGAATTTTTTTAACCAAAAGGGGTCGCGCTTTATATGTATAAGTTTGGAAAACACTGCTCTAAGAGATTGAAAGAGCTTTTTAACTTTCGCATAATCGCTGAAACACATATTAATTAACTACTTTTTCCATGTAGTTTATTAAAGAAACCGCTAAAGATGTACCAGTGGATCCATTAGACGCTCTACGGCATAGTGTCGGCTCTATAATAAACCTAATTGTATTTGGAAAATCGTATCCAAGAGACGATGAAACTTGGAATTGGTTACAGTATTTACAAGAAAAAGGTACCGAAAAGATCGGCGTCGCGGGACCTGTAAACTTTCTACCGTTTTTAAGGTTAGAATTGAATTACAATTTAAATATAATACATACAGAACCTCTTATACCGGATGTCCCAGATTTTAAAATTGTTTACTTATTTAACTGAAAGTCAATACTTACTCCGAAGTATATCTATTAAATTATCATTGTTTCTCGCATTTTTCATTTCACACATCACCGAAACATCTTATCCAAAGCAAAGGACAGTTGTTACTGCCTCATATATTTTTCTTTCTTTATTTTATTTAAATCAAATAAATTATCACTCATCTCATGTCAAAAACAGAAAAATAACCTAAAACAAAAAATATAAAACAACGTAGAAGTAGGTAAAGCGAATATGCCCATGTTAAGAAAATCCCTCAATAAACACAAAAAAAAATCGACTTTCTGTTTCTGGTGAATGCAAGAAATACTCTTATTGGTTTATAGAATAACTTTCTTCTCTAGGTAAAAAAAATAATAAAACATCTATTTTTATAATATATTATCAACCTAAGCTTACAGAATGTATAATTAGTGATTATATGTAATTTTTATTGAGATCTAATTATCTTACATACCAGTTATTTTGTATGGACCTCGTATACAATTTCTCTAAGGGCTTCAACTAATTTCCTTTGACTTGAATGTAGTTTCTTTTGGTATTTTGGGTTATAGTTAGGTTCATACTGTGGTTATTTACGAACTTAATAGGATGATACTTTATCAGCTCGCGTTGTTCCGTATTTTTGGGACATCCCAAGCTTAACAAGCTAACTTTTGTGTTTGTGTCATATTTCCTTTTTATTTGGTTTGTTTAGTTGATAGTTCACTGGTCCTTGTTCATTCTCCCGATTAAACGGCTTGTGGACGGCAGGTGCTGTTGGATCCTTAAGGGCTGCCTCGAATGGTGAGATTCTTTGGAAGGGTGGTTGACGGAGGACAGCTTTTGGCGAACCGTAGAAGTAGAAGTGGTTCTATTATATTAGATCGTTGTAACAGGGTTGTTAGTGGGTGCACAAAACAAATAGGTAGATCAACTTTAAACAAATAACAAATTTATTCCGGAGAAGAATAGACAAAGAAAATAGTTTAATAATTGCAGAATAAACCGAGTTTTATCACACCACGATTGCTTCTGTCGTAGTTACGAATGACGTTTCTACTAGAGATGGTCCGAGAGCAAAAATGTTCTGAACAGTTAGTTGGCATTTTACTAGAGATGGAGCGTTACACCGTATACGGTGACGCTGGGTGCTGCTACTGCAATTCCATCTGAGCTCCTCTGAAGCGTCGGCAACGAGATAACTGTCAGTGTCGTCTAGAGGAATAACCGTCTCCTGTTTTTGATTTAGAACAGCGGCTAGTGGCTCCAATTTAATTTTCTATCCTATTTTGTGATGTTTGGGTTTCGTTTCATTATGTTTGTTTTAATTGTGAAATTTATAGTTTCTGGTGAGGGTTGTCTCTGTGAAAGACTTCCTGGGCTATACGACCGGAGGGAATAGACACGAGGCTTTCCGCTTCTTAGTATGGTCTGCGCGTGGCCGATGTCCAGATCCGCACGTTTTGGGATGTTCTGGATCATACGCTCTTAGTCAGATGCCCGCGGTGAAGATAAAGTAAGTGGCGCCAGGCAAAAATTAGGCGTCACAAGACATCTTGAATAAAAATTTCACAGTTTATGGCCAATTACTTAATTAGCTTTTATGACAGTTAAAAAGTCAAGGGTCTAATCTAAATATTACTAATAGTAGAATATTACGAGGAGGCCGCTACGGTCCATTCCCAGATTTCCATAGATATTCCATGTTATGGCAAGAGGAAGCAAAATTTACTAGCCGAGGAGTACTAAACTCGCATAATTTGCACGAAAATCCACAAGGAGTACGGGCTTTATGAACAGAGTGTTCTCAAAAGTCCGCAATTTCTAGCGAAAAAGGAAAAAGTTTTTGAATTATAATAGGTAGTTGTTAGGCGTTGTTTAGTTCAAAAGGGAAAAATTTCAACACCCGAAAGTATGTTTTACTTATGTGTAGATATTGACCAAAGCTTAAATGCTCTATAAATGCAATGAGTCTAAGTATTGCGTACACCAAAACAGTTTGTTACTGGGACACCCTGTATAATTAATGGTGATATTTAAATCAATAATTTTGAAAGGCAGATTTGTTGACTATTTGTAGATTCATCCCTTATTTTCAAAAAACTTTCGACTTTATTATGGATGGTAAGTTAAAGACCCACAAACTCTATCAAGAAATTATCAATAAAGAATACAAGAAATTACAAGAAACTAATATATTAACTGAAACTATGGATCAGAATACTTTTGAAGATGTTCGTGCAAAATGTACTAATGTAATTCAAGCATTTCTAGTTGAAAGGGAAATACGTAGAAAATGTGAAATTAATGCACAGTTTTACACTGATCAGCAATTCTATCATTTGCTTGCTGATCTCTTTGGTGCTGGGCTGGACACAACTTTAACTACATTAAGGTAAGGTGATATCGTATAGAACCTCTACATTGGCCAGTTTAATCGAAATTGCCGCCCTTGCATTTTTTAGGTGGTTCCTACTTTATATATCTAAACATTCAACCGTTCAAGACGAGCTAAAACAAGAAATCCACAACGTGCTAGGAGACAGATCGCCAACTCTGGAAGACTTGCATGCACTACCCTTAATGCAGGCAGCTCTTGCTGAAACACAAAGAATTAGATCTGTGGTTCCTTTGGGTAACGTATCAATTCTAGCTTTTAAATCCCATATTTTTTTACTAACTACGTACGCCATTGCCTTTTAAATTATACTTTTTAACTATAATAAAACGTGTAGGCTGAAAATAACTTTTTTGTAAATCATATTAAACTCCCCTTTGACGACGCCTATGACCACCTGCCCAACTGGAGTTTAAATTAGACATTAGTTTAAAGGTTATAATACAGCGACATGTTGCCAAGTGTATCGATTTACCGAGCATTTACAGTAAAAAATGTATTTAGAAAATGTAGATGATTATGTGACTTCATTCATGCGAAATATTATGTTAGCACCTACCTTTCGGATATGTTTAACATGCCATAGAATGATTTTTGAACTTCCTGGGGACCGCTTGGTTTTCCTCGTTCACTCTTCTTGTTTAATGTCAGGTACTCAGCGCGACGACCACGACAAGGTGGATCCCCTCCGTCAGGAAAACCCCAAAATGTAACAAATAACACACAAATGCAAATAACACTAGCACTTCAAAGCACTACAACAGCAAATGTTCAAATAGGCCACTGTTAACTTCACTTTATTTACGCGCTTAATCACTGAACTTCGGATATGTGCAAAAACACCAGGATTATTGCGGAATTGATCAGCTGCCCTTCAACTTGTAGACGTAACTGCTGTTCATCACCAATCTCCGTTTTATAGACAATAGTCTTCATGTAGATCTAAAATTATCATTATTTTACATAAATCGTTCATGTTTTACAACAGAAACTTCTCGCTCATCACTACAACAAATAAAAAATATGGTTAATTATCTTACGGTATAAAACTGCATTATAATCTGATAAATATTTTTGGAATTTGTTTTTGCAAAGCCGCAATTTTATTATTAACGAAATATTTACTGTTAGTAACAAAACATAACAACTAACTTGTGCATAATAAATTAGATTGACATACAAAAGACAGTTACAATTTCCTGAAAACTAAAACATTAGTCGAATTCACGCTATGACCGATTATAACCGGTTTAACTTTTTGCATTCACGCGACCCCGGTTATTCCGGTTTCACAATGATGACGTCACGCAAAAGTCCTTCATAACTGTTTCTGACGGTTTCACAAGAGTACTACGCAGTCATAAAGTACGTATTTTAAAATTATTACGTTTTTTTGAACCAAACTTACGTATTGGATTACTTCAAGAAAAAAAGTTTTTTTTTCAGGTGTTTAGTTTGTCGAGTTTGAACAAATACCTAAAAATGCTGAGGCTACTTTTAATAGATATAATTCTAACCACGCCACTGTATCTATTTGCTGTATCTATTTGCTGTATCTATTTAAAGTTCCTTTAACATTTTTTGGAGTTTGTTAAAATAAATTACTAATAACGAACGAAGATTTAAGTTAAATGATTGCATAATTGATTTCGTTTAAAGGTATACCTCACGGTTCTACCACAGAGCTGGATATTAGCGGATTCAGAATACCGAAAGGTACAATGATAGTACCATTACAATGGGCTGTTCATATGGATAAGAAAATTTTTGAGCATCCTGATAGTTTTAATCCTCATAGGTTTATTAATGATGATGGACATTTTGTGAAAAATGATAATCTGTTGCCGTTTCAGCTAGGTAAGTTTGTATATTTTGTTTTCTTTCATATTAAAGAATGAATCATCATCATTCAGGAAGATGTGAGAGTGTATCTTCAGGGTTTGAAGCTTCTATTAGTAAATGATTTGAGTTCCTCGTTCGCTCCTCGAAAATTAGTTCCATTGTCCGAAAACAATGTGTCTGGCTCGCCTCTTATTGCTATCATACGTCGAATTGTCATTATTGCTGAATCCGTTGTTACAGAATGTGCTACTTCCAAGTGGATTGCTCGAATAGTCAGACATGTAAACATTACTCCCCAATACTTTTCACATCTTCTTCCAACAGATACTTTAATTGGACCAAAATAATCAATTTCCGTGCATGTGAATGGTCTTATATTTGGAGTTAGCCTCTCCGTTGGTATTTGTCCCATAATAGGTGGCAACGTTTCCAAGTTTCTTGTTTTGCAAAATTGACAATATTTGAATATCTTTTTAACAACGCACCTTCCGTCGATTATCCAATATTTCTGTCGAATTTCGTTTAAGACGGTTTCTATTCCTTGGTGGAAACATTTTTCATGATAATACTGGACTATTAGTTTTGTCAAATAATGCGTTTTTGGCATAATTATTGAATTTCTAGTCGATGTATCAAGACAATTTGCAAATTGTATCCTTCCATCAATTACTAAAAGCTTGTCGTGATTTAATTTTGGGGTTATTCTGGATAATTTACTTTGTTTCTTAATTTTTTTAGATTTTTCTAAGTCTTCTAAGTTAATTAATAAAATTTCAGGTTGACGAAGTTCTTCTACTGATAGAAACCTCGAAAAATTTATTGGTATATGTCTAATTTTTGATATCATAATGTTTGCCCATCTTAAATCGATGAAAACTATGGCAAATTTGACTGAATTGGGCTTCGAATTGCTTACCCACCCACCATATTCTCGTCGAGTTTTGTCAAAATTTTGACTTTTTCTAACTTAGCCTACGAACCTATTGAATGTGAGTGTATAATGAAGTATATTTAGCCAAATATTTTTATATCAATAATTGTTACAATAGAAATTCCTAATTCTATACATAATTTTTAAATTTAAAACCAAACCATGTACCTAAACAGCGCGGAAAATCCAACCCACCCTTATAAAAGACCCTCTCTCTTACTTTTTTTGAATGCAGCACCTTACATGTGTAAAGGCGGGTCACAATTTAAAAATATTTAATTGTATATTATTTTTACAACTTTTAAGTTTAATTTATAATTAGTTACGCCCAAAAGTGCAAGTGTATAATATTAAATAAATATTTACATTTCTTATTTTTTTTTGCATATTTTGAATAAAGTACATGCAGTTTTATTTCATATTTTTGTGCATATTTGCTCTTCTTTAGTTATACCGATGAAACAAAAACGAAGTTGTCCTTATTTTTGCAATGATTTTATTAATTTTCCATTGAACCTACAGCCTCAGCAAGAAAAAAAATAAAATTGACACGTAAAAATATCAACTACACTACTCGGTTGTTGTTTAGGATGACAAGTAGCATTTTGTATCTGATTTCAGGTAAGAGAATGTGTGTTGGAGACGAGTTAGCCCGTATGATATTATTCCTATTTGCAACGAGCATTTTGCAGCATTTTGAACTTCAAAATGATGACGAGGTCGATTTCACTGGAACGTCTGGAATAATGCTCAATCCTAAACCTTATAAAATTATTTTCAAATAGTTAAGTACCTAATTATATGTTTTGTTAATGGTTAAGGCAGCCAATAAAAAATAATAATTACAGGTGTTTCTTTTTTTTTTTTAATTGTTTTGTGGTACCTGCAAATCTCTACATCTCACCTATCCAGTCAACATCCAGTCAAGTCATCGTCATGTTCATGTGAAGTTATACGGCAGCCCCTCTGATGTTGTCACATCAAAAGCTTGGATTCAGTGCAAAGAAGATTTTTGATGGAACTTATCCCGTCCGATGATTAGATCATCGTGTGAAATGTCTGTAAACGAATTAATAACCTTAGAAATTACTGGCCGATTTGAACCAAATTTGGTACAGTTGTCTAAAAGGATCTTAAGCACTTCATGCCGCTATTAGCGTTGTTGCCAGCTTCTTAGTTTGTCTGGAAATCAAACCAATTTTAAACGCAACACCCTGTGTATTTTCTTCTCTTTTTTTTTTTGTTCTTGAACTATTTCTTCTTTTTGGGTTTAGGGGTTTCGAAAAATCTTTTTTATTAATTTCTAGCGAAGTTTATATTTTACTTGTTAATTTTATTTTAATTTTTTTTCTATTCTACAACGTTTCGACGATTGTTTTTCGTCTTCTTCAGAAAATACCAACATTACGTATATAATATAATTAAAAAATAAGTTATGGTATATGTTGCTTAGGTATTGGATGTCTGTTCTGTCATTTTGTATCTTTATATAGATCATTTCTAAAAATTCTGTGGATTTCAGTTTGTGTATATTCGAAATCAAAAGCGGTCACAGAAACAGAAACAAAACAGCTTTAACAAAACATAGCGAATCTCATAGTCACACACACATTTTATTTGTAATGTATATACGTTACAAATACGTAACTGGTGAAATTTTAAACGCAATTTTCTCGAGAATTATGGGTGCAAATATCAAAAGTGACCTATCGCTGTCAAGCAGAAAAAAAATGCTTTAAAATGATGTATCACTCGACCCCTACTGATATATGAAAATTTGGCGGTTGTGTCCACCTTTATCACAGGGCTTAACTGATTTCAACCAAAATCTAATGGCTTCATCCTAGGACTGCCCCAAACTAATATGCCAAAATTTAGCTCAATTAGTTAAAGCGTTTGGGAGCTATCGTGGAAAAATACTTACAGACACACATACACACACATAATAATAATGTTTGTATTTTTCTAGCATAACACCTGAAGAAGACGAAAAACCATCGTCGAAACATTGTAAGAAGGGAAAAATATAAAATAAAATTAGACAAGCGAAATGTAAACTTCGCTGAAAATTAATAAAAATAAGTTTTTTTCGAGAACGACCCAAAGAAAAAATATGCAAAAAACTGTATATTTTTTGATTTATAGATTCTACGTAACATTTGCTACAATTTTGATTAAAACATATTTTTCCTAATTACAGTACCATTGTGCCAATGAAAAACACCAAATGATGAATGTTTTTAATTTTGAATTTTTTGCATTTCCAGATAAACTGTACATTTGTTTATTTTTTAATACAATTTTTCAATAATTATTATTTTTAAAATATGTGCGCCTGGATTCACTTCTCAACCCAAAAACTTAGGAAGAATAGCGAATTTTAATTAATCCGAAATCTATTTACACCCGACAATACTTATTTAAACACACAATATTATGTTATTTTATTTTGCTAAAATAATTTGGTTATTGAAAAAAATCCATATTATTTTTATTTTATTTAATTCAAATCATTCATTCAACATTCATGTGCGTTAAAATGGAGCTTACTTAATCCCATTTAAGAATCTCTTTTCAGAATTTTTCTATCGTTTTTTATTTTATTTTTTCATAACACAGCTGGGACATCGAGTTTTGCTCACCCTGTACACACAGGTGTGCGATTCAATGCGTCGAAGGCTCATTTTAACCTTAACTTTTTAAGCAAAAAATGAATTTAGAGCCAAAACGGCTCATGGACTAAGAGGTGTCTACATCTAAGTTGTTCACAACAATGTTCCCCATAACCCCCTTAAGTTTATCACACCCTTTTTAGAACAACAAAAACAACAAAAATATTACAAAAATATTTTATTTGTAAATAAACAAACATTTCAAACAAAAAAAAATGGTAAACATATTTTAATGGTAAACATTAGTCAAAATGGTAATATTAATTATAAAAATTACTTATAAAAAACGGCATCTGGAATAATTAGTAGATACAAATATCATTTAAAAGTCAGATGAATAATTTATGCACAACCTTGTTATATAAACAATACAGTACAGCATTAAATAATACGCAAAAACAATTAACATTATTAGGTAGGTATGTATGGATTTAATTAAACATTATTTTATTTAATATTAAATGATGATGATTATTGACTAGTGATTGTACTAATAATTAACTTTTAATAGTCGGTAATTTGGTAACTTTTATTTTGTTTACGATATTTTAATCCCTCTGTTACGATGTATATTTTACTTTGTTAATATAGTGTTGACATGGCCTTACTAATTCAGATACTGGATATTTTTATTGGAATGAGATCAATTTGACTCAAGAAAAAAACGGCGAATATGGCTATACTCTACTTGCGTAGATTTATAATTATGGATGAAACTTGGATTCACCATTGGACCACAAAGGTTATGGCGAGTATTCTTGGTATATGAAAGAAATTAACTTAATTTTTTAAATTTGTTGGTCGCAGCATTGAATAACGTACGCGTAGTGCCACCAAAACAAGAACTAAAATATCGAAACGCCACAATTTCGTTACCAAATCTGCTAATCTACATTATTTATAATACTACTACGTTATTAATGAACTAAATAACAAAGTATTTATTAGGTTATGAACACTATAAAACACAGCCTACTTGCTAAATTAATCATTAACTAATTACAAACAAATAACAAGTTAATTTTTCATCCTGTAGAGAAATATGACAGTTGAAAATTATGATTTTGCTGTTGTTGAATCTGTTAGTCATGGAGTTACATCTATTGTTCAACGAAAGTAAATTCGGCTACCTTAAACCCTGCACGTTAATTCCAACAATGATGGGATCATTTCTTTGACATTTTGTAACCCCACATAGTGATGTTTTCAATTAATTACAAAGTAAAACGTTATCGCAAATGTTTGGCAGAAAATTACTGTCAAGATCTGGAAAATACTTCATTTCATACAGCAAATTGGGGCTAATATATCCAATTTAGCACTGTAATTCTCGATGGTAGCCCGCCAATATTTAGGAACCCCTATTGCAAACACTAGATGCGCCCGAATTCCCTGGCGGGAGGCTTTGCTTTTGAATTGCTTGTTACATAAAGTCACCAGACGGCCCTTTTGTTGATCCACAATCCAGTGGTCGTCGGCAGGCAGTGTGACCAACATTTACAAAGTGCTTATACGAGCACGAGAGATGACTGAAAACAAGATGTTTTGGCGACATCTAGTGTGAGCAGGCACTATGCAATCAAAAACGACTATTTTTAGGGTACATTTATTGGTATTTCTGAACCTTTAACTTTACCCGATAACCCGGGGGTAGAGCAATGTTTAATGCTACAACAGCTTCTTCTATTTGGAAATAAATCTCATTGAATTTAGTGATGAGAAACCCAGGTCTCTTACTGAACCAGAATTGTCGCTGGGTCCTATGATTTTGAGGTTGATATTTCTGAATCGGTTTGTTCTAAATGTAATCTGAAAACTAAAGTCTTCCAATGATTGGTGCTTTCACAGTTATATTATTGCGATGTTATTTATGAACCTGGTTTATGATGACATCAAAGATTTCTCGCATATCCCCGCTAGTTCGTTGGATGAACCTAGACAACCGAAGAAACTTCTATTCGGCTTGCTGGTACCAAAACATTCGGTTTAGGAGCGATATCCACAAGATAAATATTAGCCATAAACATACGCTGACACTACCTGTTCGTTCTTCAGAGATATTTACGAGGTTTTTCACTTTTATAATAAAATAAGAGCAAGTTTATGAAAGAATGTCTATTCCAAAAAGTTATCGTTTTCAAACTATTTTGAAGTGAATACTTCTTTGGCCGAATGAGAGTGATATTTCAAGTTCGCGTCACGACACGATTTAATATTTTCGTCCCTCAAAAGAGATGAAGCATATAACAAATATGAGGGAGAGAGAGACAGAGATATTTGTGGTGTATGCTACACACTATATCCTATACCATACACTATTATGTATATAGTTAGCGGCGAGAAAAAAACGAGTGCATGCAAGGGTTTTATTTGACAAGGCAAAGATTGTGTATTATACGAGAGACTGTCGATACAACCGGTGTAGGTATTGCAGTCAATTTTTTATGGAGAAATAAATATGTTGTAGTTTGAAATTCTCGTGAAAGAAGTATTCACTTCTATCACGTGTACTGTGCTGCACGCGAATTTTTTTTTATTACATTAGTGATAGGACTTTAAAATTTAATTGATTTTAGTTAGCCATGATAGCTTCAGAAAGCAAATGAATATGACACTTTTCAAAAATAATCAATGCAAGGTCAAAGTGTTGAACATTTGTTAAAGTAATATTGTTAACCTAAGCGAAGGTTATCGTTATTAGTTCATCAAATTCTTCGCAGATCCAAAACTTTCTAAATTGTGTAGTATTAGTTTGGCAACCTATAAGGTTTTGTCGATTAGCAGACCTTTTAAGACATTCCGTAAACGCAATTCTAACTCGTTCAATATTTTCTGGTGTACGAACTGTTCTTCGACGTCCAGGCTTCTTCAAATTTTGTACAGAACCATAATAATATTCCTAGGATAAGTCCTAGGAATATCGAAGAAAAGCTTAGATCGAATTCTTCAAAGCTATTTAAAATTTCATCCCTATAAATACCAAATGGCACAGCACCTTAGCAATCAAGACAAAGAAGCACGGTTAGTATGTTGTCAATAATTTTTGGATGTACATCAAGGAGCAATTCGCAGTCTCCTAATGAGCGACGAAGCAAATGTTATTTGAACGGCATGGTCAATAAACAGAATTTTAGATACTGGTCAAATGAAAATCTATACACAGTACCTCTATAATCCAAAAGTTGTTGTGTGGTGTGGAGTAGGATTACTAAACAATGCCTTACTATTCCAACAAGCTGGGCAACAGCTCATTCAATGAGGTCCTGCGAGAAATGTTTAGTGGCCTTCTCGATTCGGAGATTTGCCTTGGCCTTCGAAGTCCCCCGACTTAACGGCACCCGATTTTTTCCTGTGGAGATATATAAAAGCCAAAGTGTTTGCGAGTCGACCAGGTACAAAATTCTATAATAAAAATTTGTAACCATTTTTTAATCTGCAAACGTCACTTCTGACATAAATTTTCCATTATTTCGAAAACGACTGGACATATTAAACTGAACTATCTTTAGAATTACAAGCAGAATCTAAAAAATATAATTTATATAGTGTCGTATTTAAACTGAGGAAGTTGACACTTCTTGAAAACATACACCCACCTCTATCGAAATATTTTTAAATCCTCGCCAATAATTTGGCACCAAATTTCATGAAAATCATAATTTGAAAATTATTTAATTTTCTCTTCAACGTTTATATTTCTTTACAGTTTTGAAAGTTTTCTTTCAACATTGCATGTATTTACCTTATTTAATAAAGGAGATCGAAAAAGTCTATTTTTCTCAAATCTCATTATTTTACATAATAAAAAAAGAAAGTGAAAAACAAAATTACATACTAATACTTAAGATTTAATGAACAACATTAACTTTTTCACTATCATTATAAAAATTATTACTAACACTATAAGTACTTTTGCCTCTCCAAACCATGATTTCTGTTTACGATATTAGTATTTATTATTGTTTATTTATTTAGGAACCGTGAATCTAAGACCGTGCTCTTAACCAGTTTGTTTTGTACTATTTTTTTATATCTATTAAAGGCAAATTGGATAATTATTGTCTGTTACTGATTTAGTCAATTGCTAGGTTTTTCTCTTGCCAAGGCAATTGAACGACGAGTTGGCAATTACCAACTGAACTCGGAAATTACCTCATTTCCTTCCTTAATCGCGTTTAAATTGAAACAGTTTAACAAAGTTAATTTGGGTCACCCTTCCTTTACTTCCAAAAATAAAAACCTTCGTGATTATGGAAGAAAATGACTTGCAATTGACTTGAAAAGAAAATTGAATTAATAAAACTAACTAACACAAAACTTTGAAAATAAATAAATTACGACACCTTATTTTAGTTTGTTCAGTTAGTTTTACAAATTCTATTATAAATAATAAAATAAAATTACTAGTGACTACCTGCCGGTCTTATACTCGTTTCCTCCATCTCAAACTCCATTTCGCGTGGCGTTAAACTAACTTTAAACGCATTCGGTGATATCGTCACAGCAACAACACCTTTCAGACTTGGTAACGTATGTCCAGCTGGTACGTTAATATCGAAGGAATGCAACAGAGATGAAAAGAAGAGGAACAGTTCCATTCTTGCCATAATTTCACCTAAACACATCCGGCGACCGACACCAAACGGTAAAAAGTATTCGGGCTTGACGACTTTTCCTTCGTTGTTGATGAAGCGTGATGGATTGAATTTTTCTGGTTCGTCCCAAAGGTTGGGATCCATGTGGATTGAGTGAAGCAGGGGCACAATTTGAGCGTGTTGGGGTAGATGGAAGCCGTTGAGTTTGATGTCCCTGGAATAGAAGACAAATGCTATTATGCACAATTCTTCATTAGCAAAAAGTTTAAGGGTGGTTGTTTGATGATCTTTTAAATATTTACCATATTTCCTATGACCTGTAATCGAATCTTGCATAAATTGCAAGAATTTGATTTTATTAACATACAGGGTGAGTTATTCGTGCGTCGAAGTACGTTTTTTAAAATTATTGTTATTTGTACAGGGTGGCTCATCTCATCAGGGTGAACCAAACTTACGTTTTTTTAAATGGCCTATTTCATTGGTTTAGACTTGACATTAATCATACTAAAATTTTAGAAAATTATACAGAGTGGTTCAAAAGTTACCACCAGTATGATATGCAAAACATAGACCTTGATTTATTGATTCTACCATACAATGACCGACTTCTAGGCGAGTGGGGTATCATTGAGAAATGTCTTTGTTAAATGTTGTTTTTTGCATTTGATCATGCTTTGGCCTTCCGAAGATATTTCGTTTCCCATCCCAAAAAGAACGCGGTATTGCCTTATTCTCAATTTTAATAATGAATCGCGTTATTAAAATAATTATTGTTTCCTGTTATCTTTAAATTAAATGGGGTGGTCTTTTTCAACCCCTCTTAATTATTTAATAATATTTTGTACTTTGATCTTGTATTTCTTGAACCTTTTTACAGGTTTTCTTTCTTTTTCCTGGAATGTAAGGTTCCTGATAAAATTAAAATTTTTCTTTGAAATATTGTTTGATTTCTCGTCACGCACAACGTTTCAGCTTATTTGCCTTCTTCAGGTACATTTTTTGTAAAATTTAAATCTAGATTTAAATTAAAAAACGAATTGGTACTTTTACAGAATATCACAAGCACATTCAATGTAAAAAGGCAATATTAACATATACTTAATTATTTTCTAGTTTTTTTTTTTATTTACCAACATGGCATTTTTACTTGGATTGATCAATAATTTGGTATGTACCACTTTTAGTGGGTATTTTTGTTTGAATGAAATGTTTATTCAAATGTGTATATACAGAATATTTGTATAACGGTCATGTAACAATAAAAACGACCTCTCTTTCTTCTCTACCATCATTTCCCGTAATCTTTGTTCAAATTTAAATAAAAAATTTAGAAAAATCACGCACAAATTTTAATACCTAGGTTGAACCATCGCGTCGTGCCCCTGTACTACAATGCAATCTAGCAAGGGATTGTGACTCAAAATCAGTAGCCAAAAATTAAGAATATCTGTAATTGTATGTTGATATGTTAATATTACCGTTTTACACTGAATGTTCTTGTGATGTTCTGTAAATATACCAATTCCTTTTTTTAATTTAAATCTAGATTAAAATTTTAGAAAAAAATGTACCAGAAGAAGGCGAATAATCCGAAACGTTGTGCTTGACGAGAAATAGAAAAATATTTCAAGGGAAAATTTTAGTTTGATAAAATACCTTACATCCCAGGAAAAATAAAAAAACTGTTAAAAAATGCTTTATACGTATTTTAATAACTATAATCCTCAAAGTGGACATTTTTTAAGTTATACGTACTCAGAACTTTTTGATATATGAGCGCTATTTGTGTTGTTTACAGTAACTTAAAAATTCATCTCGGCCCAAAGACCGAATTAAATCGTGAACATTTTCGTGCGATTATTTTTTATAACTTTCGACGTGGATTAACTCAGCAACAGTGCAATCAGTTGTTGTTCCGAAATCATATTAGAAGATCGTCATGTGACCTATCAGGAGATTGAGACAACCTTAGGCATTAGTGGGACCAGCATACATTCAATATTGCATAAACATTTGACTGTCAAAAAAATTTGTTCGCGTGGGATCCCACACAATTTGTCAATCGCTCAAAAAAAGGCTCGTGTCGATTGGTAGAAAGAAATGCTCAAAAAATACAATCCCGGTGCTTCGAAACACGTCTATGACATCGTGACAGGTGATGAATCGTGGATTTACGCGTATGAGCCCGAAAGTAAACAGCAGTGGAATGTATGGGTGTTTCAAGATGATTTTGAAAAACAATAAAGTGATTTTCGATGATTAATATTTGTTTTTGTTCTCTAATCCTGAAATATAAAAGGCAACACACATTGAAAGTTACCCTTTATTTTCAATAAGAAATCACCGCATAAAATTTTTCGCAATTGTTTTGCAATACCCTGAATATTTTATTGGGTGAGGAAGACTGTGTGTGCTTTATTCAACATCACATTAACAAATTACCAAAAAAATTAGTTTTGATGAGATTAAATTGAAACATAAAAAGAAAAATTTCCCAAAAAAAATCAATTAAGTCCAAATTATATACCAATAAAACCATTACATTCTAGGAACCAATAAATTCCTTGAATAATTTAGTACTTGATTTTAATTAATACTGATTGATTGTGTATATTAATGTTACATAAAAGAGTGAATAAAATAAACGACAAATTGAATGTTTTAAAAGTAAATAGATGTATATACAAAAGTGCTAATAAGAAATAAAACAAAACAGTTGTTTAACTGCCTGCGTTTATCCGTTACGACATTCAACGATATTTAAGAAATCGTCTCGAGTTCATCGACCGAGTAAAACGAATTTTAGGCTCAACATGAGACTTTCACTTTTTTCGCAGGTGTGTGTTTCATTTACGACCGACGTGCGCCGGCCGATGCTATCGTTTAAAAAATCTCATACAGATACAGGATGTGTCTTGACAAAGCTCCTAAAAGCTCACAAATTATTTTACCTTTTAAATTTGATAGCAGACTTCACGTCCCTCATATCGAATGGTTTCAACTCTGGAGTTTATTTATTGTTTTAGTTTGAAGTTTTATTCAGAAATATGAAAACAGTTCTGAAGATCAATTTGAATGTGAAATCAGAAGTAACAAATGCATTCTGAATATCAGTTCGCAATATTTACCGAAAATGTTATTACACTGAATTTTAATTGAAAAATAAATTTGCAGTTTGCTAAAGTATATTTTCTAAATTCTAATTAAGAAATAGTAAAGGAATTCTGAATATAAATTTGCATAAATTTCCAAAAATATTATGAATTCAAATTCAGAAATAAAAACAGAATTTTGATGAATTCTCATTGTGGAATAGGAATTTAATTTGAATTTTACGAAAATTAAATAAATGAATTCTGATTATTAATTTGCATTACTTTTCAAAAATGATTATTATACGAAATTCAAATTCAGAAGTCATTTTCATTTTTAACAAATCAAAGTTAATTTGTGGATTATTACCGTTATTTTATTCATAAATGAGAAGAGAATTCTGAATATCAATTTGAACTTGAATTCAGAAAAAACAAATGCATTCTGAATATCAGTTCTTTACCGAAAACGTTATTATCTATACACTGAATTCAAATTGAGAAATAAATATACCTAAATAAATTTGCATTTTACTAAAGTATATGTTCAATATTCTTAATTCTAATTAAAAAATTGTAAATGAATTCCGAACATCAATCTGCATAATTTTCCGAAAATATTATGAACTCAAATTCACAAATGAGTATATTGTTTTTATTCTGATGATACTTTAATTCTGAATTTAAATTTGAATTTTATTGAAATTAAATAAATGAATTCTGATTATTAATTTGCATTACTTTTGAATTTTTGAAATATAGTTATTATACCAAAATCAAATTCAGATATACTCAGCGAATTCAGAAGAATTTCAATATCATGTTTTTTGCAAATCAAAGATTAATTGTGGATTATTCTGATGTAAGCCTTACACTACATTGACTTGCTAGTATATTTATTGTTTATTTTTAAACTATTATCAAGAAATGAGAAAACAAGTACATTCAGAAATTACAAATGCATTCTGAATATCAGTTGGCAATATTTACCGAAAACGTTACTACCTAACTGAATTCAAATTGACGTGAAATAGAAATGAATTCTGAATATTAAATTAATTCTGAATATTAATTTACATAATTTTCCAGAAATATTATGAATCCAAAATCAGAAATAAGTCAGAATTTTAATTTACAATCTGCATTTTCCGTAAATATATTGTTTTTATTCTAAATTCTCATTGTGCAACCGCAATTTAATCCCAAATTTAAATTTGATTTTACAAAAATTAAATAAATCAATTATATTTATAAATTTGCATTACTTTTGAATTTTTAAAAATAATTGTTTTACGAAATTCAAATTCCGAAATACACAGCGAAAAGAGAAGAATTTCAATTTATTTTATTTGTAAATCAAAGTTTAATTGTGGACTATTCTGATGTAGCCCTTACACTACATTGACTTACTAGTATATTTATTGTTTATTTTTTAACTATTATTAAGAAATTAAATAACAATTCTGAATTTTAATTCAGAAGTAACAAATGCATTCTGAATATCAGTTGGCAATATTTACCGAAAACGTTATTACCTACACTGAATTCAAATTGAGAAATAAATTTGAGTTTTACGACACTATATTTGTAATATCCCGAATTCTAATGAAGAAATAGTAAATGAATTCTGAATATTAATTTGCATAATTTTCTGAAAGTATTATGAATTCAAATTCAGAGATAAGTCAGAATTTTAATTTACAATCTGCATTTTCCACAAGTATATTGTTTTTATTCTGAATTCTCATTGTGAAACCGGAATTTAATCTTAAATTTAAATTGGAATTTTACTCAAATTAAATAAATCAATTCTCTTTATAAATTTGCATTACTTTTGAATTTTTAAAAATAATTGTTTTACGAAGTTCAAATTCAGAAATACTCAGCGAATAGAGAAGAATTTCGTTTTCATTTTTTTGTAAATCAAAGTTTACACTACATTGACTTACTAGTAGATTTATTGTTTCTTTTTGAACTATTATTCAGAAATGAGAAAAGAATTCTGAATTTCAATTTGAATTTAAAATCAGAAGTAACAAATGCATTCTGATTATTAGTTTGCGTTATTTACCCAAAATGTTATCTAAATTTAATTCAGATTGAGAAATAAATTCTACAGATATTTTTGCATTTTGCGAAAGAATATTTTTAATATTTTGAATTCTAACTAAGAATTGGTAAATCAATTCTGAATATCAGTTTGCATTATTTTCCGAAAATATTATGAATTCAAATTCTGAAATAAGAACAGAATTTTGATTTGCAATCTGCATTTTTCGCAAATATATTGTTTTTATTCTGAATTCGCATTGTAAAATCGGAACTTAATCCTGAAGTAAAATTTGAATTTTACTAAAATTAAATCAATGAAATCTCATTATTAATTTGCATGACTTATTAAAAATAATTATTTTACGAAATTCAAATTCCGAAATAATCATCAAATCCAGAAGAATTTGAATTTCCTTTGTTTTGCAAATCCAGAATTACACTTGAAACGGATTCAACTGCGAAATCGCTGCGAATTTATATCTGTCAATGGCTTAGAGTTAAAATATGTTTAATGATAACAAGTACTGTAGAACTTACCGTGTAGGAGCATGCGTCGTTCCCATAGGCACTATACTAGATATCCTTAGTACTTCTAAAATCGTGCTTTCAGTCACTGGTAGATAAGCTAAGTCTTCCAATTTCGGTAGCCGATGTCTACCAACAACTTGGTCCAGTTCTTCTTGCACGGCCCGCATATGATCTCTGTTGTGTAACATGAAGATCACTGCCCATTGTAGAGAGCTTTTGATTGTTTCCATACCGGCGGAGAACAAATCCCCCATTATTTGTTGCATCTGACGATCTGAAATTCAAAGTGAACATTTTAATTTCGATTTACTTGTTTAGGAAATAATTAGTTAACTTACCATGGTTTTTGCCTTCAAACAAATGGTCGCCAACACCTTCTTCATTTGCTTTTTGTATTTCGTATAAATATGTATCGAGAAGGTCACGAAGATTGCTGGGATCAAACGTTTTACGGTGCTCATCGATTGTCTCTTGAAGAAATTCAGCCATTTCTTCTCTATTCTGCAACAAAACAAAAACTGGTTGAACACCAAATTCTCAACAACTTCCACTATTTACAAAGAGCTAAGAACCATTGTTTGTTTTGATTCAAAGAAATATCAGTTTAATACTTTTATACGGCTCAATTCCATACTAAACAATGCTGAATACGAGTGCGAACGAAGAGCGATAGACTTCGGCAGCACAACACTGACCTTATGTTCACAAACGATGGTCTGGCCTGTTCAATTCGGGTACGAATCTCCTGCAAATTATCCTAGCTGTCGTTGACCTGACATCCCAGATATTTGTAGGTTGGGACGCGTTCGATTTGTTGGTTCTATACCTGAATTATACCTCCTAAAACTTGGTTTTTTGGTGCTCAAATTCTGTACTGTCGGCGTAGCGAAGATTGTTAATGGAAATTCCCTCAGTGCAATCCTCTAACGCTCTTTCAAATATTCTGTTTGAGCATATGTTAAAAAGAAGTGGTGAAAGAATGCAGCCTTGCCGGACACCATTCTTGATCTTAACTGCAAAAAGGCGTGAGTCAAGCTGAGCAGTTAGGACTCACATCATCGGTACGACAAGAATAATCTGATTAGTAGACGCATCTGCTGTGTCGATTGGGTAGTTTTTGCAAAAAAATCTGACATATTTAACGGTAATAAACACTTTGCCGGACGTTGCGTTGTTTTCCAAAACTCTCTCACCAAAGAGTCTGCCATTTCCGGGCTTTTCTTGAATATTGTTCTTCATGAGGGCATTAATAAACTTTATAAGCCTTTGAATAACAAACAATCTTCAAACTCTTTGGGAATGTCCGACAAAAATCATTCTTTCTCAGTTGTCTCCATAAAGTTTGCCAGATTTTTGACAAAAGCAGA
Source organism: Apoderus coryli (assembly GCA_911728435.2). Lineage (NCBI taxonomy): Eukaryota > Metazoa > Arthropoda > Insecta > Coleoptera > Attelabidae > Apoderus > Apoderus coryli. The sequence continues at coordinate 4,835,041 of OU452213.1, read as the reverse complement.
ACTGTTACTAATGATGGGAATACTGTTTGCCAAAAACTACCGCTCAGCTTCTAAGAATCAATCTCCAACGTCAAATTGTTAATCATCCCGGCCTAAATCCCGGAGACTTCTTTACCTTTCCGAAAATCAAGAATGGTCCAAGTTTCCACTCGCCTGAAGAATCTGTCGATGTCTTTAAACATGCAATTTGAGCTATTTAGTTAATTTATAACTTACTTGTGCAATTTTCTGCCTGGTGGTGCTGTGTCCTGGCAAATACTTCAAAATCGGGATAAACAACGCAATTTCCAACGATCCAAACAACTTAAATCCCTCATCAATCAAATCCATAAATCTAATAAATCTAGAGTCATCATGTGAAAATCTGACCGACATCAGAACGTCACAGATAACATTCGAAACTGATACGGCAAAAATGGGATTTAAGTCTACTGGTTGGTCTTTTTTCGATTTGAGCTCGTCCAGAAATTCTTCCACTTCGGTCATGATACGTTTCTCCATATGGGATTTACGTGAGCCCAGATAGGACATGCCGAAGTGACGAAGGCCGTCGTGGACGAAACGCCGTTGGTCTTTCCATAGTTTACCTGCAGTATTTACGACACCTGGAACAATAAAATGAAAGGATATAATTTCAAAATTCATCTGCTTGATGGCAATAATATGTTTAAATTATTTGTCTCAATCCGGATTTCAGACTTTTACTTTCACGCACAGGGTTGAAATCGCTTAAGCTCTGTGATAGGGGAAAACACAACCACTAAATTTTCCTATATCAGTAGGGGTCGAGTGATACATCATCAACTGTCGCTGACATACTCCACATCCTTCCGATTCACTATGTAGAAAGGAGCAATCTATTCTACATCATCCATATACAAAAAAAAAATTATTTGGTTACTTAATGCCTTCACCAAATAGAACATTTTGTAACATATAAAATTAACTTAAGTATGCTTTTGTTATGTAAATTAAAGATTAACTAACACACCAAAGTAATCGTAAAATATTATGAATTTTAAATAGACAATCAAACAACTTAAAATTAAAACTCTTGATTGTCGAATATTATTTTATTATGTTGAAATATGTGATAATAATATATTATCATGGTATTTATAGCAAGTTGTATGTTATATTTTACTATTAATTTCAATTCAATCAAATCATACGAAAATAATAAAAAAAGTAGGTTACATTGTATTATTATATTATTATAAAGATAAGCTCGTTGAATGATAATGAATATTAATAAATGAATTCCTATGTTTAGCACACAGCACTATGGGAGAAATATAATCGACTTTAATTAGATGGTATTTTAATTTATCAAACACGTGTGTAACATTTTAAATTGTACCAGGTTTATTTTTTCTTGTATTTATTTCTAAATATATGTAACACTTTGAGATAAAGACACTTTGAGGTCCTCTGAGACGATTAAGACCATTTTCAGATGGATGCCTGCCTGTCTGTGTGTAATTATATGTATTGTATGTAAGGTCATTCGCATAATCGGTATGTTACAGGTGTAGCTGAATGGTAGAGTGCCCGCTTAACACGCCGAAGGTCCTGGGTTCAAATCCCTGCTCTTCAGCATTTTTTTCTTTAATTATAATTTTTGCAGTTGCAGTTTTTTAAGGTAGTTAGTTTGTTACATTAGTTTATTAGAAATAATTATACAATAATAATATGTAACTTATGCAGATTTACTACTATTGTTTATCAAACGAGCTTTTAATTAGGTTTCTTGAAAAGTTTGATTATTTTTTTATAGAAAGTCAACTTGACAATTATTTATTTTTTTATCTGATTATTTGCAGGCTCAGATTTTGAACTTCTTTTTGTTTTAATCTTTCGCTACGTGGAACGTTGATATTTTTGGACATTTTGCCACAATGAAATGAAAACTAGTTCAAATTATTTTTATAATTGTATAATTATTTTTATTATTTCTAATAATAGTAATTCTTATTATAATAATTGTAGAATTATTTTTATTAATTATATTTCTATCTAATTTAGAGAATTTTGACAATTTGACGGTGCAACTCCGTCGACGGGACATTATCAGCCAATTTGTATTTTTGTTGTTTTTTTTGACAGCTACAGGGTGTTCTATAAGCTCTATGACAAACTACCATATTGAAATCAATACCCATCAGCAGTTACTTGGCCGAATTCATGATGCATCGAACCAAATAGGAAATGATTTTGATTTCGAACAATTTTATTAGTCTTAAGTTCTGTTATTTCATTTATTGTAATTGTTATTGGTGAGTCTAGTTAGAATAAGTTTCTCATAGAGCTTGTACGAACAACCCTTTGTATAAAGGTTAGAGGGGTTTTGGTATGCATGAGGATTAGTCTAATGAAACAAATATTTTTAAAATGTTATTGGTCATCATTATTGAACAAAACTCGTATCTCGTTACGTGGCCCTGGCTGTATTTAGAGAAAGACCTACGAGGCGGCTGTAAATCGGTATAAGAATAGGTTCCAGTAACCGTCGAGGAAACAATAAGGAGGTTATCTGATACCATGATTCATAGGAGAACCAAAAATCGATAGCAGTTTCACCTACTCCTCTGCTATATTTATTGTAAGCAAAGATTTCATTCTCATGCCTGTCAGGAATATCGCCTGCGACTGTCAGTTTATGAGCTTACTCAACACTTCTTGAAGAACAACACTAAATCAATCATAATGATATACGGAGGAAGGAGAAACAAAGGATTATGGAGGCTATCATTAATTTCCGTGAAGGAAAAAATCTTTGCTGCTTAGCTTAGCTATATTAAGGTTTTATGGATTTAATGATTCATCACGATCTTTATTTGAATATTATTTTTCTCTCTTGGGTTTTTCTAAGCAAAATTTTTTTTCTCTTGAAATATGTTTATTTCAATGTCACATACGTACTACGTTTCGGCCCATTTTTGAATATTATACATCCTCAGGAAAACAGAGAGTGTCCTATAAGGGCCAGTGTTCCAGTGTTATTGATGTAACCTCTGGATGCAATTTTAGGACCTCTTTGTTTACGGTCCTCTGTTAGACACCATTGATCGTGGACGCATACAGAGAGTTCAGAACCGTTGTGCTAGATTTGTAAATGGTCTTAGAAAATATGATCGTGTATCCTAGGTAATCCATGATATGGGTTGGATGAGAATGGAGGATCAGCGTCTTCAGCATCTTGGGAATTTTGCTATTCAGATGGTCCGTCTGATATTAGAAAAAAACTGATATTTAGGAGAGATATTCAAGATAGAGATGATCGACACATTGACCGCCTTACCTTACCACACCATCGCACGTCGCTTTTTCAGAGGGATTTTACATACAACGCTATCCAGCTCTATAATACTATTGCCAATGATAGGTTGATCTTTTTTTATTATATTTTATACACATCGCGATTAATAAATCGGTGATTTTTATAGGAATAAATGTTTATTTTTTGTGCATTCATCTACTATTATTTAACTCATGTTGGTTGCTATTTTGTGTTGAATAGAGTAGCTCTAAGCTAGACTTGGCCCTATCTAGTGAATGGTTTTACTGTTTCATATGTAAAATCTTATATATTTGATTTATTATTATTAATAATAATTCACCACAATAAACCCGGACGAAAAGAAAAAACAGTCAAAAATATGAGTTAAAAGAAGTGTGCTAAAGAAGGGTAAATAAAGATTTCTGACATTATAGTACTTTCTTTAGAAGCATAAATTATTAAATTCTAATAAACAAAACACGCACAAATTTTTCAATAAGACAATATAACCACACATAATAGTCAAGATTTTAATGAGACCTGTGATATTAAAACGGATGTAACGAAACAATTTAAACATTATTTAAAATTCGAAAAACTTACCATAACCTTCTAGAATATTTGTAAATTCCGTGGTGGGTCTGCCAGTAAACTCCTCTTTCCTAAATGTATCCCGAATCATTTTATAATCACTCAAAACAACAATCAATTGCGACCCCAACCGTGTGCAGAACAACGAACCGTATTTGTGCGCCAAGTCACGAAAATGCAAATGTAAATCGCCTTTTAAAAATGGCAATGAACCAATAATGGGTAAACCCCATGGGCCAGGGGGTAAAGTGACAGCTTCCCTTAACTTTTGCAGTCCTCGTACTGCTAGAAGTACTGTGAGAAACACTAGCAGTACTTTAGTGGAGATTTCCTCGATTAACATAGTCCAAAACATCACAGCACTGTGCACGAACATGATTAGTTATTTATTAAATAAGCGCCTCGCGGTAGTACCGTACTACAAATACTACTCAACTTAACTGCCGAGAGAGTACTAAGAAACTAAGTGTTTATTTGTTGTTATTATTATGCATAAGTAGGGTACATAGATAATGTTATTTAATTAATACCATTTGTATATGCACGAAATAAAATAATATCTGTGCAAAGTTACACACAACGTATGCTTTTATATATTAAGCTTCGTACATTTTTCGGGGTGGATAGAGGGGGTACGAATTTCGGGTAAATCGGTAGTAGTACCCGGGATGGGCGTTGCTAAAGCACACCGCCAATGAGACGCATTGGCGGGGGGTGACGTTATTGGATACACGATTCTCAATGAATGAATGAAGACCGGTGTGTGAGAGATTCTACTCAGTGTGTAGTTATGTTACCGAGGAAGAGGTGTCGGTTTGTTTTGGTTTATTTGCTTGAGTTAGGTTCGCAATCGATGTTTTATGGGGTTGTTACGTTTTTCTAAATATATTGAGAGGTACGGAGATTTATATAGTGAAAGATTTAGTTTTGTTTCAGATCTACTTTTTTACAGTGTCAAGTCAAATTAAACATAATATTAAAAAAAGGAGGTTTTAAGGATTTTTTAAATATACTCGTTTTATAAAAAAACATTTTAATACGCAAAAATAGTCTATTTGTTCAAACAAATTGATAATTATGTTGAAAATGGAGTATATCTATATTTATGGATTTATACCTATTAAGATTTAAAAGGCTGTAGATTTAATAGGTAATACAAAGGGGTCTTCTACATTCTCACAAGGATCAAATGATTTTCAATAAAGACAACTAGGTATGAAAATTGAAAGAACGAGGGAATACGGGGGAGTTTGAAAAAAAAATACAGGCTGACTGGATTTGAAGGATTTGGGATTTTCATTAATGTGATATTGTTTTCCAAGAAGACCACTATTCGGGAAGATATAAACCATTCCATAAAACAGGGGTTACGGGGGTTTTTTCAAATAAAATAGCAGGCCATGTATGTTAGGGTTTCAAGGGTCATAGCGCCTAACCCAGAAGGTGCAACGCATTCTCACTAGGCTCACATGTTTTCTCAGGAAGAGAAACTTTAAAAAAATTAAAATTGTATTTATGCCAAACAAAAGCAAAAGCAGTTTTCAATCAACAGCTTCCATAAGGATGAGATAATATATAATATATAAAATATTATCTAAGGAATTGTTTAGAAACACTTTTTCGTGGCTAAAATTCCCCATTTTATTTAAGAAAATAAATATGTGGAATGTAAGTTATAATATGTTGAAAACTTGCATCGAATTTTCGCGTAACATTATTAGGTATTCATTATTTATGTTGCAGAGAATGAATTACCTAGTGTAACTAATATTTCCTTTGTTCTACATTTTGGTTATTTAAATTCCATGTTGTGGATTATCTTGTCTCAAGGAACTTTTTTTTTTGTTTGAAATTATTAAATAATTGTGATCTCCGTGACCAATTTTTGAAATATTACTTTGCTGTTCCACCACTCGCACTCATGGCTACGCTAGCTTGCCAACCCCCGACGGATAAGAATAGCATATTTTAAGCTTTTCAGATTTATTGTAGTATTTGAGGACTAAACTGTGCCCAGTATTATTCATTCTGATATCTCAAAAATAGTTTGCTGCCTTTGTGCCACATTTGTCTATAGAAATGGCAAATTTATTATGTTAAAATAAGGAAACTTTAACATTTTATGGACTACTTTAGAAATATTAATATTTCAGGGTGATATCGATGGTCTAAGTATAGCAGGAGAACAACAACTGTATGCTACAGTCGGTTTTTACAACCAATACGGGTAGCAGTCAAATATCTTGACAATGTCAAAATAAGCTTAACAGAAGAAAATTTACGCACGCTGAAAGGGATGAAAGATTTATTAAATAATAAATTAACTAAATTTTAGGGTGTCTGCTTGGATATACCAAATTGTATGTTAACCGCATATTGTCCAAGAGAGAGTTTGCAAGATATAATTGAAAACGAACTATACAGGGTGTTAGTAAATAAGTATGAGAAACTTCAGGGGGTAATTCTACTTGAAAAAATAATGACAGTTTGCTATATAAACATATGTCCGTAAATGCTTCGTTTTTTGAGATACGGGGTGTTAAAGTTTTTCTTAAAAACTGAAGATTTATTGATTGCTCTGAAACCGGTGGAGATATACAAATGGAATTTAGTGAGTTTTAAGAGGTAGTTATTGCGCATTTTTTGGCAAGCAATTAAGAATTTTATGATCATCAGTGGCGCGCATACGGGTAATGATCTCAATATTTTTAAAGAAAAAAATAGTACGCCACTGGAATTTTTCAAATAAAAAATCATTTTGCAATTCCTCGTTCAATTTGTGATAAAAGATCTCTCTTGCTATTTTATCGTAGAGGCATCGTCTTTGTGCGAAAAAAACATCTTACCCCGTATTTTTTATTTCTTTAATACATTATCAAGAACTATCTAATACAATAAACATTAAACTACACAAGAAGAGAAAATAACACTAATAATAAAAAAACGCTAATTTGACATTTCGTTGAAATATTCGTATTTAACAGAATGTTGACAGTAGCCTACTAGCGCGAGATATTTTATTTTTTTGCACAAATGCCCCCTACAATAAAAAAGCAAGAGAGATTTTTTATCACAAACTGAACGAGGAATTCCAAAATGATTTTTTATTTGAAAAATTCCAGTGGCGGACCTTTTTTTTCCTTCAAAAAAATTGAGATCATTACCCGTATGCGCGTCACTGATGAACATAAAATTCTTAATTGCATGTCAAAAAATGCGCAATAACTACCTCTTAAAACCCACTAAATTTCATTTGCATATCTCCACCAGTTTCAGAGCAATCAATAAATCTTCAGTTTTTAAGAAAAACTTTAACTGTATCTCAGCAGAAAATGAAGCATTTGCGGACATGTGTTTATATAGCAAACTGTCATTATTTTTTCATGCAGAATTACCTCCTGAAGTTTATCGCATTTATTTACTAACACCCTGTATAAATTGGACTGGCCTTTTCGAATATCACTAATTATGGACCTGCTGCGAGGCATGTACTATTTAGATAACTGAAATTAAATCCCATGGTACTCTCAAATCATCAAATTGTCTAGTTGATAGTCGATTTGTTTTAAAGATAACAGATTTTGGGTTAAATTTCCTGAAATCATATTCTGTTGATGATGAGGTTGACGAAAATGCACATCAGTATTGGGAAAGTATTCGCTTATGAATAAATGACAAAATTTTTTCCGAATACATGATTAAAATATTCAGTAGTAATACCCCTAGGGTCTTGATAATACCGAGATAATTTTGTCATGGAGAATGCCGAAAGCGTGTTGCTTGATAATAGCCCAAGGCCGCATGCAAATGGAATTCTGTTACTGGTTTCACAAATATTCATGTATGCTAAATCAGGATTTCAAGAGTTATAGCGCGTAACCCAGAAGGTGTGACGCATTCTCACTAGGCTCAGATGTTTTCTCAGGAAGAGAAAAAAAAATATGAAAGAATTAAAAAAACCGGGGATACGGGGGTCGTTACCAAACAAAATTACAGGTTATTTATGTTAGGATTTCAAGGGTTATAGCGCGTAACCCAGAAGGTGTGACGGATTCTCATGAGGCTCAAACAATTTCTTAGGAAGACGACTAATATACAAAACATGAAAGAAGCCCAAAAACATTTATTGATAATTATGGCTAATGGTCTTATTAGGCCATATTTAATTTTTTTAATAAGAGAGTTACTAAAACCATAAATATCCTTGGCACTTGACACATATTATCTATGATCTCTAGAACCTCGTGTTCATCAACTGGTCTTAGAAATAATGTATTAGGGGAACTTTTTAAATGAACAGTTGTCGCCGAGAGGTCAAAGCAATCTGCACTTATTGGCCCAGAAGGTGCAGCATCTAAAAAGAAATCATTGTATGCTGCTCTACTAGGGGTCCTTTATAATCTTCCAAATAGTTTTCGATTTGTTATCAGTTTCAGACATAATTTTCCTAAAATAATCCTCTTTTGCTTGAGCAATTTTTGTTTTGTAGACTTTTCGTGTAGATTTTAATTCCTCACTAATATTTAGATTTGGTCTACTATTCTTAAGTTCAAAAAGAAATGTTAGCTTTTTTCGAAATACTTTTAATTCATTGTTATACCATATTTTCTGTTTATTTTTGTAATATACAGGCCGAGTCAGGTTTTTGTAGCAATTTATAGAATATTATTTTTTTAAATGAAAATCTTATACAAACATGGGTCAAAGTTTTAGGATTTTTTCGGTTTTTGTAAGTTTTCTCAAACAATTTTAGGAATAATGAATTACCATTTAGTACAATTGTTACAACTCAAAATTCTTTCTTCTTTCTTTTTGAAACACCGTGTATATGTATAATTAATGAATCACTATTTCCGTAAAATAGTTCAAACAATTAAATTGGAGTAAGGAACATTTCAAATCAAACTGAATTGTAAATTTATATAACCTATTAATCACAATGATTAACAAATTGATGACCAATTTATTATATTTATATTGTTATTTGATAATATATTAAATTATTATTAAGAATTATGTTTGTTGTTTCGTAAGAGACCTTGCCAGAAATGTTTTGTGTAAACAAACCTTCATTTTATTCCGATTCCTCAATTTATTTGTTTTGTAAATAGCGATAATATTTTTTACCGTATGAAATCATATTTGATCATTCTCATTTGTATCAGAATTTACTTCCATAGTTTGCGAAATTAATGCATAGGATTCAGATGTTATGTCAATAGTATGGGAACTTTCGGTATGTAGATCAAACCACTGCGACAAAACTCTAGCTATATACAGGGTGAGTCACCCTATAGACGCGACGGTATACACTGTTAAAACAGAATAGTAAATTTACGTAAAATATAACTGTAATTTTTATTCAACCATTCCCTCACGTAATTTTCCACCTTGACTGTACAACTACAATATTAGTCGAAATATTACAATTTAAAATTACGCCACATTTAGTGTAAAAATACAATATTAAGGTAAAATTACAAATTAAAGTTACACTTAATTTGGTGTACAATTACAGAATATCGTAAAATTACAAATGAAAATTACGCTGCATGTCATGTAAAAATACACTTATAAGTTTAAAATTACAACATAAAAGTACGCTTAGTTACGTGTACTTTTACACAATCGCTGTCTAAATAATACCAATATTTTAACGTATTTTTGCGGTAAGGCCCGGAAATGTACAATGCTCGTAAAACAATAGTGGAATTTACTTAAAATTTACAGTGTTCTTACATAAAAATTGTGGCAAAAATACCATTTTTGTATAGTAAGAACGTAATTATACGTAATTTTTTTGTACTTTCATGAATATTTATGTGAATTTACTGAAACTACCTGAATATTTCATTATACGTACCGTATTTGTACAACATTTTTAAGTGATCTTTGTACCCAGATAGTTCTGTAGACCTGAGAAATTGTCCATACTGAAATGGAGTCAGATCTTTTGTGCGTGAAATGAAAGTCAACACCACGAAATAAATTTAATAATCGCTCTATGCGTCAATAGTAAAACTAGACATGTTTCTAGGCACCAAGCCTCATCATCAGTGGTTATTACAACATCAATTATTATTTGATAAAGAGGAATATGTTAAAGTCTAGAAACAAGAAAGCACTGATATACCAAATGATATACTTAGTAATATAACTCACCATTTCATGTAAAAAAATGCATTAAAATATTAAAGTTTAAAATTACATAATTGAAGTTAAAAGCTTATTCTTTTATTGTATTTCTTTTATAAATCATTTCATATTGAAAATTAATAAAAATCATCAATGATTCAAACGGCTGCCAAATCGGTAAATTAAAATGGCGAACATTTATACCGAAGGGCACTCTGTACTTCTGGTGGAAAAATTGAGTGGAAAATCTGGAAGTTTGTTGTGGCGGAAGATGATTACCGTCCATTTGTTGGATTTTTCACCACTTTTTAAACCAAATGTAAACTGAAAAAAGTAAAGAAAAATTAAAAACAACTTTTCAAGTTTTATATAAAAACCACTGCAGCCTAAAAAATATTTTTCCTTTTAGGTTACAGTGGTTTTCACAACTTAAAAATTTTTCTTTACTTTCCCAGTTTATATTTGGTTTAAAGAGTGGTGAAAAACTCAATAAATATTGAAAATCTGTACAGTAGTGTAGGTACAGATTTTCAAAATTCTTTCAACGTCTGATTTTGTAGACCTATTAAGACTACGTTCGAAAATAGATGATATTTAGACAGGGTGTTACATTATCCTGCAAAATATATTATTAATTGCAAACATTACACTATATTACAACAAAATTAGAAGAATTGATTTACATTTTGAAAAAAGTTTTAACAAATGTTCAAAGTGACGTCCATTTTCATAAATACAATTTTGAACTCTACTTTCGTATGATCTCCAAACATTTCTAAGCATATAGTAATAATAATAATAATCTTTTTATTCGCAATCAAAGTACAATACCATATAATATGAACACATAAAAATATAAGGTACATAAGTGATTACGAAAAGGGTCAGAAGGCAGCAATACTGATATGATATTCTGACCCGAGCATTAAACTAAACTTAAATTATATTTGAATTAAAGAAAAATAAATCAATTTAAAAAAAAATAAAAAAAATCCTCCGTATTACGCATTATGCAACAATTATCGGTGAGACCCTGTATTTCACAATCACAATACTAAAATAAGGAAATAATAGAAAATCAAAGCACTGAAAAAAAAATCCAAAACAAACACTTCACATATTTTCTAACAGGAGACTTCGATAGGAGCTCCTGAAACGAGCGCAGCTTAAACCCTTTAATCGTGTGGGCAGGTTCTTATACATAGCATAGATAGAAAATGAAGAAGATGTGAGAAATAGTGCAGTCCTGTGAGGAGGAGGAAACAAAAGGCCCTTAAACCGAAGATTTAGTGTGTGGACATCAGATCTGAAGCAAATTTTATTGTATAAGTAAGGCGAATTCTTGAGTGTTACCACAGAATGAAATAAACAGGCAGAGTGAAATCTCCTCCGGCTCTCCATATCCAACCACCTTGACGGCTTCAGCATATGTGAGACTGGAGCAAACTTCGGATGCCAAGCAGCATTTCTGCAGACGTTGACTGCGATCTTTATCATGACTCGACAAGCTACGTCACTGTAGTTTAACAAGCTTAGGACCAGCGCATCTGTCAGCTTAATTTTTAAGGATTTAGGCAAAGTATGGCGGTGGGGGTAAGGTAGTTTTAAATTAGCGTAACCCTTATTTAAATTAGCTGATATGTGTTAGCTGAATCTCTCTGTATCAATTTCTAAACCTAAACTTTTTACCGAGGATTTGCAAGGAATTATTTTGTCATCAATCTTGACCTTTGCAGTGATTTTGTTTTTCCCAAACAGTAGAAAAATTGATTTTGCAGGATTTATATGCATTTGATGCTTTTTGGAGCATTCCATTAAAAAGTTTAGGTCCGAGTTGAATATATCTAGTGCTGTATTTAAGTCAGAGTAATTAAAAGAAAATTTTATTTGGCGGTCATCAGCATACTCATAATTTTGACAGTTCTTCAAACTTTTATATATTATGTTAGAAGTGTATATGCAAAACATTAGAGGAGCCAGGATCGAGCGCTGGGCACACCAGACATGACGCCACGCAACTCTGACACCCCATTGTCCGTCTCAACATATTGAAATCTACTCATAAAATACCTCTTCATTAATTTGAGTGCCGCATTAGAAAACCCTGAGTAACCATAGCAAAAGTTGATGGTTGATCTTGTCAAACGCCTTGGAATAATCTAGTAATAGTAGTTCAGTTGTTTTACCAGCCTTTCCTGAAAGCTGATTGTTTGTAGGGTATAATTTTATATTTAGAGATAAATTCGTAAATTTGTTTGTACATTATTTTTTCTAATATTTCGGACAGAGGGGATAATATGGAAATAGGCCGAAGTGCGTTAAAGTCCTTTACCTCTGCCTTCTTCGGCAATGGATATACTTTTGATATTTTCCAGCACTCAGGAAAATAATTCTCAGTTGTGCTAAAAGTATATCCCATCATTTGCTTCATATTTTCAGCTGTAGTAGGTGGAGTACTATAAACTTTGATAAGAAGAAATCTAATGGAGTTATGTCAGATGATCTTGCTGGCCATTTATAGGCCGATCCATCGATTAGTAAACTTCCTCTTTAAATAATCGCACACGGTACGCTTAAAATGTGCATGAGCTCCATCCAATTGTAACCATAATTTTTGCCTAATGTTTAGTGGACTTTATCCAAAATTAACCAAAAATCATGTTTTAAAAATCGTAAGAATTTATCTCCATTTCAGTGACCGTCAAAGAAATATGATCCAATCGTGATATCTCTGACTATAGCACCAAAAACGTTAACACTCCACACACAGTACGGCCCTGATGTTTATTCTCGGAAATTTGCAAGCACTTTGGTATCATGGTGTCTCCGGTGTGGGAATTTCTGGGGATATACTCTGGATGCTTTTTTGAAGTTGAGTTGAGGTCATTTTGCCAGGTGATGAATGCTTTACGCTTAGTGTGTATTAGTCTTTATATCTCTTCTTTCTTATGTTTTCGTCGAACATCGCCTATCGTCTCCTCACCAGCAGAGAGCACGGTGGATCTAAATAAGGACCAGGCTTCTTCCATATCACCCGGATTATTTTCCTGCCGTGTTGTAATCGTTTTGCAGGTAGATGTAGGGTCATCTGGATAGCACAAGTCGGTGATCAGTCTAGCCATCATCAGCACTTGTTCATGTCAGTGTCGAGCGCGAACAATTACGTAGTCGATCATATGCCAGTGCTTAGACGGGCTATAATTGCCGTACGTCGTTCTGGTTTATTACTGGTGTTATCCATGACTGTGAGGAAGTTCCATGTCGCGAAGTTCAAGTGTTTAACTGTATTGTATAACAGTAAGAATAATAACGTCAAAATTCAAAGCTCAATTACAGACATTGATTCACCAGAAGAATAAATAGAAATGGACTGTATTTGTTGTTAAATAAATAAAACATAGGTTGAATACTATAATTAAAGGTAGGTGTGCTAGGAAATTAAGATATGAAAAGGACTCACTGCTTTTCCTGTTGTGGATTTGATTTGTTGGTTTGTTTCACCAAATATCCGGCTCGAAGGACCAAATGTTGCGTTTGTGGTATTTATTGTTGATTTTAATAAATTCTCCACAAATAGACTGTTTTAAAATTAATTTAATTGCGAAAGTTGTATATTTTTATGACATTCAAAAAATTACATACAAAATGTGTGTTTAACAAATTTTACAAAACCAAAATTATTACTATAGCAACGAACAAAAAAGACTAATACAACATTGCCAATGTTAACATAAAGTAATAACTAAACATGTATTATTAGTATTATTATTATTATACGAGGCGGTTCAAGAGGTATCACTAAAAAACTTGATTTCATGTCTAGTCTTTAAGGGCTCACATCTCTGCAGCGCAGGCCGATTCGACAAAACTTTATATGAACTTATACCCTTCTCTTTTCACAACCTACCCCAATCCGAGAGATTATCCACATATTCTGGGACAGCCTGTATTATTACATAATATATTATAAGGAGAGCTAAAAACAGCCATAACCAATTTTGTATAAATATATGGGGCACCATTTTAACTGTGTCTTGAACCTATAATTCACTGCATTATAAATAAATGAATACTTCATGAAAATCTTTTATCACTATTACTTTGCTGCGCGTACAATGCAAAAGTAAAGCTGAAAGCAAAAGTGACAACATTATTACAATGTTAAAACATGCCGGCAATCGTTCATTATTACTAAATAAACACATCAATAATAATCAATATTCATACACATAAGCTGTGTAAAAATACAGAAAAAAAAATAGTAATCATCCTTGACCTCTCTTTAGTTGGCGCGCACGTTTAGTCATATGATACCTACATAATAATATAAATTATTTAATAAGAACTTTAAGTATTTTGCCTCATTTTCTTGTTTTTTTCCAGCGAGTCTTCACAGTCCGGCCATGACCGCAAGATAATAGTTTAGACATGTTAATTGTTATTGTCGTGCAAAAATCTCAAAATTTTATTGATCTATTTTCTTCGAAAAAAAAAAAACAAAAGAAGAGGCTCGTTTAGGTAACGATTTTATTTAAAAATATTTGAATAAGTGGGAGTCCTTTACAATTCTTTACTATATTGTAACGTTCGTTGGTACACAGAGAAAAATCTGTAGTTTTGCCAGAAACACACCCTTTGATTCAATGACATATTACATTCAGGATTCCTCGAATACAACAACGTTTCATTCAAGTATAGGCCTATATTTGGTAACTAATAGTATTGTATTATCTACTCAATCAAATTCCGACTACATATTTGTACGCGTGAGATTTTTGAGACGTTTTAATTTGAATTTATTTCAACAAACTACAAATTGTTAACGGGTTTTAATGGATTTGTAATTGTACTAATATATGAACTCATTGTATACTATGCCAAATGCAAAGTATATTTGCCAATAATACAACTGGTAATTGAAAAGATAGAATTTATGTTCGCTGTGCAATAAAATCAATAATAACTGCAGTTTGAGAAAAAAAAACAATATATTTTCATAAAAGTAAAAAAATGAACAAATTCTCTGACCATAGTTTCATACAAACTAACGAAAAAAAAGCAAAAGTAAATGATATTAGATACATCCTTTTTTTAAATCAAATTGTTCAAAACCATTCACTCCGCAAAGGCTACCTGTCTATTTTCAGTGGGGACAACATCATGCATGTTGTCATCTCCATTATGCTCTCCTCAGAAGCAGCAAACTACTAGCGGATGTATACGAGCGCTACCGGGGGTTGATGGGAAAAGAAGTTCATAATTATAATTTATCTATAGATAGAAATAATTAGAAAAAGTATGTATTCAATAACATCCAAGTTCAAAATAAGTTACCAGAACAGGCATATTGTGGATATCCATCAGCTTTTTCGTGTAGGTATGTTTCTAACGATTTAAGAAACCGAATTCGAGTTCCTATTTGAGGAAACAACTCTAATATTTTCATGAGATAGTTCTTGTACATCTTCCAATGTAATTTTATTGCCTAAAAATTAATAAATGAATTACGCATAAGTAATACCAAGAACCAAGGTATCTAACATACTAAAATTGGTAAAAAAACAATTTGGTTTAGTTACACAATAATTTTACCTATGTAGGTATAAACACAGTTACCTACGGTATTATGTATTAAGAAATGCAAAAATTAATCATAAATCACTTAATCTACTATGTAGTCAGTCCTAGTACTTACCTTCAAAAATAGGTAATAAATCTTCTATACGCCGCACTTTTTAAACAATTCTACAATATTGTCCATAACAATACCTAACAACAACTGGCAGCTACTGCTAGCTCGCTTTATCAATACAAAAATGGGAAATACCGAAAAACGAACCACACATGTGCAATCAGGGCAATAATTAAATGAGTGTTGGACAGTTCTGGCAGTCTGAGATCTGTCCAACCGAGTAAAAATGTTGTTGGGTTAACGAGAAGAATCATTGAATTTAATATAATGTGTATTTGACACCATGGCATATAAAAATTGTATTAAAAACATGATTATTGTTTCCATAATAATTGTGATTTAGACAATATGAAAGTTGATTACATCTTGAATATAAAATGTTTTACCGGAATGGTTTTATGCATTAAATGAACTGTACGTCTTGTTTGAATGAAACATATAATATATTAAACCAATATAAAGTGGTTACAGTGTATTGTATTCTAATCTTAGTGTTAGAGTGACAGTAAAATTTTTTTAGCGGAAATATAGAATATTTTAAATTTAATAACCTACCAGCAATTACCTCAAAACGAAGTATTATATTGTTGGAATTACATGGACTTGAAGCCATAATAAATGTATTCGTAACAATCAATCGCGAGCAAATACTAACTAATATCTGAAACCGCAACAGTATTTTTTTCCGTGTACGAGAACAAGTCAGTCTTTTTATCTTAGCTCTACTGATTCGAGTGAAGTACTAAATATTGTAACGTTTTTCTGGGTTCGTAAGTAAAGGAAAAGCAATGGGTTAATGCTGAAAATTAATTTCAAAATTGCTTTGAGATACCCTGTATGTATTAACATTACCACATCAAATCAGTGTTCATTCTGCTAATAGCTAATACCAATAATAATTATAAGAAATTAACAGTGGCGGCTTGTGGCAGTTTAATGTGGTGAAGCGTGCTTCTTATGCTGTTTGTGCAAGATTCTTTTGGTAGGTCTTAGTGCAATTAAACGCAGACAACTATGTTTATATGCCGGCCGTCAGATGGTTGTACCTCGTTGTATATTGGGTATATGCCGTAGTGGCAGTGTTGCGGATTGTTGCTGAATTATAGTAGAAAACGCTTTGAAGGATGCTTCATCTGCATAAGAACGTGTACGATAAATAGGCTATTGGTGCAACAGAGGATACAAGTACTGGCAAGGATGTCAAGTGTCAAGTAGCGTGCAGAGCGAAGATATATATCAAAATAAATTATTACAAGTATAAAAAGGGGGAAATATATGTACATTAAATATATACTATAAAGCCTGCTTCAGACAAATTTACAGTTTTATGGTAAAGCTGTGTTTACCTCAGGTTGAAAATTGTATACATTTATTTATGGTTTAAATTTTATATGGAGAAAAATAATTACAAAATAAAATTAAATACTTAAATATTATTCATGTTACTGACTATTTAGATGAAGCGTTGCTTCATATTACGAGGGTTGCCTTTTATATTTCGGGATTAGAGAACAAAGGCAACCCTCGTATGAAAAGCCGCCACTGGAAATTAATAGATTAGGAAATAATAAATAATTTATTCAAAGATATTTTTCCGGCTTTTTGTAGTATATAGTAAATATGGAAAAAATGCATAACTAATGTTATCCAATTAATTAATATACCATGACAAATAATATTTTTTCTTACACTCTGTTTCAGCAAAGTGAAAAATCTGATCAATGTTTTGGTGTCAGGTTATTCACCTTTTTTTTTTTAAATCTCGCGTATGTAACATTATTTTCCTTGCGTTGTTATATATTTTTTTATTTGTTCATACAAGTGAGACACTTTTTTTTTCTCTTATACAAGCTGCAATTTACATGTCACTGCTATCGAGTATTTAATGAATTATAGATCAACAGCTAGTGGATATTTACGTCGGTGCAACGAGCTGGCATTTGCTTAATATAATTTATCCCTATTCGTACATCCCCTTAAAATATTCTGCCTCACACCATGATTGTTCCCAGTCATTTAAACATTTTTGGCCATTGGACCCATGTCCGCAAATGCTTCTTTATGGAGATACAGGGTGTCCAAATTTAGAGGTCAAATTAACTTTTTTTGTTCATTTCTCAAAAACTAGCTAACCGATGTTGATAAAATTTTACACGCAATTAGGGAGCGATAACCTAATATAATCTGCATTATTTTGGCTTTTATTAACTGTTCATTGGCGTAGATATAGTGGGAATTTGGGTTAATTTTACACATAAATCAATTAAAGACAGCTTTGACCAGCTTCATTATTTTAAATTATTTTTTTAAAAAGAACAACTTATAAGCTACAAAGAAAACCAAAAATGAAAAATCAAAGTTGCCATGGAAAACGAATGTCGAAACAACAAAAAAAAACTTTCGTAGTTGCTTTTAATATTGCAAATGTTTTTTTCTAAATTAAAATTACTACGTCTTTTCGAGTATTTTAAATATTAAATTTAGAGGTTACCATTTGCACCGGTTTCTCTACGTTGTCTGATGAGACCAGGACTGGGCACCACGAAACTTATCCAAACTATCAATCAGCAAACCAGTTTGGGAATTTGCTAATATAGACTGTAAGCTAGTATTTTTTTAAATATAGATGTTTCTCACTATCCCCACATTAAAACACAGATGTATATATTTTTTTTGATTGTCTGTATTTGCTTCTATTAATTAACGATTAAATAAATAAACTTAATATAAATAAACTTAAGTTACCGTTACAGTATCTCTCTTTTGAGCAATTACAAAAAAAACCAATCCTATAGGACCAAACCAAAATTGATCGTAGATGTTATTAAAAAAGTACATAAGCCAAGATTATGGTATTTACCATTGAAACGTCGCAAGCCGCCTGCTCTCAGTGCAAATAGTCGCTGCGGCCAGCGACTATTCGTTAGTTTTGTTTGGATTTTAATGTAGTTTTTGCTCAGCCATTATTGTATACAAAACTCTATTGGAAGAATTACATTTGATATTATCCTTGATTAAATTTAACACGTAATTAAATTGATGTGGATTCAATCTGCCTCTTCGTGTAGCATATAGGCCACAAGTAATTTGCGCGTTAAACTCATCCCAAAAATTGGTGAAAACTACGACACAGCCAGCACAGAACGAACGAACAACAGAAGTAAACACGCGGGAAATTTAATCGTCGGAAACGCTGGAAGGAAAACATATCCATAGCGATGATCGCTGAGCGACTATCGCCAGATACCGTCGCTCGGAGGGAAGTCCGCCTTAAAGGTGATTTATATACATAAATTGTGATGTCTTACTAGTAATTAACTATTATAAACATGTCCGCAAATCTCTGTGGTAACTTATAGATAATCCATCGTCCTCGAACTACTTCCAGGGAAGGATGATACTGTCCTGTTTCAAATTGAAATCTAGGCTTCGGATATTTTTTATTCATTGCTATTTCACCCAACGTGAAATATGTGGTACCCCAAATATTAATTATTAAGTTCAAATTTTTATGACCAGATCACATAATACATTTGTGTTCCAGCAATCAATTAAATAAACACACCTAATTTAAGGTGGTGAGGATAAAACCCTGCAATATGATTAGTTCTTTTTGCAATTTATCAATTGCTGAATTGCAAAAAAAATTCTTACCTCCATGAGGGTATCCATTGCAAACATTATAATTTTGAAATTTTGAAACAAATACATTGCACCCCAACCGAAAATAATATTTTCAAGTTTCAATAAATCTGTACGTAAATACGTTTATTTGTCTATTTCCATCCGATGATGATGGTGCCTTTTTGTAAATTTTGATTTTCTTTACAAATAAAATGCAGGCAGAATGTTTCTTGTTGGTATATTTTTTGTAAGAAAATTAAAGATATTTTTCATTAGCTAATTTTATAACCTCTCTTGAAGTTAAAACAATAACAACTGTCCCAATCCTAATAGGTTTGTTCCGCAAGGCAATTGAAAACAGCCTACTCGAATTTATTGAGTATGTACCTCCGAATATTGTTCAAAACATGTGGTATCAACATGACGGAGCTCCTGCCCATCGTGGTAGAGAAGTAATAGAAGTTTTAAATCAACTGTTTGGAAACAATTGGAATTCATTAGTTAAAAGATGTTTGGGAATTTTGTTGTACCGATAAATATAAATGTATGTAAGAATACCTTAACGTGTCAACGGTTCATGTGACTCTTAAAGACAATTTATTACCAGACGTGTCTAACAAATATTTTTAGTTTATAGGCTGGGAATAATTATTTGTTATATTTTCCATTATATTAAGTGAGTTACATGTTCTACTTTTGTGTGTTTATATTATAGTAGATTTATAGATGATAGAGTAGGAAAGAAAGGACTCTTGGTAAAAAGAAAGGAACACTTATTCTTGGGCCGGCATATAGAACGGATGCCATAATTGATATTATATTCTGATTTTATTAAATGAATCTGGTTTATTGGAAAATATAAAGTTGTTATTAAAAATGTCTTGTTTTCTTACATGTATGTAGAAAACAGAAATATGAATAAAGTGAACCAAAAGTGTTGCTACTATTGGAAATTTTGAGAATATTATTTACAACTAATATAACTAAACTTTTACAACTGCAATAACTAAACTTACAATATATACATGTGTCGTAAAAATAATGGTCGCCACAAAGTAATTAAAAATTGAGAAATATTACATTTTTCAGACAACTCTGTCGTAAATGCTTATTTATCAACAAAAACCTTACAATACACCAAACATACGAGATTTTGTATTATTTAAATTGAAGTTCGAACATTACATAGCCTAACCCAACACAACTGAAGATTACCTTGAAAGAGTCAAATTAAATAAAAAATAAAAATTAAGGCTAACGATCAATCCATTATATTAGACAAATTAATTAAATACATAAGTAAATTATTATTATTATTTTTTTAAATTTTAAACTATAGTAGAGCAGGGTTGAGATGATTAAAATCAGATTTTAATCAATTTTTTTTTAATCATGAGTAATTTTAATTTAGAAAAAAAAGAGTTTTAAAATTTTAACACTTAAGATGTATTTGTTCATAAAAATGTACATTGTGCTATCCTTATACATAAATACGCAATTTTTTTTTATTTTGCTTTGTTCAGGTTTCTTAAAAATATACAGGGTGATTCATCCTGAGTAGCCTATTCAAAGTTCTCGGTATCTACAAAATATATGTTGCTGAAACTTTGAAGGTCGATAATATCGGAAAGGTTCCATATTGATGTACTATTTCCGGGTTTATATTACTCCCGGTTATACCGGAAGTAACCACCTACTTTGATATTTTAAATGGAAATACCACTTTTTTTTTCAGATTCCCTTCAAATTTAAAGTTGACGTTTTTCGCCTTCTACAAAAAAATCAATATTTTTATGATTATGCCCTTCAAGCAACCAAAATTTTAGAATACATTAGAGGGAATACTGAGTATACAAATGATATAGTCCAAGGTCGTCAGGCAGTTGCAGAACAAGATTTAATTGAATTTAAACTTGAACAACGTGTTTACTAGAAAAAGTCAATTTTTTTAATTGGAATGGACTATGTTATTCAATAGATAAAACATAACCTTTTTAATGATGTATTACTTCCCTATACCTAAAATATTCAACTTCTTCAATATTTTGAATTTTATATATTTTTGTGATAATGGGCCGCAATTTGCAGAAACCATAATCTAGTAGGCATTACGTTTACATAATCTCTCGAATTTAAATGTTTTTAATTTATTTCAAATCAATACAATCAAGTTCTTAGTATCTTATCAAATTTGTCTGTAGCCTTCTAAATTTCTTTAGGTTTATTGGCGTTAATTGAGGATACATAGTACCTGAAATGCTTAAGTATCTTTTCCTTTAAAAAAAACTCCGTAATCTTATAGTTAATCCGCTTTGATTTTTTATTTTTGTTTTGATTATTATTGTGGGTGTTTTTTTTTTGTATTTTTATGATTATTTTTGTAATATTTTGTTATATTGTTAATTGTTTTTTTTTCTGATAAACGTGATAGGGAGCTCTAAGAATGATATATTTATTATAAGTACATATGTTTTTTTTATTATTCTTTGTAAAAATAAGTTAACTACTTTTGTTTTTCTTCTTCTGGGCTAGAGTTTGAAATCAGTCTTACTGCCATCCAGACCATTTTGTAGTTCTGTGTTTAATACGAGTATAAAATTAAGTACCGTATTGCCATTTATTTTTCTTTGAACTGCAAATAAACTTATAATAATTAAATAGGTAATCATAAAAATATTGATTTTCTTGTAAAAGTCGAAACACGTCAACTTTTTGGCAAAAAAAAACTGTGCCAAACAAAGTGGTTTTTAAATTTTATAATGAATCTGAAAAAAAAAATAAAAAATGTTGTCCTTCCATTTAAAGTTACCAAATAGGTGGTCACTTCCGGTATAACCGGAAGGAATATAAACCTTGAAATAGTACATCGATATAGAGCCTTTCCGATATTCCCGAACCCAAAAATGTCAACAACATATCTTTTGTAGTTCCCGAGAACCTTGAATAGGCCACTCAGGATGAATCACCCTGTATACAGTGTATCCTGTAATTTCTTGTCCTGTACGTTTAAATATCAGTTGGTAACTTTTCGTGCTTTGTAAATATCTTAGCACGCGTTTTTCAGCTGACCAGTGTTCCAAATTGTAGCAATTATTAAATTGGCTTAAATAACTCACTGCAAAAGAAATATCTGATCGAGTTGCCGTCGATATATACATGGAAAATTTTCTGGATTTCCTTTTTCCAATTTTAAATTTTCTTCCATATGAATTTTGCACTTTTGCAATTCAGCAATCCAAATTTCTTCAATACGTTGATGTATTTTTATTGATTGATTGTAATAGTGCCATTTTCTTGTTTAAATTCCATTTCAAGGCAATAAGTCAATCTACCTAAATCTCTTATATCAAAAGATTTCATAATCATTTGTTTTACGTGATTTAAAAATTTTTGAATTGATGTCGCTAGAATCAAATCACCAACATATACAGCAATTATAGCTTTATCTCCCCCTTTGCTGTATATATGTACATACATGGATCTGCACTAGATGTTTTAAAACCGATCTCTCTTTTAATTTCGTTTCTAATTCTTGAAACCATTGTCTTCCTGCTTGTTTTAGACCATATAAAGCCTGTTTAAGTTTACACACTTTTATTTTTTCGTAAATCTTCTAACATTGTTGTTGCTTTTTGAAAAATTTCCTGGTTAATATTCATGCTTTCTTCAAAAATAATTTCTTGTAGATATTTCTCTAGATTTTTAGGTATTTCCATGTAGATTTCTTCATCTATGTCGCCGTTTAGGAAAGATGTAGTTATATCAAGTTGACTTAGTTGGAAATTTTGTTCAGCAGCTAATGCTAATAGAAGTCTTATAGAACTTAGTTTTGTAACTGGTGCAAAAGTCTCATTGAAATCAATTCCTGGACGTTGACTAAAACCTCTTGCTACCAATCTAGATTTTCGTCTTTCCATTTAAAAAAACATTTCATAAAGGATGTAATCAAAAAAGGTGATATTAAAATAGCATACAAGCGGACCGAATAAATGGTAGCAGACATTTTAACAAAATTATTAAATTAATTTAGAAACGACATATTGGATATTGGCCACATCAATATCATCCCATTTCGGCAAAAAGAACTGTCTTATCATGTCGCAATATCGAGCACTAGTAACAGTCAGTGCTGGACCAAGCTCATTTTCAAAAAACTATGGTCCAATCCAAGAATGGACTAATTTTTCAAATAAAAAAAATATATCTTGTGGACTATCATAAATATAACCAAGTCATATTGTCACATCAATACAATGTTATAATATGCGGTGTGCTGCACGGTTATTGACCCGTAACATAATTTTATTATTATTTAATTAATAAAATTATTATTTAACGCTACATTAACGCTCCTTGTTATACGCACTTACCTACTAACAGAATCAACTAACAGGCTTATAACTAGTTAGTTGTCATTATTGTATTGTTGTTTTAACAACAATTAGTATTTAAGTATTTACCTAGTTAAACTATTTTAGTGTGTCGCGTGTCTGATTACTCTTTTCAACACCTGTTTATACTTAGATAACGAGAGTCACGTCGACTTTATGTAACGGTACCTAATAAATAATGTTTTTTTATCAACACGTCCAAAATTCATTAAAGTCAAATATTAATTAATCTTTGGTAAAGTGAACCCTCGAATCACCGATAAGTCACAAGGCATAGTTGCAGGATTTCTTCCGGAATATGGCTAATAGTTACATCTACCTCGTTGAGGGTTGTCAGATTTCAATTTTTAACAGCGGTGCAAGTCTCTTTCATCCGCCAGCCCTAGTCTAATGACCGAACTAACTAAGCTAATAGCGACTTGCTTCCTCCCGCATACGAGGTTTGCTGCAAGAGGGCGGGTAGCACCCGAGGGCAGTAAACTCAAATGGAGACAGGTGCTATGAAATATAATAATAATAATAAAAATAATAAATCGTCTTTATTTGGAAGAAATTTACAAACAAGGCGAAGTTTAGCAATATGCTACTCCAAGCACTTAACCTAATTTGCAAATCACACAGACATGACAATTCACTTCTACAATATGCTGCAAAGGAGAAAAAAAGATTTAAATTAGCATTATTATGATTATAAAGGAGAAAATATATAAATATGATAAAAATCACCATTATTAACATTAATAATGTATAAATACATAAGACAAAACACACACATAAATGAAATATTAAATATTATTTAATAGCCTGAAAGGCTACTGACGTTTGCTCAACAACATATTTCTTATTTTTATTCTGAATGTATTCTAAAATCAGAAGTGGAGTATGCTATAAAAACATCAAAGAGCAGAAAAGCGACTGGACCCGATAATATACCAATTGAATTCTTGAAGGCCTTAGACGATAGAAACTTAACTCAAATCACAAAAATGTTCAATCAAATATACGAAACAGGGGAAATCCCAAAAGATTGGCTTAAATCAGTCTTCATTCCTTTGCCTAAAAAGAACAACCCCAAGTCCTGTGATGAGTATCGGTTAATCAGTCTGATGAGTCATACCTTGAAAGTACTCTTAAAAATAATCCAACAGAGAATATATCGAAAATGCGAAGAACAACTGGATGAGACGCAGTTTGGCTTTAGAGAGGGTTTAGGAACTAGGGAAGCTTTATTTGCCATCACAGTACTGCTACAGAAATGTAGAGAATACAATAAAGATGTGTACGTCTGTTTCATTGACTTCCAAAAGGCCTTCGATAAAGTCCAACACGACAAACTCATAGAGAACTTAAAGAGCATCAAATTGGACCCAAGTGATATACAATTAATAAAAAATATCTACTACAATCAAACGGCAGTAGTTCGAGTTGGGGACATCGAGACTGATGAAGTCGAAATTCAAAAAGGAGTTCGTCAAGGCTGCGTTCTATCCCCACAACTGTTCAATCTATACTCTCAGTCTGTATTTCAAAAAGCACTTTACGAGAGACCTGAGGGGGTAAACATTGGAGGGACATTGGTTAACAACCTAAGGTTCGCCGATGATACTGCCATAATGACGGAGAGTGCAGAAGATCTTCAAACCCTGTTGGAAAGAGTCAGTCGAGAGTGTGAAGAGGTAAGACTCACTATAAACACACAGAAAACTAAAATGATGGTCATAAGCAAAAACCAAAATATTAACCCTATTCTCACAGTAAATGGAAACCGAATAGAGCAGGTCCAAAAATACAAATATCTCGGCTCTGTCATAAATTCTGAAATGGACCTTGATCAGGAAATTAAGATCAGAATTGAAATGGCTCGAAAGGCATTTATGAAATATTCCACAATGCTTACAAACAGAAATCTAAATCTTGGCATCAGATTGAGATTCGTGGAGTGTTATGTGTGGTCAGTGTTAATGTACGGAGTGGAAACTTGGACGCTAAAGACTCAAATGATTAAAAAGCTCGAAGCATTTGAGATGTGGCTCTATAGGCGCATTCTGAAGATACCTTGGACTGATAGGATAACCAACGACGCATCGGCCGAAAACGAAAACTGCTCACAATCATTAAGATAAGAAAAACATCGTACATAGGACACATATTACGCAATGACAAATATCTACTGTTACAAAATATTATGCAGGGCAGAATTGAGGGGAAGAAGGGTATTGGCAGAAAGAGAAAATCCTGGCTCCGAAACATTAGAGAGTGGACAAATCTCAGCGTTGGAGAACTGTTCCATGTTGCAAAAGACAGAGAAGAATTTAGAAAAGTGGTCGCCAACCTTCTGTGAGAAGACGGCATGAAAAGAAGGAGAAGATTCTGAATGAGTTTAAACTGTATTGTACATGTTGGGAAACACAAGAGTTATACAACTTTACCGCGTTATAAGTAAAACATTTCTTAAACATGGTTGTTCTATGCCTAGCTATATGTAGCAGATTTCTTGATCTTACATTAACGCTGTGAATGGATGAACGCGGGCTCAGCTTATCAAACATTGCAGTACTTTCGGTATTTTTGTTTTAATAATTTTAAATAATAAAGAGCAAAAACTGAGTTCCCATCTTTCAGACATCTTTAGCTAATTAAGTTCTTTAATCTTATGCGATATGTGATCATATTTTTTCAAGCAAAAAACAAACCGGCAGCAGAAGTTCTGTACCCTCTGTATTCTAGCTTGATTTTGTTTATCGAGGTAAGGTCCGTAAACAGTATCGGCGTAACTAAACTTGGAGAGAACCAACGAGTCGGACAGCATTTTTTTAGAGAAGGCATGACATCATGTCTGTATGAAAACAACAACTTTAATTTCTTTAATAAATAATTAACATGTAGGTTAAATTTCAAATCGGGATCAAACACCACACCCAAATTTTTCACATTGGAAACCAGATTCAATGGGACATCACCTATCTTAATACACCCATCTGGTATTAGAGCACGCAAGTTTTTGTTACCAAAAAGCATAACAAGACACTTCTCTGGATTAAGTTTTAAATTATGTTTTGCTGATAGGCTTTGTAGGGATTGAAGATCCATATTTATATTTTTAATAGTTTCACCAGTATTTGTTTTATTAAAGGATAAATAAACCTGCGTGTCATCTGCAAAGGCATTGACTTTACAAAATTTTGTAGATGTAAGAATATCTGCCGTGTACAATATGAAAAGAAGCGGCCCCAAAATTGATCCCTGAGGAACTCTAGAACTCACATTTTTTAAGGATGACTGTTTACCTTTTACGTATACACGTTGAGTTCGATTGGATAGATAAAATTGAATAAACTCCACAGCACCAACAGAAAAGCCATAAAACTTCAATTTGGCAGACAACAAAGTATGACTTATAGTATCACAAGCCTTCGAGAAATCTAAAGTTACAAGATACAGCAATAGTTTATCATCAATTCCTCTAACAATGTCATCCGCAGTTGGTTAAGAGCCGTGGAAGTACTGAATCCTGAGCGAAACCCAGCTTGACAATCCGGAAGAACCCGAACCGAACAATCTGCCGATAAACTGGTCTTTCAAAGATCTTTGACAACACTGGAAGATGATTATAGGTCGTAAGTCTGAGAAGGCTTAACTTAACTTAAAATTGCCTGCACACAGACCTTCTCTCTCGGCCACTTGGAATGCCTATCAAAATTTTTAATCATTTGCCACAGCATTTGAAATTTGAAAGTAATTATAGAAACCTTAAAAGTAAAGTAAATTTTTGGCTACCACAGTAGCTTTTACTCATGGGACGAGTATTTTGCTCTTAACTGTTGCGTTTCGTCAGACAATCCACACTCTAATCTGAGGAAACAAAATAATAATAATAATAATAATAATGCTTTATTGCTCAACAGTATTACCATTTACAGAGCAACAATATCTTAAATAATCATAATGTGCATACACATACATAATCAAACATTTGCGTCACAATCACTGAAAAATACATAGCCAACTGAATATAATAGCGCCTTAATAAAGGTAAATAAAAACTCACACTTTTATGCTTAAAAATAATAATAAAAATAATCAATTAAATCAAATTCACACTCACAATGCATGCCTTCTCAAGATTGGTACAGCAGCCGAAACCATACTACCAAGTGAATCATGATTGATATCAGAAACACTGGATATGCGGTTAAATACATCACACATATTAAATACAGGAGATCTACATTGAATATTAGTTCTAGCTCTAATGTTATAAAAAAGCAAGTTATTTCTGGCATTTTCACGTGGCACCCAAAAACTAACCCGCTCAAGGAGACTACTACAACAGATTTTGTTATTTAATAATTTGAATAAAAATACAATTAGTGCTAGGCCCCGTCGCAAATCCAAACTGGAAACGTTAAAACGAGTGGTCAACAACGAATAATTTACACCTTGGTCAGGATAAGTTCCATCCTCCCGAAAACACAAAAACTTCAAAAATCTTCGTTGGACTCTCTCAATAAGTAATTTATAAGATATATAGTAGGGACACCATACAACTGAACAATATTCCAATTTCGAGCGAACATAGGCATAGTATAAAATCATCAAAATATTTAAGTCAGCAAAGGGTTTGGAGCATCTAACAACAAAGCCATAGATTCTTAGAGCATCGCTTACATTTGAACGAATATGGTCATTAAAAGAAAATTTAGAATCAAACAATACTCCTAAGTCATTCGTAGAATCATAACGTGTAACCGATATGTCATCAATACAATAATCATAATGCAGAGGCGTTTTCTTCCGCGTATATGTAACTACCTTACATTTGTCGGGGTTCAAATACAAACGGTTCGCAGCACACCAAAGTCTTATGGCATCCAGACAAAGCTGTAAACTTTCACAGTCCTCAGTACTGTTTACAGACTTAAAAATCTTAAGATCGTCGGCGAAAAAGAGACCCGAACATGTCAACTCCAGAGCCAAATCGTTGATAAAAATTAAAAATAAAAGAGGACCTAAATTGGACCCCTGTGGTACTCCCGAGACAGCCTTATAACAATATGAGTCGAAACCATACAATGATACATATTGATATCTTTCAGACAAATACGAGGAAAAAAGTGATACTAAACTCGGTCCAAAACCAAAACCCTCCAACTTCTTCAGCAACACAACATGACTTATTCGATCAAACGCCTTGGCAAAGTCCGTGTAAACTGCATCCACCTGACCACATCTATCCAACTCATCACAAACAAACTGCGAAAATACAGCCAAATTTGTGACAGTCGACCGCTGCGGCATAAAGCCATGTTGCATGTGCGTTATTTGATTTCTCACTTGAGGAAAAATGCGATTATATATAACAATTTCAAATAGCTTTGAAAAATTAGATAATATTGAAATTGGTCTATAATTCGATACCGAGTTTCGATCACCACTCTTAAAGACAGGACATACTTTGGCCTTCCTCCATTTAGTAGGGAATACTTCTGATTTGAGAATAAGATTATAAAGCATACATAGTGGTCGCGCCAAAACATAAGCACAATCTTTTACCAAAAATGATGGAATAGCATCTGGTCCTGCTGTAAACTTGTTTTTAAGCTTTCGAGAAGCCAAAATAATATCTTCCTCAGTGATATTACCAATAAATATCTGGGACGCAAAATCGATTCGAGGCAGTAGCAAATCTATCATGTCTTCATCATGACTCACAAACACACTCTCAAAATACTGAGCAAAACTGTTGACAATCGCCCGCTGATCACTTAGATCATTATCACCACACTTCATGACCCCTGGTATACGAGTAGCTTTACTACGAGTGCCCACAAATGACCAAAACTTACTTGGGTCTGATTTTATGTTCTGCTCGACCTTTCTGATATGAGTAACATAAGCAGCTTTTATTTGTTGTTTGATCATACATCTCAGTCTACTAAACTCAGCATAGTAATACTGCAAACCGGTACGCTTGAAAGCTTTATGAAATTTAGCCTTACATTTTATATTTGTGATAATTTCGGAGCTATACCAATGAGGGTACTGACGCCTGAACGTTTTACAAAGAGGCACACTGTCCTCGATAACATTGTACAATCTATTATAAAATACATCAACAGCGTCGTCCGTATTGCTAAAGTTATTCAAAAACTGCCAGTCAAATTCAAGTAAATCATTATATAATTTTGGATAATCAGCTCTTTTAAAATTGTACAGTTTTCTATTAACGTTTGTTAAAAATGGTTTTTCATTAAATTTCAAATCATCGAGCTGTATATATAGTGCAGGGTGATATAAAATGTCTTCTCTTATCAACGGCTGACTATCCCTATTAATATTACAACAAACATTTGACAATACTAAATCTAGTAATCTACCCATTTCATTCAAGATTTTATTAAACTGAGAACAGTTCATTACATTTAGAAAACCATTAATAACGTTTGTCTCCCGATCATTATTGTCTAATAAAGAGTAATTGGTAACATTAAAGTCTCCGACAATTAAGAATTTATTTGCATGCAAATCCTGCAGCTGCTCAAGAGACTCAAAGAATGATTCAAATGATTCAAACGCTACCGATGGTGGAATATAAACTACTAATATATACAAACAAACATTAGGCCAAGTACATTTACAGCATAGTAAATCAATATTTGGAAATGATTCATCAATATCGGTTGTATCAACAACCTGCACCCTAACTGAGTTTCTAACTGCCAAAATTACACCACCCCCATCAACCTTATTAACTAAATCAAATTTTCTATCTTTGCGAAAAACACAATAATAATCCGGAAAAATTTCACCACTCGACACGCCTGAATTAAGGAAAGTTTCAGTTAATGCCACAAAATCATACTCACATTCACTAACAGTCGCAAAAAAATCATGAGTCTTTGTACGAAGCCCTCTAACATTTTGATAATAACACGTGAGAGTCTCTATTCGATCGGTACTGCTGAGCCCGTCTAGTTTAAATTATTATTACTTACTACAACTCTAGGAGTCCCACCCACGTATCGTATCCTAAGATTCTCTTCACCGTTCGCCTGGCGTTGCTGCAATTCGTCCTTGACAGATTTATAATACAACTGTTGCCTTTTCGTACGATCATAAGAAACATTGACCATTCTATAACGTGTATTCCTCAAGATCTTTGCCTTCTTGATAACGTCAGACACCTGCCTAGAATTACCCAGCGATAATTTTAAAGGTCTGTTCTTACCCTGCACAAATTTTCCCAATCGAAAAGGCTTAAAGTTTTGCTGGTCGATAGAAACACTCATGCTCTGCATTATATCCTTCACTACATCAACATCTTTAGCTTCTCGTTCCTGCGTAGGACGCTGTTGATCTTGTTCAGGAACATTAAAAAAAACTATATTACCAGAACGCGCATTTCTTTCCTGAATTTCCTGTACTACATCCTCGAATAATTTATCAGAGGGTGCAGGTGGTTGCTGATCGCGACTGGAGAATTCCGCTCTCAGATTAGTGATCTCATCTTGAAGCTGAATGATGAGTGCCTTCAAACCCCTAAAATCGCCAGCCACAGCACGGCATGCTACACAAGACCAATCATAGCCCTTATTAGCATTCAGAGCTCTCACCTCATTGGAGCTTAAGTCCACACATGTGTGGAAAATAAGCTCACAATGCCCCTGTATAGGACAGCCATGTTTCTACGAAGTTCCACTTATAATTCTGTAACCAATGGCTAGATTTACTGAATTTAACACCCTATCAGTTTAGGAACTGGTTAAAGGAACATTTACTTTCACGTCAATGAGATTTATTAGTGCATTATTATTTTATTTTTATTTTGAGATGTTTGTATTATTTTGAATTATTTGTAGTTTACTTTACATTGTTTTATTTTGTTTGTTTTCTTCTTTTCTTTTTTTGTTTTCTATTGTTTACTTTGTGTAATAGGTTGAGTATGATTGGGCTTTGGCCATTTAAAAATAAAGGCTTTATTATGATTATTAATTGTTGACGAGTTGAAGGTATTTGTGTTTATAAAATTTGTTTCTTTGTTCAATTATGTAATTGTAAAGTTTGTTTTTTAGTACCTGTATGGGTGGTTGTTGTGATTTATCTATTATTTGATTCATTATTTTGTGACACATTCTTTGTACTACTATTGTCCATGACGAATAAAGACAGTTATTAATATTATTATAAAAAACCGTTATTTAGTAAAAAAAAACTTTATCACCATCTATACACTATTATTTGTAACAGATCACTCTGTAAACAAAATATATTTTTTACCTCAAAATTTGATTTTAAATAAAATAATATTTTTGGTCAGCTTTTTGAGTCAAATACCCCACTGTGAGCTGGAAAAACGTTTGTGGAGAGTGAGGAATAATTTTTGTCAAAATTCTATGATATAGATAGAACGTTTGTTAGTCCAAAATGCGCCTGACGGATATACGGATGTATCAGGGCCTAGAGGCGAATGTAAGAGATCTGTCTTGGGTAAACGATCTATGAGGGGGCGGTTGGGGGGCTGCGCTAAGCGGAAGGATAATTAAGTACGCTAAATGTTGCCTAAGATTGTTTATTCGTCATAATTTACAATAATACCATTATCATTAATATTACAAAAAAAAAACAAAAAGATTATAAAAATGTTTAGTAGAAAAATTTTATATGAATGGGTTTGTGGCATGATTGCTAAAGTTTGACCTTATTTATCAATCAAAAAACACACTAATTATCATCAAATATTATGTTTTTGTTTCTTCAATGCACTCTCTTGACCGCTATACCTAATTTAACAGCTTCACTCGTTATCATATTAAAAATTGGTTCGTTGAATCGCATAACACTTGACACGAAATTGTGATAAATATTTGGTAATAATTTGTTCGTCAAAAATAAAGGTTTTTAACCCAAGCGTTATATGTAATTAATTGATATTTGAGCATTAAAGATTAGAAACTGATACCTACTCCAAAGTTTAATTACCTTTTGTTAAAATTGTTTTTGACTCTTTTCTTTCGGTCTCAGGTTCGTAGTCATAGGTAAATATATTTTAATGAAATACCATTGGTTTTTATTATTAATAATTGTGTACATGTTTGCCAAAACAAATATTTGTCTTTTTTTTATTTTTTTTTTCAGATTCCCCATAAAATTTAAAGGCCACTTTGTTAAGCATTCCCTATACCAAATCCTAACAGATTTTTTCCTACAAAAAATTTGTTGTGCGAAAAAGTTGACGTTTTTCGACTTCTACAAAAAAAATCAATATTTTTATGATTATTTCATTCAAGCTGGCAAAATTTTAGAATACATTAGAGGGAATACTGAGTATACAAATGATGTAGTCCAAGGTCGTCAGGCAGTTGCAGAACAAGATTTAATTGAATTTAAACTTGAATTACGTGTTTACTAGGAAAAGTCAATTTTTTTAAATGGAATGGTACGTATTCGACTATGCCGTTCGATAGACAAAAAAATATCCTTTTAATTGATATATACTACCCTATACCTAAAATAAGCATCTGCCCGTCTGTCGAGTATAAATAGATTTCGGATTAATAACACTATTG
Source organism: Apoderus coryli (assembly GCA_911728435.2). NCBI lineage: Eukaryota > Metazoa > Arthropoda > Insecta > Coleoptera > Attelabidae > Apoderus > Apoderus coryli. Next base: position 4,801,762 of record OU452213.1, on the reverse strand, counting down.
CGGAAATAATAAGTACGAGGTAACTAATACATATAAATATACCTTACACTAATAACAAACAATCAAACATTCAACAGAAATGCAGTGAACCACACTCCAAACGATTGTGGTAACTATAGTTTTTAAGATCTATTAAACGATGAATTTCAGACCTGCCCAAAGATATTACCCATTCTTTAATTCTTTTTTTAAACAAAATATTTTAGTTTATTAGTTTATATTGTAGCGGAATTTTAGAGTACAACCTAGGACCCAAAAAGAAATAACTACGTTGTGCTATTGTCTTGACAGTGCGTGGTATTCTGCTCGCAGTTTCCCTCAACCGAGTGCCGTAACAATGATCTATGGGAGTCAATTCGTGTTTATTCTTATGTTGAGTATTCAATATCATACAACTAAAAAGTTTTCGTATATTAAGAACGTTTGCCTCATCAAAGAGTGCCTCTGAAGGTTTAGATAAAAAAGAGGAAACAATTTGCGTTTTTTTGGACTTGGCTAAGGCTTTTGACACGGTGAGTCATAAAATCCTTATCAAAGAGCTAGAAAATATTGGATTCAGAGGAGTTGCATTAAGACTCATGCGCACTTATTTAACTGAAAGAACGCAGTGTGTTAAATTGGAAAATATTATAAGTGAATGTTTGACTGTAGAGAGTGGGGTACCACAGGGTACAGGACCTCTTCTTTTTTCAATTTACCTCAATGGTTTGTTTGCTTTAGAAATAAAAGGTATTATATCGCCTTTGGCAGACGACATCGTTATTCAGTTCACAGGATCAAGCTGGGAGGAGCTAAAAATATCTACTGAACTGGAACTGAAAAAAATAAAAGATTGGTCTGATAGCATGAAACTTTCAATAAATTTTGAAAAAACAAAATATTTGGCTTTTAGCTGTAATACAGTTAAAGAAGCACCTTTCAAAGAGCTAGATTTTGCTTTAGAATCAAATGTTGATTTTAAAATAGCTTCAGCTGATTCAATAAAATATTTAGGAATAGAAATAGATAAACACTTGAAATGGAGTAATCACATTCGAAGTTTAGTTAAGAAATTAAGAGTCCTTTTATTTAAATTTAAAATGTTAAAAAAAGCTTAAAAATTACGTAACACGCACTCGTTGAATCTATTATTCAATATGGGATTTTGGGATGGGGTGCAGCGTATAAAACGCCTATCAAACCACTGGAAATCATCCAAAAAGCATTTCTCAAGATCATATTAGGGAAAGATTGAACTTATCCGACTGATCTTGTATATACTGATTTTAAGGTATTCGACATAAAAAATAAAACTATGAGACAAAGATGCTTTTCTTATTTGGCCCCTCGAGTTTTCTGTCGTCTTCCTGAACATATCAGGCATATTAATAACAAAAATATGTTTAAAGTACGTGTTAAGGGGTAGATGTTCTCTATTCACAGAAAATTTTATTATGATATTGTTAATTAGGTTTTTAATTCCAATATAGCCAAGGTACTGAATATCTGATTTTCGTCCCTTCTACTCCATTGATTGTTTTATTTTTGTATATATTATGTGTTGCATTTTGGGGTTGATTCAGGGGGTGGAGTTTTGTTTTGTTTTTTCAAGTATTGCATAAAATCATATACAAATTACTTTCGGGTATACTGTATGCGGAACAAACGAACAAAAATCAACATCCACACACAAATCATTCAGTTGGTTTCTGTGGAATGATGTTTATTTGTTTGTCAAAATTAATAACTAGGGTGTTAGTATAAAAAAAAAATTGTAATTATAGGTATATCACAAATATAATTTGTATGAAATATTTTTGGATAAATAAATATTATTTTGGTAATTTGGGTAGTATGGTTGTAATAATTAAAACACTGTTTGACGGTATGTACAAAACTGAATATTTATTAAAATGGAAAAGAGTGTGTTTGAGAGTTAGGTTGTTAAAATCTGGAGAGAGAGTTTTGGCACGAGAAAGATGTTGACGGTTTTGATGTTGAAGACTGACTGGGGTAAATTATAGAAAAAGCATCTCTGTGAAGAGAGTACCACATCTGGTCGGTACGTGGTTTAACAATAACCACTGCTTTTTCTAGGTACGGACTAGGGATTTCTTTTGTTCCCGAAAATGAAAAACATTAAAAAGAAAGTAGAAATATTCGTGCCAGATGTTTGAACATTTGGTGCAATTTAGAAAATATTATTTACAACTACTATACTAAATTTTTACAAAGAAATAACTAAATTTAAAAATACATATATACAGTGTGGCACAATAAAAAGGTTGCCACAGTATCTACAGAATAAAATACAATATATACAGTGTGGCGCAAGAATAATGGTCGCCACATTATCATTATTATGATTTACACTTTGATTGTCAGAAATCCGCGCCTAGGCTTTACCCGGTTTTCGTTGAAGATTAGAGTGAATAAGATAGCTAGCATTGGATGATAGTTAATTTATATTAAAATTCGAGCAATTGCTAATATTGAAGGGATTCAATTTGTTTGGAATTACAACAACGACGTGATTCTTCCCGTCCTAGTCCGGGAAGTACGTACTTCCCGGACTAGGCCGGAAAATGCTATTTTCTCAAAGAAAAAGCGTCCGGGAAGTGGGTACATCCCAGAGGGTTGCCGAAAAAAACTTTTGGTTATGCTTCGAACTGATATCAGGCCTTTTTTGTCAAATTCAGTGGTCCGTACTGAAGCGTAGTCTTCCTCAATAACATCTGAAGCTGGGATATATATTGAATATAATATTTAAAAAGCGTTCTTGCAGTAAATTCTATGAAAAAAAAATAAAAGAAAAAAGTGTTTTACTATTTTAATTGAACGCACTTGTATTAGGTATAATAATCCATTGTCGATTATTGCACTTTTAAAATAACGAAGATAAGCGATAAAATTTTGTGTATTTCATGAGGTGAACAACCTTATCTTGTAATAAAGGTTCGTGCACTTTGTTGCTAGAGGACCTCATTATTTTTTTTCTCATATTAAATTTTTACAATCCGTAAGCTGTAATGAATACTTATATAAAAACTTATTGCGATACATTGTACATATTTACTATACATAATAACAATTCTAAATATTAAATTGAAACCGAGAAAGAATGCGAACACGTCCTGACCTCAGATAATGCTATCATGCTAATTATCTTAAAAATAAACTGCCTAATGAAGTTTTACTTGAGTTAGCACAAAAATGTATGTACATGGTGTCCCATTTTGGAGATCTTCACTGAGTTACTTCTCCTATTTTCCGAGTTATAGGACCATATTGAATATATTGCATATTGGGACCCCCTTCGCATCTAGGTTACCCTTTAACTTAGCGGGAAGATAAAAAATGGTCCTGATAGAGATTGTTGGATAGAATCCAGTGGCGTAGTTAGATTTTTCAGGAGGAAAACGATATTTCGGAGATATGAACCAAACTTATGTTTTTTTTTTTAAATTGGTGTATTGTTCTCTATTTTGTCGGGCTTTCCAAAAATATATAAGCGTGTTTCATAAATTTATAAGAAAATCACAGAATCAGACTGAATCAGGATAGCCATGAATTATTTTACATGCATAGATACGGTTTGTATTTGAATTTTTTTTAGATTTTTGCAGTTCCTGTTTTCGGAATTCCAACATTTGCCTCTATCTAGGATGAACTCATTAGTTTTTGGTTGAAAGAAATGAAATAGCAGTAGGGGTCAAGTGATAAAACATATTAACGCATTTTTTGTCTGCTTAAAAAAACAAAATTTTGACAAAACTCGATTTTATTGTTCAACATCTTAGACAAGGAAAGAGACAGTCCATAACAAAAAATGCACTGCACATATGCCTAAAAAATACATTGAGACCAGAAGTTACAGGTACAATAGACAATATTTATATACAATTCAAATATTAGGTAGTGTTTGGGTCACATTTGTATGCTTTGTTGGGTCGTTGTCGGTCTATGTACCTGATATAAAACGATTTTGAGACAAAATAATTGGCAAAGTGGTGGCAAACTTGGTTGATGTCTATTATAAGTATTTTATGTTAAATAATAATTAAAAACTATGTCTCAAGTGCATTTTAAAATGGTTAGATGTTCAACTTTCAAGTGCAACAGTAGATCTGAGAGAAAATACCCAGGAATTGCGTTTCACAGGTAAAAATTTTGTGGTGTCTATAATTAAATGCTTATAAAACTTACAATACTAATTATTTCTCTCTGAAATTTATGTAGCAAATTTAGAACATATTAGTCTATCGTATTTTATTCTTTTAACATGTAATATTTTATATTTTCATTCATGATTTTGTAATTATACTGGTCAGCTGGGCATTAAATTATTTTAAGTTAACTTCGGGACACCCTGTATAATAAGTGTAATAAATAATAGCTTCAATTTTAAGTGTTTGTGTAAGTATTTTTAACAACTTTAACAAATTAAATTTGACCATTGAGATATAAGGAGTCGCTATAAGCCTTATTTCACATTGTACACAAACGGGTGCATTGGGTGGGGCGTAATCGTATACCAATATGGCGGATCCTCCAGAGCCGCACTAACTATTTTTGTTGACGTTTTTGTTTTTTAATTTGCAGATTGGGTTTATACTTTATTTTGAAATGTTAAGCAGTGTACAAAATACTTAAATATAGGTAATTATTGATATTTGATACCTAAATACAGGAATAAAAGACGTTAAATGTTGCCGTATGCTTATCCACTTTATTTTTACTTAAATAATACATCCTGGTATTAACATATTTAGTCGCAATAGATTTGATCAGTAAATGTATATGGTTATCAAACACTGATTGATCAAAACCGTGCACAACTAAATTAGGAAAAATATTACTATTTACAAATTCCATTAAAACAAGGTTTATTATGAATTCTGCGGACAACTTTTCATTAGTAGCTACTACACGAATTTTTATGATCTTTCCGAAAAGATTTTTTAGACGTTTGCTTCCAATCCGAATTGGAAGCAAACGTCTAAAACATCTTTTGAAGGAATTTGTAAATCCTTTTTTGCCTTCATTTTAATAAAAGAATAACACTTATTAATGCATCTCGACATTCTCTGCAAATAATTTGCTTCTTTAAACTAAAAACAACAAATCCAGCAATATAAACAATAATGAATTTCGAAAATTCATAAAATGGTCCAGGAAGATAATAATGATCTGGATAAATTATATTTGTCTACATTTCTCGTTGGTATCCAATTAATTCGAGACACATATTCTATCCAGATATGTCTACGAGCAGGATCTTTAGGAAATCTAAAAACAAGAATATGTTTTTAACACACATCTTTTTTGCCAGAAAGTGATGCAAAAGTAGAGAGTTTGAGAGTAGAAATCAAGTAAAAGAATAATATAATAAACTACAATGCACGTGTCAATTGTTCAGTGCAGAAGGAGAATGCTACCAGACTCCTATAATAATGTGTTTTAATAAGTTCGCCGAAAATAACCCCAAATACGGCCATGTACAATGTTTACAATATTTGGTACATACCTATGAAACGTTATTCCTGATATTTTCTTGTCGATTTCACTTCTACTACTGCAACTACACAGAGCACAGGACACCATTATAGTATATTGTCAAATAACCGTCCAAAAAAAACACGAAAAACTTAAGTAAACTTGTAAAATACTCGTAAATAACACTATTAACTTGAAAGCACGACAAATGACAGAGGTCGTATACCAATATGGCGTACCTGCACCCGCTTTTGACCACGTTAGAGCGTCTCCCCCCACCTCAATGAATTTGACGAACAAAAATTGGAAACCAAAACACGCGGCAGACATACGCCGACTCTAAAATCATGATTGCAGTCTTGGGTAAGACAAAACAGGGGTTTGAATATAACTCACTATGAAAAAAATCCATAGTTAACAGGAAGCCAGGTAAGAAATAAACTGTTTTGTTGGTACTTTTTATTATTTTCCACTGAAACTTCTTCTATTTGGGGTAAACTGTGTTACGACGCTATTAAAGAGGATTGAAAGGCATTCAAAAAGTCAGGAACACATTTCATCGAATATAAAATTCAAATTGCGGTTAACTCTGCGTATAAACATGAAATTGAATGATAATGAAAAAGTTAAATATCATCGGGATAGTACCTCCTGGCAGTGGCGAAACATCCATGTAACCACTGTTTTTACACACCACTGTATACACTGTGTATACACATACATACACTGTGTATACCACTGTATTTCTTAAAGCACCTACTCGAGTGTAGTATTTTAAAGAAATCCTTCCAAACACTTCGCTTCCACCTCAGCCCGTTTTAACAAGATGGTAGTGGCGAAGCGTCCATGTAACCACTGTTACCATTGGTAACAGCTAAAAATCTTGAAAATAAATATAACAGCAATATGTAATAATTCAGTAATTAATTAATAAGATATCCGTCTCGCGACGATGTTGATATAACACGATAAATCTGCCTCGCTTACACTAGATTGAATGTTACCACTTTCGTTTATGGATACGCGTGATGGTCCATCGGCCCCTGGTCGGGGCCGACTCGTGTCATGTCGCGCGAAAGCATATTATGTAAGCTTGTTACCATTTTTTGTTTTGGTTACTCGTTAGTTGTTACACAGAATAGGCTGCGGCATACAGTGTGCGTGTAATTAAATAAATAAACATGGATGCGTGCCGCTGCGTCATCGGTCAACTACTTGAAAAATCCTTCTCCTTGTATAATTTTGAAGAAAAAAAGGAGATCATTGAAAATGGAAAACCAACACCTATTTTAAATAAGTTAAAAAAAAAGTTTAAATAAAATAGACATCTAAAATAACCAAAAAATTATATTTGGGAAGTTCAAAATAAACTTTTCTTTTAAAGATAAGATTTTTTACATCTGGTTTTGGTAACACTTTAGAAAAAGTCAGGCATCGCCACTGCCTCCTGGGTGGTAGTTTATTACAATTATTTCGTAGAGTTCGACTTTAATTCTCACTTATTTGTTATAAGCTGTGATATGGGGCCACTTTAGCAAGACTAAGTTAGGGATTTATTTATTTTTCTAACAGATTCATGCGGAAGGAGTGTGACCAGAAATTGCTGAACGTTTACTAATTCATGAATTGCATAATATCGGCTAATTTTAAAACAAATTCGTAAAATATTTAGTTTGATAATTTGCTGACTAACAGTTCATCAAATGTCCTACTACCTGACTTCGCAAAATATCCCAAAACAACAATAGAAATTATTTTAATACAAAAAAAAACGGCCTTCAATAGAAACGCTATATGTAACATCTGATGTTATACTATTTAAATTAATTGTTTTTGATAGACAATCGATAAATCTATAAATATTTTTATAGTATACATAAATAAAAGTTTAATAAACTATTGTCGGATTACGTTTGTTGGCGCAGGTCAGGTTTTGGCGAATCATTTAAGGTACAGGTTGATTCATATTAATTAATATCTCTACTTGCATTTCCAATCTCGCGACCCATAGATACGGTCAAGTGCTACATCATTTGAAAACATTTTTCTCTCTTCTTGACAGCGATAGGTGACTTTTGATATGTTCCTCGATAATTCTCGAGAAAATTGAGTTTAAAAGTTATAAATATGTAGTATGGCCGTATTACAAATTTGTATAGTGTTTCCATTCCTAATGTATAACATATAAATTTAACGAAATTTTAAAATTAAATCGTTAGTCCACACCATCTTCGACGAGCACAAACAATCAACTAGAAAAGTAAACCAACATTTTTCCACATTAACTTGCGCAACTTGACACAAGTTCCTTTGATGTACTGACACCAGGCGAAGCCTCTCGAGTTCATGGGTTGCGCGAGAATGCTGCCGAGGTAAGGACACTCTTGATGTCCTGAAGTCACAGTGTTGGGTTCAGGTTGGTAGGGAATCTGTGTTTTCTTTATATTCAATTCAAGTCCGATACTCCTGCATTTAGTATATATTGGAGATTGAATATCGAAAACAAGGTCGGCAACCCTGCTTTATGCCAGTTGTAATTGAAAAGGACTCTGCCGGTCCGTCACTTGAAAGAATATGTATTGTATGAATAAATAAGCATTCTTCTCTTCTTGAAGTGCCTTTTCCATTCAATGAAGATCGGCAATAATTGTGGCAAATTGGTCTCTGTCGCGGGCTCTTCTTAGCAGGGAGTTTGAATCTAAGCCTGTCCAATCCCTTATGTTTATCAGCCAAGAGCACTGTCTACGTCCAGGACCACGTTTTCCCTCAATCTTGCCCTCCATAATCAGTTTCAGGAATCTGTACTTGTCCTGTATCATGACATGGCCAAGGTAAGCAGTCTTTCGCTTTTTTATGGTCTCGAGAATTGTTCATCCGATGTAAGACCTCTCGATTGCTGATATGATCGGTCCATGGAATACGCAGCATTCTGCGATATACCTACATCTCAAATGCTTCCAGCTTGTTAATGCTGCTGACTTTTGGCATCCAGGCCTCGACTCCATACCAGTAACGTGGAATGTTGAGTTAATAGATTCCGCATTTTAATAAAGTTGGCTTGCTCTATGCGGGATCTAATTTCTATCTCAAGATTCAGGTTCTCGCTGATCCAACTTCCCAGATATTTAAATTTTGTGATCTTGTGAATAAGCATTACCACAAAAGAGGAGCAAGGCGCTTTTTCCTCGGTGGAACACATCTAAATCGACAGTAATTACACCATTGTCATCATGTGTAGAAGGCAGAACAGTAATATGGAAGTCACTCAGAGACATGAACGTTAAAACTGTTAAAAACTTTGATATTCCTGAAGAACTATCGAATGTTGAAGGTATAAATGATTTTTTCTCTCAGTTTCTGCAGCATAACTCAGACAATAATTGTCGTAACAAAATAAATTATTATTCAGCTAATTATTGGCATGTTGATTGTCAATGCTCTTTGAAGATGACTTCAGAATTGGAGGTCCGTGATATCTTGCACAATATTAAAACCAATGCTGTTGGCGTTGATAGCATATCTGCAAAAATGCTTAAATACTGTAGTCTTTTTATAGAGAAATTTGTTGTGCATATTATTAACTGTTGCATTGAGGTTGGATGCCTTCCTGATTTGTGGAAGATTTCGTATTGACTGCCACTTCCTAAAAAGTCGAAGCCTATGACCCATAGTGACCTTAGAATTTTGCCAGCTCTTCCAAAAATATTTGAGAAAGTTTTTTACAAACAGATCTCTGAATATGTGCATTCTAAGGGTATTATACCGGATTGCCTGAATGGTTTTCGAGCAAATTACAGTACTGCAGTGGCGCTGGCTAAGGTGACTGATGATATTATTCGAGCTCGTGATAGAAATTTGGAGTTGCTTCTGACAAAACTCAAATTTTATGGTCTCGATGACTGTGGATTGCGTGTTGTAGAGTCTTATCTGTCATCTAGGAAGCAACAAATTGCTTATAAAGGTCAGTTTTCTAGTGAGGCTAGTCTTGTCTCTGGTGTGCCCCATGGATCAATTTTGGGACCTTTATTATTTATTATATACACGTCTGATATCCTGAAATCATTGGAACATTGTAATATCCAGGCCTACGCTGAAGACACACAAATCTACTGTAGCTTTGACAACAACGACCGTGAACGAGCAATACAGCTCGTGAATTCAGATCTTAGTACTCTCTAAACAACATAATTTAAACTTATATCCATTAAAATCAATTGTATTGCCATCTACTAGTAGACATAATATTGATAGATATATGCAGGGACATTTTATAATTCACATAAATTAGTTACTTCTGCCAGAAATTTGGATTTAATAATTGATACTGATTTAAGATGTAGAGAACATGTGCGTGATCTTCTACGGAAAACATTTTTTAATTTAAAAGTTTTATCTTCAAAGAGACATATTTTAAGTAACGGAAACAGGAACATTTTGTGTGAATCACTAGTGTTGTCAAATTTTAATTACTGTGATTTTATTTATGGCTCTCTCCTGGATGTGAATGATAAAAATCGAATACAGAAAGTGCAAAATAGCTGCTCTCGATTTGTTAACGGTTTGAGAAGGTATGATGATCACATTTAATGACATGAGGTGGCTGAGAATGGAGAAGCGCCGATTGCATCATTTTGGCAATTTTGTATTTCAAATTCTTAATAATAAATTAATAGTTCTTTATTTCCAACAGGGTACAACCCCAATTACAGGAAACATAATCACATTATATCCGTGTCCATATAAAGATCAAAAAAAAAATATCCTTTCATACAAAAAATGAATGAATGAAAATTGAAATAAGAGAACAGAAAAAATAGAATAAACCATCAAAACATAATTCAAAATAATAACAGAAACTACAAATAAGTAGGTATCTACTCGAATTCACCAAAACAAGCCCGACATTGTGGCAACAATATTCGCGAGCGTGCTGTGGTTGATATCAAGCAAGTGCGATACTCTGTTAAAACCGTCACAAATATAGTGTACAGGAGACTGAAGCATTATGTTGGTACGACATGGGTCCTCGTAAAATGTGAACCTAAGCCTGCCAGCCTGTCGTGGTATTAGAAAATTCAGTTTAGACAATAAATACTCACAGTCTGTTGAGCCATGCAATAGACTGTGCAAAAACTTAATGGCTAGTAGTCTTCGACGGCTTTCCAGTGAGGCCTCCCCGCACTCGTATAGTAAAATCTGATACTCGGCTCCCCTCTGCGGATAAACACCATAATCCCTAAATATCAAATATTTCAGAAATCTTCGATGCACCGCGTTTAGAGTCTCAGCATGTCTATCATAGATAGGGTGCCATACAATTTGGCAATATTCCAGTCTGGATCTTATAAAAGCACTAAATAATATTTTAAAAGTTTTGGTGTTATTAAAATATATACAAGTTCTTAAGATAAAACCAAGTAGCTTAGTGCAATGTCGCGAGACGTGCTCCACATGAGCCACAAAGGAGAAACGCTCATCAAAATAAACACCCAAGTCCCTGAGAACAGTCTCTCGATTCAAGAGAGAACCGTCAATGTAATAATTAAAATTAATTCTATTGTCTTTTCTCGTATAGGTCACCACATTACACTTGTCTATATTCAGATGCAACTTGTTTCTATCACACCAGTCTGCAAGAAAATGCAAGCATCTTTGAAGATACAAACAGTCGTCATGGCTACGAATTTCATGAAAAAGTTTTAAGTCGTCGGCAAACAGTAGCCCATTGCATAACACACAATCGAAAATGTCGTTAATAAAAATAATAAACAGCAATGGACCTAAGTTGGATCCCTGTGGTACGCCTGATGTAGGTACAAACTTGAATGACTCATACTCTTCATATTTCACAAACTGGCGACGGTCCAATAGATAAGATTTAAGTAGGCCGACCAACCCCGACGAAAAACCGAAATTTTCAAGCTTTCTCAATAGAACATAGTGGTCGATCTGATCAAAGGCTTTTCTGAAATCCGTATACACTACATCAATTTGACCACGCGCGTCCAAGACTTCACAAACATGCTGTGAAAAGCAAGCCAAGTTTGTCGCGCATGATCTGCCTGAGAAAAAGCCATGTTGTTTAGTTGTAATAGAATTTTTAACAGTGGAGAATATATATTGATACAATACTATTTCAAACAATTTAGAAAAATTACACAAAATTGAAATAGGTCTATAATTAGTAATGATACTAGAGTCTCCCTTCTTCAGAATTGGAATTACTCTTGCAGTTTTCCACAAGTCCGGAAATGTGCTAGTTCGTAGAATTAAATTAAAAATATGACACAAGGGATTAGATAAAGGATAAATACAGTCCTTTACAACAAAACTGGGCACACCGTCCGCTCCAGACGTAGGTTTAGGCTTCAGTTTTTTACTTGCATTGATAATGTCCTCAGCCGTCGCTCGATGAATACACCCCGGATCACAATTACTGCTAATGGCATCCGGCAAAGTCTCAGTATGCTGAGGGTTTGATTTCACATAAACACTCTGAAAGTAATTAGCAAAAGCGTCAACAATTTGCCGCGGATCATCATACTCTGAAGCGTCATCCCTGATTACACCCGGAATTCTGGAATTACCACGTTTGTTATTTATATAAGACCAAAATCCAGCCGGATCGCGTTGCAAATCTCTCTCGATAGTTGACAGATATGTGCTAAAATCAGTCGTTATCTGAGACTTGATCAAGCGCCTCAACTCAACGTATTTAAACCTGTAATAATCAGACCCAAGCTTTCTATAGTTTCTATAAGTGTTTTCTTTATTAAAAATATTCACAATTAACTCAGCAGAGTACCAGACTGGAAATCGCATATGCCGTTTGGATTTATAAGGAACGCACTGTTCAAAAATGTTCTCGAGAATGCTGTAAAAGGCCGAGCACGAAGAACCAACAGTAATAGACAAGGATACCTCGCTCCAATCATAATGTAAATGCTCCATTGTCAATTAAAGAAAAACTAATTCCAAGAAATTCGATCCATCTGATTAACATTAGACAACAAAACAAGATAACTATGCCACATCATCGTACCGCCCTTTTTCAAAGAAGTTTTACTTATAATGCTATAGAGTGTTTTAACAGCCTACCGGCAAGCTCAGCCGGTAGTAATCCTCATCGTAAAAGATTTAAAATTTTATGCAAACAGTACCTTTTAGAAACTCAATAGCGATGTAATTGTTTTCTTTTCTGATTTTTTCTAAATTTGCAATAATGGTAAGTGAAAAAACAATCCCGATGATTAATAATATTTTTTAGGATAGTCATGAGATGTCCATGTATACAAAACTATTTAAATTCTTAATGAAAATGTTTTAGTTTGTATACTACTTGTTCATTGCGCTGCTTTTGGAGGTTAAGTAGAGTAGCTATAAGTTAGACTTCGCCTCCTTAAGTGGTTCAATTTTTGTGATTTATGTAAATCACACAAATATTGGTGTAAATTCAAACACATTTCATTAAAAATTAAATTTTATTGATCCTCCTTTTTTCGTCACAAAGGTTTAGAGGTTTGGTTTTACTATACCTAATGTTTTTGTTTCGTTTTTGCAGTCTTTAAATGGTCCCTTTTTAAGGATATCCATGATGTTGCAGTTTTCTACAAAACGAATTGCATTATTGAGTAGAATCAAAAATCAAATATACAGGCTTATTCACGCCATACGATACGGAATAGTATGGCTAAACTATTTAATTTCCTGAAAGTTTTATTCATGGGTTCGATAAAAAAAATGTATGGCTACATTTTAAAAATATTGTGAATTTATAAAGGGTGTCCCAAATATAAGAAATGAACCATCGTTGTGTTTTTTTAAAAAGCATGCCCTGTATATGAATATATTTTTAGATTCCCCGTTCAAAATAAACCTAACTTTCATAAAAGTACGGCTCACCTAAAGCAGACACTGCTCAAAAAAATTAAAGGAACACTTTTGGAAAACCCTGTAATTTTTAGTAGTTTCTTCTTTGCGAAAACGAATAGCGACAGCAAAAGACCTTCAAAGTACACTTAGGATGGCGCATCAGGTAACCATTTCTAATCAGACTGTTAGAAACAGGTTACGGGAAGGAGATTTAAAATCAGGAAGACCGGTACGAAAGCCTGTTTTCACTCGACACCATAAAACTATGCGATTAAACTTTGCTCGTGAACATACTGGCCGTAATTACATAATTTTAAGTCAGAGGCAGTGCCTCTAGTCCCTATGCAAGGCGAGTTGCCACTTTTAATTATTGTTATCTACTACCACATTGATCAGCTAACATTTTTATGTGTTGTATACAAAGCTTTTTTTTTAATTTAATAATTTATGTGAGCTGAGTTGATAATAATATATTGTATTGCTATAAATTGCATATTCATTCATCGCAGGCATGTACTCATGTACGTATTTTATTTTCAAAGTATTTATTATAAGAGTACACATTGCCTTTAGCTCTATCAACGTTAAACTTGAAACACATTAATATCAATTGGAGTTGCACAATTCTGTCTAGCATAGTAGGTATTACTGCAGCAATACATTAATGTGTGAAACAAAGATGGAAAGTGAGGCTGTGCCTCTTCTTGCGTTTTTAGATATACAGCAAATTGAGTGACTGAAACAAAACATCCACGTCTGTCTTATACCCCTTCACTTACTACTTAGCGTTCTCTCGCTTTGACCTATTGATTACACATTATCTTTGATCTTTGTTCAATTCATCTTTCTGTTTTCTTATGTTTGGATCAATATTATTTTAGGTAGTAGCTACCGATTTTGTAAATTATCATTATTTCTTTCTGGTTTTCCTTTATAATAATCGTAATAAATTAAGGGACACTAGGGACAGGCAATAAATACAATAAATAAATAGTGAATGGTTAACCCTTTGTTTGCCGGTGGTCCCATTGCAGAACCACTAATCAAAAAATATTTTCCTAGTAGACTAGTAACCGTTGGCCGGAACCACCTTTATCTGTGGTTAAGTGGGGGTATGTGATGCGATGTGCGCTTAACCATCGGCATTATCTTGTGTCATACAGTAGAGACGTTACATATCGTATGTCTTTTACAAAATATGGGGTGTACGTGATTGCTAAAACGCTTTTGTGGTCGGAATATGTCAGTTGGGGTTATTGTTATTTTACTTTGTTGAAATGTGATCTTACTATTTGATTTATAGAATAGGCAAATTTCAAAAATTGCAACTGATTTTTGATTGTTATATTTGGTGGTTCCATATGGAACCTCTAGTACGTTTAGTACAATTTAATTAGAAGTTTTCTGATTTAGAAAAATTGTCTGCAAAAGCTCTGTTCGACATTTTGGAAGAAATTCCATCGGACAATGACCCCCATAAACTTTGATGACGTTGAACTGAGTGATGAGGCAAATTATGTTATGGAACAGGACCCAATTGAAGAAGCACAAGACGAACAGGAAATATCAAAGCTGCCTGTTCCTGTGTCAGTGGTCAAAAACTTGGACTAATATTGTCAACCTCAACCATTTCTCGAAAATTCAGGACCACACATTCCGGATCATATTGAGACCCCAACAGACATTTCTAGACTTTTATTTTCGGATGACCTTTTAGAACCAATTGTTTTTGAAACACACCTTTACGTTGTTCAAAAAAAAGTCGAAAATTACACCCACACCGGCAGATCAATTAAAATGATTTCTGGGAATAAATTTGTCTATGGGAATAAATTATTTACCGAGTTACAAGGATTATTGGTCCTCAAGAGATGAGATTCAGTATAATTTTATAGCATCATGCATGTACCAGTTTAGGATGATGCACGCACTGCAGTACCAAAAAAGAGCCACATAGAACCAGATGGCACTGCTCATCATACAACGTTGGACTCTGCCTTACCAATAAAAAAAAATGTTTCCTTCAATTTCATAAACATTAATGTGAATTTAATGAATTATAAAGTAGTTAGTTTTTAAAATTTTGTTCACTAGGCAATAAATGTATTTTTCAAAATCTGTTCATACTAGTTCTTATTTTCCTAGTGGTTCCGCAGTGGAAAAAACTATCCCTTTTTTCAATCAATTTTGTATATTAGTACACTTAATAAACCTCATAGTTTTAATTGATGTAAGTAAATACTTTGTTTAACACGTTGAATGCCGTATGTATTCAACATGGATACATAAGGCAGAATGTTTCAAGGACTACACGTATCCACCTTGGTTTTTATATTTCTAGCCGTATGTATCCGTGTTAGATGCAGGCTTGCGGATTTTGTTTCTGTTTATTTTTTTTTTGCTAGAGTGGACTTTATACGTAGTTTATTTAAAAAAATAGTTTATTGCAAAACGATGAAAATAAAAAGGAACACGTAGTCCTAAGTTAGGAGTAATATTTCAAGTACCAAAACATTCGTAGACTTCAAAAAAACACTATAAGCAATAATATCTTTCACACGGGACGTGATCTAAATTTAATTTCCATCACTTTTTTTTTGTAACAGTTTCAATATCGACCACTTTTTCTGCCAGAACCTTGACTTTCTTCTAAATAATAGTAGATGGAATACGTAGCATTTCTTCTAAATATTTTTTGTTTGGATTTTGGTTTCCTGGTGTAATTTTTTTAGAACTGCAGTACCCACCCGCTAGCAGTTTCATTACCAATTTTCGGTACCATTTTTGGTCCTCATCTCAACGATGTTCCATATGCTCTCATCTGTATCTGCGTTGGATGCACGTGGTTATAATATGCAAATTGGTCTCGAGTATCCAACGTGGATGCATTTTCAAAACCATGTTTCTAGAGCATCTAAATATTTCTTACATCATTTTTGTTGTATTTAGTTTTCTTTTCTTGAGCCTTAGTTCTTCAATAAATAACAGGTCGTTATTTAACCTGTTGTCTAATTTGTGAGCCTCATCCCAAGAAGTTTCAAAACTAAATATTTTTGTTGTATTTTGACTTTAACAAAATAGTATTTTATTTGAAAATTCAAAAAAAAAATGGCCATTGGAGCCAAATTTTTTGCTTCCATTGTGGCACTCAACGTGTTAAAACAAAAAATTAAGTTGGGCCACAAAGGGTTTTAATAGTATAGAAAATATGGATGTTCTAGGTCCAGGCTGCAGTGCACTAACGCCGACAGTAGTACAAGTAAACGTAGATTTAGAAATGCGAAATTCTGGGGATATAATCAATTATTTAATATATCGACGGTCATTTTCAAAGCGATACGACGATAAACTATACGTCGTTCAAGAATTAGCGAGGCCTATTCCAGATTTAAGTAAATATTTAATAAATATTTGCTCCGCGGGAAAAACTAGGGGTTTTAATAATGACTGGTACAAAAAGTTTGATTGGTTAGCTTAAAAAAAATATTTTGTTGACCTTGTGTCATGTTTTCAGTATCTAATAATACTCGGTATTCTGATATAAAAAATTTAGCTCGTAGTCTCTCTATTCCCGAAAAAAGTGCTGCACATATTGCATGTAAATATAAATTACTTATCATCCGTTATTGATAGTTTCCAAATAATCAGCAAAGAATATACATAATATTATAATATTGGTAATGAACATTTTTCTTATAAAAATCTTTGTACTGCCTCACAACCCTCAGGACTCACGGCCGCCACTGCAGATAGATTTGTCTGTTTTATTTTGAAATAAAGGTCACTAAACTTGTAGTTCCTGCTGAGAAGGCATCTCTTATAATCCAAACAAGTGTTTTCACTATTATCTCATAAGTACGATGTAAGTATGTTTTGTACTGGGTGCGAAAACGATCCACTTTTTATTTCAGTAAAGTTCCCGAACTGTCCTTAATTAATACTACTGGTATAAGCGGAGGGCATTAACCTAACTACTTTGATCATAGAATAATAACTATAGACAAGAAGGTCCACTAGACTCCAGCTACATTTCTGGCCCGCTACTATATTATTGAATTGAATTGATTTATAGACATGATGATGAAACGTTCCAACACGATGGGAACTAACTGTATATTATTTTAACTGTGGTATTACCATTTCCACAGCTACCATCTCCCATATCAGTACAATTGGTATCCAGACCACGAAAGCCATGTCTACCTGGTGATTTGATTTGCAGCTTTTTCCTTGCATTTAACCTTCTTTTTGCATCTCTCGTATTGCTGATAACGCTAGCCGTTGCGAGAGATACAATCAGTAGCATACTGTAGAAAAAAATTAATATTCTTACGTTCATGGCCTGAAAAAAAATAAATATTTAAGGTGAGTAATAGTTATTTATATACCAAGGGAGGAAAGTGCATAGTTCCCTCCCACAGGTGAAAATGAACCAGCCAAGGGAAAGGTGAAGAGAAGAGAAATTCATGGCCACGTTGATTTTGTTTACCAGGATAAAATTTTTTAGCTAAATTGGGTTTTTGATGTATTGCAATTTATTTTAAAAAAGGTAGGTACGTAATTGAAGTTTTAGTCAAATTTAGAGAGATATTGCGCAGGTCCCCGTTATACAGCCCTATTTCATTTAGGAGACTTCTGTCTCATGACGCAGACTTCTGCTTAGTGAGTAGTTTTTCAACGCTTTGGCTAAACCCAATGGTACAATAACTCTCTAGGTATGATATCGGCCGGTTCAATAAGTCAAGTTCGCGCAGTGACGTCATCGGTGCAAGGCAAATACTTGCATGCCATGGACTGTATGGTATATGAGGAGACAAACATTTTTTTTTAACTTGTGGCATTAAAAGAATAGAATAGACTTAAATAAATAATTCTTTATTTGCTTCTTTATGCCATTAGTGTGTGGGCGGAAGATATCTCAAGATCTATAAACTACTGAACCTAGGCTTATAAAGCCTTATGTCATTGTTCTTGTCTTCTCAAGGAAGGCAAATTTCCAGATCGGTGACGAGAGGCAAGAGTTGTGCCTGTTTATAAAGCAGGCGACAGATCGCTCATCAATCACTATCGACCCATTTCTATATTATCCAATTTCTCTAAATTATTTGAAGCTGTGCTGTATAACAGAATATGTTATTCCGTGCATGGGCAAGTTTCCCTGAATCAGCATGTGTTTTTCACCTGGAGATCCACTGCCTAGTGGCAATGTTAGTACCTTGCACCTTTTACTCAACAAGTGAACGAGGTGGTCAATTTGCTGTGTTGTATACAGACTTTGCTAAATCATTCGATCGTCTGGATCACCGAATACTTGTTCAAAAGCTCGATCGATTCGGATTTGATGATGGTTTGAAGTCATTAATTATGTGTATTATAACGGCTATACGTCAGAGAGCTTGCTCAGGCGTTCCGCATGGATCCAATTTGGATCCACTCCTTTTTTCTATTTTTATAAACGACCTAAATAATTGTCTATGTGTAAAGCGGCTTTTTTGCCGACGATCTTAAGTTGTTCGCCCCTATTTCTTCTCACGTAGGCTGCCTTCGGTTGCAAGACGATCTGAGAGCTGTGGAACATTGGTGTAACGTGAACAAACTATTGCTGAACGAGAATAAATGCAAATGTATGACATTCACTAGAAGGAAGAATATTATAAATTTTCGCTACACGGTTGGTGGGACCGCACTGTCTAGGTGTCTGACTGCTGCTGACCTGGGCGACTCTAGTCTATCATTTGTGCCCCATGTGGCTGCTAGGACTGGTGAAGCTATGAAATCCTACGGATTTATCGTGAGAAGCTGTAGGAGATTTCATAGTATTGATGCGTTGAAAGTTTTATATATCTCTTTTGTGCGTTCGAAGCTCGAATATTGTTCCTTGATTTGGTATCCGATCTTTCAGATTCATGTGCGGAATATTGAGAGTGCGTCCAAAGGAAGTTTTTGAAATACCTTTCATTTAAGGCAGACGGTATTTATCCCGACAGAGGGATTGAATATTCGTTGTTGCTGTAACAAAACAAAGACACACTGGCAATAGAATTTACTTTTGTCCTACCCTGTATACATATTTGGGTAGTTTTGGATATTTTCTCTTAGTTTTATACCTAGCATGTCTGAAAGTCTAATATTTTCGTAAATATTATACATCTGTAAGTATTAAATTTATTATCTTTGGTGCCTTTAACAAATGTTCCTAAAAGAATTGTTACCTAAAAGAAGGACCTTTTTCTTGTCGAAAATATTGTGTTTGTTTATGAGTTAGTCCAAAGATAAATGCATATATTAGAAAAGATAACCAGATGTTTCATTTATAGGATGGTCAAACCATTCAACATTTTTTCTGATTGGCTTTTTTCAATCTAGTACCTACTTCTCATGTATGCTAAGTGTTTTAGAAATACAATCGGATTTTCGAGTTTAGATTCGTTTTATAAAGTTAAAATAAATATTTTAAATTTGTTTTTGGACTTTTCACAGTTAAGAATTATTTTCTAGTTTTTTTTTCGTTTTAAAGTATACCAGTATAAAGACTAAGTCCATTTCATTTTATTCTGAAGTAGTGAATCTTTATAAAGTTCCTTAATAATAATCGAAGTTAAACTTTCAGTAAGTTCTTTGTTAATTCTTTTAATGAATGCCTTTTTGTTTTCTAATAAGTTTTTAATAAAGATTAAAGTTTGTTCTTAACGTAAAGGAGTTATATTTCGAATAGTAGAATTTAATCTCTGATTATATATTCAGTTTTCAATGATAATTAAAAGTTTCGTATGGAAATTAATATAATTATTCGTAATTATATTAATTTTCATTCTCGTTTAATTGTTTTATTATTTTTTTTTATTTATAAATATTTATTTTTTTGTTGTTATTAATTTTAATTATTAAATTAGTTGTTTTGACGGTTCGAATTCAAGAGTTTGCAGTTTAGAAGAATATTTTTTCTCTAAAATTTTTCTATGATCTTTTACATAATAGAATCGACAGTTCTGAACTCCGCTCGCAATCCTTTAAGCTTCTACTCTCAGTGGCCTTGCACTAACCTCTTTACATAATCGCCCGTATATGTCATGTGTAATAATTTTAATTTGATTTGTGCTGACTATGACATGACATGACTATGACACATTTTGCTTTTTTTTTTTGTGAAATTACCTATTGTATGATAACTTTGCTCTGTTACGGGAGAAATTTGTTGAGCAATAAAGGCTATTAGTTTAACAAAGTCGATGTTTTTATTCTAATTTAAGAAAATATTTTCTTACCTTGTATTAATCAAAGGATTCAAACTGAATGTGCAAAATTGTGTTTTTAAAAGTTAAAAATGAATAAATTGTTTAACATGTTTTCGTAACTTATACTGTTTTATGATTAGGAAAACTAATAAGCATGCAATAAATCTGCCAGCACAATACTTGTTAATTAAGATTTATGTTATATTACAATATAGAATTGTAGATTTTCACTAAAAAATTATATACATAAAAATAGTCCAAATCAGGGCCGGCTGGTGCATGAGAACGTTATTTTACGTGAATATGATATAAATCTTCACCTCCATAGATTCAGTAGCAGATTGCATAAACCTGCAGCATGATCTGTATGCTCTAGAAAGGTGGTGCGACAGTAACAAATTGTCTCTTAACATTCGTAAATGCACATGTCTGAGTTTTACACGTAAAACAACGTTTATTGACTATCCGTATGCAATCTCCACAAATAAACTTGAACGATGTCGGGTATTCACGGATCTTGGTGTTACCTTCGATCAGAGGTTCCAGTTTTTGGAGCATATGGAAAGAATGGTTGGTGAGGCATCTCGCATGTATGGCTTTATAATGCGTAACTGCAAAGGCTTCAATAATACCTCTGCCCTTATCACCTTGTTCAATGGCTATGTGAGGTCGAAATTGGAGTATTATTCCATCATCTGGTATCCTCAGTATAATATTCATAAACTAGAGGTCGAGCAAATTCAACGTAGATTTTTGAAATATTTAGTTTTTAGAACCGATGGTGCTTATCCAGTAAGAGGTTTCGATCATGAATTGTTACTATCACGTTTTGACGTTCAGAGTCTGGAGTACCGAAGAATTCAGAATTGCTTAGAGAAAAAATCTACTGCTCTTTTCTGCTATCTTGCTTGAATTTGTTAGTTCCTAGGTTAAATACCAAATCCAATTTAACATTTCACTTACACAGAGCTAGGACCAATGTACTGTTAAGATCGCCTGTTCATGTCATGTGTTCTAATTTTAATAGAGTTTCTGATAGGTGTGACATTTTTACAACTACAGTCAATCACTTGAAAATGGTAGCTGCAGAGACATTTGTGGTTTAGGTGTGTGATTGTGTGCGGAATTAATTAGGATTTATAAATTAGTATTTTAATTTATTTAAGCATTTAATTTTTTAGTTTGTAATATTGTCCTTTAAATGGGAAACTGTTGGGCAATAAACGCTTTATTTATTTATTTATATAAAAAAGTGGGATAAATATTATGAAAAGTTAACCTCAAAACCTTTTCAGTTTCTTGTGATACATTTCATAGGTTATATTTTATCAAAGCTATAAATATCTAAACAATATTTCTTCTATGTTTAGAAAGTATGTTTTTTTTTAAGTTTTTAACCTCTTTTTACTAGAGTTGCCGCTAGACACGAGACACAAGACGTCTGTCGAATTTCGAGACGAAACGAGACGAGATAAAATCCTTCGAGACGAGAGGAGACATCTACAATACGTAAACCCAATTGCTAATTGATTTTTATAATAACAACATCATTAACCGTAATTCACAATTCTCTTTTAAATTAGCCACTATAGAAGAAGTTCATAACGCTTTGCATAGTATTAAAACCGAAGCCTGTGTGGTGGATGAAATTAATTCACTTATGTTAAAATATTGCTCACCATATATTGATCCTATTTTGACCAATAGAATTAATTCATGTATGGAACAGGGATATTTCCCTGATGTATAGAAATCTTCTATTGGAAAACCTTTAGCCAAAAAAAGTAACCCTAAAACTTATGCAGATTTGCGGATCATAAGTATATTACCTGCGGTATCTAAAATTTTTGAGAGAATTCTGCATATTCAAATTTATGGCCAATAAAGATTATTATTATTGTTATTATTATTACAAAATCATCAATAACAATTTTCAATTTTTACGACCTCTATTATTGTTATAGTGAGAAAATAATGGGTTTTAGGTCTTTTGTAAAAGAAACTAATGTATTTTAAGCCAACGTTTCGACAATCTTTATTGTCATCCTCAGGGCACAAATCATTGTTTCTTTTTGTCGGTAAGATTTTTTAATATAAACGAGACACGCACAAACAGAACACATGTATGTATACTTATGTATAAATAAAATAACATAAAAGCATAACAACAATACAATATCACTAGTCGTCTAATCTGGATGGTATTTAAAATACATTAGTTTCTTTTACAAAAGACCTAAAACCCATTATTTTCTCACTATATCATCAATAACACTTAAATATGGAGAGCTATCCGTGCCTTCAGGGCAACAGTTTATTTATATTTAACTTGTAGGTGACTTTTTGCCTCACAGTGTATTGTATGCAGAGCTAATAAAATAATAAGATAACATTTACGAAATTCTTAATTAATAATAAATATCTGTTGTATTGGTAGGTACTTTTCAAAAAATATTTAAAAACAATATCCACCAAGGTTATCGAAATTTTATGTAATTGCGTCGCATCCAAATATCATGGAATATTTTTATACACACTTTTTCATTTATTAATTTAATGTTGTTGTTTTCAACAACTAATGAAAATTAAACAACACGATTTGCCAAAAAAATAATTAAGAGAAAAATATTGATCGTCATTATTATTATTACAAATCATATCAATTTGTCGTGTTTGTAACAAGTATACGAAGCAACAGTGGCGTAGCTACACAAACACAACAACAACAAATCAGCCGACCGAGTACTATAAATAATTTAATTTATCAGTTAAATATTTAACTCTTCCTATCTAGATTTCTAAAATCTAGGCCAAAATTATTACATATGTTTTCTTCTTCTATGGCGCGGAGTTAAATATTTAAACGTAAAACTGATAAATTAAATTATTGTTTTATGTATAAATTTTAATTATCATGACGCCTGAGCCCCCTAGCGGAGCAATGTTTAAATTAATTTTTCGCTGCAACTGCAACCTCCAAAATTAAAAATAATATTAACAACTGCAATTATAATATATATTTTATTTCTAATATTTTATTTGTAACATTGTAAACCTAGTTCGACTTAAAAAAAATCGCGTTAATTTTTAATTTTTAAATATAGGTACTTTTTTTTATTAGTATCGAGTATCGATACTTTGAAGTATCGATACTTGACCTTCGATACCAAGTAGTGTATCGATACCGAAATGCGATACTTTACTTGGTATCGAGTATCGATACTTTTGAAGCGATACCGTATCCCTACCCGAATTGAATGGATCTCCAATAAGGTATGATAGATAAAAACAGACAGCAATGAAATTATACCGTGGTTTACAAAATGCGGCTTGCAATGGTCAAGTGGCCCAACGCCAACCAGTATTCTGACCGTCCTCTTTTGCAATCTGAAAATTCTCAAGGCGTGCGAAGAACCACCCCAAAGCACGATGGCGTAAGTCAAGTGTGAATGGAAAACCCCAAAGTAAGCCGTTCTAAGGACATGAAAATTTAAGTAACACGCAAGCTGTCTATGTATTTTAGTATTGTGTTTTTCTTGAACTTTGTTACAATTATTTTCTTTTCTTGGGATTTAAGGTTCTATTTTATACGCGATTTTCCTTTTTTTCTTTTTGAAATATTTTTATTTCAAAATTGTAATTCAAATATTATTTCAATTCATACAATTCATTCAAAATTGTAATTGTAAATTTATTTCAAAATTGTAACAAGGTTCAAGAAAAATACAATACTAAAGTAAAATTAAAATGACACCTCAATTTTGGACACCCACTATTATATTATTCTTGGGAAAATTTTGGGACACAACCGATTTTTTATTTTCGACAGCATCCATTGCATTTCATCATAACATAGTTAGGTACCTATCATAAATTACAAAATGGTTGCTTAAAGATTTGCACGTCATCAATTTCAATTGTCACACGATATATAATCATCGTCAAAAAAATATTCGACCTAGAAAAGTTTATTAACCTTTCAAATCTCGAACAAAGATAAAAAAAATGATTATTAGGTAGAATTTAAAATTTTTTTTGAACACGATTTACAAGTGGTGATATGTATAAGAAAAAAAAAACACAATGGATGCAATTACGTGCAATTATAAAATCTTCATAATGCTGTTTTTGTTGTGATCGTAAGATAAAATTGTGCTAAAATTGGGTCAATCTAAAAAAAAATACATTTTGCGATATGCTAAGTGAAAAACAAATACGCATAAGTATACAAATGATAACTTTTTGTGCGAATTGTTATTTACGCAAAATACAGTGGCGTACAGGGTTTAAGATACACTTAAAGCCGGGAATACATCTGACGAAAGTTGCCATTCGTGCGCATTCTTTGACCATTGTTTGTTTCGAAAAGATACGGAGATATTTAAACGGATGATTTCTCAATTATTGAAAAAAAATGTACGCCACTGACTGCAATTGAATTTCGATATTGTCTTGAGATAAAACAACTAACACTACAACTTATTTATCTCTAGTATTTTTTTCATATGTTGCTTGGTTCACGAGATAAAACATAAAACATTTCTCAACATAGCAAGAATAATTGCAAATAATTCAATTAAAAATATCATTAACAAACAAGATACAAATAAATAAAATTAACATTTATACCTAATACAAAAAAATACAAAACAGTTGAAAGTGACCACGTCTAGCTCGGATACATGAATCAAATCTTCTGCTCATTGACTGGCGAACTCTCTCACATTAATTATGGAGTGGGCTTGCAAAGAAACTCTTCGTCAACTATACGGGTCTTCCGACTACAAAATAAGATGATTCGAATTGTTGCTAGGGCTGGCCTGAGTGATCATCGTCGGTGATTATTTAAATCTCTTGGGATAATGTCGTTGCCCTGTATGTACATTTATCGGCAGATCAGTGATGTCCATGGCAACAGGGATCTTTTTTCTGTGGGTTCTACCTTCCATGATTATCCGACTAGGCCCGCTAAACTGTTGAGAGATCATTGCACAGGTCTTCTGCTAATTCTCCTCAGATCCACCTTCGTAATCATCTCCCGTCTAATATTAAAGCGCTCCCTGGCGGGAATGTTGTAAGGGGTATCCTTTTAGAGAGTTGTTTTTATTCCACTGCTGAGTTCATGGGGGATGATTTGTCTTTGGGTTCCGATGTCTGACTGCCTGGTCTTTTTGGGATTCATTCGTTCGTATCTGTTTTCTTTGTTGTTATAATTTATTTTGTTTTTTTGTTGTTGTTAGTTTGTTCTTACATTATCTGACTGCATAAATATATACAATGTGTCCTAGATAAGAATGGTAGCAGTTTCAATGTCTGTTAAATTAGAGAAAAGTTGTACAATATAAACACCTTTTAAATGGTCTGTTCAAAAGTTAGCCGTTTTCAATAATTTTTGAAAAAACGATTTTTTTCTATTTTAGTTTTCATTTATTTCTGACCTTATTCTTACAGATATAAAAAATGAAAAGCACTTTCTCGCTGTTACTTTTTCAGGAGAATAAGATAGCGTTTACAAATATTCACTATGATGTTTCGTTTTTGAAAAACCATCATCAAATTGGTTTTTTTAAATTGGGCCCTGCATTTTTCATTGTTAAATTTAGCGCCATTTTCAATTCAAAAATAGGTGGTATATCACACGTAAAAGTTAACTTACTGTAGCCGTTTTCGAGAATTTTTTGAAAAAACGATATTTTTCGATTTTAGTTTTTATTTATTTCTGACATTATTTTTACAGATGTACAAAAATTAAAAGCATTTTATGATTGTTACTTTTTGAAGAGAATAAGATAGTGTTTACAAATTTTCACTACGACGTTTCGTTTTGGAAAATCAGCTTTGGATTTTTAAACACGCCGCTGTAATTTGATCTTTAATTGTTACCGTTTGGAGTTTTTGTTTTCATTCTTTTTTTCACTTTATTTTTATTAATGGCCACTGTGTATAATAAAAAAAAATCAACGCAAAAAAAACATGAAATATTTAAAATTAGATAATTAGCATTTAATAGTTGAATTTAAAATATTTACAAACATTATTTTGTTGCGAATAAAGTCGGATTAAATAAATGTTACAGAATCTTCTGAAGTAATCCATGTATCGAGGAGTGATTGGTATTGATTGAATAAAACACGTCTACTCCACAAAATGATTTATATATATATGTTGAAATCTCCTACTTAGCCAGACATGTTTTGGATCATATGACCATCATCAGTGGCTTAAAGATTTGTACCTGCTCAAGTTATGGACAACACCTAGTTTTCAAAATCAATAATTATGAAAATTAAGAGCGGAAAAAAGAAAAAACAGATTTAAAACTCTAAGTATGAACCAATTTTTATTTAATTTTTATTTCATTTTATCACAATTTTTCATGTTTAATTCCACTAACATATAACTTGTTTCGACAAAATGGTAATATTTTACACAATTATGTAGTTAAGTACATTTCAAATAAGCAATTAATTACAGATGTGTATAGATGTTTAAATCACACATAAACAAATTCCTCATATTCACATTGTAAACCAAGGTTCTTTAAGCCACTGATGATGGACATATGATCCGAAACATGTCTGGCTAAGTAGGAGATTTCAACATATATATATAAATCATTTTGTGGAGTAGACGTGTTTTATTCAATCAATAAATGTTACAGCTTGAACAAATAAATGTACCAATTTACAGGTAATATATACAGAGTGTGCCAAATATGTAATAATTAAAAAGCACGTGAGGTGTAAGAAATAAAATTTCGGACTGCTCTGTACATACACTTTTATGAACGAAAATTTACAAAAAGAGATTCAACTATTATTAACTATGTAGAAATTTTGAATTATTGGGTTATAGGACAATACTTAAGAAAAAACTCTTATTTCATAAAAATGCGACGTTTCGTAGTTCTTTATTACTACTTCTTCAAGCACTGAAACGGTGTACAATAAGTATTAATAAACTAACAAAAAATTTTTTAATAATCATATCACCTTTTAAATCATCCAGAGTTCATTAGAAGTATAATATGGTGTTCAAACATAACAATCAATAATACCATTGCAAAACATAATCAGTCAAAACAGAAATATAGACTATCACTATGTGTTAAAATTTAACAATCTAAAAATTACTCAGTTGCATTGTCAATATTCATCAAAATACAACATTTTAACCATCTATCTTTATAGTCTTCAAACAACAAAAAACGAATAACAAAACACTAAAAACGAGAAACCCACTGACATTCTTTTCAATATTCACATATATATATATATTCACTGTATGTATGCATGCATATACAGGAGGAAACATCAAATATATCATTCGTACATTAGAATTTATAAGTTTAACTAGAATATGACAGGACTAATATTAAGTATCATTCTTCTTTCTATGTTTATATAAATCAATGAGATGTAGGTATATGTTACTTAAGCCCTGTGTATCCGATCTAAGGTTGACAGTATCATTCATTTGTATGTGAATCATTTCCAATATATTTCTTTTTTGATAATTTGATTCCTTATCCAAAATGACAGCCTCATCAAAGTTAAAATTATGACCAGTATCAAAATGGTGTTGTGCAAGTGCTGTTTTTTCCGGTTTTTGCATGTTGATGTTTCTGCAATCAGATCTATGTTGACCAATCCTCTTTTTAAAATACTGTCTAGTTTGACCTATGTATTTCCTTTTACATTCACATTCAATGCCATATACTAATTGAGACTGCTTAGAGGTAGGAGTGGTATCTTTAAGTTGTGTGAAAAGAGAATATCCCACTGTTGACATGTTATAAAAAGCAAATTTAACATCAGTAGCCTTAAAACAATTTTCTATTTTATGTGAAAGACCATATATATAAGGAAACTTAAAATATTTACATTGTTGTTTTTTTTGTTGGACATTTGTTGTTATGTTTAATTTTTTCTTATTATATGCAACAATACAACGATTCACAAATGATCTAGGGTAACTATTTATTTTAAGAATGTTTTTTATTGTATCTACATTACTATCATGGTATGTAGGATGGCTCAAATGTTCAGCTCTATACAAAAGACTGTGTATTGTAGCGACTTTCTGTTTGGTTGTGTGATGTGAATAAAAATTAAGAATTCTGTCCGAATTCATAGGTTTTCTATACCAATTTGGTTTAAGGGTACCATCATCATATCTTTGTATTTGTACATCCAAAAACGGAATTGTGCCATCCGATTCAATTTCAAGTGTAAATTGTAAATTTTCGTGGTAATTGTTGAAAAATGTCAAAATGTTTTCACATTGGTTCTTAGGAATAGCCATGATAGTATCATCTACATAAATTTTCAGAAACTCTATTGTGAACGGCAAAGATTTTAATACAGAAGTCACAAGATCATTCATCACGATGTTGGCTAAAGTTGGACTCACTGGGTTTCCCATTGCTGTTCCGTCAAGCTGTAAATATATTACGTCCTTAAACGTGAAATAACTTGAATCAAAACTAAAGGAAACAAGGTCAAGCAAAGTTCGCTTAGGTATGTCAATGTATGCTGATATAAAAACCCAGTTTTTCTTAATTATATCTATTACCAGTTTCTTAGGTATATTAGTGAACAATGATATTACATCAATGGACACTAAAACATAATCAGGAGGGAGAATGACATCCTGGAGGCACTTAACAAATTCAAACGAGTTTCTGACATTATATATAAAAGTAGAAGTCACAGGTGACAAAATTTCATGTAACAAGTGTGATATACTGTAGGTTGGAGAATTGATACAGCTCACAATAGGTCGCAGCGCTAATTGGTCTTTGTGTGTCTTTCTAAGTCCATAGATTTTAGGTGGGATTGAATTATGTATTTTTAATTTAGTTTCCTGTTGCTTTGTTAGTTGTAGGTGTACTTTCAAACTATCAATCAATTGATTAGCCCTATTCTGAAACTTAGTAGTTGGATCTTTAGGAGAAATTTGATAAAGAGATTGATCAGATAACATCCTAATCATTTCCTGCTCATATTCTCCTCTATTCATCACAACTGTGGAATTGCCTTTATCTGATCGTGATATAAT
The DNA here is from genome assembly GCA_911728435.2 of Apoderus coryli. Taxonomy (NCBI): domain Eukaryota; kingdom Metazoa; phylum Arthropoda; class Insecta; order Coleoptera; family Attelabidae; genus Apoderus; species Apoderus coryli. The sequence goes on along the minus strand of OU452213.1, from coordinate 4,772,120 downwards.
TATGTCTGGGTTGCTTTTAAGAAAATGTTTTGTCTTAGTGAAACATTTATTTATGTATTTGTCTCTGTCATTGACAACTTTTTCGTGATTATAAAAATTATTAATTATATTTGTGGCTCTCAATCTAAGGAGATTACCATCATAGGTATTCACAATAGTATTGGCAATACAATATTCTAAATCCATTATTATATTAGGAATAGGCCAATTAGCGCTGCGACCTATTGTGAGCTGTATCAATTCTCCAACCTACAGTATATCACACTTGTTACATGAAATTTTGTCACCTGTGACTTCTACTTTTATATATAATGTCAGAAACTCGTTTGAATTTGTTAAGTGCCTCCAGGATGTCATTCTCCCTCCTGATTATGTTTTAGTGTCCATTGATGTAATATCATTGTTCACTAATATACCTAAGAAACTGGTAATAGATATAATTAAGAAAAACTGGGTTTTTATATCAGCATACATTGACATACCTAAGCGAACTTTGCTTGACCTTGTTTCCTTTAGTTTTGATTCAAGTTATTTCACGTTTAAGGACGTAATATATTTACAGCTTGACGGAACAGCAATGGGAAACCCAGTGAGTCCAACTTTAGCCAACATCGTGATGAATGATCTTGTGACTTCTGTATTAAAATCTTTGCCGTTCACAATAGAGTTTCTGAAAATTTATGTAGATGATACTATCATGGCTATTCCTAAGAACCAATGTGAAAACATTTTGACATTTTTCAACAATTACCACGAAAATTTACAATTTACACTTGAAATTGAATCGGATGGCACAATTCCGTTTTTGGATGTACAAATACAAAGATATGATGATGGTACCCTTAAACCAAATTGGTATAGAAAACCTATGAATTCGGACAGAATTCTTAATTTTTATTCACATCACACAACCAAACAGAAAGTCGCTACAATACACAGTCTTTTGTATAGAGCTGAACATTTGAGCCATCCTACATACCATGATAGTAATGTAGATACAATAAAAAACATTCTTAAAATAAATAGTTACCCTAGATCATTTGTGAATCGTTGTATTGTTGCATATAATAAGAAAAAATTAAACATAACAACAAATGTCCAACAAAAAAAACAACAATGTAAATATTTTAAGTTTCCTTATATATATGGTCTTTCACATAAAATAGAAAATTGTTTTAAGGCTACTGATGTTAAATTTGCTTTTTATAACATGTCAACAGTGGGATATTCTCTTTTCACACAACTTAAAGATACCACTCCTACCTCTAAGCAGTCTCAATTAGTATATGGCATTGAATGTGAATGTAAAAGGAAATACATAGGTCAAACTAGACAGTATTTTAAAAAGAGGATTGGTCAACATAGATCTGATTGCAGAAACATCAACATGCAAAAACCGGAAAAAACAGCACTTGCACAACACCATTTTGATACTGGTCATAATTTTAACTTTGATGAGGCTGTCATTTTGGATAAGGAATCAAATTATCAAAAAAGAAATATATTGGAAATGATTCACATACAAATGAATGATACTGTCAACCTTAGATCGGATACACAGGGCTTAAGTAACATATACCTACATCTCATTGATTTATATAAACATAGAAAGAAGAATGATACTTAATATTAGTCCTGTCATATTCTAGTTAAACTTATAAATTCTAATGTACGAATGATATATTTGATGTTTCCTCCTGTATATGCATGCATACATACAGTGAATATATATATATATGTGAATATTGAAAAGAATGTCAGTGGGTTTCTCGTTTTTAGTGTTTTGTTATTCGTTTTTTGTTGTTTGAAGACTATAAAGATAGATGGTTAGAATGTTGTATTTTGATGAATATTGACAATGCAACTGAGTAATTTTTAGATTGTTAAATTTTAACACATAGTGATAGTCTATATTTCTGTTTTGACTGATTATGTTTTGCAATGGTATTATTGATTGTTATGTTTGAACACCATATTATACTTCTAATGAACTCTGGATGATTTAAAAGGTGATATGATTATTAAAAAATTTTTTGTTAGTTTATTAATACTTATTGTACACCGTTTCAGTGCTTGAAGAAGTAGTAATAAAGAACTACGAAACGTCGCATTTTTATGAAATAAGAGTTTTTTCTTAAGTATTGTCCTATAACCCAATAATTCAAAATTTCTACATATTTGATTATATGAGGACACGATTTTCAACTGTTATACTATTATTAACATAATATTTATAATAAGATAAATATATTTCTAGAAAAAATATTAATTATAAATCGAAATCAATATACAAACATTAACACTCACATACAAATTTTCTGGAACAAACACACTCAACACATTTAAATTTACACTCTAAATGATGCAGTTTGATATGAGTCTTGAGCGCGATTTCTGATACCGCAGCAAAATTACACGTGGGCACTTGACATTTCAATAATTTCAAGTTTTCTTTCACTGCTAAATCACATTTCATATCGTTCAAGTGTTCACTAGCTTTACCAAATATCCACTGACTATATTTGGGTTGTTTCTTGATTTTAACTTGTTTCGAATCCAGTGGTTTTTTTTGAGTTTGACTCTTCATCCCGTTTTTTACCGTTGTCTTTAATATATTGCAGTTTCTTTCGAAACTACGTTCACTACAATTTAGAGTTTTTTTCCTTGGCTCGCTGTGACGCTTCAGCTTTAAACTGTGGATAGTTCTTAAGGATTTCATTGTTTGTAATTACTGTTTTACTTTTTGTATATTTATAAGAGCAAATTTTTAGTTTACTATACACATTCAAGACCTGGACTCAACTAAATATATAAATTTAGGGATTATAATATTCAGTTAATAAAATGTACCTGCTTGTAGGTAGTTAAGTAACCTTTAACAAATAATATCCTATGTATATCTATTTTATTGTCTACCTACAGCCACAAAGTTTCCAACTGTTATTATTTGGCCAAACGAAACCTATCTACAGGGTGTCCCATGGTGAATATTTCTAAAACGCCTGTGATTCGAATTTTCAAAATTTCGATAGCAGATAAGTTAGTGGCATCTGAGTATTATTTCCGGTTTTACACATCAACTTCGTTATTTTAAATAAAACACTACGTATATTATTTAATTTTCTGATTATACAGCGTGAGTCATCGTAGACGCTGTGCCAAAACTAGTCAGATTTTCAAAATTCTTTCAACGTCCGATTTTGTAGACCCATTAGTACTACATTTTAAAATAGGGTGTTACATTATCCCGTAGCATGTTACGTTTAAAATTGAGCGTTTAATTATTTTCATTATAAACAATTATTTTCGAGATATTGCATTTGATAAAATTAAAAATATTCATATCATTTGTTTTGAAGTCCACTGTATATTCCTAATTTCTTCTAAAACTAAATTTGTTATAATCAAAAATAGTTTTCTTATGCGTTTCTCATTTCTCTCTTTGAGAAATAATAAAATATATTCTGCTACTCTCTCATATTCATAGGTCTAAATAATTGTTAATAGATTGGTTGCTGTCTCTCACGCACTTATTTATTGTTTATTTATTTATTTAATAATTTATTTGATGAAATATTTTCCCGGCACTGACTTACAATTAACTTTTCAGATTTTCTATGTAGTATATTTTAATCAAAATACACTGCTCATAAAAATTAAAGGAACACTTTTGGATAACCCTGTAATTTTTTGGATTGCTGTTATTAACAAATGAAAATTAACAAAAGGAATTTAATAAATTGTTTTATGAACAAATAAATGTACCAATTTACAGGTAATATATACAGAGTGTGTCAAATGTGTAATAGTGTACACCGTATGTGATCACATTTGGGTTATATTAGGCTCAATAATTGTTTAGTTTATAAATTTAGGTTTAGAGCTGAATTTCAGGTCGATAACGTAATTAGAAAGCAGCAGTATGGGTAGTACAGAAGTCAAAAATATTTCGGCATACTTATCAAATCCACCAACGCTTGAGAGGAAAAATAAACGTCACATAGAACGTATCTCATTGTTGATAACTTAAAAAAGTATCTGGAATATTTCGAAAAAAAATGTGCCCTATAATTAGAGGATGAACAGAAAAAGCTAGAGGGAACAAGAAAAAGAGATTGCGATAGGAACAAAAAACGCAGAAAAGCGACGAAAGGAAAAGATACCATGTTTTATATATCAAAGTGCAGTGATTGCAATTACTAAACAGTGAACTTGAATTACATGCCACAACAATTTCCACACTCGTTGCACTCCAAAAAATACATTCCTGATGAGGCTGATGGAGATTTATTTTTGAGTCACATTTGTTACAAGTAGGAGAGTGAAAAGAAGAGCTGCGTTCGATGGTCAGTCTGAATGTGAAGGAACTGTCAGTCAAGAAATATACTTCAGTATTAATGTGTATAACAGTAAGAATATTAACGTCAAAATTCACTAAAGCTCAATTACAAACATTGATTCGCCGGAAGAATAAATTAAAGACAACATTAAAAATAACGAAACTCACACAAATGGAAAACACATATACTAGTGGTGCTACTGAAGAGAGATGACCTTTTTGCTATGTATAAAAATGAACCTTTCAAATATGTGTATTAGGTATTAAATTTGTAGTACCCAATAAAATATTTTACAAGAAACTGTGGTTCTTTATTGTTTGAACTGCCAGAATAAAATAATATTTAACTAATATTTATAAAATTAGTTCTTAAAAGCACTTCTATTTGATGTCCAATAATTAAATTTTGTGCTGACATTGGTCAGAGAGAATATATCGTTTTTTTTGGAAAATCTTAGTAATTGGACATTTTTCTTAATTCAATAATTAAGAAAATAATTAAGAAAAATGTCCAATTACTAAGATGTTCCAAACAAAACGATATATTCATGTTTTATCGAAAATTCGTCAAAATAACAAGCAAATTAAATGTTGATATACATGTCATATAAACATACGCTTCATTTGATACCAGAATCACAGACCTAGTCTCTTGTTAGAGATGTTTACTCACGTGACAGTTATATGTGCGTAGAAAATTCCTTAAGTGTCCAATAACTGGGTGGTTTACCCTACTAATGGGTCTACAAAATCAGACGTTGAAAGAATTTTGAAAATCTGCATAGTTTTGCCACAGCGTCTACGGTGACTCACGCTGTATAATCAGAAAATTAAATAATATACGTAGTGTTTTATTTAAAATCACGAAGTTGATGTGTAAAACCGGAAATAATACTCAGATGCCACTAACTTATCTGCTATCGAAATTTTGAAAATTCGAATCACAGGCGTTTTAGAAATATTCACCATGGGACATCCTGTAGATAGGTTTCGTTTGGCCAAATAATAACAGTTGGAAACTTTGTGGCTTTAGGTAGACAATAAAATAGATATGCATAGGATATTTGTTAAAGGTCACTTAACTACCTACAAGCAGGTACATTTTATTTTCTGATTATTATAATCCCTAAATTTTTATATTTAGTTGAGTCCAGGTCTTGAATGTGTATAGTAAACTAAAAATTTTGTTTTATAAATATACAAAAAGTAAAACAGTAATTGCAAACAATGAAATCCTTAAGAACTATGCATAGTTTAAAGCAGAACTGTCACAGCGAGGCAAAGAAAAAAACTCTAAAATGTAGTGAACGTAGTTTCGAAAGAAACTGCAATATATTAAAGACAACGGTAAAAAACAAGATGAAGAGTCAAACTCAAAAAAACCCACTGGCATCGAAACAAGTTAAAATCAAGAAACAACCCAAATATAGTCAGTGGATATTTGGTAAAGCTAGTGAAAACTTGAACGATATGAAATGTGATTTAGCAGTGAAAGAAACCTTGAAATTAGTGAAATGTCAAGTGCCCACGTGTAATTTTGCTGCGGTATCAGAAATCGTGCTCAAGACTCATATCAAACTACATCATTTAGAGTGTCAATTTAAATGTGTTGAGTGTATTTGTTCCAGGAAATTTGTATGTGAATGTTAATGTTTGAATGTTGATTTCGATTTATAATTATTCATATTTTTTCTAGAAATATATTTATCTTATTATAAATATTATGGTTGAATTTCTTTTTGTAAATTTTCGTTCATAAAAGTGTATTTACAGAGCAGTCCGAAATTTTATTTTATTTATTAGACCTCACGTGCTTTTTAATTAATTTAAATTTTCTACAACATTTTAAAGAGATACCTAGTTTTTTTATCTCTACATATCATATACCTAGAGTTGCTGTGAGACAGGAAAGACAAGACGTCTCGTCTCGTCTCGAAGCCGTTTTGTCTCGTCTCGAGAGCATTTTGTCTCGAATTACGAGATGAGATGAAATTCTTCGAGACGAGACACCTCGAAAAATTGTAATTACTTAAAACAATTTAAACCATTTATAATAAAAATATATTAAATTTTAATTAATAAAAAAGACAGCATCTTAGGGCGTGATCTGGTAATACGTACCCTTAATTATCAGTGGCGGCTCATGAGGTCTGAAAGAGGTGGGGCACAATATAAGGAAATAAATAATAATAAAAATAAAAAATTTTACGCTCTCTAAGCCTGCCGCGTCATAAAAACTAAATGTGAATATTTTCATAATCACTTTATTTTTTGTACTTGCTGTGGAATATTAAACTTATCTCGAATAAATGAGCATAATCACGTTTATTTTTTAACAAATCACAAAAATAAAATGTAAATCCATTATGAATATATAATTTTCATTTGTTAATAACAGCAAGCCAAAAAATTACAGGGTTATCCAAAAGTGTTCCTTTAATTTTTTTGAGCAGTGTATTTTGATTAAAATATAGGTACTACATAGAAAATCTGAAAAGTTAATCGTAAGTCATTGCCGGGAAAATATTTCATCAAATAAATTATTAAATAAATAAATAAACAATAAATAAGTGCGTGAGAGACAGCAACCAATCTATTAACAATTATTTAGACCTATGAATATGAGAGAGTAGCAGAATATATTTTATTATTTCTCAAAGAGAGAAAGGAGAAACGCATAAGAAAACTATTTTTGATTATAACAAATTTAGTTTTAGAAGAAATTAGGAATATACAATGGACTTCAAAATAAATGATATGTATATTTTTAACTTAATCAAATGCAATATCTCGAAAATAATTGTTTATAATGAAAATAATTAAACGCTCAATTTTAAACGTATCATGCTACGGGATAATGTAACACCCTGTATAAATGGCACCTATTTTAAAATGTAGTTCTAATGGTTCTATAAAATCAGACGTTGAAAGAATTTTGAAAATCTGAATAGTTTTGCCACAGCGTCTACGGTGACTCACGCTGTATAATAAGAAAATTAAATAATATACGTAGTGTTTCATGTAAAATAACGAACTTGATGTGTAAACCCGGAAATAATACTCAGATGCCACTAACTTATTTGCTATCTGCTATCGAAATTTTGAAAATTCGAATCACAGGCGTTTTAGAAATATTCACCATGGGACACCCTGTAGATAGGTTTCGTTTGGCCAAATAATAACAGTTGGAAACTTTGTGGCTTTAGGTAGACAATAAAATATATATGCATAGGATATTTGTTAAAGGTCACTTAACTACCTACAAGCAGGTAAATTTTATTTTCTGATTATTATAATCCCTAAATTTTTATATTTAGTTGAGTCCAGGTCTTGAATGTGTATAGTAAACTAAAAATTTTCTCTTATAAATATACAAAAAGTAAAACAGTAATTGCAAACAATGAAATCCTTAAGAACGATCCATTGTTTAAAGCAGAAACGTCACAGCGATCCAAGGAAAAAAACTCTAAAATGTAGTGAACGTAGTTTCGAAAGAAACTGCAATATATTAAAGACAACGGTAAAAAACAAGATGAAGAGTCAAACTCAAAAAAAACCACTGGAATCGAAACAAGTTAAAATCACGAAACAACCCAAATATAGTCAGTGGATATTTGGTAAAGCTAGTGAAAACTTGAACGATATGAAATGTGATTTAGTAGTGAAAGAAAACTTGAAATTATTGAAATGTCAAGTGCCCATGTGTAATTTTGCTGCGGTATCAGAAATCGTGCTCAAGACTCATATCAAACTGCATCATTTAGAGTGTAAATTTAAATGTGTTGAGTGTGTTTTTCCAGAAAAATTGTATGTGAATGTTAATGTTTGAATATTGATTTCAATTCATAATTATTAATATTTTTTCTAGAAATATATTTATCTTATTATAAATATTATGTTAATAATAGTTGAATTTCTTTTTGTAAATTTTCGTTCATAAAAGTGTATGTACAGAGCAGTCCGAAGTTTTATTTCTTACACCTCACGTGCTTTTTAATTAATTTAAATTTTCTACAACATTTTAAAGAGATACCTAGTTTTTTTATCTCTACATATCATGTAGCTAGAGTTGCTGTGAGACAAGAGACACAAGACGTCCCGTCTCGAAGCCGTTTTGTCTCGAATTACGAGACGAGATAAAATCCTTCGAGACGAGACATCTCGAAAAATTGTAATGACTTCAAACAATTCAAACCATTTATAATAAAAATATATTAAATTTTAAATCAGACGTTGAAAGAATTTTGAAAATCTGAGTAGTTTTGCGACAGCGCCTACGGTGACTCACGCTGTATAATCAGAAAATTAAATAATATACGTAGTGTTTCATTTAAAATAACGAAGTTGATGTGTAAAACCGGAAATAATACTCAGATGCCACTAACTTATTTGCTATCTGCTATCGAAATTTTGAAAATTCAAATCGCAGTCGTTTTAGAAATATTCACCATGGGACATCCTGTAGATAGGTTTCGTTTGGCCAAATAATAACAGTTGGAAACTTTGTGGCTTTAGGTAGACAATAAAATAGATATGCATAGGATATTTGTTAAAGGTCACTTAACTACCTACAAGCAGGTACATTTTATTTTCTGATTATTATAATCCCTAAATTTTTATATTTAGTTGAGTCCAGGTCTTGAATGTGTATAGTAAACTAAAAATTTTGTTTTATAAATATACAAAAAGTAAAACAGTAATTGCAAACAATGAAATCCTTAAGAACTATGCATAGTTTAAAGCAGAACTGTCACAGCGAGCCAAAGAAAAAAAACTCTAAAATGTAGTGAACGTAGTTTCGAAAGAAACTGCAATATATTAAAGACAACGGTAAAAAACAAGATGAAGAGTCAAACTCAAAAAAACCCACTGGCATCGAAACAAGTTAAAATCAAGAAACAACCCAAATATAGTCAGTGGATATTTGGCAAAACTAGTGAAAACGTGAACGATATGAAATGTGATTTAGCAGTGAAAGAAAACTTGAAATTATTAAAATGTCAAGTGCCCACGTGTAATTTTGCTGCGGTATCAGAAATCGTGCTCAAGACTCATATCAAACTGCATCATTTAGAGTGTAAATTTAAATGTGTTGAGTGTGTTTGTTCCAGAAAATTTGTATGTTAATGTTGATTTCGATTTATAATTATTAATATTTTTTCTAGAAATATATTTATCTTATTATAAATATTATGGTTGAATTTCTTTTTGTAAATTTTCGTTCATAAAAGTGTATTTACAGAGCAGTCCGAAATTTTATTTTATTTATTAGACCTCACGTGCTTTTTAATTAATTTAAATTTTCTACAACATTTTAAAGAGATACCTAGTTTTTCATCTCTACATATCATGTACCTAGAGTTGCTGTGAGACAGGAAACACAAGACGTCTCGTCTCGAAGCCGTTTTGTCTCGTCTCGAGAGCATTTTGTCTCGAATTACCAGATGAGATAAAATCCTTCGAGACGAGACATCGCGAAAAATTGTAATGACTTAAAACAATTTAAACCATTTATAATAAAAATATATTAAATTTTAATTAATAAAAAAAAACAGCATCTTAGGGCGTGATCTGGTAATACGTACCCTTAATTATCAGTGGCGGCTCGTGAGGTCTGAAAGAGGTGGGGCACAACATAAGGAAATAAATAATAATAAAAATAAAATTTTTTACGCTCTCTAAGCCTGCCGCGACATAAAATCTAAATGTGAATATTTTCATAATCACTTCATTTTTTGTACTTGCTGTGGAATATTAAACTTCTCTCGAATAAATGAGCATTATCACGTTAATTTTTTAACAAATCACAAATATAAAATGTAAATCCATTATGAATATATAATTTTCATTCAACAGCAAGCCAAAAAATTCCAGGGTTATCCAAAAGTGTTCCTTTAATTTTTTTGAGCAGTGTATTTTGATTAAAATATAGGTACTACATAGAAAATCTGAAAAGTTAATCGTAAGTCATTGCCGGGAAAATATTTCATCAAATAAATTATTAAATAAATAAATAAACAATAAATATGTGCGTGAGAGACAGCAACCAATCTATTAACAATTATTTAGACCTATGAATATGAGAGAGTATCAGAATATATTTTATTATTTATCAAAGAGAGAAAGGAGAAACGCATAAGAAAACTATTTTTGATTATAACAAATTTAGTTTTAGAAGAAATTAGGAATATACAATGGACTTCAAAACAAATGATATGTATATTTTTAATTTAATCAAATGCAATATCTCGCAAATAATTGTTTATAATGAAAATAATTAAACGCTCAATTTAAAACGTACCATGCTACGGGATAATGTAACACCCTGTATAAATGGCACCTATTTTAAAATGTAGTACTAATGGGTCTACAAAATCAGACAATGAAAGAATTTTGAAAATATGAATAGTTTTGCCACAGCATCTACGATGACTCACGCTGTATAATCAGAAAATTAAATAATATACGTAGTGTTTCATTTAAAATAATGAAGTTGATGTGTAAAACCGGAAATAATACTCAGATGCCACTAACTTATCTGCTATCGAAATTTTGAAAATTCGAATCACAGGCGTTTTAGAAATATTCACCCTGTAGATAGGTTTCGTTTGGCCAAATAATAACAGTTGGAAACTTTGTGGGTTTAGGTAGAATATAAAATAGATATTCATAGGATATTTGTTAAAGGTCACTTAACTACCTACAAGCAGGTACATTTTTTTTTCTGATTATTATAATCCCTAAATTTTTATATTTAGTTGAGTCCAGGTCTTGAATGTGTATAGTAAACTAAAAATTTTGTCTTATAAATATACAAAAAGTAAAACAGTAATTACAAACAATAAAATCCTTAAGAACTATCCACAGTTTCAAGCAGAAGCGTCACAGCGAGCCAAGGGAAAAAACTCCAAATTGTAGTGAACGTAGTTTCGAAAGAAACTGCAATATATTAAAGACAACGGTAAAAAACGAGATGAAGTCTCAAACTCAAAAAAAACCACTGGATTCGAAACAAGTTAAAATCAAGAAACAACCCAAATATAGTCAGTGGATATTTGATAAAGCTAGTGAAAACTTGAACGATATAAAATGTGATTTAGCAGTGAAAGAAACCTTGAAATTATTGAAATGTCAAGTGCCCACGTGTAATTTTGCTGCGGTATCAGAAATCGTGCTCAAGACTCATATCAAACTACATCATTTAGAGTGTCAATTTAAATGTGTTGAGTGTATTTGTTCCAGAAAAATTGTATGTAAATGTTAATGTTTGAATATTGATTTCCATTTATAATTAATATTTTTTCTAGAAATATATTTATCTTATTATAAATATTATGAAAAATAACTTAATGGCAAAGCGGCAGAATTATAAAATAAAAATATATAAATATAAATAAAAGGATAAAATGGTCTCCTGCTAGCGTTTTGTGTTCATACTATTTTTATTTATATTTATTTCTATTTATACGACTGGTTTTACCTATACATTGAATTTTTTCGGCCTCTGCATGGTATAGGATATGCATTACTATGTATATGTAGATGATGCGTGTTTACATGTGTCTACTGTTATGTATCCTATTGTGCTTAAATGCAGGCTGATATTTGTAGATGGGCAACGACTATGGTACTCTGACGAGCTCATAACAAGAGCGAAACGAATTCGTCAGTATCTGTCGACCCATGCCTCGGTCTAGTTCCGAGTGAATTAGACTGGGGCCCTGCTAAATTAAACAAAATTCCTTGTGTATGTAAAACCAGCATTTTAGTCCGCTTTGCCATTAAGTTATTTTTCATTTTTTATATTTACGGACATGAAATCCTTTTAATTTATAAATATTATGTTAATAATAGTTGAATTTCTTTTTGTAAATTTTCGTTCATAAATAAATTTCTTACACATCACGTGCTTTTTAATTAATTTAAATTTTCTACAACATTTTAAAGAGATACCTAGTTTTTTTATCTCTACATATCATATACCTAGAGTTGCTGTGAGACACAAGACGTCTCGTCTCGAAGCCATTTTGTCTCGTCTCGAGGACATTTTGTCTCGAATTACGAGACGAGATAAAATCCTTCGAGACGAATAATAATTGTAATGACTTAAAACAATTCAAACCATTTATAATAAAAACATATTATTGTTGAAGTAATCCATTAGAGAGGAGTGATATATATATATATATATAGGAAATGAAATGTCGTCTACTCCACAAAATTCTTTGTATATATGTTCAACTCAGAACACTATAAGTGTCATACATGTTTCAAGACTTTAAGTCTCATCATCAGTGACTTAATACAAGAAAACCATCGACTTAAACATCTATATAATTACTTCGTGGGAAAATTTTTTAAAATATAATTAACACTATGACTGAGACATTAATTTGTATCAAAAGTTTTCATCATTGAGATGCAATGATGAAAACATATATATAAAGAATTTTGTGGAGTAGACGTTTCATTTCCTATATAAAAATATATTCAATTTTAATTAATAAAAAAAACAGCATCTTAGGGCGTGACCTGGTAATACGTACCCTTAATTATCAGTGGCGGCTCGTGAGGTCTGAAAGAGGTGGGGCACAACAAGGTGGAAGAATGAAGTAGTTAGAGTAGCTAGATAATAACATTTTGCTAAACTCACGATGGCCATTAAAACTGTGTATCCTCCTAGATTTCTGAACAGGACTTCACAAGTTTTTTTTCAATAGATAGCATTGCTAACGCGGACAACCTTTTCTGGCTCATAGTGTTTCTTAAAAATGTTTTGACCAGTGGTAATCGGCGTGGCTTTGGATCCGGAGTGTCCTGGGTTCGATTCCTGCTCTTGCAATGTTTCTTTTATATCTAATTGTTGAGCAAAGTAGTAGGACAGTTCGGGAACTTTACTGAAATAAAAAGTGTATCGTTTTCGCACCCAGTACAAAACATACTTACATCGTACTTATGATTTAATAGTGAAAACACTTGTTTAGATTATAAGAGATGCCTTCTCAGCAGGAACTACAAGTTTAGTGACCTTTATTTGAAATTAAAACAGACAAATCTGCAAAGAGTTATTGCTAATTTCTGGAAATATTCACTTATTTAATTTCGAGATCATTGCCTTTTAAACTTATTGCTTATATTGCAAAAATGTAAAACAAAAACATCTATATAGAAAGTAGCTCAGGAAGTACTTACTCGAGGTATCACTTTGAAATTCTAGTTATCGCCGTTATTAAGGGGGCCTACATTAAAGTAACATTTTTCATTTTACCGGAAATAGGCATCAACTTTTTTATTTAAATAAAATGAACCTTATAGTAGATTTAATTGATCGACACAATCGAAATTTTGAACCCTAAATATGACCTCAGTTCAAAAGTTTATAAAGGTTGTCCCAAAATTAACGCAAGAATGGAATACTGTTTTATTGATAGACTGTTGAGATTCTTGCAGGATAACTCGTTGGTATAGAAAATACAGCAAGGTTTTTGCGAAGGCAGATCCACTATTACTGTACTGCATTCCGTGTATGATAGGATTGTTCGACTTATAGAGGCAGCTGAATGTCCCACGGCTGTCTTTTGTGATCTGAGTAAAGCATTCGACTGCATAGATCATCATATTCTATATGAGAGATTACAAAAATTAGGTACTGCTGATGTACCTCTTGATTGGATAAGGTAATTTCTTGAAGATCGTGTTCAGTATGTATCTGTAATGGAATCAGGAAATCATTTGAATCAGATTTACTGACAATTAATGTAGGCGTACCCCAAGGATCCGTTTTGAGTCCGGTCTTGTTTATTTTGTATATGAATGAACTGGAGACAGTTACATCAGAAGCAGATTTTGTTCTATACGCGGATGATACATGTTTTATATTTTATTCTGAATTTTACTCTTTATTTATAATTAACAGTGGCGGTTGGTCCATAAGGGCACGTGGGCACGTGCCCTACTTAAAAAATGAAGTAGAAAAAATAATTTTAGATTTGATACTTCGCACCAGATCAGTGTAATTTCGTTAGTCTGTATCCACGAAAACACAAAAACCAATTAACAGATTTTAACCAAATTTGGTACAAAAATACTATTGGTTTAAAAGAGGGTTCAAAAATTAAAAAAATTCATAGCTCATAAACTTATCCGGAATACTGCATAATTTTTTACGCAGGTAATTGAATATAACCTAAAATATTAAACATAAAGTATTAGACCACATTGGCGTTCGAAAATAGTGTAAAATGTGGTAAAAAAGATTGAAAAAAAACGTATTTCTTAAACATAGCAGAAATATTTACTTGTTATTTATAGCTTTGATAGAATATAACCTATAAAATGTGTCATAAATACCTTACTTTCATAGGCGTTCGTAAATAGTGGAAAAGGGGTCAAAACATAAAAAATATATATTTCCTAACCTTATTCGAAATATCGCATAATTTTTCATAGTTGTGATACAATATAAGCTAAAAAATATTCCATAAAAGAATTGGTTCACACAGGCGTTCGAAAATAGTCTAAAAAAAGGTTCAAAAACGAAAAAAAATGTTTCCCAAATATACCAGAAAAATTGGCTAATTATATATATAGCTTTGATATAAGATCACCTACAAAATGCAGCATAACATTTTAATTTACAGAAAATGGGGTAAAATAAAAAAAAATAGATGTAAAAATTTTTATATTTAACTAGTTGAATTGGTGTTAAAAATACACGTCAAAAATTAATGTACTATAAAAGGGTCAGAAAAAGTTTGTATCCGTGATAACTCAAAAACCACTTAACGGATTTTATCCACATTTGGGTGGTGATTATTATTGAGCGTAGGCAAGGGGTTTAAAAGAGGGTTTAATAATTAAAAAAATCATAGTTCTTAAACTTATCCGAAATTTTGAATAATTTTTTGTGCGTTTAATTAAATATATCCTAAAATATTTAACCTAAACAATTAGACCACATTGACATTCAAAAAAAGTGTAAAATTGGGTAAAAAGGTTAGAAAAAAAACGTATTTCTTAAAAAAAATCAACTATTTTGCGTACAAGAACTTCGCCCAGAAGATCTGAAATATAAAATATGTACGTATAAATATTGCCTCCAAAGAGAAGAAAAAGGAACCAAACCCGATACAATAGCTGATGTCTAAAACAAAAAAATATATTTTTTGCTGTGTGAGAGTGCAATCCGTTAACATTAACTGACGTAAATTTAAAGTTTTCGATGATTTACAAAAAGAAAATTATTATTATGAAAGCTTATATTGTGAAAAATATGAGTTTTGATCTTTTAAAAAAAAAAATTAAGGCCTTAGCATACGATACTTAATTTTAAACAAAATTTTTTTATGACAAAATAATGATAAACTTTTTTCACACAATGACTTAATAAAAAAAATGTTTCCCATAAATAATAAAAATATGTACTAATAATAATATAAAAAAAATATAGCTTTTCGTAAGAACCTTTGATAGCCACTTGGAGAAATTTATTAAAAAGTTATTGTGTGGACGTCGACTTTTATTTCAACAATATTTAAAAAAATATATACAAATTTTAGATAAATGACAAAAAGTTCATAAAATTATTACTTTTACACTTAAATATGGAGAGCTATCCGTTCCTCGAGAGCAACAGTTTATTTTTCATCAAAAAGCAATGCTGAATCAAAAAAAAAATGACATTTGTTACAGTTTTAGCTTTAGTTAGGTTTTGAAGTATTGTAATTAATTTTGTTTATTTGTAATTGCACATTGCACATGGATATATTGGTTTTTTGTAATAAATAAAGTTCTGCTTAAGTTTATTTTAAATTTTTTTACTTTTAATGGTTTCCTTTCAATTCTGTCTAAAAAATTTCTGGTCATTTTGCATACAAATCTTTGTCGCCCCTCAATATAGCTCGCCCGCCGCTCTTTCACCCACGGCACGCTACTGAACCTACCTATTTATCAAATTTCCGTTGTATCTTCATGTAAATAAGACACATAATATTGTTATTGTTGTTGTTTGTAATTTCTGCGAATTATTTACTACAAGCATTTCAAGAATGCATCGAAATGCATTTTTTTTTAATTAAATAAAGTAATTGACACTTTTGTTTTTCACTTATTAATAAACAAGTTATGGTTCAGTTTTAATGGACTGTTCAATTACCGATTTTACCTTTACATAATTATTAATTTGCTAATTGATTTATTCAGAAATTGTGTGAGTATTACTCTTCTGCCTTTAGGCTGACGTTTACGTATTTTATTTATTTATTTGATGATGGTTGTATAGACGAAACTAGTTCCTGCTGTTTTACGTGTTTTGTTTCTAAAATAAATTAAATAAAGTTGAAATAGATAATATCTACGAATCTATACCAAAACCTTACTACCTTCGAAATTTTAAATGTGGCACCCTGTTTATTATTACATTTTGAATAGTGCTGACAAAGTGTATTATTCGAATACAAAATATCTAAAGCACGTTTCAAACGAATCAAAATTGTTTTCAACATTTTGAGTGGAAATTTCCAGAGCCTAAATCTACATCTATCTTTTTAGGGTGAATACCCTTCCAAGTGCATTGTAAAGGTCGGTGTCCCACTACCTGCCCATCCATAGTACCCAATGCCCTTTCTGTATTGTATAGAAGGTCAAGGAACTATTGATATTCTATTTTTAACACTGTCCTAAATCGTCCAACAAAAAGTTAATAAATATAGGTTGGAAAAAAAAATAAACCTTACACAGACAACAGTGGCGTACCGCAATTTTTTTTATTGAATATACAGGGTGATTGCTGGTCGATGTTACATTAGAAGTTTTGGGAAAAGTTAGGATACCAAGTTTCTTTTTCAAATAGAACACTCTATATAAAAGGTTTTCCAATAGGGATATGATTTTGAAGCGAAGTTGCGGCTATTTGTAATATGTCATGATCTGTCATTTGTTTGTCATTGTATTCAGTAGTCTTTACAATTTCATCATGGAGAGATATACGCAAGAACAAAGTTTACAAATTATTCAGTTTTATTATCAAAATAATCCTTCTCCAATTGCAACTTTTCGTGCGCTTTTGCCATTTTATGGTCGTAATAATCGTCCAAGTGTGCTCGATATGCGTCGTAGAACCGCCCGAGGTAATGCAAATATTGCTGCCGTTCAGGCAAGTGTTGCTGAAGACCGCAATTTGTCGATTCCAAGATGTTCTCAACAACTGGGACTGTCTCAAAGCACAACCTGGCGGATTTTGAGAAAGCATTTGGGTTTGCATCCATGTAAAATTGTTCTCACTCAAGAACTGAAGCCATTGGACCACCGTAAACGTCGCGTCGTGAATTTGCTGATTTTGCCTTGGAACAACTTGAAAACAATAACAATTTTTTTAAGAAAATCGTCTTCTCCGATGAGGCACATTTTCATCTGAGTGGTGCGGTAAATAAACAAAACTGTCGATTCTGGTGCAAAGAAAATCCACAAATTATTCATGAAAAACCATTACATTCACCTGAATTGACAGTTTGGTGTGGTTTTTGGTCTGGTGGAATCATCGGTCCGTATTTCTTTCGAAATGATGCTGGTAACACCGTTACTGTAAATGGAGAGTGGTATAGATCGATGATAACCAACTTTTTATGGCCGATTTTGGAAGAAGTTGATCTTGACAACATTTGGTTCCAGCAAGACGGGGCTACGTGCCACACAGCAAATGCAAAAATTGAATTATTGCGTGAAAAAGAGATTCGATTATTTCAAAAAATTGTGATATTGAATGGCCTCCACGAAGTTGTGATTTAACACCATTAGACTATTTCTTGTGGGGTTATTTGAAGTCATTGATCTTTCAAAATAAACCAGACTCCCTTCAAGCTTTACAAGTCAATATTGAACGTGCCATTCATGACATACGACTTGATTTAGTGGAAAAAGTGCTCGAACATTGTGTTCATCGAATTCGTTCCTGCAGAAGAAGTCATGGAGGCTATTTGAATGACGTTTTATTTAGAACTTAATTGTATCGATTGTACTTCACATTCAATAAAAAACTTTTGAATTTCCTTAACAATCAGTGTGTTTTTTTTTTTAAAAGAAATCATATCACTCTTATTGGAAAACCCCATATTATTATATTTTTGATTTCTTGAACCATCTTTTTAATTACTCTTTTTGACTTTTTTTGGGAATGAGGTTCAACCATTTAAAAAACGCAAAACTGTATAATTTCATGTCAATTTTTTTTTTCATCAACGTTTCGATAGGCTATGCTATCTTCTTCAGGACCATGTTTTTGAAGACAATACAATACATTTTAAAAACTATTTTCAGGAGGTAGGCTTTGCATTTCTCAAAAGCTAAAACAAACTCGACGATGCAAAGGGTACCTCCTGAGAATAATTTTTAAAATGTCAAAAACATGTCCCTGAAAAAAATAGCATAGCCTATCGAAACGTTGAAGAAAAAATTGACATGAAATTATACAGGGTTATTCACGCCATGCGACACGAGATAGTGTTGTTAAACTATTTAATTTCCTAAAAGTTCTATTCATGGGTTCGATAAAGATGATTTATGGCTACATTTTAAAATATTGTGAATCTATACAGTGTGTCCAAAATATAAGAAATGAACCATAGTTGTATTTTTTTAAATGGAATGGAATGGAATATATTTTTAGATTCCCCGTTCAAAATAAACCTAACTTTCATTAAAGTACATCTCACCTAAACCTGACAGTTTTTTAAATATTTTAATTCTTATAAAAATATAAATTTTATAATAAATGTTCAAAATGATTGGACTCTAGGCACATTTGAATCCTTTTCGTAAATCCTTCAACAACTTTAACCTGATGTAACGCTTCTAGACGCTTCGTTTATTTGCTCCTTCATCTCCTCTATCAAAAAAGTTTTCATTTTCGATCATTTTGTTCCTGCCCATGTACAAAATTCAACACGATTTAAAATCAATATTGAAAAGTTCTTGATGCAGTTGCACTGTGTTTGGGTGGTATCTTTCGTTAAACTGTCTTAACAGTCTCTGCAAGACCGCTTTTTTGGGCTGATTTTGCGCCGGGAAACTTTGAGCGTAAACTCGCGATGCCAGTAAACCGCTTTTGGACCATTCTCCCAGAACAATCAAGTCGCTTCTTTCTCCTTTGAAATAGGTTCGCAATTTTGATTAATTGAATTAAATCAAATGTCACAAATAAAAAACTGTTTTATGAAAATTCCCAACTCTTAGGTAAGAATTCTCAATAGATTATTTGACAGTAAATATCAAATTTTAAAAAATGTATTCTGTCTTCTCAAATTTTCAAGGCAGACTTGATAAATATTATAATTTTGAAAATTTTTCCTATTATTACCAATATATGTGCCTCTTCCATGCAAAATTAAAGATATACAGATCTATAGGATATATAAGTTTACTTTAATTTTTGCTTCATCAAATACAGGGTGATCTACATGAAACTAAGAGATTCAAATAAAAATTCGCCTAATCTTATGCGCAGACTTGCTTAAAAAGAACAAACGAACAGGTGTGAATTTTTTCATTCAAATTAAGTCTATATTTTTATAAAAATTTAATTATTTAAAAAAGTGTCAGGTTTAGGTGAGATGATTTTTTTTATCTCACCATTGTTGTCAATACGAACCAAAAAACCCAAAAAATATATCCAAAAAAAACTTTTGCGTGTGAAAGAAAAATGTTGTTCAGCCTGAAGAAGTTACCAATTAGTGACGAAACGTCGTTGTCATTTTAGATTTTATTTATTGACGAAAATAAAGATGGATGTCTTTATTTAAAAAAGTTTTGTAAATAAGAGTTTGACAGTTGAATCCCACCAAACCTCTCGAGCGACGCTCGATTATCAACGCCATTCAGTAGAAAATGACCATCAATTTTGAAAACTAAATACTTAAGAAACCTGTGTTCCATAGTTGATCCTTTACATTTGAAAAAAAAACAAGTTGGGGCTGATGGGAGTTTAAGAGATGACGGTACAAAATAATGCTCACCCGAAAAAAGACCCTACATATGAATTACCCTGTATAACAGTCATAAAGGAGATTTGAAATGATCCAAATATAAGCGTAGTCCTAACGAATGAATAATACGACGCCGACAGGTTACTTTGATAACCCTATATAACAAACTAAAGTGAAACCGATGATTCCCTTCGTTGTAAGGCTACGCACTCACATATTACATGGTAAGCTATTTTAAGGGCCCCATTACACAATCTGCATTGCAGGTCCCCATTATACAGCCCCAGCTTATTTAGGCGCAATGCCCAGTAAGGAGTCCCATAGTTACTCACATCTGACTCCTGCTTAACCAGGTATGGACCTCTTCCCATGCTCCTGCTTGGGAATATGTTCCCAATATGTCTGGTGCTCGCTCTTGGTCCAGCATTTGAGGAGTGTCCTCGCCGTTCTTTTAGACAAGCCCAGCGCAGGTTCCGTGCCAGTATATGGAGTTTCAGAGGCTTGTCTACCCAGGCAATCCGCTCTCTCGTTGCTTTCTATTCCCGAGTGCCCCGGGACCCACACTAGATCAACCCTTTTGGGATCCTCCAAGGCCCTTCGTTCTCTTTGGCATTTCCATACCAGTTTAGTTGTGAAACCCTAAATCTGTTTAGTTTTGCACATTAAAATTGCAAGCCGATGATTAATATTCGGGTTCTTTTTAAACTAGTACTCCACTGTCTCAATGAACTATTCCTATAACTTTCTAGAGTCTGTCTGATGTCTGAGTGGAAAATTCCAGGGGTGAATATCCTCCCAATGCACACGAAAGGTCGGTGTATCTTTTAACGGTAAAAATACCTGCCCACCGAAGTACTCGATGCCCTTTCTTCATTCTAAAAAAAAAACTGACAGGTCAAGGAACTGGTTAGATGATATTTTTAAATCCGTCCTAAATTGTATAACAAAGGCAAATGTAAAAAAATATTTAAAAAAATAAGTTTTGTATGCAGTGGCGTGCGATTTTTTCTCTTCAATTCAATTTATTAGCTTATGGAAATTTTTTACAAATTTACAGCAAAATGTTTCTGTACAACGTAAATTTTAGAAGAACAAAAATATCTATTATAAATATAATCAATAACAACTATAACTATAACCACCAAACACTAACCAATGCATATAAAATATGTGTTATGTGATTCATATATACAATTACATACGAGGGTTGTCTTTTATATTTCGGGATTTGGCAACCCTGGTGTTGTAATCTGGCAACTGACAGCTCTATCGTAAAGTTGGACATTTTTGAGGTTATAAGTACTTAGCAACAGTGCATGGACGAACTTAATTCAATTTTTGGCGATGAAGCTCCATCAAGGACCAGTGTTTCTAAGAACATTTACCATAGTAGTGTATATATTTGTTTATGCCATCAGAAAGTAGAGATTTCAACGAACAAAAAACACACCAACTTTTTTAAAAAAGCCGATATTTTGACGTGAGAATTTTCGATTGAAAATTAAGGTGCTTTTTCGATATTAAGTCAAAATAAGGTGAAAAAATGAATATTCTAAATCAAAAAAATTACTGTATGTTTGGGACATACATAGGTAAGTTTTCACCAAATTTCGTGAAAAAATAATTTTTTTTGCAAAAGATAAAAATAAAAAACCAAAAACTCGGTTATTCGAATTTCTCACATAAATTTTGAGGTTATGTGAAAAAACTTTCGATACAAAAGTTGTAGATCTTTTTATTACCTACAACTTTGCTATTTAACTTTTTTTCATAGGACTTGCAGTTTTACGGGAAATCGGGATTAACCGTTTTTTACCCTTAAAAGCTCACCCCCTCCCTCAAAAATGAAAGGAAAAATAAATTACGGGCGATCTGAGGTCGGAAACCCCTTCCCTACCTAACTCTATATTTAAGATGCTTTACATACCTTCTGGCTTATATTTGGATTGAAAATAGATTCATCATTGAGAATTAGTGAGCCTATTAATATATTCATTGGAAAATCGTATACCAATCAAGATTCAGGCTTCCTCCTGGCCCTTGGTCTCGCTTGTCGAATCTCGCCGGTTGTTCTGAGCAGGTTTGCTCTGCTCTGGATCGTGCAGCAGGTCGATGACCTTTACACAGATTTTAGCAAGGCCTTTCACGAAATAGATCATTTTTACTGTTAGGAAAATTATACAATTTCGGTTTCTCTTCTCAGCTTCTTATACTTTTGCGATCCTATTTGGCAGAAGACAGTAAATAGAATGGGAGGGAGTCAGATCGACAGAGTATGCGCTGGTGTAGGTAACCCAGTCGTCAAATCTTATTTTCCCTTTTTAAACGTACTGCACTGGATATGTGCTGGGTTAAAACCCTAATGTATTCAGTACTTCAATAAGTCAATGCCCTTTAGAAAATCAGAAAAAAGAAGCAGGTATAGTGAACATGTAAAAACAAAATGCCTTATTGGACCTTCTTAATTCTTGTCTAAATAAAGGTTGTTCACCTTACACATATGGGTGGTTACCCTCTCTTTTGGGGGTCTGATAAATTTCTATATTTCTTGGAAGTTAAAATTTTTTTAAGGTCTTAGACACAGGAATTGATAAGTATGTTCTGAGATGTAATCGAACGAAGGAATCTATGTTTATTACGAGGGCCATTATTTCTATTTTAAGTCTTATACAGGGTGTCCAAAAATTAAAACTACTCAAATAAGAACTTTAAGTTGCTATAACCTGATTAATTTAAATGGAACGTCATATTTCTGACCTTACCTAGCAATGTACTTACTAATTACCTGTCGAATGGTACAGGGTGTACTATAGCTAAGTCTGCGCGTTTTGGCAGAAAACGCCAAATAATTGTTTTGTACACCATTTGGTGTTTTTAAATAAACGTTTTAATGTATCTAGTAGCCTATGGAATCAGAAATGTCAAATTAATGGTAATAAAATAGCACAGATGAATCTCTAACAAAATATTCATGAGATGTGTGTTCGAAATGTTGATCATCCATTTCCAGACACTTCGATATTCTTTTTTGAAAACTACGGCTAACTCTTTGTGGGGTAACAGTTTGAAAAGCATCTCATATGCGTATTTTCATATCGTGTGGTGTTGTTGGAGACGCCTTGTAGACAATTCCTTTCACGTATCCACATAAAAAGAAATTCGGATGACTTAAATCCATTTCCTCCAATCCACCCGTTAAGTTCAACCAGTCTACCGGCAAATTCTTCTGCATTGTATTTAATCAAGCTAACCCGTATGTCGTCAAAACCAGTACTTAGATTTTATGTTTTTTAGGTTTTTATAACTGTTTTTATGTCGCTAATTGTCACTGAGGTAAAATAAAAGGATGTCGGATTGACTATACCCGTAGTGTAGTCGATCGAAAGACCGTTGCTAAAATGGGTTGACAATTTTTCAGATACAGAGGACGAATAGTGACTGCAAAAAGCATTCGCTATGTCTGGTGATTTCGTCACAATTCATGAATTATACTATTTATTGGCTGTCTCATCTTGTCTGTACCGGTAAGAGCTCTAAACGATGACCAAACGAAACCAGGCTTGTTGGGCGCCTCCCTGAGCCCATGATTGAATTGAAAATGGTAGGAACCACAACATCAACATAATTAACTTTTTTGTAGCTTATAAGTTGCTCTCTTTAGAAAAGTAATAATTTAAAATAATGAAGCTTGTCAAAGCTGTCTTTCATCAATTTATGTGTAAAATTTACCCAAATGTCCCGCTATATCTACGCCAATGTACAATCAATGAAAGCCAAAATAATGCAGATTATTTTAGGTTAAACGCATGTAAAATTTTGTGAAAATCGGTTAGCTAGTTTTCGAGAAATGAACAAAAAAGTTAACTTGACCACTAAAAATGCATAAATTACTTTCAGAAATCTCCAGTTTTCGTTTGTTGCAACCATAATGAATCACCCGGTATATCTTTAGACATGAGCGAGATACCTAGTAGAAGTTTCGAAAATGCGATACACGGTACAGTTTCCTGCATACTTAATAATTTCCCCAATTTACAGTCACTTATTTCGTTATGGTATTTGTTTTATTTTTTCACAGGAATCGCATTATACTTGAACTTGACCTTGGTGCGTATTCGTTTAGACATTATGCATTATTATAGTGTATTCAATATTGTTTAACAACAAACTGATTATATGTCATTATCGTGTCGAGAAAAAGTATATTTCTTATGTTTTTGGTGTATGGCTTTTGAAGTTTAAATTTAAGTGTATGATTTATTAGCCTCTATATAATATGTCATTTCATAGGATTCTATGGGACAATGTCGCAATTCTAGACTACGAATCTAACTCCACAAAAAGGAAATTAAAAGCAACTACCAGGAACAAATCGGGCATTTGTCCCTCCCCACTGGATTGACAAAAAAAAACGAGTTGAATTACAACCAAATCAAAGTCGTTTATTTATTCTTTTAGTCCATAAACGAACGCTAATCAAATGCTGGGTTTCGTCATTAGAAACTGTCGACAGTTTAACGATATCTCCACGATAATGGAGATCTATGCTGGATTTTGCTTCATTTATCAGTCAGTTCAGAGACGCTTTCTGAAGAACCTGGCATTTAGAATTGACAATGATTTTCCTTCTCAGGGGATAGATCATGCGGCTTTACTAATACGTTTTGGTGAAAGTTCTCTTGAAAGAGAAGCTTTTTTGGAGTTGAGTTGCGGTCATTCTGCCAGGTGATGAATGCTTTACACTTAGTGTTTATTAGTCTTTGATCTCTTCATCATTTTCGTTGAACCAATCCTAATGTTTTCGTCGCACATAGCCTAGCGTCTCCTCACCAGCAGAGAGCACGACGGACCTAAATAACGAGCAGTGTTCTTCAATATCATCCCAATATTCTTCCAGGAGCTTCTCCTGTAGCAAACAGATAAGGACACATAAACTTCAATCTGAAAATGTTCTTAATAATTATAATAATAATAATAAACGTCTTTATTAAAAATGTATAAATACATTATACATCAAATCATCAGGAAGGCGAAGTTTAGCTAATAAGCTATTCTTGAACACTTAACCTTCAAGATGACTTTACAAATAAATTTATAAATATAACAAAACGAAAAATAATAATAATAAATTGATGCGATACACTAAGAAAAAAGAAAAGGAAAAAATATGCATCAGATAATCAAATCACTCGATTTCTAAATTTAAATATCTTCCGACTTCTCTTAAATAATGCAAGCGAATACTGAGGCATGGTCAACAGGTTGACATTTCTTACATTCCTGTTGTGAATATTGTGTCTGAAAGTCAATTTTTCACGCAAGTACACCGGGTATGAAGACTTCAGAAGCCTATATGTGAACATAAGGTAATACAGCTTTACGATAGTGTGTAGTTTGAGCCATCCTAGGTCAAAGATTTTTGGAGAAACACGATCAAACTTTTGCAAATTATTTATAAATCGGCAGCAAGTGTTATGAACTATTTGCAACCTATTCCTAGTGCGATAATCAAGGCAAGGACACTAAGGACAGTATACTAAATGGCAATAAAAAAATATCGGCATAATCAGTGATTCGCAAAGTTTTTTCCTCATTTTATAATTCAGAATATTTCTGTTGGCATAAAGCATTTTCATTCGAACACAAGATCTCCGAAGTAAGCGTTTACAGTGTTCCTTAAACCTTAAATTAACATCAAAAATCAAGCCCAAATATTTGGCTTGATTTGTGAAAGGTAATTACCTTTCACAAATCAAAAAACCCTAGAGCACACATTGAGTCCAACCTAGATATCAAAATTAATGACACACAATTGTTGTTGATATCTAGGTTGGACTCAATGTGTGCTCTATGGTTTTTTGAGCAAAATAGCATAACCGTAGTTTTACCTGGATTGATTTTCAAGTTATGGGCCAAAGAATATTTATAAATACCTTTGAGATCTTGATTGATTTTGGCTGAAGCTAAATGAACATTTTTATTATCAAAGTAATGCAAAAGATGAGTATCATCAGCGTAGAATTGTAAATGAGAATGTGTCACCGAGGATGCAGCATCAGACGTGTAAATTAAAAATAGTAATGGGCCTAGCACTAAGCCCTAACGAACACCGGAAATAACTGGTTCACAGGAAGACAAGTTATTATTAAGTAATACGAATTGGGTGCGATCCGCTAAGTAATTATTGAAAAAACAGCAGAGACCTATCGCTGAACCCGTAATACTTCAGTTTAGCAACAAGCAAATCATGGCTCAGCAGATCGAATGCCTTCGAATAATCTATCGCGACTGATACCACTGACAATCCCCTATCCAAAGCTCTCACAATATTAACGGAAAGGTTCAACACTGATAAAGTGGTGCCATGAGCTTTCCGAAATCCCGGCTGATGTGTAGGAAGAATTCTATTTGAAGATACGTCTTAGTCGTCCCAGGGGACTTCAAAATGGTTCTCATTTTTGTAGCGCGTTCGCAATACTTTCCCTGTGTCGGGAAAGTATAGAATACAGTGACAAGATTTTTTCTAGAATTCTTGTGCGGCGAATTGCGGAGTCCCAACGTCCTAACTCACCAGTCGCCACTGGTGTAAACTTCCTTTCAGCTATGGGTATGAATACTAAACAATATACAATTTTTCTTTGAAATAAATCATAAAGGAATACACAATCTATTTTTTATTGTTTCCATATTTTATTAAACTTAACAAAATTAAACATTACAATATTATTATTACCTAAACAGTTTTTTATACCGACCAATAGTTTAACAACATATTTATACATGATGAGGGTCACGGACATATTCACTTTTGCACATTCTGAGAGAATTTCCATAACATAACGTCATTGCATCTCAGGATATCATTTTAATACATAAAACTAGAATCTAAAAAACATGTTTGTTGTGTACCCCCTACCAGATATCATGACGTCATTTGAAATGTACCTAATCATGATTCTTATAGGTACTTATTATACTTACAAACAAATTTAAACTTTTCCACATTATTGCTTGAAAATGCCTCCAGTTGCTGCATATACCAGGGACTGGCAGGCCATAAAACAACGAAATAATTGCCACAAAACATTTTATGCTGATATTATGCAAACGCTGAGTGGCATTTGTTGAAAACCGGAAATTATAATAATGATCGAAAGTGGTGGTGATTGGTTGTGTCGGTTTTGTGACAAAATGTCCAATGCCCGAGAACTATTTAGCACGTTCTTGCGGGTTCTATTGTGATAGGTAGGTAGCTACACCTGGATGATTTTGCCAAAAGGTCAATTCTCCTTCAGCCCCTTCTCTTGCCAGAGAGTCGGCCATTTCATTCCCCCATAAACCAGAATGGCCAGGGATCCACACCAGAGTCAGGTTATTATTTCTCCCGATATTAGAGTCAATTTTGACAATTCCACACTGTTCTTGATGTGGATCTTGATGAGCTTAGGGCTTTTATAGCCGATTGGCTCGAGCTCCTGAGCACACAGATCAATGGCCAGAATTTCTGCCTGGAATACACTCGCGTGAGAACCCAGACATTGAGAAATTTTTATCTTGGGTCTGCTTCCGTAGACTCCGGCACCTGTACCTGAGTTTATCTTTGAGCCATCAGTAAACCAGCAATAGTCGGCACATTGCAACTCCCCCCTATGCAGGATCCATTGATCTCTACTGGGGAACAGAGTTTTATAAGGCAGATCATAGTTTATTACTGGACGCATTACATCGGAGTTCATTCACAAAATTCTGAGACTTTCAATGCCAGCCAGCAGTCTGTTGTCCTCCATATGAGCCTCAACCATACACAAATACTGCAACCATCATTGCAAAGACTTTTCAAAGCAAGCCTTATCCTCGGCCATATTCCCAAAGCTTGGAGGGAAACTAGAGTAGCCTTTATACCGAAAACAGGACACCGACCAGAGGATGACCCTAAGTCCTACAGGCCTATCAGTTTAACCTCCTTCCTACGGAAAACTATGGAAAAGATAATAGACGAATACCTAAGAAGCGAAACTTAATAGAAAACCTCTTCACAAAAGGCAATTCGCCTACCAAACGGGAAAATCTACGATTAATGCCCTGCACTGCTTAGTAAAAGACATCGAGAGGTCATTTAAGGCAAAAGAAGTATCCTTATGTGCTTTTATCGATATAGAAGGTGCTTTTGACAATACCTCACATGAATCCATCAGTAGAGCACTAGAAGAGAGGAGTGTCGACTCCTCACTGGTGAAATGGATTCTGGCAATTTTGAAAGACCATGTCATTACGGCTGAAATATGAGAAGTGTCTGTAACAGTGACAGCGGCTAGGGGATGCCCACAAGGCGGTGTATTGTCCCCTCTTCTATGGTCACTAGTGCTGGATCATCTCATTTCAAAAATGGATCAGGCAGGCTTTGCTCTGCAAAGCTACGCCGACGACATTGTTCTCACAGTTAAGGGAAAACACACATCGGTTATATCCAACCGCATGCAAATTGCATTAAACAAAATTAAAAACTGGTGCGACGCTGAGGGATTGAATATAAATCCGAAAAAAACAGTATTGGTACCATTCTTCATTGGAAAATTATGTGCGCAGATTTTGGGAGCTTGAAGATATCCTATCCGCGCACTTGGAGTCTTCAGAAGACTCCTCCTTATGTGAGAACTTTTATATTGAGTCAACACATTTCGAAAAAGAGCTGCCGTTCAAGAGTTCCTCACCGTTGTAAATCTTGTTCCGCTTGTGTCGTATACTGGCAATTTTTTGCTACCGTTGAAGAAAGAAAACATCAATACGAACTAAATACGTTTGCGCATCGACATTATGACATTTACAAATGACAAATAACGCGTCTCCCTCTCTAAGTAGCCTACAGCGATGCCAAATGCATTGAAAGTGTTGAAAGAATATCTACGTGCTATGCTATCTCACCCAGTATGCTGTCTCACGCATACTTTTCCCCTAATTAATAAATAATGTAACAATAAAAAAATAAATAACTCTCTGTCACTACCTACCATTTCTGCATACTAGAATTGTACAGAAAAAGTTTAGGCGTTGCAGTTACAACAAATGAACACAACGATCAAGAATATGCTAAGTCCCAATCTAAACATGATTCTATGATGCTAAAATACAAAATTCTGAATGTACCTGACAAAGATAAACAATACAATTACAAGTGTTACAGTGAGGCCCCTTTTTAACGCTGTTTTGTTCATGTATAACGTAAATCGTTACATTATTCTACGCCTATGTACAACTACAATTGCTAAAAAGTAATTTTTCTCGATGTATATATTATGTAACTGTATAAAGGTTGCCTTTTTATAAAAAGGGGTTATCTATTTGTAGTATTTTATTATCATTATTATATAGTACATTTTGTTTGAATTAATAACATGACGTTGTTACTGTAATGTATTGTTTGTTTAATAAACAAATCACAATAATGATAAAGCTGATAATATATTTCAACAAAGTGAATAAGTACATAGATTTGATTGCAGGGGTGTGTCTAAAGTTAATGTCCATTGTATACCAACATATTGCGTATGCGCACATAGATCTCACTATCAAAAAAAAGCGAGAAAATTGAACATGTTGCAAACCATGTTTAGAGCATCCCTATAAGAGAATTTAGTGTGCGCCTGTGGTCTACATGTCCAGGAACATGTATGTCGTCATAATTAACCCTTTCCCGTTAAAGCTGCATACACCATTACTCGCGCGTCTGATGTGATATTGACTCTTCTCTGTTTCTGTTATCGCTTTATTTTATAAGAGTCTTCCACTCGTACAATTTGATAATTTGCATAACTCTATTCGTGGGTTGTTTTCTGTTTTTTGGTACTAGGTTTACAGATCTAAATTAACCGATGAGCATCTTAAATGTATTTTAATATTTGGTACAAGTAAATTGATCCACAACTACAAACTATTGTCGGTGGAAAACCACAATTGCATAAATCTCATTAGTGTTTTTTGTTTTACTGTGATTAGTGGGATTCATTTCAATTATTTGTTAGTTATGAATATGCTTAAATTGTCAAATAATTAAACCTGACAACATCAACCAAATAAATGTTAACCTCACATAAGTAACGTATTCCGTTATCAGTTAATAACGTTCCAAAATTCCAAAGCATGTGCGCGTACTCATAATAACGTAAACGCCAATTACGTGACAAATAAGGGTTTCAAAAAATTCCTTACACCTATTTTCACCGGTTATTGGTCGAAAAAACTTAGGATTTTTGTCATCTAATTCT
Organism: Apoderus coryli; assembly: GCA_911728435.2. Taxonomy (NCBI): domain Eukaryota; kingdom Metazoa; phylum Arthropoda; class Insecta; order Coleoptera; family Attelabidae; genus Apoderus; species Apoderus coryli. The sequence goes on along the minus strand of OU452213.1, from coordinate 4,741,542 downwards.
CTAATCTAATTATAGATTGTTGTTTTAGTCCTTAATGTCAGGGCAAGGCTTTCTCCAAGAGATATTGGTTCTCATTTTTACCCAAGCAAGCTGAAGAAAGTTCTAGAAAGAATCACTGGACATCCTTAGGTAATTAAAGTAGTTTTATGAATAAGTAGCATAATTTCGTTCAACAAGTTGTGGTAGGCACCTGGGTTTTTTCTATTCTTCAAGATCTCATGAACCCAAAACCTTCTTTGTCTTCTTTTGTTTGTCGTTCTTGTAATAAGCGATTACAGCAAACCACTGGCGCAAATTTATAGTTTTTGCCACAGATTCTGTGGTTTTGCGGTACCTAATGATTTACAAATTTACAAACAAAATAAAAAAGTGAGGTTAGAATGCATCCGTCGTTGCAAAAATTAGAAAATATTTCAACTCAGCACCGATATCGTAGCTACGTTCGGTGTTGTAATCTAGATCTAGAAGCTACGTTCGGTATTGTATCTGTAGTATAACACCAGATTTGTTTTCCCACAGTTGGCACAATAGAGGAACATGGCGGCGCCCGTATCATCCTTCGGAAATTGTATGCGCACTCGTCAATACTCATGCTCCCTCCTCTATATCTCTGTCTTATTGCTTTCACTGACTCTCTGGAGACGGCCATTTTGAAGACTATAAGTTTATTTTGCTTTTATGTTCGCATGTTTATGTATACTATACATAATTTTCGTGGTTGATTAGTATTGAGTTAAATTTAAGTACATAATAAAGTTACACAAATAAGTTTGACTAGGAGTCTTATATTTAAAATAAACAATGCCTAGTTGTGCGGTAAAGAGCTGCAATCATAACAGAAGGTTTAATTTGGTCGGACTTTCTTTTCACCAGTAAGTATTATTTGTGTACATTTAAAAAGTACCTAATTGCTGCAACCCTGTATTAAAGTCGGGGAGCTGGCGCCCAAAAAGTGCAAGAGTCTTCGAATAGGTTACATTTTAATAATGGGTCTCTAAGCTGTTTTTCAAAGCTTAAAATGTATACACAATGAACAATAGTGATGTAGAACAGACAGCAAGTGGCGGCAACGCAACAATATAATTGTCAAAATAATTACGTCAGTCAAAGTGATTTGCCAAGGTTGAAATTATCCTAAACATTAATTAAAAGTTGTAATAATCCATCTCAAAGAGGAGTAAATATTTACGATATATTTTCTATTCTAGACATGTGGGGGTAGTTTTCAAATTATTTGAATATAATATCTTAATGGCTACAAAAAATCACAAGCAGCAACTAATTTTGTAAAAAAGTATCGGAGCACAATGGATTTTTCTAACCTAATAAATTTAAATATTATATATTCAGAGGTTATGTTTCTGTTATATGCGAATGCGCCTGTTTATTAAATTATTAAGTATTAGAATTGGTGGGAGAAGTCCGGAGCTGAAGCAGAGAACAACAGAGAATATGAACTCCCACCACTTTCTGTTGTCCTGTGCGAGACAGGTGGTAGCCATTTTTTAATATACTCGACAGATCCGTAGTTACGTTTTATTGAAATTACAGGATAGGTAAAGAACAGGGGAGTAATAGAATTATTTTATAATAGAATTACATCTTTATTAATTATAAAAACAAACAAATACTTTTTTACTTTTATTAATGTTTCCATATAATCATTTTATTTTTATTTATATTTTTAAAATTTCTATTGATTAATTTTAATGTATAAAATAACCTTAACCTAAAATATAATTTCGTAACATATTTTTTTGGGAAATTAGAACATGGATGTTCAAACTTTACATTTTTGCTTAAATTAATAAAATTATTAATAATATTGAACTTGATCAAACAATTTTCAAAATAATTTTCAAATATATTTGCTGATGTGGAAATGTATTGTACAAAATTGTCATGTGGCATCATATATTAAATTACCATACAAATTTGTATTTTCGTATGCTTTGAAGTAGCAAAACAGCGAAGACTCATCTATGATTCTACTGATTTAGCGTACTTCGTACATATATCACAGATGTGTATTTTAATGCATTTCTTTATTAGATATCAACATACATATCTTTGCAAAAATTTGTTGTAAAATATCATTACTATGGTAATCAGTTTCAGTAGTACAGAAGAGTTGTGAGGGTGGACTGTCTTCCATAGCATTTGTAGATTGAATATCTTGTAATTTAAGTTTTTTAAACGAGTGTTGAAACTGCAAAGCCTTTGGGTTTACGCAGTTACCATTTTGCTGTCGAATTGATCCGAAAAAATTTTCTTGGTTTAATCTGCGTGTAAAAATAAATGACATATGTTGTTTGATACTGTACTCCCACAACAAGGCAAGCACACATGTTGGGAATTTCCCATTATATACCTACAAAACATGCTAAAATCACCCCCAATAAATGGGCAATAAAACCTGAGATGATAATTTACTACCTGCTAATATCTATAAGAGTTAAAATATGTAAATCAAATTTAATAAACACTGTCAGAATTTAATAGAATTTTTGCACTCATCATAGGATTTTTGGGGCTGTTGATAGAGCGTGCGCTTTGCATGCGGAAGGTCCTGGATTGGAGTCCCAGCTCTGGCAACTTTTTTTTTATTTCTAATTTTTGAATAAAGTAGTGAGTTTGTTAGGTTAGTTTATTGGAAATAATAAAAATAATAGAATTATAATAATAATAATTATTATTAAAATTCTGTTTCGTTACGCAGGTGATATATTTCAGATTATATTATATCTCGCCGGGGAAGTTTTGAGGCGATACAAGGTTTCTGTTAAATTATTTTAAATACTTTAAAATTTTCGTATGGCATAGTACAACATAATATGTAGATCTAAGACGCGTTATTTATTTTAATCAAAATAATTAACATTTAAATTTTGCGCAATTTTTTTGAAACTACCATTCCAAAATATCTACCATCAATTCCTGATAAATATAATCAACGAATATTTCAGATTTCCGAAAACTGCGTTGCAAAAGGAATGGTTATCAGCTCTTCAGCTAGATCCTAACTGGACTTGGTCCAGAAATAAAGTAATTTGCTCTAAACATTTTAAAGATAGTGAATTTATAACATTGTGTGGCAAAAGACATTTAAAACGAAATGTAATTCCAAGCCTGTGTTTAGACACAGGAACTCAAGATTCGATAGAAAAAAATCATGCTTCAACCTCTGGGAGTTGTGTGGGTCATACTTCAAGCCAACAAATACAAGCATCCCCAAGGTAGGATCAAATTTTGTGAAGTATATTTTTTTTATTAAGTTCGCGAGAGAATGATGGCAAATTTTTCATACTGACCGTCAACCGTCAATATTTTCGTGCCCGATTTTGTGGTGATGTGTTGGGTTTCCTCGATATCATCTGAAGATACAGACACATCTAAATGACGAAAGGCTTTCGAAAACCTCTCTGGAGCAGCAGCATTCTAGCCACTCACGATGCCTGAGATAGAGATGTTGTTCTTTATATTGCTAACCTCATGGTCATTCATTGCACTATTCAAAATCTAGATCTCCTTCTTCAAATAGCCATTTTCCCTGCTCAACTGTGATATAGCATCAGACATGATTTTAGTCCGATTTCGGGCTCTACAGTCATCGCAGGTCCAAGATGTTCCCTCACTAAGCATAGAGCAGCTGGAACCGATATTATGCACTCTGTGGAATTAAAATCACAGCTTGTTTTAAGAAAACACTCAAAATTCCTAAGAGAAACAAAACGAAATAACTCTCAGCACAATGCAACGTTGCCAATTAGCTAAAAATCTAGGTATTTTCAACAAAACAGAACATCTAGTGTATAACTGGTAATGTGAGGTGTGAACGGAGCCTTACTATAACGGCCGGACTGGAGGTCACTACCCCATTAGGTGCTTTATCTCATATTCCTTAGCGGAGCGCCTTGTTTAAGTAAATACCGACAGACTGGCTGTCAACTGCTGACTGATCAGCACTGACGTGGATAAGACCAACGAAACGGTCGTCTGCAGTATCAATCGAAGCTCTTGCATCATGGGACGTCCTGTATTGTGTACATTTGCTACATAATATGAAAGTGTTGCAATTTTCTGATAAGGATATTATAAGTGTATTTAAACATATTTCCTTGCTTTCATTTCATAATAGTCTCTCATTGTTTAAAATTATTGTAATATTATTTCTTTTAATTATATCAGGGGCTCACTACTCATTTAACGAAGGAGGATAAACATACTACATTGACAAATTTCCACTCCACTTAGTCCACAGTCCTCGAGGCAATAGTTCGAACTTAAAAATATGTGGCATGGCTTGTAATACTATTTGTTTTTTCTACTAATGCTTATAGGCTGAGAAATTGAGATCGAATTTATATTGATACATTTGTTGCATCTCTATTAATGAAAAAGTTGACGTTTTGAGCATGCGCGTCAAATGAAATGTATCCGTTTGGTCTGCTGTTTTGTTTACATTTGTCACGTCAAATACTAATATTTCATCATTTTTTATACATTTCGCACAATTGTTTGGCTATATGGCATATATAAAAATGTTCCGCGCTATACGATAACCGTAAATTCATATCATGACAGTGTATAATTAATGAAATATCTGCGAAAAAGAATTTAATAAACATGTGCAGACCGGCAACAATTTCAATACTAATAAAAAAAAAGTTCCATGACGTAGTTTTGAACTAGTAACCTTACAATTACGAAGAGCAGATATGCCACCAATGCAGATGGTGACGCGACGGTAAAATAGACACATTTGAATGCCAAATGTGTGAACTTGTGTCATTTAAAAAGAATTCTGCCAGATGTCAATGCCCCTATATCAAAAGTAAAACAGAAATCTTTAAATTACGGCTTTTCTTAGCTAAATTTTTAATTTTCTTTTCATAAATTCGTTGCGACTGAAGATCAGAAACTTACAACCCTTAGCCAATCTACATCAGATGATTTTTTAGAAGAATCTGACTCTGAACTCATTTTTAGAAATAAATATGACCAAGTTCTCCTTTGTATTATTTTCAGTTTGTTTAAAAGTTAAGCGAACCCATTATATTTGGCAAATAGAAATGTTTCCAGCTAAAGCCGGCTCCACACATTCGGGTATTACACAAATACATGAATATTTGTTCAAATATTTGTGTTTAATTGATTTTGTGGGGAATCAAGCATCCTCACATTTGCTAAATTATGTTATTGGATATTTGAAGCTATACGCTAGTAACAGTAGAAATTAAACGCATTTGTGACATCATCTCTGGGGTGCTGCCCTACCCATCAGTTTGTCTATACGAAAAAATTTGTGCGTTGTTTTTGTTTTCGAGGTCGCGCTTTTTGAGTATTATAAAGTGAATGTCTGGAGATTGTGGAGGATTGTTGATTATGGAGTACGTATCCATCTTCATTCCGCCGTCCATAAATTTGTTGGGCTATTCTAACGTTACTACAAGGTGAAAATTACCTACTTAATCTCAGAAAGGTTCGAAAAAGGATACGTCACACAAACAAACTAATTTAGTTTAATGATTATTATTAAACAGAAAACAAAAACAATCGAAAACGAATAACAACTAATACTATCTAATTAAATTACAACTACTTACAGTTCTGATCAGTTAACCCCGCACAAAGATATTGTCCCCAATGTCTATTCTTCGGTGGCCACCAAGCTTTTAGTTGGTTTATATTGCCCCAACAACACTCAAAACCCCCCGCACAATAACAGCAAAAACCGTAGGTAATTTGGAAATTACTACCTACGTAATTCGACGAACCACGTTACTGGTGATAATAGTTTTTCGTTTTTCACAATAGCTAAAGCCAAGTAGTACTGATTATTCTACTTATATGAAGAATTACAAAATAATCAAAACGATACTTTTATAGGATCGTTTTCTTTTAGTAAAATTATAAACGGTTCGGGAAATTAAAACAACAAAAATGCAACCTGCTTCTAATGCAGTTGCTGCCCGACTACCCAGCTTTTTCTCTCCTCCTTTCATCATCATATGTGGTATGGTACGGAAAAACCCAAAATCGGAATATTCTTTGAGCGGTTATACCGCGTTCCTTTCGGCATCCCTTTTAGAGAAGCCGCAATATCCGCAGCTGTTATTCATATTCGCGCACTTCCACAATACCACTTTTGTTTAACCTTATATCTAAAAATGCACCACTTACACCTAAATAACAAAATATTTGAACTTAATTACTAATTATACCTAATTTAAAATAAAATATATTTACAAGAGGGTTTGGCCTGTTACGAAGGGTCTGTATAAGCAATTCCCAGTGAATTTGTCATGAGATTTTAACGATAAAAATAGTGTTGTTGAGTAACCCCGGTATAACGCTGCGTTTCAGTTCAAAATAAAATGACTATACCAGCTTGTATAGTTAGGTACGTTACTTTTATCTGACACTGTATCTGTAATCTGTTTATCAACATACTTACATACAACTGTCATGTTGTATGGTTTATTTATAGGTGCCCAAAAACAAGTAATTTCATAATTTGGTAAAAACCCGTCTGTTAAATTGGGTCACTAGATGATGGTTCCTACAACCACAGACCTTGACAGTAATTCATGATATTCTAGACTGCTATAGGCATATTTACGAGGGTAAGGTGGAACGTTGTCAACTTGATAAAGAGAAAGATTTGTATGGTGGATTTTTTCTTTATCTTATTTTTTAGTTTAATCTCCATCAAGACTAAGAGTCACCTCGCCTAAGCACAATCTTTTGCTACCTATTTAATGATGCCCAATTCAGTACCGTAGTCAAAGCTCTGCAAAAAATTTTTAGGTTATGAAAATTAATGTAAAAATCGAACTTTATATTCAACTTTAGGGTACTTTGGCAAAAATGCCTATTTTTTCTAATCTTTGTATAGTGACACCAGTTGGAAACTCATGTGAAATCTGTATGGATTGTACAGAGTGCGCATTTTATTAGGGGCATATTAATAATGTAAAACTTTAAGTTATGTTGGAAATTTGCTGTAGTATGATCTACTACTAAAAATAGGCATAAGTCTCTCAAATGAAATACCCTGTATATTATCAAATTTTCTGAGACAACCCTATTTGCTTTCAAATGATTAGACAATAGCAAATCATGATTAACCATATCAAATGCTATCGAGCATCACAAGAACACTGTCAATCCCGCCATCCTTGGCCTCAAATATAGTCGCCAACGTCGTACCAGTAGAAAAGCCTTTTCTAAACCCACACTATGTGCATCGGGTATTATGCAGTTTTGATTAATCCTTATAAAATCTGATAGTGCTGTCTTTGTCGTCGAAAATCTGCAAAAAAATGACCGCTATCTATGTGACTTAACTTAAAGCTGCACCGAAAGTCTGTCTTTATGGAAAATTTGTTTTTACTGCATCCCAACGGGTACTTTTCAAGGGGATTTAATGCGGCCACACTATTTTATTAATTAATTTAATTACATCTACAAAAGGTCATTTTGTGTGCGACGCAGAGGGAGATATCAACTATTTCCCATCCATCTGACTTTATTGTTATTATTGGCAAACCTATGATCACATCCATCCATCTGCCGGCTCTCATGACACTGTCACTTTAGGTATCAACACTTTTTCAGTAATATTACTTCAAATACACAATGACAACTTATAAATTTACTGCAACTATATGGAATAACCATTTTATAACACTACAATATACAACATCTTGATAGAAATTGATCTTAAACATGAAAATAATGTCGAAAACTTTTAGACTATTAATGTAAACAAAGAAAATAATAACAAACTATTTGACACAAGCAATTTGTCTGTCGTGTTAGTAAAAACATATTACCAAAACCAAATTATGACTAGAGGTGCAACTATATTGGAATTTGTCGATTTTTTTTTTGAAACCCATTTTCATGATTATATTCTTAACAAAACATATGGAACAAGCAATTTCGTATATTTTTAGTCACAATCGTATGTAAGAATAACGTATCCATTCGTAAATTCTGTTGAAAAAGTATTAATTTTTAAAACTATGACTCAGTTCACACATAATCCGTTCCTTTTATAAATATCACTATTCCAAATGTCATATAAACTGTGACAGCTACCGCACACAAAATGTAACTGTCAAGTAAATTATTAGTAAAATAAGTGACACCAACGTTAGAAAAAAATATTTCCAAATTATGACAAACCAACGAATTTCAAAATAGAGAGATATGGTAGTTCTAAAAAATAACGTCCACCACTATTAACGTTAACGTTATTTTAACATCTGGTTAAACCAACGAACTTCAAAATAGAAAGATACGGTAGTCAATTTTTAGCATAAACTTTAAATTTATACACGGGGTGAGTCAAAAATGTATTTCTTTATTTTGTTAAGGAGAAAAAAGTAATATTTTGGATAATGTTTGGATTTCTTATTTCAATTCAAGATAAGTTCCGTTTGTGCGTCAAATAATTCATAGTCGTTAGCGAGTGAGCTGATAATGATGATGTCGACCTCAGAAAAAATTTTTCTGAGATGTGGACCATCTTAGAATACTATAATAGTGTTCATTTGACACCATCAGTAAAATTCAAAACAGTTTAACATGAAATCACACATATTGACAAACACTTTTTAGCAATACCTGTACCTTGACTTACCTACTGCTGGTTTTAAAGGTACCTCAAGGATACATTTAAATGAAGATGTTGCGCAATTATTGAAAGATTTCGTTACAATAATTTTCAATGTTAAATATGTTTTCGTATTCGTATATTATAATTTTGTATTCAGCACGCGTATTGATTTCTGTGTTATGTCTATGACATAATTTATTTATGATTAAATTCGTAAACTTTGGTATTATAATATCTAGCGATAATTAAAATTATAACTTTTATTTTTTACAATACCTATTCCATTACAAAGAGGAGCGGGATTTATTTATAAATCAAACGACGTCAGCTCCACAATATTCTTTATATATCTACATGTTCGATCTCAGGTGGGGGAGATTTTGCCAGACATGTTTCGGAATCTTATAATTCCATCTTCAGTGGCATTATACGTAAGATTATGTCAACAGATGGGTGAAATTAAACATTTATACCGGGTCGGACAGTACATTCGCCTCGGTCTCTCAAAGCCTAACAAAATTGAAATTGCAAATTTTGTTTACGTGGGTGTATGTAGGTCTACCGGGAGCATTTAACAACAATGTTTTTAAATATACCGGGTGTCCCAGAAAAGTGTGGCATATCAAGTTATATTTTTTTAAATGGAACACCCAGTATTTTTTTGATTTTTTGAAGACTTTGGATAAAATAAAGTAAAGTTATTGTTATGGTCCCTATACCTAAATCTACCCGTTTGGCCAATTTCAGCGTTTTTTGAAAAACATTCTGTGCGTCTATTTTTTTAACTGAATCATTTAAAATTTAAAAATGGCAAGTGGATAGGACATACATTAGGTCGGTGTATAGCCCAACTGTAAATATTGTACAGAGTGGTCACAATTTTTTATTGTTCTTATCAATCATATTTATTTAAATAACTTTTTTATTTTAAATAGCACACCCTATATTTCATAGCACCTCTCGATACTAATTAATGTTCTCTATCAAATGGTATTAGGCTTCCCTATACCTAACTGTCACCGTTTCCCAAGAAATAATTATTTTAACTTATTTATCTTATTGATTTGACTTTTAATAGTAGGTACACCCTGTAATTTACATTATTAAATTACTATTGGCTGATCGGTATTCGAATATTACAACAGTTTTTCCGTAGACAAATTGAAACTTAAACGACAGCAAGGTTTCTCTACCATCAAGTGGGACCATACTAATCGTACTTCAAAACTTTTACACTACAATTTATTGGGTACCTACCTAATTCTAACAAAGTCTGAAAATTAAAACTTGAGAATAATAAAATTCGTGTATAATAATAGTAAAACATTATTTATGTCGGTCTCTCTCTTTCCTGTATGCGGCACTTTACACCCTTGCCAGTGCTTGTGTCCTCTGACACACCAATAGCCTATTTATTTATCATACACGTTCTTATGCAGATGGCGCATGCCTCAAAGCATTTTCATCTATAATTTAGCAACAATGGGCAACTCTGCCATCTGCCATATACTCAATATACAACCGCCACTGAGTGGCATCGACCAGCGATCACCCTGTATGTTTAAATGAACTTTTTTCATTTGTTTTACATGGCCTTTCACCTCTGTAAATGCGTCCCACATATTATGAAACACAGTGTATAATATATTATGTTTTGCAAAATATTTGTACCTATACAAAATATTAAAAAAAATATGGCATAAACTATACCCGAAAGATCCGGAATAAAATATTTTGTGGCCTTGGCATTTTCGCACAGATTTTTAGGTAGTGAATTTTAATAGGTTTTTTTTTGCGCGTTAATTTGTTGCAATTTGCAAAATTCACCGGCCAGGGCCGAAAGAGGAATGACTTGTCAAGTTACCTACATTCGTAAAACTAAAATTATTTAAACAACTAGGCATATATTATGTATAAGTATGCAATTCTACTAGTCAGGTACGGCTTCAGTAGAGTTAGAAAATGTTACAGTGCAACGAGCCATCATTTTTTGCAATTACCAAGTCTCTAAAGTAAACATGGACATGTCTTTCTGAAACACCCTGTAGGTCTAGTATATTTTTACCAATAAATGAAACACAAAAACCTCGGACATTGGAAAATTATTTTTATTCAGAAAAATCCAATGATGTTGAATCGTTTTCAATAATAATAATTTAAGGTTGGATTATGTTGTCGAGTTCCCTCATTTTATTCTCTTCGTTAATAACGTGTTGAATTACGTTATTCCAGTTTTCCACAATGGCGTCTCGTCGAGGGAGGCTAAGCCTCCTCAGCAAATTACTCCACATTTAGGTTAATTTACATATGAATTTCTACTACATAATAATATGTAATAACAATTAGAATTGAAATCTAACATTTAAATGTAGAGCGCAAACGCTACTCTTATTTTAAAATTGCCATTATGCATAATATATTCAATTCGTGAAATACAAAGGCAAAAGGACTACACTACGACATAAGCGATAGCAGAATAATCCACATTTGCGCCCTCTACACAGCGGAGGCTTATACTGTCCGTGCAATAGCGATCGCGCATCTCATATAAAAACGTATCCGTGATTCTTCAGCATAGACGCGAACTTCCACATAAATACGCATGTGCAGTGAAAGAAATGTTTAAATACACATTACATACCTAGTAGTAATTGGTTATTTTCGGTGCAAAGACTGTAAGGTTGTTTTTTTTGTGCTTTTAAACTAATTTTTAAAATCTATAAAATTTTAATGGATAATCTATAACTAAATTACAAAGTGCAGAATCGAAAAAATAATCAATACGTATGCTATTGTTGGCAACGCTGTTTTGTTGACACTATTGACAATAGTAGAAAAAGAGAGATTATTAGATGGGTTTTTACTGTTCAATATTTTATTTTTAAATAAAAGTATTACAAACAAATACATAACAATATTTTTCAATACATTGAGCTTCCAAACTTTACACACGACAAATACGACCACTAAATAAATCCTGTCAAACTTTTGTTTTTTGTTGCCACGAAAGTTACATTATTTATTTCGTTTTTGTTCTAGTTGGGTTAGGTGTAATCGGGATATTACCTCCTAATTAATGGGGAAATTTGTTTAAGTAAGTTTAGCCTCCCTAGTTAAATGAGTTGCGAGCCGCCACTTGTTCGATGACGTTATCTTATTGCGATGTTATGTGAAATGCGCGTGCGCGGAATATGAGGACCAATTTTAGGCTTTAAGTGCCGACGTGAAGTTGAATAACTGTTTGTTAAACTGTAATCAAACTCTGGAACGTTGTCGTCTAACGTGAATCATAAAAAATACTTAAGTATCGTATAAACGTAATTACAACATTTCGAAATGTTTTAGGTATAGATTTTCGCACTATACCTAATATAAAACATAAAATTGTTAGTTGGGACAGCCAGTCCATCTCTGACAAGTGTCGCGAAATCATTATAATTACATCTACTTAGCCAAAATTTGCAAATAACGATTCAACGTTATAATAATAATATATAAAAGAAAAAAATCCACAAGGTCAAAACCAAAAAAATTTATATTAGCCTATTCACATTTGATAATAGTGCAAATTAATTTTGTTTATAATGATGTCTGCATTTTTTACTATAATAACAACTATACACAGTGATGTGTTGGTAATTTTAACATCTTTTCTAATTTATGATTACATAATAACAAAAGTTTAGATTTAGGATTATTTGTATTAACTTGCCTAACATAATTATGCCGACATGAGGTATATAAAAGTTCTGCATGTTATTGTTTATTTCTTAATATTTTTTATAAAATGTAATAATGTACCTACATGGCAATGAGCATCTCAGTTATAACAATTCATTTATTAATTTATATTTACAATACATAATTATTATTTATTTTATACTTATTCCTATGTAACTACTCTATATCATTACGCTCATTTTAATTATATACTCATTTCATATATTTCATACTACCCTTAATTTATTTATATTTACAAATATTATTATTCTCATTATATATATTTTACATGAGGTATGTATATATGTTTATAATTCATTTCTCTTCTTATTACTCTAATATCCCTTCTACTACTAACTTACTAGTTATATATATACTTGTATGTAGATAACTGTGTTTCTTGGATTGATCAGCAAATCTTTTTGTAAAACTTGCCTCGTATCCTAAGGTAAACATATTTTTAAATTTTATATATATTTATACTTAGCTTACTGTTATATTTGTAGCCCCGAAGAAGATATAAAAATATATCGAAAGCTTGGCATAACGTAAAATAGTTTTATTCAAAAAGATTTGATGATCAACCCAAGAAACACAGTTATCTATTAACTAGTCAGTAAAGACTACCACTCAACTTACTTGTATGTATATATATTTATATATTTTGGTACTAGGAACCGGCATCAATATGAAATTCGATGACATCAATGGAACTGCACTCCTAAATCCTACTTTACATTGTAATAATTGAATATGTCGATATTGTGAGAAACTTTGCTGGCCGAGGATCACTCTGTTTAACCCCCTCAGAGTTCCCGTCAGTTAACCATCAGATGATCTACAATTCAACTCACCTCACCTTATCCTGATTAACTTCTTATTAGAGTAACCATAACATCGTTCTAGTGATGTATAATTCCGGAACGAACGAGAAAAAGGAACAATTTCATTTACTAAAGTAAGTGAACTAGTTCACTATTTTAAAAAGCACTAGTTCCCAGTGAACTGTAAACTGTAATGCCGGCGAAGGGAGAATGAGCTTCGACGCATGCGCATCAGAGATATATCCCTCTATATTTCTGATGCGCATCCACTTTTCCGACAACGCTATGGGTGCTGCCATTTTCTAGTCACAAACGTCAAAAAATAAAAACAATGTTAAAGTTGGTGTGGTTATGTTTCATGTGAGTGCCTTTTAAGTTTTGCTGCTATTTATTAATTGTGTGGGCCTATTTTGGATATTCGTGCCGTTAGTGTTTAGTTTATTGCGTATTTTAAAGAAAAAAGGATATCCCTTAATTATAGTGTAGTGTAGGGGTAGTTATGGCATGCTGTGCTGTTAAAAACTGTACCAACAACAGGAAATTTCCTCCTCAGGGAAAAAACGTTAGCTTTCACGTGTAAGTTCAACATATTACATTAAAAAAATAGAGAAATAATTGCATTTTAACATTTTAAGCTTCCCAAAAGGAGAACTCCAAGATGTTTGGCTAACTGTATTGGGAATCAGTTCTCAAAGTTGGACCTGGACAAGACATAAAGTTATCTGTTCAGAACATTTTCGAGAAGATGATTTTATTATGCGCGCTGGTAAAAGGTCATTAGCATTGAATGCTGTACCATCGTTAAAATTAAATAAGATACAGAGTGAACCTCCGAGCCTAGAGAGCTCTCTATCTATAACGGTGCCGTCCACTAGTAAACATGACATGAATACATCATCTATTGTTCATGATGAGTCGTTCTCATCTCATAAAAATCAACAGGCACTAAAAAGAAAATTAGATCCAGGGTAAGTAAAAAGACTATGGATCTCTGGTCAAACGTAGTCCAACGTTGGACACACTGAGATTTGTAGCATCGTGTGTAGCATGAAATTTCATGTGTCCAACGATCAAGAGTCTGTAGGCTTACTAATGGGGCACATTGAAGCAAATTGATAAAGACCAACTAACAGTTTTTTTGCACTCCACCACGTTCTTAAATTCATCCACCAATGATAAAACAAATCCAATTTCTTCATTGGAAAAGTTTAGTGGTCGTCACTATACATATATTTTTATGAATATTTAGCAAAGACAAGTCAAAAACACTGACGCATGCACAGTAGGTACATAAACAAAACCGAGTAAAAAATTCTAGGTTAGAAATGAGACATTTATAACTATGACTGTTAAAATTAAAGCTAACTTCAAACATGTTGATAATACCGGCCCCTCAGCCGAAAAATAAACATTCCTTCTATAAATTCAGATCAGTTGGGCTGATGTGACATGATTACCTACCTCTCATCTCCGCCTCACCTGCTTTTCTATAAAAGGACCGTCATGTCAAAATAATCATTGATTATCAAATATTTTGAGGTTAATTTCTCGGTTAACTGCCAATCAAATTTGTAAAAGGACCGTGCGTGACAGACATGGGAATGAAAATTGCTGATATTTCGTTTTTGTTACGGGTTTTTCTTATATTATTAGTATTATTACCTACTCTTTGGTTTTTTTCTAGAATAAATGTTTAACAAAAAAATATTCCTTATAAGGACAATGGTTTAATTAAAAGAATAATATTTGTATAATATACAAAAATCATTGTCTTTATAGACCATCCAGAAATTACCGAGTTTTATAAATGTGACACCATTGCCGAAAGTTTGGCATTTGGTATCATGAAAAGATGCACATCATCATCATCATCAATGAACTGAGAACAACGCTGCACATCACTAGTTTGAAGACAGTTTGTGGTGTATGTTTATATTTGTTGTAATATATTAGTAAAGGATTTTCGTGAATATTTCGTTGTGATTTGTTTGGTGTTGATCTTTTAATGTTTTAGTGTTTGTGGTTTATCTAAAGTTTATAAACAATGGCATGTGTTGCAAAATCGTGCAAAAACTATAAAAAGCGTAGTCCTGCAGGAATTTCATATCATCGGTAAGTATAACCTAAAAAAGCAGTGTTGTGTATATATATAGGTAGATAGTAAATTTTAATACCTAAGGACAAAATATTAATTCTTTCAATTACTAAGGCGTGTATATTGATAATATGAGGCATTTATACACATTATACATTTTATAATAATTTTGTAGAATTCCCAAAGATAAATATTTGCAAGATATGTGGCTGACTGCGTTGGGAGTCGAGCCAGAGAATTGGGTGTGGAAACCATATAAGCTAGTGTGCTCCAACCATTTTCAAGCTGATGATTTTCTTTATTTTCCTGGAAGGCGGACTTTGAAGAAAAAAGCTGTTCCTATGTTACAGCAAGTTTCTTCTTCTTCTGATCCGATAATCCCAGGTACTTCTGAAGTAAATGAGCAACCAGGTGATACATCCTCATCGAGCACCAGCAAACAAGGGTTTGTTAATATAATTTGTTTTAGCTTTGTTGTAATTGCTTTATTTAAAGAATTATACCTAATGGGTGTTGAGAAAACTATTTGGAGTCACCAAAACGTTTATTCCATATGCCACAAGCCATTTGTTCTACTGTCATTTATGATATAAAAAAACAGGCTAATATAATCTGCATTTGTGTTAAGTACCCTTAGCATAATATACCTTCAAGTTTACATCTCTTAAATTTTCCTTGTTGGTAAAAGTTTTCTACTAATTACCTAAATCTGCAAAAAATCCTGTTGTTTCAAAGTTTTGCAAAACTCCGAAATCTGAGGATACGTCATAGAGGATCTTGTACTATATTGTTAAATAATCTTATATTTGTTTTATTTTATATAACAAAAAAATGATAAGACGATACGCCACTGTCAACGACAGAACATGGCGGCTGATTATATAACGCTTTACTTGTCAAAGATATAGCGGTTCGCGCGTCTGTCAATTGAATAACTGTCAGGCGTCACTGCTTTCTTTATATCAGCTGATTGATGCCAAACATTTGTTTTCATGTTTTTAATTTACTTTGGTCTAATTAAACAATTTGCTTTGATATTATTTATTCTTGGTTATTTTAAGTAATATAGGATATAATAGTGGCAACTTAATTATTTTGTGTACAGAAAAACATTTTTATAATGGTTTCTTGTGCATTGCGAAGATGTACTAGTAGAAAATCCGATAAACTTAGAGTAGATTCAGCAAGAGCTACTGGAGTTACATTCCATAGGTTAGTGTATAAATGATTGATTTGGTAACCGAACAAAATATTCTGGATGTTAATAATGATCATTACATTGAAGAACATAATTTTATGACACTATATATCTTGCCGGTATCGTAAGTTGTACCTATAATATGGACAATCACTAGTTTTCGTAGTATTATTAAAAATATGTTTTAATTTAACTTTTCCGTTATTATAGATTTCCGAGAGATTCAGATCGCCTTCAAGTATGGTTAAAATTTTTGCAAAGAGGACATTGGGAGCCTACAAAAACAAGTGTACTTTGCTCAAAACACTTTACTGAGGACTGTTTTGAACGTAATTCCCGAAATCACGTGCTGTTAAAACATGATGCAAGTCCAACAATATATCCAGGAGTAAGAATAAACATAATATAAAGCGAATGACTTACCAAAATGAAAAATGTTTGTTGTTGTAGGATGCCCCAACTAAAGAAGAATGTTCGCACACAATTCAAATCACCAATTTTCAAGACACAGAATTCGTCACATACCCTATCATCAAAATAGCAGGGACCATTGAAGGAAATTTGTGCAAAATTCACAACAACTTGAATCGACTTACATGCTATCGTGGCAACAATGAACTGATATTTAATCAAATCTCGATGCATGGCAATATGTTCAAAATTATTTTAAAGTTAGCTGTAGGGATAAATGATATTTACATAAAGTTATGCCAAAGAATTGTGAAAATTAGTGTTGAGTATAGACCGAGAAAATCTGAATACAGTGTGGTGCCCGTGTATATTATATGTAAAGGTTAGTAATATTGTTAAGTACATTTTTAATTTTTTTAATTTACCGCCAACTAACAGCTTGGCCGACCTGACGTTCGCATAAATATCACAGGGCGGTGGTGCCAACTCGTGGGAAACTCGTAGTGCTAAATGAAAAAGAAAATTTTTTAAACAAACTAAATTTCTTCGACTCCGTTTAAATTTCAGTAATTGGACCAATATTTGTTAGTAGTAACAACAAAGTCTAACTTATTATGACTGCAGGTTTGTGTTTTTAAGCGCTAAAAGTAAAGATACGGCCTTCTTTAAACAAGCCAATGGCAACACCGCAATACGGTTAGTAAACACAAATCATCTGGAACTCGACGTTGCCAAATGTACTGTTTCATGGCTTGTCTAAAGGAGGTTGTGGGATATACAAACTTTTTTCGTATGACATTGACTATTACTACGACGATGGTAAAAGTTTGATCCAAAGTATCCCAAAACTGTTTCGTTGACAGAGACCCAAGAAAAAGCCTCCACAAATGCTAGCCTTTTCCACATGCGTATACTATACAAGTCATCATTGAATTTATCAGGCTTTATAGTTTAGCAAGTGAAAAGGCCACGAGTGGCATGCGCAAAATTGTCGCATTACGGACTTTTCGCCAACTTTTGGGGTTAAACTGGAATGGTGTTTGTAGAAAATTAACGGAGTATTAGAGTTCTCATGTGCGGAGTTCTAAAATTGTTGGTGGAGATGCTCCCATTTACTGATTAAGAAAATTTTATTTTACAGGAGATTCAGGACACTTTCAAGCTCCTGCATATGCTAATAATGACAAATACAGCGCATGCGCTCGTATAGGATTGTGCGCTCAACTATTACAATGTGTGACAGCTGAGAAATTATGGGAAAACGGTTTGGGTAGAAAGTGCTTTTCACTAGAAAGCAACTATGAAGTTTTTTATAGCGTTTTGACACCTGAAGAAGCTAGAAAAATGGAACCAGAGGAGTTGTGGCAATTTATTGGTAATTATCTATTATAGATCTAGACTAATTACCTGTTCCTGTCATTATTATTTACTTCCAGGTAGGGAAATCTTAAAATCTTCAATTGGATCGCCCACAAAAAAGTATTTGGCGTTTCTGTCCTGTACCCGTTACAAGGGCGACAAGTACACGTCGAAAATGAGGAACTTTGAAGAACTTAAAGGATTGACTGAGGGTTATGTTGCGTTAGGTGGTGGTGGATTAGCCTTATTTGGTACTGCATGTCTGTATACATGGCCAGAGAAATTTGAAGAAATATTAAATTGCTTCGAAAGTAAAGGTCTGGTTGATAAAACGAAGTTCTTGGATGATAGTTGTTACAGGTTGGTATGAAGGCTCAATTTATCTTTTTTGTATTTTGAAAGCATGATGATAGATTTAACACAGAATGTGGAAAGGCTTGGTTTCACTTGTCTGGATAACTTTTAATGGTAAAGGTGTAAACCGAAATACAAGACAAATTACACATTTAAATAATAGAACAACAAAAATATAATAAGACGGAATATTCAAGACGATAAACATGCTCAATTTCTCACCAAAATAATTTATGTTCCTGTGAGAATTATAGTGATTACACAAACTCGAGGCCTTCGATATAATAGCTGCTCTACCCTCGTAAGTAGGGACAATCAATCAGGCCGTTAATAAATTTAAACAGAAGAAGCTGATATGCTACAATTCTGCGAGATTCCCGTGATGTAACGGGAAATCTATTTAATAGAAGTAAATGATATCCACGCGGTGGAAAGCGACCATCGATTTTAAAAGCTAAATGTTTAAGAAATTTCCGTTGTACGCATTCCAACTTGTTGATATGGATTTGAAATATCGGAGATCAACTGAAGGATACTCTAGTTTAAATCGAACCAATGCATGGTACAATGGGGCAATCCGAATTCTCAAAACCACTAGTAGATCCAAAGATAAAGCCAAGTGCACGAAGAGAGCAAGATTACTGCGTTGTCGCGCACCACTGGTAACATCAATCTCGTTGGACCTGAAACCGTTGTACTCGATAAATTGTCTACGACCAGAAAGATATGACTCAACAAACAAAATTAAGTCTTACGAATCCAAATTCATTTAGTTTCCGCCTTCAAATGCCGTGATCCAGCTTATCGAATCCCTTAGAAACCACATCGACCTAAAGACCCTCACAAACAGCCAGATGCTGTAGAAGTAGTCTCTAATTCGTGACAGTGGAACGGCCCCGATCAAAACCATGCTGCTTTGCCTGACCATAAATTTTATCATGTTATATAGTGTGAAACACCTTCGAGAAGTTGAGCAATATGGAGACGGGATGGTAATTTGATATTTTGTCAGTATCACCAGATTTGCGAATAGGACAAATTTTGACTAATTTCCAACCCTCAGGAAAAGTTTTCGACTGAATTGATTTATTGAAAATAATCTGTAGTGGCTTGGCCAGAGAATAACCACACAATAAATGCGCGAACCCGTCGCAACTGGAAGCCATCTTCGGCCTAGTTGCCCTCAGAGCACCATACACATCATCGAAACCAAGATAATATCCGATTGAGATGTCATTACCGGACAAAGACTCCCAGCTTTCAATTTGATCTGAAGCACAAAAAGGCTCTGGAAAAGATCAGAAAATGCGTTGACAAGGATTGTCCTTACAGTCTCCATTCTCATCGAACATGGTAGCTGGAATACGAGACTTACGACGCTTATTTTGAACAAATTTCCAGAGCTGTTTAGGTAATTATTACAAGCACCATCCATTTTTATTTTATTCTCCAATCGTAGTTTGAGGGGAAAAAATAAGAATGCGACTTGCTGTAGGTGGATAAACTGCATGCTTAAAAGAAGAATGGTATGTACCTCAGTAATGGGGGATACAGTAATAGCAAAACTTGTACGAGGGTGCCCGCAGAGGGGAGTACTTTCTCCCCTTGATATGGAACCTTGTTATAGACGGGGGTTTTGCAGATGACCTAGTCATACATGTCCAGGGAAAGTTTAATAGCATAGTAAGGGAACGTATGCAACGTTGATATAGCAACAACCTGAACTTTGGAACAGCGACTAAGAATGAGCCCGTCAAAGTTAGCAACGATCGCTTTCACCAGGAGGATGACAACAGAGGGACTAGGACCACTGTACCTTCAAGGTGATATAGTAAGAATGTCCGGGGAGGTAAAGTATTTAGGGGTCATTCTAGACCCAAAGCTTACCTGGACCGCACATCTTAAAAGAACCAGAGTAAGAGCGGGGAGAACGTTTATGTTACTCAGACGATCTGAGATGATGTACTGGTTGTACACTGCTGTAGTCTAAGATAACATACTCGTCGCTGATTTAGTGCTGAGTTGGGCAGGGTACAGAGACTTGCCTGCTTAGCAATCACTACTCCGACAGCAGCAATGAAAGTATTGATGAACCTTCCACCCTTGCACATCATGGTAAGGATGGAGGCAGGGGCGGCATTCATTAGGCTGCGAGGGTTGGTAGGAACTGTACCCACTCATCGGGGACATACCAAAATTAGAGCATGTATTGGCGATGGCATCATAGACATGCGCATGGACCACATCAGACCAAATTTGAATTTGACATAAACTTCGAGGTGCATATTATGGACCGAGAAGTTCTTAATTAAGACTGCATGCGGACACTGAGAGGGATAACCTGGTTTACAGACGGGTCAAAAAGTGGAAGTGATGCAGGAATATATAATAAGATAAGGAACTCGAATCTAGGATTCTCATTGGGGAAAAACACATCCGTGTTTCAAGCCGAAGTGTTTGCAATTTTACAGTGTGCAAAACTAAACAGATTGAAGGCTTATACAAACAAGCGGATCAAGATAGCTAGGCGGCCGTAAGGGCTCTGAAAAGCCCCAAAGGTTACAACAAAACTGATATGAGAGTGCCAAAGAGAACTTAGGGCCTTGGCGGACCACAATCGGGTTAATGTAGTGTGGGTCCCGGGGAACTCGGGAATAGAAGGCAACGAGAGAGCCTCTGAAACCCCATATACTGTCACGGAACCTGCGCTCGGTTTTTCTAAAAGAACGGCAACTGCTGGGCCAAAAACGAGCACCAGAGATATTGGGAACATATTCCCAAGCAGGAGCATGGTAAGAAGTTCATACCTTGTGCAGCAACAAAGCGCACTGAAAAACTGCTGCTATCATTAAGCAGGAGTCAGATCTGAGTAACTATGGAACTCCTTACTGGGCATTGCGCTCTGAGAGTCCACCTAAATAAGATGGGGCTGTATAACGGGAACCTGTAATGCAGATTGTGTAATGGGGCAGTTGGAACAGCTTACCACGTAATATATGAGTCCAGACCTGGCCTCGAGCGATAGTTATTTGTTTCCAAAAATTCAAAAAAAGAACTCCGGGGTAGTGAAGGCCGCAGATTCGGCGAAGGATTTAACAATTTTTTATTAAGTTATAAACAAATTGACAAATCTGGTAACTGTGTTAGGGTTGCATTTGTATTTTCTACCCTTATTCCGCGGAATTTAAATAGCCCTCGTGTGTTTATACACGACGACAGCTTTTCAAACATCGGATGGTATTTTCTCGTCTCATGGGCGCCACATTATTATATATTTTCTTCTTTCCAGAGGAACACATGGAGCATGCTTTTCTACAACATTTGGTTCTGTTTTACACGAGCTTTACCACACCTTCAATTTAGGTCACACCGAGAGTGGTATAATGGGTCGTGGCTTTGATAATATTTTAAATTTCTTCATTGCTAGTTCTAATTCAAACAAGGAAGCTAAGATTGTTTATGTAAGTAGTTAATGTTGGTTTAATGGTAATTATTAAAGTTGTGAGTTTTATGTTGAATGTTTTTAGAGTCAAATAGAGTTTAGAGAGGAGTTTGAGGCTGATTCTTTATCCGAACGATTGAGACAGGAGAACCAGAAAAAAGTATTTAATGTTATTAGAAAATATGAGGAAGATGATGATACTGTTTTGGGAAAGAGTTGTGCTGTGATACTATATTATCACAGGTATGTATAATTTACAGGCTGTTTATTTATTCATTCACGAGCAATGCCCAATTATAATTGCATTTTTTGTTATGGACTGGACTGTTACTTGTCCTCTCTTTTTCCTTGTCTAAGATCCGGTACTTTTACATTTA
The DNA here is from genome assembly GCA_911728435.2 of Apoderus coryli. Classification (NCBI taxonomy): domain Eukaryota; kingdom Metazoa; phylum Arthropoda; class Insecta; order Coleoptera; family Attelabidae; genus Apoderus; species Apoderus coryli. Next base: position 4,719,136 of record OU452213.1, on the reverse strand, counting down.
TGGTAGGCATTCTTGGGTTTTATGATGGGCAATATCGGAATATAACCATTTATCCTGAATTCCACTATAACACATTTTATGTTCGAGTCGAATACCATATCTAGTGCGCTCAACGTCAATCGTTATAAATCTTCTGGAAGCCTACTGTGTGTTCTACTTGAAAGGGTACTATTTCAACTGTTTATTCTAGGTGGTTCAACGATGCTAGGAGCAAAGAATCCACGTTAACCTACGATAAGTCAAGTAGATTTATAAGAGCAACCAGCGGTATACGAGTGATTCAAGTACGACTACTTGGAGATGAACTAGTTCAGTATAATTGGACATTTGATGGGATGGTCATAAAATTTTCTTTTAGACTACCTGATGAGGTCTATGTTGTAAGTGATCACGAAAGGTTGATACTGTTTGTTGAAGATACCGATGGCAATATATTGAAAGATCATTTGGTCTAAATCTACTCATCTAATGAGTTCCTATATGTTTCGAATTTAGGCTTAGTTTTAGTAATTCCAAAAATGTGAAATCTTTAGAGTATATATGAAAACGTTGACTTATATAACATTATTAATATAATAAACGAGATTTTAATGTAATTAAAAACTGAAGTTTTGTACTTTTTATCAATAATTTAGAAGTAGTAAACTTCGAGCAGATAAATGGGCTATCAGCTATCAAAGCATGGAAATAAATTAGGATCAATGACGAAGTAAAGGACCATGGCACAGTTCGATCTTTCTTTTGGTGGGAAAGGTTTGCGTTGATCCTCTCGCGCAGGCTTTATGCTCCGCCCATTAGGGGAAAAGATGTCTGGCGTGCAGTTGGGAGATCGGTATTACAAATTAATGTGTCAAAAACAGTAAGGGATCGCTATAGAGCATGTTAAAGCAAATATGCTCAGAATCACACGTAGAATCCGAAAATTCAACAATAAATCCCTCAGATAATGCCAAACAGCAGGAGGATAATAACGTGCAAAAAAAATAATCAAAAAACTGGTCAAAACCAAAGAATAACTATAAAAATAAGTTTTAAAACTTTAATAGGTACACAAGTTAACAAATAATGAGCAGGTTTGTCTACATAACTTCTGACAACATCCTCCAGAATTTATACAGTAGAACCAAATTTCATTTAGCCCATTCGTCATTAATAATTTCATTATGCATATTCTGAGGTTCAATGCTATCCATTTCATGGAACAGGTTTGCTCCATATGTTCTTGTCACTGTTTTGTCTTTTTTTTTTTCTAGTTCCGACATAAACGGTGTTGAAGTCAAATGTCCAGAGCTTTGCACTTACAGGCATTTGACTTAGCAGTGCTCACTTAATTTTACGGTATTTGAACTACACTTTTATTTGATCTATGATTATCTTCATCTAAATCCTTAGAGTATCCTGGAAATGGATTTGTATTGTTTTCTTTCTAAAATTTATCTGCATTATGTGTGTCATTTGATACATTGATGATTCTAGAGACTAGTCTAAACGTCCCAGTCGATTAAACAAAGAAGGTTCATAAAAATCGTCGCTAGTAAGAATAAATAATTTCTTGTTTGTTCACTTTATTAAGGGAAAATGTGAACCTTTAAGAATTATCTCATCCCGTCTACATATCATATCTACTCTTAAGTTATAGAGACTTCAAAAAGTGTTCCTCTATTTTTTTTGATCAGTGTTCCTTCTTACGTGGATGACAGAAGCGCGTGATGTGACCGACGCGTATTTTTAAAAAACTTTTGTTATGATTCTGTCCAGCATTGACATGCGCAGTGGACGCGGAAACTGGGGTGATTATCGCATCGCACGTTTTTGTCGTCCACTGTGATAAATACAGAGATATAGATGAGGGAGAATATGCTTCAACGAGTGCGCATACGATTTTCGAAGGATGAAACGGGCGTCGCCATGTTCCTCCATCGTTGTGCCAACTGTGGGAAAACAAATCTGGTGTTAAACTACAATTCGTCTGTTAAAGTTCTTATTTATTTAGTTGTAGTGTTTGTGTAAGTTTTATAAACGATGACATGTGTTGTAACATCGTGCAAAAACTATAAAAAAATGTAGGCAAGAAGGAATTTCATTTCATCGGTAAGTAATAATGTGAGCATAACCTAAAAATGCATTGTTAATACAATCTGTTTAAACTAACATTTTTGTAAATGCTTTATTTAAAGAATTATACCAAATGTGTATTCTTAACGCACCGTGCTTCATTTTAGTTCGTTCAGCATAATCAACTCAGGAACAAGCACGAACAGGAGAACAAAGGGTCGAAGTTATAGGTTTATTTCTTGTCCAATGTTATTCTTTTTTTTTCTGTTGCAGGCCTCGAATGTCAGGATTCGTAAAAAATTTTATATAAACTTTTTTTGCCACTTAATTTGCACCCCTTAAGACGATACGCCACTGTCAAGGGTGGAACATGGCGGCCTACTATATTAGGTTAGCAGTTCGCGAATCAGTCAAGCTCATTCCCCCTCCTCTATATATCTGGATAAATATTTCGGATATAAGTACGTCAGGTCAAAGTCCTATTGCTTGTAACAAGCCTTGCCGTGCCTATAAGTAGGTACTATTGTTGAAAAACGTTTGTTGTTAATAATTAAGCTAATTATTAATGTTTTCTGAAGTTGTATTATATATCTAATACTTATGTAGTTGTGGCAACAATGTAATCGAACTTCTAATCGAACTGTCAATGCTAGACGACAGAACGTCAACTGATAGAAGATCGCGCCTAACCGCCTAACTAGTAACATGTAATAATCTAAGAACGCTTGTATAATTTCAATTACTATTATTTTATTTGTTATTAAATACTTTAAATCGAACCCAACTAGTTTTCTTGAGTTAAGTATTTAATACATGGTGTCAGGTGTGTGTACTGCTTGTTTGTCCACCTAAAAATTAAGAAGAAAAAGTTAGTTTTCAAGTTTCAACATCGTGTTAAGTCCGGCTTGAAATGGATTTTAAACCACCTAGTTCACTGTTTGAATGTGAAAAACCAGCTGAAAATTGGAACAGATGGAAGCAGCGATTTGAAATTTATTTGACTGCTTCTGGTAAAACTGAAAAATCTGAAGAAGTTAAAATTGCAAACTTGCTCAGTTGCATAGGAGACGAAGGCCTTGACATATATAATACCTTCAATGACGACGAAAAAGCAACTCTTGCGAAGTTAATGGAAGCATTTAGTAGCTATTTTTTACCAAAGAAAGTAATTGCTATGGAGACTTTTAGATTTAACACTCTTGTCCAAGATGAAGGTCAATCCATTGATCAATATGTAACCGAGTTAAAAAAGCAAGCTAATATTTGTGAATTCATCTGCGAGAATGATGATTGTAAAAGGTCATTTGAGGAAAGGATGATACGAGATCGACTTATTGTTGGAATTCAATGTAATGAAAGTAAGCTTCGTTTGTTAAGAGAGCCGAAACTAACAGTCCATAAGATTGTGCAATATTGTAAAACAGTGGAGTTAAGTAAACAGCACATAAAAGTGTTGAATCCTGAAGAAGTACATACTGTAAAAGAAGTGAAAGGAAAGAAAATAAAATGCAGTAAGTGTACATATGAACATTATCCACTTAGATGTCCAGCCTATAACAAAACATGTGCCGTATGTCAGAAAAAAGGCCATTTTGCGAAAGCTTGTACAAGTAAGAAAGAAGAAAGAGAGAAGTTATCGAACGAGAGAGATGAACAGACAACGCGAAAAGAAGATAAGAAGCTGCCTACAAGAAACGAAGAAGTTCAAGTCAGGTTAGTTGACCAACAGTGTGGTAAAAGTGAAGAAGAGTATCAGCTGTTTGTAAATTCTACAGCGACCGACAAAACAAAAGACTCTTGGTATGAAAAGATTGCGATTGAAGGACAATTGATTAATTTCAAGTTAGATACTGGTTCAGATATTAGTATTTTACCAAAATACCTTTTAGATTCACTTCCAAGTAAGTCTATTTTACGTAAATCGTTTGTAACATTAGTATCTTACGGTAATTTTAAGATTAAGCCAATAGGTGAAATAATTTTAAGATGTATGTACAGAAATGTTAACGCCCAAGTAAAATTTGTCATAGTTGATCTAAAAGTAGAGCCATTACTAGGTCTTTCTGATTGCATAACTTTTAAACTAATTTCAAGAATTAATAAGTTGGATTCTAGTTTGCCAAAGAACAAAGACGAAATATTCTCCTTGTATGAAGAAATCTTTGTAGGTTTAGGAAAAATCCCAGGTTTTACTAATATAAAACCTACACCTAATGCAATTCCTGTTGTGCAGTATAGTAGAAAAGTACCATTTTCGTTGCATGAAAAATTAAAAGAAACATTAGAGAGCCTTAGAGAAAAAAATATTATTGAAAAAGTAGACTATCCAACAGAATGGGTAAATAACTTAATGATTGTCGAGAAAAAGCCTTCAAATAAGTTACGTTTATGTATAGATCCGAAACCGTTGAATAAATATATCTGCAGAGAACATTTTGCAATCCCAACAGCAAATGATATTTTAAGTAAATTGTCAGGTAAATCAGTTTTTAGTGTAGTTGACATGAAGGATGGATTTTGGCAACATGTTCTAGATAAAGAGAGTTCTGATTTATGTACTTTTAACACCCCTATGGGAAGGTATAAATTTAATCGTTTACCTTTTGGAATTTGTTCAGCCCCAGAGATTTTTCAACGTAAAAACACGGAAATTTTTGGTGTCATTGATAATGTTGATGTTTATTTTGATGATCTGATTATATCCGGAAAAACCGAAATTGAGCATGATATCGCTTTAAAAAGAGTATTTGAGACTGCGTTAGAAAACAGTATTAAGTTTAACTTTGATAAATTTCAATATAAGTTAAAAGAAGTAAATTTTATGGGTCACATTGTTTCTATTGAGGGTATAAAACCAGATAAAAAGAATGTTCATGCTATTTCTTGTATAATATCACCTAAAAACAGGCCAGAAGTTTTAAGAATTCTTGGTATGGTAAAATTCTTTTCTAAATATATCCCAAACTTGTCTAGTATTACTGCTAAAATGAGAAACTTGACTAGAAAAGATGTATTATTTTCTTGGACTTCAGAGCATGAAGCTGAATTAAATCACTTAAAATTTTTGATTTCAAATTCCCCAACCTTGAAAATTTTTGATCCACAGAAAGAGATAACTGTTCAGTCAGATGCATCGTCCGAGGGCCTTGGCTGTTGTTTGTTACAAGATGGTCACCCAGTGTCTTTTGCATCTCGTACATTAACACAAGCGGAAAAGAGATATGCGCAAATTGAGAAAGAACTACTTGCAATCGTATTTGCATTCGAAAGATTTCATTATTTTGTATACGGTTATAAAGTAAAAGTACAAACTGATCATAAGCCTTTACTTCCAATATTTGCGAAAGATCTTGATAAGGTAAGTGCTAGGTTGCAGCGAATGCTGTTAAGATTACTTAAGTACGAAATAAAAATAACTTATCTACCTGGTAAAGAAATGGTTATAGCAGATACCCTTTCTAGGTCTTATGATAAAACTTTTGTCCTTGACGACCCGGAAATGCAATATATAGTTCATGCTATATCAAATAATATACCTATGTCTGAAGAAAAACAAAATGTTTTTAAAAAAGCAATAGAAAATGACGAAACCTTGTCCCAAATTAAAATTTATTGTAATACTTTTTGGCCGATAACTGATAAAAACTTGAATAAAGAGGTAAACTTTTACTATAACCTTAGAGAAAAAATATATTTGTCAAATGACTTGCTCTTTTTAGATTTTAAAGTTATAGTCCCGAAAACTTTGCGTTCAGAAATGCTAAAGCTTATTCACGAATCACATTTTGGTGTTAACAAATGTAAAATGAGAGCACGACAAATACTTTATTGGCCTTATCTAAGTAAGGACATTGAAGATATGGTATTAAATTGTGAAAAATGTCAAACTTTTCAAAGATCTAACCAAAAAGAACCTTTAGTTTGCCACGAATTACCTTCTAGACCATGGCAGTTTGTGTATTCCGATTTTTTTTGAATTTGAACAGCAAAACTATTTGCTACTAGTAGATTCGTATTCAAAATGGGTCGAAGTAAAACAAACTAAAACTAAAACATCCGATGACGTAATAAACTTTTGCTTAGAAAAATTTACACAATTTGGAGTGCCAGAAAAGTTTCTTGCCGATAATGTCCCATATAATTCGAAAAATTTAAAAAAATTTGCTGATGAATGGAACTTTGATCTTGTGTTTAGTAGTCCCCATCATCATCAATCGAATTCTTTAGCCGAAAAATATGTAGGTATTGTTAAACAAATGTTGCGTAAAGCTAGTTCTACGAAACAACTTCAACTGCTTTTAATGGAATATCGCAATACCCCATTGACAAATATGAATTATTCCCCATCTCAATTATTTTTAAATAGAATATTAAAAAGTAAAATTCCCACTAGCGAAAGAAATCTCGAACAAAATATTATAGACCCGAACTTAATTCAAAATAAACTTGATTGTAATCAGAAGAAACAAAAGAATTACTATGACAAAGGTGCTAGGGAATTAGGAAAACTTAAGGAAAACGAAAACATACTAATACAGAAAAATAAAAAATGGGTTAGAGGAAAGGTAATAAGTAATGTAACTAATAAATCGTATTTAGTTAAAGATGATAAAGGAACTGTTTACAGGAGAAACAGGAAATATTTAAATAAAACAAATTTGCCGTTTATTGAAAACCCTGTTACTGCTTTATTTGAGTACGATTTCGACATGTTCAATGAAAATAATGATAATGATATTGTAAATTCTGATAATTATTTAGATGACATTGAGTTTGAATTTAATGATATTGTAAATTCTGATAATGATTTGAATTACACTGTTGTTTCTGAATTTAATCGTAATAATATTATAAATACTGATGAGGATGTAAACTCTGATAGTGATACTTTGAATGATAACAATGACTTGCAAAATTTGAATATAACTAATCAAAGTGTTAGTGTCAAACCTGATCGAGGTAAAAGAGTTCGTAAACTACCATCGTATTTAAAAGACTATGATCTTAATAATGATAGTGAAGTTTCTGACTAGTATATAATACTTTATTTTGTTAATTGTATTTAGCTTAGTATTTGTCTAGTAGTTAAGTGCAGTTATTTTAGATTTTAAGTGTTCTTTAAAAAAAAAAAAAGAAAAAAACGTGTATTATATATCTAATACTTATGTAGTTGTGGCAACAATGTAATCGAACTTCTAATCGAACTGTCAATGCTAGACGACAGAACGTCAACTGATAGAAGATCCCGCCTAACTAGTAACATGTAATAATCTAAGAACGCTTGTATAATTTCAATTACTATTATTTTATTTGTTATTAAATACTTTAAATCGAACCCAACTAGTTTTCTTGAGTTAAGTATTTAATACAGAAGTAGCAAACAATATAAGGGAGGCGATTCTGCGTTTCTCCTCATCGGAAAATGTTGTGCTCTTATTCTTCTCGCCTTCATTTTTGTTAACAAATTCCATAGCTTTGCATATATCTAAATGAGACTGTAATTTGCCACACTTATTTCCTTCCATTAATTGTTTAATTGAGGATCCCAGTTGTTTTATGTTTTCCATAGATTTTTGAACGAGATCTATTACATGCCTAAAAATATTAAGATCAATAAGTAATTAATACTTTTAATACATTTTAAAGTCTCTCTCATGGCTAACTAAATTAATTATCCATTCGAGAATAGTCAACAGTTCTGTAGAAACTATGCATTTTCGGAATCGACAAGATGTTAAAAAATTGCCCTCATTTTAATGATAAATAAGATAAATTTCTAAAAATATTCATGTTCCATTTGAAAAACTTGACTTTCAACTGTTTTTCTAACATCGATCGTTTTTAGTATACTATTTTGACCATCCTGTAGGAATAAATTTGAAAATATCTTATGGAATCGAAGAATTATAATAAGATATTTTCAGAGAACACCCTATATATATAGGTTAGAACACCCTATATATATAGGGTGTTCTATTTAAAATAACAAAGTCGCCATCAAGTTCCCCGGTATAACCGCAAGTGTTATGCGGTTGCTATTATGTTATGTGAGTAGACCATATTGGACAATAATACAGATACCGAAATTTTAAAAAAACAAATCAAGGTAGTCTCTGAAATATTCTAATGGGTCGTTACCATAGGATACCCTGTATATATACTAAATTAAAGCTTTCTTTTGAACGTTTTATGGACCGAAACTCATGCCGAACTAGTGAATCTAATCCTTCTTTTGCAACTGTTCGCATATGTGGACTTTAAGAGCTTAATCATTCATAAAAATGTTTGAAGCCATTACGATACCTATGTAGTTGCATAATAGTAATAATACCTACCTAATATGCGTAAAATTTCCAGATAAAAGGTCCTTATCCATAAATGATTCTATATAAAACATGTTACTACTCAGATAAAATAATTTAGATTTTAATATAACAGCCATTAGAATTGGTATAACTTCGTCATTGTCAATTACAGGTATTTCGATTTCCATATCTGAAATATATACAGGGTTTTCCATAAGAGGTGTCATTTTAGATGTCGGGGTATTTTTGTTGTCTAAAGCTGCCTTTTGTGCGAGGGAGATTTGGAGGTCGGGGAATAGCAATGTCATGACACCCTTTTACTGCGTTGGGGATTCGGTGATTAGGTCTTAATAGTCTTAAAAATTCGAAAAGTAAACACGACAGACTAAACACTTTATTATTTAAGGTTAGTAAAGGTTCATTAGGTTATTTTTATTGTTATTTATCTTATGATTCAAAACCACAGATCTAGAAAAGGGGAGGTTCTAAATCTGTGTTCAAAACGGCGCTGATCATAACGCATGCGCAAAGTGCAAATATCCGAGAAAACAAACTTTTGGGTATTTGGCGAAATCTCCCAATTCTCGCACAAAAAGCAGCTTAAGTGTGATAAACAAACGTCTAAGGTATTTGACGTTTATGAAATAAAAACTGTTCAAGTTACGATAAATATAATAGCGCTGTTAATAAAATGGCGTTTTGGTTTTGTTAGAACTGAACCGGCATAAACAGTGTTTTGGTTTATTTCAGAATCGATTCGGATCAGTTCTAGCGGTTCGCAAAAAGAGCTGGAATCGATTCAGAACTGAATACTGGGTGTGCAAATTGTTATGTTATTGTTTACTAATTGAGAATTGACGTTATTTTTATTATTTTATATAAATAAATAACGAGGAAAGTGATGGAGAACTTGGACATGAAAGTAATGATAATGAGGCTTTATTTCCTGAGATTACTGATGTGATGAATTGAAGGTAACGCAACAGGACTTCAGTTTAGAAATTATGTTGCTGCAGTCTAGAAAATAATGGACCAAACGAAACCCACAAATTCTAGAGTGGATTTCATGGCAATTCGACCTCAAACTTCTAATGCGAAATTGCTTCCCAGACGAGTTATAGCTCTTGAAAGATGGCGGCTTAGTATAGGTTTTTAAAGGTATCGTGAAAACGCTTTTAGCCATTGGAGTGACATGTGACGTAGTTGTTTCTCTAAATAGAAGCATTTGTTATAGCCATACACAGCTGAATTAAATTGCATCCAAGATGACTGTTCTGAATTTTTGTCATTGCACACATCGGTCTGATCAGAACTGGAACTAAGTAGTTCTGAATCGATTCTTATTTCACAACAAAACAAAGATACTTATCTGAAGTAATCCATCTAACGAGGAGTGAATAGTATTATTTAAATAAAACGACGTCTGCTCCACAAAATGATCCATATATATACGTTAAAACCTTGTTTTATCTGCCAGACATGTTTCGGACTACACGTCCATCATCCGTGGCCTAAGGAACCTGATACAATACTGTCAGATATGAGGGTCCTACTTCATACAAATGTTTAAGAGAGAGTTGTTAGTTTTACATTGATTTAAACGTCTATATACAGCTGTAAAACAATTACTTATTTAGGATACAGTGTATTATATTATTATGCGTGTAGGATTCTTACCATTTTGTTGGAATTAAATTAAGTTAGATAAATGAATAAATTATAGTTGAATAGTGGAAAATTTGTCAATCATATTTGTTTTGTGTTTTCTTCTTTTTCTCATTTTAAATTCAATAAATGAACAAAAGCACAACAATATGATAAGAGCCCACAACAACGGTATGGCTGAAAATTTACAAATGAAATGGGACAAAATATCGAGTTGCAAGTATGAAGACAGTTACTTAAGTGGAAAGGTCTCTTAAACATTTGTATGAAATACGACCCTCATATCTGACAGTATTGTATAAGGTTCCTTAGGCCACTGATGATGGACGTGTAGTCCGAAACATATCTGGCAAATAAAGCAAGGTTTTAACATATATATATGGATCATTTTGTAGAGTAGACGTCGTTTTATTTAAATAACAAAGATAATTAATTAACCTATCTTGTTTTTGAAGATTTTGGCGAAAATTGACGTAATAAGAAATGATGGAAACTTTCAGAAGTTGTGATTTGGTTTAAGTACTTACTTGAATATTTTGATATTTTCAAGATCATACAATTTTTAACTTCAGCAAATATCAGATCATACGTGTGACATAAACATTCAATTTTATCCAATGGAGATTGAAAATTATCCAATAGAGACAGCTCAACCACCTAGAAATAAAACACTGTAGAGAAGTACAGAAAAATATTGGGAACACAATAATTCCGAAAATTCGAGAAATTTTTTAGAAAAGGATCATACGAAGCATATAAGAAAAGGCGTGATACGCTAGTGTGTAACTTCGGCTCTATATCCATGGGACTAGATTTTTTATTTAAATAAGAGTGCCTCTTTTTTAAAAAAGTATCATCTTAAAAAAATTTCTCCTAGCCTCTAATATATTTTTTGACAAAAACGAAAATCACAATGCAAGAAACAGATCCAACAGTAGGATGTACAATGACTACTTCTTTACTTACAGCTGCATTTGGTGCCTTATGATACGATGTATATCCTAATTCTTCTGGCGTAACATTCAAATTGCTACATTGTTTGCATATTTCATATAATTGGAGATCTTGTTCAATATTGTTTTTCTTAATTATAGCAAAAATATTGTCATACAATTGTTTGTGGATGAAACTGAAAAAAATATAGACAAATTGTAAAGGTGACGAATGACATTGCGTGTGCTATGGATAAGTCAAAGTGTACGATATTGGTCTTGCTAGACTAGAGCAAGGCTTTTGATCTGGTTAATTTTGACCTCTTGATTGGCAAGCTTCAGTATTTGGGCTTTGACGAAGTTTCATTGCAATGGTTTAGCAGTTATCTGTACCAAAGAAAACAATGTGCAAGAATCAGATCAGATTGCTCAGACTTTAGAGAATTGAACTGTGGCGTCCCTCAGGGAAGTATATTGAGACCACTTCTCTTTTCAATTTATACTTTCGATTTGCCAATGAGCCTGAGCCATTCAGCAGTACATCTTTACGCGGACGATGCCCAAATATATTCCCATTGCTCTGTTGCCGCGTTTCCGGACACTTCGTGCAGGCTAAATCAGGATCTTGTTCAATTTTTGGCTTGGTGTGGGCGTCATGGCTTGAGGCTGAACCCCAGTAAGACTGTGGCTTTGTGTATTGGTGGTGAACGGCGTGCCGAGTTAATTTTGTTTACTGTGTAGATAGATTGTACTGAAAATCAAAAATGTGGAACTTATTTCTCAGCTCACCAATTCAAACTTTTTTGTAAATCCAAATCAGCTAAATCCATACAACAAAAATATGTTTCGCCTACCGCAACCATTAATCGATCCATGTTTGTTTGTATTGTGTCCACATTCCATTCCAGTTGTGCAATTACATCGTAAATGTAATTTACAACTTCATCTGAACTTCCTAGTCGACGTGTGGAAATATAAGTTATAAATCTGTTGCTGAAATACAGAACTTTATTGGTTACAGGGTTCGGAAGGTTTAAAAAAAAAAAATCATGATTAATTTAAAAAAAGAGTTTTAGAATTTTAACACTTAAAATGTATTTGTTCATAATAATAATAATAATTGCTTTATTGCTCAATAGATAAAATCAATTTACAGAGCAATCTTACTGACTAAGTTATAATAATAAGTGAACAATAGATAAATAACTTAAAAGCTTAAAGCTAAATGGTCTCAATTTCCAAATTAACATGTTTAAAATCACAAAGAAAATCAAAAACTAACAAAATTGGTAAATGGTGTATAAATAAATAAAAATTGAGAATTGATATAAATAAATGATATATAGAACACTCAAAATTTTATTTATACAGTCGCAAACTCACAGAATGTCATATTGACAGATATTTGATTACTCTAAAGCTTTTTAAAACTTTAAATTTCACTTCGATAATTTTCTGTCTGTCGACATAGAAACACCCTGTATATTCCTAAAAATCCTAATTAAAAAATTAACTGACATGATGAAATAGTTGCAGTAAGATAATAAGAGAACCCAAATATTTTAAAAAGGTAATAAAAACGGTAGCGAAATAAAGGAACACAATTTTCAAAATAGTTGGTTTTAGTTAAGTTGCCCGTGAAAACAACAGCTGACAGCTAACAACATTAAATGTTGCCAAAGCTCAAACTATAAATAGTTGCTCTCCTAAATTACTGCATTTTTTTAAAACATGTAGGTATCTACTTACGTTGATTGGATTTCCATTTCTATATTTTTCAAAACACACTAATTTATAATAATAATAAAATTAAAACGAGCGATTTAATGTTTTAAATTATTGTTTTGAATTAGAGCAATCCACATCCATGTAATTAACAAACAACCTGTAGCCAGTAGGTAACCTATAAAATTGATGTTATTTAAATAATTCGTCTTAGTGAAGCATAACATTTATATTGAATCTTATCAGAAGATATTTATTTGATAATGTATTATCATCTGGTTTATCTATTAATCAAAACATTCTAGTGATTAGGCTGCGACCACAAAATACACAACGTAAACAACACTTTTACCACCTATTCCTATTACAGAGTTATTACTAGTTACTGTCACGAAAATTGCTAATGCCACGAACAACAGTGGATGTTATAAGTTGAGTTGAGTGAAATAAGTATTAGAGTTGGCCTTTGTGCGTAAAGTTTATATAAAATATTTTGATAATTATTAAGTGCCTACGAGATGCATCAATTTATGCAATGGTGACTATATTGACCAATTATTGATCATGAAGCAAGTACAATTAATTTAAAACAAAGCAAAACAACACGTCACCACATAACTTTTATTAAAACAAAAAAACCATTAACTAATATGACTATATTTATTTTCACTATTAATTTATGTCACAACACTGTTCTATATATTGACTACTTCACTTCATAACTGATTGGCTGTCCCTCTTATACGTTGGCTATTTATATGGTTTTTCTCCTTTCTCGAACGCTTCCAGTAAATAGTCGTTTGTTCTACAACATTCTGGCGCGCGTACATCCATTCCAGATCTAGACTGTCAGCGAGGCACATTCTACCAAATTAACAACACAGCACTGCCCCGGACGAGGTATAGCCTATTAAATGTGTACAGAGTCGCTCGGTTAGTTTGAGTCGCGAGCTTTCGAGAACGATTACAATAGTATAGCCAACGCGGTGTTGCCGGATGTATTTATTTATCTCTAATCCTAGGGGACATTTTAATATTCGTCACAGTATAATATTCATCAGTCATATACCCACAACGTAACAGTTAAGCTGGACTTCCTTCCGAGCGACTGTAGATGGCGATAGTCGCTACGCTTTACAAAAAGCTATATTTTATCATTATTAGGTACATGTTTTTATCGTTTAGGGAAATTTATCAATTCACTGTCTGAAAAAATTATTTTCGAAATCGACTACTTCTTTAGAATAAATAAGAATCTTTTTGTTTTTATAAATTTATTTATCATTGAAAATGTTGAGAGTAAGTTTGGCAACGTCGGCACCGTCAATCCGCCATTGTTGTTATAGTATTGATTTTTTATTATGGACATTTATTGATTATACTTTCGTAGTAAAGTGAATATAACTACTATTTATCTTGTGTCTTAAAGTATTAAAATTCCGAATCGTTGTTGCGTGGTAAATTGTAATGGAAATCACTGATATCGACAATCTGAAGCCTGTATTGACTTATTTATTTATATGCTTACTTCGTCTATAATTTGTCATGTATTGAGTTTTGCAACCACAAGCTTTTGCTGTTTGGTACACGTGTTTGATGACCTCGATGTATCTATGATCGACAAGGCACTCAGCAAGAGCCTGCAGCATCTTATGCGCCTTTTCGTAGTCGACGAAAATTATGCAGAGGGGTTTATTATACTCGATGCATTTTTTTTTCATTCATTACAACAAACCCAAGCTGACTGCGGGTCATGACAATGTTCCTGCATTTGTTGTACGGGATTGTGCTTATGTGTTTGCGAAGCCACTTGAAATAATTTTCAACAAATGTATGAAATCGGAGATATTCCCAGACCAGTGGAAGCTTGCCAGAGTTGTACCTGTTCATAAGTCTGGCGATGATTCTCAAATATCTAACTACAGACCTATCTCAATTCTGCCCAATTTTGCGAAGATCTTCGAGACGGTGCTGCATGACAAGATATTTGATCAAACAAAGAACCGCATAGTCCTGGAACAGCATGGCTTTTTTCGCGGGCGTTCGACTGTAAGTAACCTTTCATGCTTTCTGCAAGATATTTACTGTGCTCTTGGAAGGGGACTACAGGCGGACGTTATTTATACGGACTTCACAAAAGCCTTCGATAGGTTAGACCATTCAATAGTTCGACAGAAGATGGGTAATATCGGTTTTGATGAGAGCCTGCTAAACTTTTTTGATACATACCTGAACAACCGTAGACAGTATGTAGAGTATAATGGATTTAAATCCGCGGAGATGATTGTTTCTAGTGGAGCTCCTCAGAGAAGCAACCTGGCCCCATTAATATTTGCTATTTATATAAATGATATCAAAACTCATTTATCTAGTTCATGTCTCATGTTTGCGGATGATTTTAAGTTATATCGCATCATACATAACTATCAGGATTGTCTTGGACTTCAGGAGGACTTGCAATGTTTTGAGGAGTGGTGTGAGTCAAATGCGTTGAAGCTTAGCATACCGAAGTGCAAACTAATGGTGTTTTCGAAAAGTAGGGAACCCGTCTTATTTCAGTATAGGCTGAATAATACAGTTCTTGAGTCTTGTGCCCAGATGAGGGATCTTGGTATTGTTGTGGATTCGGATTTGTCGTTTAACAGCCATGTTGAATATATTGCGCAGGGGGCTCTTCGTGTGTTGGGCTTTATATTTCGTACCGGAAGGGACTTTGATAGCGTTGATTGTCTCATTGCTCTATACAACACCTTTGTGAGATCTAAATTGGAGTACGCATCATTTGTATGGTCGCCCTACTACACTATTCATAAGAACAAGTTGGAGTACGTACAACGTAAATTTTTGAGGTATCTATCTTTTAAAAGGTATCTATCTTTTAAAACCGATTTCGAAAAAGCCTTTGGTACTACCTCCGCACTCTTGAATTTTAAATAATTTGTCAGTTATTTGTATATAAGAATGTAATTTTTGTATATTTTGTTATATTGTATTTGTATCTTGTCATTGTTATTATGTTATTATGATTAATAAGCACATTATTATGTTCAGAATTTGTATGCAAATACATTGTCTTGTAATTGGGTATTTCGCCTGTTAGACAATAAAGACTATTATTATTATTATCTAACACTAACTGTCAAATCCAGATCTATGTATTTGGATGCAGCTGGCTCAAAAAAATTAAAAATAATAATGAAAAAGCCTACAACACTAGTAAGTGAATACATTATCAACATTATGGTTGTTAGGGAGACAAAATACAAACAAATATTTACTTGATATCGTTATTCTCTTTAAAGAGACGAATAAATTACTAGAAAAAAGTTATCATGGATTGGAAAGAAACTGTGACAACGTTTTCCGAAAATGTGTTTCCTGGTATCTCATTCAACGTAGACAAAACATTTAAAAGTAGGTAAAATACGTTTTTCTTTCTGCAAGTCTGCATTTTCATACACTAATACTAATTTATTGTAGTATAAATAAGCTACAAAAGGATTTAGAAATACAATTTTAAAAAGATATAACAAAAATACTAAATAATACAACACATCTTGCTACAATTATAAAACTAAACTCCTTCACGAAAAAAAATCACAATAGTATACATAAAAGTAGACAAAATCACAATACAGTTGCCAAGTCTGTAACCGAGTCAAGAGCAACATTGATGATTTCCTTGCTTGGATCTTGCAATTTTCTTTGTTCTTATAACATTTTTTGCATATCCCCAAAAAATATTTGCTGCCGTAAGTCGAAAGCGGTCATTAAGGAAATTTGTAACTGTTAAAATATTGGGGGAGGGCAACTGCTCTCTCATGAGATTGCAATATTCCTGAACAGGTAGGTTCTTTAACAATCATGGTTCCCCTTTCGGCGGAGGGACTTGTTCGATCTGCCTCGCCCAAAACAGGAATGAAGAAGTCACCCTTGTATTCCGATTATTTTTATTTGCTTCCTTCAGCCAGGAGGAGGTGGCAATCGGAGAATATTATTTTTAAAAGAACATTGAGGAAATTTTTAACGAGTAACGCTTTTTACAGCCTCAACGAATTCATTTCTCATTCGTAGTGTATTCGTGAATTCTTGTTTTTATTGTAATTATTATTTTAAACACATTGTGTTCTTTTTGACATGTATTAATGTTGTGGAAGTCAACTTATTGTTTATTTTATTGTTCATTGTTTTATTATTATTATTTTATGACGAGTCTATGTACAGGGTGGTCAAAACTACACTATAACTATAAACGCCAGCGAATTGCTTTGAAGACATGAACAGCAAACATGCCGACACGCGGTGAAGTAACTGTATATTATTTCAATCTGTGCCTCAAGCCTGCTTGCCCTCTCCCTTTACTGCGGCAGCATCCCCAGATCGTCCCGTTTCATTGTATTGCTAAATTTACTAAGATTATGGTTTGGTTTTAGAAAGAGAAGTTAAGTCCAATTTGCCACTACAGATGATCACATATTTTAACGTCCATTTTGCACCAATCTGGTATATTGTGATGGTAATGTTTTTAATACAGCATGTAAGTCAAATATCAGATTCTTTATGATAGCAGAAAGGCTTCTCGTAAACATATTTTAAAATTGTAAAATATTTAATTTCTCTTTTAGTATCATCAATTTAATGAACTGTATAAAATGTTGATGATTACAGTTGTGGTTTCAGTATTTTTCGTAGAACTGTTACGATTATTTTTGGAATATGAGGGTAATTTAAGAGATAAGGTAAGCTTTTTGAGAAACCACAAGCTGCTACTCTTATAATGTACCATTTATTTCTGGTTTGATTATTTTAATTATCTAAATAACACTTATTGTTTGGAATATAGGAAAGGTCTTGATATCAAATAAATAATTCCACGTTATTTTTTATATTAAAGTCCTTCATATTGCCATAGATTTCTAATGTCAAGCATGTAAAAGCGCACTGGTGATCACGTCACTGCTTGGAAAGTCAGCTATCCTTTTGTGTGTAGTTGCTGGCTGGGTACGAGGATTACGATTACGACTTGTAGCCGATTCGCGCGAAAATAATAGTAAAGCAAAATCCACATAATGTTTTCGTTATTTTCTAGATTCCCGAATTAGCTGGATTTTGGATGCTTTCGCTGTTCATCCAACTGCCGTTACAAGCTTTCCTGTTATTCAATCCATACATTGGCTTTAATGTAGTTGAGGTAATTGTACAGGGTGTTATGTTTATAATGTTAGTGATTGAGTTAATTTGTGGATATTGTGCACTTAAATTTACAGCACAAGAGCAAGCGAACTATTTTAGAATTATGAAATGTGCATAAGAATGAATAATTTGTTCTATATATGGTGTACAAAATATATAAAGTAAATAATATGTTTTATGTACTTCCTTACTATTGTACTGATATGATATTGCGCATGCGTTAAGTCCAACAGCCATTGGAACAAACCTATTATAGCATGCCCCCATCCTTGGACAAGAAACTCTCTATCCTTGTCTAAGCCCACATCCTATTTTTGCGTGTTATGCAAAACTACACTACATTAGGTTTATGCGCTCCTGATCCACAACATACGTAATATTTTGTTGCAGGTTATTTATTTAAAACATTATTTTTTATCACCCAAAGGCTGGGGTTGTTTTTTGTAAAAAAATATTATTTCACATTGTAAATAAACAAATTCCCAATAGTGGACGATGTTATATTGCATTCTTTTGCTTTAGTTGTGTTCTGTTTGGTCGTTTAGTGGGAAAGGCTGGAATGAATTTTATTGTTTTATAAATTAATATGCCTCTGTGTGTGTGTGTGTATCTCTGGGAGAGTTTTGTTTGGATTTTATCTTTTATTACGTTGCCGTTGGTTGCTTGTTTAGTTAGTATAATTCCATGTTGTTTGCACGAGTTTGTTCAGACGAATACAGACAGAGAAGTGGGAATTTTATTTGTATTTACAGTAGAGTTGTGAATTTGTTTGTAGTTTTCTGTTCGCCTGATACAGAGAATTCAAGTTATTGGGTAAAGGATTTGGTTTGGTATGTCGGGAATGCAAAACAGCGCACACGGCCGAGCACCGTAATAACGGTTGGTGTTAATAGATGATTAGGGTAAAAAGTATTAAACAAAATTTTGTTTTTACAAAGTTCGGAAGTATTTAGTAAGCTAATTAGTGTTTTTGGAATTTATATTTAAATAAAACTAAATACAATTTTAGAATACTTAACTATGTATTTAAACTTCAATCAATATTCAAAGTAAAAAATATGATCTAGCGGCAGATACTTAGGCAGGTATATAGAATTTAAGTACCGAACAGTTGTGGCTTGTGTCAAGTCTATATTATAGTCAATCTACTTTTAAATGATTGGATAAAAGTTTGCCGCCTTATAACGAATTTGTGTGCCAAATTTCATTTTGATATCGAGTCTCGTTTCGGAAATATTACTAAAAACACATCGTCAGGAATTTACAAATAACACCCTGTATACTGGCTACCACCAATATATACATATCAGAGGAAAGGAGCGGGACCAGGGACCAGATAAGATACCTGTTATATTTATAAAAAATTGCAGTGAGACCTTTGTACTTAAAATTCAATAAATCTATTGCAAATGGGGTCTTCCCAGCCGGATGGAAGAAATCATTTGGGATACCATTATTTAAAAGTGGAGATAAGAGAGATGTCAAAAACTATCGTCCTATATGTAAACTGAACATATTTAGTAAAGTTTTTGAGAAAATAATTTATGAAGTTATTTTTGATAAAACTAAACATCATATAATTCCAGAACAGCACGGTTTTTTTCCTAAGCGTTCTATTGAAACAAATTTGATAGATTTTAGGGATTACGTAATATCAAAAATGGATGACCGAGTGCAAGTGGACGGTATCTACACTGATTTCAGTAAGGCATTTGATAAAATTAGTCACCAAATATTGATGGATCGTCTTGCTGAGATCGGTGTTACGGCTGACTTGCTAAGATGGATATGGTCATATATCACTAGAAGAAAACAAGTTGTTTCTTTATACAATTTTGAATCTGATCTAATGTACCATCTGGTGTTCCTCAGGGTAGTCATCTGGGTCCTCTGTTTTTTATTATATATATATCAGTGACATAAACACATGCTTCAAAAATTCCCAATTTAAACTTTATGCAGACGACCTAAAACTATATAAAACTGTGTCTAATCTTAATGACAGCAAGCTATTGCAGGATGATTTGGATAGGTTGGTTGAGTATTGTGCTCAACGCAGTTTATTTTTGAATTTGCTAAAGTGCGTTGCCATATCATTTACTAGAAATAATATTGTCACATCTTTGGTTCTTTTAAAGGGGCTAGATGTATTCTAATTTTATTAAAAAATGTTTTCTACGATCTTTAATCTAACAGGACTCGCTTGGCTAGTTCTCGATACGTCCCTGGGTCCCTCCTAGTATCATGTTTTCAGACGGATCCATTCAAAAGGCTACAATCCTACTAACAAGTGGCTGGGTTTATTTAAGAAACACAACAGTTTAAAAGCTAAGTAGAAATGAAACGAAGTGAATCAAAAACTTAATTACTGTTTATTATAAAAATGTACAAACTTTAAATAATTAAAAATGCAAATAAAATCAATGACTTTTTTTTAAAAAATAACAAAAGATACAAAAAATACAAAAGATACAAAAGAGGAATTTACATACACTATACGCAATAAAATTTTGTTGGTACTTACATTAAAAATTTTAACATTTTGCACTCAATCAACTGGATCGTCTTCAAAGGAGTATAAGTTATGTTATGCGCGCGATCAAAAACTCTTTTTCCTTTACTCTTCGATGAACGGTCGAGAATCCGTTTTGCTAACGTCTATCTCTTACTTAAGAAAAACATCCCGAACTTCGCGCGTATCAGGACGTCCGTTTCCTTCGACTGTCCCGTCCGATCTCTCCTCTTTTTTGTTTGTGTCAATTTTTCATTTAATTCTTTTCCCCCTTTCATTAATTTGTTTTATATTTTTCTACTTTTTTATTGGTCCACGCTATTTACTTTTTTCCTACCTAATTACCGATGCTTCTCCTATTTTGCTTAGACCGCAAAAACAAAGTCCAAGCACCTCGAGTGAAAATAGCGACTGTCAGTAAATTTTGTAAAATGTAAATTATGTATTCCAAAAGGAAGTTTTGTCTAAAATTACTCTCGTTGGAAATAAAAAAACGTAAGGTGATGTAACAGGAAGTAATAAGTAAATTAATTTATAAAATATTTAATAAATCTTGATACTGTGACAATATCCATGATTGCGACTACACTATTGGAAACCATTCGTTGGTTAAGGTCGCAGAAGTGGGCGTAATCATGTATAATAAAATGATGTTTATGCAACATATTGACGCACTTATAACTAGCTGTAACAGAACTTTGGGGTTTGTTAAAGTTCCCTCTGCTTGAAGGTAATTATCCTCCCATATAACGTGGCTCTCAGGAAAGTGTTTACAACAAACTACCGCGGACTTTGATGTGTTAACATTAGATCTAGGAATAGCCTGCAACCATTTCTATTAAATTATCATCTTTGGGAAATACGACAAACTGTTACTAGTTTGCTCTTGATTTAATGCGCTATTATAATTATTGGATTTACATCATACACAGTATCCCTATAGGAATCTCGCCATTATTACCACCGTCAAAAAGAGTCCAAACAAATTACTTTATTTTATTAACTAACATTTTGTTCGGTATTGTAACTTACACAAAATTTAGACGATATATTGATACACACTTATCAATACTAGTTTTATAAAAAAACTGTTTTAATTAAGCTCAATAAGCAGATTTAATTAGACCGCATCTTAACAACAGGAGGGAAAAAAATTATAAAATAAAAACGACAATAACAATTGATTTGATATATTCAATATAATCAATAACAATTGATTTGATATATTCAACATCCCCAAGTACATTTTAACTATCAAAAACCTAATCCCAAATGAAAAAAAAAAATGTTGACAAAAACTTGTATAACAATTT
Source organism: Apoderus coryli (assembly GCA_911728435.2). NCBI lineage: Eukaryota > Metazoa > Arthropoda > Insecta > Coleoptera > Attelabidae > Apoderus > Apoderus coryli. Next base: position 4,697,436 of record OU452213.1, on the reverse strand, counting down.
AGAACGCATTTTAAAATAAGTTGATATAAGGAATAGTTGATTATTTATTGCAGTAACTACTAAATTTATTCTTTACGTCATAAACTTAAAATATAATATGACATTTAACAATAAATTTGATTAAAAAAAATACATATCAATTTATTTACTTAATTACTAAATACATCACAGCCAGTACAACCTCTCATCGTCACGACGAAACTGTAATTTCACGACGTGCCTGTAGATTTTTAACGCTGGTCCCAATTTCAGATTCAGATTGCGAAGCACGTCCATGCGCGTGAGTAGTAATAGAGACCGTCCATCTATTTCCTGAAACCAAACATTGTCATCATAATTAATTAAAAAACACAGAACTAAACAGCTAATAACTGAAGAAGGTGACAGTTTTGCGTTGCAGAAACGTTGTATTAACAAGCTCGCTGCCACATAGCTAGCATAGGTGTTGGTCCAATGGGACCAACATATCTTTTGATACGTAGCAGGCCGTTGGACCATAATTTAATACGTTTTGTTATCGGAATGGATCAACGTGGCCTAGAACACTGTTTTTTTTTGTAGCAGTGTTGGCACATCTTTCTTCTTTGGTGTTTACTTCCCTCCAACTGCATCTAAAGAGTATGTTTTGTGTTGATTAGTCTTCTTACTTCAGTGGGTGTTTCATAGATAGACATGTTGTCTCCGCATGTACACTGCTATACAAGATAAGAGCGTTTACCATAAATGTAGTTGCTCTAAAGCCACTTTCCTCAACCATTTCCCAGTTAGAAAATAATGCAATGAAAACGGATCAACGGCGCACAACAGTACCAACTGGCCTGACAAGAAGTAACAACTCCAGCCATCGTTTGTGAACGCACAAATTGCCTGCTCCCACTATATGTCGCCACATACATCTTATTGTCACTCGGTATCTCGTGGTAGTATAAACTCTTTGTAAATGTTAGAAATTTGAAACACATTGACTGCCAATCACCACTGATGAGTTGTTATGGATCAACGAAACGGCTGGTGAAAGCATGGTAGTGTGAGGCAAATTTCCTCCCGCTAGGGAATTCTGGCAATAGGATTTAAAGGAGTTATTCTTGTGCCGCCATCATTTTTGTGAACTTTGTTTCACCGCGCAAATTGCCTGCTCTCCCACTACATGTCGCCACATACATCTTGATGTCACTCGGTATCTCGTGATAGTATAAGCTCTTCGTAAATTTTGGAAATTTAAATCAACCAAGGATGGTCACCAGGTACTTATAGGCAGGATGAGTGAGTGCTGCTTGGCGAATTAAAATAAGCGCTGAGAAGGTACTGCTTTGCTTATCCGTGGCAAGAGATGAAAGGAAACATGGGACATGTACAAATCGATGGAGAAGACGTCGAATGGTGGGACACCGCAAGGTACCTTGGTGTTACTTTGGACAGGTGCCTCACATTCCAGAAGCACATCACACATCAGCATTGCAGGCGGCTATCAACGCGCTGCTCCCGCTGATCAACAGGAAAAACAGACTTCCACTGAAAATCAAGTTGCAGGCTGTTGTACTACCGGTCATGTCGTCGGCGTCAGCAGCATGAGGACAAACAGCGAGGGCATACCGGAGGAAACTGGAAATGAGAATCGTTCGTGAGGAACCACCGAATCCGTAGGGATTTAGGTCTTAGCTCCCTGACAGAACATCTCGCACAGCGAGCAACATGGGTCTTCGAAGAGGCAGAGCGACATCAGAATCCACTTCTGCGAGCAGCGGTGGACTACGACCCCGAGGAACAAGCAAGGAGGTTCAAGAGGCCAAGATGCCTGCTCACACTAGATGTCGCCACATACATATTACTTATTAGTTCATAAAGAACACAAAAATATGAAACCTACCTGATCTCTAAATATCTTTGCCACATCATGCGGAAAATACCGCGCAAAATAATCGTAAACCTCCACCGGCGACCAATGTGTCGCATCAGGTATAGACGGATCAATATCATCCTCGAAATAGTCATCATCGTCCTCCTCGTCGCCATCCCACCCATTATTGGACCGGATATTATTGTTATTATGACTTCTATGGTGATGATTATTCAAATTATTCCGTTCCGGACTCACTGAACGATTCCTGCTTCTCATCATCACCATACCGTTACCGTGGTTCTCTCGTGATGAGCTACTATCGTCACGAAACGTCGGTGGTGATTCTGCACGTTCACGTCGCACTACTTGCGATGAGTCACGATTTGTAGACTCATTACTCGACGTTGATATGCGATTATCACTGTTATTAATCCCCCCTTGTTTACTTCTTTGCAATTCAAATGCCGATATTCGGTCTTTGTAAAATGAGTCAGTTGATGACGCAGCACTGACTCGCGACCCATTCAAATGCAGTGTATCAGAAAACGATGTTATCTGGGTCGATGCTCCTCCGCTTTTCTGCGAGTCTGGTATCACAACCCGTCGTGAGTTTTCATTTGACGATGATATCACCCGTGTATTGTTCGCTACATCGGATTGTGTGACTCGGGATGAGTCATGTTTCCGAGAAATGTCGGAGAACGAGCCTCTGGATCGTGACCCATATTTATTAAATATGGATGGGGAGGCGCGCAATGGTGGTGGAGAGTCGGACGAGTGACGGCGAGGTAGTTCCTGTGGACTGAGTTGAGGCGGAGTTGGTGTGTGATAGGAGGAGTATTCGAGAGATGAGGAGGAACGCGAATTGATGAGTGGGCGGTCCGAATTTGACGAGTGATTCGAATTGTCTTTATCTGAAATACAAAAATTACCTTTAGAAATAATATTCTACTGAGTGTACGAATTTTATAACTCTTACCATTACTGTTCTGATGATCACCAATATTTGATCGTATATCGTTGATCTTCAATTCCTCTGGCATATTACAATTGACACACAACCATCTTTGGCCATTTTTCATCTTCTCCGTTATTCGTGGTTGATGACAGGTGGTATGGTAGGCATCCGCACATACTGAACACACAACTAGACAACCCTATAAAAATAAAAACATCACTTTATAGAATGAAGTACATATTACGAACGCCACTATTTATATTTTGAGCTTGCTGCATCCTTTAGAAGCACACCACACAGTTAATGAAGAATTTAAGATATTACTGCTGCTGATCTTTTGTATGAATATTATATTGACAGTTTAGCCCTAAAATATAGACCTCAGTCAAGGATCTGGGAGTTTATCTGACCACTTCCTATAATTATATTGATCACATCAGATATTCGACTTCCAAGGCGCTCAACATGTTGAGTTATCTTAGAGCAACCATTACATCCACAAAAAGTTACGGTTTGGTGTGGTTTGTGGTCCAGAGTTTTTTTTTTTTTGAAAACGAAAATGGAAATGCGATTACGGTCAATGGAAATCGCTACAGGGAGATGATCCGACTCAACCAAAAGTTCGAAAATCGCATTATTCCTCGTAGAGGAGTAAATTCGCCAGCAAGATCGTGCGATTTGACACCTTTAGATTTTTTGTGGGGTGTTTTGAAATCGAAAGTGTACAGCAATGATCCCACAACAGTTCACGAGCTTAAAACCAACATTATCGAGCATTATTTGACTACAATTATTGCAAAACGTGATTGGTAATTGTGGTAAAAGATTGCCAAGGCTCAATATATAAATAGTTGGCATCGTATCGACTGCAATCATTGTCAAGGCAATGGAAGTCAGCAAATAGAAACTTACCGCATCAGAAGTCTCGTAGCAAACGGCACATGTCTTACAATGTGGACACTGCCATGTGTTGTCTGGATGCAATTTCAACATCATGTCATCTCCGTTGAGGCAACTGTAATGTGCTAAAAATAAGAAACGATGTAAATTATGCGAATATGTCGAGGTTACAAATGGAAAGGCCCAATTTTGTTGCATTTTACAACTTTTCATCAGCAATGTTGAAAAGTTTAGAGTAAAATGTACACAAATCCGTTCGAGATTTTTGAAGCCTCGTTTCGTTTATAATATTTGAAAACCAAATTTAAACAGCCTATCAAGAAATATGCCATTATAATTACCTTTGTTACTACATTCTCTACACGACACCAACCGATCATTTGGTCCTTTCTTGTTTTGTACATGACATACGGAACATACTCCAGATTGATCTTTGCCACTGCAGCTAGATGATCGTGAAGTTGGTCGACTGTCTTCGTTACCAGTACCAGACGTACTTTTCGCTAAACGACGTTCGATTGTGGCACGATTTAGTGAACCGGCTGGTCGACCACGTTTCTTCGGTACATGAGTGTCAGATGGATCGAACACCTTCTTGGCACGCTAGAACATGAATATGTTTTGATAAATTTATTGAGAATTTAATATATAAGTGTAAGCAAAGGTTACAGGCAATGACATATTCTACTAGAAGCAAGTAATACCGCTACGGTCTTTTGTTATATTGGTTCTCATTTAATCTAACAAAATTGATATTGTTTCTTGGACACTCTGTATTAATAAGACATAAAGGTGATTTTTATCACGCCCTTGTCTTTCTGTAAACGCCTATCAACGTTAAACATTATACTCCAATCGGTAGTAAGAAAACTTGTAATGCGCGGTCTTCAAAAATCACCCTGTATAGGATTACATTATTAATATATGATGGATTCACCCTGATAACATGAGCCACCATATAAGAACAAATAACTTTAAAATCTGTAGCATAAGACAACCTATATAACTTATTTTAAACAATAATAATATCGAAGTATTACCCACTAATGACTCACCCTGTATATTATCTAAAACCATTACTGTATACATTTTTATATTCATTCATATTCTCTCATATTAATTTGATAGAAGTCAATAAAAATACCAAAACTGATTAATAAATAAATATTTTTATAAATTTTGTGTTTTTTTCTAGAGCATATCCTTCCAATATTTTTATATTTTATAGAATTTTCGCGCTATTGGTAAGTTATTTTCATGATAATTCCACGAATTAATGTCATCTTTCGAAATTCCCAAGTATTTTTAATAAAAACTATTTTTTTTAAGCAAATTAATATGTTCCTCTATAAGTACAATGCACTTGTTGCGTTTTCTACCCACACCAGCTCCATCTTTCTTTCAAACCTCTCTTTCTAATGTTTTCCGCATCGCTGATTTGAATATGTATATGGCCGGTCCATAGTTTGTATATAAGTTCAATGGTTACAGGTGAGTTATTAGAGCTAATTAAAGAATGTGACAGGCTCTTCAAAAAAAACGCATACGAGTAGGTAATCGAGAAGAGGTAAGTAGATCATGAATTTAAGATAATTAAAAACTAAGTAAATAATAAGATAAAGTCGCTAAAAAATCAATACTTTAACAACAAATGAAAAAAACTGGCAACAATGCAAGAAAGCAGTGGAATTTTATCAATAGTTTTGTTAAACATAAAAACTTATCCACTATTAATTATTATACCTAACATAATAATTAACAATTGATAAAAATTTCATATCGGAACCGCTTCAAACAGTAAATAAAATAAATGAACATTTTTCTACTGTAGGTAAAAATATTGTCGACGACATTATTTTATCAAATAATCACAATTTTTTGCAATTTGATGAAATATATTCTCCTAACAGTTTTTTCTTAATTTAACAAATCAGAAAAACAAAAGATAATAAAAAGTCTCAGTAAAACTGATATTATTAATTTAGAGGGTGATCTTTTGGAAGATAGTCCCTGTAAGTATAGGTATAAGCCTTGTATTCTCTATTTAAGAGACTCAATTCTTTTCTATTATCATTAACTTACACAATTATTACTTTTTTAAAGGTAAACTTCATACTAATGCTACTATTATATAGGTACGTTACTGTTATTGAATAATGTAATACCTACTCAATATTAATTGGGTCAAGTACTTAAGTAAGTATATTTATAAACACAATTACAATTAAATATCAATATAAACATGTAATAATTACTTTTGTCGCCATGGGAGAGTTAAAACAATACTTATCACAGTTAGGTATTTTATATTTACACTTATTTTTTAAATAATTTACTTAGACAGTTACCAAACAATATTAGGTATATTAATTAGATGTTTATTAAATTATAAATAATAATTCACTAATTAAAAACAAAACACTGTTCTACGCGGTAATAAAACCTAATATAAAATTAAACTAAAAGTAAAACAATAAAAAATAACTAAAACGATTATGTCAACAATTAAAGGTATGAAAATAACGATTGTGAGGTTAGGCAAAACTTTAGTTTAGCGACAACAATTGAATTCAGCCGCTCGGTACTATCCGTTATATTTCGAATAATTCCGTGCATATGAACAATGTTGACATATTTATGTATCTAAGATATTAATGCAAAATATCAACAATTTAATTTTAAATTGATTATTTAATCTAGACCAGTGGTGCATTTTTACATATAATTTAATATAATACAATTTGTTTTTTAGTCAAAGTGCATTTTTCTGTAATTATTTATAAGTTTACTAGCAACATTCGATCATTTTTGCATAGCAATCACATAATTGCAAACCGTGCTAGCCGCAACATTGATCTAGTCCGTGGAAATCGCTAATGTAATAGAAGTTTAAAGTAAAAGAGCAAACTTATATTCGGAGAATGAATAAAATCTAATAAATTACTATTCTGTTGAGTGACTGCGTATAAAACTCGGAAAAACGATACTAGTAGCACCAAAACAAGATAGGGAATATTAAAAGCCTTACTCATATTCCAAGACACATAAATCTATTATCCAAAGCGATAGCTTTAACATTGACATGTCAGAGGCTGCTCGGAAAGATATGGGCGCTAAGTGCAAAGTTGGCATATTGGGTGCACCAAACAGGGACAAATAAACTCCATTACTGTGGTGCTCAAAAGTACCTAGACACTAAATAATATACTTCTGTTAGAGAGATTACTACCATTAATTGCTGCGCTGCACTGGACGAATAGGTACTCCAACCCTGAGTTGTCGATAATTAAACCATCACTGACCCCATCAACTTCATGTTTAGGCCAACTGGACGACCTCTAGATTAGAGTCATTAACAAAAGATCTCTTTAAATCAAATGTGAAGAGCAATTAAATGCAAATTTACGACTTATGAATCGTTCATGTTAAAGCTTTAATGCTTCTGACAAAAGTCACAAATGAAAACAACTATTAAGTAACGCCGTAAATGAATAGACCACAATACAGAATACAGGAAAAAACAATTTTCAACTAACCTTTCTTCGACCACCCACTCTTATCCCACTGCTTGTAGTATTATCCATTTTACGATTCATTTCAACTAAACCACTAAAAGTTCCACGGACTTGTGGCGATTTCCCGACTAACATTGCTCGTTTTTTAGCCTTCAAATCACTTAAGTGACGTCTACTACCATTGTTTATAGTATTTGATATGCGGTTCATATTTTTCTTACTATTGCTACTACAATCACTATGAGTTGTTGGGCCCATAAGGTAATTACCGTTATCTAACTTTATAACATTACCATTATCAATTTCACGTACTAAAAGTATTGCAATGTATTGGTTTGTATAACGCACATTATCTTTAGCTAGTAAATTCTCGATAATAACTTCTGGCGGTACCCCCAACTCCAAATAATCCGGCTCTTCCACAATCAACTCTCCAAACACGTTCGTTAACAACTCCAAAAAGTTATTATTAGCAGCATCCACTTTGGCAACATTGTCACTAGAACTGTTATTTTTTGTTCTAGTTGAGGTACCACCCTCACGATGTTTTTTATACATTTGTGCATATTTCTTTGCGGCATTTCGATAACTAATGCTACCCTTATACTCAACTTTCAGGACGATATTATTCTGAACACACCAATCTAAATCGGCTTTTGCCTCCGCAGAACTAATATGGAACCGGCGAAATAAATAGGAAGCAATTCGTTGGCTATCCGGTCGGGCTTTTCTATGCCGCAACTGGTCGATCGCCTCTAAGATTCTTTCCCGATTTCGCAATGACACTGTCTGTCCAGACATAATTGTATATAAAACTAATAAGTTAATAACACACTATTAATATAATATTATTGGTATACGAAAATAGTTCCACCGCCTATTACAAAAACCAACAAAAGCTACGCAACATGGAAGCACACAAAACACACTATAATACCAAGCGATATGCGCGCTTTATTATTTTCTAGTAACTTTTGTCTTAACGTATAAATATCATATCTTTATCTTATCAACACAAAATCTTACACATTATTTAGTCCTTATAATTTCGTTAAAACTACTTGAAAACTAGTTAATTTGCAACAAATATCGCACAATAGAATATAAATAATAAATCGTAGTAGGTGCCTAACAAATCCAAATGGAAACTAAACTAAAACTAAATAAATAATAAAACCAGTGCATGCTTGCGATTTTCAGCTGTTGTGCATGGCGGTTACACCCGAAGCTGGTTTTATCTTCACCCGAGCCGACATGTAGCAAAAGTGAGAAGGAATTTTTCTTGCAACTTTAGTAGTATATTTAAAAAGAATCTTTAATTATTATGCATTATAAGTACTTAATCGAGAATATGTTTAAAAGTATAAATTACAGTTTAAGAAGTTATTGATGTTAAAAGCGCGCGCATCTTTTAAAGATTGCGGTAGAGTGACGCGATTTCAGCTGGTGCCACCACGTTGCCAAATTGACATGCAAAGTTACAATTTCCGAATCCAAGTACCAGTTGAGATTTATTGTATTCTTAAGGTTATTCTTATGATTTTTAACTTGATTTGTTTAAAAAAATAAATACATATTATGATATATATGATATCCACGTAAGAATTAAATTTGGCGCCATGTTGTTTCTGCAACTTTGCGCGGGTTTATACAATTTAAACCAGGTGTAAACATGTACAGGGTGGCCCAAATTAGACGGTTTCGTAAGGGAACTCATGTTCCTGTCGTGCAAACTAAATTTGGCTATCTGTAACGGTTAAGCAGCTAGGTGGCGTTTCTCAATTTTGGTCGATTTCTTTTATGGCTTATAACTTTTTTGTTATTTCATATAATTCGATTCTGCAAAAACTTTCTCATAACACTTTTCAACGTAGAATAAGGTATAGTAACCTGTTTTATTACAGGGCCATTCGTAAAGTTACTGTAACGAAAATTATATTTTTCCTTATGGAACACCCGGTATAATTTTGGGTTTTCTTACAGCCCCTAAAATTCCCTTTTCAAAAATATATAATAAGTTATATATTTTTTTAAATGTAACAATATATTTGACTTTAAGGAAATAATCCATACAAATCAAGTATGGCCATGTCTATTAACGCAGTTGCCAAGTTTCAACTGTTTTGCATCCCAAAAATTTAGTAAAAACAATTAACCGAACTCGTTTATTGTATCTAACAACGTTACTACATTATTAATTATATATATATATATTAATTAAGTTAATTTGCCGAACTAGGACATTTTGAACCCGGTGTATAGAAGCATTCTACACTCACTTGATGCTCTAAACTGCTCTGGATATATCGATAATTGGTCAAAATCAAATATCCTTCTATTCAACATAGACAAAGGCACATATTCCCCATTGTCAGCAGACTTAAAAACGCCCCGAATACTTAAATCCTCTATTCCACAGAATAGCAACGTCAATTATATGGTCCTTGTTTAGAATTATTAACAACTTTGCGCATATTAACAAATCTCGCCATTCCATTAATAAAAACAAGTTCAAATAATAATCTACTCAAACATTACCCTGTATATTATATCATAAGGATAATATTCCTATATTTTTATCAGTTGCTCAATTCACTGTGTATTTCTTATAAAAACAATCCAAACACTTTAAACAATTATAAACAATTTAAGCTTATAATAATTACCTATTTAAGAATGTTAACATAAAATGGTAAATGCTAATTACTAATAAACGTTATTAGTATAACAGAAAGAGCATATAAGTAATAGGTTTCCAAATCATAACAGCAAAGCCTGAGTATCGTTATAACCCGGGGTTAGTGATACGAGGTTTTGCACAAAAAGAAACAACAACTTGGACAAGAACAAATCTTATTTCATCAACTACCTATCATTTGTTTCCTAACCTGCAAATATCGCTGGGATATAAAAAATTAGCGCAGACAACGGTGAGGTCATCCATAGTGTATTATTGTATATGCGTATTTTTAGACGCATGAAGAATCCTATCACGCAAAAGAAAAACGCTACCATTGCATTAAGTATATCACGGTTATGAAAAATTCACAAAAAAATGTTAATTTTATGCCCGAAACTTTTGACCCCGCCCTATATAGTACATTGGCCACGATTGTTCGACCTGAAGTAAGCAAATTTATATCAAATAATTTAAGGTTGTATCACATACACAAGTCGGCAACGTCGCAATACAATAATAGATACCTACCTATGTAAACAATATCTCTAGTATAGTTAGTTGATAAAGAAAATAATGTTAGGTGCATAAATAATAAAACCTTCACTAACCTTTCTTCTACCACCAACCCTTATCCCGCTACTAGTAGCATCTGATTTGAGGTCCGCTGTTTCCATTCCACTATCAAGTCTTTCACGCACCGGTGAAAACTTTCGATTATTTTCCATTGATTTACCCACTAATAATGCTCGGTTTTTCGCTTTCATAACACTCACATGACAAGTACTATTATCGTTATTGCTGCTGCCTGCATTTTTCTTGCTATAATTATTACCAGAATCACTATTAGATGTTGGTCCCATCAAATAATTACCGTTATCTAACTTAATAATATTGCCATTTTCAATTTCGCGCAGTAAAAGTATTGCAATATAGTTCCTCGTGTAATGTACGCTGTCCTTAGCTAATATGTTTTCGATAATAATATCAAGTGTAACTCCCAACTCCAAATAATCCGGCTCTTCCACAATTAACTCTCCAAACACGTTCGTTAACAACTCCAAAAAGTTTTTATTAGCCGCATCCACTTTGGCAACACTGTTACCAGAACTGTTATTTTTTGTAGGTGAGGTACCACTCTCACGATGTTTTTTATACATTTGTGCATATTTCTTTGCGGCATTCCGATAACTAATACTACCCTTATATTCAACTTTCAGGACGATGTTATTCTCAACACACCAATCTAAATCAGCTTTTGCTTCTGCAGAACTAATATGGAATCGTCGAAATAAATAGGAAGAGATACGTTGGCTGTCCGGTCGGGCTTTTCTTTGCCGCAACTGGTCGATCGCCTCCAATATTCTTTCCCTATTTCGCAACGAAACTGTTTGTTGAGACATTATTGTTATAGTTGCAAACACTAGATTGTTAGTAATTTACTAATAATTATAAACACAGTTAGTAGAGTATTAAAACAAAACAATAAAAAGTACGCAACACGCGCAACATGGAAGCAGATACACACACAATAATGTCCAGCGATATGCGCGTTTTAATGGTACACTTTTTTTTGTAAACACGGATATCCAAAATATTATCCAATACTAAATCTCACATTAAACTTTGTATTAACTATTTCAATAATTAATTTCCTATCAATTTCACTAAGAAAGTACTTAAGAACTTATTTATTACAAAACATTTACCGCATTCTCACAATGGCCTAAAAAAACTAAATTAATCAAAGTTTACCTTGCCTTGAGAGATCCGAACGGAAACTAAACTACAAACTGCTTGCTACCTATTTCATTTCATTGTAGGATGCGATTTTCAACTGTTTTGTGTGGCGTTAACACCCGAAGCTGGTTTTATCTGGGCCCGATTCCGATGCGTGTATACAAATTCGGAGAAATTTGTGATGACAGGTGACAGCAGGTAGTTTTTTTTTTTATTTTGCGATAGTTTAATTTCGCGATATTGTTATTATCTATGCAATAATAAATATAAATTTAATTTTCTAATGCTAATCTAAATGATATGAAATAGACTGTTCACATAGTTCTAGAAGACGGGCACAAGTCGTGTTGTTTTTACATGACTGAATAAGACTGCGGCAATATGCAGAATAGCTATAATATATGGTTTTTCATTGATAATGTTGTAATTTACGAAATAAAAGTGTGAAATCTACTCCATTAATTATTGTTATATCAAGCGCCTACTTATAAATTAGTATTGCTGTGTTGCCACATTAGTAAAATCAAATTTCGGTACTACGGTACGGTTCCCACATTTACAGAAACAATCGCATACAAGCACTGCGATTACTAATGTGAATGGTCCTGGACATCGCTAATAATAACTGATGTTTTTTTAGATGTGGAGAGAAATTTAAAAGATAATTATGTGGGATCCAATTGAATGGACCGCTTGACCATTTCGAAAGCACTAGATCGCTTAAATCAAAATGTACCGAAAGTTTTAGGCAGCACCTAACATTAGGGAAAGAATAAACGGCCATAATAGCAAACATATTTAGGTTTTCAACGAGAGCAGGTCTGCATAATCTTCTTCCCAAGCCAACTTGTCCTGCAGGTGTTGTAAACACAGTTTCGCTCGGTTATCCTTTAGACATTCGATGTTAAGCTTTCGCCTTAGTTTCATTCCCTGTTGTTGACGTTTTGCAACTAGACGTAGGGTCGATACTGGATCCCACAAGTTGGTTGGAGATTTCTTAACGTGGTAATGCTGCTGCACATCAGTAATCGGGTGACCCCTGGGTGGGTTCGCATCTCCTAGACGACGCTCGAGGGCGTGGGATAAAGGCCCACTGGTGCGACGTCTAACGAGATCAAATTCGTCCATTTAGTTGTCGAGCTGTTGCGGCTACAGGGAGTACAGCTCGCCAAGAGTACCGTAGCATAGAAGTCATTCTCTGGCGTGACTTAGACTTAACCAATCTACCGCCTACCCTGAAGACTCCGTTTTCATCTAGGCGATTTAGGTAACAGTTTACCCTTTTTCAAACGAGAAGTTTCCATACTAAAAACGTATATACCTGTACAACAAGCTTAACAAGCAATATCAGAGCTTCACCAGTCTCAGGCCTCCACTCATTTGAACCACTGTCCTATGTTAAATCTGTTGGATATTTACGTTCTGTTAAGTATTTCAGTTGCCACTGGAGGCGTCACTTGTATATGGTAGGAAACAATAATATGATTGTGTCTGCTTTTATGTATGATACTTAGTTTTTTCTGAATATTGTCAAATACCTTTCTATAAGGTCAATTGTAACTTCAGTTTTATAAAAGTTATTGTTTTTCGCTGTTAACTGTAAAGACTTTCGTTATTAATAAAATTGCTGTTTGTTTAACTAATAAAACCAAAATCCTAAAATGATTTACCAAAATCAACCTTTATAGCCATAATAATTAGGTATTAACTACCCTTCCGCGCTGGCATAGTGTTCATCAAGTCGTACCATTAGCCAAGCCACCCATATAAATGAGTCAGTTCATTTATATTATGTGTGGCTAATGCTATCTGCAATCAATTTGCAAAACTTTAATAAATAATTGTTCTTTTGTTATAATTATGACCACATCAAATAAATTAATTATTCTTTATTATGTTTTTATTGCTCTGCTTCTTTCAAGTTTAATAAAAAATAAATTATCATCTTTTTACTTTTGTTATGATATGAAGCTCGTAGGACAAAAAACGTTCCTAATACGTGCGCAATAAAGTGCCTTTCCCACAAAGAAAAACTTATCCTGCTCCGCCTCGTTCGTATTTGCTTGCGGGAAGTAAGACCCTAATAATACGCAATGGCTAGAAAAATAACACAACACAATAACACATAAATAACTACTTTATTAATAGAAAAACTTAATAACAATTTCCGAAATAATGTTAACTTTAAACTAATATAACATTTAAATTGGTTATTGATCACGATTCATCGCTTTGATCTGTAAAAGTTCTTGCCTCAATTTTCGATACTTAATTAATGTTTCAGCAACTTCCATTCTAGATTTCAACAGCGAATTGTACGTGGATCTTAAACTTTCGGTCTGCTGTTTAACTTCCTTTAGATTCTTCGCATAAAATTTTATATCTTCGTCACCATATTTAGCTGATTCAATGTTTTCTAATTGTTTTTGAATTTTCTCTGATATATTTCGGTCTGTATTCTCCATATTATTGGACTGTTACTTCCATTAATATTTTATTATTTAATTGCACAATATTTGAAAAATTAAATAGAATTTAGAAATGTCAAAAAATCGGTTTGAACCATTGATACTTCAAGACATATGGATTCATGTGTTAATGCTTCCCATTAGAATGAGAGTGATAGCGATAGTTGAGGCATTGTCTTTATAAAGACAACGGTTCAGGTACAAAATTCAACGTTATATTGAAAGATTGAGAAAAAATTCTATTGAATAGAAATTAATAAAAGAACAGCTCGAAAATCGATATTTATTTGGCTTTTGGAATTTGGTTCATGACGAGATAACCTAAAATTATAAATTGGACGGTAAAAGCAAACGGACAAGGAACGGGAAAGGAAATTAAAAACACACTCGCACAGAGTTATTTAAGAATATATTTAAATAACTATATAATTATTTAACAAGAATAGCTAAATATTAAAACATATAAACAACGAAATATAATTTTTGTAACATTAAGTAATACAATAAAGGAATATAATATAAATATAAATCTGTTCAATAATAATTATACTTAAAATAATTTTTTAAAACTAAGAATTCGTTAAATAAATCGTCATTCAATAACTTACTAATGTTACTGCTAATCGCGTAACAACGTTATCATTTACCTAATAATATGATTTAAATTTTATTATATTATTTTTTTAATTCACAATATATACATAATATAAGTAAAATTTATTTAAATTTTAATTGTAACAATTAAAAAAAAAGCATTATGTATGTATGTTGGTTATTATTCTAATCCAGGTATATAATTACCGCCATATATTTATATTTGACAATGACATTAGAGGACCACGAATTTATGTGTCAGCGAAATCAGAAGCCTTTCAATCCCAGCAAAACCATAATCATTGTACCCTTCACTCGGAAGATGTGGTACTAGATAGAACTCTTAACTGGAACAGCTCTACAAAGTGCGGATTATTGTTCATTCAAAAATACTCAAGTACTAGTGCCGGAGTTTACGAAAGTAGACCCAATACAAAAATCTCACAATATTTGGGTTCTCACGCTATATTTCAGGCAGAAGTTCTACCATTGATGCGTGCGCAGGTACTTAAAAAGGAGCGCTGCGCCGAGAGCCAATTAAAATCCCTCATTGGGGTTTAGATCCCAGGCCCCTCTGGTTTAAATGGAAATGCAATGGATCTCTGGCAAGGAAGGGATGATTCAGGCCACTTATTGTGCCTGGAGAATGATGAGACGGCGGGATATTTATTATGTTCCTGCGCAGTTGTAGGTAGAATTAGATTTGCAACATGCGGTGAAGTAGCCCTTCTACCTTGACTTGAAGGTTGAGCTGCTGGCTGAAATATAAGGTGCCCAGAAAGAGTGGGGGTATTTGTATCTGCGCTGTCCATATAATGCGCAGATGGGAGGGAGGCGCGCAAGGATGGCCCGCTGTACTGCTCTTTTGGAGATTTAGTAACCATGGAAGCATGCCCAAGACACGATAGCGCTTTTTGCATACGCGCAATGGTGATTCGATAGTGACAGCTCATCAGCATATCGCGCAGAATTCACCGGCGAGCACTTACGGTCAACAGTGAACGGTATTGTGATATGTTATGGAACTTTTTGGCTTCACAACTGCAGGAGGTCTGAAGGTTTTAATGTGGAGAGAGATGTGTAGATGTGTGGTCGTTTCCAAAACTTTCTCTATAAATTGTCCCAAACATAAAAAAATTCTACCCTATGTGGGCAGTGAAGGGTCTGCGCAGATCCGCTAAATTGAAACCTATATACCTAACCTAAAATACCGAGGTTCACTGTCTTACTTTGGCGACTAATCTTGATTTTAGTAATAATTTTGACATTCTCAGGGTGGTGCTAAGATGTGGAACAAAATGTCACTGCTACATTAGTAGAATAATAACCAATCTACAGATTGTAACGAAAAATATTAACAATAAAATAATAAATAGAACATCAAGCAACACCTAAATTTGGTAGTTCTTAATAAAATACTGGAATTCGTCACTGACAAAAAAAACCCTTGACACCTAATTCGTAAAAGTTGACATGAAAGTTCAAAGAAGAAGCAATGTGCGCGCGCACATTTTCGACGTTGAACATAGTTCACGCCCGGGTCGCTTTTACTAGTGAAAAACTAGATGAAAATATTGATGAAACTCCATGCCAACTTGTCCTGGAATGTCTAATACAGTAGCGCCGCCAAAATTAAAATTATTACACAGGCTATTTACGAACATCAAATCTACAGGTAAGTCAATAACAAACACTCTTAAATTTAATTAGGACCTATACCACAATGAATTGACTATAGCTGACTAAAAATTTTAGTCAAGACAAAATTAATAGTAATTGTATTGCATTTTATAATCCATCATAATCATTAAACCGATCAGTAGCTCCCCGCTTACTCGTTAAATGGAACAAGATACATAATTATACTACGGTCCTATTTGACATGGAAATGGACATGAAAATCAAGCCATGCCAGGATCTTCTAGTGCTCCGTCGTCTTCCAGTTTGGCGATCAATTTCGTTACACGCGTTTTTTCATCCGTTTGCCGCACCATATCGATGTAGGCGAGCAATTTTCTGATGCCAATGAAAATTCTGTAAGAGAAATGTCACGAATAGCAATTTCTTTGAATAATAGTAAGGTTAACCTTATTTTGACATCTGAGCATGCGCAGTTGATTTTAAAATAAGGAAAATTTGTATTAAGGATAGTGCTTAATTACCACAAGTTTAAGGGAAAGCCGTATTTAATGTTTGTATTGCAATCGTATACAGACGCCAATATTCGTAGTTGCGATGTTTCTATTTATAACATAGGTACCTAAACCTAACCTCTCTTTTGAGAATTCGAATTTAATTATATTAGAAAGATATTGCAGTCGCAAATAGGGTCTACCAGTATTAAGGTTAACCTTATTTTGACATCTGAGCATGCGCATTTGATTTTAAAATAAGGTACATTTTTATTAAAGATAGTGCTTGACTTAATTACCACAGGTTTAAGGGAAAGCCGTATTTAATGTTTGTATTGCAATGGTATAGGGTCGCCAATATTCGTAGTTGCGATGTTTCTATTTATAACGCAACACCTTACATACCTAAACCTAACCTCTCTTTTGAGAATTCTAATTTAATTATAATAGAGAGATATTGCAGTCGCAGATAAGGTCTACCAGTATTAAGGTTAACCTTATTTTGACATCTGAGCATGCGCATTTGATTTTAAAATAAGCTAAATTTTGGATACTGCTTTGGAACTTCTAATAGTGACTTGCACAATCAAATGCGCATGCGCAGATGTCAAAATAAGGTTGTCCTTAATACTGCTAGCCCTTATTTGCGACTGCAATATCTTTCTAATATTTATGTATCCGGAAGTTTGCATTTGAATAGTTGAGATTGTTGAGAAATTCTTTATATATGAGACTCCAGAGTTATATCATATTCTTCTTCTTCTTTAAATTAATGGCCTCCTGCTAAGTTAGTAGCACACAGCCAGCGTAAGAAATTATATCATATTCGTCTCTGTCTCAGCCGTTATCACAAGTTCAAATGAAATTTAAGATCTTCAAAGATAAGGGTAGTTTCTTACATTGTTACATTGCACATCCGTCAACGGCTTAAGCACGGCGAAAAGTCTATGTGTGTGAAACTGGACTAAGTTAAGTTAAGACATATGTAACTGGCGTTATCGTTGATTAAATAAATAAATCAAAGTACAGTTAAGTGAGAGAATATCCCTCCTCTGATTGAGACCGACAAATGACAATTTCCTTTGACAAAGAGATCTCACCTTTTGCCATGCACTTGATGTGTGAGTTGTTTCATTTCTTGATCACTAAATACTTCAGACGCTTCAAGAACATTCAACAAATGTTCGGCTTTGGATAAATTTGGTACATGTAGAACAGCTGTAAATGCTGAAAGCATTTCCATTTGCTCTAGAACTTCCCTAAAAGAAATAGGCAGAATTAGTTTCTTTATTCTTCTACCAATAAAGATCGTTAAGTTTTACCTTCTGCTGCTTGTACATAAAATCAACAATTTCTTCCCAGATGGTGGCTGTTTCTTCAATAATACCAGCAATGCTTGTAGGGTAAGATTGGAGTATCTTGGACCTATCGGACCATAATCTAGAAGACGCTCAATGTTATCAACCAATATACAACTAAGAGTGGAACGGTACGCATCATCGAATACCTAAAACAAACAATCTAAAAATATCAAGAGAGCAATACACAAACAACTGTTTCCCATTACTTTTCGAATACTTAAACATTTTGCAGTTTCGGTAAACCCAACCATATCCTCCGGCGAACAAACTTTTACAAATGGAAAATCGGAATCTTTCGCCAATTGGGCGGCAAGTGCCGATTTACCAGAATTAGGTGGACCTTCAATAAGTACGGAAACCAAACCTAAAATTAACTCCTTTAGTCACTACCACCCGTTATTACTGGATGATGATGATGATCTTACCGCATTCATGTGTGCCTCTAGCCTGTTGAATAAACAACATCCCATCCTCAAGGATATTAGTAACAGGAGGCCCCCAATTTATGATTCCTCTAGTCAAGAACTGATTAATTATCTCTTGTGCTGTACCGAATGCCTACCAATAATTGACATTATCATTAAATTCATATTTGCAGTTTTGTTTTTACATACCGGTTTGATGTCATGCTCCAAAGCATGCAAAAAGTCATCACGAGTCACCAACAACTTATCAATGGCTTCCGGATCGACTTCAACCTTATTAGCAGCTTTAATCAGTCGATTCATGGCTGTTGATTGGGCGGCACGTACTAATCCTTCTAATTCGGCACCGGAAAAGTTTTTAGTTAGAGCTGCCAATTCCTATAATTAAACGAAAAGGTGCATTCAAATCAGCTCGAGCAAAAAACTGTATCTATTTAGATTTGAAGACCTGGTCTGTCTATATGTATTCTTCCACGACAGCCACCAAATGAGCTATTAGCCCTTAGTTTTTGGTGAAAATAGCTTTACCCCTGTGATAGGGGGAACAACCTACGAATTCTTAAACAGCATTACATTAAAGTGAATATCCGTGAGAAGGTGAGGGCAGTCGACACGAAAATGAATCAGCTTGTAAAGAAAAACCTGTGAGTTGACCGCCCTCCGGAACTCCAAGGAGTCAAAGTTGAACTTATCCAGCAACAGCCGATGGATAATTTGATTATTTTCGATAAGTTCATTTTTCAGCATTGTTGATATTTCTCCCGAAGGAGTTAACTGGGAATATTTACTTAGTTATTGATAAATAATTTATTATTAAAAGCCAAGGAGAGAGTTTAGTGGTTTGTGTTACCTAAGGGGTTATACCAGCTTAAGGTATGTAATGTTTATTTAGTTTTGTTGTCATGAATGGCGTAAACCTTAGCGTTTTTTTTTTTCAAGTTACATTTCTTCAATTTTTAGAAATATAAAATAAATTGATATATACTATTCTTAGTCATCTATCTACTCTAATTAAAAATGTTGTTATACTGTCTTTTATTTGTAGCTTTGCGTTTTTTGTTATGGATTGTTAATTTTATGAGAATAAACAACCTGATACCGATAAAAGCCTTAGTTTTGATTGTGTAACTCACCCACGAACCTGAAAAGCGACCTGTTACGCTATAATACGTGTTTTTCTTAAAAATCAAAATGAAACCTCAAATTGGAAAACCCTCAAAAACCAGCTAGAACGTGATAACTAAAAGTTTCCTATTTATGTGCAAGTAAAAAAAATACTAATTTAGTTATTAATACAAATAAACAATACATAATTAGTTTTACCTCTGGATCAACATCAGGACTGATCTTCTTGTAATGCCTCATACGAGTCGTATGGATATTTAAAATTTGTACACGACCTTCTTCGTTTGGTAAACTAATTTCTACTTGCACTTCCAATCTACCCGGTCTAAGTAGTGCATCGTCTATCATGTCTCTTCTGTTGGTCATTCCTACCAAATAGAAGAGTAAAATATCAATCAAAACCTCGAATTTATTATATAGACGTGATATGTTTCGCCTTGCGAGGCATCTTCAGACTTTTCTACAATCAATACTAAATATAAATAAAGGAGTTTTATGATTGTAGGAAAGTCTGATGATGCCTGCGTAAGGCGAAACATGTCATGTGTATATAATAAATTCGAGGTTTTGACTGGATATCTTTGATTGGTATTTAATTGGCAAACCTCTTTGAGATAATAGAACAAATTTAGAGAAATAGAACAGTAATTATCAAAATCTTGTGTGTAACACATCGTAAATAATTCCTCTACTTACCTATGACTAGAATATTGTTAAGTTGTTCAACGCCATCAATTTTAGACAGCAATTGATTGACTACAGTATCATGTACACCGGTATTTCCTGCAACCGAACCTCGTTGTTTACAAATAGCATCGATTTCATCAAAGATGATTATATGCAAGCCACTATTAGGGCCAGCCTAAGTAAACAAAAAAAATATTTTAGTCATCAAATTTGGCGTAGAATGAAGTTAGATAACACGTTCTACCACTTCACCAAAACAGCTTCTCTATCTTTATTACCGGACGATCATGCCCCAAATTTTCAGATTTATGGAAGCAGCACCTGATTAAATTGACATTCTAATAAAACTCTCATAGCAAAAACAATACTTCAAGATCTTTGAAGCATCCAATGAAATAAATATGGGACATGATTTAAAACTTACTATTCACGGGGGTGAAGATTACTTTGCTCTCAACACGGCTTGGTTGCGAACAGAGATTGTCGTTTTGCTCTCAACATGGCTTGGTTGAAAACAGAGGTTATTGTTTCGCCCTCAACAAGGCTTGGTTGAGAACAGAGGTTGTCGTTTTGCTCTCAACATGGCTTAGTTGAGAACAGAGACTGTTGTTTTGCTCTCAACACGGCTTGGTTGAGAACAGAAGTTGTTTTGCTCTCAACATGGCTTGGTTGAGAACAGAGACTGTTGTTTTGCTCTCAAAACGACTTGGTTGAAAACAGAGGTTATTGTTTTGCTCTCAACACGGCTTGGTTGAGAACAGAGGTTGTCGTTTTGCTCTCAACATGACTTGGTTGAGAACAGAGACTGTTGTTTTGCTCTCAACACGACTTGGTTGAGAACAGAGGTTGTCGTTTTACTCTTAACACGGCTTGGTTGAGTACAGAGGCTGTTATTTTGCTCTCAACACGACTTGGTTGAGAACAGCGATTGTTGTTTTGCTCTCATCACGGCTTGGTTGAGAACAGTTGTTGTTGTTGCTATTAATAAAAAGAATTAACAAATACATAGGCGTCGGTAAAATATTAATTACATATTTGTAAAATAAATATATTAAATGACTAATTGAGATTAAACATTCTGCCGCCTCTCAAACGTCCTTGCTGCCTTCGCTTGGACTTACCCTCCATGATCGATGATCGCAATGACTGGAGTTCAATGTTGTCGTTGTTCGTCTGGTGGCGGGTCGTTTGGTTTTGTATGTGGGGCTACCGTTTTCTTACGTTCGGTTAGGTAGTGGGCGGCTTCTTGGTATTTCTTTTTAATTTTTGAATAGTATTCACTGGGCTGCTCTGACCACACCGACCATTGTGGTCAGAGCACCCGACTTTCTGGATCTTTGTATGCATGAGTTGGACATTTTCCCAAATTTCTCTCAATGTCCTGGTACCGTCTGCGATATACTTGTGTATTTTACTTGACTCGGAAGTCTTTTTTGATGTTGGAGAAAACCTTCACGATTTACTTGCCGAACTGTTCTTGTTGAGAGGCGAACTTGTTCATCTCCTCTCTGAATTGGGTCATGGGTGATGATTAACGTTATCCTCTTTCGTTTGTGGAATAACGGATTGTTTTGCGGACTATTACTTTTTTGTGTCGCGAGAAATCCGGGAGTGTTAGTAATCGGTGTACTACCCCTGAAGATTACTTTGCTCTCAACACGGTTGATTGAGTTCAGCAATTGTTGTTTTGCTCTCAACACGGCTTGATTGAGAATAGAGATTGTTGTTTTGGTCTCAACACGACTTGGTTGAGAAATGAGGTTGTTGTTTTGCTCTCAACACAACTTGGTTGAGAACAGAGGTTATTGTTTTGGTCTCAACACAGCTTGGTTGAGAAAAGAGGTTGTTGTTTATCTCTCAACACGGCTTGGTTGAGAACAGAGGTTGTTGTTTTGATCTCAACAAAGCTTGGTTGAGAACAGAGGCTGTTGTTTTATTCTCAACACGACTTAGTTGATAACAGAGGTAGTTGCTTTGCTCTCAACAAGGCTTGGTTGAGAATAGAGGTTGTTCTTTTGCTCTCAACACAGCTTGGTTGAGAACAGAGGCTATTGTTTAGTTCTCAACACGACTTGGTTGATAACAGAGGTGGTTGCTTTGCTCTCAACATGGTTTGGTTGAGAACAGAGGTTGTTCTTTTGCTCTCAACACAGCTTGGTTAAGAACAGAGGCTGTTATTTTTCTCTCAACACGACGTGGTTGAGAACAGAGGTTATTGTTTGGCTCTTAACACGGCTTGGTTGACAACAGCGGTTGTGATTTTGCTCACAACACCGATTGGTTGCGAACAGCGGTTGTGGTTTTGCTCTCAACACGGGTTGGTTGAGAACAGAGGTTGGTGTTGCTATTAATAGAAATAATTAACAAACACATAGGCGTCGGTAAAATATGAATTACTTCAAAATGAATATAATGAATGTCTAATTGAGATTAGACACTCAGCTCTATATCCGTATCAACAACTGTCATGTCGTGATAGTCGCCCTGAGGTCCCAACTCATAAATGCTTATTTTGTTTAGTTGAAAATTCAAGGGTAAATGGTAACTGTCCGGAGAAAATAAAAAGGTTTAAACTAATATCTTAAGGTAGTTGATGCATAATGCACAAAAACAAGGTCTAAAATGATTCTGTTGGAGTTCAGAATATTCTTAACCTAAAATAGAAACGGAGACTAGTTGACCATCATATGAACTTTTTTTTTTATTACATTGATGACAGGATTGATGAAATCCTTTCCTATACGCAATAGAAACCCCAAACCCTTTAGGGATTTATGTGTTATATTCTGGATATGACAATTCTAAGACAAATCGCCGTCAATGAAAACGCCCAGATCCTTAACGATGACCTGGTTATGTTTCTGAGCTTGTAATTGAAGTATATTGCACTGTGACGTTGCAACAAGTTCCTGTGGAGGTTAAGACAATCACCATAGTCATCAACAATTCCATAGAGTTTTAGATCGTCAGCAAACAGTTAAGATGAGCTATGCGTGTTACTACATCATTTACACATATGGAAGAAATTAATGAGGCCAATACGCTACCTTGTGGTCCTCCAATTGCGAAGGAACCTGTGAGAATGAACCGGTCTGAGAAATAAGAGTCAAAAAACTTTATCAGGTCCAACAAACATATGACATTTTTTGTTTAGTAATGGAATGACTGATCTTATCAAAAGCTATGTTGAGTGTTGTATAAATTACATCAGCCTGGAAATCATCGTCAACTGCTCTGTAGATATCCTACAGGAAACACCCTAGGTTGATAATAGTTGATCTAACCTGACAAACCATACTGTTGCGGCAATATTTTTTCATGGAGAATGGTTTAGCGAAGTTGGACGACAACGAAATAGGGCGATATAGTTACTTACGTGGTCTGCTTGAGAGGACTTGCGAATCGGGCCAATTTCTAGCAATTTGGAAACTTCTGTGACTAGAGGGACTAATTGAATAACGAAGGAATGTTATCTGGGCCAGAAGTAATTTTATTTTTGAGCTTTTTTAACGCCCTTACGACATCGTCTTCCTCAAGCATCCCAAGTAAAATTGTGTCAGTAAAATTGGAGATCACACACTCTCAGACCTAAATCTCATTATGGTAAAGTGGTATAACGTGTTTACTAACGCAATTTTGTTTAGTTGAATTGAATTCCTAAAGTTTAGGTTAAAACAAAATAAACTAAACTATCCCTTGTGATAATTTATTTACCCGTCTTTCCTCCTCTTCGGCATCGGCAAACAATCGTCGAACATTTGCCTCACTCTCACCAACATATTTATCCAAAATTTGTGGACCATTTACAATTTTCGGTTCTCGTGCATTCAGCATTTTACCAATTTGTCGCGCCATTAATGTCTTACCTGTACCGGGTGGTCCATATAACAAAATACCCTTAACGTGTTTGCAACCTAACTGCTCTACAATCTGAAAAAGTATGATGGAACTTGGTTAATACTGCTGCTGTTAATAAGAACATTTTTAGGCATACAGTATGATAACTGAAAGATATCTCGGGGTATACAAAATCATAATTTTCTCTTTATCATCGAGATCGAGAAAAATTTACGACTGCGCCAACCATGTTTTTTGGTGATAACCAGAAAAGTTTTGCAGGGATTTAACATCTTCACGATTGCTATCGTCTTTGAAAAAGTACGAGCCAATTATTCTCATGCTTCCGTTTTGGATTTGTGACACTCCAGTAGGGCTTATTCACGTGACCGTTAATTTTCAGTGCACTTAGCCACTTCGTTAACTATCTGAAGCTTATGTCTGGTATCATGAGGCTTTAATACGTACAGGGTGGGCCAAAATAGATGCATCCTTATAGAGTCCGACAAAAATGAACCTTCGTCTGTATAAAAAAACCCAACACTCTCATTTACCCTGAACATTTAAAGCACTTACGGGGCTACGAACGGAGAGGCTAGGGTCATCACGAACAGACCGATATTCACTCTCTAGGGATTCATTCGTTCTTGATGACCTTGGATTTGGGTTTATCCAGTGTTGAACAGACCTCCTCCAACTTGTTGATCAATTTGCGAATAAGGGGAACATGGAGCATCATTTAAATTATGCAATCCACGATGACTCCGTCCTATAATCGCCTAATCATCGTTTTTGTAATATGAACCAGTGGGGAAACTCTAAGGCATTGGTCTCCAATAAACGCCGTCGATTGGTTGAAAACAGAGGTTGTTGTTTTGCTCTCAACATGGCTTGATTGAGAACAGAGGTTGCTGTTTTTCTCAACATGGCTTGCTTGAGAACTGAGGTTGCTGTTTTTTCTCAACATGGCTTGGTTGAGAACAGAGGTTGTTGTTTTGCTCTCAACACGGCTGGTTGAGAACAGAGGTTGCTGTTTTCTCTCAACATGACTTGGTTGAGAAGAGATGTCGTTATTTTGCTCTCAATACGGTTTGGTTGAGAACAGCGGTTGTTGTTTTGCTCTCAACACAGCTTCGTTAAGAACAGAGGGAACAGAGGTTGTTGTTTTGCTCTCAACATGGCTTGGTTGAGAACAGAGGTTGCTGCATTGCTCTCAATACGGCTTGTCTGAGAACAGAGGTTGCTGTTTTGCTCTCAATACGGTTTGATTGAGAACAGCGGTTGTTGTTTTGCTCTCAACACAGCTTGGTTGAGAACAGAGGTTGTTGTTTTGCTCTCAACATGGCTTGGTTGAGAACAGAGGTTGCTGTTTTGCTCTCCATACGGTTTGATTGAGAACAGCGGTTGTGGTTTTGCTCTCAACACAGTTTGGTTGATAACAGAGGTTGTTTTTTGCTCCAACATGGCTTGTTTGAGAACAGATGCTGTTTTTTGGCTCTGAACAGGGCTTTTGTACTACCCTGAACATTTTAAAGAACTTACACAGCTACGATCATCACGAACAGACCGATATCCACTCTCTAGGGATTGGTTCCTTCTTGATGACCTCGGTGGCTCAGATTTCGGTTTATCCAGTGTTGATCCGGCCTCCTCAAACTTTTTGATAAATTTCGGAATAAGGGGAACACCTGGAGCATTATTTAAATTATGGAATCCATGATGACCACGTCCTATAATCGCGTTTTTATAATATCGACCAGTGGGGTAACTCTAAGGCATTGGTCTCCAATAAACGCAGTGGAACGCGTACGACGTGATGCCGTATGCCACGTCAGTGCTTTAATTGTTTTTGACCAAGTAGTTGAGTAAAAATGGGTAAATTTAACAAAGAAAAAGACGACAAATTCTCTTTTAAGTGGTTATTCATCAACCTTCTCTCTTTCTCCTGCTAAATAACTCGACTCTTCTGCTTCGTCTTGTGTTTTTCAATCGCATTCTTATAAGGTTGTATCCTCCTCCTCTAGAAGCATTCAAATTATTCCACTGTCCATTTCCGATGAGAATTAAAACTGCAAGTTACAAGTTTACACATCAAATGCGTTGGCTACACTGATCAGATGACGCCGTTCGATCTTCGCAGCACAAGCAACGCAAAGACAACGTGCGCTGCATCAGCGGACGTCGGAGGTAGCGCACGGCGTTACAATTGGAGACCAGTGCTTTACTAATTCTCTAGGCATAGCGTGCGTCGATTGGGACTTTAAACTTGAAAAATTCGCAGCCGGTATCAAACCGAATACGTTTCTATAATAGTGATGGTGAAAAATACACCAACTGAAAGTTGATACTTGCACTATATCGTAATTAAAAAATGTCAATTCTTACCTCAGGAGGGAAAACACGTGAAGCAAATGCTCGCCTAAATATAGCATTAAACTCATTGCTTAATCCACCAATACCCATTTCTTGAAAGTCCCAATCAGGATTTATTATAGATTGACGAACCACTTTCCTAAAACAAAAAATCGTATCTTTTAGAAGTTTGTTGCAAATGGCACTATTATCAAACGTCACTGTGGGCAGTTTATATTGTAACGAACAAGAAAATGTACACCTGTTGGCAACACCGCTACACGTCTCGAGCTAGTTGTGTTGTTGTTGTCGTCGACCGCCATCGAATAGAAGAGAAGAAGACTGGAAAGGTTCAGAACGATCTCGTGCGATGTGGAAGGCGACATTTGTATATAAAGACGAAGACGCATTGAGGAGAGAGTCAGTCAGTGAATAGATAGCGAACAGTGTTGCGACATATAAATTATAGTAAAATAAATCGTATAAATAGTCAAAATAAATATAGTCTGATTAGTTCGTACCGAACCGACGTTTTATGAAGCTACCAATAGGAACGTTTTCCTCATATTTTGGGCATGCGCATATTGCTTTTACATCAGCTGTCCACTAGGTACATAATAGCTTTATCTCTTTCAGATTAGCGAGATAGAGATAGAAGTCAGAGAAGGATTATATAGATTTTTTCCTAAACTAATGTGTGATCTGTAACTAGACCGAACTTCATGTTCATTTTTAAGGTAATCTGATCTATAATTTGCATCAAATTAAAGTTATCTACAACTGACCGAAATATTAACAATTCAAAAACAGAGTTTACTAGGAGGTCTATATCGAATTGCCACACCTATGATGGTTCTGTTCTGCACACAGACCGTCAGTACAAGCCACTCCAAACCACTATCACTTATATTGATCGTGGTCGTTCATGTGTTTCTAATTTGGCTGTTTTCTGAGAAGATATGTTCAGCTAACGATGATCTCCGGCGGGTGGACGTGATTTATACCGATTTTTGCAAAGCACTTGACCGTAAGATCACTACATATATTGTTGTATAAAATACAGAATTTTGGTTCCTCTTATCGTTTGGTCAACTTCTTCCGATCATATCATTCGAACGATTACAGTTTATGGAATATGAAGGCTTTAAGTCTTTTGCTTCTCCTTCCAGCTCGGGGGTTCTAAATGCAAGATCGTTAGCTATTCTAGACTAAAGAACGCATTGAATTTTGATTATCAATTGAACAATGAGTCTTTGGAATGGCTCAGTAAAATGAAAGATTTGGGTGTTGTCTTCGACCGTGATTTTTTGCTGGGTTTCATTATTAGGAATCTCTTCATCATTTTCGTCGAACCAATCCTGAGGTTTTAGTCGCACATTGCCTAGCTTCTCTTCACCCGCAGAGAGCACGGCGGATCTAAAGAACGACCAGTGTTCTTCAATATCATCCGATTATTCTTCCAGGGGCTTGTCCTGCAGGCGTTGTTGCAAACACAGTTTCGCTCTGTTGTCCTTTAGGCATTCGATGTTCCCTGTTGTGGTCGTTTTGCAGGTAGATTTAGGGTCATACTGGTCGGTGATCAGTCCAGCCATCATCAGCACTCTTTAAAGCTTTTGAGATTTGAGATTACCTCTTGTGAAACGATCCAATCTGATTAGGTCATTGCCATGAACATCAAGATATTTGTCCGGATAGTCGCTCTTAAGGCAGGTTTCGGATCACGCAAGCAAATCAAAACTTTCAGCTAAGAAGAAGTTTATTACACTCAAAAAACTAGTCAACGTTGAGATGACCTAATTTAAATTAGAGTTTTTAATTTCACAATTGTAAGCGAACATGCAAATGTAGACGACTTGTTCGCCGTGTCTCAGGGCGACTTTGAGGGCACAAGTGCCGAGCCAAATCGTGTCGGTTTTTGGTCCCCCCTCAAAGAAAACATTCAGCGTATGCGTGCTCTGTTTGGACGTTATTGTTTGTGACATTGTGTATATGCCTTAATTTTTTTGTTACTAGTTGCGATATTTTAGTTGATTTAATGTCTTTGGAAGTTTTTCTTTTTGAATGAAATACATATGTCAAATGCGCCTGCGCAGAATAGAAGGACCAATCTTTGCCTGCAAAAACATTAAAGTGCCGACGCGACGTTGTATAACTGTTCAACTGTGCTCGAAGGTGATATAGTTGCAGTTCGATTGACAGCAGAAGACAGGTATGTTTGGAACTACTACTTAATCTGGAATTTTCGTTTATTGTAAAACTCACCCTTTAGATTTCCCAACCAAGTTCAAAGACGAATTCTCCATTTTTTCAAACTGTACTGTTGTATTTGGTATGAGTTGACCAATTTTAGTTTTCCTTGGTTTAGCATCCTTACCCTCCTTGATTGCAGCCATATTGGCAGCTAAAATTAACATCAAATAGCCATTTATACTTTTCATGAATGGAGAACAAGCACCACAAAAGTGGTGCTAGAACTAGTCGATGCTGTTAAAGGTTAATATAATAAAATTATTTTATTCGCCTTCTTGTTCAGCGATAAAACTTCTTCTCGTTCCTGCATTTTTAAATTAGGGATTTTAGCTTGAAAATAAACATAAACTTAGGTTTCTTACCTTCCAAATCTTTCACTACCAACACCAGTAACTTTTTGTCTTTAAATGCGAACGCCAGCTGTTGTCCAACTGTGAATATCTGATTTGGAAACGAATTCAGAAATTCTATCGCCATTTGATCCGTGTCATACTGCTCCTGGGAGGTCCTGGAAAACATTACAAATAATCAAAGACGGAAGCTATTCAAGTTCAAACAAACTAATATGTGTAAATAGAAAAAAAAATGCAACAACAGTAGGATTAGAACCCACACCTCTCGATTACCGGGCAAGTGATTTGCCAATTAAACTACATGTAATTTATTCAAATCACATCTATCACGCTCTCTATTATACATAGATTGAGTCAATGCCAATCTAGCCTATCTATGTAGTCATAGTTTCCACATTTTATAAAAGAGTAGGTATTCGATAAGAACAAAATTGACAGTTAAGTGAGCAACTGAACCTAGTAATTTTAACAGTAATAATCAAATAGAACGGAGTTCATTTGACTTTTGACTTAAAGTGTAGAAGAAAAATGTCGGTTGTCTTTAGTTGTCAAGTAAAGTCCAAAAAGCGAAGTTTGACATCAGCGAAATGACGCTAACACTAACAAATATTATATTAATATTCACGAAAGAATGTATTCTTACTATGGAGACTCAATTTAATGAAGGAACATTAAGTAATTAACATTGAACAATCATATCTTACGTTTTCTTCTGCATGTAATCTGCTTCCAATACAACAGAAGACAAATATTCATCTGGTGTGTAAACATCAACGTTGATTTCTTGATTAAGCGATAACACTGCCCATTTTCGTTGCGGTAGACTGAAACCGATGTGGCCGCGAGATACTCCGGGATGCGCCTTGATAGAGAAAACGAAATTTTGCCCACCACCTGTATTGATCCTTAAATGCCTGTAATTAAATAATATATTAATGAAATCATTGTCATAAATATGATAATGATGTAAGTATACATTTTGATGTTATTGACTAAAACACAAATAAACAGATACATGCATTTGCTAAAAATGACTCAACTATTTGCATATTTACATTTGTTTTAAGTATAAAACAAAGAAATCTTGTAAAAGTACTTACTTTACCCCAGGAAAATCATTATCATTTACAATTGCACAGTTCGTCAAAGATAGCTCGTCCGTAGGACATTTAGTTACTTTCATAAGTGTCTAAAATCAATCAATAATAAGTAATTATGTTCCTTTATCACAATAATTGAAATAGTCATTAATTAATAATATGTAATATTTATATTTAAATATATTATGAGTAAATTGAATGTTTACCATTGTTAATCCTTATGTTTCTTTGTCGATAAATGATTAAATTTAATTCTATACACTGCAATGCGGAGCAAGGATTCTCCACTTTTGTGGGAAATCAATATTAAACTCACTTTTCTCCGTTTTTCACCAAAGAAACTTCAAATTTCCAACAGAAGAAAATTCGATATCATCAGTTATAGGTTGGAATTTGGAAGTTGAACTACTGCACAAGTTAAATGTTTACTGAACTACTGACACAGTTAGAATTTAACTATGCGGTTAGCGTTAGTACACCAAGAAGCTCTCTTCGAAGACGTCACATGGCTAACTTCAATTTGTGTATGTGTTAAGCCGTGTACAGACCAACCGAACGCATGCGAACGAACAACCACACGTAGGCACTAGTGTTTATAAAGACAATGATGGCAACAAACACAGAAGATAAGATACCACGCATGTGGGCGTGCCAGATGTTACGTCACCTTGTGATAATTTTCGTCATATTATTGAGGTATACTTTCTGTGTTTATTATACGGATTATAGCAAAGATCTGTTGAAAATAATAGTTTTAGTTTTTGTACCCGGTACCAAGTTTTTTAGCTTTCTTTTGATACAAAGAAGTGCAGGGTGTTTAGATAGAACTTGTGTAAACGCAATATTCATCAGTTCATCACAACAAAGTTGATCAGGTAGCGACTTTTAGAGCGATCCATCATTTCGTAATTCTGCTGAACGCGCTTTTTGGATATGATACAAGAGGTCAAGAACATAACATAACCTAATTTATTTGCTATTAATTTTACTCATCACAAAGAAAAATTAATCATGGCCACAGAGAATCCTCTAAGTTTATATACTTGTTAGTTAGTGAGCGGTGCTTCCGGCCGAGTCGGTAGACATGCCAAGTAGATAAACAGATTGACTACATAGTTGTGGTGCTGGCGGATGGCAGTCGAGGACTGTGGTTCGGATTCCAGGCTAAACTGTAGGTCCATACTTACGCTGGCTGCGTGTCAAATCCATGACAAGATGCCAATAAAATAATTGGAAAAATTAACCTTAACCTAACATTTTTCAATGTTTGTTTATAATGTTTACAAAAGTCCTTTTTAGTTAGAAATTTTCTAATTAGGTATATCAATCTATTAAGTTTGCTAGCTAGTTACATATTGATTTTACTGTAAATTGAAAATTCTCATTATGTCTTTACCACCGTGGGGTAAAATTCCCATGTTCGAAGACAACGAACCCGACGTACTTTCTCCAATATCAATGCATGATTGGGCTGCTGACCTATCAAACTATGAGAGCAGTAGCTCACTACTACAAAGTTTAGATGATAATAAATTAGTACTATCGGATCTGTCGCCTAGTAAAGATACTCCAACATCATCATCAGCGACTTCTTCAATGCAACATTGCAGTGCCATAACGAATTATTATAATAGTGCAAGTGAATTGATTTTTGAAGATGTGCCGGTAGTTGCGAAGCAGAATAATAACGAAATTATTCCACCTATAGGACAACATTGGGGTGAAATAAAGGACACATTAGTGGATGATGTACCAGATGTGTCTAAGGATATTGAACGAGCAATGAGTGGTTGTTGTTTGGATGAATATGAGTGTGACGATGATGAAGTCAAACATGAAGAAATTTCGTACGTATCCACTTATTATTTTTGTGCCGTCTTTAATTGTAACTTGAGGTTTTAGGTTCAAATATGTTCCAGTTTAAGCTTTTTCAATTTTGACGTAGAGAGAGTCTTTCTGTGGCGAATAGCCTTTTGGGATGCATTGATTATATGTGTTCATACTTAAAAACGCAAAAACGTATTGCTAATGAGTGTTTTAATCCCCAAACTATTTTGTTTTATGTTTTAGATTGCCTCCAGTTGATCCATTAACAATGTATGCCCTCTCATTACATAAATATATCAACAATATGACAGATATGATTGGTATGACTGAATTGGCAACGGATATAAACGTGTTCCCACCTGAGGATGCCAAAGATTCAATGCCGAAAATGCCGGAACTACCGAAAAAGTGTTCGATAGGGCCTCTGAATTTCTTACCAAAAACTGAAAGGTTGGTAATATCTAATTTAACCATCACGAAAGGTATCGTAACAACTGGTTCATTCGTTCCTTGTTTCTGTTGAACTGGTCCGTATACAGTGTTTGAGCGCATCATCGACATGCTGGAAAGGGAACAGAAAGGAGCTAAAGCAAAAATAGAATATGGTTCGCCTTGCCAACTACCCAGTGTTGAAAGAAGTCGCGAGGGAGGCAGCGTATACATGTTCAAACAGAACCAAAATGGGGCCCCATATGTATTTTTTTTTTAAACACCCTGTATATTCAGGATTTTCCAGCTATTATAAAGTTTCCGTGGAACGCGTAGTTTTTGTGAAAATACCAGGCATTCGTTGAGACAGAAATCTACAAGACCACGACATAACAACCCGAAAAACTACAGTTATTTAATTAATAAAACAGCCACGAAAGCCTTTCATAATTATTGATAATGAAGAATAGTTGCTCATCTCGTCAACCACGAGAAAAATAATTCTGAATTCCCATTTCATTTTTTAGTGATTTTACGTTAGGAAGAGATCTTGAACATCCATATCCAGAGCTAAATGACGATGTTGTTAGGAAGATTCTCCAACGTAGAGTTGCAATTCTTATGGCGCATGTTGGATATGAAAGTAAGTATCCAACGGTAAGTAACAGTTTTCTTCAGTCGTTAGTTAACAGCAGGTTTTATACAAAAATATATTGATAATAATAAGTCAAATTGCAATAGTCAACGTCATACTTAAACTGGACACCTAGAGTAAGTCGTTCGCCAAAAACACTTTCTTATAGGCGTCATGTTGAATTCTCATATTTATGTTGTGGTGTAGTAGGCTTTGATACAGCCTTCTTTAGAGAAGCCATGAACAGACAATGGCAATACGGTTAGTAAACCACACACTATGCCGTGCCGGTACAAGTGTAATAAACAAAACACTGACTTCCTGTCCTGTCTATCCCAGGAGCTTTTCGCGGAGTTAAGAATTTGATTTAGTTTTGGATTTCTTTTATAGCAAATTATTTTATTGACGGAACAACTGGAGCCATCTGTAGTAAGTCCCTTTCTAACCCATGGTCAGGTTCATTATTATTTGGAGTAAAAACTTTAGGCAGGTGTTCTGCAAAGAGTGATGCTTTTTCTTCATCACTTGTAAGTCTTGCCCAAGTGCATTAAATATCATCAAAATATTTTTGTCAGCTGGATCATGTTTTCATTGCCATTTTGCTTTTCTTTTTTGAGCAATTAATGGAATGCCAAACATGGCAACACTGTGATTTTTCAAATTAGAATTAAACGTTAAAGTGGCTGCCAAAAAGCTGTTTTCTCACTTAGAATTTAAAAGCAACTTTTATTAGTCAAAAGGAATTAGATTAAGCATAAAAAAGCAATTTAGAACGATTTAGCGCGTTTTGTTAATAAAATTTTGTTATTTAGAATTAAACGTTAAAGTGGCTGCCAAAAAGCTGTTGTAAATTTAGGTATTTTTCATGATTAGACTTCCCACAGTGGGTATTTGAGCAATCTGGGCGGCCAAAAATATATAAATCAAATAAGTTATATTTCAGGAAGAATTGGGTAAATTTAGGATATTTGTAAGTATAATTTATAGTAAAACCAAAAAAATAGACACGTATGTACAGTGTGTCCACTAGTAATCTATATTTGGGTAACTTTATTATTAATTTTACAAACATATTATAAAAAAATTCGAATAAAAAAATGTTTTAACTGGATGAATCCCATCCTTCCTCGTCTGAATCAACAGTCTCTTCTTCATCATCCGTTGATGATTCCGACTGCGACTCTGTTTGCACATTAGGTGAAGCCGAAAGTAACAAAGTTAGTGTTTCTTTGGAAAACGGTTTACTATGCTTTTTAGGTATTGGTCTCATTCCAGTTATAATAGGATCGGAAGTAAGCAACAGAATAGGCTCAACACATCCAAATTGCAAGATTCTCTTGAAAACTTTCTTGCAAAATTTTGGCGATAGATCCTGAAATGCCTATTACGTGCTTCTGATGCTTCCTCTGATGATTGACCTATCGGAAGCAGCGCATTTTCGATAACCATTGGGCCATGAATTAATATTTTGTGCATAGTGAGAGTCATTGGATGCCACGGGAAGAGATGGATGTAGATTTCTGCAGTTTCCTTTGCATAATCCGAAAATTAAGTATGCTGCCTTATCAGGGTAGCACTCTAGTTTAGCTTTTTGTAGAAGACTATAACATGGAAATAACTTTTTCTGAGTGCTTCTTATTATTTCGTACTGCCTCCTGGAAAGTCCTGCTTCAACAAACATGGCAATAGCCTGCTTCGGCGACAATTGAGAGCTGACACTTTCTAACTGAGTACGAGAAAAAGCTTTCTTATATTTTGTTGCTCGTTTTGGGGTACTTGTAATTTCTTTTAGAACTAAGGAAGCATCTCTTTTGCCACTTTCTACTAGCTTAGACTGCGTCGCGTAAGTGAGCACCTCAAGTTAGTTGTTTTGCGAAGCCCTTCGGTTTTTCTTCTTTTAGTCCTCTCACTTGATGCCTCAAACAACTTTGCGGGTCGACCGGGTCTCTTTACAACCTTTGGAATATGAAATGTTCCTTGGAGCCATTCGTTATTTTTCTTTAAGAAGTATTCTTCTTTTCTTAACGCTTTAGACCACCTGCTCTTTACTTCTGACTTAAAATGTGACAAATCGTGCTTTAGTGTACTAATTTGCTCCGTTGAAAAATCTTCCGATTCGAGAAGATGGTTTTCTAGAAATTCCAACTTTTCGTTCATGGTATTCAAATTTTGTCGCTGCATAATAGAAAATAAATGTTTTCTAGTCAGTACTCGTACATTTGACGGCCCTGAAAAAAAAAAACAACAATTAAGAACGGAAAAAGGAAATAATTAATACCAGTAGTTATTTTATTGATTTTACATGTAGTTATTTGCTTTAAATAGCAATAATTTACAAAATCGCATTTTTTCGCAAAAAAAAAAATACATTTTTTGAAGAACAAAGCCTAAACTTGCAAAACAAACTGATATCGATTCCGGGAAATATCCGGAAGTACAACTCTGTTCCTACAAAGTAAAACTAGATTGAAAAAAAAACATGAAAACAAACTATAAATAGAAAAAGCTAATTTTAAAATTACTAAAATGCATTATATAACAAAGATTTGTGAAAACTAAACACACTTATCTGGTTCTCCACAATCCATAATTTATTATTTTATAAGTCTAAATAAACAATACAAATCACAACACTCTTTAACTACACATCTGCTAACTACGGCGGAAATTAATATGTCTGCTTTAGGATAGCCGAATTTCAACTGATCGTACGATTGTGAACAGTGTGCTATAAGGTTGAGAAGGGGTTTATTATATGCCTAAACTATCCCTGCTTATAAAATACACGTATTTTCTACCTGCGATAAAGTTTACGAAATCGATTTATGGCCGGCCAGATTGCTCAAATACCCCACTGTGCGTCCCCGATTCGCTCACTAATTTTGACCACCTATTTTAGAAACACCTTGTATATCGTTGACTTTGCCTTTTAGGGCTCTATCTAAATAGCATGTATCAATATATAGGGTGAGCTATTTAAAATAAGGAAGTTGAATGCCGTCACTACAATATATATAACCCACCCTCTATATGCAAAAATTAAATAAAGAAAAACTTCAAGTTAATACAACAAAGGTTTCTATATAACTTTTTGATCTACTGTTTATAGTTTCTCAGATAGGTATTGGTCCCTCCTAAACGGGCCACCCGGTACATAATTTTATACTGGACATCTTGTATATAGGAGTAATGAATAATGCCACAATTTTACTTAAATATCTACCTAAAAAGAATTTAAAATTTTTGTTTAGCAACCCATCAAAGCATTCTCGACATACTGACAGATATTTTGGAAGAGTTTTACGTGAAAATATGTACAAGAACAGCAACAATAATTGCTGAAGAAGAGAGTGGACAATTTGATGGATTTCCTGTAAGTTATTATAATATATTTTGAACTAAATGTACCTATTTCATTGTCCCTCGTATATTTATCATTGCTTCCTTTACACCACAATTTGTATAGTTCCCTTCAAATAATATATAATATAATATGCTGAGTGTTTTGTGTGTTTAGTACGGTTCCATCTTCAGTGATTTAACAGAATTTATAGAAGAAGAAGATGGAACCTTGTTTCCGAAACATGTCAGGCATGTGATTTAAGCATATTATTCATTAATACTATTACTTCAGAAAATAATAAAAGAATATTTTTATTTATACAAAATTAGTGCATTAAAATCAGCTTAAATTTTTGTTGCGTGTTTTGAAACTTACAAGAGAAATTAGAACAATACTGTAGCAGTGTTGGACCAAAATACCTTGTTTTGCCCTTAGTCAGCTGTTAGACATGGCTAGCCCAGAGATATAGAGGAGGGCGGATGAGCTTGACAGATGCGCGAACTGTTATTATATATTAGGTCGCCATGTTCCACCATTGACAGTGGAGTATCGTCTTAAGGGGTGCAAATTAAGTAGGAAAAAAAGTTTATATAAAATTTTTCAAAACAAATTCTATCCAGAGTTCCGAGTTTTAGATTATGTAATGATTTGCGTGCTATAATATAAGCCCCATTCAGCATCTTCTGTGATAATAACGTGATCAGTGGTCGTAATTTCAGAATGTAGTCGAGAGAATTCTAACTGAAACTGGTATGGGTGGCGTAAAAGGTATCATCGATTACTATCAAAGCCGCGTTTGGAAATATGGGAATGTGTTACGGAAACGATGCACTGAATTAGATCAACTTTACGCTACGCTACTGATACCTAAAAGAGAACCATCCCCAATGTAAGTATGGTGTATCAGTTAGTCGCACGAAAATGTTCACGATTTAATTCCATTTTTGGGCCGAGAAGTTACTGTAAACAACACATATGTGAAAACGTTCTGAGTACGTATAACCTCAAAAATGTCCATCTTTACGATAGAGCTGTCAGATTGCCAGATTGCAACACCAGGGTTGCCAAATCCCGAAATATAAATGGCAACCCTCGTACAATTCTCCTTGTATATAATATGTATTTTCGTTTATAGAATTTCATCATTTTTTATTATTATTTATTTTTTGGTATTACACGAATCTACGGTACATAAGTAGTAGTGTTTGAGCTGGCACTACGTATAGCGTGATCTGCGACGCCGTACCAATTTGTATTGAACGAAGGAAAAACCAAAATTCTGTTATTCAGAACCAAACAGTCATCTGTAGATAGGCCACAAAGTATGAGTGTCCAAGGATGCACGGTTACAATCACTGATCATTGTAAGGTATTGGGATTAGTAGTGGATGAGTTTTTGGATTGGTCACATCACATAAAGTTATTATTATTATTAATTTGGGGAAAGAGTAAGACAAGACGGGACACAGCACTCTGCTATTAACCGCCGCATAGTAAAAATGTCGCTGTTTTTCGGTTTTCGTGGTTTTACGCAATTTTCAACCGTTATTGGGGTGTAAAGTCTTTCCGGAAAGCGAAAAAGGTGTGACAACTATATCTCCGTAAGTTAAGTGTTGGCTCAACATTTAATTTTGAATTCGCAAGTTTTAATAAATAAAAAATAATGTTACATAAAGCGAGAAGGGACAAAAGGTAGTATCCTTTTGTCCCTTCTCGCTTTACGCAACATTATTTCTGGTCCTTCGAGCCGGATGGCTAACAAAACAAATAAGCACATCATATACTTATGTAAAGTAGATTCGTGTAGGTAATAGCAAAAAATAAATAATAATAAAAAAAAGATAAAATTCTATAAACGATATATACAGGGCGAATTCCGAACAGACAATATCTTTTAAAAAGTGGCGGCTCGTCAGGTGATGATTTTGCCAAAAGCCATCCAGGTTTTAAGTATGTATTTGTCAGTTGCGGGTTCTGGTCCGATGAATTCTCCTTCAGCCCCTTCTCTGGCCAGAGAGTCCGCTATTTCATTCTCCTTAAACCAGGTTATTGTTCTCCCGATTTAGAGAGCCTGTTTTGACAATTCCACACTGTTCTTGATGTGCATCTTGATGAGTTTAGGGCCTTTATGGCCGCTTGGCTATCAGAGAAAATTTTTATTGACTTTCGCGCTTCTGAGCACACAGATCAATGGCCAGATAAATAATGTCTATTGTACCTGTAACTTCTGGTCTCAATGTATTCATTAGGCATATGTGCAGTGCAGTTTTTGTTATGGACTGGACTGTTACTTGTCCTCTCTCTTTCCTTGTCTAAGCCTTAAATACTACTTTTGGTTTGATTGCCTTGGGCTGATTTGTGTAACTTTGTATTTTTTTTTTCCTTTAGAATATTGAAATTGGAATCAGAGACGGAAGCGAATTTCGATGAAGATCCAGAGCTACAAGCAACGTTAGAATCTGGCTACAAACTTCTAAACAGTTTAGAAGCAGAAACCAAGTAAGTAATACATCAATACTATTAACTATTTTCAAGCAAGTTAGGAATCGTCTAAGCCTTATTTCACTCCAACCCAGTCCAGGTTAGTCCCGTCGAGTCAACGGCTTTCACACCAAATAAAAGTTTTGCTAGTCTTTTTACTATTCTGCAGCTTAATTATAACATAGTGAAACTATTGGGGTTAAAAATTGCCTCCTTATCACTTGATTAATTTTTCTCAGCTGGACTTATTTATCAAAAATATATAAAATCTTCATTTTCATCCTCTCTACAATTGGCATATTTGTCAAGTGTTGTTGTCAGTTTGACAGTTCGTAGGAAAAATATTGTAACACATGCGGAAAGTGGTTTTTCCGCACTTGTTAGGTGAATAACTATTTTACTATTCTAGATGATTTGTACAAGTAGTTGTTGTGTGTTTGTTGTAGTTTACAAAACTCCTTCAAATCAGAGATGGAGCCGGCCACAACTGCGACAGTACCAGACACGACAGCGGTGACATTACAACCTGAGGGGGAAATGCATACGTTGTGATAAAGTGATTGTTAAAGTATTTACATAATTTATTACTTAGCTTAATAGTTTTGATATTAAACACAATGTCGATATGTACATGGTGAATCCATATCCATGTGGATTGACATAATAAAGATTGAGTTGCTTGTTCAAATACTAATGACCCGAATAAGAAAAAACTTGCTATTTATACTAATCATGAGACATAGGACATGTCACGACTAAAAATATCCCCACCACTACCTTCCATCCCCACTATTCCGGGAGTTTGCTGGTTACTGCTTCTATGGTAGTGTGGTAAACTCGAGAACCATCCCTTGTCCTCGCTGATTTTTGTTCCTCGGTGTGCCTGAACAACACTCTGAAACATAAACCGTAAATTTAGTTATCATTCTAAGTTGCTGGGGTCTACAAGTCGTCTTTGTCAGTTTACTGCGTGGTCTTCGATAGCGTCTTGCATTTATTTCTACGTTTTAGTTGACTGTTTCCCGTATCAGTGGGGTTGCACAAGTTTCTGCAAAGCAAACAGCCCCCAATCTCACGCCGTCCGACAGGGAGTCGAGTTCCCTTGGGATCTGTGCCTTTGAAACGAACCAGGCTGCATCCACTGCTGTGCTGAGTGTTGTTTTCCATGGCCTCTAGTCGCTTCAGGTACAATGGGACCGAGATCAAGAATTCCGGCATTAATTGAGTTATGGGAGAATTTGCCTCAGGAATTTATTGATAACCTTATAAGAGGTATGGGAAGAACACGCGGTATTAAAAAATAACTTTGTAATTCAAGTTGATTATTAAATATTGCTCAAAATGTGCAATTAATTTTTATTTTTAGCCAATTTTATAATCTCTTTTTTGGTACACTCTATAATAATGTTATACAGTTGACGCAAGAATAAATACGTTCATTTTGAATGGTCTCTAAGCAATATCCGTCGACGCAATGGGATGCCCATGCAATATGCACCTTTTTAACAAAACCTTGTAACTTCCAACACGTTGAAGGGCACTGACGCCGTTAGACGTCCTCGTTGTTGTGCAAACTTGTTCAGTACGACGGCCGTCGAAATTTATTTCAGTTATAAAAGGCAGAACGTATATCGGCGTCTTTGTTTTACTGCCCAATCGACTGTATCGATCGTTATTTACGCGGGAAATACCATATTCTGTTTTTATTATATTTCGAATGCCTTCATGTCAAAGTCAAATATTTTAATAAGCAGTAGAGATAGAGGCATGCGTTTTTGGGATATTAAAGACAAATTATTTGGTATGTGGGCCACAAGGCTAGATGACAACGGTCATTACCATTAAAAAATCTAGCCTTTATTGTTGATATAAAAATTTTTTTGTTATCCTACATATGAGCTTTGTTAACTGACGTTTATAGGCGTCCTGCCTTAGTCAAGCAAATACTTTAACAGGTTGCCTGTCACGGCAGACACGGATGTCTACCGATCTTACCCATGGTACCACGGTAGTCATCAGGGTCTGCTATATTCCAAGAGATAAAAGACAGTCGCTGCCAATTAGGTTAAATAAGTGTCTGCATATTAGTGTTTCGGAAATTGTTTACCAACTTTCGAAATGACACAGGTGTCTGCCTAAAAAAACTATTCATTCTTATAAAAAAGAAGCAATAAATCTTCATTTTTTATGTTAGCACAACTCATTTGACAAAAAAACAAAAAATTAGTTGTTAAAAAATTCCCGTGGCAGTCAACATGTTAATAGTCACAGGACGTTTATCGGCGTCACGTATTAAAGGCCCTAAAACCGAACACAAAATCCTTTTGCCACTAAACAAAGGTATATCCTTACTGTCCTTCAACGTGTTTTAATAAGTGAGTTTTCAGAGTGAATAAAAAGCCAAAATGCTCAGAAAAGATCAGTCTTTAATTTGCCATTATTGAATAATTTCTACTCCACAGTTTGCTCCAAAAATTATCAAAGACACCATTGGTACTGTTTTAGATTAATAACGCTGGTTGACTAATAATACGAAAGTGGATTGTATTTTTAATATATCTTTTTTAAACTATCTGACAAAAACTACCTAACATAATTATCTTTATTATTATTACCAAAATACGATCGAAACCTTGTAATTTTACCTTCAATAATTGACCTTTTTGACTTGACTTGACCCGAACGCACGAAGCTTCCTAACCAAAACCGAATGATCGATCCTATCGAACACTTTACTGTAGTCGGTATACATATATATGTCAACCTGACCTCGAGAATACAACGCTTCGAATAAATACTGCGTGTAAACGGCTAGGTTTGTAACAGTCGATTTTCCTGTTACGAACCCGTGCTGGCAGGAGACCATCTGTGCTCCAACACCAGCTGCATTATACAAAACCACCTCCAGCAACTTTGAGAAATTGGAAAGAATAGAGATCGGCCTGATCTGTGATCTATTCCCACAATTGAACACCGGACAGACCTTAGCAGTCTTCCAAACGGAGGGGAAGTGATTGATTTTAGTTATTACATTAACAATTATAGACAGAGGACCACTAAGGACTTCAATTGTGTCTTTCACCAGAAAAGAAGGAATGTTATCAGGGCCATAAGTGAACTTGTCCTTTAATTTACACGAGGCTTTTATTATCTCTGTATGACCACTGGTGT
This sequence comes from Apoderus coryli, assembly GCA_911728435.2. Taxonomy (NCBI): domain Eukaryota; kingdom Metazoa; phylum Arthropoda; class Insecta; order Coleoptera; family Attelabidae; genus Apoderus; species Apoderus coryli. Next base: position 4,655,237 of record OU452213.1, on the reverse strand, counting down.
AAACTCAACAAAATTGATCTGAACCTTTCCAAGTGCAAAATAATGACATACACACGCAGACAAAACTATCAAGTGTTTTCTTATGAATTTAATGGGTCTGAGTTGAATAGGGTGGATACTGTTAGGGATTTGGGTGTATTGTTTGATCAGAAACTAACATTTATTTCTGACATTCATGAAAAAGTGAATGATGTATCGAAGTCTTATGGATTTGTTGTGAGAAAAATTGCAAGCAATTTAATACTGACTGTTTAAGGCTGCTCTATTTCGCTTTTATACGGTCGAAACTGGAGTATGCGAGTCAGGTCTGGCACCCTTATTATGATAACCATGCTCCTGCAATTGAAAAAGTACAGCGAAAATTTTTAAAATATTTGTTGTTTAGGTTGGAGGGGGTGGATCATCCGAGAGGAACAAACTATGATGCTCTTTGCAAAATATTTAATTTTGTCTCTCTCGAAACTCGTAGAGTGTGTTCAGCGCTCATATTCTTACATAAATTGTTGTATGCCAAGATTGATTGCTCGGATTTATTGCGTCAGATCGGCTTCTTTGTTCCGCGTTCTCAAAGTAGACAGAATGTAACTTTCTTTTGCTCTAGAGCGAGAACTAATTTATTATTGAAGTCTCCCATACAGTTTATGTATCGTAAATAAAAGGATAAATGAACTCAATATTACGCGCATAGTTATTGTATGCCACTAGTGTTAATTGCTTGGTAGTACCTCTGATATGTAATAAGCTACTGATTTTGTCTTTTTGAACTTCCTGGTTCTGGTTTTTAAGATTTCTAGTGATATCCGCGGTATACCATGGAGGATACCGATGTCTGAAAGTTCTATAGCACGGAACACACACGTGAAAGATTTCGTAAAGGTCATTATAAAACAGTGAGATCGCCATAATATAATATTAAGCCAGGATAATCAAAATGGTAATACGACGAGAGTGCATAATGTGGCACGTTTAAAATACTCATTGTGATTAAGCAACTACTTGATCACCTATATATCTGACTGGTTAGATTTGTCTGTCCGTCGTTCGTCTCTTGGTGATTTACAAATATGCAGGTACGCTCATCAAGTGAACTCTCAATAACAACATGCTATTAACATATGAAATACCCTGTTTGGCGGTGTGTATATTTATAGTGAGTAGTAGCGATTGCTAAATAAATACAAATTATAATCAATATATCTGTAATTATATCATTTTATTATAATAAAAAAAACAACAAAGCAATAAACATAAAATTCAATAAAGATTTTTTATACTTTTGGTAATTTTTTCAACTCATGTGTCAACCACACTGCTGAAGATAACAGGGCGAGCGATCCACTCTGATGACAAGCTGCCAAAGGTACAGGCACATAAAGTAAAAGGGTACTTATGCCAAGAGCGACCTGGAAATCAAAGGGCAATAGTCTCGTTATTTTATATCCTATATATACAACTCACCTGAAGCCACCCTACAGCAGCGAAAACACTTGCCGCCATATAAGCTCTAGGTGGTAAAGATCTTCGACGTGACAACCACCACAACGTAGTTATCAATCCCAATGTGGTAGTACCTAATACTCTATGATCAAATTGGACTGTCGTGGGATTCTCAGTGAAGTTCACCATTTTAGGTTGATGGGCAAATATATCATCTGGAAGCCATTTGTCAGCCATTTTAGGGAATGAATTGTATACGAGGCCTGCATCTAGGCCTGCCACAAAGGCACCTAGTTTATTAATGAAATCATTAAAAAAAAAATCGTTGAAAATTACAAGGAACTCTTACCTGAAATAGCTGTTAAAAATACCATGCCTTTACAAGTGTGAGCAAACATTCTAAGTTTTCTAGACGCCTTCAATACCTCTTTACTGCAAAAATTAAGAGTTTGTGCTGGGAGTAGATTATCCAAAGCTGACCATAAGAATAATGTGTACAAAATAAATGCCAAACCCAAATGTGAAGCCAATCGGTATTGCGACACACGTGGCACGTCACTTTCACTGTGGAATCGGTCTTCTAATCCTGATTTTACCATATACCATCCCATAAGACCCTAAAAAAATCAAAATGAATTCTTTGTTATCGCGGGGTAGTTTGGACTGACCTGAGCTACGATTAATCCGGCAAATGCCAAAACACGCTTTTTTAAACCCGGCGTCAATCTACCAGTTGCCCAAAAGTATACCGCTGGTATAGCAAAGACTGCGCCAAATAATCGGCCCCATTGTCTATGTCCATATTCCAGATGCCAAATGAATTTAAATTCTGAGAGTGTCATTTCATGATTCTTACTGGAAACATTAGATAAAATTAATACGAATTCAGGACACTTTACTGGCTTTGCATTCAGGGCTGAGATGATTAAAATCAATTGATTAAAAAGTCGGTTGTGTCGCCCGAAAACTTTCCCAATAAACTAACTACTCTATTAATAAAACTATAAAAAAAATGTAGCCAGAGCTGGGAGTCGAACCCATAACCTACCGCATGCGAAGCGTACGCTCTATCAATGACGCCACAAACCCTTTACCAAATTATTGTATATTGTATTATAGATATTTGTATTATATTCTAATAACTTCCTAACTGGTGAAATTTTAAACGCAATTTTCTCGAGAAATATTGGGGCAAACATCAAAGATAAGAAATAACGTGCTCAGACATCTCCGCACCGTGAGCATTTAGGGTACCGCGCTCTTTTATTTGTAATCTGTCAATCTCTGTTTGGTGTTTATTTCTTTTATATTCATATTTTATATAAATGTGTATGTTCTTGATACTGTTTTTATTTTGTTTCTTTTTTTTTAATTATTAATTAGTTTGTTGTGATATAGTTGATTATATTTTTAGTCGTATTGTCTTGTAATTGGTTTCTTTAACCTGTTAGACAATAAAAAATATCAAATAAAAGAAAACAAACAAAAACTTTCAAAGTCAACTCCACAAAATCTTTAATTTAATTATGAAAAAGGAAACTAGTTTCGGCTCAACAAGCCATCATCAGTCCTACAATAAAGATAAAAATGAATGCATAAGAGAAATAAAATAGAGAAATAAAATGTACAAAGGGCAACAAATTTGTACATAAGTTCAAAACGTAAAAAAAACTTACAATTTTTACAAAAACATCTGCGTACAGAAAAAACATGAAACTATAAATAACATTACACGAAAAACAACTAACAAACACAATAAAGAATATTATTATTATTATCAAAAGTGACCTATCGCTGTAAAGCAGATAAAAAATGCTTTAAAATGGTTCTCGACCCCTACTGATATATGAAAATTTAGCGGTTGTGTCCGACAATATAGTCCTTTTGCTGTATGTATGTTGTGCTTTACTATTCCTGCCTAAGAATATTTGTTTACTTAACTACTCTGTACTCGTCACACAAAACCAGTTTTTTGAGGTTAAAGAGCGAAGAAGTTGGTAGCTGTATTTTAAGAGATGGGTGATATGCCGGTATAGGTGGTCTATCATTATCATAACGACAAAAACAGATTAAACGCATGAGGCATCCAGCAGCGCAAATCATATCATACTAGAGCTTATGCCAGAATAATGCCAACAGTTGGTTTCGACCCCTAGTAGCTTAACTATGCAGCCAGCGATTCACTGAAAACACAGTTCCATTTTTAAATATAGATGTAAGTAATTTAAATAGATAAATGCAGGCGACTGTTAGCATCCTTTCATTTTTAAAAGGTTCTCGACAAAAGAAGCCGAATGGCAGACCAAAGCAATATCCTCTTCTGAATCACAAACACCCGAGTCACCTCACAAAACCTGCCCCAGGATCGCAGAGTAAACAAGAGCATAATATACTGTTATTAGGGCTGCAGTATTCATATGAGCCCTCAGAGAATAAATTAAGTAAGCCTCTTGGGATAGCTGCTGCTTATCAACCGTATCAAATGCCTTTGATAGGTCAAAGAATAAGGCAACAACATATTCTCCCCCATCAGTACGGTGCTGGATATATTGGACAAAAACCCCTCCGGAAAACTTGAGTGGCAGTTAAAAACTTAAAAATCTGGTTCGACCTGACGTTCTCAAAAATCTTAGAAATTACACTCAATAAAGCTATGATCCTGTAGTAGTTTTCAGTATCCGTACTGTCGCCCTTTTTATAAACAGGGACTGTGTTCTTATGTTCTGTCGGAAAAACACCGCTCGAAACGGAACTGTTGCCTACCTCACCCAGAATTAGCGCAATCTCGTCGATACAATTTTTTATCAGAAAAAGGGGTAATTGATCTTCCCCTGTTGATCTTTTATTAGGTAAGTTATTAATAACTGATCTAATATCCACGTCACTGACCGGTACGAAAAACATACTTCTAGGGTTGCCGATTTAAACTTCTCTCCACAATGGCACCATAATACTGCGAAAAAACACGTGCCAAAGGTGGGGCGACCAAGTCACCAGTCAGATCTCTCATTTCAGGTGTTATGCCATTGATTCGCCTCTTCCCGGTGATAGTCTTAATGGTATTCCAGATTGTCCTCGATTTACTAGAAGATGCAAGCAAACTCTGATTAAATTGGGCAATTTTTTCTTCGCGAATGCTCTTATTGACATCCTTCTTAAGTCTCATTTAAATAAACGTTAAATACGCGGTCTTTCAACGAGCTCACCTGCCGAAGTCTTTCATATCAACGCTGTAGTTCGTCCGAAAAAATTGTGCGCGCCGCCCTGAAGTCGACCATCAAAACAGAGTCTGTCGCACCGGAAATACCCCATTAAAAGACCAATTAAGATATCCCCAAAAATCAGAAAACGCCAAATCGAACTCAACAATATTCGGTGGTAGATGGTAAGAACTACTTTTGTATTTAAACTCGGTAATGGCAGAATGACAAAAATTTCGCTTATAAATAATTCTTCGAATGATAACAAACGCCCCATGGTATGTAAACAATCTCACTATACACGAAGATCTAAAGATACCATTTGTAAAAGACGTAATCAAAGCCAGAAGTGTCAAACATCACTAAAAACTGGAGCATCATACCAACGAAATAATCCAGCCTTGAATAGAAGACTTAAAAGAAATTGGCCCGCAGATTTAAAGATTAGAGAAGATTTGTCATTGGAGAAGTCTTCGCAACGCCATTTGAGAGCCTGCATAGCTCCGTGTCATCATATTAGTCTATAGAATATATTGTATTCTGATTGCTGAAATTATGTATAATAAAAAAAAAATTATTGGTACCTTCCGCTGGTTTACAAACTGATTTACATCGAGCACTAAAGAAACGAATTGAGCCCTGTGGTCAGAAAACCCCATATGAAAATTTCGTGCTCTCACCGTTGACTGGAAATAACATAATCAATTGTCGACGACACTGTCACTCCAGATTGAAGTGTGACGACTCTAGTGGGACTATTAAAACCAATGATTTAAGATCGAACGAGTCAATTAAGTCCGATACAATTCTGCTATTTTGAGATGGCATAATCAGAGTTAATGTTAAAGTCGCCGCAGACCAAGACACTCTCATACTTACTAATAAGAAAAGACAACAGATGTGAGAACCGATCAAAAAATATATCAAACCCAAGGGCGGTCTATAAATGCAAATGATAAACAACGTCGTTGACAGTTACTTTACCTGTCAAATTTGACCTTTTTAATAAAAAAAAATGTCAAAAAGGCTTTATTTGGTAAAATTTTCAATAATCTTATTTGAAAAAGTTGTTCAGTTTTGCAATTTCTTTCAAAACTAAAAATTTCCTCTCTTTAATTAATTTTTTTATTGCGAGTTTTTCGAACATTTCAGACTAGACCCTGTATATAAACTTCGACGTTCGAAATATTTTTTTTTTCAAAAAATCATCGATTTTTGATATTTTTTTTACAAAAATAATGATTTTTATCAACCCTGTTTGCGTTTAGATGTTCAAACCCAATAAAAAGATATTCACATGCACATATACAGACTCACACAAATCAATGATTAGGGTACAAACATTTTATATTCCGGATATTGTTTGTATTGCTCAAATTCCTCCAGCCATTCCTGGTCAGTGCGTGGAAATTTTTCTCCTAATAGTTTCCATGTCACCATCGACAGACCCGATTCTGTTAATCTGGTTACACCACCTAGAAATTAGAGGATATAAAACAATTTGTAATTTCGACCGCTATACAACTAAATTAGTTTTATTGATTATTATTTTTCTGAATAACATTTATTTTGTATTCCCCGGTATCCTCAATACCCTTCTTTGATCAAGACTCCTAACTTTTCAATACGGTGTGTGACTTTGAACTTCTTTGGTCGCTCTGTTCCTTTTTTTATGATACTGCATGGACTCCCGCTTGAGCGTAGGATCACAATGATGAACTTACGTCTCATGCCGGTGAAAATAGTCGGCAGATTTTGACCACAGAGCGCGGAAAAGTCAATAAAACAATGGGCTATCAATCATGAAAAATAGTGTGAGATAGCCAAGTCATGTCTGCTAATATTTGAAAATGCCTTTAACGATCGTTTACGCTATAACTGCGATAGTAGCGTAGCCAGAATTATGCATTACTTTTAAACTTTTATCATTTGTAAAAATTAAAGGAAATCGCTAAAAGAATAAAGTAAAAATGCAAACAATGTCTTAACCATATAAGTTTATTGTTACTGTGAATTCATACATTACCCATACTACCTAAATAAATATGTTCAAGCTTGTCTATCGTGGATACTATACCAACTTACTTAACAGTTTTCTTAATGATTTCTTCCAAAACAGTATAAATACTAAACAGTTCTACATAATAAAATATAATACCTAATACAACTGCTACAAATACCATTCCGCTACATGTTAGCAACCAGTACCCAACAGTTTTATTGGTTTTATTCGGTGTATTGCACTGTAACCGTTTTGCGATTATAACGCCACTTTTTAACCAACTGGAACTCTGAAAAAGAGCAAATCGATAAAAAAACATTTACAATTTCCGTTGTAGTTTCTGTAGGAATTTGGAGTATTTTAGGCATTGCAGGGACATATGTACCTATTTATTTTCTTACCTTAATATCTTTATTGCACTTGAGTGTAGGTTGCTTTCCAAACAAACTATTGTATGCTCTAAAACTTCTTGCAGTATAAGTCCTCCCTGATAAAAAATTACGTGAAACTAACGTTGATATACGACACAAGTTTGAAAAACTCATTATTTATTTAAAAGTAATTAAACAATCACACAATATATAAATTCAGAATAATTAGCACTTATTTAAATACCTTTAATTTTCGAAAAAGCCTAAAAAAATTTTGAGTACCTTAACCTAACTTTTTTTTCTCTCCAACTACCAATGACATATAACATTAAATGTCATTGCAAACTATGTACACCATGGAGTAATATTTACAGACGCAATAAAAGTCAGGTTGATATAAGTTGGTCTGTAGTTGAAAAAATATACCCAATTTCAAAAATATAAGGAGCGTTCTCACAAATAGGTGAATATTAAAAACAGTACTTTTAGTCACGAGGATAAATACATAAAGAAATTGAAGGCGAAAATATCCACGTTTAAAACGAAATACAGTGCTAACTGCTATTGGATGTATCTGCTGCTTTTTTGAATGTACCAGAATGGGTAGGTTGTAGAAATGTCCGAAAACTATCTCCAACATGAGAAAAAGTCCCTAAATCGGACTTAAATTAACAGTTACAATTAGTTGATAAAGTTTAAAGTTACAGCTTAATTAACATTAAACGTCGTGAAATTTATTAGAATTATAACTAATAACAATTGATGCATATAAAGAGTTTTGGTTTGTGATAAAGGCAATCATCTGGAAATCATTTTCGATAAATTTATACTAAAAATCTATATTTCTATATGTTCAAGGTCACGAGTTTTGATTTTATTGGCACTATCGTCTCTGTATTACTAATCTGGCAAATGACAAACAGCTGATATCCGATATTTTAAAACTTAAAACCTAACCTCATTTATTAAGATTTAAATAATTTGGGAATAGTAGAAGAAAAATGTCTGTAGACGATGATAATGAGGGAAAAGTATTTAAGATAAATTTCGGTATTTATTTCCAATAAGCCTTTTCATTAATTTTGCAGAGTTTATTTTTATTCGGCCGGGATGTATCAAAGATTCCATGTTTCCGCGATAGTCTTGTGACCGGTATTGGAGGAGGCCTTATATTTGGACTAGGACATTTTATGTTTACTAGCAAAACGCTGAAGTCTGTCAATTACTCGGTTTATGCATTTTCAATGATTACAATGGGTTACTGGATACATTGCCGATATAACTATTCAGTAAAGAAATTTGAACTTCTACGTGTATGTTTATTTAACAATGATACCTAATTACTTAGAATTATTTATGTTTGGTTTTTAGTTGCAAGAACTTATTAGGGATCATGCTATATTAGAAGGCAGTGAAATTGGTAAATCTATGGAAAATGAACAGAAGCCTGAAATCATTGAAGTGTAGACTGATATAAATAATATATTGCTTAGGCATTAGCATTACGCAATTCTGAGTGAGTAGGATAATGAGATATAAGGACAAACTAAGTGGAAAAACAGTGTAGTGACATAATTTATTGTTTTAAATATAAATAGCATAAACATTCTGAATATATCTTATTTTATTTTCAATTTATATTTTTTTTCTGGTTGAGACCAAGTCTGTTTCGCAAATCCTGTCGTACACGTTCTTCGCGTTGAGCATTTTTAATAATTCCATGTCGTTGTGTCTTAAATTTGAGATTTCTTGTGTTTATTTTATTTTCAAGTTGTGTTTGCCTTCGCTTGCGCAGATAATCGCTTACTGGTTTCATAGTTAAATAGTATACAATCTGTGTAAAACTTAGAAAACTGCAACCCCAAAACAATCCAAGAATACCTCCAATGAGCACTAAAAGTAAGTTTTAATATACTGCAAATGAATGATGAAAAATGATTATAATAAATTATAAGTGACATAACCTTACACTACCTTATGTTAAGGTAGTTTTACACAATATAAAAGCTACAAGGGTTGTTTTCCGCTATAATATCCCTAGGACATTGATAATATGTTACCAACAAACTTGCTTGAGAAATTTGACATGAAATTATGAGGTATTTGTCAAGGTCAGAGGGATATTGGGTCAGAATTTTTTTTAAACAATCCGGGAGTTGTAGTGATTGAAAACTACCCTAAACACAAGCATTTTTCGACAAAAAAGTTTCTAAATTGAATGGGAAATACAAATTTCTTATTATTGAAGATCAGAGGCGTTCCACGAAAAAGTTTGGGGACATAAAGAGCATTCCACTCCCGAAAATGTGTCACCCTGTAGCAGTGGCGGCCCGTGAGTTCTCAGCGTTGTGAGGCAGTACAAATATTTTTATGAGAAAATTGTTGATTATATCAGAATACCCATTTTTAGACCAAGTAGGCTAGGTACTGAAAACAAGACTTTTTGTACCGCTCATTATTAAAACCCCTGTTGCTTTTTCCCGCGATGCCAATATTTACTAAATATTTACTTAAATCTGGAATAGGCCTCGCTAATTCTTGAACTACGTGTCGTTCATCGTCGTATGAGAGCTTTGAAAACGACCGCCGATATATTAAATAATTGATTATATCCCCCCAGAATTTCGCATTTCTAAATCTACGTTAACTTGTACTACTGTCGGCGTTATAGTGCACTACAACCTGAACCTAGAACATCCATATTTTCCATACTATTAACCATTCACTATCACTACACTAGCACAAAAAAATGGTTCACGTTAGGAAGCTTTACACGAAAAATTACTAAATAGGTACCCATTTATTTATTTATTGTATTTATTGCCTGTCCCTAGTATCCCTTAATTTATTACGATTATTATGCAGAGAACTCGCCGTGCATAGAGACGAAAGACAGTGCTTCGCGCTTAAAATTATTTGATTACGGCCAGTATGGATGTTTTTATTAAGGTTGGCCCACTCTCGTTCTGCGTTCGCCGACGGGCAAGCCGGGGGCAGGGCATTATTGCCTCATTGGATAGGATAATTTAAAACAAATCATTTTGTGTATAGGTATACAATATATCAATCTGTGCGCCATTTCTTAACAGTCAAAAAATCTTATTTGGTTCAAAAGTTAGTGAGGAAATTTAAAAAACGAAAAAATGAAATTAAAACTTTGACACCGATGGTATTTCCGACACAAAAGTGTTAATGCGTCCCAAATATTATGAAATGTATTATACATTTTCAAAATTAAGAATATCCAATTATTGTGCATGAAATCCCTACAATTTTAGTTGCCTAAAAATTACCTATTATGTCGATATCTTCTTTAGTCGAGTAGCGTTTATACATTACGATTGGAGCATTAACGATAAATGTAAAACTTTTGATACTCTCATTTCGCACAAACCTAAAATTGAAAATTAAATAAATTATCTAAACTTCTAAAAACAAAAACAGTCTTTTTCAGCGTAAGTTTATATGTTACCGTGTTGGAGCAGCAAGGATAAATACAGTATACTTTTTTATACAAATGGACATACAATTGTTAATACATAAAGGATTTTTAAAATATCGTACGGCATGTATTGTTATGAAAAGCCTATGGACGGCTGCGGTCGGTATTGACATTACAAAGGGATATCGAGTTGTGGGGTTTTTATATCATTTTAAACTAACTTTAGAAATATTATACCTATTATTGGTCAATTGAATAAAGAGTTTCCATGTTTAAAAATATAACGACACATTAAAATATAAAAATAACCTACGCTAGGGCATTAGGTTAGGGTATTCCTCTCTGAAGGCTTTATTTCCCCGAAAAGTTAATGGTCAAAGTTGACAAAACATAGACTAGTTCAATAAACAACAAATAATTATTATACGAAAGTAATACACCTATTAAAAACCTAACAATAACAGAGGCAGCTTCATTTGCTTGTTGGACTAGTCTATTATAAACAAAAATTCATAGCCTCCCTTGGATATTTTTAAAAAAATTCTTAGAAATGCAGAGTCGTATCTGAACATTTTCTGCTGTTAGTCATAGAAACCACGAAACGTCGTAATAAACATAATGTGTTTTAGATCGCTGGAAAATGCTTCCAGATTCCAATATTAAAAAACAGGTCCGTATTAAAAAAAAAACAATGATGATGATCGCTGCTCAAAGTTTGCCTCAATTTAACCGACCTTGATGATGAGGCTCGAATTCGAGCCACCTCATGTGATATGGCTGGCAATCTTAAAATCGTCGATTGTTGTACTCTCCAGTTTTCAAGAATTTGTTTTGAAATAAGTTGCATTTGTGATGTAAAATATAAATTAGGGAGTTAAGGCAAAACCAAGGACGTATACGTATCTCCATACGTAAACGTGAGATTTTGGTTATGTTTACACTAGATAAGCAGTCATTCAAAATACAGTTAAGGTGCCATCCAATACGTGTCGTATATGCGGAAGGTAGAGATAACACTTTACTTGAGAAAAATACTATTTTAGATTTTTTTACTTCCATTTACTATGTTGTTAATATTATTGTTTTTTTAATTATTAACCAAATACATATATATTTTATTATGTATATGTATAAACAATAACAGAAAAATGTTTATAACTGTTACAAAATAAACTACTACTACTAATAATAATAATAAAGTATTTATTGCAAAATAACTTAGCTTAATTTTCAATTTAGATTGAGTTTTTAATGTTCTATTCTAGATATTCGTACAAGTTCATGTAATTCCGACAACAATCGGTTCAATACGTTTAAGTATATGATACGCATAGAGATACATATGTTTACGGCCTTCGTATCGTTAAACATCATAAATTTAAAGAGCGCATGCGTAGATGTCAAAAGATACGTTTACGTATACGTCGCTGGCTTTGCCTTAACTCCCTATTATCAACTGTCATTATCAATCGTTTAGTTCAACCAACGTTGCCAAATGATAGCCGTGAGCAGCAATGTGTTCGTGGTAATTCGAAAAGCAGATGGTTACCGAATGTAACCCAGCAGTAGTGTGCGGGCTTTGTATCGGGAGGTTGTGGGTTTGATCCTTGCTCTTCCATTTTTTTATTTATAACTTTTGAACAAAGTAGTTAGGTATTTGGGTTAGTTTACGATGATAATTATTATTTTTCTTTATTATTTCTAATTTTGGAATGAAGTAGTTAGGGCCTGGATAAACTTATCTGGGGTTAGGTAGTTGGGATAGTTTGATATAATAATATAATTATAAACAAAATACAAATAATATACTGTGGTTGTTTTAAATGGCAACGTTGGTTCAACTTTTAACGATGGATAACTAGCATCTCGTTGTTACTTTGGTAACTGTCAATTAATTTTGAGGTAAATTGCTGATATGTGCCATTAAAGGACGTTTTTTTTTGCCTGATATACTTGCCACACCGGTGTGGACGTTAGTTGTCGACCCGTGGTTGGTCGATGATGTATGGGGCGGGGCATCGTTTCTAAGTTGATTGTTATGTTATCAAACCAGAGAGTCAATAGAAATTGTCACATCACCAATAAAGTTATCTCGCTCTAAGGATCTATACATCTAAAAAAGACGCGGTAATATTTAAGGTGGTGATTTCTAAGTTGAGCAGTGAAGTGAACACATCACTTTAACTAGTGAACATGCCCACCACTGGTGTCGGCGACACGTTGACAAAAAATTCTACAAGACTACGACTTTAGTCAATTTATCTACGTACGATGGTTGCCCAACAGTGGTAGTGAGAAGCCCCACTTTATACACATCCATAGTTGCACAATTCTTAACACAAACACAATTCTCTTTTACCTCCCAGGCAATTGCAGCTTGATGTATATGTGTGACACAGTATATTCCAAACATATCACATTCTTTGTGTTTTTTCTCCGCTGCAAAGTTACATAGAAAAACTGAATTTTAGGAGTTTTTTTTTTCTACATCGCAGCTGAACTGTACTGATGTGACATGATCACCTACCGTACAGCATTTTCATTGTAATTTAAATGACAAACTATTACAATTACAAACACAACAAAATAAAAAATAAACTAATAATACACAATAAAATTATTAATCATTATCCCAATACTTTTTCCAGTCACTGTAGTTATTTTTATTATAGTCGGTATCCTTTGGATACCATGATTTATTATACGTCTTATATACGCGGGAGAAATTTATCAGAAAACGCTGCATTTCATGCCCTTTTATAATGTAAAGAGGCATGGAAACGGATAGACTATACAATAACAGCACACATTAATTTGCCAAAGTGCCGAGCCAATCAAAATCTGTATATTATGCGCATGCGGCCAATGCACCTGATTTATTATTTTTGTTTGGTGTTTGGCGCCATACATACTTACTTATCTGGGGCCCGACTATGATATCAAACATTGAACACAATTTTACAAATTTGTCCTCAATTTTCATCACATTATATCAATCATATTGTTTGTTTTGTTTAAAAGAGCAATTTTCATTCCTAATATTCTATCTGTCTTGTTTTCTTTTCTTCCTTTTAAACAGAAAAAAATTCCGAAACAAATTTGTTATAGTTTTTCATGCTTTCCTGAGCATGTGGTTAAAATGTTTGTACTGAGTGATAGTTAACTCTGTATATTAGTAAATATTACAAATTATGTCGAAATAAAATAATTATAACCGTAGTTAAAACCAATGCCTGCTTATATGCAATGTTATCAGCTAATTCAAGGTTAACCACAAACAACCAAAATTATAATCGGTTGAAATTGACTAATGAAAATGCAAGGCAGTGGGAGGTAGTCATGTCACATCCGTTTAACTGACCTAAGTTTCACGTCAGCATATTTCTGATTGAATGCATTACTAACCTGAAGCAGGCAAAACATGTACAACACAGTGGCAATATTTTAATTGGGCTTCAACCATACATTCAATTTCACAAGTGTGCAATGTGTAATAAGTGAAATGTTTCATTTTAGATTCGGTGTAAAAGCGACAATTCCTTTGTTCCACGGTAAGATCTCTGATACTTTCATCATAATTTAGGGCCTAAAACACGTCAACACAGAACCACTAATTATTAAATATACATAGAAACCCTAGTACAAAAGACACTTAGTTATACGACAAACACTATGCCGTGCCGGTACAAGCGTAATAAACAAAGCACTTTATTTTATTAACCAACAGTTTTGTGACAAATTTGATTTAGCGGGTATTGTATACACCTAGAAAGAATACTAATTAAAAGTCTCAGTCCAAGTGATTCCCGATTGCTATTTAAATTGTACACGGGTTCGATTACAAGCTTTACGCGCGGCTTGTACCTCCAAGCTTTAATTGATGAAAGTACAAACGAAGAATATCAAACTTTACTATTCTGTTATTAATTAAAATAAAATTAACTGACCTTTATGACCGTGGATCATTGTAAACTTTAGAACTTGAGAAAACTTACTATTTCAGAACGAAAATGATGTGGACTTTATTTTGCCTAAGATGTAAAGTATGTAATGCGCAATTTCCAACGTCTATATTTCCACGATTTTTGATTTAATGTTAAAACAAACATAGTTACGTGAGAAATTAAGATTAAATTGTTTCGTAGCTAATGATAATTTTGACAGTTTCACGTTCTTTTTAAAAAAAAATTTCAAGTGAGGGCGAGTGGTAGGTGAGATTCCACATCAGCCAATCTGATCTGAGAAATTTGTGAGGAATTTCTTGCGAACGTGGTATACACATGCAAAGTACATGCGGAGGTCAAGGATTAAAAGTAGCATAATATGGCTCGATACACAATACACATTGAGTTTGAATAAGTTATTTTTTTACTCAAAATAAAAAGCTTAATATGTGTGTTATAAACTTGGCAACACGTTAGGCTGTTGGTTGACAGATGACGTCGAAGTTGTCTGCACTCTGCACAATAGATCATGCAGGTGTCCCGGGCGGTTATTAACCTATTAACCGATATTTTATTATTTTTGTGTTTACATTTTCGTCCCGATTGGAAATAAGGATTTAAATAAATTAAAATTAAACAGGCATTTTACATTTTCGTCCCAGATAAGTAAATACTAGTTTTACTTATCTGGGGTTTAGTGTGCTACCGGTTTAGTTAGTGTTTGTGTGTTCAAAATGCGAAAATATCGTTTTAGAAGTTTGTAAAAACGAAGAAATTATCTACAATTTGGAGTATTCCAGATTGATTGTTATTGATCAAATATTATAAGACAGCGCCGCTACAACTGGCTATCATAGTTTAATATTTCGTTAAATTTAAAATAAATCGGCATCAGCGAATATTAAAAAAGTGTGCATTTAGTGTATCTACACTTCTCGGAAATCTGTTGTGTTTTTAGTGTATTCAATAAGTATGCGAAAATTTCGTTTTAGGAGTTTGTTGTTTGCAAAAACGAAGAAGTAGTGTACAATTCTGCAGTAGTAAAGATGGATTTATTTATCAGGTATTATAATAATTATTTCAAAAATGTTAATTTTCACCTCTCTACAATTGGCAACTCCGCGTACTGCGGTTTGTAGGTTGGAAGCCATCGTGAAAAATAATTGTCATAGGCGCCGATTTACCAGGGAAAAACGTGCATTTGCCCCATTTTGTAAACATCGAATAAAAATTCCGAAACAAATTTTTTATGGTTTTTCATGCTTTCCTGAGCATGTGGTTAACATTTTTGTACTGAGTGATAGTTCACCCTGTATATTGAAATAGTATTTTAATAAACTTTGTAAAATCTGAAAAGTACAAAACTCTTAAAATAAATAAAAATAATTCTTAAACTTTATAAAAACTAGTACGACTGTACTATTCAAGAACTAGAACGATTCTAACTTTTTGAAATGCGCAAGCGCAAACGTCGAGTCGAGTGTTTGACGGAAATGTCTAGAATTTTCTGATTACAAACCATGAAAGAATATATAATTTTGTATATTACCTCAACTCGTAAAATCACCTCCGTGTGCCATGCCTTTTGATATTTACTTAAGTCTCGTTTGTTGTACTCCTGTTCTAATCTGGTAGGAACACCTTCGTTACTCATTATCCATAGATATAAATAGTCATGTTTAATTTCAATGGTAACGTTTGAAAACATTGCTGTGTTGCGCCCGCTTCTTATATAAAAAAACCTAAAACATTAGACTATACAGGGTAGCCCAATAAAAATAATACAGGGACCTAAACCGTAATAAATAGAGCAAAACTACAAATGCTATTGTTTGTACTCCTTACATCAATGGGAGATTGAGGATCGTTTCTAGGCTCTCTATAATTTTTCCCGACGACGGTTCCGAATTAAAGGTATTTTTGACATCGAGTGCTATGAATGCACACCACTTTCTGTGCCTTGAATACTTCCTTTTTGCTTCCCAATCAGTTTTTTTAACTTTAGAACTTAGACTTTTAAGAGTAGATCTTCCCCTTTTAAAGGCAAAATAATTTAGGGAGAGGTCCTCCCTGTCCCGGTTATCGATGGCTTTTTGTTTGTGGCTCTTGATCAGTTTTTCGTAGAGCTTTGATATGGCATCCATGAGGCAGATTGGTTTGTAGGATGACGGTTTTCCTGCTGGTTTGCCAGGCTTTTTTTTTTTATTAATATTAAGTTAGCTCTTTTACATTTTCGGGAAAAGTCTGTTTCATCAATGGTTCATTGAGCATTTGCAGAAAAGTGTCTGGTTTTGTTTGTATCGCTAGTTTTACTATTTCTTTTGGCATGAAATCCTGGCCCGGGACTTTTCCTTCTCTTATACTATCAACCCCGTGCGGGGAAAGCCTCCCAGATATGGGTGGTACCGGGGAAATCAAATATCCGGGGCGGACCAAAACTGGCACAACGGCAACGTCTGTACCCAAATTGGGCGGTTACAAACGGCGTCTGCCCAGATTGGGCTGCCGAAATCCAAGTCAAGAATTGGCGTGAAGGAAGGCAACGGGATACCACCTTCACTATTTTTTTCCCAAGACAATCGCATGATGAGTAGGCTTAAATAGCTCTTCACTCGGATCTCCGGGAGGAGCGGTTTTGAATGTTTCAAATCAGAAGTTAAACCTGAGAAAACAGTTGACGATCGGGACATGGAATACTCGAAGCCTGTTTGAAGCTAGAAAGCTGGCAAATCTCACCCGCGAAATGGATAGGCTCAGGCTGCACATTGTAGGCGTCGCCAAAACTTGGTCGCCTGGCACAGGAAAGTGCGGTGTAGGTAATAGTACATTCTTCTACTCCGGAAACGAGGACCAAAATCATAGAAAAGGTGTAGGAATAGTAATAACAAAGAAATTACTGAGCTCTGTTGTAGACTTCGTCCCCTATTCTGACCGCGCGGGCCCTGTTAAAGCTTAAAGCCAAACCCAACAACCTCAATATTATAGAGGTTTACGCACCAACAACGGAGTCAGCGGACCAGGACGTGGAACAGTTTTATGATGGGATCAAGGAATTGCTGAGACTAACCAAGAAGCATGCCGTTAACATAATTACGGGCGACTTCAATGCCAAGATCGGGAACGGTAGTTTTGAGGACATAGTTGGGCCATATGGACTTGGTATAAGGAACGAAAGAGGTGATCGACTTCTGCAGTTCTGCCAAGAAGAAAAAATGAAAGTCACAAATACATGGTTTCAACTGCACCCTCGCCGCCTGTATACCTGGAAATATCCAGCAGATTCAACACAGAACATCGTACGGAATCAAATAGATTTCATTCTCATCAACGGTAGATTCAGCTCGACTGTAAAAAAATATGCGTGCAGCACAGTACACGTGGTAGAAGTGAATACCAAACAGGATAGTTCTTGAAATCGAAGAGAGAATCAGTGTTTGGGAAAAATACATCGAAGAACTTTTTCGCGAGAATCGACCACCAAGAGAAACTGAGCTAAGTGATTGTTTGACTGAACAAAGCAGCTGGTCCGGACGGAATCCCGGCAGAGATACTCAAGGTTCTGGATGAAAGAGGGATCGCAGAGCTGCATAAACTTTTTAACATCATTGACGACATGGGTCACTACCCCGACCTTTGTCACCTTGCCCAAGAAATCCAATGCAAGAAAATGTGAAGACCATAAACTCATCAGGCTACATTGCGATGGCGTTTTCAATACAGTTTGAACCCTCTGACTGAGTCTATAGTTAGATAACTATATACTTTAAGGAAAATAGTTTTTTAAAAGATCTACTAACTGTATTGCCGTAGGATTTCTGTCATTACCAGACGCATTCCTAATTTGGCCGAAAAATTTTTACATTTTCAACAATATTCACACACTTACAAAAATAATACAACCGGTATAACATATAATACTAGAAATAACGTTGTTCGCGCGGCGCTCTATATCAACTACGTTCTGAAACATCTCACCCGGTGAGAGGTCTGCCGTCGGTCGGCGAAAGTGGAATATAAGTACAAGTGCTGTGACTAGTTTAGTATATTCTTTGGACTATTGTAATAAATAAATAAATAAATAAATAAAAAGGACTTTATTTTTACCTCGGCGAGAGTCAGCTTAGCTGTTGCTAACCGAGCATGTAAATTAAGTTACAAACATAAACTATAATTGAATTTTGAGTGTATACAAAACATAATATATACAGGGTGAGTCACGAGGAACTGTACATACTTCTACCATAAGTAGAGGCACGTCAGGAGATTATCAACTGACTATTAAAAAATGTCTCCTTGTTTTGATTATTAATATACAGGGTGAATTATGGATCTTCGCCAAAACAATGTTTCGTCATATATTTTCAATGATTAAGTCGATTTATCTCATTTTTTTATAAAAGTGTGTATTTGTGTCTGGCAACTAACTGACATATTCAGAATTGAAAAAATCCGGGTCCGTCTTCGAGAAAATTTGAGGGACTGCTTCATACTCAACACTTCACACTGTATAGGATTTTTCAAAAATCTGATATAATTTTTTCAGAGGGCATAAATAGACAGTTAGACCTGGGTATTTGAATTTTTTGTTACACTCACCTCACATTTCCAATTAAAGATTCATTTTAGAGCCACATTGAAAATTTGCAATAATGAAGTATCTTACTGTATAATAATGTTTAGTTATTAAAAAGAAATCTTCAAAATAGACAGAAACGACACACACTGTGCTCTAGTATGGTAAATACCATAATTTGAATTGATTTACAGGGCCAGATTTAAAAATCTGGCATATTTGGTTCATCCCAATAATGCACCCTGTGTGTAACTTTTTCCACCCGTAATAGACAGAAAACAGATAAAAAATGTTTGTAATAACCTAGTTTTCTTATTTGTTTAAGGAAAACTCATGTGTCTAATTATTTTAATCGGAATGAAATGAACAAGCCAGGGAAATGTTTATTCATAAATTAAGAAATAAAATAAAAAACAATAACCAAACAATAAAACAGTTTTTACAATGTGGAACAATATAAAAAGCAATTTGAGAAACATTTTACGATTATAAAAGATGTTCAAAATGAAATCCATCTGCCTTAATACACTGTTCTTGACGAATGTTTAAATGTGTAATAGACTTTCTGATTGTCAGTGGGCCATTTCTGATAATATTGCAACAGTGAATAATTCTGTTAATGAGCTGCTGTGTTTTATAATCGTAATGTTTATTAAATTGTTTTTTACTTTTTCCACATTGTTAAAACTGTTTTATTGTTTGGTTATTGTTTTTTATATTATTTCTTAATTTATGAATAAACGTTTCCCTGGCTTGTTCATTTCATTCCAATTAAAATAATTAGATACATGAGTTTTCCTCAAACAAATAAGAAAACTAGGTTATTACAAACATTTTTTATGTGTTTTCTGTCTATTACGGGTGGAAAAAGTTACATACAGGGTGAATTATTGGGATGAACCATATATGCCAGATTTTTAAATCCGGCCCTGTAAATCAAATCAAATTATGGTATTTACCATACTGGAGCACAGTGTGTGTCGTTTCTGTCTATTTTGAAGATTTATTTTTAATAACTAAACATTATTATACAGTAAGATACTTCATTATTGCTAATTTTCAATTTGGCTCTAAAATGAATCTTTAATTGGAAATGTGAGGTGAGTGTAACAAAAAATTCAAATACCCAGGTCCAACTGTATATTTATGCCCTCTGAAAAAATTATATCAGATTTTTGAAAAATCATATACAGTGTGAAGTGTTGAGTATGAAGCAGTCCCTCAAATTTTCTCGAAGACGGACCCGGATTTTTTCAATTCTGAATATGTCAGTTAGTTGCCTTTTACACACTTTTATAAAAAAATGAGATCAATCGACTTAATCATTGAAAAGATATGACTAAACATTGTTTTGGTGAAGATCCATAATTCACCCTGTATATTAATAATCAAAACAAGGAGACATTTTTTAATGGTCATTTGATAACCCCCTAACGTGCCTCTACTTATGGTAGAAGTATGTACAGTTCCTCGTGACTCACCCTGTATATATACAAAAAAAAAAAACCTATAAAGAAACAAATCGAATTATTCATTTAACAAAAACAACTTGTAATTTCGCTTGAAGCCTGCCTGACTAAGACTGTACATTTCCATTTGTACTGCATTATAAAGGCGCGGTGCGATGTAAGAAAACGATCTCTCGAATATGGCCGTTCGATGTGTAGGCACATTGAGGAGGTAGCGGTAACGAGTGTCTCTGTCATGATCAGCCCATCTATATGTTAGTTTTTCTCGCAAATAATTAGGACATCCAGTGGAAATAACCTTATGAACCAAGCAGGCCATGTGTAACAACATACGTTTATCCATTTTCAGCCATCCTAACTGGTTAATATAAGGGCTTATATGATCTCGAGCCCTCAGACCGAAGACAAAGCGAACGCAAGAGTTCTGTATCTTTTTAATTCTTTTGGAAGTATTCAAGTCTATACAAGAGCCATATACCACATCACAATAGTTGGAGTGACTCAAGACCAGGGTCTCACATAATTGAATTTTTATGTCCTTCTCCAGCACATGTCTACTGCGGTACAGGCTCCTAAGTGTGGCATAAGAACGCTGAACAATTCTATTGACATGAGACCTGAAGCGCAATTTTCGATCAATAAGGACTCCCAAATTTTTGACCTCCTCGACAGCAGCAATTTCGTCGTGTCCAATACGAACACGTAGCTTCGCGTTATCTGAAGAAGTACCGAAATAAATGAGATTGGACTTTTTGGGGTAAATTTTAAGTCCGTTATTGCAACAATACTGCTCTATATTATGTAGCGTTTGATTGAGATTAGCTTCAGCGGTAACAGAAGAACTTCGGTCGTAAGTCACATAGACCTGTGTATCGTCCGCATACTGGTGCATATCACAAGCTGTCAAACAGTCCACCATATCCACTGTGAATAAAACCAATAGTAGAGGTCCCAATATCGACCCCTGTGGAACTCCCCTCTCTAGCGGAAGGCATTTCGAATGCCTACCATTTATAGAAACAGCCTGCGAACGATCATGTAAATAGTCTTTAAAAAAATTAACGGTAATTTGCTCAAAACCCAAATAGCTTAATTTCCCGCATAATAACCGGTGATCAATAATATCAAACGCCTTACTAAAATCAAGAAGAGCCAGAGCGACTGTTTCCTTTCTATCTACAGCTAATATAATGTCGTCCAAAACTTTGGTTAAAGCCGTTGCCGTGCCTAATCCTCTCCGGAAGCCGGACTGACATGAAGGGAGAAGATTAAACTCACTTAAAAACCCCGCAATTTGTTTGTAAATTAATTTCTCAAATATCTTTGAAAATAACGACAATAAGCTAATAGGTATTAAATCAGAAAATTCACTTACAACCGACACCTTCGGAAGGGGCAAGACAACAGCCTTCTTCCAGTCAGAAGGAAATACTCCATTCTGAATGCAATGGTTAAATATGTGTGTTAGAATCGGAATTATTGTGGGGCAACACATCCTAATCATATCCAAATTAATTTTGTCCGCTCCAGCTGCCCTGGACTTCAGTTCCCCGATACCGCTCAATACGTCAGAATCAGTTACATCTGACATTTCAAACCGACTAGAACATTTCCGATTTTGCAAATAAAAGTCTAAAGTGTCTTCATTAATACGAGGAGCAATTTGCGCAACCGAACTTATGAAATAATTATTTATATCATCAGGGTCACTAAAAGGAATGGGTATTGCATTTCGCTTTCTTTTATTTGAATAAACATTCATTTGATCTAATGCAGCCCACAGATCTTTTCTTTTATTAGTTCTTCTAATATATTCCAAATAAGCTTTTTTCTCGGCGCGCACAGCAGAGGTAAAGAAATTACGCATATTTTTGTAAGCCTCCCAATCCCGCATGTCTTTTGTTTTAATATATTTTGAAAATAATCGATTACGTTCTGCCTTCATGATACTCAACACGTCGGTGAACCAAGGTGCTTTCCGCTTGGTCACACGTACGGAACGAACCGGAGCGTGAATATCAAACAAATCCCTAATATTTGCTGTAAGCATTCTTACTTTTTCGTCAACGTAATTAGTATCAAAAATTTGAGACCAGTTCGCATTAATTAAATCACTCTGAAACAAATCATTTTCGATCCGCCGAAAATCTCTGTACTCTACAAATTTGGGTTCCCGTCTGTTGGCATTGAATGTTAAAGAACACATTATGAGCTGATGATCTGTAATATCGTGCATGGGAATATGCCTTGGGCTATCAAGCATTATCTTTTTATTAGATGTAATTATGATATCTAACAGAGTGCTAGATTGCAAACATACACGGGTAGGCTCTGTCACCACTTGCGCCATATTGAAAGTGTCCAAAAAGTTGGTAAAAATCCTGCTTGCATTATTTCTAACTAACAAATTTATGTTTAAATCACCGACAATTATTATTTCGTCTACCAAAGGTAAGTTGTAAATAGTAAAACAAAACACCTTTACCTTGTATTGTAAGTGTGGTTCCTAGCCTTGTACATTTTAAGCTGTTTTTGTTCTTCTCTAAAATATAATTTTCAAAAAATATTAGTATACACTCTTTCAAAGATAAGAATGGGATCACATTGGAATCTTCGAAGCGGTAAATGTCGTTGATTAATACTGACGTGTAATGTTGATGAAAACTAGGCTAGTGGAGTCGTTCGAGATATAAATAGCAAATGGTACTAACTTGATAGCGACTAAGCTATTCAGTGCATAACATGTACCCATATAGCTCTCCACAGGAATAAATATTGAGCAACAATCATATTCCATGTCATCAATAACACAATAACTGAAGATTTCACTACAGTTACTCTTTATCTACAAGAAACATCTAAAATTAAAAACAAGTTAACTTTATGCATTGCGACCGATAAAACCGACTGAAGCATTTTGATGTGCTTTCGCTTTTGCTGATTCCTAGTTTCAACAGTCCAACATCAGTATTGTACAGGGTGACATGCGTCTTAAAAGTTATATTCAACTATATACAATTACAGTCATTTAGCATGAAAATTAAGGGTTGGTGCTACTATAACTTACTTTTTCCATCCACCACGAATAGTCTCCAGTCAAATTCAGAGATACAGAACACGCATCATCATTGGATGGATTTCCATCAAGGAATGCTTGATAGCATCGGCTATATGCAATCCCTGTTTCAAACGGCACGAAAAATACATTAGATCGCAGAAATGCAACGTGATCATTTGGATTTTTATTGTCGAAATCATCACCAAATCTTAAATATACCAATTGATTTAATTTTTTAACCATCCAAGTTTAACATCACCTTCTTTTCAACATAATATAAAAAATAAATAATTTATATTCTGATATTAAGCACCTCGCGTTGATCGTTTTGAAGAAAAATTGCATTTTACTGCTTCTATAGGGACGAGAAAGTATGCATTTCTAAGGCTAGCACTACAAAACACTCAAAAATGGCTAGGCAAGAAAATTATCTTTAACTATTTGTAATAGATGGCGGCACAATAATAAAAGCTAAGTATTAACAATGATGACATACCAATGTGACAATGGTTGTCAAAAATCGAGCGCGTCGTAAAATATTCAATTTGAATTTGATTTATCATTTATATCGGGTCCGCCATCTAACGTTTTTTTTTCAACTAGTGCTTATTTCGTGAAGGGTAACACTTAGCTCATGTCTGATTTGACAGATAATTAGTTTTATCCTTCCGCTGAACGAATATGGTTGTGTATACGCTTGAACAACGCTGGGAAATATTGCGACATTACTTTGAAAATCATGGTAATGAAAATTGCGTACGGATTTTGGAAGAAGAGAAGCACCGTCAACTCCGTATGTTCGTTATCTCGTGAAAAAAGTGAAAGAAACTGGCATCCTCATCGATAAACCAAAGCGTGAAAAGCCAAAAACAGTGCGTACACCCGAGAATATTGCTGCTGTGGCAGAAAGTGTGCGTGAAGCGCCATCAACAACAATTCACCGTCGGTCTCAACAATTGAACATTTCGGAGACATCATTGAGACGAATTTTGCATAAAGACCTTGGTATGACGCCATACAAAGTCTAATTGGTTTAGAAGTTGAAGCCAACTGACCATCCAATGCGTTTTCGCTTTGCTCAGTGGGCCTGCGATCGACTTACAGAAGATGCCGATTTTGCCAAAAAATCATCTTTTCAGATGAAGCTCATTTTGATCTTGGCGGGTATGAAAACAAGCAAAATTGTCGCATTTGGGGCACAGAAAACCCGCACGCATACATTGAAAAGCCGATGCACCCAAAACGAGTCACTGTTTGGTGCGGATTTTGGTCCGGAGGCATAATTGGGCCATTTTTCTTCGAAAATGAGCAAGGAGTGGCCGTTACAGTCAATGGCGATCGTTATCGGGCCATGTTGAACGAATTTTTGTTCACAAAAATTGAAGAGGAGGATATTGGCAACATTTGGTTTCAACAGAACGGCGCTACGTGCCACACAGCCGAATGCGATGTTTTGCGCCCTGTTTTTGAAGATCCCATTATCAGCCGCAGAGCTGATGTCGTTTGGCCACCTCGGAGCTGCGATTTGACACCGTTGGACTATTATTTGTGGGGTGCCGTCAAAGATAAGTGTTACGCCGACAAGCCAGAGACAATTGACGCTTTAAAGGACAATATTCGTGAAGCCATTGGTGAAATACAGCTGCACACAATCGATAATGTGCTTAAAAATTGGACCGATCGTGTAGGCTACTGCATGGCCAGCCGAGACAGCCATTTGAATGAAATTATTTGTCATTATTAACCGGAAGGATTGTACTTTCAAATAAAAAAATAAATTTGAGAAAATATTCAGCTGTTTTTCTTTTATAGCATTTTCAAAAAAAAAAAAGTTATCTGGCAGACCCAATATAATAATCATGGAATATCTGATTGATCGTAGTGATGAGGAAATTGACTATTGTACCCTGCCTGAAATTCATGAGAAAGCGAACGAAGTTTCGATGAGTTTGCTGCCGGAAAAATCAAGAACCAAATATTAACTTCAGTATAAACTGTTAAAAATAACGTAAACATTAGAAATTTCACAAAAGTGACTGCCCTTGTAAAGAAGAAATCTGTTGGCCACATTGCTAAAAGTAACAAATTTTTGACCAACGGGATATTGAAAAATTCCTTGAAACTGCACCGGATGAAATACATTTAATGACAAATTGTCATTATATAATAATTTTACTCTTCAAAATTATAATTTTAGGTAGTATTGATTATAGGAGTGGCCGGTGCTTGTAGAAGTATTGAACTCACAATTATGATGATAGATCATGTGGATAATAAGACGATATCTTAATAAATCACGTACTTATTGTACAATTCAAAGTCCCATTTTTAACATAAATATAACAAACAGTACAGATTAAGTTTGTTTAATTAGTTATAGTTTATATAGTTAATAATAATACTCAGGCTGCCTTTGAATTGTGAGCTTTTTTTCTTGCGAACTTTGTTAAATCATTAGTCACATTACAAGAAAGCGTTATCTAGCAGTGAGTTGTTTTTTGTTTGACATTTGTAATTTCTATTAATTATTAGAGTTTTATATTTTTTTATGTATATATATGTTATATTGCTCTGTAGAGGGATTATTCTGTTGGGCAATAAATATTATTATTATTATTATTTAGAACGTTTAATGTTTTTATTTTCTTTTCTTTTTTTGCATTACCCACAATTGTACGGTGCCGGCAGAAATATAATGTGTAAACCATGGCGGTAAAGTGATTTTTTCAGGCTTCAAGAAGTGTCAATTTTTCTTTCAGCCTGAAAAAATTACACTTTACCGCCTAGAAATACAATATACTATTTTTTTCAAAAGTGACCTAAATTATTGGCTCGCAATGTAAGATAAGAAAAATAAAATACCTTATTCTAGCTTCGTTGTGCAGTTTTGTACCAATTTCCCTGTGTTCACACAAGAAAATAGCTGGTAATCGTGTATTAAAGTCTAAGTAATTCGTATCAATTTTGATTCGAGCTTCCTGGTTATTATAGGCAACTGTCGATGTAAGAATTATATAACAAGCACCAACCTGCAAATATAACATTACTGTAAATAATGCAGGCAATCTAAATATGATACGAGGTGTGTTCATTATATAACAGCAATTTTCATTTTTATTTTCTACATTACACTATCACAGCCTTGTGTAAGTTACAAAAATACCGGATAAAATGTTTGTTAATAAAACAAAGTGATTTGTTTGGACTCTTTGACCGGCGGTAAAAATGGCGGGAGATGAAACGTTTTAAATAATTCTCACAAAATTTATTATACACACATAAAAACACAGTGGAATTTGTTTCGCTTTAAATCACCACAGTGGTAAACATTGAAATAGTGTTAATCGGCATTTGACTACTTCAGTGCTTTGCTATCGAATTTACCAAAAGATCATACACAGATAAGCCAACTATTTTATTTTTTTGGATAGCTAAAAACTTGTAGATGTTAAATAATCTGCACAAAAAATGTTACTGAAATATTTTTGACAAACGGTCGATTTAAATAAAAGTGTCGCTAATATTACCAGATTTCTGGTACTTTAAATTTTACTGTTAATTAAGTTGAACAAAAAACTACCAAAAAATCTTCAAAACGAGATTAAATTAAAAAAATATTATAAATACTCGACTTCAAGGTGACACTTTCCCAAAAAATCTTAAAAATTCGAATAGCTTGAAAAGGGTCCACTTTGGAATAGGGCACTACATAGTCAAATTGGCTTCTTATGACGCCTGCTATCACGTCCTAAAATATTCAGGTCTACTTACAAGTAACCCTGTATATAAGACAAATGGGACGAAGCTTTAAAATACGACTTAAGGAACATCATGACTCATTCAACAAAGAAGAAAAAGGAAATCCCACTTATGCCAAACATCTGTTGGAAGAACGCCATAGTTTTAATGGTGAATTCAAAATTCTACATGTCCAAAATAAGAGTAAAAACTATATAGTTTGAAATACAAGAAAACTACAAGTCTTTTTTTAGGAAAATGAGTTTATTTATGTTCGAAACCTACATCAATACACTTTTGTGACCGAAGCTTCTCCAGCTTGAAAGCTTCAACCCAGTTATCTTTCTCGCTCTTCCTCAACTATCCTGTCCACCATCGTGAAACGTCGACCACGTAAAAACATTTACTTGGTCGACGTTTCAAGTAAGAAGTTTAGCTTACAGAACAACCAAACTTTCATACCCGATATATGGTAATAAAAATATTGCATCCAGCCGAACTAAGTATTTTTCGCTTATTAATAATTTATAAACGTTCATCACTCTAACATCAACATTGTATCTACAAGATAGACTAAATTTGCTGATTTATATTTTTCCACAAAAGCGGTACGACGGACGCCAGGAATAGACAATTTGATTGGTTGATATTTGAAAGAGTGGAAAAAAGCAAAAGTTATACATTTTTACGCAACAGGAAAGAATGGGGTCTTCTGTCCAACTTCGGCGAAGTAAACCATTGGTGTCCATTGAGATTTGCCAAAACAAAAAAAAAGATCAAGTTTTTCTTCAGACTGTGACAGGAGCACCTGAGTGAGCAGATGAGATTCACCATCCTACCAATGTGGCTTTGGCTATACGATATTAACTTAACCTAACCTTTATGGGGACTTACCACAGAAATTGGAATACAAATAATCCAAAACAATCTTTCGGTCCAATGCAGTTTTCTGTTAACCAAAAAATGAATTGAATGGAAATATCCATTTTCCAATATATCTGTTAGTACACCCATATCAAAGCGTGAGTGATAATATAACATTAACGATATAGTTTCAGATTCCGCATTGAGTAGATTAGTAATTTGCTGTAATATATTGTTAATAATTAATTAGCAACAATTCTATTGCGAACGCTGAACATGCACGTATTTTTAAATATTAATTTTCTTTCATAATATATTAGAATGTACAGGGTGAGTCACAGAATTTTATGCCCAAACTGTACCCAAATTTCAATTTATAATGCAGGAACATTATGTAGGTTTAGTAAGACCACATTTCAAAGTTGTAATGCCACTGAAGATGGAACAGTAAAAGTTCCGAAACACGTTTGGCTAGTTCGAACGTATATATAACGTGTTTTGTGGAGTAGACGCCTTTCATTTATAAATATATGTTAATTTGGTAGAATGTGCCTCGCTTACAGTATAGATCTGGTATGGACGTCCGCGCGCCAGAATGTTGTAGAACAAACGACTATTTACTGGAAGCGTTCGAGAAAGAAGAAACACCATATAAATACCCAACGTATAACAGGGACAGACAATCAGTCATGAAGTGAAGAGTAGTGAAAATAAATAGTAAAAATAAATACAGTAATTTTAGTGCATTAATGTTATTAGTTTGTTTGAGTGTTTCGTTATTAAGTGTAAATAAATTAGTTTTAAATAAAGTGCATTATTATTTCACACAACGAACTCAGAAAAACGTTACAATATGAAAACAAACCAGTGCAATAAATAATAGGATTTATTTTTTAGGGAAACTTAACAAAACACTAGACTAAACGTAAATGATAATTTTTATTTTTTCTTTGTGATCACAAAAAATAATATATTTATTTATTTTTATTATTCGTGAACCGTAATTCTAATTTTTTTCAGTTTATTTTTCTTATTGTTTGTTATTTTTGAAATTGACGTGTTGGAATTCGTGTTCAACCTGAAGAAGTTACTAATTAGTAACGAAACGTCGTTGTCTTTTAATTTAATTTATTTGACGAAAATAAACATGGATATTGTTTTTATCTAGAAAAGTTTTGTAAAGGAATTTTTTATTAAAACCGAACACCTCAAAAAAAAAATTAACTGAAAACAAAAAATAATATAAAATAAGTTTGGTTAGGTTCTTGACATTTTTCACTTTCCCACGTGTTTAAAAATCTCGTTCAGCATAACAATCCATTGATATATCGGTATAAGGACCGCTAGTTGATTACCTCCCTTGCGACGAGCTTTAATAAAATAATATATTATTAAATATATATAATAATCAATAATTGTTTTATTTTAAATAAAACAAAATGCATATCTATTGAAAATAGGAAGTCATGATTCGTAAAAAAAATTAAATAAACTTTTTTTCTTATTTAATTTGCACCCTGAAGACGATACACCACTGTCAATGGTGGAACATGGCGGCCTACCATATTAGCAGTTTGCGCAATCTGTTAAGCTCATTCTACCTCCTCTATATCTCTGGGTACAAAATGACCACGGGAAACATCTTACTCGTGATGAATTTACAGGACTTCTAACGGAATGAAGGCGTTTGGTGAAGGTAGTAATGGCAATGAAAACAAAGTAGTTTAGTTATTATCTGTTATATATTAATTCTTTTTACATAATTAGGAGTTAGCATTTGTGCTAGTAGGTTGATTTATTTTGTTACATATTTCTTCCATCTTTTGGGATTTTGAAACTCCCATTTTTTGGTAAATTACGCAGGCAGATTTAACTAGACCTTTCTTGGCAAGATTTAGGGTCTTCGTTCCAGTTTGTTTGGTTTGCTGAGCAATGTTGTGTAGGAAATCTCTCAATTGTTTTAAAATGTTCCGAGGGGGTTTGGCAACGTCATCTGTCAAAAACAACATTTGTGATTCATATATAAATAATTTTGTTGCATATCGGACAAAGTACTGGCTTTACCTATACAGGGGATGTTATTTATTTATTGTAACTGGCAGAGCCCCAATCTAATTATTCCACAAATATTTTATAATTTATTTTTTTACTCTTTTCGATAATTATGAACTAGTTATGGCGATTTTTCTTGAATAAACTTAAATAACAGCTAAAAATATATCTGTTAATATAATGGCAGAAATAAATAAAAACTAAAATCGCAAAAATTCGTTTTTTCAAAAATTCTCGAAAACGGCTAAAGTTTAATTTTGGAAACACCATTTAAAAGGTATTTAAATTGTAGAACTTTACTCTAATTTAACCGACATTGAAACTCCCACCGTTTCCAAGATTCCATTGCTATCTCATTCTTATCTCGGACACAGTTTATATCAGTAGAGTTCAAGCTTTATAAGTTACATAAAACTGTACATAAATACTTATATTTTTGGATTCAATCGACCGAAAAGATTATGTACAACACCCCGTATAATAAAAAAATGCTTTTAAAATTAATTTTAGTTAGTCAAGATTTAAATTTGTCTGAAAATGATCAAAATATTTTGAGCGTACCTGGTATATAAGCATACAACACACAACGTTTGTTACGAACGAGAAATACACTTTGCTGTGGTGCACGTGCCCATTAGGGACAATTCGTCGTGTTTCAGTCCGAGACCGTCGCGGATCGGGGGCGTGCGTGTCGCGTCGTTGTTTTGAGTATATTTATGTATACAGGGTGAGTCAATTTGGTTTTAATGTTTGCGCAATTATAAGTTTTAGGTCTTGGTTGTGTAAATGATCCATAATTAATAAGGTTTTCTTTTAACCTTCCAAATATGTTTCAGATGCAGCATTAGCATCATTATTACATTGAATAAAGCATTGCAACATATCAAATTTTTCAAAATTTCAGTTCCGTAATAAACTGTTAAGCTGACAATAATTATCATTTGACAAATACATTAGTAAATGACAGTATCAATAATCTGTTATTTGACATTAATTGTTTTCAATAAGACACAAGCCTACTTAAAATTTATTTTATTTGAAATATAATATGGTTTTTATTTATTTTTATTAAGTTTTACTAAATAGCTATAAATTTGTCATTAAATAATTATGTAATTATATTATTTTGACATTTACCACAAAAGTAATGAAACGTTTGTTGTTTCTTAATGCAAATAAGTAAAAAATAAGTAAAGTGGAAGAAAACGGTTACTCGAATGAAGTTTTAATGAACCTGTTTATTATTCATGGCCAATGTAGGAAAATTATAGAAAGAACATGCAGAAAATTTAATGAAATGTATCTTGATATACAACCAATGATCAAGAGAAAGTTTGCACGCTTACAAAATAATTTGATCAATTATGGGTCAAAACTGAGAAGAAAAATATCTCTTATAGTTCCCGAGATAGGAGGTGGATCCGAAAAGTGATTTTTCGGATCCACCTCGTGAGGTTCACAAAAAAGTAGCATAACATGTTGCGAAAACGACATCCCGCTAACTTTTACAATAACGGAGCTACTCTGCAATTACAACGAAATCTGGACACCCTGTGCAGTCTTTTGGAGACGAGATATCTTGTCCATGATAGAAGATGTCCGATGTATGAGTATTTACGTACCTGCTGGTGCAGCCTGAACATAGTTTATCGCAACAAATAAAGCAAACACAGTAATTAATATGGTAGTTGAGTTTCTCATTTTGAATCGCTTGAGGTATTTCTAGGATTGTTAGTAGAAAATATTTTACTACTGATTGGTTATTGTTTATTTATATGGGTATAGTGAATAAAATTTTATTATCGTTTTACAACCTTAAATTTACTTAGAATTTAATTGGTTATGTATTTTATAGATGTTTATTTATTTATTATAGAAAATTTAATTAAATAGTCTCGAAAATGTAACGCTGATGTATTTATTTTTTATAAACGGAAAACATTAAATAAAATACAGAGACATGTATACAGGGTTATTCACGTCATAAGACACGGAAACTATTTCATTAAAAGTTTTATTTATGGGTTCGATAAAAATGAATTATGGCTATATTTTAAAAATATTGTGCATCTATACAGGGTGTCCCAAATATATGAAATGAACCATAGTTTTGTTTTTTTAAATAAAATGTATATGAATATGTTTTTATATTTTTCATTTAAAATAAACCTAACTTTCAATAAAGTACATCTCACCTAAACCTGACAGTTTTTTAAATATTTATAAAAATATAGACATAATTTGAATGAAAAAATTCACACCTAGTCATTTGTTCTTTTTAAGCCAGTCTGGGCTGATAAATATACCCACGCATCACTTGTTACGCCAAATATCACCCAATACTAAATACAGAGTGTACAATAATATTAGTGATATGAACGTGAAGTTTAATTCTAAATAACTTGTTTATTTTAAATGCAACACCCGGTATATGAGGCCAAAATTAGATGCACAAAGTAATTATCTATCAAATACTACAATACTTTCCTATGGATAACTTTTGACGTTTTCGTGGAAAATAATATTAGGCGAATTTTAACACAATAACATATTAAATAAATACATTTTTAACTTAAATTAAATAACAACATACACATAAATATTGATAAATTTTATAATAAATGTTCCAAATGATTGGACTCTAGGCACATTTTGTAATAAGACGCACGGGCAATGGAATTTACTTTTGTCCTACCCTGTATTTGGGTCTGGGTTGTATGTGTCTCATAGTTTTATAGTTTTCTACCAATCTGTCTACAAATACAATCTTTCGTCAACATTATACAACATCTGCAAGTAATACAAATATTATCTTGGGGCTTTTTACAAATATTCCTAAAGGAACTGTTAGGTACCTAAAAGAACGACTTTTTTAAACTTATCGAGAATATAGAGTTTATGTTTATGAGTGAGCCCAAAGATAAAAGCATATATTAGAAAAGATAACCAGATGTTTCAATTATTGAGTGGTCTCACTTTTGATCCATCAAAACATCTTGTCGAACTCTTATTATTATATACAAAAGCTAGTTGGAGGGTGTCACGGTTTTCCATATCAAATAATATATATAATGGGCGCATAAAAAAACAATGGGTTTTTGTCCAGTTGCTGATTCGGGAGTTTGAGAAGACATTATAAAATCGTATTGTTTCTTGCTTTACAAATGGTAGTGACTGGTTAATCTTTTGAACGAACTCCAACATAAGATACCTAAGTATCAAGAACCTTTATTAAAGTCGACATACAAATAAAAATGTATCTTAGTTTGTGAATCTTCTCACCCTGTAGATGTACCTGTATTGGGGTATATGCCTTTTTTCTGATTGGCTGTTTTCATTCTGTAGTACCTACTATGTGATTTTTATGAGGAATTTTGGAAAGGCAATAGGGTTTTAAGATTAGATCCGTTCTAGCCTTAGTTCAGTCAAGATGTGTTTTTCTAATTATATGTTCTTTTAGTTGAGTTAGTTTTAAGAATGTAGGATTTTTTAAAGAAAAATTTTTTTATTTTATTTCAGTAAAGTAAGTCACGAATAATAAGAAAATTATATAATGTTAACAATACCAATTTATTACAGCTTCAAAATTGTATGACAATGTAACGTTTGTATAACACTGAGGATGGCCATATATATGACCGAAACATGTATGTTGTAAGAACCCCAATGATAATTAGAGTACGACCAGATTTATGAAAATATATATTGAAGTTTAGTGGAGGAGACAGAGTATTATTAATTCCCTCATTTAATTATATAAAGTTAAATTAAATATTTTAATTTGTTTTTGGACTTAGTAGATTTTCAGTTAAGAATTATTTTCTAGTTTTTGTTTAAAGATTAAGTCCATTTCATTTTATTCTGAAGTAGTGAATTGTATAAAGTTCCGTATGTTTTGTTAAATCTTTTAATTGAAGGCCTTTTTGTTTTAATCAGTTCTTTTTTATAAAGTTTAACGTTATTTCTTTTAGTAATTGAAATAAATTCAGTTTTCAATTGTGATTAAAGTTTCGTATAGGAATTAATATTATTCGTGATTATATTAATTTTCCTATTTTTAAGTTGTACAAGTACTAACTAAGATTTTCTTCTAAATTTTCATTATCGCTTAATTGTTTTATTCTTTTTTTTTTAATTTATACATATTTATTTCTTTGTTGTTATTAATTTTCTTTATTAGTTTTAATTATTAAATTAAGTGTTTTTAGCCCAGACCTTTGCGTTTTATTTCTAATAAAGTTTTCGATAAATTATTGACAGAAGCGTCGACCAATTAAATATTTTCTTTTAAATACAAAGTGATCCAGAATTATAAAGGTGAGTAATTTTGCATAACTTTAATACAGATTAATAAAGCTTATTTTAGTTGTTTGTTTCTTTCATTTAATAATTTGATTCTGTTATTATTCAAGTTGATATTCTTTGTTTGTTCTTCTTTATTTAAAACCGCTCGTAAAACTTGAATCGAACCGTAACAATTTGAATAGCATATTGGGATTCATTTGGTTTGAGCTATAAAATTAGTATTCTTACTGAATGTACATAATACCCGCTAATTTCAAAATGGTTACAATTTGATCCTTTTTTTAAATCCTTCAACAACTTTATCCTGGTGTAACGCTTCTAAACGCTTCGTTTATTTGCTCCTTCATCTGCTCTAGTAAAAAAGTTTTAATTTTCGATAATTTTGTTCCTGCCCTTGTACAAAATTCAACATGATTTAAAATCAGTATTAAAAAGTTCTTGATGCAGTTGCACTGTGTTTGGGTGGTATCTTTCGTTAAACTGCCTTAACAGTCTCTCGCAGACCGCTTTTTTGGCCGGGAGCCTTTGAGCGTAAACCCGCGATGCCAGTAAAGCGTTTTTGGACCATTCTCCTAGAAAAATCATGTCTATTCTTTCTCCTTTGGAATAGGTTCGCAGTTTTGATTAATTGAATTAAATGAAATGTCACAGATAAAAAACTGTTTTATGAAAAATTCCCAACTCTTAGGTAAGAATTTTCAACAGATTATTTGAGAGTAAATCTCAAATTTAATAAAATGTATTCTGTTTTCTCAAATTCTCATGGCTGACTTGATAAATATTGTAATTTTGAAAATTCTTCTTATTATTACCTAATATGTGTGCCTCTTCCATACAAAATTAAAGATATATCGACATATCTATAGGAAAACTTTAATTTTTGCTTCATCAAATACAGGGTGGTCTACATGAAACTAAGAGATTCAATTAAAAATTCGCCCAATATTATGAATTTTCCACGAAAACGTCAAGAGTTATTCATAGGAAAGTATTATAATATTTGACAGATAATTACTTTGTGCATCTAATTTTTACCTCGTTGTACACGTCATTTCCGCACACCCTGTATATTTATTTATTAAATCTTTTAAGAAAAACAAAGCTTATAGAACAATTCTCAGTACACTATACTATTTAACATGCCTGATAATGCTATCTTAAACCACTAGGTAATTACCTGTTATTCAAATTATAACTGTTGCCATCCAAATTTAGAATATCATCATCTGCTTCTTAAGCAGCAGCAACTTCTAATTGGTTCTATAATGAAAAACCAAACAACGTGCAAAGGTTTTGATAATGTAGAAGTTGAAGTTCCAAAAAGCAAGTGTGAGTAGTGACTTAATGTTACGTTCTATTCAATTATTTGAAAGAAGAAATTCTAATTTGAATACAAACAACTTTTTGAACACTTTGTAGAATTTAAATTCTAGGCTAGGTTAATTAGAAAAAATTAGGAGCCTGCGCAAATATCCAAAAACCATTAAAAGTCCTAATAAAATCTTGGTAGCGATCAAAAATCACCCTTATAAATGAATTATTATTATTATTAGTCGTAAAACAGTAAACGGTAAAACCGATGAAACTGTTGCTCAGTTCCTAATTTGAGGTTTTTGAAATATTGATGTCATCCTCACTAATCTTCTATAGCGAGTAGTGGACCAACTGATCGCCATGGTCCTCCATGAAATTGTCCAGCCTGTTCTTAAAGCTGTCAACCGTTTGCGCCATTATCACCTCTTCAGGTAATGAATTCCATGCATATACAACTCTGTTTGTTATAAAATTCTTCCGAGGAAGTCTAGCACATCTCTCCTTGTCAAGTTTCTTACTATTGCCACGCAGATTAGGATTTCTAGCAGGATGAAATACATCGAGATCCACCGAGTAGTAGCCACTAAGTATCTTGTATGTTTGAATTAGATCGCCTCGTTGTCGTCGATCATAAAGACATGTCAAATTTAAAAGCCTCAATCGCTCCTCATATGGTATATGGCTAAGTGCATGAGGTAGCTTAGTGAATCTCCTCTGAACCCTTTCCAATGCCTCTATGTCCTTAATGAAGTAGGGGGACCAAACGCTGTTGGCATATTCCAATAGTGGTCTGACATACAATTTATACAATTGCAATATTAGAGAGTTTGATCTCGATTTGAAAGCCTTCTGTATCAGATACCACATCAGTCTATTAGCTTTCTTCACTGTGGCGGAAATATGGGCCTCCCACTTCAAATCCGCTGTTACTATGACACCAAGATCCTTCTGCTGATTTACAGATTTAACGGCATTTCCATTGATGAAATATGGAGTCCTAGGATTATTAGCTCCGATGTGTAGTACCTGGCACTTCTCCAAATTCAAGTTCATCCACCAAACCGTCGACCAAGACACTACCCCATCAATGTCGATCTGGAACTCATTATCGTCTCGCAGTGGGTTACAAAACAATTTGGTGTCATCAGCAAAGAAGCTCATGTTTGACGTGATGGTTCTTGTTAAGTCTGATATATATGCCAGAAAAAGCAATGGCCCCAGTACAGACCCCTGCGGGACACCACTCAAGACCGGCAATTTAGCGGATAATGCACCATTCGCTCTAACCTGGAAAATTCTTTTTGTAAGAAACATCTCAATCTATCTCAGGAGTGCCCCCCGCACGCCGTAATGCTCCAATTTCAGCAACAAACGAGCAAATGGCACTCTGTCGAATGCTTTCTCAAAATCCAGATACAACACATCCGTAGGCTGACCAACATCATTATGGCTGGTCCACACATTGAGGCACTCCAGAAGATTCGACTCCACCGACCTCTTGGGCACAAACCCATGTTGTTCATTGGGAATAATATTTGATTCAACTAGAAATGAAGTCATATTTCTGGTAATGACTTTCTCCATGCATTTACAAAGTGCGCAGGTCAAACTAGGTCGATAATTTTCTGCAGCGAACTTGTCACCCTTTTTAAATATAGGTATCACGACAGCAGACAACCATTCCTCCGGTAGAGTGCCCATGTTGATGCATTTTTGCATTGACGTGGCCAATGGTCGTAATAATGATTCAATGCATCTCTGAAGAAACATCGGAGGAATTTCGTCCGGGCCAGGACTCGAGTCTTGCTTCAAACCCGCTACTGCCTCCTTTATATCGGCGGTTATAAAATTAACGGTTGTTAATGACTGCCTGTTTCTGGTAGACTGGGGTAATACAGGTAAATTGTCCCTCGAGTCGTCGGTAAAAACACTACTGAACTGGTTAGCGAATGCATTGGCTATGTCAATTGGCCCAGTTATTGTTTCTTATTGCTACTCGCCGCCATTTCACTTTCATACCGACATCTAGCCTCCGATATCATTGTCTTTAGTTTATTGTTTTGCTGCCTATATAACAAATAGCTCGCGTCCGTTCTCAACCGTCTGTACTTGTGCCAGAGTCTCCTCTTCCTTTGTATTTCTCCGAAAATATTTCCGTTGATCCACGGCTTCTGCGTGTTTACCCTGCGGGGGCAGACTGGTACGTACTTCTGGATAGCCTCTTGAATAGCTCCGAGACATATTTCGATGTCATCAGTATCTTGCAAACTGCGGGACAAATAATCATTTATTGATACATAATCCGCCTTCCAGAAGTTACGCTTTTGTACAACCCTCGTGTTCCCAACAACGACAGTGAACTGAACATAAAGTAATTGGGTTAAGTTTTGAGGTACTTACAGGGGTTGTTATCCCAGAAGCTACAAAATCAGTTTTGAAAGTGTCCAGTTACGATGATTGAAATGGCGTGCCATAAAGTTGGGGACAAATTTTAAAAAACTTAAATAAAATGAATTAATGCTCTATCGCTTTGTTGTTTCTAAGTTGTCGAATAGCTTTATCAACTTCTTTCAGGGAACGTACATCTCCCAAGTGTTGTTGGGTAACTCCGGTATCGATTAGTTCTAAGCAGTCTCAGTCGTACGTATTTAACTTCTCTGATATTTTTTGCTCAGATGATTTAAGCCTTCAGGTAGCAAACTTTGAAACGGCAGTAACAGCAACCGGTTATGGCAAATTTAACATGCTACTTGTCGCACTGGGCATTACCACATCAATGTTCGCGTTACATTTCGACAATATGGTCATGTCGTATATTCTACCTGCCGCTGAGTGTGACTTGAATCTTACTATGAATGACAAAGGCTTAATTAACGCAGTCCTCTATATTGGTAAGGAAGAATGTTTTCCTATTTTGTGAAAGTGAAACACACAAGGATTTTTTTAGGCATGATCCTTGGTGGTCCGCCATGGGGTGTGCTCATGGACACTGTTGGAAGAAAACAAATGATTTTTTGGGCGTTGCTTGTGGAACTATTTGTTTATATCGCTACAAGTTTTACACAAACTTTTACATATTTGGTTGTTTTCAAATTTATAGGCGGGATAATGTAAGTACCGTTGTAAAAAGTCAGATCAGATGGGCTGATGTGATATGATCACCTACAGCTCACGTTAGTTGCATATTTTTATAAAAGGAACGGAAAAACCGCCAAAATTATCATTAACTCTGAAACATTAAACAGGTTAATTTCTCAGTTACTCTCAATCTAATTTATAAAAGGAACGTGCGTGACAGAGAGGTGAGTTAAAATTGCTGATATTTCGCGTTGAAGGCCTTTAATATTTATGCTCAATTGCCTTGGATTTGTCAGTGTAAGACATAGGATGTTCCAAAATTTCAAATGTACTTTTCTCAATACCTTGTTGGAAACGAATTTGATCTGATTCTGTTAGTTCTTCTTCTCTTTTCTTTCTTCTATGTACATCTGCAACAAAATATTGTTTACACACTACACCAGAAGCACTAGGTAAAGGGTTTCTGTGGTGAATTATCAGATTTGAGAAATAGAAAAACACACACAACTAACACACCTTTCGCGTGATTTCTTTTACAATTTACCACGCAGCAACGATTCGGCAATATAAAACTTAAAGACTTTACTCTATCGAATTTGCATTCTAACCATTGTTAACAAAAATACCAATCTTACTTGAATTGTATTCGCATAATATGCTAACGTGTTCCAAATTTCGTAGAACTGGTGGATTGTACATCGCTTTGATGGCATATCTGCAAGAGTTTCACAGTATGAAATACAGAGGGCGTATGCAAATGGCCGTAGGGCTTACACTATCATTAACAAATCTCGCAATGCCGGTGCTGTCATCGTATTTTCTCCCACTTAAATTTCGGGTCACTTTGTTTAATTACATTGGTAAGTAAATTATAGTTAGTTAAAGGCATACATTTCACTGGGGAAAACATAATTTTGCTACCTAGGTGAACCATTTAGTCGCTAAAGAGGATTATGCATTTTAAACGATTTATTTTATGAAATCGATAAATTAAAAAAGTCCTACAAATCGGTAGGTTGGTTGCTTCTTCATCATTGCCATGTGAGTCTGAGGTCTTCATGGCATTGAATCAATGCGATTGATAATTTTTCTTGAGCAGTAGCTTCACAATCTTCATTTAATGCTAACCTGAACTCTGCTAAAGTTGTCGGCTTGATGAGACGACCACCAACGTATATATTTAATTCATCCCAATATATGCTCAATTGAGTTGAGATCTGGGCTGCGTAATGGCCATACAAAAACTACTACTCAAAAAAAAAATAAAGGAACACTTTTGGATTTTATTTTAGTGATTTGTTAAACAAATAAAGGTGATTATGCTCATTTATTCTTTGTAAATTTAATATTCCACAGCAAGTACAAAAAACAAAGTGATTATGAAAAGATTCACATTTAGGTTTTATGTCGCGGCAGGCTTAGCGAGCGTCACCGGGCAACGGTATGCCAGTTTGTAGTTGTGTAACAAAATACAACAATACACGCCACTGGTATATTTCGTAATAATATTACGTGGGGTAGTACCAGAGAACAACTAAGGGAGAGAATATAATCTCTGTCTTGCCGCCTTTGATCTCAGTCAGCCTGTGGCCGCCATGTTGAAAGAGTAGAAAACAGGGTCGTATTTAAATTTTGTTGAAATAATAATGCAGGTCGGTACTTAAGGTTTTTTGTTGGTACACTAATTTTTAGCGTATAAAATAACCTTATTCTGAAATACAAACTTACGATATAAGTGTAGGAAATTCTGAACATGGGTGTACATATGCAATATCTTTACTAAGGCAAATAAGTTTTTTCAAAATATTTGTTTGTGTAGGTACACACATTTTCAAAATTAGTTTGAAATATAACTTCCAAACGGGATGTATATAAAACAAAATCAGGATCTGGCATCATTAATGCACCAAAATTACTTAATCCTGTCTTTAAAATGCGCAGCACACAATCTGTAGCTACTCAAATTTTTACTAGCTTCAAGATCTTCACGGTCCGAATCAACCATCCAAATTTCAGCTCTATAGAACATAAAACACTGGGTATTATACCATAACATACAACTACGCATAATATAAGGTTACAGGAGAAATTCCATTTCAAAAATAAGACAATATACCACATAACTATAAAAATACAATACAATAAGTTAATCGAAACAAAACTTACCTTGCTTGATCTTTTGGAAACGTGAAAAACGATAAGTTACAGTTATAACTGACTGTAATTTGCTTCATCCGCAGCAACATGGTTACTTGAAGGGAAAATCCACGAAAACTGCTATTTTTGAGTTTTTGAATAATATTTTGAGAAATTTTGAAAAATCCGACATTTCAATAGGTTTATTTATAGATTTGTCTAAAGCTTATGATAGCCTAGACAGATCTTTATTGCTTAAGAAACTAGACTTATACGATGTGCGCGGAAACTCTTTAAAGTGGATAGAATCGTATCTGACTAACAGATATCAAATGGTGAAAGTAGCAAAGGATGGAAAAACAGCTTGTTCGGAGATGAAAATAAATAATTTCGGTGTTGCACAGGGAAGTATTCTCGGACCAATTCTTTTTCTAATCTATTTTAACGACATACATTATATTAATCAAAGACAAAATATAGCATTGGTGAATTATGCTGATGACACAAATGCTCTCATAGGAGGTCAGAATATAGACCAACTGCTGTTTGACCTAAGAAGTTTTTATGTTAATCTCGCGCAATGGTGTACGGCAAACAAATTAATAATTAATTCAGAAAAGACTAATGCCATATTATTCAGAACAAAACAAAATAAACTTGCAAAGCCAAATGAAGTGAAACTTGATTCAGATACTGAAATAGCGCTTGGTTCACAAACGAAATTTTTGGGAGTTTTAATTAATGAATTTTTAGACTGGGCGAATCATATAAATTCTCTAACAAATAAATTGAATTCTGTGTGTTATGCTTTAAGAGTTGTAGCTCGGTATCTGAATAAAGAAATATTAAAAATTTTATACCATGCAAACTTTGAGTCTCGTTTAAAATATGACATTGTTTTTTGGGGTAGAGACAGTAATGTGCAAAATATGTTTGTGGTTCAAAAACGATGTATTAGAATAATAAATAATATGTCTTATTTACAATCGTGTAGAGGGGTATTCCGGTCAGAAAAACTAATGACTGTAACTGCGTTATATATTTACGAATGCTTAGTATTCTTTAGTAATAATAGAGATAAATTTGATAACCCATCTGAAATTCACGAATATAACACAAGAACAGTTGACGGAACATATCCAATACATCGTTTAAACGTTTTTGATAATAATGCACCTGATATGTGCATAAAATTATACAATAATTTACCGCCTAGGATAAAAAACATTAAAGTGTCTAAAATATATAAAAGAGAAATCAAAACATATTTACTACATTTAGAACCATATTGTTTATCTGAATATTTGAATACAATGTCAAACTGCATAATATTTTCCTTGGGTGTGTACTTTTCTTTTTCTTTTGATATTAGTGTAGTTGTAGTACTTATTTTGACGTGATTTCACTTTATGTACTGACATAAATTTGAAATAAAGATCATTATTATTATTATTATTAACTCTTGTTCGCACAGCCTTTCGCTGAACACACTACGCCACACTTAGCTTTATTTATGTTAACGGAAAAACGATAAGAATGTAAATATCGCAATCACACAATATCTCATTTGCAATCGAAAATCTCAAATTAACGCTGCCACTGAATATCCGTTCGCTTGCAACACTTAACTAGACTAAATTGCGTGTGGCGCCTCTGTCTAAACTCAGTACGTCATC
Source organism: Apoderus coryli (assembly GCA_911728435.2). NCBI lineage: Eukaryota > Metazoa > Arthropoda > Insecta > Coleoptera > Attelabidae > Apoderus > Apoderus coryli. The sequence goes on along the minus strand of OU452213.1, from coordinate 4,612,578 downwards.
AAATCCCTCTGCGCGAATCAGGTGCGCAAACTAGCCGCGCCCACCAGACTTTATATTCTCTCCCTTAGTTGTTCTCTGGTAGTCCTCAAAAGTAATAAAACTTACTACCTAAGGCTCCTAAAATCCTAAAATGCATGTTTATTTTGATGGGTTTTAGAAATATAAATGCAGAGATAGTGAAATACAACCATGTGTTGCTGTGTTGTTTCTTTGTTCAAGGAAGGAATTATTTTCGTTATAGGGCTGCCTTCCTTAACATTGTCGATACACTTATAAATTAAGGAATTAGTTGTAATATTCGACGAAGTGCGATATTAACTACAAGGCTTTTTATTGCCTCCCAATTTTTGAATCATAATGGGGTTATGAATCTTGGGCGGTTTTTTTTTCTAGCTGAGTGAAAGTCTTTTATTGGAGTTACGAGATCATATTTTACCCTTATTGCAGTTTTATATTTATATTTAATTGTCAGATTGTAACCTTTTGTAATTAGCGGGTGTTATATACATTCAAAACCATCGATAGATCTTCATGCAAATTAAATGTCGAACATTTTTTATTATATACAAAAAGCTATTTGGAAAGCGTCACGGTTTCCCATATCAAAATAATATATATAATGGGCACTTAAAAAATTATGGGTTTTTGTCCAGTCGCGAAATCCAAACTTAAGAATCTTTATTAAAGTCGACATACAAATAAAAATGTATCTTATTTTGTAATGTTCTCACCCTGTAAATGTATTTGGGTATATATTGTAAAATGCTTTTTTTTCTGATTGGTTTATTTTCATTTTGTATTACCTAATGTAACTTTTATGAGGCAATTCTGGACAGGAAAAAGGACTTTGAGATCAGAATGGTTCTAGCCTTGATCGAGTAAAGAAGTGTTTTCAAAATTGTATAAAGTTAAACTAAATATGTTAATTTGTTTTAACTTCGGAAATAGATATAGCAGACCTAAGTTTCTATCCTCTGAAAGAAGTTTAAAGAAAGTAAAAAGTAGTAAAAAAGCAAGCCAAAGTTAAAGAAAGTAAGGTTAAAGCTAATAGATGTTAAAGCGCGACTTACAGAAGTTGCTAAGGAAGCTTAGAATAAGGCTGAAGAAGTAAAAAGTTGAAAAAAAAAGCATTTTACAATATATAGCCAAATACATTTACAGGGTGAGAACATTACAAAATAAGATACATTTTTATTTGTAGGGGAAAGGTGTACGAGATGATTCGTTGAGGTAAGATGATCCTTTTCAATTTTGGATAAACTACATATGCCATCTAATGGATTTCTTCCGTAATATGTATTTGCCAACACCAGAACGCATTTAGTCGATGTGTAGTAGCTGCACATTCAACACGCATAATTTTATGTAAGAAAATAAAAAATATGTGTTGTTGATCTATGCGGACGCTGATTTTAAAACACGGTAGGTTACCTTGCAAAACCTTAAGTGCAAATTTTATTGTATTGTTGGCTTGTAATAGTAGTCAATTAAGTATTTTAGTCGGCAGAATAAAAGTACAAAGCTTATAGGTTAAGTTACAGAACAAAATAGAACATAATTGTATTTGGGGCAAGATGATTCTTCTGTTGATGTAACAGATGATCATCTTGAAAAGGGAATTGGGAAAGGAATTTCAAATAAAAAAAAGATCGCATATGTTGAAGAGTCAACTTCGTCAGAAGACGACACAGAATGCTTATTCTGTACCGAAACTTATTCCAAAGGTAATAAAGGAGAAGGCTGGATACAATGTACTGTTTGTAAAAAATAAGGTCATGAGGCTTGTGCCGGGATAGAAAGCGATGACGAAGAGTTCACCTGTGATTTGTGCACAGTTACTCCAGGAAAAAAAACGGAGATAATTATAAAGTATTTTTTTTTATTCACATACATAAAATAAATAAATGAAGATTTTTTGATTTTATTTTTTGAATTCTCTACTGAAATCTAGTGATTTCTTAGTAGTTTAGATAAGATGATCCTATGGATCATCTTGTCCATACTATAGGGATCATCTTGGAGACCCCGGTGTCCAAGATGATCCTTTATTAAGCTTGTTAAAAAATTGAAATAAAATTATGAAACATTACTAAAGTCGATGTTTTGAACATGAAAATAGTAAGACAAATGAATTTGCTAATAGCACATATTTGGCCGACTTGGGTATGATGGATACTTTTAATTATATAATTATTTTCCCTTAAGGGGATCAACTCGTACACCTTTCCCCTATGTCGACTTTAATAAAGATTCTTAAGTTTGGATTTCGCGACTGGACAAAAACCCATAATTTTTTATGTGCTCATTATATATATTATTTTGATATGGGAAACCGTGACGCTTTCCAAATAGCTTTTTGTATATAATAAAAAATGCTCGACATTTAATTTGCATGAAGATCTATCGATGGTTTTGAGTGTTTAGACCCGGTATTTCCAATTTGTCATTCTTCGAATAAGAAAAAATTGTTGTTTTTTTTGGTACCTACAATTCCTTTAGACAAAAATAATACTTGTATTACTTGTAGATGTTGTAAAACGCATATCAATGGAAGATAAGATAAATAGAAAATATACCCTTACATTTTATGACTGAGTTTAGAACATTTGTATACAATCTACTTAAATAAAATTCCCAAACTAATATAAACCATAAAACTCAGCCATAACCACAGGGCCGGACAACAGTAAATTCCATTGCCCGTCCGTTTTATTACAATATTACAATTATAATGAAAGTTTTGTGCGGAAATCAATATAATTATTCGATATTATATTAAGTTACCTATTTCAAGTTGTACAGTTTCACATAATAAGAGTTTCTTTCTTGATTTTCATTTAATGTTATATTCTTTTTTAATTTATACATATTTATTTCTTTTATTATTATTCATTTTTATTATTTATAATTAAATTAATTGTTTTGATAAGCCCCAATTGATAAGCCCCAAATCTTGTGTTTTATTTGAAGTAAAACTTCTAGTTGGTAAAAGTTTTAGATATCTTAGTAAACAAAAGGGTCATCTATAAAGTGTTTTCTGCGGTGTTTTCTTTCAATCAATAAAGAGTGTTAAGTTAGTTAGTTAGATCCACGGTCATAAAGGTCAGTTAGTTTTATTTTAATGCAGAATAGTAAAGTTTGATATTCGGTTCATTAAAGCCTGGAGGTACAAGCCGCTCGGAAAGCTTGTAATCGCACCCGTGTACAATTTAAATAGCATTCGAGATTCACTTGGACTGAGACAGCAAAAGACTTTCAAAATACACTGAGAATGGCGCATCAGATAATGATTTCTGACCAGATTTAAAACCAAGAAGACCGTGACGAAAACCTGCTTTAACTCGACATCGTAAAACTATGCGGTTAAACTTTGTTCGTGTTCATTTGGGATGGGAACTTCGGCCATGGAGACCAGTACTTTTTACAGACAAATCAAGATTTCGTCTCACTGGTTGTGATGGCCGGGTGGTGTGTATAGACGTCCCAATGATCGATACTTCGCCGCTGCTGCTGTACAAGGAGTATCCAGATCTGGAGATAATCGTCTGGGGTGGAATAAGTTTGGAGGCAAAAACCGATCTAGTAGCCATACCAGAATTTTATTAAATGAAGGGATGTGCTTAAGAATTGTAATTTTAATTATAAAATAGATACTCGTCCTTAGGTGGTGTGTCTTTTTTATACCATTGCATTCAGTCCTACTTGGACAATAAACCGTCATTCGACAAAGAGTTGCGAGGCGAGCTCTCGACCTGCCTCGAAAACACAAAGGTCGCAATTCATTCTAGAATGTAACTTTATTCGTAACCCAATTACGAGGTTTTGATTTGTATCTAATTTATTTTAGAATTTAGGCAATGGAACCTAATGATATTGGTTTCCAGTGTGGTACCTCTAATAAGTACGGTTGTGTTTTATTTCCTTCCGGAGTCACCCAAATTTTTAATGAGTGCTGGACAAAATGAGAAGGCTTTGGAAATTTTTCGGAAAATATATAGTATGAATACCGGAAAGCCTGGAAGTTCATATCCCGTAAGTAGATAACACTTTATATATCTGCGCTAAATACTCGTCTTAAGAGTTTTGAAAGAAAATCGATAAGCACGAAACGCGAAAAACAACGGAATTCACGTTAATGAAGCATCGCGAAGCGTGAGAGGCAAGGAACCTCACGTTAATCCAGCAACCACAAATCGGGACATGGACGGGGAATCACACAAATTAAGTAGGTACTTCACAAGGAAATTCACTACAGCCATTTCAATATGATTCTAACATGAATTTAATAAATTTTTAAATGTTTCCAGGTTCTTAAGTTGGTTGAGGAAAAAGAAAATTTTGAAGTAAATGCCGAAGATGAGCAGTCGTTTGTCAACTATATTCGAACTGGTTGGAAACAGATATCGCCTTTGTTTCAAAAGACATATTTGTCATCATTAATTCTAGTCTGTTTGGTAGAACCTGCGATGCATTTATGGTACGTAAAGGTTTTCGGTTTTAAATAAAAACTTACATACCGGGTGATCCAGTTTCGAAAGCGTTTTTAATTAATAAAATTTTATCTAGTAAACCAAGCAACATATAAAAAAAATACATGAGTTAAAAAAGTAGTAGTTTTAGTTGATTTATCTCAAGATAATATCGAAATTACAGTCAGTGGTGTACATTTTTTTTGTCAATAATTTTTATTAAGTTCGCCACTGGCGTTAATAATTACCTACAACTTCACTAAACCACTTATTTATAATCTCGACGTGGATGCTAACATCGTTAGCAAAACGCCAAAGCAAAGGTTATACTCATCGACTCATCGATCAAATATAAACCAAAAATGTTACAAAACTTTATGTATGTCGTTGAAAACAATAAAATTACAAAGCCGGCTGCTGTAAATTATGACTCGTCTTTCCACATAATTGCTTTGAAATTTCACAGAAAGAATCTTAGTAGTTCTAATCAAATTGACATAGAGTCTATTTCGCAATCTTCCGAAATTCATATCTGGGGAAGATTTTGAAGAGGTAGTGGGTGTTTTTCTCACCGTTTTTTACGCCACTGGAATAAGTACGGTTGGAAGGACTTAAGAAAAGGATTCAAATGTGCATGTAGAGATTCAATTAAAAATTCGCCTAATATTATGAATATGTGCATTTTCCACGAAAACGTCAAGAGTTACCCATAGGAAAGTATTATAATATTTGACAGATAATTAATTAAAAGGATGTGTTTGGCGACATCTAGTTTTCGTTGGTAGTACGCCGAGTGAACAACAGTTCCTATATCGGCTGCCTGGGAGGTCACTGACCCCATAAAGCAACTACCAACACATAGACGCGCCGATACTCCCTTAAGCGGGACCGCCTATATTTGGAATGGGCTTGTTTAACAAAACAAGACTTATATTCCGAGAGTTTGTCTGTCAACCACTATACTTTCAGCAGACGGCCGTTTCGTCGCTCCACGACTCATCAGTGGGGATCGGTCAGTAGTTGACAGCCAAACTCTCGTAAATAATGAAGTATATACCCCACACGATACAGAGATGTAAAAGGACCTTTCACATCTCTGTATATACTTCATTATTTACGAGAGTTTGGCTGTCAACTACTGACCGATCACCACTGATGAGTCGTGGATCGACGAACCGGCCGTCTAGTGAAAGTATAGTGGTTGACAGACAAACTCTCGGAATATAAGTCTTGTTTTGTTAAACAAGCCCATTCCAGATAATTAATTTGTTCATCTAATTTTGACCTCATATACCGGGTGTTCCGTTTGAAATAAACAAGTTATTTAGAATTAAACTTTACGTTCATTGAACTTATATTATTGGACATTTAGTTTTGGGAGTTTTTTATATGTGGCGTAACAAGTGATGAGTAGGTTATTTATCAGCCTAGACTGGCTTAAAAAGAACAAACGAATAGGTGTGAATTTTGTCATTGAAATTATGTCTATATTTTTATAAAAATTAAAATATTTAAAAAACTGTCAGGTTTAGGTAAGATGTACTTTAATGAAAGTTAGGTTTATTTTGAACGGTAGTCCGGTGCAGTGGTGTTACATTTCCTACTAAGTATATTTATATTGATCTTTAAGTAATGATGTTGTCCGACTATGGTTGCCACAGATATTCCAGTCAATACACGATTACAAGGTGCAACATAATGGAAGTGAAAGTGATTTGTGTACGATGTTAGAAATATTTCAAACGAAGAATACTACTACATTAGATGGTCACACTATGATATGCAATGTAGTAAGTGTATATTATTATATTTTTGGGAATGTATTATTGTCGTTCAAAATAAAATGGACAATTCTTTAAAAATCGTATCGGATTTTGTGGGATTAATTATTTAAGCCATACTAGAACTAGAAGTTCCGGGGATCTGTGTATGATGTGAATATTCCTCATAAAACTGTCATTACGCCACTAAACACTCAACATTAATTTGTAAACATAAGCTACCTACTTAATGTGGCCAGCGATGTAAAACAATTTTCAGATAGGTTTAAGCTAAAATATAAGTTAAATTTAGATTAAGTTAGGAAGCACTGCTGAAATTAACAGCGATATTATTATGTACTTAAATATTTTTACAAAAATAAAAATACAGTACTGTGGTTAGAAACCGAAAACTATAATTATTTTTAGTCAGGACCTGACTGACTACGTCACAGTTTGAAATTATTTAGTTCAATGTGCCAACGTGGACTTGGAATGCTGTACTTATTATGCTGTGCTATAGGTATCCCACCGGTTAAAGAGTCCAAACAAATCACTTTACTTTATCAGTTTTATAAAAAAAACTGTTTTAATTAAGCAGTGATTTTATTAGACAGCGTGTTACAATGTAATAATGTAAACACAAACAAATGAACTGGAACTCAACGTTGCCAAATACACTTGATCATGGTTTTTCTAAAGAAGACTGTGGCCCTACCTATGGAATTGAACAATTTATATGATAGATTTCTTGTTATTTTTTTTTGTTATTTTAGAACCTTTTTCATAAATCTTTTTAGTTATTTTAGAGACTTTTTCAGAAATCGCACAATGTTGGATTGAATCGCATAATTACGGACGACGCCGACGGTGCGCATAATTTAGATCATAGCCATTGGCAGCACTGCTAGGATTAGGACCCAGTTCGTAGTCCTTATAATAATATATCATATACATATGGCAACATAGCTATAACAGGAGCGGTGTTGCAATATAAGTTTTTGTTTTATTTGTGTTTAAAAAACAGTTTTTGTGTGGTTTTTGACTGTTTTTATATATTTTTTTTTTGTGCTAAATGATAGCTGGTGATTGCAGTTAACAAATATGATGCGGGAATGTATTATTTGCAAATAAATTGCCGTAGAATTGACGGAATTTCTAACTGATACTTACCTAATATCACTGAAAGTGTCGTTTCGCTTCCCGCGGGTACCTACAGACTGAATCGACTAGTTACTACAACAAAATTAACCTATTAGGTCATTCAATAAGACCGTATGATGACATATAGATGGCGTTACTAGAATTTTTTCAATATGATTTTTATTTAGTACTAACCTTCAAACAAAATTAGCCCCTCCGTAGACTAGGGCACGAGCCGCTCCTCACGATTAATAGTGATGTTGCCTTTTTCAGAATCTCGAGAACAACTTTTCAGTATACTCAAATTCTATGATACAAGCCTCAGTGGAAATAGTTGGGTACGCTGTAGCTGGTTCCCTGATCAACTGTTGTGGACGTAAGCCGCTTTTCGGTTGGTATTTGGCAATTTAATGTAATGTAATGTAATGTAATTCTTTATTGTCTCAATTTCCTATATACATAGTATAGACAATTGTCATAACTTAACTAAGTTCTAAACACTAACATACAAAACAATCACAGTTATCTATACTTGCAAAAATATAATATACAATGAAAAATAATTTAATGGCAAAGCGGACTAAAATGCTGGTTTAACCTACACAAGGAATTTTGTTTAATTTAGTAGGGCCCCAGTCAAATTCAATAGAACCAGACCGAGGCATGGGTCGACAGATACTGACGAATTCATTTCGCTCTTGTTATGAGCTCGTCAGAGTACCATAGTCGTTGCCCATCTACAAATATCGGCCTGCATGGTATAGGATATGCATTACTATGTACATGTAGATGATACGTGTTTACATGTGTCTACTGTTGTGAATCCTATTGTGCTTAAATGCAGGCCGATATTTGTAGATGGGCAACGACTATGGTACTCTGACGAGCTCATAACAAGAGCGAAACGAATTCGTCAGTATCTGTCGACCCATGCCTCGGTCTGGTTCTATTGAATTAGACTGGAGCCCTGCTAAATTAAACAAAATTCCTTGTGCAGGTAAAACCAGCATTTTAGTCCGCTTTGCCATTAAATTATTTTTCATTTATTATATTTACGGAAAATCCTTTTCGAAAACCATGATGCGACTCACTAATAATATTGTATTTATCCAAGAAACTTACTTAAAATTATCAAACTGACGACGCGACGCAGAGGAGTTTTATGGCAAAATTTAATAATTTTAGTTTTTTTATTTCAGTTGTCCTTACGCTCGCAGCTAGTTTAGCTGAGGCGTTGCTATACATTGCTCCAAATACCACAGTAACAGTGACACTGGCAACTATCAATCTAGCATTTTGTAGTATTGCTTATGATATCATAATAGCAATAATGATGGCTATTTTCCCTACAACTCTAAGGTAAGGTGCTAGCCTCTTTCACCCCTACGAATTCCACATACAAGCCGTGTGCCTGAATTCTGCATCAACTGAATCCTGTTCTCAGCAATTTTAGTCAAACAAGGGCCATATATATATTGTCAATAATATAACCCCTAGCTGATTGCGTTATCATGCTATCTCGCCACGAGACAACTTGTGTTTATGTTTTACTTTCATTTAGGTTAAAAACATATTAGATACTGCCATTTCGTAATATAAATTTTACGGTTATACAAATAGTTGTTATAAACGTAAAATTATCTTTATTTTTACTTATTACTCACCTAACAGGATCTGTGGGGAAGCGAAAAAAATGTTTAGAGCAAGTGTACCGCTTATTGGGACAACATTTTGCAGCACACACATGTCCTCCCTGATTGTTCATTGTATTAATCATAAGATACGTTAATAAAAATAAAATCCTTTTAATTCTCACGAACACTATACCAAAAACACAGAATTAGATTACAAACACAATATTTATTTATATCGTACACGCCGACAATGAACTATATATTGAACACAGGAGTGAACAGTATCTATCTACGTCAATGCGATTATTGTGACGTTTTAACCCATAATGGCGGCATGCGCGACGATATGCGCAGGACGGCTCGCTAGTGGAAAGTCAGAATACTGTATTATTTATTATACTGTGGTAACGCTATCAATGTGTCTTATTGAATGATCTAATATGTGTGTAGTTCATATAATAATGTTTCTTGTTCATTTGACTTACAGAGGAACAGCCATGTCGATGACCTTGCTAATAGCTAGACTGTGCACATCAGGGGCAAATATGATATATCCAATTCTTCTAGAATCTGGTTGTGAAGGACCCTTTTTCTCTATATCCGGAATACTGATACGTAAGTAAACATTGATCCAGTAACGCCTCAAGGAAGTATACTTGGTCCTCTGCTATTTTGCTCTACGTGAATAATCTTCTCAGAAATAAATGCTGATGATAGAACTATTTTACTGTCGGATAGACACCCTGAAGTACTAAAGCACAAAATTAATGTTACATTGAACGAGTTCCAGGGGGTCAGAAGAACAGCCTAATTATTAATTTCACAGATTCCCAGGAGCGGAGTTGCACATAAGTTTTGATGGTCAGCCTATCGGGATCATCTCGGTTATTGGGTGTTTTGGTGGATTCGGAGCTCAGCTGGATGCCGCACGTGGATGCGCTTTGTGGCAAGCTGTGTATAAATTTCACAGTCCCTAAAAACCTTCATGAACTTACAAGCACTAATATCAGTGTATTATGCTGTTATATATTCTTCAATTGCTTATGGCATAGTCGTCTGGTGCAAGATGTCTTGAAATGGATGGAGTGTTCATATTTATAGTCAACTTTTTACTTTAAAATTACCAATTACCTTTACCTTTAGTTATCAACCAGATATAATCTGCTTCAGTAAAATAAACTTCGGTAACTGTTCCTGTGATATAACTTTTGACTTGTTCGCTTTATATCCGTCCGTTTGTCTCTTTACGAAAACTCGTAATTTTTGGTATTTTAAACCGTGCCCTTGAATATTAAAACCCTTGTATTTGTTGCATATATTACTTACTTTGATTTAATTTGTTTAGTGGCCGTCATCATCTCACTTAAATTACCAAAAACAGACAATCTGGATTTGGAATAGAATAAGTATTAAAACAGAAAATTGTCATATTCAAAAACATGTAATGAAAAAGCAATAAACTTTTAACAATTTAACAGGTTTTTTATTCCACAAAAGTCATCCTTGTCTAAATATTGCATAAATGGCGGCAAATTCAAATCTTGGGTTAAATTTGGGACACCCTTTATATGATATATTAATCTGATAGTACTGTCTTTGTCGTCGAAAATCTGCAAAAAAATGACACAAGCAAGTCTGTCGTGTTAGAAAAACATCTTACCAAAACCAAATTATGACGTGAACTAGAAATGTCAACTAAACTAAAATAAGTGACACCAACGTTAGAAAAAAATACTACCAAATTATGACAAACCAACGAACCATAATAGAGAGATATGGTAGTCCTAAAAAATAACGTCCGCCGCTATTAACGTTAACGTTAAGTTAACACCAACGATTTGCAAATAGAGAGATGTGGTAGTTCTAAAAAATAACGTCACCTATGAAGATAATCATATTATAGGCAGCTATTTTTAGATTAGCAGATTTAAAATACCTATCTAATATATTTATAGTAGGTATTTAGCATAAAATTTTATAGGGTTATTGAATTTGACAAGTGGATTTATTATTTAAATCAAGTATTTATCAGATTATAACAACATTAATTAATAAGTAGCATGTACAGGGTGATGCAAAAAAAAAACATTAATTAGCCGACATTTAACAAAATTTCTAGATTGCAATCGAATAAATTTTAAATGTTTAGAAATTTTTAGCATACACTTTAAATTTATATACGGGGTGAGTCAAAAATGTATTTGTTTATTTTTTTTAAGGTCAAAAAAGTAATATTTTGAATAATCTTTTGATTTAGATTTGAATTCATGATTTCTTTAGCGTGTAACTATAAGCTCGTAGAGGTGATCTACGGGGTAACTCAAAAATGTTTCTATTTATCTTCAATATTTTTAGGAGATATATAGATTTTTGAATTTTTTTTTATAACCCTGACTTTTGTCATAGATAAAACTACCACAAAACGACTGGGAAATCACGCAGTGATTTCTTGTTTGAACTTAATAAAAAATGCAATCTAGTGGCAGTTAAAATTCTGAACTGTCTAACTTTGACAGAGAATATGGGATTTTGATTGCATATTCCAAACTTTCACGAGAAATCCTAAGTTAAGCTAGCGTTTTGCCTATTTTCACCTAAGCTTTCTGGCTTTTTTTTTGTATTTTAATTTTATATGGATTGATGATGTTGCATATAGTTTTTTAAACTTAATAAACATTGTTTAGAGGTGATATAATAATTTATTTGCATTACGCCATTATTATTTCAAGCATAAAACGATATTGTGAACTGTAAATAAATTTTTATTACAAAAAATTGTCATCATTATAAAATAAATATTAATTACATAGGTATAAACGGAAAAACTACAAAAGAACAACAATTATAATAATTATTATACATAAATGATAAACTAAATAAACACTATTACTATTAGGTATTTAGTATTGAATAGGTACTCTTAAATTACTTAACAAACTATTAACTTTTATCAGTCAAAATATCACAATGAGTTAAACAGTATACCTAATAACCTATTCTGTTTTAAAACTATAAAATTATTTGTCATTTCAAATTGAAAAGTATTAATTGTTCATTACCAAACAATACAGGTGTTTTTTTATTATGTTTTTATTTATTTTTTTTACAAAATTCACTATGAAAATAAATTTACGCGCAATCAAAAATTTGCCTTAAATTGTATTTTTGAAACTTGTTCGTTTTTAGTGTTCTTTTTATTTGCAACATGGAAAATTGTATCTAAACTCAAACCTCGATATTTCCGGAATGGAAAGAGATATCGAGTTGCGGTATTTGGGAGGTTCTTAAGAGCACGTACAGGGCTCGACCGGAATATTTCTTTTCTTTATCCACTTATACAGGGTGAGCAGAAAGTCATGTTTTTTTTAGCAACGTTTGGGGCTATGTCAGATGTTCAATTTTTGATGTTGAAAATTTTTCTATGCATCTTTGGACTATCCTAAAACAATTTCTCAAAATTTTCAAAAGAGCTCTAACTCAAATTCTCGAAATTTTAAAGAAGGGGACTTTTTCGGAGTGTCTCTTGAGAACGGGTATTTTTTCTCATACTGCTGCATAAAGCGGGATTTCTTCCGCCCGAGAAAACATTGTCTCTAGTGACCACACACACTTGGTGGCCACTCTTGGACATCCTCCTTCCAATTCATCTCCGAGGCAACATTTTATCCAGTCATTGCCGAATACGATGAGCATAATGAGGAGGAGCTCCATCTTATTGGTAATGGAATTGTCTTTTTCCAGAATAAGGTTTCATCGGTCTGGGTGATTTATTAAATTTTTTAAAGGTCCAAATAAAGGTTCACAGTAAGGTTTCCTTCTATAGAAGTAGACCCAAATATTCCGTCCTCCAGAATTCCTGTGATCTTCTCAGGATACTGTGTATGGTACTCCTAAAACACATGTGGATATTCATTATAGCAATACCTACAATTATCTTTGTTTTCAGGAAACTTGTAGTAGTAAGTAGGTACTAAACATTTCTGGTACCATCAACGAAAGATCGTCTAACATATTCTGAAAACTATTCCTAAAAAAAATCACCATTTAACTTTTCTCCGAAAAAGAGGGAGACTTTTGCTTTGGAGTCGAGGATCTCCAAGCAACATTGATATCAAATCCCTGTCCTAAAATGCTGCTTCCCCATGAATGTGCGTTGGTTTCTGATTTCAATGAGATCATCTATATTTAACTATTAGTTTTGTAGGTTTTATCAAGGACTGATTTAATTTTTAGTTACGCATGGGTAGAAATTATAGCGACCTCTCCTTTCTAGGGACTTTCCAGTTTGATATGAGACATTCAGCAGAGCATATTTGATGATACAAAAACAGTAGAAATAAGGACTTTGCAAAAAAGAATTTTTTTACAAGAAAAATTATAAAAAGCGAAAGAAACTATAAAAAAACTTCGGAATAAAATATGAACATCAGAAAACGCGTGAGTTACGTTTAATTCTTGAGCAATTGAACTGCCATAATATGTGTTTCTATATTGGACCGCCAAAGCTCTACCACAGAAAGCTCTCGCTAATTCATGTATTTTGATATAGGGACATAGCCCTAAAGGGGTAGATACAGGTTGTCAAACGTTCAAATTTATAATCGAAAATTATTCAAAAATTCCTTAACAATTTTTTTTTTCAAATTTAGTGACCGATATGTGTCATATTTTGACATAAACTATAATTTTAAAAATTAACCAGTAGTATGCTATAGGGGTTGGTGACACTTTTTATCCCCTATTTTTTACGCCACTGGAATAAATTTATTTTTTTTAAATTCCTTGTTCATTTTTGCTTAAAAATGTAATGACTTTTTATGGGTCTAAAGTAAACGGTTTTGCATTACATAAATTTCGAAAATTTGCCATGATTCAAAAACGCCTACGAATATTTTTTATTTTAAATTCCATGACCGATATTTAAAAAATCAACCAGTGGTGTGCTATAGGGGTTAGTGACCAATTTTAACCCCCTATTTTCTACGCCACTGGAGTAAATACAACACACGGATAGAGTTTGGAAGAGGAAAACCTTTTTATTTGTCGATTTAGAAGAAAAAGTCATTGTTTATAAAAACGTCTGCTTGTGTCAAAACTACAATTTCAAATGCCAAATTTACGATTACTATACAGGGTATATCAAAAATAACATTTTTAATGATTTTGATTTTTTTTTTTTTAATTTTATGAAAATATTTTCAAAACCGTGATTTATTACACCAATTGTGCAAAAAACACTAATAATTTTTTTTCTCAAAGTGGGTAATTTCATAGCTACTATTAAAATAATAACATTAAAAAAAACAAGGAAATCAAATGTTATTTTTGATATACCCTGTACAGTAATCGTAAATTTCGTACTAATCTTTTTAGGACAATAGCCAGTGGCATGCTATAGGGTGTTGTGAAACTTTCTGTCCCCCCATTTTGCAGGAATTTGCCTCTAAACAAAAGTGAAAGTAGGAACTTTTTAAATGAATTATACAGTATACATACTCACCCTTTACTTGGAGGAGTTTTTGAATTATGGCAAATTTTCAATTTTAAATTTGAACCTCTGACACCCTGATCTAGGCAATTAAGCCCTTTAAGGGTATATGTCCCTAGCGAAAGCTATTTGTGGTAGAGTGTTGTCGGTCGAATATAGAAACACCCTGTAGAAATAAGCACGCAAAATCGTAACACAGTGATTACTCCCCACTATCTCCCCCTTCGCCATAATTAAACTTAATATTTTATAAAAAATCCACAGAATTCAATAAGGAGATGGTTAGTTTATAGTCAAAGTTATTAACAAGTATGTTCTGGTTACCGGAGGATCATCTAACATATCCTGAAAACTAGTCCTAAAAAAATCACCATTTAAGTTTTCTACGAAAAAAAAAGGATTGATATCAAATCTGTCTTCAATTTTATGTACCTAGATCATTTACATTTAACTATTAGCTTTGTATGTTTTAACACTTTTAGTTACGGGGGGGTTCAAATTATAGCGACTTCTTCTCTCTGGGGAATGTCCAGAAAAATCTACTCCAGGTGAAATTACGTCCAGAAAATCTGAGACATTAACTAGAGCAAAATATGATGAGTATATTAGGTCATTCAAAAAAGCCATATGATTTTTATTTAGTACTAACCTTCAAAGGATACGTGTATAAATTTGACAGCAATCTGTATGAAGCAACTTTTGTTATTGAAAAATAAAATGGAAAAAAGTGAATTACGATGGATGGGAGCCAAATTAGAGATGCTTGTAGAAGATATTCTGTTCCTTATAGTAGTTTACGAGACCGTTTAAGGAAAGGTTATTACACGCCAAGCATGAGAAGAAAGACTGTTTTCAGAAAAGAACAGGAAGCAGAAATTAAGGAACAACTGCTTACACTATCGCAAATCTTTTATGGGCTAACACCTTTTCAATCACGTTTAGCTTCGTTTGAATATGCCGAAATCAACAAAATTCCGAATGCATTCAACAGAAACAGTTAATTAGCGGGAAAAGATTAGTTATATGGGTTTATGGCCAGGAATCCTGAATTAAGTTTCAGAAAACCTGAAGCAACCTCTGTAAATAGAGTGACGGCTGTTAACAAAATAGAAGTGGACAGATTTTTTAAAAATTTGGAGAAACTTTCAACATGGATGAGACGGGCATTACAACATGCCATAAACCAGCGCGAATTATTGGACCCAAAGAACACAAACAAGTTGGGGCCATTACGAGCGTGCCACCGATGTTCATTTTCGCCAGTCAGTAGTAGCATATTTGCAGTGAATTTGGGAAGAATGAGCTTTGGTACAGATGTTCTACATATTGGCAATGGACCCATACCAGCTGCACAGGCGCAGATTGACCACATAGATAGTTCTGCGATTTTTGCAAGCCTTAAATTTCAATATTTAATCGAAACAAAGTAATAGAATAACTTGATTTATGATTATTTAACATTTCTAAGTAGAAAGAACAGTATCTTTTTATATTCTCAACAGTACAGATTAATTTTTCATTACTTGTTGTTATTGAGCGTAATTGAACTTGCCTGAGCGGGATATACATGCAAGTCAAATTTTTCGCAAAGACAGAATAGAAAAAGTAATTGTATTTACCTAAGAATGTGTTTTTCCTTAGGTAATCGCCATTACCCGTCGCTCCCCTAAAAGTGGTATCGAAAAGTTGGAAAATCGCTGTACTCGTTGTATTGCCCTCGAAGGCAACTATGTTGAATAATAAAATCGAGAACTTATTGAATGACTTGTAAAAAGCCTGGTAGACAAAATTTAATACAAACAATAGCAGGAAAAATTAGCAGTATTAAAAACTACAGGCAAAAATCTATGAATCAAAAAAAAATTGTTAAAACAGGACAGATAGATATCCTAAAGGCAGAAAACGCGTAAGTGATTTTCGAGCAACTATAAAGCTATTTATAAATAACAAAAAAAGCACCATAAATGACCGTCTCACCAATTACAGAGAGAAGCGCTGTAGGCAAATTCCTATTACAGTAATTACCAACACAATTTACCCCTTAGCCAAAATTATTGTACTTGATCTTTCATGGAAAAACCAATAACAATTGAACCATCCTTAACATTATTACAGACATCAAAAGAAAATCCAAAAAATATGGCAAAATATGCGTAAATCCCGATAAAACAGACACTTCTCTACCAAGTTTGGTTATCGTGTTTAATAATCGAAACAACAACTCAATATCTCGAAAGCAATTTGTTTAATTGAATTAGTAGAATCTAAGTTTTAAAATTTTCCTTGAAAAAACTCGGTCACTCTCAATATTTAAATATTAGTTATTACGCATTTGAACCGATTTGCCTAACCAAACTTATCGATTTTCAGTTATAGTAAAAATCCTAACATTGTCTCTAATTTCACTCTCATCTCCATTTGAGACTGAACTTGTTTCAATTTCATTAACGTTACTATCACTTTGAGCAACTAAATCGTTACTATTATTATTATTTATATGACTATTACTAGATGTTTGAGACTCATCATTTTGACTAGAGGTTGACGGTTTGTTGTCCACTTCTGCTGTACAATCCCTTTGATTGTTTTGATTTGTCGTTCTAATTATGGCAGGAAATAGGGTTGTATACGATGGTGGCAGGTCCAGGTCGTCGTATTGTGGTGGAGAATAGGTCCTGAAATAATAAATCCCATAAATTCTTTTGCGAAATGCAGAATAATTATGACAAACTTTCCTCACTACCAAATTCCTTCCTTAGTAATATTAAGACAGGTAGCATATCTCAGGAAATAATAGTCATAGGACAATGGGGAAAAAACTCTTTTAGGGAAATTGACCATGGGAAATCGCTGGAAATAGTTTTTTAGTTCCTAACTATACCGCTAGGGGTCGTAATAGATACAGTAATGCGAAAAATGAATTTTTATTGAAAATTTCGCAATATAAGTTAAAAAACAATATTGCCACAGTAATGCTACTAAGATTCTGCATATTTTTGGTGTATCACTTTTTACTGTGCGGCGTGAAATAAAGGCAGCAGAGAAGGACGAAATTTCACCTATGATAATGTCTATAACTTCGGTTTGGCTTAACCGACTTTATCAATTTAATTTTTGTTTAAGAACTGAAGCCTTGCTGATGAAGAAAAAAACATTTCAAATCATAATTGTTTTTTGGGGCACCGCTAGTATTCCTGAGATATGCTACCTGTTCACCCTTAATGGAATACCCGGTATATTACGACACGAGGCTATAATATAATTTGGGCCACCCAGATAGCTAGTCATATTTATTTACAATACCAGACAAAGCCTGAATGCTATATTACCGATAATAAACAAATCGATAGGTCAGAGGTCCTTCGTCTACGTTGTACCAAAATTGTTTATAACATGTTAGATAAAAATTAATTTATAGTTTGACTAAAATTATTCCTAAGTGATTACTAGATACAGAACGTTACCTATTGAAATATTATATTGGGCTAAGTTGAAAATGTTTGTGTTGCTTTTGGTTTTGTTAAAGAATCAGGTTGTTGCCAAGTTATTGACAAAATTTTCAAACTCGAAAACTTTTAAGTTTTCCGAGCAGAAACAAGTATGCCTTTTTTATGTAGAAAACTTTATTTTATCATATTTTTGACACAAATGGAATAAAAGTCACAAGAAAAAAAGTTAGGTTATAATGAAGGCAAAACCAACCTTCATTATTTTTTACCAACTGTCCGCTAGGTCTCATTGAATATAGAAATAACTGATTTAGACCTTTTTATGAAATATGTAAATGCGATGATAACATTTTTATCTTGGTTTAAGTAAACCTAAAATAAGAAAGAAAATTACATAAGCCGAAAGTCTCTATCGTATTCCAAACCTAAGTTATAGCCATAAACTATTCATTTTTTTTTACTGATGAAGAATTGCAATAAGAAATTTTCATAATAACCATTTATGGTGTGATGAAAATCCGCTCACTTGTTATTCGACTACACACGAAGATGTTTCAATCATAACCTCCACTGTTCTATATAATATAATATAATATAATATAATATAATATAATATAATATAATATAATATAATATAATATAATATAATATAATATAATATAATATAATATAATATAATATAATATAATATAATATAATATAATATAATATAATATAATATAATATAATATAATATAATATAATATAATATAATATAATATAATATAATATAATATAATATAATATAATATAATATAATATAATATAATATAATATAATATAATATAATATAATACATGGCGCAGTCGGTAGGATCACTGAAATGGAATAATTAATGGGGTGTGGCGTACAATGCGAGTCATGGGTAGCAAACGTATTAATAAATCAAAAAGAAGTATGGATGAAAGTTGACACGGGGTCTATGGCTAATATTAAACCTGTTGGAATATCTTACGTAAGCTTAATTTTGATTTTAATAATTTGAAACAAACTACCTAGTGTGTCTTTAGCCTTTTATAGTAGAGATCCTCTGCCGATAATCGGAGAATAATATTTAAATTGTATATTATATAATAATATCGAAAAAGCTTTAAATTTTTATGCTGTTGATTTGGATAGTTGTAGCTTGTTAGGTCTCAAATCGGGCATTTGCCCGTTGCGGATTTTCGTAATTTAATAAATATATACGATTTTCTATTTAATGGTAGTTCTACTCAATGTCTAAGCAACTATTATTTACCCATTAGTTCTGCTACCACCGTCGCACTCCATCACAAACACAGTTTCTGGTTGAGGTGTACCATCAGGCACTGCTTCCACATCTTGTTTTGGCCGGCGACAACAGCATTCCCACAAACCACAGAAGAATAATACCGTACCGCAAATGAGCAGCCCTAACATCAAATAACCCCATGGACCGTACTTATTCAACATGCTGGAAATAGTCTCTGTTGCATTCTGCTTATCTTCGTAAACTATTGCTGAAATAAATAAACAAAATTAATTAATCGATTTCCGAAGGTTGCCATTAGGTGGTAGTCCTGCAATTGCTGTGACAATGGTTTGAGGGTGTGTTTAAAGACCTTCGATTGCAGGTGGAAAAAGTAGGATGGAGCAAGATCGAGTGAGCTGGCAGTGTCCTTTATAGATATCAGAATGACAACGGAACATCTAGCCATCTACGTTTCATCAGGGCATGTAATGGATTACGAAACCCTTAGTGGCCATAAATATATTAGCTTTGTCTTTAAATCCAGCGAAAAGTCTTATGTTAATAATTACCGTCCAACTTCTCTATTGTGCAATTTTTTCAATTAATTTGGAGCAATAATCAATTTTATATGATTGGATTTATACAGCTGTACGTTGTCAGATTTCGCCTAACCAGCATGGTTTTATGTGTGGCCGGCCCACTGTCACCCATCTGTCAGTTATTACCCACTGTATCTCTGTAACTTTTGTTCACTGCGGTCAACTGGATGTAATCGATACAGATTTCACCAAAGTCTTCGATAGGCTAGATAGACCAAGACATATTACTGAGTAAACTGCATATCCATGATGGTTTTCCTGCCGACCTAATATCTTAATGCAACTCATACTTGCATGATCGGAAGTAATATGACTTTTACAACGGTTTTAAAATCTTGTTTTTACTCGGCCACGTCAGGTGTACCTCAAAGTTCTAACTTAAGTCCATTGTTGTTCCTTTTTTTTTATGAATGCCCTGAACCCGTGTTTACTTCAGCGTACTCTATTTTTCGGAAATGACTTCAAATCTTAGCAGATTGTGTGCTCTCTGAAAGACCATTCCATAACTATCTGCTTAGAAACGCCGAACATGATCTTTATCTGCCAGCCCCATCCTCGCATTAATAAAAAGCTCGATCCTATACAATGAAAAAAAATGCACAACCATCTGCCAATGGAAATCAAATTGCTATCATCCCTTCATCGATTCCATAAAAACGTATTTGTTAGAAAAAGCTTTTTATACAGTAGGTGACTTTTTTAATGTGCATTAATTTTTGAGCGATTCACACACTGGATAGTAGTTTGTATTGTGTGTTTTGTATATATACTCGTATGTATATATATTGAACTGTAGAATATTTACTTAATTAATTTACTTTAAGTATCTTAATTGATTTATTTGACGATGTACCTGTGTGTATTAATTATTATTCTTATGTTTTATATGTTTTGTTTGTTGACAAATTATTTTTAATTTTTTGACAAATATATATTTTATTTATTTATTTATTTACGAACGAGAAATACACTATGCTGTTGTCTAAACATATAGTTTGTTTTGGTGTCTCTGTTGAAAAATCCCAAATTACAGGACATGTATATTTTAACAATGAGGTTGAAATAGTCTGAAAATCTTACTTGTATGTTTCCGAACAAGTTGCCAGTCCTGCCATTTTACAGCTGCATTCGAATCATTAGTATTCAACCGAAATGGACCATCCTGCACTGGTGGTCTGTACTTTTTGTACAACTCTACCACAAAGTTCTCCCACGCATTGCGAGCCATTTTGCACAATTTCGGATCCTCATCACTGTTGGTGGACGATTTTGGGCAGTTCAGTTGACCATCACACAGCAAATGGTCGGAGATGCACAGCATGGGTATGCGACCAATGCGCATACATGTGTGTTGGAATGGCTCTTTACAAACTGAACCTAAAACACGAGAGTCATTGTTGAGGAAACTGCTCTCCTAAGCAAAAAGTTTTAAAAATTGAATTTAAGTAGTACCTGATCCGACTGCAGTTAAAACGATCTTTCGCCCCCTTGTTTGTTCCACATTTTCTGGTGGATGCCAGAAAATTTTGAAATCATTTATCAACAAGTCCACTTCGGGCAGTGTTTCTGAAAGGCAGGGATCACCCTTCCAAAATGGTGTTTTCATGTTGTCAGGTAGAAACTGAAATTAAAAATACAACATTTTTAGGAAATAGTCCATTACTATGAGTGGAGTTCAGTATATTGTAAGTTGAAAAAAGAGTCACTCTCCACGATTAAACGATACTTTAATAAGGCATCAATACCATAAATTGTTAGTTAGACATGTTTCGGGATACCTGTTCCCATCATCAGTAACGTAATTATTACACAAGAGAGCTAATTATTGAGTTATAATAACATGATGTTTTTTAATTTTATATTTAATGCGTCATTGAATCGTGGAGAGTGACTCTTTTTTCAACTTACAATAAAAATACAACGTTACAATCACAAAACTAAAAACCCAAGCGTGACCCATTAGTCCCAATTCTCTGGTGGCAGTGCATTAGGAATAATTGGGTGTACACCTCAACTTACTATTGTCATGACACATGAACCATTCTTTGACTCTGTACCATTAATACTGTTCTTCGTCAAAAGATGCTGCATTAACCCATCTTCTATGAACTGCAAATTGACTACGTGTGTTTTCGGTGCCGTTATCCTCAACTTACAGACGGTTGTATTAGTCTTATTATCGATGGTTGTTTCTGGACTAGATGGTGGTGTTAAGGAAATGGTGTTCGATGAGTCCTCACCATGTGCTTGCAGATGGATCTCTTTTTCCGAGCCGCATACACTGGTATACATGGAAAATACTGAAAAAGAAAAACAGAACCAGTTAGTCAAAGTTCAGTCATCGACAATTCAAGGATTGTTCGCCAAGGGTTGATTTAAAAATTTCCTCTCGGGTCTTCTGATATTTTATTCTTTCTATTCTATTCACGATTAACTTGGAAAAAACCATCTACGTTAGGTTTACAAACATAGTAGATACAGTTCCCACAAATAATGCAACTGTCTTTAGCCCACAAAGTAATTTTTCATGGAATATAGAGAGAAGGTAAACTGCAAGATATCTAGGTATTATAGTAGACAGACATCTCAAATCGAACATACATATAACTGTAACAAACAAAAACACACTGGCAATAGAATATACCTTTGTCTTACCCTGTATATATATTTGGGTAGGTTAGGATATTTTCTCTTAGTTTTATAGTTTTCTACCTAACGTGTCTGGAAGTCGAATATTTTTGTAAATATTATACAACATCTGGAAATAATAAATATTATCTTGCGTGCCTTTTTGCTATGTGATAAAAGAATTGATACCTAGAAAAGGACCTTTTGCTAGTCGAAAATATAAATGCATATATTAGAAAGCATAACCAGATGTTTTAGTTACAGGGTGGTCACTTACAAAACATTATCGAAATACCTTCATATAAATTAAATGTCGGACTTTTACCGGTCGTAAAGCTTGAATCGAACCAGTAAGAATTTGAATATCATATAGGGGTTCATTTGGGTTGAGCTATAAAACTAGTATTCTTTCTGAATGTAAATAACACCTGCTAATTCAAAATGGTTACATAAGGGGTGGGCAAATTTGAGGTTAGGCAGTAAATTGGCTAAAAAAAAAAACACTTTGTTGTTGGAGGGCATAAACTTTTCAAGCTGTTTCCGAATCGGATGTTCATGACTACAACACAAGAACGAGAAATAAGATTAGAGTTACAACAAAAAACCAAAAATGCTCTGAAAGAACATAAAGGCCTTGTAAGGTATAACAAATTGGACGTGTCTGTGAAGGACTGCACTATCATTGCTGCTTTTTAAAGAAAACTGACTTTGTCTCTAAAGGGGAATCAGTAGACTGTTATTTTGTCATTTGTGTTTATAATTATTTTATGTTCTGTTTTGTAATTGTGTTTTTTATTTTATTTTTTACAAATGTAATGATTTTTTTTTTTGTTTATACATCAATGTAAAATAGCATATATGCTAAATAAAGATTATTATAAATAAACTAAGAATGACGGAAAATACTCCACTATTATTAAACTCAATTGAATTCCTTAAAGATGAAATTATGTATTTGTTTTCAAAAAAAATGTTGTTTCCATTTTTTAGAATTATTTTCATTTTCATTGTTTAAATATTTATTCTGTTTTTGACATAAAAAATAATGATGAAATTATGTATTTGTTTTCAAAAAAAATGTTTTTTCCATTTTTTAGAATTATTTTCATTTTCATTTTTTAAATATTTATTCTGTTTTTGACATAAAAAATAATATCTACTTTTTCTTTTTCTATTTGTTATATAAATTTTATATATACCTCATGTATTTTAGATATCCATGAGTCAATAATAATAATTATCAATTCATTATGTGTATTTATAGCTAATACACATTTATTTCTAATATTTATTTTGTATTATGTATATTGTAATTTTCTTTTTTTGTAACTTTCTAAGGAAAATAGGTAAATATTAATATTATTAAATGCTTGAAAATACTTAAATAAATTTGTGGTTCAAGGTAATAAAAAATTAACTTACAGTCCCTCTTAAGTATTACCGCATCTATTTGAAACACACTGTATAGACTCAAAGTTTTATTATTTTCAAATTTTTCTAATAACTTTTTCCGAAATTTCGAACGCAAAGCAAAATTCGAGAAATGGACCTGTTTGAAAATAGGAATCGTCAACCTGTACGACTGTGCAAAAAAACAAATATAAATTCCTGCAATAGCAAAACATGAGGGTGTGTTCAACTTAAATGCAACACACTGTATATTATATAGTAGTTGTAGAAAATAAATTGGAGGAAAACTGCCCATTACATGAAATTACAGACGACCTTGTTTGTACGAAATACCAATTCGTGTCAGTCTACAGCAATATTACGTATCCGCACGTAATAATGTCACAATTTTAGGTACGTTATAATAATTGATATAGTTATACTTAGAAATTGTTAAAATACACAGCAACAAATTAACTGGTGGTAAATCAATGATTTTGCATGGTATCGCGAAAAACGGATGACAGGGACAAGAGTAGTCAGGATGTTATGACTTCTCCATATTTAAGTGTAAAAGTAATATTTTTATGTCCTTTTGTCATTTACCTTTCTCGTGACCCTTGGTGACAAGCTGTATGTCGAAATAAAATATATTTTTTTTCTCACGGACGCTTATGGTACATACATTTTTTGTCGTGTATTTTTAACACCAACTCAACTACCTAAGAGGCTAAATATAATTTTTACAGTCTAATTTATTTGATCCTTTATGTACTATTTATGAACGCCTATGTAAATAAGCTTTTTATGCTGAATTTTGTAGGTTATCTTATATCAAAACTATATATTATACTTAATTAGCCAATTTTTCTGGTATGTTTGTAATTTTTGACCCCTTTTTACACCATGTGTGAACTCGAATGTACATTGTGTATGTTATATTCTATCACAATGAAAAATTATTCCATATTTCGAATAAGCATAATATATTTTTCTATTTTTACGCCTTTTCCCGACCGCCTATGTAAGCAAGTTTTTGATGATACATAGGTACAGTTAGATTCTATCAAAAAACTATAATAAATAGTCAATATTTCTGCTATGTTTAGGAAATATGTTTCTTAAAAGTTTTTAACCCTTTTTACACACTTTTCGAACGCCAATGTGATCTAATTTTTTATGGTTGATGCTTTAGGTTATACTCTATTAAACGAATGAAAAATTATTCAATATTTCGGATGAGTTTAAGAAGTATGAATTAAGTATTTAAATTTCGATGTCTTCTAAAAGATAATCAGCACCGAGTATTCTTGTACAAAATTTGGTTAAAATATGGTAAGCGGTTATTGTTATCGATCACACAGATAGATACACATACTGTGTGGCAAACGGATCTGCAACAGCGCAGCGTCGATAAGGGGAACGCAGGTGTAATAAAACATGGCTGATTTCATTCATAAAATTTTCAGAGGCGTGCGTTGTAAAAGTTTCATAATAAATAATAAACATTTATGTTACTAAAAAATTAAAATTAATGAGAAGTTCTTCACGTGTTTAGTAAAAGCACCTACTGTTATTGAACTATAACACCCAAGAAGTATTTTATTTATTTTATTTTAAATATGAACTAAAGATTGCACACCAAAAATAAAAACCAAAAATAAAACGTGCTTATGAAAATCAAAAACATTATAAAACAACTTAACAACTTCATCATTATTTTTCGTAGTAGTCTTTGGCAATATCGTATTTTTTTGTCCGAATTTCTTTCGCTGTTAGAGATTCGTTTGTCGCACAGTATGTCAGAAATTACTGGCATTTAGACCATTTTTTAGATACGCAAAATTCCACCAGAACTGAACAAAAAAAGATATGCCAGTTCCAACAACAACCCTTATTTCTGAAAGTTTCCAAGAAAACAACTTTACTATTTGTTGTAAATAGGAAATAAAATTTTAACTTTCTGTCACTAATAGAGATGCAAGGAATGTATCGATATGCTCTTTCTTTCATTATTAGAGATGCAAGAAATATATCGATATATTCCATTCGATCTCAATTTCTTTTTAAGGTTCAACTATTGTCTCGAGGATTGCAACTGTTTTTGTTGTTTTGTCAACATAACACATTAAGTGTGATGTATTAAATTGATTTCGTGGAGTTTGACGTTTTATTTCCTATTTACCATACATTCACTCCACTTAAGAATGGACTACTTCTTTAAAATTTACTATTTGTATTTTACTAAAAATAACAACAAAACAACAAAAACAGTTGCAATCCTCGAGACAATAGTCGAACCTTCAAAAGAAATTGAGATCGAATGGAATATATCGATATATTTCTTGCATCTCTAATAATGAAAGAAAGAGCATATCGATACATTCCTTGCATCTCTATTAGTGACAGAAAGTTGACATTTCTAGCATCCGCGTCAAATTAAATGTATCCGTTCGAGTAACAAGATGTCCAGAAGGGCTACAATTTCAGTTAAAAAAGTTCAATGATCCAGTTTTCAATTATAACAAAAAAAATGCCATTCCCTGTTTTGAACTTACAACTTTACGATTACTAGAGTAAACGTTAACACAATTGGATAACAGGTATGCCATGGTTGGTTTTTTAAATGGTCTTTAAATTAAGTTTTAATTAAGTTTCGATCGGATGTTCGTACTCTGGGCTTGAGGTTCCGCGGGATGATTTCACCTCCTCCACATCGTACTTCTTTGTTTATGAGATGTTTTTCTTATAATGTCTACGCATTGTATAATGGATTGCCCTCTCATTTAAAATTTTTAAAATTAAATGCATTTAGAGTAGCATACAGAAATTTTTTGTTTCACTTGTATTGAAACTGAATTATATAACAACTCTTCTCATTTGCTAACCTACACTAAGTATTAATATCTATATTATTTCGTTTACTTAATTATAATGAAGGATTTTTTTTGTAGACAGGTTGTGCTACTGCCAGAATTAGTTCTTTTTATTTATGTATGTTTTTTTTTTCTTCTATTCGTATACCTTTGGGTTAGGATTAAATACCAGATTATCTGCCTCCGAACCCTTTTTGCAAATAAGTTTAAGACTAAATATTGTATAAATTATAAAATTTTGTATTGTTTTCTATATTTTTCTTTTTGCAAATAAACGGAATTATTATTATTATTATTATTATTAAATGCAACCGCCGGAACGTAGATGGTGAGGACGGTAAAAAATCAATATTCGAATGCCAAATGTGTCAACTTGTGTCATTTTAACACAATTCTGCCAGATTTAGTTCATGTGAATAGTAGTAAAATAAAAATAAGTATAAATTTGGATTTTTTTTAGATAAAATAATGTTTTAATAGTTGTTATATTATAATAATAATAATGTTCGATGTGTAAATATATTGTGTAATGTGTGGATTTGTTGAGGAAAATGTGCTAGAATATGTTTATGGTGAAAATTTTCAGATAACGTGTGGCATCCGCGATTTCTCATCTTGTCCTGATTGTTGCCAGATTTTGATTGAGTTGAATGAAATATAAATAATATGGAATTTTTCAACAACTAAATTATTTTAGGAAAAATAAAATAAAGTAAACTTGGGGAAATTAATTTTGGGTTTCATTAAGTATCTGCGCGTGTGTCGGGTGTAAATAGATTTCGGATTGATTACTTTGTGGTGCGAATAATGAGTACGAGGTGTAGGATAGCGATACTAATAATAGCGAAGTTGGTACGTTGTGTAAGCGAGTAGATTCCATAAGAATAACACACAAATCTGTTTTCTTTTCGAATGAATTTACGTTTTATTATAGCTAAACTAAAATTCTGGAAGATTCTTATTACATAAATGAAATTCTAGAAATCAACTAGATAATCATTAATACTATATTATAAAATATATAAATTAACAAGTATATCCTATAACTTTCAAGGAATCAAATATAAACATAATCATTAAGTAAAATTAAACCTATTCGCGGTTATCTAAGTAATATTATAAAAATTATGCTGCAGTAAATTTAACATAGAATATTATTTGCGGCTTCCTGGAAGTTGAAACATTATTTCCTGAAGAAGAATTTGAAAATAGATACAGAAATAAAATACTTCAATTAGATTTTATCACGATAATATGCTTTCTACGCTAATTTTAATTGTAAATAATTAGTTATTCAATAGGTAGTTTTAGGTGTAATAGGAGCTACGACGTGACATTGCTATTGTTGAATTTATGTATTATACACAATGGCGGCTCGTGACGTCTAAAAGAGGTGGGGCACAACAAGGTGGAAATAAGGCAATAAATAATAATAAAAATAAAATTTTAAAATGATAAATTTTTTTGCCAGTACCTGTAGTTACTTTTCTTATAAAGCGGCTTCCTTTGACAAACATGATTTATTATACGTCTTATATACGAGGGAGAAATGTATCAAAAAAAGCTGCATTCGATGCCCTTTCATAATGTAAAGGGGCATGGGAACGGATAGGCCCGGTAGAAACGTTAAATTTATATATGTTAAATTTACTTTGGATAAACTATACCACTCGTAAAATTGTATTACATATTTTCAAGCACAAACACGTCCCACCAATAACTGGAATCCAAATCAAGTAATGTTACTATTAATAACACTACAAGTTGTTATGGTATCACTATTTACTATATATTTATATTATTCCAATATCCATAATATGTATGCGGCCATATCAATATGGTCAGGCTTTCTAAAATATCTTCATATATAAAGATTACAGCGATTTCATAAACTACGGTACTTGGGTCGTATTTCACATTAATAATTTCTTATAAGTCTTCGATATGAGTACGGATTCGTTTTATTCCTTAACAATCTGTCATCAACAGTTGCCGACTTCCATCCCCCATGCCTCTTGAAAATATTTGCCCTGTATATTGTTCAGAATTTGGTACACTTAAATATTTGGCAACAATAGCTTTATTCGGGTTCGTACAGAACTGTTTTAGAACTGTCAGGAGTGTGCGTAGTTCAAATTTACATATTCGAGTTTTCTTGAACTAATTTAGAACGGTTCTAGAACCAGCAGTTTGCTGTTCGGGTTTGAAATAAAAAAGTCTGAGAACGGTTCTAGAACTGTCAGAATCGATCACTGCTGTTGGGAAAGAACTGATCTCTGACTGTTTTTAGATTATATGCTACACACGCGCATATCAATAAACGTGTTATTTATGTTTTGAGTGCTTTGTTAACTTATGTTCACTGCCCCTTTTGAATGAAAATGAAAAATCCAAATAAAACAAAAAGAAAATGAATAGGTATGTGGCGACAATTATTCTTGCGCCACACTGTATATATTGTATTTTATTCTGTAGATACTGTGGCAACCTTTTTATTGTGCCACACTGTATATATGTATTTTTAAATTTAGTTATTTCTTTGTAAAAATAATATTTTCTAAATTGCACCAAATGTTCAAACATCTGGCACGAATATTTCTACTTTCTTTTTAATGTTTTTCATTTTCGGGAACAAAAGAAATCCCTAGTCCGTACCTAGAAAAAGCAGTGGTTATTGTTAAAGCCACGTACCGACGAGATGTGGTACTCTCTTCACAGAGATGCTTTTTCTATAATTTTACCCCAGTCAAGTCTTCAACATCAAAACCGTCAACATCTTTCTCGTGCCAAAACTCTCTCTACAGATTTTAACAACCTAACTCTCAAACACACTCTTTTCCATTTTTAATAAATATTCAGTTTTGTACATACCGTTAAACAGTGTTTTAATTACTACAACCATACATACTACCCAAATTACCAAAGGTACAATAAATGTTTGGCTCTTATTTTATTAAACTTTTTGAAGAAAACAATGTTTTCAAATAATTTTGTGAAAATTTATTAAACACATAACAATTGTTTCACTAACACAGTGGCTATCTGAAGAAGCCAGATGTACCATATTTTGTAAAATTATTTAAAAACATTTCTTGTTTTCTTCAAAAACTTTAAAATGAATTTTCATCAAGTAGAAGTCAAGACCATCCACGATATTATTTTATTGTTTGTGCATTGTTGCATTTATGTTTGGTATAGATGAAGATGAAGCGTTCGGGTTTTTCACAATTTTGAACAGTAATAGAACGGTCCGAGAATTTTATCCAAGGCGCAACCAGTTCGGCGCTGTTCTCAAACAGTCTGAGAACTGTCCTAGAACGGTTCTAATTTCCAAACCCGAATAAAGCTAATATATCTACGTATAACTAAAAAGTGTACCTGGCACTCTGAAACATTTTACCGATTAGTTCCCAAACGATTATAAATAAAAAGTCAGACAGGTAATGCCATCAATAAAGGTTTTGCAGGTATCGCTACATTAAAAATGAAACTGAAGAAGCACAAAAAACATCAGGCCCTACAGTATATAGACACGAGAAAGCTTTTAGAGCCAGCAGTGAGAACAGAAGTCCAAGCGGAATTGAACTCAAGATTGGGTAGTATTAACCTAACAATAAATTAAGATAATATTGAAACCACGTGGAGACAGATTAAAACATCCGTAGTAGAAGTTAGTCAAGCTCAGCTGAAAAGCAACAGAACCAAAAATAAAGCTTGGATCACCGATGACATCCTGAAATTAATGGACCACCGTAGATCATATAAAAATAAAGATCTTGCCAGATACAAAGTAGTGCAAAAAGAAGTTAGGGCTAAGATTAGACAAGCGAAAGAAGAGTGGTTAACCGGACAGTGCAATGAAATAGAGCAGCTAGAAGCTAAACATGACTCTTTTAATGTGCACAAAAGAATCAAACAGATAACTGGAAATACCAAAAGAACAACAACAGCACTCTCATAAATGAGCGACAGCAATTTCTTAGTAGCACAGAAGAACAACTACAGGAATGGAAAAAATATATTGAAAATCTCTTTGTGGATGGTAGGAGTTTTTCGTATAATATTACCCTGGATGACGGAATGGATATCACCAAGGCGGAACTCATACACGCTATATCGGGTGCAAAAAATGGGAAAGCACCAGGACCAGATGGAATACAAATAGAGGTTTTAAAAACGTTGAAGGAAGAGAGGACTCTTACACTTCTATTAAGCTTGCTCAACTGCATATACAAGACCGGAGTAATCCCTAAAGACTGGCTCAAGTCAACCTTCGTTGCTATACCAAAGAAGGCTAATTGTAAATACTGTAAAGATTACAGAACAATCAGTTTAATGAGCCATGTATTAAAGTTGTTGCTGAAAATCGTTCATTCCAGAATATACAGCAAGTGTGAGGAAAACATTGGCAGGTCTCAGTTTGGTTTTAAAAGCGGTTTCGGTACAAGGGAGGCGCTGTTTAGCGTCCAGGTTCTCTTACAACGATGCCGGGACGTAAACGTAGATGTATATGCCTGTTTCGTAGACTACGAGAAGGCATTCGACACTGTTCAACACGATAAATTAATTGCTATACTGAACGATATAGGTCTGGACGGACGGGACGTTCGGATAATAGCCAACTTGTACTGGAATCAGACAGCTGACATTAGAATTAACGGCCAGACATCTGAAGAAGTGCCCATTATGAGAGGAGTTAGACAAGGCTGTGTGCTCTCCCCCCTTCTGTTTAACTTATATGCAGAAAAATTTTTCAGAGAAGCCGTCGAGACAGAACAGAGGGTATAATTGTTAATGGAGTGGTCATCAACAATCTAAGATATGCGGACGACACAGTCCTACTAGCAACAGATAAAGATGATCTACAGACACTGTTATCAGCGGTAACAGACCGCAGCCAACAAATGGGTCTACGATTAAATATAAAGAAGACCAAATGGATGGTTGTCAGCAAAAACAAAAATATAGCTGACAACTTTACAGATATTAGCATAAATGGAGAAATAGTGGAAAGAGTACAAAAATACAAATATCTAGGCTGCTGGGTGAATGAAGAATGGGATCTAACTCAAGAAATCAAAAGCAGAATAGAGCAAGCGAGAACATCATTTAAGAACATGCAGAAAGTGTTAACCAACAGAGCTCTAAGAATTCCCCTAAGAATACGCATATTGCGTTGCTATGTCTTCAGCATATTGTTCTATGGGATGGAAGCATGGACCCTCACTGAGGCAATGTGTAGGAGGATTGAGGCTTTCGAAATGTGGGCTTACCGAAGAATGCTGAAGATATCATGGGTGGACAGAGTGACGAATGAAGTGGTTCTACAGCGTATGAATAAAGAAAGAGAGGTGCTTAATACCATAAAAAGAAAAAAGCTGGAGTACTTTGCCCACGTAATGAGAAAGCCGAAATATGAATTGCTTCATATAGTCATTCAAGGAAAAATAGAGGGAAAGCGTGGTCCTGGTCGCCGAAGAACATCGTCGCTCAGGAATCTTCGTCAGTGGTATGGAGTAAGCACTACGACACTGTTTAGGTCTGCAGTGGACAAAGTGAAGATCATGCGACTGATCGCCAATGTTCTGGGAGGACACGGCACTTGAACAAGAAGAAGAAGGTATCGTAGATATATCGTCAGTTGAAATTCTCAAAAAAAACAAATTCGGGGGCATACATAAATGAGTTTGAAGGCATGGGCATATCATTATTTTAGCGAGAATCAAAGCAAATTTATATATACCTTTATTTTGTGTTTGATTAATTTTTTTGTAATCGGGATTTATGACCCCCAAATCATCTCGATCGGATTGAAAATACAGTGGTACGGTGGCAAACTGAGAACAGTATGTCCTGGAGGTAGGCAAATTTGGTCTATTGCATATTCTTTTTTGAAATTAAATGATGTTATAGTATGAAGTAATTCTCTCTTTGTCGATTTTGTTTCAGGAATAGTTAATTGTTTCTCTGTCATAAAATTAATAAAATCTTGTTTTTTCGTATTATCATTAGGAATTTTAATGGACAATCTGGAATGATAAAATGCGTTGTCCATAACAATAATAGGATTAAGGAACTCTGAATCAAACAAGTCTCTTCCACAAAATATCTTTAAGAAGAAAACCACCATCATTACAATTGTTAGAATGCAATTAATCATTTCAAAAAACCCCTTTTTTCCATAAAATGGTGAGTACTTTAACAACATCCTTTATAAAAATTCGTAAAATAGATTTGTTTTTTCTCTACAATCTGTTACAGACTTTGACAATATATATAAAAATTTAATAAAATATAAAAACACAAATTTGAATTTATAAAATTAATAAGATATCATCTGATTATTATGATCAACCTATAAACACAACTAAGGTATAAGCTCTTCTGTACTCATTGTTTGCGACTGTGCTGACGAAACATGTATGGCTATTAAACTAATCTAGTATTATTAAAGATATTTTGTGGAAGAGACTTCTTTGATTCAGAGTTCCTTAAGCGAACACTCCACTACAACATGGACTACTTTTTTCATATAAATAATAGGATTATTTGGAATGTTTGGCAGTAGTTGTTCAGTCATCCATTGTTCTAATAATTGAGCAGTCATATCTTCATGATAATCTGCAGAGGATTCGTTTATATTTTTAGCAGATAATAACAACGCATTCCGAACAAATCTATTTTTGCCACCTGCATGAAGTATGATGACGCGTTTACCTCTTGAAGATATGGAGTGTTGCTTCACAGAAAATGCTATAACTAACAAATCAAAAGTCTGATTGCTGTGAAATTTATACTCGTATCGTATGAAGGTTAGTACTAAATAAAAATCATATGAAAAAAATTATAGTAACTCCATCTATGTTCTGTACGGACTTGTTGAATGACCTAATATATTACTATAAAACTACGACACTGGAAGTAAATATATCTCTCAACAACTACCACAATCCAAGATGTGATGAATGATAATAAAATTTAGCCCGGGATATTAAAAATGGTAATACACCCAAAGTGCATAATATGGCACGTTTAAAATTCTCATTTTGATTAAGCAACTACTTGATCACCCATATGTTATCTAACTTGTTGGATTTGTGTGTCCATCGTTCTTCTCTGGGTGTTTTACAAATATGCAGGTACGCTCATTAAGTGAACGCTCAACAACAACATGCTATTGACATATGAAATAGAAGCCTCATTTTCAGCTAACATTAAAAAAACTATACCTTGGAACAAAGATAGATGATAGCTCTCTATCTGTTTCTTGTTTTATTGGTGTTTATGTCATTTTATTTCGTTTCCACTATAGGTATACATGTTATATGGCTGGTCAGTAGGTATTTAAATTGTTGCTATTTTTAGCATCGGCCATTCTCCGTACATAGCAGAAATTACACATGTTTACGTTATAAAATCAGAATTGAAAATATGAAAGCCATTTATAAACGAGACATGGAAGACGCCAAAAGAGAACGTTTTGTAGGTTAATGTGAAAATTTCAGTTTATATTTAGAATTCATTATTCATCGAATATACACGTAACTCTCTCACTAAATCATTACGGATACATCATGGATTCTTTAGTGATTTTAAATTCTAATTCCTTGGCCAAGCAATTAGTGCATTTTTGGAAACATGGTTTATAGTTTTTCCTCTCCGATCACATTCAAAGCATCTGTATGGACTCCAATTATTAGTTCTTCGATATTGTAAGGATAATAACAGTACTTACATTAAAATAAAACCCGATAATAATGCAACTAATTGAATTTAATCCGTTCAGTACAATAACAGCTTTTTCTATATTCGACTGACTATTCTCTAAGAACGTCATCTAACGAACTGATCACTCTCCTTTTGGCTTTTTTTAAATACTGGTTAACTTTTGATTTGTAACGTGCTTAGTTCCAAGGTGCAATTGAAATTTATCTTCACTCTAATAACAATAATAACGCTAAACATTAATAATAACATAAAGTAAATAAAAAATAGAACTAACAAGATGGATAACCTGCAAACTCATCGAATTTGGGACACCCTGTACACTATTGACGCTCTTCAACTCGACTGGATCTCTCACTTGGTCCCGTCACAGTTGAAAAAGGAACAGTTAGTCCTCATCGTGTCGACACGTCTAATGTACGTGGGAACAAAGCAATTCGCCGCGCTTATAGTTATAGTATAGTATCTTATACACATAATAATATAGATTCTAAAAGAATTAGATGTCCTCCGACATGAGAACGATATAGAGAGTTGCGAAATTTCGCTAAGGCCTCTCTACGTAGGGAAAAGTCCGCAGACTTGGAGTCGCTGTACGACGTATCAGATAAGTCTATTTTTCACGTAAAAATCTCGGTATTCAGATATCCAAAACCCGAGTCCTACCTGCCCAACTATCACATGTCGGTGATATAAACAAATACTTTGCGTCTGTTTTTCAGAATAGTAATAATATTTGTCTGCCCACCATTAACACTTACAATTCTCACAGGTTGTTTCTTGGAGTTGAGTTCAACTGGAGTATGGTTGATGTTTCAGATGTTGTGGATGCTGTGAACCGGGTTAATTCCGGTGCAGCTGGTGCAGATGGATTATCCTTACGTATGTTGAAATTGTGTTTAGCTGTTATCGATCGGTATGTTTGCCACATCTTGAATTATTGCTTAGAAAGAGGCCATTTTTCTAGAGCATGGAAGAACGCTCTTGTCATCCCCCTTCCAAATGTTGCCGACCCCGCCTCTTTTACCGATCTACAACCCATAAGTTTATTGCCGGTCCTCTCCAAGGTATTGGAGAAATTAGTCTACCGGCAAATTGATATGTATTTCCGATCAGTTGAGCTTATTCCTGTACATCAGTCGGTGTTCCGAGCTGGTTATGGCACCGCAACTTCACTTATGAACCTTACCGACAATTTAATTCGTGCATACGCCCTTGGTCGAGTGAGTGTCTTGGTGTTGCTTGATTTTACATTTTCGTGAACATTTTCGTTCGATTATATTTAACAAATTTCGACGTGGATTAACTCAGCATCAGTACATGGATGAACTTACTTAAATTTTTGGCGATGAAGCTCTATCAAGGACCAGTGTTTATCGATGGTATGGTGAATTCAATCGTGGCCGTAGTTCACTCGAAGACGAATTTTGTGAAGGTCGTCCAAAATCAGTTGTTGTTCCGAAAACCATTGATGCTGTGCGCGAACTGATATTGCAAGATCGTCATGTGACCTATCAAGAGATTGCGACAACCTTAGGCATTAGTGGGACTAGCATACATTCAATATTGCATAAACATTTGACTGTCAAAAAAATTTGTTCGCGTTGGATCGCACACAATTTGTCAATCGCTCAAAAAAAGACTCGTGTCGATTGGTCGAAAGAAATGCTCAAAAAATACGATCGCGGTGCTTCGAAACACGTCTATGGCATCGTGACAGGTGATGAATCGTGGATTTACGCGTATGAGACCGAAAGTAAACAGTAGTCGACTGTATGGGTGTTTCAAGATGAGCCAAATCCAACAAAAGTTATTCGCGCACGAAGCACTTCCAAGCAAATGGTCGCCTGTTTTTCCGGAAAAACTGGACATGTCGCAACCGTACCACTAGAACAACGCAGAACAGTCAATTCAGGTGGTACACAACCATTTGTTTGCCAGTTGTCTTCCAAGAAACCAGGAAAACCAACCGCCGAAGACGGATCACTCTTCACCACGACAATGCGAGCTCTCACACATCGGCTCAAACAACTGCATTTTTGAGCGCCCAAAACATCGATTTGATGAGTCATCCGCCGTATAGTCCTGCCTTGGTGGAGGTCAACGTTTTTCGACACCTGAAGAAGCGGTTGTTGCATTCAGAATGCATGTTTTGGAGATACCTCAATCAGAGTGGCAAAAGTGCTTCGACAATTGGTTCAAACGCATGCAAAAGTGTATAGATCTTCATGGGGAATATTTTCAAAAACAATAAAGTGATTTTCAATGACCAGAAACGAGCTGGGAATGCGACGAGTCGATGCCGTTTTCAGCGTCAAGTGGATCTTCTTGTCTATAGTTAATATTCGATGGTCCCGTGTTTCAATTCAGCGTTAGCTCAGATCGCTAGAGAATAAATTATCTCCAGAAGCGAAAATAGCATTTCTTTGTCTTTGTAAAATATGCAAAAATTAAAATAAATTGATATTAATTAGTTGTGTAGGTACCAGCGTAGAATCATAAAAAACAATTGAAATACAGGTTGTGAATAATAAAAAATGAGTTGCATATTATATATTTCGTGTATCACTCGCACATTTACATTAAGGTAATATTGATTTTTGATGTTAGTGCTATTAATTTGAATTTTCTTAGCAAAAGTTGAAGGACACCGACTTGTTTTATTAGATGCTGCTTGAGAGAGAAACGAATGTGACAGAATAATAATTGGATACACACAATGTTGTCACATTTGCTAATCGTGAATTATTTAAATTACCATATCGGTAGTTGTTGTTGGAATGTGGAGAAATACGAACAAACGTTGGAAATCCTGATTTATCATGGAAAATCCATTAATGTGATCAAGTGTTTGTCATGGTACTGAATGGCACAAACACAATATGTTTAATTCACTGTCATGCCACTGTATAATATGCAAAATTAACTAGATTATCAGGATAAACAAACAAAAATTTCCCCATTGAGCAAACGTACAGTGGCCTAGATTTAGCTTCTTATTTTTTATTAATTAAAAGTCTTTTAGTCAGCAGCTGTCAAATTTAGCATACATTTAGAACACTTATGCCAATTTAATTGAGTATGAGTTAGTTTTTATAGTTTTTGTGTACAGCGTGGCCCAAACTAGACGTTTTCTCATGTTCTAATCTTGTAATAAATTATTTCTAAATTAGGGGCCCAAAATCTAGTACCTAGCAAAAGGTCTGTTTTTATCCTATAGTTTATTGGTATTAGTTTTTCGAAAAGCAATAAACACTGCGAAGATAAAGTGGACTAGAAACAGATGGCTATGTTTCGTTAGAAGAATGAATTATGTAGTTACAGGACGGTCATTGTCGAGACACCTTCAAAACCTTTAAATTAATAAATTAGTTAAGATTCAACAAGGTGCGGGATATCTAATACTTCGTGAATATTATTTTAAATAGATTGTTACCAAATGTTACTCAAAGTTTTAAGTTCTTTATCTTCCAAGAATTTTACAATATTATTGTAAATATTATACAACATCTGTAAATAATAAACTTATTATCTCTGGTGCCTTTTCCAATGTGATAAAAGAATTAGTACCTAAAAAAGGAGACCCTTTTAGTCGAAAATATTATGTTTGTTTTATGGATTTTGAAAATATAAATGCATATAGTGGAAAGGATAACCAGATGTTGTAGTTACAGGACAGTCATTGTCAAGACACCTCTTTAAATTGTTTAAATTAACAAATTAGTTGTAAGATTCAGCAAGGTCCGATATTACCTACAAATTTGAATCAGAATGAGCTGATTCTTGGGCGGTTCTTTTTTATTGCAGGTAAAACCCTTTCATTAGAGTTACCCTTATTGTAGTTTTACTATATGAGAGTAGAATGTGTTCGGATCTACAGTGAAAGGAATATCGGCATTAAGTTGAAATATAATTAGGAATAACTTATTATTACAGTCGACAGAAAAATGTATTTTATTTCTGAATCTATTCACCCTGTAGTTGTATTTTATAGGGGTGTATTTTAAAATGCCTTTTTCTTATTGCCTATGTTCAGTCTATAGTACCTACTTCTCATTTTTATGAAGCTATTTGGAAATGCAATCGGACTTTCCAAATTAGATTCGTTTTAGCTTTGGTATGGTCTAGAGGTATCAATTGTATAAAGTTAATTAATTATTTTAATTTGTTTTTTGATGTAACACAGTTGAAGAATTATTTTCCAGTTTTTGTTTTAAATTATACCAGTATAAAGATTAAGTCCATTTCAACTTCATTCTGAAGTAGTCAATTTTATCTAAAGTTTCTTAATAGTAAAGCTTCCGTAAGTTTTTGTTGATTCTTTTTAATTGAAGGCCTCTTTGTTTTGCAAATCAGTTTTAATACAGATTACAGTTAAATTATATTCAGTTTTCAATTGTAATTAAAAGTTTCGTATGGGAATTAATATAAGTAAATTGTCTTCTTTTTTAAAGGTTAGTAAGGGAGTTCCACAGGGATCGATACTGGGTCCGCTCTTATTCACTTTGTACACCTCAAATTTTCCATCTGCTTTTATATCATGCCAACAGCATTACTACACTAACGATACACAGATGTATCTGTCATTCCCTCTTGATGAGGCTCCTCAGGCAATTGGACTCCTGTTCACTCTACGGAAATGTGTAAACGATTTTTCTCCTACATTATAACGAAATACATGAATGAACTCTCATATGATTTAAGAACATTACCAAAAAATATATTTAGAATTAAATTACATAACATGCTAATTTGTAAACCAAATTTGAGTTAGATACGTTCATTTATTTTAGGCTTTTTTGATTGGATTAATGAGCTTTGAGTTGTACCTAGTTTTTTATTGTCTATTTTATAATTGTATGTTATTATTATTGTATGTTTCAAAAAAATATTGTAATGATTGTACTTTGGTAGCACATTTTTTGTTTGTAACATTATGTTATATTTTGAGGGTTAGCTGAACAGAACAGTGACATCTGCCACTGTACTGAAATAAAGTCCTTTATTATTATTCGTAATTATATTAATCTACCTATTTTAAGTTGTAAAGTAATGACTAAGATTTTCTTTTGATTTTCATTCTTTTAATTGTTTTATTCTTTTTATTTTTACATATTTATTTCTTTGTTTGTTATTCATTGTCTTTATTAGTTATAATTATTAAATTTAGTTGATTTGAAAAGCCCAGATCATGTGTTTTATTTCAAATAAACTTTTCGATATGTTGGTGAACAGAAGAGTCCTTTAATTATTGATTTTCTTTTAAGTAAATCGTGAGTGAGAAGCAGAGATCCAGAATTATAAAAGGTTAGTAATTTTACATTATTTTAATACAGATTAATAAAGTTGATATTTTTTGTTTTTTGTTCTTTGCTCTGTGCAAAGTAGGTGCCGCGTGAGCTGACAGTCGACCAAAAACAACAACGAATTGATGCTTCAGAGGAGTGGTTAAAAATTGGGGTTGATGTACAAACCTTTGAGCATTGTATATGAACAACCCTGTATATTCCTGTGATTTAAGTACATTTTAATTAATGATATGTTACTAATAAAAACCACCTACCTAGAAATACATAAATTGGCCAGCAGCAAAGTGTTTGCGACAGCTTTTACTAAGAAAATCTGTCGTGCAAAAAAAAATATTTAAGGATCAAAGTTTACAATTATACTAATTTCATTTATGTAATAATAATTGTTAAGGTTGATACTGGTACTGATGAAAATATGACCTTCATAACACGTTTGAAATGGTAAATCTGAATGAATAAAATAAATATACATAATCTTGAATAATATTTATGATAAAAATAATTATTAATTTAATTTTAAATATGATCATCTTAACGAGTAGGTACGTAAAGATACGTAAATATCGAGTGTTTTTCTATTTTTGGAATGTGATAAGGGGGTAATTATAAATATTTTATAAGTGGACAGCCGTTGTATACCTACTTATATTGTCTTTGTTTGATGAACACTTATTTCTATGTAATCTAATTGTATACCTACTTAAGTGTGGTGTTTACACTTATTTCTAACTAAATCTTACAAAATTAGAAAAACATTTATTTAAAGATACCTATACTCGTGCTATGACGACTCTGGTGCACTTAATCGTAAAAAAAAATCGTAACGAGTTTAATAACTGACCCAGTGTGTGTCGTTAAAAACATACTTACTTTCATAAACTTGCCCTTATTTTTGATGTAAAAAAATAAACAATATATAAAATGGGTGATTGCCATTTAAAAATTTTGAATTTTGACACTTTTTTCAATTTGATTTTTTACCCTTTTTTTAAAATACCCTGTCTTAATATTTACGAGAAAAATATACGTAGGTCTATATCTCCTAGGATATTCTAACAAATTAAATTATTAAAGCTTCTATTTAATAAAAAATTGTTATAATTCTTTATTCTGAAAACGTCATTTTTGACATAAAATTTTAAATATTTCGAAAACAGCTGGAGATAGGTATAACATATTATGCAGGAAATATATAAATTATTCATGTATTATTATTATGTTGCCCAAGTGATGGTAAACTTGGAGATTCCCGGCGCTTCAGACATTTTGCATAATTATTTACAGGATCGAAAACAGGCAGTTACATATAACAATATATTTTCAACTATCGCCACTATTTTAAAGGGAGTTACTGAGGGCTCAATTTTGGGACCTTTATTTTATTTGTAAGTACGTGTCTCAATTTCCAACTTAACTCAATTGAATTCAATTTATTTGCTTATGAAATTTTTTACAAATTTAGAAGAAGAAAAATAAAAATATCTATTATAAATATAATCAATAACAACTATAACCATAACCACCAAACACTAACCAATGCATATAAAATAGGTATTATGCGATTCATATATTATACTATTACATATCGTGCTATTACCCTGAAAATTAATAGTGAATTGTTTTATATAAAATACGAGAAAGAAAATAACAAAAAAATGCATACTACTAGGCCCTATCCAAGATACTTAATAACCAATTCAGTGCTAGCTGGAATAGCAAAACTGAAAGCTTTACAGTGCCTGTCTCAATTCGAATTAAATAGTTTGGGGTTGTTTTAGGTAGTAGGAGCAATCGCTTAAAAAACTGAACTTGCACCCGCTCGATTACATCAGGGTATCTAAGACCCCATACTACCGCGCAATTCATTAATATGCTCAAAATCAGTGAGTGAGAGTGATATAATTGCATTCTGGCTTTCCACGATGTTAGTCGAGAATTCGCCATTAGTCCCGTAGCTTGAGTTGCCTTTGTGGACATAACCGCAGCTGCCTCCGGAAAAAGGGATGAAGCAGAGAAAGTTATCCCCAAGTAAACAAATTCTCTCACCATTTCAATGGGGTTTGACAAATATTTGAAGTTTTTACTGACAGCCCCAAAACCTTAAGTCAAAAATTGTTAGCAGCACTTTTTTGCAGATGACACACAAATTTATATATATATATATAAAAAATTAATAATAATCTTACAGCTTATATCTGAAAAACATTGCTTATTACTAAATGCTGCTAAATCGGTCGCAGATGTGTTCGGTAATAAGAGTAACACGGGTACATTTCTATCAAAAAATCATTCGAATGATATGAAAATTCCAAGTAAAGTGGTTGATTTTAAGGACTGTTCGAAACAAAATAAAGTGTATAAAACGCCAACCCATAACTTAGAAGATTTAAGGCAAAAAAATTAGAAATACATGGAACGAAAATCCTATTATATTGAGACTACACTAGAAGAAATAGATGGTATAGTATATCCAAAGTTAATGTCAAGAAATATAAATTATGTAAGCCCTTATTCACTCTAATCTTGAACGAAAACAGGATAAAGTTGGGCAAGGATTTCTGACAATCAAAACAAGTGTAAAATATGCCATGTGTTTTAACATACAGTTAAATATTGAGAATAGGCGGTATGCTACTTTTAGGGGAAACATTTTTAAAATAGTTCCCAAATCGTAACATTTTTCATTAAAGTAAAGTCAGTAGAAAAGAGAACAGATGTGTATGTTATTCTTATGGAATCTACTCGCTTAAACAACATACCAACTTACAATGCAAGGCTGCCGGAATGTCTTTCAAATTATCTCTATCCTACAGCTCGTACTTATTATTCGCGCAATAGCTTAATTAAACTGAAACCTATTTAGATCCGACACACCCCCAGATGGTTAATTAAATATAATCTTAATTTCCCCAAGTTTATTTTATTTTACCTTTGCTAAAATAATTTCGTTGTTGTTGTTGTTGTCATTCCATGCAATTCATTCAAAATGTGACAACAACCTAGAAAAATTGCGAAAATCGCGGTTGCCACACTTTATTCAATCTATCATTATTGACGTAAAATACCAAAATCAATCAATCCAAATTCAATTTACATACCCAAGACAAGTTAATTAAAGACAAACTTAAATTAGCCAATCTTTATTTTCAATTTTCTTTCACGAAAACTTTAGTTTCAAATCTACTTTTACGAAAACATTCTCCCATATAAAGATATTACATATTTTATATACTAGGACAAAATAAATCTGACAACCAAGGAACTAAAGAGCTAAAATTTGCTGTATGACAATTATGCAAGTGGCATTTTGAAATAAAATATAAATTCTTGTATAATATATAAATTTCACGATTCTACCGGGGCTATCCGTTCCCATGCCTTTTTACATTAGAAATGGGCATCGAATTCAGCGTTTTTTTGATACATTTCTCGCTCGTATATAAGACGTATAATAAATCATGCTTGTTAAAGGAATCCGCCTTATAAGAAAAGTAACTACATGGACTGGCAAAACTATTAGGTTAATGATTAGAGTTTGCATATAAATATAACATGAATGAAACAAATAATTTTTGGCAACGTGTTATTTTCTAGATTAATCTAAATATAATCATATGGTATTGCGCCGACTTAATGTGGAATTTACGAAGAAAATTTGTGTCCGACAGTAAAACACGGTGGCAGAATATTGTAACCATGATCTGTTCAATAGTTTTTCTTAGATTAATAAAATGTGAGAAGATCTATCAAATTACATAATAATTTTTAATCACACCTCAAGTGGATGACATTTTTTCTGTCACTGTATACAGTGACAGTGTATGCAGCAACACGGCCACGCGATACGTTATGATGGTATACGACACGAGCGGAACACGTTGGGGAGTTTAAGCATCAATATTTATATGAGCAAAAATATTTATCATCAGTTAAGGTCTGAAAATAATGAAGTGACGAATACATTTATTATAAAAAAAATGTTTGAATTAACTTAGATTCCTGTTTCTACTATTAATCTAGTTAATAATAATAATAATCTTTATTATGTCTAACAGGCTTACGCCCAATTACAAGACAAAACATATTATGCATAAATTATCCAGAAATATCAAAAAAACACAAAAATACAAAAACAAATATATGGCAATGGTATAAATTAATTATAAATTAAATTAAATACACGTGAACGATTAGAACCGTCATCAACAGCAATGATACAGAAAAACATCTACAAATGGACTGAGCTTAAATGCTCTCCTAGTTCCCGTTTAAAGGAGGAAACACTGCCGTCGAAATAATTTACATGTCTATTTAAGAACCAACCGTTGCATAGCGTGCAAGCCCTTGTCAGTGGTTTCTTCCCTTCATAATTGTGGCGAAATCGGGTTGGTTGCAATAAATAGAGGTTATGAGAATGGTATTGAGGGGCGTTATTAGAAAAGGGGTTGTTGTAGATCACTCTGTTAAAAGAAAACGGAAAAATCAAAAATTTAAAAATATTGACGATGCCTCAAAGGAATGTATTCGAAGAACAATTCATAATTTTTATAAGGAAAATAAAGTCCCTACTTTGGAAATGATTTCGAATAACTGAGCGAATACCATAATTATAATTATCGATCTTTTGAAACTTTAAGAGGTATTTTATTAGACTGCGAATTTAAATATAAGAAAATTAATAACCGTTTATTAATAATGAAATCACGCCGTATTGTGGAATGCGGGAGGAATATTACATCGTGTTGAATTTTCGTTTTGTTCTTACTGTTACTAAAACGAAAATTCAACACGATGTTTAAGGGCTGAGGACAAAATATTTTAGAAATCAATATAATATGATCCGTGAAGAAGACAATAACCATTGTCGAAACGTCGAATGGTAGAATTGAAAAGGGAAAAAAATAAATGACAAATTAAACCAATTGTTTACAAAAATGAAATAAGGAATCTTCATTTCAAAATTCGAACCTGATACCCCAAAAAAAAAAAAGTAATTAAATTGAAAACCAAGGTTCAAGAAAACAAAACGAAAAATTCAGCATAA
This sequence comes from Apoderus coryli, assembly GCA_911728435.2. Classification (NCBI taxonomy): domain Eukaryota; kingdom Metazoa; phylum Arthropoda; class Insecta; order Coleoptera; family Attelabidae; genus Apoderus; species Apoderus coryli. Next base: position 4,567,813 of record OU452213.1, on the reverse strand, counting down.
AGGATTTTTAAAAAATCGTAGGGCATGTAGGTATTGTTATGCAAAGTTGAAATGGCGCGCCTATGGACGGCGGAGGTCGGCATTGACTTTACAAAGGAATATGGGGTTGTGGGTTTTTATAGCATAATATACTGAGATTGGAACACTTATACATCATTCTTACATCAAAGAAGAACACAAAACATACAGAACAACAAGAAGGGTTAAAAAGTCAGTAAAATAATGATTTTTCAAAAAAAAGATAAAAAAGTGCAACTCATTTGATGTGTATACGAGGTGTTTTCACAACAATGTGCCTTTTCAATTGATATTTTATTTAGTTTATGTGAAATAATACTCACATGACAATGAAGCAGCTGCATTTTGTACCATAAAAAGAACACAATAAACGTAAAACCAATAGTTTAAAATCGTCATCTTGCTTTTTGCACCAAATAATGTAATAATTATTGAACACATAATATTACAATTATCTACAGCTGATATTTATGTTAACACAAAATTTACTTTTCTAATATTGATTATCATGTCAGCATAAAATTATTTAAGAAAATATTTTCTAAAAATTGTTAAAAATCAAAAATAATAAATAAAAACCGTTTTTTTTCTACACAATAAAATTTAAATCTGCACTGATATATTTTTAATTATTAATTGATTAATCAGATATTTAACTCACTGATCCCACGAAGCTGTTACCATTTTTCTGGTTCTTACGCGATTCTGAGTTATAACACCTCGAACCCAAACTCATCATAGTCAGTCTTGTTCTTAATTATTTTTTTTCTACAATATCGATAATAATTAAGATGGCTCTGTCTTACCACTATTATTCGCGAACTATAAAACACTAATCACAACGCGGGGAAACATCAAGTAAGCGGTTTTGATAGATAACAGTGATAATTACAAAAAAAACATATGCGAATCGTAGTACCTACCAAGTACTAGCATCCATAGCAATATTTGATCGTATACGTACGAGAACGGTGTAAACAGTAGTGTGAGCAGTGTCCACTTGATGTAGCGTTGCCAGTTGTATCGTAGAATGAGAATAATAATCAATCTATACATACCGATTTTGCCTAGGCTCTCGACGGCTTGAAACGGACTGGGATGTCGGCACCCTGGTTGGAGAGCTACCTGAGTGATAGGCCTCAGGTAGTTCGTTTCAATAAATTCGTTTCTCTATTATAGTTTCATCCGGTGTCCCCCAGGGTTCCTACTTGGGGCCGTTGTTGTGAACTTATTTATAAATGATCACAGTGAAGTGAGAGTTTTTGCTGACGACATACAATTTGGTAAATTAGTGTTCAAACACTACAAATTTATTTATTTATTTATTTATTCACGGACAAAGTCCATTTATACAGCATACAATATAATATAACAAATATAATTCGATGCAATATTACACAAATTCAACAATTTTACAAAACCTAAGAAACTTTAAATTACACAATAAGTAGACAATTTAAACATAATTCAAGTTATGCTAAAGCTATTCGCAAGACCCACGCCAGGAATAAAAGGAAAACCATGATCGTCAACGCAACAGGCATCGATCGACTTACGCAAAACTGCCGTCACGACGCTCACATTTCAAACGGCGAATAAATTCACCTATAGGCGCAAAGAAATCAACGCTTAAGCAAGAATTCGCCATCCTGGTCACTCTAGGGACAAAATTATTTCCTCCGTAATTTGTACGGTGAAATTCCTCATGAAAAAGGTGAGAGTATCTATTGTTCCTAGACGGTACATGAAAATGAATATTGGACAACAAATAAGAAGACGATACCATATTGTTCAAAAGCTTATAAAGTATTAATAGATCTCTGACGACCCTGCGATCACTCAATGTCGTAAGCCCCAGCTCGCTCATCATTGTTCCGTAAACGAACACAAAATCGATAGGACGCGGACGACCAAGCTTAAAGTGAACATACCTAAGGAAACGCCGCTGAACGCTCTCAACTCGGGCAGAATGGCATCCGTATGACGGGGTCCAAACCGCCGAGGCATACTCCAAATGTGGTCTGACGAGCGTCGTGAACAAAATTCTAATAGTATTAACATTACTGAAATCAACCGAGCAACGCTTTATGAAGCCCGACACTTTCAGAGACCTGGAAGTCGAGTGCCTAATGTGATCCACAAAGCTCAAGGAAGTGTCCAGGTAAACACCCAGATCCTTGACCGAAGATTTGTATTTTAGGACTGAATGGTCGACAAAATATTCATACAAAAGAGGTCTCCTGGTTCGGTTGAAATTTACGCAAAAGCACTTAGAAACATTTAAAGTCATACTATGCAACTCACACCAATGCACAAATCTCACAACATCCTCCTGCAGAAGATAACAATCTGTGGGACCTCCGATACGCCGGTAACACTTCAGGTCGTCGGCGAAGAGCCTGAATTCACTGTGAATGATACACTGCTTGATATCATTTATAAATATGTTAAATAACAATGGCCCGAGGTGAAAACCCTGGGGAACACCAGAAGAAACCGAAATAGGGTCAGAAAGGAAATCACTGAAACGGACTATCTGAGTTCTGCCAGTCAGGTAGCTCTCCAACCATCTCAACAAAGGTGCCGACATGCCAATACACTCCAGCTTGTGAATAAGGAGCCGGTGATTCACGCAGTCGAAGGCCTTGGAAAAATCGGTGTAGACTGCATGAACCTAGTAACCGCCCTCCAAGGCCCGTGACAAATAATGTGTGTATTCCAGAAGATTAAGCTCAGTAGACCGACCGGACCGGAAATATCTGATTTATCACATAAACCTACGTTCGTAACTTCGCGACATTCCAGCTGTGTCAGTTACCAACAGGACTTGGTATTTTATTTATTTTTTATTAGTTATGATAGTTGTAAATAATATAAATAATAAAGTCTTTATGGTTTATCCAAGAATGCATTTCCAGGTAGGAATTTGGGAATTATGTTTTTCTCAAAAATACAAATCTATAGGTAGTGCCAGATAGTGCTGTTAGCTTTGAGAATTTACATAGAATAATTTTATTATTTACAACTACCTACTATTATAACTTAACTTCAAATATATTTATATACACTGTGTCCGAGATAAGAATGGGATAGCATTGGAATCTTCGAAACGATAGGACTTACAATGGTTTAACCAATTTCTAACACGCCTTGCAAAATAAGTCGGAGCCCCATCTTGTTGGAACTCCATTATGTCAACAGGGATATTTTGCAAAAGATCAAATAAATTGTTATTGAAAAAATTATAGTTCATCTCGCCATTTAGATGATTATCGAAAAACAATGGGCTAACTATATGATCTCCAATAATCCCGGCCCAAACATTTACAGACCATTTATACTGACTGTTTGTCGTCAACATAAAATGGGGATTCTGATCCAAGTAATAGTGAACATTGTGTCTGTTAACCGATCCGTTCTTGTGAAAAGTTGCTTCGTCAGAAAACAGAATCTTGTTAAAAAAATCTCGATCCTCCGATAGCTGGTTTTGCATCCACACACAGAAATCTGATCGTTTAATGAAATCTTCTTCAAGCAGCTCTTGGTGAAGTTGTACGTGGAATGGGTGAAACTTAGTTTTTTTTAATAATGCGCTGAACTGAAGTTCGACTTATTTCTAAATTTTTAGTTACCTCGCGTTGACTTATGTGGGGGTTTTCAACCAATGATGTGATTACCTGTTCTTCATTTTCTTCCGTAACTAATGTACAGGTCCGTTTCTTTTTTACATATTCAATGTGCCCAGTTGCCGTAAATCGCTCTAAAAGATTTCTAAATGTCTCCTCCCTTGGATATACAGGGTGTCGCATTAAGAAGAAGCAAGTTTGGTCTGCTGCGCGTTTGTGAACTACCCTGTATAATCGAAAACATTTTAAGGTTGTACACCCCTTCAGTCCCTAAAAGTTTTGTAAAGGATTTTTTTGTCTATCGCTTATAAATCTTGAGATATCTTCCGGCCACACACTAATGGGCCATCCTGTATACCGTGTGGCACAAGAATAAACTGAAACTATATTATTGTAATGATTAGTAAAGCTCAGTTTACCATTAAACCAAACACTTAAATCTTTAAAATCATCACAAGTTGTTAATGGACTATTATTTATACAATATGAAAATTTGACAGGGTTTATTTTCCGTGTATAGGAAACACTAAAACATTTATCAATATTCAGATAAAGATTATTACGGACACACCACTCATATACAACATTTAAATCGTCCTGAAGATGAGAACAATCTTCAGTACTATTAATGACAGAATATACTTTGAAGTCGTCAGCATATAATAACGAACTATTTGTCAAGCCACTAGAAATATCATCGATAAAACACAGGAACAACAATGGTCCAAGGACAGAGCCCTGGGGAACACCAGATGACACTTTAAAATTTACGGAACGAAATAGTGTGTGTGTGTATAGTGTATGAAAACTATAATATAATTAGCACATTTTTCTGGGATTTTTGGGGAATATATTTATTTATTTATTTTATTTATATATTTTTTTTTCATATTTGTCCCCTTTTTACACTATTTGTGAACGCGTGTGTGAACCAATTCTTCTATGTGACATTTTTAGCACTCCATATCATATATGGAGGCTATTAATTTCACCGGAAATTTCTGGTCATTTTATTCGTAAATAAATAGTGTAAAAAATGTTTGTCTGCATCAATAATATTGAATACTTTTTCCTTGATTTAATAGAGTATAACCTAAATATCAACCAGAAATAAAGAATAGAATGTAACTAAAACCTTTAACATAAAAAATTAGATCACATTGGCCTTTGAAAAGAGTGTAAAAATGGGTTAAGAACTTAAAACATATTTCCTAACCATAGAAGAAATATTGACTAGTTATTTATAGCTTTGATAGAATATAATTTGTATAAATGCCTCATTTCATATCAATATACAAGCCTTAGCAATTAAAATTATTAGTATTTTGTCTTTAAGTATTAATCCCTCTAGAATTGAATACACGACACTGTATTACTTTCATCATAAAAAACTTGCTTACAGAGGCGTTCGTGAAAAATGGAAAATAAGTCAAAATAAAAAAAATCCTATACTTACAAAGTTACTCGAAATATAGAATAATTGTTCATAGTTGTTATAGGTTATAATGTGAATATTTTATGTATATAAATTTTGCCCTCGAGGCATGAATAGCTCTCCTTATTTAAGTGTATATATTGTATTTGAGTCTGTAGGTATTGTGGCGCCCATATTTTTTGTGCCACACTGTATATACAGTGTGTCCCAGGATAGATGTAACAAGAGGTGTGAATGACAAAAAATCCCGCACGGAATATCAAGAATATAAAAGCATATTTTTGGAAAAAATACTAGTTTTCAATCAGTAGTATTATCATAGAATACTTCGTACTATTTTATTTTGTATCTTACAATAAACGCCACATAAACATTGCAACACATAATAAATATTAAAATTGAGACAACAAAAGTATAAACAAACTGGGTAATTAGCAATAGGTTTAATATTTTGTAATAAACATTTATTCAAAATAATCACCGCCCATATCCGCACATCTTTCGATCCTTCGTCTGCATTTTCATTAAAACTTCCCTGAAAATTGTTCTAAAATTAACGAGTTTGCAGCATTTCTAAGTATTTTTTCCAAAAATATGCTCTTATATTCCTGAAATTTGGAACGGGGATATGAAATTGCATTCTAAACAACTTTTGTTAGTAGAATTTTGACGTATATTGTAATATAAAGACACTCCGTTGATGATGATTTTTATAAATTTGTTTATAAAACACCCTGTACAACATGGATTTAACTAATTTTTTGGGTACCCTAGTTTTAAAGCAAGCAGGACTCATTCCCCAAATGTCATTCCAAAATTCAACAATTTTTTGTCCTTCACACCTCTTGTTACATCTATCCTGGGACACACTGTATATATATATAATTTAAGTTTAGTTATAATAGTAGTTGTAGATAATATAAATATTCTCTGTAAATTCGCAAAGCCAACAGCAACATCTGGCCGGTACCTGGCTTTTACAATACTCCAAAAATGCCTTTCTAGGTAAAAATTTGAGAATTCTGTTTTTCTCAAAAATACAATTATAGGTATAGTGCTGTTGGCTTTGAGAATTTACAGAGAATAATTATATTATTTACAACTACTATTACAAACTAAACTTAAAATATACAGGGTGATTGCTGGTCAATGGTACCTTAGAAATCTTAGGAATACTAAGCATACGATTGTTTTCAAAATTTAACTGATTATTACTCAGGTCATCTCAATTTATCAGTCTATAGTATTGTCATATTTGTAGGACTTCCGGTTATAGCGGAAGTTGATACCAAATTTCTTATTTCAAATACACCAACATAAATTTCTTAGATAGATACTTAAGTTTTAAGTCAAATATAATTCTGCAAAGACGTAATTATGAACCTATTATGCGCAGATATAGTATTTTGTCATTGGAAAACAGAAGAAAGGTGTCCGATCTGATATTTGTGTTTAAAATTCTGAATGGATTTTTGGATTCTCCATCAATATATAATGAAATTGAATTAACTGGACCACCTACATGAACAGACCCCTCACAAACGACTTAAACCGAGCCAAGGATATATCAAATAAGTCTAGGTCAGCACGATACAAATTAGATGTTCACAAAATGCGATAGATGGGCGAATTCTTTCCCGAGTTTGTTCTTCTAACACTTCCCTATTCTTCAACTGTTTTTTAGTAAATAAATCATTTTGAATTTTGTTGGTCCAAAACAGGTCTTTGGAAAATATTCGCCATTTTGTCCGTTAGATAGACACTATCTTGAATTTTTGAAGGGAGTTCAATAACCTCTCAAGAATATCGACTATCTTGACCAACTTGGTTACAGGGTGGTCGTAATTTACTGTAGTATGCTCTGGTAATAAAAATAGGCATACTCAAATTAAGTTTTAATCGACTGGTCTAATATTCAGGAATAATGTGTCAAAATTATAGAAAAAATATACAGAAACTAGCTAAAAATATTATGTTGTCTTCATCTAAATCCTATTCTTATTCTCTCAGAAGCCGTGGATCTTTGTGAACTTAGCCGTGTAATCGTGCCGCATCCTGTCCCGAAGATTACGATAACTCTCCATCCGACTGTTACTCTTAATTTGTAATAATAGTAAGATAATATACAGGGTGTGCCATTTGAAAAAATCAAGATTTTTATGGGTTTGCAAAGTGTCATCACCCTGTATAATGGGTAGCTTTATCAGTAGTAATACCCCTAGGGTCTTGATAATACCCAGATAATTTTGTCATAGAGAATGCCGAAAGCGTGTTGCTTGATAATAGCCCAAGGCCGCAGGCCGAGGGCTATTCTCCTTGAGCAATTCGCTTGAAGGATTCTCTATGACAAAATTTTGAGTATTTATCAAAGCCCGAGGAGTATTCGATAAGGTAATTTTTTACTTTGTAGATATCAAAAATTTGATTGTCAATCTGACGTTCAATAATTTTCATTTCATTCATTCATTCATTTTTATTTAAAACTACAGTTGTGAAAAGTACAATTGGTAAATGTTAAATTGGAAGAAGAGTTTGCTGAAGTTGACGGATTGTTAATTTCCACTGTTGAGGAAATTCCTCGCATGGTGTTGATTATTTCACCATGGCGTTCTTGGTTAATATTCAAGTACGGTTTAATTCAATTAGAGCTGCTATGTCCTGTTATTTTTATTAATTGCTGTTCAGGAATTCCTTTATTTGCCAAATGGCTAACTGCAATTGATCTGTTCGAATGATTGGATATCTTTTTACACTTAGTGACCAAACCAATAGCTTGCACGGATGATTTGGTCCACATATTAATTGTGTTCTTGCCTACCGATATATTGTCAAACCATGTGTCACTTTTGGATTTCCAGAAACGATTTGGTCTCAAGAATAGGGGACTGGAAGTAATATTTTTCCCCCTTTTGGACAATAATTTATGGAATAACCGAACAGGGCATGCCTTTCGTTTGCAATATTTGGAACAAGCCACTTACTATTTGTACAACTTTTCGATCCTCCTTGGCATGTTTTACTGAATATTGGATTGTATTCAATTCTGTTGGTTGGGGTTCCATCATTATTTTTCTCAATCGTGAAATAATCTATAAGGCAATCAGCTGGTTCACCACCTCTCAAAGCTAACTCAACAGCTACAATATGGCAAAAAAAATTTTTGTAAACCTTCTGATGTATATTTATTCCATAATCCAATGATTCTAGTCAAATCACTTGAACTCAAATTTGATGAACATTTTCGTTTGTTTGGATCCTGCTGTAATCTTTTACGTTTTGCATTTCTTGCATCTCGCGCATTTTTGAATATCACACTGGTAAACGGTTCGAATACAATTTTGAAGTCATTGAAGTATTTTTCCTGGAGTAGCCTACTCGTAGTATTCCAAATTGTTTTTACAGTTGCTTCTTCATATTCAGTTCCGTCAGCTTTTCTCATATTTACCGCATAATATTTCAAGATATTAGCCAAATTATGCAAACTCGTTTCAGTATTCAGTTCGTATTCTCTGGTCGCACTCGAGAAATATTTTCCATACATATGTTTTTGATTTGATTGTATTTTTTGGTATATTATTAGGTATAATATCATTAATTGCATCGTTAGATGCCATACCAAATCTTCGCGACATTTTTAAACCAGTCAGTTTGACGTTTAATTAATTTTTAATAAAAAAAACACCAAACTGAAAACATCACATGTAGGGTAATATCGCTGTAATCCAGAGATGATTGGATGAAATTTGACACATGACTTAAAATTAAGTAATTTGATTGGTTACTACATTTAGTAAAAAATTATCCTGGAGGGCTTTGACAAAGATCACTTCTCGATGGTATTTTCATTGGAATCTGGCATCGCTGTAAATCCGGTTCCATTCCGGCGTGCATGAAAAGAGTCATGCTCACCGAAGAGCAAAAAATATAACAAACAACATAATAGTTGCATTATTTTGACATTTAGAAGGAAAACATGTGATATAACATGAATAGGTGTCTCTAGATTTTATGCATTTTTTTCATATACCAAGTCTAAGTAGAGTACAAAAAGTTTTTGGTCGCTTATTAAAAGATTAATTATTTCTTGAAGTAATCCATTACAAAGAGGAGCAAGATCAAATTTTATAAATCAAACGACGGTCGGCTCTACAAAAATCTCGAAAAGAAATAGAGCTATAAGCAAATCCTGTCCGTGCTTGTTCCTGGGTTGTCTAGATGATGGACCAGATGATGACATTGGTGATGGACTTTTGAAAATTTTAATACACAAAATGATTCGCAGGACCCCGCCTCAGATGAGAGCGAGTATGACGAAGAAGATCTGCTGCCGTTGAGGGTTGTTAGTGATAATCTTAAAACAAATACCTCTAAACGAACACGTTGGAATAGAGAAGCATTTACTCCTCCAAATTTTGAAAGTCCATCGGATGAACCTAATCATCAAGAACGTTGGACCGTTGCAAATTATCTTTCAATGTACATTGATGACGATGACTTTCAAAGAATATGCGACTGTACAAATTCTAGAAACGTCGAATTAAAAGGTGTATCTCTTAACTTGACCTTACGTGGCACTAAGCAATTCTTTGGGATAGTAACTTTAATGTCTTGCCTCAAATATCCTCGAATCAGAATATATTGGGCTAAAACTACTAAACTAGACGCTATTGCTAAGGTCATGACTCGTGACAGATTCTTTGCTATTAGAAGTACACTTAAAGTGGTAGTCGATGGTGAAGTTTCTGAAGAGAAAAGACGATCTGATAGGTTTTGGAAGATACGCCCGTTCAAGGATAGAGTAAAAAGGAGATGCCTTCAGTTACCTAGAGAAAAACCCGTGGCGGTGGACGAACGAATGATCCCGTTTACAGGAGTCTGTCGCATGACACAGTTGCACAACCCAACCCAACCCAACCCAACCCAACCCAACCTATTGGCGAATGTAAGAGGTGGTCCAAGAAAGACTCGAAGTATGTCCAGGTTCCAAGGCCCAATATCGTCGAGCAGTACAACACGTGTATGGGCGGAATAGACCTAATTGACAGGGTAATTAGTTACTACAGAATACAGGCACGCTGAAAAAATGGACCATAAGAGCAATTTTTCATTTCTTTGACCTCTTAATTGCAAACTCATGGATTCTTTTTCGGCGAGACAAAAAACAATTTCAAGTAAATCCGCGTAAAATACCGCAGTTCCTTGAATTTAAAGTTGATATTGCAAGTTTTCTGCTGTCAAGCGAAGATATCGATGTAGAAACCACTCGAATTTTAGCAACAAGGGCAAACCCTAATGGAATATTAGCAGTTGAATCGCCAAATGTATGTGGTAAGCGAAAAAGAAATCATTTTCCAGAAATAGCGTCTGATTTCAAAAACTCTGTTAGGTGTAAAAACCAAAATTGCACGAAAAATAATAAGAATAACTTTTTTTGCAACTCATAATTTTTAATAAATCCAACATGTTTATTTTTTTTTGTATCCATTAGAACCCAAAGTCCAATGAAATGGCCACAATTTTGCTCTTAAGTTACAATAAAAAATTAAAAAAGCTATTTGGAGAAGTTGTTTTAAATTCCCTTCTTAGCTCACATGTAAATTTTCATTTACCTACGCTGAAAAAAATGGGTCTGGTCCCAGAAGGATATACACGACACTGTGTTACTTTCCCGCACCGGGAAACTATTGTGAACGCGCTAAAAAAAAGGGGTACAAACTAAAAAAAAAACATATTTCCTAAACGTAGAAGAAATATTGACTAGTTATTTATAGCTTTGATAGAATATATTCTATGAAATGTATCATAAAAAACTTGCTTACATAGGCGTTCATAAATAGTGTAAAAAGGGGTCAAAATGAAAAAAAAATATTTTCCCTAAACATACTAGAAAAATTGGCTAATTATATTATAGTTTTGATATAAGATAACCTACAAAATGAAGCTTAAAAAAAATTGTTTCCATAGGCGTTCACATATAGTAGAAAAAAAAAGTGGCAAAATAATTCAAAATATAATAATTATAATAAATCGTCTTTATTTTTGAAAGTAACAAGAAGAAGTCTAGCTTAGAGCTACTCTACTCAACCCTAAATAGCAACCAACATGAGTTAAACAATATTACGCAAATACAAAAAATTAACACTATTCTTCCATATCATTTGCCTATCTATAAATCACCGTGTGCGAAATAAAAAAAAATAAAAAATAGATCACCCTGTGATTGCACGATTCCACGCTCAAAGGACAAGATTCTACTATAAATTTAAAAGGAATACAAGTGAAATAATAATAAAGAGAATCAATTAATGGTATCGATTAAGAAGGTATCTCTTAAAATTAATTTTAAACCTAGCTGGACTCAATATCCAGAACCCCTTAGGAATAGTATTATAGAGCTTTATGGCGTTGTATGTAAAACCCCTCTGAAAAAGCGATGTGCGATGATATGGTAAGGTAAGGCGGTCAATGTGTCGAACATCTCTATCATGAATATCCCTCCTAGGTACAAGTTTTCTCTAATATCAGAAGGAGCATCTGAATCAAACGTTATATGAATAACAAAATTCCCAAGATGCAGAAGGCGACGATCCTCCATTCTCAGCCAGCCCATATCATGGATTACATGGGACACGCGATCATATTTTCTAAGACCCTTTAGAAATCTAGCACAACAGTTCTGAACTCTTTGTATGCGTTCACGATCCATGCTGTCCAACAGAGGACTGTAAACAAAATCACAATAATTAAAGGTAGATAAAACCAATGCTTCACATGGTGTTTGACGCAACCCCCGGCCCAAAATATGTTTATTTGAATACAAGAGTTTTAAGGTAACGTATGACTTTCTAAGCAACCCTTTCACGTGCTCCCGACATCTCAATGAAATATCCATATTCACACCCAAGTTCCTTGCAGATTTGACACATTGGACAACATTACTATTTATTACAACCCTAAAATTGTCTTTGAGAAAATCTACATCATTTCTATTGCTAAACAGTAGCAGGTTTGATTTTGTTGCATTCAACTTTAAATTATGATTCCTGGAGAGGGTGTACAATACATGAAGATCGGCGTTGACGTTCTGTTGGGCTTCCATATAATTATTAGTGGGAAACGAGTAATAGATCTGAGTATCGTCAGCAAAGGCCTGAATTTTACAATAATTTAAGGATCTCAAAATATCAATATTGAACCCTGGGGAACTCCTCAATAACATTGGAACACTGGCCCCCATAAGACACTCTCTGTTTTCTTGAGGATAAATAAGATTCAAATAAAGATCGTGATGAATCATCAAATCCATAAAACCTTAATTTAGCGGCCAACAATTTATGGTTAATAGTATCAAAAGCTTTTGAAAAGTCCAACAAAACAACAGCCGTATTGTCACCCTTATCACGAGCTTATATGGAATAATTTAAATAAAAAGTAACTGATGTCTACAATAAAAATGAATTCATAAATAATAATAGCATTATCATGCATCCATTTTTGGAAAAATTCATAATATACAGAGTGAGTATAAAGTGTGGACGTATACAAGGTGTTTGAAAAAAAGCTGGCCAAAATGTGTGAGCGAATTGGAGACATCTAATCATGAAAAAAATCTAAATTGTAATTTTTCAAACGCGTGGGTGTTAAAGATGACTGCCTGAGGATGATTTTTATGAAATATTTTCGAAACGAGTAAAGATAAATTAACCAAATGTAGCATATTTATTCACCTAGTTAAATTGAATAAAAAAGGATCCCCATAGGCGGGTAAACGGGGGGACCCTTGCCTTAATTATAATCTAACTTTTTTTCCTTGTGATTTTTATTCATTTTGTGTCAAAAATATGATAAAATAAAGTTTTCTACATAAAAAAGGCATACTTTCAGGCAGGATGTGCCAAAATTTATACCAAATAACTTTCCTCTAAAAATTTGTTCAAAATAACGATCATTTTCGGAAATATACAGGGGTTTCCCTTTATACTCACTCTGTATAGATAACACTTAGGCTGTATTTTTATATTTAATTTTCTAATAATAGACTCATTAAATATATGACTCAGCAGGTTCTTAATAGACTCAAATACTTACCTACTCAAGTGTTTACGTGGACTGAGATACCACGTCATCAATTAAAGAAGAGCCAGTGGCTTCCTGAATAAATTGACAAAATTATTCTCGCTAAACGTTATTTAAGCCATATTTATACAGGGTGATTCATTATGGTTTCAATAAAAGAAAACTGAAGAATTTTACCAAGAAATAAATGAAATATGAATAAAGATAGATAGCATTACAACACTTAAATTCTTTGTTGATGGTTTCGTATAATATGTAAATGCAATTTTGTAAGAAACCTGTTTATTTTTGAAAACAAAGTACTTAGGATGATTGCAACAAAGAAAAATGATAAACACATAACCATTTCCGCTATTGCAATTATTTCATCATATTTTAAGATTTTAAGAGGGACTTTTTTTGATAAATATAATTCATTTTGATGGAATGATAACTTATTTTTATTTTTAGACTCAAATTGATTATGTGGAAATGATTTTTTAATATCAGAGGCCCAGAGGCGTGCATTTCATAGCAAGTAGTCGAAAGATGGCTTCAGTAAAATCATAATGAATGTCATTGTACACACTTCTCTCCTTTTCCTCTCCGTGCCGAAATCAGGCCAGAAAATGATCAAAAGCCCTGCGGCAATTGGGGTGTCCCGACAAACCATAGGCACGTAGGTGGCATCTACCATCTGGCATAAATGAGAGTTTGATGGCCCTTCGCCTCAAGAGAAGCCGGGAGTTTTTTTATTATAAATCAAAATGTCTCTAGTCATGGCTCTCTGCCATCTTTTTTGTTTGGGTGTTTGATTTATGAGGAGATGTAGATGTACTGTCTCTTTTCTATTTAAAAATATATGTTGTTTTGTTTGGAAAATTTTTATCAAACTCATTGACTTGTATGTAATATAATAATAATTATTAATAAGGTCAAAACACATATTTGTAAAATAACAAAAAATAAAATAAAACAAAACGTTATTTATCTGAGAACTATTCACTAATAGTATGTGGATCTCGTTTGCAACATAATATAATTATTGCAATTAGCATAGCTCTCTTTTTGTATTGTTCATTGATAATCTAAAAAAATTATCACAAACACTAAAATTTACAGGGTGTAAACAAAGCTCTCCATATCATATGGATATGTACCGGGTGTACAGATAAGAAAGGACGCCGGCTATATCTCCAACACCAATAAAACTTGAATGTTAAATTTAGGGACATAAGGACAGGAAAAAGATAGAGACTTGCGGTTTTCACTGTTTTCTTTATTTTTACGTGCTCTTTCCTTTCTAGTGGATACTAATAGTACCGTTACATTTGATTTTTCTATGAAAATTGACAAAACCAGAAACATTAATAATATCTTTATTAACCATAAATTGGTACATTAACAAGTACATTGGCACGTCAAGTAAAACTAAAATAACACAACAAAGAAAGATACATACAAAAACTGAATTAAAATAATGCAACAACAATAATTATAATTTCACATTCTTTTGTACATATCAATATAATCTACAATATAAAACACACAATATATATAAAAACTCTAGACAACAGGCAACACAGATAAGACAACCAAAATCACACAAAGGAAAGCACAAGAATTAAATTATTGAGCCACAGCAGCAAACTCTTGCAAATTATAGAATGCGTTGCTCGTCAAAAAAGAATTTTAACTTTTTTTTTAAATACAGTCTCTGATTGGCAGCTCCTTATAATAATAATAATAATAGGTGGCTCTGTAAGGTATATTGAAAATACACCGAATTGCTCGTTTCTGGAGCATGAAAACTCTGTCAATTTCAGTACTCCTTACCCAGACAATTATCCCGTACGAGATCGCCGAGTAAACCAATGCATAGTAAACAGAACTCAACATGTACAAGCTTTTACTTATCTTTTTACATAGGTGGTCCACGTGTGTTACCCAGCTCAAATCAGAATCCATGAACAATCCCAACAATTTGGTGGACTTTGACATCGATAATCGGATCTGATCAAAACTGATTGGTATCAAACTCCAGAGCCCTGTATCTATCAAAGTGCAAAGCGACTGTCTTATCGTAATTGATGATCAGACGATTTTTCTGGCACCAGTTCTTAAACTCACTGAGTGTGACATTGATCTTTTGCTTGAGGACTTCAGGATCCCTATCAGACAATAATATGGTGGTGTCATCAGCATACATATAAAAGGAACCATGCGTTATATTCATAGGAAGATCGTTAACGTAAAGTAAGAAAAGCAGTGGACCAAGTATGCTGCCCTGAGGAGTCCCCAAATCAATGTCCTGAAAATTTGACACCACCGAGTCAATTTTGACTGCTATCTTTCTGTCACTCAGATATGAATGTATCCATTTGTTTATAGGACCACGTATACCAATCCCCTCCAATTTCCGACACAAAAAGTTTTTATCAACCACATCAAATACACTTGAGAGATCAAATAATAATACAACCACATAAGAGCCACCATCGGTTAAGCTGTGCACATGCTGGACGAACTCACTGGTGCACGTCTCAGTTGAGAACCCCTGCCTGAAACCATGCTGGCATCCACTCAACACATTACAAACATGCAAAAACTGGAAGATTCTCTCCGCCATAAGCTTCTCAATTATTTTAAGGCTTTGAATATTTAGTATGATCAGTAATTTTGTTCATCATGCACATATCTCAAGCAAAACCCCTGGTTTGCAAACTTACAGACTATAATAAACGTTCTGGATATTCCACGTAATAAAAATTACTGAAGTAATTAATTTTATTTATAAGTTTATTTACACGCAATAATGTTTTTGTTATTGTTTCTTTTTAAACGATTGATTTAAGATCAGACAGGTTATCATTTTATTTTTATTTTAAAAATAACAAATTGCTGGTATACAAGAAAAATATGTTTTTTATTATAAATCAAAAACACTACTAAAACAGAACTGCGTCTCAAGGTTCCACGTCCCCATCAAGTTCTAGAGCTCTGATGAACTCCAGTAGCTTGGCAAGTTTCAGGGACAACACGTCCCATCTTGCACGATTTCATGTCCCAAGTATTTCTTGTTACTAGGTTATCAGGAGTTTAGTGCTCCTCCCTACAGAGTCTGCATTCGTTGCTCTCTTCTAATCTTACCATATGTCAATGTCCTGTAGGAAATCTTGTAAGCCCGTTCTTCCTGAGATCCAAACAGATTTTGGATGTTTCATGACTGAAGTTTCAAAGGAATTTCTTGGAGTATTTTTGCTACTCTCAGTGGTGGAAGAATTTGTAGCCTTTTACACCACAACTTTTCTTATTTCGGCATGTAAATCTGGTAAAACTTTTCTGAACACAAATAAAAAATAATTTATTTTCGTTTACTACTTTCCAACGAGTGTCAATGTCATCACTTTCAAGTTTTGGGCAATTTCCTGTATATTTGTTTTGATTACAATAACAACATTTTTCTAAAAGATCTACATCACTTGTTTTAAATATTTTTTCTGTCCTTTTTGGTTGAAACTTTTGAAACCGTGGCTTTTCATAATTTTCAAAGGTTGAGACATTTTTTGGTGAAGTGACATAACAAGCAGCTTCAGCAGTTTCATTCAACCATGGTGAGAAATTTTCCTTGTTGACAACAATTTCTCCCAATTTTAACTTTAACAAATCCAGAATTTTGTTTAGAAGATCTTTTAACAGATGTAGATTGTGAATATGTTCTTTATAATTTAATGTCTGGATCGTCAACACGAAATTTGATACCTCATTTGAAAACTAAATTATCTTTTCAACGTTATTTTCCCTGATGAAAGCCAAATCTCGATTTGTTGCCAAAATTGAAGCAACAATATATTCAGGTCTACCAAATCTCATTTTTATCGTTCTCATAATTAAATCTGCATTATTTGTTGTCAAAATCATACCTGACACTGCTGTTCATGCCTCACCTCTCAAACATTTCTGTAATTTTATCATTATCTCTTCATGACTGAAGATGCCGAAATAAGAAAAGTTGTGGTGTAAATAAATGGCTGCAAATTGTTCCCCCACAGTTGTTTGTACAAAACATCTATGATCAAGAAAAATAGTGAAAAGGTAAATATCGCTCATCTTGAACATGCAGAAGAGTGAGTAGTATGTGCCGTACGTCATAATTTACGTCAAGATTTGTTACGAATGGTACCCATAACGATTCATGGTTCAAGTTCGAACTTAAACGTTCTTGCATTATGCGATGAGAGATCGTTCGATGTTTCCAGGAAAGGGCATATAGAAGAATGTTGGCAACAATTATCCACCCAGAACTTCTGATTCAAGTGACATGGATTTTTTTTATGGATTTTCCTTAAATCAAAGGTGAACGTGGAAATTCCTGCCAATCTGAATCAATTGAAGGAAAAAATTTCGCGATGAAATTCGAGCAATTCCACAAGACCTCTGAGGCCGCGTGTTGGCCAATTTCATAGCTCGTTTGGGAGCCTCCTCCAAAAGATCTATGAAATGCTGTAAATAATCAGAATAGCGCATATTGGGACAATAACAACCCACGAGAGAAAAATCAGAAACCTTCACATAGTCCCAAAGTTGCAGTGTGTGCAGCAATGTCTGCGTATGGCATGATTGGTTCCTTTTTTTTTAGAAGATGGAACTTATCGCGCCATCACCGTGCGTGTGTTAGCTCTGAGCACTATAGGGCAAAGCTGGTCAAATTTATTGGAGTGGAATGGCAAGATTTTGGTGGAATCAATCAAAACACTTAGTTTCAGCAAAATGAAGCCACTGCTCATGTGCAAATCTGTCCATGCAGATGATTCGAAGGATGTTTCCAAGAAAGGTCATATAGAAGAATGGTATCCTCCCAGAACTTCTGATTTAAGTGACATGGAATTTTTTTTTGTGGAGGTTCCTTAAATCAAAGATGAACGTGGAAATTCCTGCAAATTTGACTCAATTGAAGCGATGAAATTCGAGCCATTGCATAAGACCTCTGAGACCGCGTGTTGGCCAATTTCAGAGATCGTTTGGGGGAGGCTCATCGACGCTGTAAACAGTCAGAATGGCGGAAATTGGGGCGATAACGACCCAAGGGAGAAACATCAGAAAACTTTACATAGTCCCAAAGTTACAGGGTGGGCAGCAATGTCTGTGTGTGAAATTATTGGTTAATATTTGGTTATTTTGAAGATGGGACTTATCGTACCATCACTGTGCGTGCGTTAACTCTGAGCATTATAGGGCAAAGCTGGACAATTTTCTTGGACCAGAATTGCAAAATTTTGGTGGATTCAATTGGTTTCAGCAAAATGGAGCGACTGCTCAAGTGTAAATCTGTCCATGCAGATGGTTCGAAGGATATTTCCAAGAAAGCTCATATAGAACAATGGTGACATCAATTATCCTCCCAGAAGTCCTGATTTAAGTGGCATGAATTTATTTTGTGGGGGTTCCTTAAGTCAATGGTGTACGTCGAAATTCCTGCAAATCTGAATCAATTGAGGCAAAACATTCCCGATGAAATTTGAGCAATTCCACAAGACCTCTAAGCTGTGGCCAATTTCAGCCGAGCACATATTAAAGAAGTTCAACAATTTCAATAACATCCCGTTTATTGACGAGGCTCATTTACATTGCAGTTAAACGGCACCGTAAATAAACAGATTTGACGATATGGGGAAGATAACAACCCCAGGGAGAAACCTTTACATAGTCCCAAAGTTGCAGTGTGTTCAGCAATGTCTGCGAATGAAATTATTGGTCCCTTTTTTGAAAATGAGAATCATCACATCATCACCATTAGATCTGAGCATTATTGCAATATTCTGGTTTCAGCAAGACTGCTCACACTGCAAATCTTTCCGTGCGCAGATCGTTTGAAGGATGTTTACAGAAATGGTTATATAGAAGAATGGTGACATCAATTATCATCCCAGAAGTCCTGATTTAAGTTACACGGATTTATTTTTGGGAGTTCCTTAAATCAAAGGTGTACGTTGGAATTCCTGAAATCTGAATAAATAAATAAATAAAGTCGTTATTCATTAGGTACAATAAAGGTAAATAAAATGCGTCAATAAACTACAATACTAATTACCGTCATACATCATAAAATAACATATTCTATCACCTTCACCTAACAATAATATTAACCAAAGAGACGAACGACATATAATGTAAAACTCACATCACAGGACTAAACATTAAACAATAATTGCAAAGTATTCATCCAATGAATAGAAACTATGCTGCAGTAGCCAACCTTTAACGCTACTTTTAAATTTTTTTGGGTTAACGGTCAGTTTCAAATGCTGAGGCAGGTGATTATAAATCTTTATCGGCATCACATACGAACCCCTCGCCGAGAGAGAGAGCCTATGGACTGGCAGTATCAAATTCAGCCTATGTCTCAGGTCGTAATCTGATATTTTACCAGTTCTTGTAAAATTATTTATGTTGGCATATACATAAACCACACACTGCAAGATATAAATCGCCACAACAGTTAAAATTTTCAATTCCTTAAACAACTCGCGGCACGAGAATCGTACTGGCTTAAAAGACATTGTCCTAATGATCCTCTTTTGTAGGACTAGTACTTCTTCGATACGCCTGGAGTTACCCCACAACACAATGCAATAGGACAAAGCAGAATTAACATAAGCGAAATAAAAAGACAACACATCCAGAGTTACAAAGCTTCTGAGCTTCCAAATCTCGATTCTAACGCTATAGTCAACATCCCTAGGCGAAAAATAAATGTGATTATTCTTCTTAAAATTCAAATTCAAACATCAAACCATTCCTATCACAATAATACATCATGTCCTCCAGGCATTTCTTTCCCTTCACACTCAAATCGCGTATGTCACCAGCAGATACTGGGAAGATATGATGATATCCAGTTTAAAGATATTCCACGAATACCGAAATTGTAAAGTTTAGTTAAAATGTTCTGATGATTCACGGTCTCAAACGCACGCGTGTAATCAAAAAATAAACCCGAGCACTTTTGCTTCCCCTCTAGTTGTTTTAGCACATTATTCACGAACTGAATAACTGCATCTTGAGTGGACATACGTTGTCTAAAACCAAATGATTGTATATTATACTTACTAACAAAACCATTCAGCTGGACATAAAATGCATTTTCAAAGAGTTTCGAGAATACGGACAAAATTGAAATTCCTCAATATTTCTAGGATCTTCCCTGTTAAAAATAGGTACAACCTTGACCAGTTTTAGTCTTTGGGGAAATTCGCCATCCAGAAAAGAATGATTAACCAAATGTGTTAAAACTGGTGCCATATATTCAATGACGTGCTTCAAGAGAGAATAAGGGATGCCGTCGGGGCCGCTTGAATCCTTTTGGGTTATTTTCCGTAAAATATTACATATTTCCGTTTCATCCAATGCGCTCACAAATTTTGACCACCGATTTTAGAAACACCTTGTATAAAAATACTAAAACAAAATATATTTTATCATACTTATTATATTTCTTTTTAGATTACATTACATTTCCAACATTTGTATCACCATAAAACTATATAACTTAAAACTTTAATATCACATTTGAACCACAGATTCATCTGTGAGCAAACTCCGTTACGCTTAACTCACTATAAACAAAAATCTCCTTCTAAATTTTGTATCACAATTGATAAAGACATACCCATCAAAATGGCACTTCAACAAGAATTATCATCTATTTCTTAACCTAACCTTCACGTATTAACCCTTAATTCTTCTACATGTCTACTACTATTGACGTTACGATCACTATTAGAACTCTCTGGCACTTCTATTGCTGTAGATTGTGAATAGTTCGGACATTCCGTTGCAGTATTTGTTCCGCTTATCGTTCTGCTGCTATGCAGATCATTGTGTACTGTTGGATATGGTGAGTACATTGTAGCTGGGTTAACAATACTGCTGGCGCTTGGATAGGGCGGTGGTGCCTCTATGTAATCTGGTTCTTCCGTTCGATGATTCTCGATAATGGTTCCTAAAAATGAACACAAATCTAATAGCATATTTACACGAGTTTTGTTCTGTAACATTGGACACAAGAGGACTAACGAAGTTTTGACAGATAGGTATAGTGTTTCTAAAGTTAGTTTAAAATGATATTAAAAACCACAACTCGATATCCGTTTGTAATGTCAATACCGACCGCAGCCGTCCATAGGCGCACCCTTTTAACTTTTCATAACAATATATGCCCTACGATATATTAAAAATCCTTTATGTGTTAACAAGTTTTTGTTCATTTGCTTGAAGGATTTTCTATGACAAAATTTTAAGTATTTATCAGGGCCCGAGCTGTAGTCGATAAGATAGATAGATATCTAACATTTGATTGTCAATCTGACGTTTAATAATATTCAATACAAAATGTATTAGTTTTAATCAGCAAATATTATTCATTTTTATGTAAAATTACAGTTGTGAAAAGTACAATTGGTAAATGTTAAATTGGAAGAAGAGTTTGCTGAAGTTGACGGATTGTTAATTTACACTGTTGAAGAAATTCCTCGCATGGTGTTGATTATTCCACCATGGCGTTCTTGGTTAATATTCAAGTACGGTTTAATTGAATTAGAGCTGCTATGTCCTTTTATTTTTATTAATTGCTGTTCAGGAATTCCTTTATTTGCCAAATGGCTAACTGCAGTTGATCTGTTCGAATGATTGGATATCTTTTTACACTTAGTGTCCAAACCTTGCGCGGATGATTTGGTCCACATATTAATTGTGTTCTTGCCTACCGGTATATTGTCAAACCATGTGTCACTTTCGGATTTCCAGAAACGATTTGGTCTCAAGAATAGGCGACTGGAAGTAATATTTTTCTCCCTTTTGGACAATAATTTATGGAATAACCGACCAGGGCATGCACTTTCGTTTGCAATATTTGGAACAAGCCACTTACTATTTGTACAACTTTTCGATCCTCCTTGGCATGTTTTACTGAATATTGGATTGTATTCAATTCTGTTGGTTGGCGTTCCATCAGTATTTTTCTCAATCGTGAAATAATCTATAAGGCAATCAGCTGGTTCACCACCTCGCCAAGCTAACTCAACAGCTACAATTTGGTAAAAAAAAATTTGTAAACCTTCCGGTGTACATTCATCCCATAATCCAATGATTCTAGCCAAATCACTTGAACTCAAATTTGATGAACTGCATTTTCGTTTGTTTGGATCCTGCTGTAATCTTTTACGTTTTGCATTCCTTGCATCTCGCGCATTTTTGAATATCACACTGGTAAACGGGTCGAATACAATTTTGAAGTCATTGAAGTATTTTTCCCGGAGTAGCCTACTCGTAGTATTTCAAATTGTTTTTACAGTTGCTTCTTTATATTCAGTTCCGTCAGCTTTTCTTCTATTTACCGCATAATCTTTCAATATATTAGGCAAATTATGCAAACTCGTTTCAGCATTCAGGAGATTATTTCAATGTTAAACTACAGATAATTGTAGTCTTACCTAATGCAGGAATCTGCAAGGCAAGACTGGGGCTGTAAACACAAAATACTGCGGTGGATGTACACCATGATTGTGATACCTATCATAAACAATGAGGCAATATTCAGGCACTGTAAGGCAGAACCAAGTACTGCTAGGAGAAAACTTGATAAGGTACAAAAACTAGCATGCACTTGCATTACTGGGACTATGAGAACTTGTCCAACTAGGGCACTAGGGTCGAAATTATTCAGAAGTGATTTCTTGAAGAATACCTTGGATAATACAGCTTTTTTTGCACCATCGCATCACTTAAAAACATACATTCAGCTTCAATAGTACTTGAAGCAACACTTTCTTGTTTACTAGATTTCCAACTTACAGCAGCACCAGCAAATTTCATTAAATACCCCGTCTAAGATAAGAACGTCGATCTTCTATAGAATTGCCCCAATCTGCATCAACAAAACTTTTCTCAATTGTTCTTGGGATTTTCTAAAGCATAAATTATAACATACTGACCCTTTCAGGTATAGTTTATCCAAAGTTAATTTAAAATATATAAATTTAACGATTCTATCCTATCAATAAGCATTTTGTCATCGCTTTCGAAGGTGTTAGAAAATATTCTAGATCAACAATTGCGAGAACATTTTAATAAATTCTCTGTTATTCTCGTTTTGCAATCTGGTTTCAAACCCCGTCATGATTGTGTCTCATCTTTATTGAATTAATATATAATAATATAATTAACACTACGGATAAAGGAAATCTCACAGTTCTCATCCTTGTGGACTTTTCGAGAGCATTTGACACCATCGATCACAGAATGCTGTTGGCTATTTTACACTCTACTGGCCTCTCTCCTGGTTCAAGGCACCATCTCAAACTACTTAACTGTTTCTAGGGGCGTACCGCGAGGTTCTCTTTTATCCCCTCTGTGGTTTATGGTCTATACTTCCAATTTTCACTCTGCTTTTATTTCCTGTGATCAGCACTAATATGCTAAATAAGGTTCAATTTAAAAAACGCGTTTATAACATCTTATTGGCGAGGCAAACGGCGAACACTTAAAATACATTTAATAAGCGGGATAATTAAAATGACCCATGCAGGTTCCTAGGCAAATGATTTTTGTTATATGATTAGGTATTCTCCTTCATTTTAGGCCTTTATTATTATTATTATCCGTTCCCATGCCTCTTTACATTATAAAAGGGCATCGAATACAGCGTTTTTTGATACATTTCTCCCTCGTATATAAGACGTATAATAAATCATGACTGCAAAAGGATACCGACAGTACTAAAAATAACTACAGTGAGTGGAAAAAGAATTGGGTTAATGATTAATCGAAAAAAAAAGAGTTTGCAAATAAATATATGAATGAAACAAATAATTTTTGGCAACGTGTTATTTTCGCAGATTAATATAAATATAATCGGATGCACATCATATTAAATGGCGAAGACTTAATGTGGAATTTAAACAAGAAAATTTGTGTCCGACAGATTTACATGTGCAAAGCCAGCGTCTTCTTTTAAATATTTATCATCAATTAAGGTCTGAAACTAATGAAGTGACGAATAGACATATTATAAAATGTTTACGTTCTATAGAAAATGTCAGTGAGTAAAATTTGTTGTTAGTTTATAATTTCAGAAGCAAATTATTATAAATGTATCTATATATATAACAAGCATTAACAATATAACTGTAATATTGAAACCATATTTTGAAACATGTTCAGTAAGTATTAATTATTATAGTATTAATTATTATAAAGGTGCTGTGCGAACACGGTACGTGGGCATCTATGTCTAAACTTCTAAAAACAAAAACAGTCTTTTTCAGCGTAAGTTTATATGTTGCCGTGTTGGAGGGGCAAGGAAAAATACAATATAGGTACTTTTATATACAAATGAACTTACAATTGTTAATACATAAAGGATTTTGGGAAGGATTGTTATGAAAAGTTAAAAAGAATGGAGACCTGGAACCAACCAAGCTACTGGAGTTCATAAGATCTCCGAAACTTGATAGGGAGTTATAACTTGAGACACAATCCAAGTAACTCAAGACACAATAGACCAGCAAGTCGCAGTGAACCAGAGACTCCTAATTTTAACCTTAATCTTACCTAATGCGTGTACAGGAACGACATAAATGTCATATTCACTTTTTTCACTACTCTGTTGTCTATTCAAAATACTTTCATATGGAGGTGGTGCGAAATGATCATAAGACGGTGGAGGTGTATCTGGCACAGGAGTCTCTTGTTCGGTTCCTGTGTTGATCATTGAACATCGATGTCGCATGTTTCGACGACAGCACCTAAAAGAAATTGTAGAAATCAACGCGATGAACGAATGGGTTTATCTAAAAAATTAACTTACCACTCACTGCACGATACTATTAGGAAAAATGCGATGAGACTACCAAATGATGCAATGTACCAGACGACTGACCAAGAGCTCAAATTATCTGTCCCAATTACTGTCCCTGCTGTAAAAGAAACAAAATAATTCAGTAGGTAAAATAACAATAAAGTATCCTTAAGGGTCAATCAGTCAAAATAATAGATGTTTCTAAGAAGATATTCTTCAACTTTTCCCAAAAGGAACACCCTGTATAGCGTATAATAGTGCATTTAATTTGCTTTCACGTAAACCTCTACGTTTCGCATGGCTTGCCAGTTTTAAGTTATTAGGTCAGCTGTTGTTGTCGGGGACTGAAAAAATAATAATAATTCGGCCCTGATATTAATATCACTGATATATTTATGTTATATACAGTGTCTTTCATAATATGTACGACGCTTTTACAGAGGTGAAAGGTACGAGTGTGTCATAGTCCTAATTTTGTTTTCGTTTTTTTTAATTCTCCAAGAATTTGTAAATGAGTATATTGAAATTTGGTATGCTTATTACACGTCAAAAACTCAATATTAAGAGCAATTAAATACAGGGTGACACATTTTCGATGATTGAGTACTCTTTATTCCCCCCAAAATTTTTCGTGGCACGCCTGCGATTTCAATAATAAGAAATTTGTATTTCCTATTCAATTTATAAACTTTTATGTCTCTTTTTTTCTTCGTTTTACTGTATTTCATTGACCTCTAAGTTGTAATTTTTCAGGGTGCTCACATTATCTAAATTGTATTTTTATGGGAAAATCTTAAATGGGACACCCTGTATATCTGCTTAAATTCGAGAAGTTCCTTTCCTATACTTTTTATTAATATCATATGTCATGAGCTTCAGGCTAACCGTTTTTTTATAAAAAATTATTGAAACAAAAAAAAAATAAAAGTTGCAATTTTTTGTCATTTTAATCATTTTTTTTTCTATTTAAAAACCAAAAAGTTAAATTACAGTTTTGTTTTAATAGTTCGCAAATGAATGTGTGTTGTTAAAATATACAGGGTGTCGCATTAAGAAAAAGCAAGTTTGGTCTGCTGCGCGTTTGTGAACTACCGTGCATAATTGAAAACTTTTTACGGTTGTACATCTTTTGTAAACGATTTGTTTGTCTATCGCTTATCGATCTTGAGATATCTTCCGCCCACACACTAATGGGCCACCCTGTATAACTCTTATAGATACTTTTAGTACCTAATTTTCATGAACGTCGGTGTCGTCAGTGGTAGAGTGTGTGCTTTGCGTTCTGAAGGTCTTGTGTTCGAATTCCAGCTTTGGTAATGTTTTTCTTATTTCTAATTTTTTAATAAAGTAGTTAGTTTATTAGGTTACATTATTGAAATAATAAAAAATTAATAATATATCTGTCGGGAAAGTTTTGGGGCGACATAATCGATTTTTTTTTATTATTTGTAATAAAAAATAATAAGATATTGAAATTTTTTACATTCAAGAAGGTAACAACAACTTTTTAAGTAAAAATGACTCTAAAGCCAAAACGGCTCATTTTTTACTAGGAATTCTTTACTACAAAGTCCCCTCAAATTTGCACAACCTTCTTGGAAACTCTGTATGTATTTTTATCGAATGTGTGCTCGTATTAGGGCGGGTATTATAAAACTACAAGCGGCCAATAGACTCAGTTGGAATCCTCGAGACATTAGTTCAACCTTAAAAAAATTGAGATCGAATAGAATATATCAATACATTTCTTGCATCTCTAATAATAAAAGACAGAATAATCGATGCATGTCTTGCATCTCTATGCCCAGTTCATTGAACTTTTTTATTGTTATTGAAATTGTATCCCGTCTGGTGAGGACGCTAAAAAATCAATATTCGAGTGCCAAATGTGTAATTTAAAAACAATTCTACCAGATTTACTTCATGTAAATAGTAGTAAAATGAAAATAAGTATAAATTAAACGTCAAACTGACAACTCGTTTAAAAATGTCGCGAAGATTTGGTATTGCATCTAACGATGCAATTAATGATATTATATCTAATAATATACCAAAAAATACAATCAAATCAAAAAAATATGTATGGAAAATATTTCTCGAGGTTTGTGCGACCAGAGAATACTCAATGCTGAAACGAGTTTGCATAATTTGGCTAATATATTGAAAGATTATGCGGTAAATATGAGAAAAGCTGACGGAACTGAATATAAAGAAGCAACTGTAAAAAGAATTTGGAATACTACGAGTAGGCTACTCCAGGAGAAATACTTCAACGACTTCAAAATTGTATTCGACCCGTTTATTATGGGATGAATGTACACCAGAAGGTTTACAAAAAAATTTTTACCATATTGTTGTATTGTATATTGTGAACCAGCTGATTGCCTTATAGTTTATTTCACGATTGAGAAAAATAATGAACGAACGCCAACCAACAGAATTGAATACAATCCAATATTCAGTAAAACATGCTAAGGAGGATCGAAAAGTTGTACAAATAGTAAGTGGCTTGTTCCAAATATTGCAAACTGAAAATCTTCAAAGAAAGTGTGGCATCTGCGATTTTTTCAATTTTTCTTGATTGTTGTCAGATTTTGAATGAATTGAATTGAATGAAATAAAATAACATGGAATTTTTTGACGAACCAAATTATTTTAGCAAAAATAAAATAGCCTTGTGGAAATAAAGTAAAGCATCTGCGAGTTACATAATTTAAAATCCGATTTCGTTTATCAATTATTAAGAGAGTCTGTAGGCTTATTAATGGGGCACATTGAGCAAATTTACAAAGACAAACTATCAGTTTTTTTGACATCCTTAAATTCATCCGCCAATGATAAAAGTAATCCATTTTTTTCAATGGAAAAGTTTAATGCTCGTCTGACGTCTGACGAACTGACGCACAAACCACAGTACATAAACAAAACCGAGTAAAAAATTCTAGGTTAGAAATGAGACATTTATAAAACAGACATTCTAAAGCTAAAGTTAACCATGACTGTTAAAATTAAAGTTAACTTCAAACATGTTTATAAATACCCTTACATCAATTTTAAGTATATTTTGGATCATCCCGGTTCAGCAATGTTCAGAATTAACTGCTAGAGAGTTTTAACTCCTGTTTTCACACTGGATTTCAATACCTACTATTATAGTTGCCTATAAAAGCTATAAAGTACAAACAAAAATATAATTCTTCAAGCACAGTAATAGGTATATATCAATATAATCACCGCAGTTGGAATGATAACCTAATTGTTTTTATTATGATTTATTGTTTGATTAAAATAAAAATAACAAACAAGAATTACGGTTAAATAGGTACCTATTATGGTTAATACCCTCAGAACTGTAAATATTTGCAGGTACTTGTTTTTGTCGGTAAAATCTAGGTGACTATCTGTTTTGGTCATATATTGCATATATTTGCAGCAGAGATGAATGTTGTATATAGTGTTTCTAAAGTTAGTTTAAAATGATATAAAAAACCACAACTCGATATCCCTTTGTAATGTCAATACCGACCGTACTCGTCCATAGGCATACCCTTTTAATTTTTGATAACAATACATGTCCTACGATATTTTAAAAATCCTTTATGTATTAACAAAACCACTCTGTATGTTAGGTATATAAATTTCAACGGCAAAAGTTACTTTTTCAATTTATTTGTGTTTGATTTAGATCACGTAAATACTTTTACAATTATTTTTGTTTTCGTCATATTTTAAGTTCCGGTTGATAGGTATTTTATTGTTCATTAAGAATGGAAATCTAAAATCTCAAACAATATAATTTACACCATCAGTTAAATTAATAATATTCACAAGTACCTATAAAGATAAATTTACTTTACACATTTAGATAACTGTATGATTTTTAATTTAATTAATTAGCATCGAGATAATCTTATATAGAAACCAATGAACTAAAATCCCATAGCTGTATTGATATCTATAATTATTGATAGCACCACTACCTATACTTAATATTTCACAATATTATTAACTCATGAATCACCATCAATCACTTTGTATAGTTTAAATTAACAAAGTTCTAGCAACAATCTGTGGCTAATAAATAAATCATCTAAAGCCATTTCCCTTAAAAAAAATCAATTATGAGTGTGTAATAGACTAATAACGATATACAAAAATAAGAAAACAAAAAAAGAAAATCAAAACTTACAAAAAATCAACAATAAAAATGTACCAGAACAGACAAGAATGAGTGAAGCGCGTAATGTAAATTGTGTAATTTTTATAACAGTCTTGATGTGGCATAACTTTTTTATTTTTGATTCTATTTCATGATTTTTTTCATTAGGACCGCGCTGCTTTTTGTCCTCTAATGAAATGTTGGTTCAAATAAAAGAAAACAAACTAAAACTTCCAAAGTCAACTCCACAAAATCTTTAATTCAATTATAAAAAAAGGGAAACTAGTTTCGGCTCAACAAGCCATCATCAGTCCTACAATAAAGATAAAAACGAACGCATAAGAGAAAAAAATTAAATAAATAAATAAATAAAACGTACAACGGGCTACAAAACTATACATAAGTTCTAAGGTAAAAAACTTACCATTCTTACAAAAACATCCGTGTACAAAAAACAAAAAAACATCAAACATGAATATGAATATGACTATGACATTACATTACACGAAAACAAACACCTGTGTTGAGTAAATAAATAAAATAATTTTAATGCATCCGAGGCCAGATTCAAATATATGAAAAGGAAAAAACGAAAAACGTTTAACCTTTTTCCATAAGTACAGTATGTCCAAAAAGAATTGAATTGAACTGGACTGGACTGAAATTTTAAAGAATTGTAAAAATAGTAAATTTAAATGAGGCAAGCAAAAACAGCATTAAAGAGGGGCACAAAAATTGAACACGTTACAAATTAAAGAGTGAATTAATAATAGGGGACTCAATGAAAGATGTTTGGTCATTCAAGCAAGTGACACTATTATTTGACTTAGCCTTCATGATCTCTAAAATCTCCAAATAATTTAAACGGGAGCCCTTGTTACACCTATGTAATAACATTGAGTTATTCAAAACATCGAAGCTGTGATTTGTCGCGATTAGATGGTTTGCAAAAGTAGATGGAGTATTAAAAATATCGGTATCCTTATAACGGTTGTAATAATACAAATGTTCCTTGATTCTCGTAAGGATCCTACGGCCAGATTGGCCGATATAAATGCTATTACAGTCCTGACAAGAAAGTCCATAAACTCCCGAACATTTCAAAAAATTTGTTCTATCTTTAGAATTCACTAGACAAAGGCTAACGTTGTTAACAGTTCTAAAACTAACGGCAATATCCGGAATACTACTTCTTATAATTTTAGCAATCTTAAGACAATAGCTACCGGTATAAGTAAGAGAGACGTATCTTATGTTTTCCACAAGAGGACTCACAACCGTAAAAGAAAGTCTAAATCTTGTATAGAATCTAAAATATAGTTTCATAATGGTTGGAAGAGGGTAACCATTATTATGTGCTAATTGTTTAATCACATTAATCTCTCTCTCAAACCCATCACCACTAAGTGGTAAAGAAAAAGCCCTATGAAACAAACAGTTGAAAGAAGCGAACTTATGACTAAACGGGTGGTTAGATTTAAAAGGAATCAAAGTGTCAGTTGTGGTCGGTTTTCTATATACCTCAAACTCAAAACGATGCGCTAGAACATCTCTAATAATCCAAATGTCCAAAAACGGAAGTTTGTTGTTAGATTCGAATTCAATTGTAAAATTGATATTAGGGTGTAGGGAATTAACAAAATTCAAAAAATCAAAAATAACAGTTGGAGTGCCATCAAACAAAATGACACAATCGTCCACATATCTGTAATAAAATAGAATCCTCCCAACAAACTGAGGGTCACTAAGAAAAGAACGCTCCAGATTCTTCATAAAAATTTCAGCTAAAAACGGGGAAAGGTTCGAACCCATAGCCAAACCCGTTTCTTGTCTATAAAACTTATCATTAAATTGAAAGAAATTCTGTTCCAAAACCAAACCTAGCAACAAACACAAATCGAGTGCAATATGAGTTGGTACATTGTTATGAAGAAGCTCATGTCTAACTAAAGAGATGCATTCCTCCGGTGGAATACTCGGGAATAAATTAGTTACATCAAGTGAGAACAGCAAAGAAGAAGAAGGCACGCTAACATTCTTAATCTTAGAACACAACTCAATTGAATTCTTAATCGAGTGTACATTATTAAATCCCGTAAGTTCCCTCAAAGTAACATTCAGCCAGTCAGCAAGAAGCGAACATGGTGAATTAGTATAAGAAACCACAGGTCTTATGGGGCAGCTAGGTTTATGAATCTTCGGTAGACCATACAATCTAGGAGTAGCTGGGTTCATTTGAATGAAAAAATATGATTTCTTATTGAAGTAAGTATCAAGTGTGTTAGTAAGCGAATTTATTGTGTTTTTCACTAATTGATTAAACTTAAGGGTCGGATCACTGGAAATCAATGAAAAAGAAGGTTCATTTAAAAAATTAGTAACCTTCGAAATGTAGTCAACTCTATCAAGAATGACCAAACAATTCCCCTTATCTGCCTTTGTGAAAATTAGGTTATTGTTCTTAATCTTCCTCTTAATAGATTTCAGAGTTGAGAGTGCTCGAGTATTAAAACCTCCATATTCAAAATCATATGATGTCCTAACTCGGTTTAAACAAGAAATAATATTAGTTCTCACAATCTGTTCATCTTCAGCCGGATAAGAATTTAAAATATTATCACAGTCAACAGATACAATCTCAAGGTTATCCCGTACTGTTTTTGAGTCAACATTATTATTTAAGTTAAACTTTAAACCAAGATTCAAAAAACTTTCCTCATTAGAATCAAAATGGGTGCCGCTCAGATTAAGAAAACGTTTGTGAAACTTAAAATCTGAAAAACAAACATTAGAGTTCCTTGAATTCAAATCGGACTCAACACAATCAATAAAATGACGTCTAGATATCAAGTTTGATATTTTCTTCACATGCCTATTATATATATCTCTACCCACATCATAAACCCAATCCCTCACTGAGTTATCAACAGTAATAAATTCAACATGATGTAGTTTGGATGATAATAAAAAATATAAAAATTTCAGTTCAATATTCACAGTGTTGAGGGTCACGTAATGCTGTTTAACCTCTTCAATCAACCAAACTGTACGAGCTCTTGATAAAGCGATCCTTGCAGTTCTTGAGGTGACGTTAGTTCGTAGAGATACAGACCATGGGTAAACATTATTCCTTCGGCATTCTTGCAAAAACAAGATCTTGAGTAGTAATTTCTTCCTCTTAAGCATCGTACATTGATATTTCTGGATAAGTACATCTTGACTAGCATTTCTCAAACGAAATAAATTATCCATCATCAAAGTGGAGTGTCAGTTTCAAATAAAAGAAAACAAACTAAAACTTCCAAAGTCAACTCCACAAAATCTTTAATTCAATTATAAAAAAAGGGAAATGTTGGTTGCTTGAATGAATATACACCAGGGTAAGTCAAAATTATCTTTTTAGTTAAGCAAACTGCTTTACATGTCTCATATAAAGCTTGTCTTGAATATGCGTCTAGTGTTTGGGTCAACTCACTATGGTGTCGATATAAAAAGGATAGAGCAGGAATACGAAATATTCAAAAATAAATAAGGATTGCAAAAATATAACAATAAATAGGTTTATATTTGAAATAAAAGTCAATCTCGACAAAAAGAATTTAATCAGGCTAGGGGCGAGTGCGTAATTCTATGAATGCGTAATTGCATTACAACACGTATTACGTACTATACTTTACCTACGACCTACTTATTCACACAACATCATTTAGTTCTAGTTTTCCATCTGAACTGGTAACAATATCAATAATTTAATAATTTAAGAACGTGATAACATCAACGAGAAGGTTTATTTATTGTAATAATTCTACAATATGATATATTTTGTCTCAACTATTGTTTTTTTTTTTCTTTTTGTTTTCTATTGTAAGGATTGAATTACATTATTGTTTTCCTTTTATTTCTTCTCCGCTAGGTTTTTTTATCTCTTTGTTATAAAGCTCATAATGTATTGTAGTATAAGTTGTCTCCTTGGTATCAGTATTTTTAGCACTGTTTAGACGACTCAAAATGTATTGTAATAAATTTGATAGAAAGAATAAATGATTTGTTTTCAAAAAAATAGATCTCTCTATAAATCTTTAATCAACTAAACCTGTTTCGGAGCACCAGTCTCCATCTTCAGTGGTTAGTGAATTAAAAAAGCTATTCTTCATTATGTATGAAATTATGTTAATGTATAAATATCTGGAAAGAAGGACGTACTTTACTATGTATAATATATCGTAATAAATATTGAATTTTAACCATTACGTGGGAAAATTTTTTTATCAAGTTTTTACGTCAAGATAACATTACATGTTTTAAAATTATTTATAATAGTAAGATTGCTAAGTTGTAAAATTGTCAGAATAAATTAGATTATCCATAAATCGAGTTTTATTATGTTTTTTTCTTTTTACAAAGCATTTAACTTCAAAAGAAAGACTGAATTCAAATGTCTTGTGTGGCAATGGCGTTTTGATAAAATCCAACTTTTAAAATTGGCAAAAAATAGATAGAGATGATATTATAATATAGAAATCTAGAATATTACTAATATTTAATGTTAATAACTAAAATTTGGTGACATCTATCCTCCAGACATCAATACTATTGTATTTACTTAACTTTTCACATGGGCGAAATAAAACTACACTGCCCCACAATATTAACGAAACAAAGAAAATTTTGTTCAAAATCAATCCTAAATAACTTTTTTACTATTGCATCAATTTTGACAATTTTTTTTTAAGTTTTAGGCCGTTTTATTGTCATCATTTTTTCATATCGAAACTTGAAAAATTTTGAACAGATTTGTTGTTATACAGGGGTGAACAAAAAGTTACATTTTACTCTAAACTTTTCAACACCCTGTAGAAAAAACTCACTACCGAATAATGATCTTTTTTGCAAAATTTTGAAGACCCATCTTTTCTGCACAACTCGTTTTTTGATTCATACCGATATCTGTATTGTTAAAGGAAAAACACTGCTTTTAAAGAAATAATGCAGTAATGCTTTATTAAGTGTAGAAACAAAAATATTAAAAATTATTGCAAAGTTGGCTGTGATGACAAAATAATTAGCAGTTTCCATGGCACATAAGCAAGAAGTTTACAGATTTGTACTTTCTTAACTTTGTTGAAGCGTGTTTAAGTTTTGTTGTGAGTTTCTGGACAGGGAAGACGAAGGGCCACAATCGCAGTTGAAGATCCATTTCTTCGTTCTCAGGTTCTTCGAGAGCGAACAAACTCTGCTCCAACTTTAGTTAGAAGACTCGTAAATGTTCACGGTACCTTAGTTTCACTTATCACAAATATTTGATATATTGTATTAATGAAATTAAATTAAGAAAAACAACAAATTCTGGTATTTTTCCATTTTCTTTTTGTAGATCATGATAGTTTTTTAAAAGATTAATTCGCCACTGATGATGGAATTAGATTGAGTTCCGAAACATGTTTCGACAATAGTTATGTATTTCTATTAAATTTATTTTTGTGAAGATTTGATTGTTATTTGTCACTAAAAAAATGTACGACTCCACTTAAGAATGGACTATTTTTTCAAATTATCAAATTTCCTTAAGAATGTCAAAACAATCGTATGGTTAGTTTTACCAAAACATCTAACCGACCAACTTCGTGCGAATCACCTGCAAGTAAGGTTGACAGGCGTCCCTTTTTAGGCGGGATTGCCTCGCGTTCAATTGCAACGTCACGATTTATCTCGCGCTTACGCTTCTTATGAAAATCCCGTTTGTCATCTAAAAACGCGAAACAATATCCATCAAAATATAACCCTTTTAAATGTATTTTTTTTAAAATTGCTTTTTGCCTGTTATTTCAAATTTCCTCGCATTTCCTGTTGAAATTATACTGTAAAGTTTTATTTGAAGAGAGAATTAAAAATATAGCTAAGGAAAGACGCATTTTAAAGATTTCCTCTTTACTTTTCATATAAGGGCATTGACCTTGAAACCTAAAAAATATGTCGCCTGCGGCACGTTATTCTCCCCTAAAATCTACTCTATACGTCCAGCCTATTTAAATTCAAAGTGAAACCTGGCTACCCTACCTGCAAGCAGACTTGCTAAAATCCAAAATACACATCAAAATTAAGCAAATTAAATTGGTTTTATTAATAACCACATAATAATCAGTTCAAAGCACTTACTTTATTATGTTGTGAAAAAATGTTGTTGAAAACCATAATCAAGGATTTTACATCATACTTTTTGAACGCGTCAAAAATATACTTTGAACGGTGGGTATATTTATAGACACAGATAGAATTCAGATACTGTATTTCAAGTAGTATATTATTATTTATGACGAAATAATTTTTTCTGGTTACGCACCTAATTTAAGGACTCACATCCGTTTCTAGAAATCGACATACAAACCCTTCCACAGGGTTTTTGAATGGTTGAGCAGAGAACATTTTAAATATTTTTACTTTACGACAACTTTCAATTGACAGATTTAATAAATAAGCAATTTGTGTGTCATTTGAAAAAATCAAGATTATTATGAGTTTGCAAAATGTCATCACCCTGTTTAGGATGTAGTCCTAATAGGTCTACAAAGTTAGACATTGAAAGAATTTTGAAAATCTGAATAGTTTCGCCACAGTAGACCGTCGCGTCGGGCTAATCTTCCGGTGGGAGACTTTAGATTTAATAACCATTTTAAGGGCTGATGATCCGTTTGTACTGTTATTGGGGTTCCCTCTATGTAACCGCGGAACTTGTCTAGGGCCCAAACAACAGCAAGAGCTTCGCGCTCGGATGTAGAATAGTTCCTTTCCGTAGATGTAAGCAGGCGACTCGCATATTCGATCGGGTGTTCTTCTTCTCCATGACGTTGAAGTAGGACTGCCCCAAAGGCCTAACCACTCCCATCAGTTCTAAGGATATACGTCTTTGTTGGATCGTTTTGTTGAAGGATAGGCCAACTGGTCAATACTTGCTTTAGCTTATAAAACGCGTTTTGTTGATCGGATGTCCATTTCAAATTAACATTCTTTCTTGTTAACTCACTTAACGGACGCGAAATTTCGGCGAAATCTTTCACAAATCGACGATACCAACTGCATATTTGTAAGAACGACAGCACTTGTTTAACGTTGCGCGGAGGTAGACGATTCGCGATGGCGGAAGTCTTTTCGGGATCTGCAGAAATTCAATTTGGAGTGATTAAGTGTCCTAGGTATTTTACGCGTGAGCACGCAAAAACACACTCGTAGTTTGAATTGTCGTCGACTCACCCTGTATAGGGTGTTCCATTTAAATTACAAGACCTAATTAATTGTTTCAATTTCGAAAACAAAATGTTTTGTTCCCAATAGTTGTAAAAAATAGGCACTACAGCAGATACCCTAGAACTTATTTAATTATTAATAATTGATTATTTAATAATGCTCTTACCTGGTGAGGTAAAATCCCGCTTCCCTGCACTATTATCCAGTGAGTAAACTACTACTGATTCCACATTTCCTAAAACATATAATAGAAAACATCACCACTTTAAAATTGAGATAATTACTTAGAAAATGTAAGCATCGTTACTCACTAATAGTATTATGGAGGGACTACACCAAATTATGCTAAGCCGGCGGCATACGCGGGCTGCCCGGCGTACACTGCTGCGGGCAAGACATAGATTGGATCATCAGTCTTTAATAAAATGTACGACGAAGAAGATGTCTTGGTGGCATATTTAGCATTAGATTGGCAAGATAAATATTCCTAAGCTATTTATGTAATATAATATATAATTGTGTTCTTTCCTCAACATGTAATGTAAAATAGTACGCGATTATTGAAAATAAAAAGCACTTTA
Organism: Apoderus coryli; assembly: GCA_911728435.2. NCBI lineage: Eukaryota > Metazoa > Arthropoda > Insecta > Coleoptera > Attelabidae > Apoderus > Apoderus coryli. The sequence goes on along the minus strand of OU452213.1, from coordinate 4,530,840 downwards.
GGGAACTTACGTTTAAATTATCCCTAGTTGCACGTGGTGTATTTTTATCGGCTAAGAATAGCAAGTGCTGATAAGCAAACCATTTTCTTTTATATATTCCTTGTGATCCAGAGCCAGATTTTTTGTTTCCAATTTTTTCTTCGCTTTATAGAATTGACCAGTAATATTTTTAATTTTTCATTCAATTTCTGATTTTTCTATCTGCATCGCTCTTGATTATATATTCATTAGTGAATCGTGACGCTTATTTCATTCATTTTTGGGGTTCCATAAATTAGTCTCGTTTTTGTAAAGTTCAACTAACTGAATATCTTTATTCGCGGTCCATTCGACTTCAATATTTTCACTATTTTCTTGGTCCATTGTTTACAACAAATAATTACCTGAAGGAAATTGACACAACCGTCTTCTACGAGGTATAAAGCTGAACTGAACACATACAAGTTGCAGTTTGCTTAAAATTCTTTTGATTTGTACCGACATTTGGCCGAAAGAAAAAAAATTACGCCGGCTTTCGGTTGCCGCAAGCGGCAAACTTTTTACGCAACCTACCAGGCAACTCAACCCGGCGGCACAGGACGCCGGGCTAGCACAATTTGGTGTAGTCCCGCCATTAGGGAGAGTCACGATGACGAACGCCGCGGAGTTTGTTGAGAAAACTAAATACATTGTCCTTTCCCGACCCAGGTAATGTATTGTGAAAGGTTTTTAAAAAAAAAGTGGATGTTGTGGTGCACACAACCCTCAAATTCTTAAATAGCAGTAGTAAGGGTCGAGTCCCGCTTGTGGCGTGCTGTCCAAAAACACCACACCAAACAAGTTAAATAGGTTTATTTTTTAGTTCATACGTTATTTTATTGTATTATTTGTTGTATTTATATATTGGTGTTAATGTAGAAAAATTATTATTTATTATACAAGGGAAGAAAGTACTAGATTTGTTCAAAAAACACCTACACACGTAATATTTTTGGGGATTGTTTCATTTTGAACACCCTGTAGATCTGATATAAGATACATATATATTATTATTTTTAAAGAGCACATTATTTAGTTGTAGCCAAAATTGTTTGGGTGCATATTCAGACTTCTCACCCTGAAATCGCCTACTGTTTCAATTTTGATTTAAACATTAGAAAAAGCCACTTACCATCATGTGTATAGTTCCTTTTCGCTATTATTCTAAATGTATCTGAGTACTTTCTCGCTGTCAGGATATGTGGCGAACTTGCGGATTGATTGAGAGATTTATGTTCCAAATCTTCATAATCTGAAACAATAAACAATTACCTATTACAAATCTTAAAACGCTCAAGCAAACGATGGTGAAACGGTCGCATTTTTAGCTTTAGCAGGTTCAGAACACATGACAAGAATTGAATCGTACTGATGGCATGTTGTAACTGGATTAATACAGGGTATCCCGTGACTGGATGGCCACAGCTTACGGAACGTGGAACTTTATAAGAAATATTCTGCATTAAGGCCACAACTGTCTTGAATTCAATTCAAGCTACATTTAGCTGATTAGATTCCGTTCTTATTTCCGAAATCTGTTTACAATTTTAATATACATTGGGACGCGAATCGAGACAACAATTAGTGGATATGTGAAATAAACAAATATGGAAAATTTTGGTATTAAATATATATTTAACAATAATTTACTATCAAGTTATAACTTTATCAAAGTATAATTTATTATTGCACATTATACGATTGTGAAAATTGTGCTAAATTTTTAATTAAACAGTATATATATTATGCCTATTGTTTTTTTGTTATTTATTTATTTGATATTTATTTTATCTCGCCCGGGAGAATTTCCACTGTTGACAAAAGTCTTAGATTACATAATTTATTCTGTTATTATTCTGTTCTATATTCCAGATCATTATCATCGACCAGATGGTTGTTTTGTCGATCCACAACTCATCAGTATAATGGTTGGTATAATAAATGAGAGAGAGATTGAGAGAAACTAAGTGGTTATGATAGGACGAAAGAAGATGGCCCAGTGAATAGCCTCTCCGGTGAAAGGAAACGTCAATTCCTCTGAGAGCTCATCTTTCGAATGCTAAAAGATTTAGCACTAAGTCTCCTTGTCGTTTTGCCTTAATAACTTAATTTTGGCTATGGACTACACAGATGAGCGGATCATTACCCGAGGTAAAAGGTCAGATAGCAAATGCAACCGATTATCAATGAAATTCTGGATTGAACTTACAGAAAATGGCTCGCGATAAGCGCCAAAAAAACCCAGCAGTAGCATTCACTCGCACAATAAGGAAACTAGAGGATCCAGATAATCTAAAACTCCTAAAAAAACAGATTCATTTGAAGATAGAGGTAAAATGTCTATGCGTTATATTAAACTCTCAAACTTAATTGGAACTAACGACTGAAAAAAATAATAAACACCTTGTGAATAGGGGATAGTCTAGGGGTAACAGAGTCATGAATATAGGGTCCCCATGGGTTGCCCACAGGGTGTGAGTCTTTCCCCCTCTTGTGGTTGACGACCTGCTAGCACGACTAGAACGTGAATGGGCCAAGCATATGCTAGTCGTACTCTCGAATTATCTGAAATAATTCGTTCTGTCATGAATATGACTTAAGGATGGTGTCTACGGAAGCAGATGTCTGTAAATCCTAGCAAAACCATAATTGTACTCGGCTTAATCCCTCTCTCTCTTTTGACAGAAGAAACAAAACACCATATGAGACAGAGGCGAAATATCTAGGGTTAGTAATGGATAAAACACTCATTTGGAAAGGGCTCTACGAAAGGAAAGACTGTTCTTATGGACATGTCCACGAATCATAGTAAAATTCTAGGATATGAAACGGATTTACGGAAGCAGACCAAGACAAAAATGTTTACAATGTATGGATTCCCTTCTTCTTAAAATGCCGTACACTTCTAGTGCGTTGGCGACTATCACATCATAATAAGGGTCCTTGCTCCCGCAGCGCGACAGAGCTCGCCCGTATTGCTAATGCCTGTCCAGTTCTTGATGTTTCTCAACCAAGACATCTGTTTACGTCCTACTCCCCTCTTCCCTTCAATTTTTCCTTGGAGAATTATCTGTGATATTTTGTACTTCTCTCCTCGTAGTATGTGGCCCAGGTATCCAATTTTCCACTTCTTGATTATGTTGAAAAGTTCTCTTTCGCATCCCACCCTTCTAAGAACGTCTTCATTTCGAACTCGGTCTACCCACGATATACGTAGCATCCTTCTTAGACACCACATTTCAAAAGCCTCAAGCTTGTTTATCGACCGGATCTTCAGAGTCCATGTTTCCATTCCATATAACAGGATGGACCAGACGTAACACTGCACCATTCTGCATCTTAATTTGAGGGACAATGTCAGGTTGCAAAGAAAGGGTCTTAGGCTTGTGAAAGCTTGCCTCGCTTGTTGTATGCGACAGCAAATTTCCTGTTCGGGATTCCATTGTTCATTTATGTTGGTTCCAAGGTATTTAAAGTTTTGCACTCGTTCAATAGGTTGGTCTTCCAAGTTTAACACAGCATTTTGAGGAGGGTTTCTGCTTACTATCATGTACTTTGTCTTTTGTATGTTTATTTTGAGACCATTCCCCTTTCCAACTGTATTTATCTGCTCCAGCATTAGTTGTAAGTCCTCTTCACTGTCAGCAATGATTACGGTGTCGTCTGCATACCGTATGTTGTTAATTGGTATACCATTTACTTTAATACCACACTCTAAGTCTTCCCACGCTAACGTATTTCATACAGAAGTTTTAGCCATTGATCTATGTGCGCAGGAGTACTGTGCTCGGAATCAACTCAAATCCTCTCTGATAACCAAGCGGTCATAATGAACAGATTGGAATTGTTAATAAAGACTCTCACATATATAGGGAAAAACATTAATCTGACTTCAGTCTGGATCTCTGGCCTCTCCAGTTTAAAAGGGAATGAAACGGCGAATCGGCTTTATATGATAAGGATGCAGATTTTCTCTTCTTTGCATAAATCTGTTTTTATCAAGGATGACCAGATTTAAATTATTAATACCAAGTGAAAGATTTGTCTAATTTCAATATTCAAAATGGTCATAATTTCATAAGGAGAAATTTTTCGAAATTTTGACATAAGTGGTTTTCGTGATATTTTGGGTCGTAGATTTTACCCCCAAAGGGTGGGGAATGTTTTTTGGGACACCCTCTATAATCCAGAGGACGTATGTGGGTCTTTTCTATGAAATATCAACAATAATTATTATTGCACAATATGGCTGGTATTAAAATGATCATCCTTATCAGTAGGGTTCTGTCTGCTTCTTTATCATAAAATCAGTTATGTGTAATTAATTTAATCACTTTTTCCTAAATTAATATAACATTTACGAATAATACAAGTAAAATGGAAATATTGATAAATGTAACCTATATTTAAATAAACTTATCTTTTAGAATATGTTTTGATTTTGAGTAAATATATTGACAATTGACCTGTTTTTATATGTATTTGTTTATATTTTTTATTTAATTATATTTCAGTTCAAATCAAGTGACAAACAAACCCTACATTTTACCAAATAATACAGGGTGAGGCAGAGCAAGTTGCTTATTTTAAAATTCAATATAAAAAAAGTAATGCAGATGTACATTTAATTCTTTAAACAATATCAAGTACAACATGTATTGTCAATACACTGCGTTAATCTACTTCTAAAGTTTCGTTCAACTCTTTCCAGCATATCGACGGGTATGTTGGCTGTAACAAAACACCACGCCACTGGTATCATGATTGGGTGGTTTTATAGATATTTCTCTTAGTTTTATAGTTTTATACCTAACATGTCTAGAAGTCTAATCTTTTCGTAAATATTATACAACATCTGTAAGTAATAAATTTATTATCTTTGGTGCCGTACCAAATGTTTCTAAAAGAACTGATACCTAGAAAACGACCTTTTTCCAGTCAAATATTGTGTTTGTTTATGAGTTAAATGCATATATTAGAAAAGATAACCAGATGTTTCAGTTATAGAATGGTCAAAACATTTAACATTCTCGAAATGCATTCATGTAAATTAAATGTCAGACTTTTATTATTATATACAGAAGCTAGTAGTTGGGGAGTTAACAAGGTTTCCCATATCAAAGAACAAATCTTAAAGGGCCATTATAATATGGGTTTTCATCCAGTTAGCTTTTCTGGAGATTAAGGAGTCATTATATAATTATATAAATTCCTCTTTACACAACTCCTCTACATAAAAATATTTATTTTATATTTTTATTTTCGTTACTATCAAACAAAAATCATAACAAACGACGTTTCGTTACTAATTAGTAACTTCCTCAGGTTGAACACATTTTTTTTCCCTTTCCTTTCTGAAATTACATACAACATTATTTTCTATAAAACTATTTTTACATATAATACATAATCTATTATTATTATTCCCTTTCTTATAATTATTATTACCTAACACAAATTCCAATACGTCAATATCAATAAAATAACAAACAATTTTCATTATATTTACAAACACATTTACAACATTCAAATATAATAAAATACATTTTTATTTAAAAAGATGGAACTATTCCTAACTTTACAAACGGTAGTGTCTTGTTGATCTTCTGAAAAATCTCCAACATAGGACATCTTAGCAACCAACAACCATTGTTACAGTATAAATAATAAAATAATAAAAATGTATTTTATTTCTGAATCTCTCACCCTGTAGCTGTATCTTTATAGGGGTATATTGTAAAAATGGCCCTTTTTCTGATTGGCTATTTTCAATCTAGTACCTATTTCTCATGTATGTTAAGTGTTTTGGAAATACAATCGGATTTTCGAGTTTAGATTCGTTTTAGCCTTGGTAGGGTCTAGTGATTTCCATTTGTATAAAGTTAAATTAAATATTTTAATTTGTTTTTGGACTTTTCACAGTTAAGAATTATTTTCTAGTTTTTGTTTTAAAGTATACCAGTATAAAGACTAAGTCCATTTCATTTTATTCGGAAGTAGTGAATTTGTATAAAGTTTCTTAATAATAATTTAAGTTAAAGTTTCAGTAAGTTCTTTGTTAATTCTTTTAATTGAAGGCCTTTTTGTTTCCAAGTTCCAGCAGTGAAGCTAATTTGTACAGATTAAATTTCAATTCTTCCTGGAGGATCCGCCTCACAGAATGAGCAGAAACTCCAACAGCAGCTTAGACAAAAACACGAAATGGTCGACCCGGTCGAAAGCTTTTTGGAAATCAGTGTATACGACGTCCAATTGCCCTGCATTCTCCAATGCTTTTTCCTTTTTTTTTTTCTCAATAACCAAAGTTGCTTCACACAAAATGCTACAACTCACGAATCGATAGTCAGATTTCTGTCAAATTTATACACGTATCGTTTGAAGGTTAGTACTAAATAAAAATCATATGGAAAAAATTCTAGTAACGCCATCTATGTATCATCCTATGGCCTGTTTGTATAGACTAATACATCTGAATTTATGGACTGAAAAGCACTTATTTATTTGAAATTTAGCATTAATAACGCTTAGAATGAATGTTAATAACAAAGTCGTAGTAACTCTATTAGAACTATAAACAAATAAATATTTTTTTAAAGTTTTAGATAGAATTAGTTGTATTTAACTAATTACTAAAAGTTTGTAAACACAATGATAAATCAATGAATCTTATCTGAGCACATAGAAATATGTTAATAATATTTTTCAGAACATTTCATTGAAAATCCATTTGTAAATATTAAAAAATGTGGTTTAATTACTCTGTATTTTTATGTTTGCATAATCATTTTGTCAACAATGCATCAAAACTATCTAAATATAAACCAGCAAGATTACGTTTTGAAATTTCTTAAAATATATAAATATATAAGTGACTTCGAGACAAGGGAATAACCATTTTTTATTGTTGACAATTTAAAAAGATGATTGTAACAATATACTTGAAAGAAACTGTTGCCCTCAAGGCACGAATAGCTCTCCATATTTTAGTGTAAAAGTACTTTTTTTGTTTTATTTTTATTGTAGATCTGCTATTTTTTATTTGAATGGTTCCATATTATCGAATTTTTTTACGAGCGCCTATGAATAGTGAATATTTCTGCTATGTTTAGGAAATATTTTTCTTAAAGATTTTAACCCCTTTTTACACTCTTTTCGAACGCCAATGTGATCTAATTTTTTATGCTAAATGGTTTAGGCTATATTATGCTATTAAACCATGAAAAATTATTCAATATTTCGCATAAGTTTAAAACGTATGAATTTTTTAAACCCTTTTTTAAATCCCTTGCCTACCCTTAATGTTTCCTAAAAGTTCATCAGCGCCTAGACATATTCTGTAGTATTTTTGTACCAAATTTAGTTAAAATAATATGTTAAGTGGTTTTTGAGTTATCGTGGATACAACCAGACACACCGACAGACATTTTTTTAAATTACTTATTAGCTATCCATATACAGTCGCCACTGTTTATGGATATACTATAAAAAAAACGGCACATTTTTCGGAAACAAAGTTCAATTAAAAGTTGTTTGCTATTGTGGGGCAAATGCAGTGGTGGTAGGGGAGAGTGGGCCACCTTGAGACAAGTTCACCATGAAACAAACGCCGCCATTTTGAAATTTGGCCCCAAAGCTGTAAGTTTTACTTATGTTGCAGGCGGGAAGGTACGTAGCAAAATAAAAATTTTAAACGAAATAGTATATTGTGCGACGAACATGAAATGACATATATTTCCTACGAGTGTGATCGTCATACGAGTAGGAAATGGTCATTTCATGTGAGTTTCACACTATATTATTTCTACGACTGTTTTAATGCTTTTGAATAAATTTAACATAATTTTTAGGAAAATATTTGTTTTTCGAAACATACCCTTGTTAGCGTATAAGCCCAAATACGATAAATTAGAAGTATTAAATTGACTAGGTGGTGTTAAACAGAGTGAATATAGTCACTCTCACTGATTATGTGTTTTGAAATTAGCGAAATACTTAATTATAATTATTATTAATTATAAATACCAAAACTGTCAATTTAATGTTTGTATTTCCGGCGTTGCTATGGTGATTTTTCAGGCCCGCCGCTACTTATGTCATTACCAGGAAATTTTATCCGTGCGTAATAATATTTCCCACTAGTTGCTAGGCAAGTAATTATTCAGCTTATGAATTTTGTGCCAATTAATGCATTTCTTATAAGATTTTATTTAGAAAATTTCATAAAACTGATCGGTATGCTTTTGGGCTATCTTGAGACACATGATGTGGGCCACTTTGAGACTCTGTCTCCCGAAGAACTTTTTGGATTTCCAAAGGCAAAGGCGAAGAAACGGAAAATTGAAACAAGAAGAAATACAGGTCGAAGAAAAATTATAACGGACACACCAGAAAAGGACGAAATCGAGCAGAAAAGTAAGAAGAGGAAGGAATATTTGAAACAAAAAGAAGAGTTGGATTAAATTCAAAAAGAACCGCAAATGCTCGTATGTCGTCATAGGACAGCGAAGGCAATTAATTTGTGTCTGAGTCATTCACTGATTTTACCCTAAATATTGACGAAGACAATAATACCTATTAACGCATATGTTTTAATCGAATTTCATGATAAAATATCTGTAGGTATTTTATGTAGCCAACGTTTTTGAAAAAGAGATAAAGATTTTAATGTCAGTTTTTTGCGAAAATTCTAAAATAAAAAACTCGTTTGTATTTCCGAAAAAACAGTTGCAGATACGGCCTTTGTAAGCATCTCAGATATTCATGTGAGAAATAGGGAAGTACGCAACGGCAGCAAGCATTTATCAGTTTTAGTATTAAGTTTGATAATATCGATAACTAATTTTAAGTTTAATTCTAGGTTACAATCAGAATACACATTATTTTTGCGTTAAAAAAAAATATATTTTTTTTGGTTTATATATTTTTTGTTCTTGCAGTTATTAATAAATTATTATTAATAATATGCAATATTTTTTGATTGAATTTTGAATATTTTATTTCATATCTCATAGTGGCCCATAAAGAGTCAAGGCAGTGGCGGCTCGTGGGTAATTTTATTAGGTAGGCACTAAGCAAAAAATGGATATGAAGAAAATGGCGCAACTGGCAGAATTTTTTTAGATTGTCAAGGTCAAGCGCCTAATTTTTTTAAAATTATGGAGTCAATAATAATAAATTGAGTATTTAATTTAGGGCGAAGTTTTCAAGGTAGGCGGTGCCTACCTTGCCTACCCCGACCAGCCGCCACTCAACCTCCATAACCCATAAGTTGTTGTGTGGTGTGGAGTATGATCTTTTGATATTATTGGCCCTTATTTTTTTCAGGCTGAAAATAACTGCGCTGTAACAGTAACATCCGAGCGCTACGTTAATATGCTCGAGACATTTCTCATTCCAGAATTAAATAGACGAGGATTGCTACACAATACCTTACTATTCCAACAAGATGGGGCAACAGCTCATACCGCCAGAAAAATGTTTAATGGCCGACTCATTTCTCGATTCGGAGATTTGCCTTGGCCTTCGATGTCCCCCGCCTTAACGGCACCCGATTTTTTCTCTGGCGATATTTAAAAGCCAAAGTGTTTGCGAATCGTCCAGGTACAATCGAGGAACTGAAAGTCAAAATTCGTGAAGAAGTTGAAGGAATAGACGAAGGATTGCTACGCCGTGTAATGAACCACTTTTTATCTAATATTGAAAAATGTGTGGAAGTTAGAAGACGTGATTTTTAAAAGTTAGAATTAAATTAGCCAAATATTTATAAGTTATCATAAATCCCAAAGAGTTAGCTGTAATTTAGTAAAATAAAAAGTTTGTTTTGTTAACCAAAAATTATTAATTTAAATATTAAAATGGGTAGTCTATTATGAGGAACCCTGTATATTACATATTTTTGAAAATGTAAAAAAAAACACTTCTATCCGTGGACATACTATATGTAGCATCTGAAAATAAAATAATATACGGGGTGTTCCTTTTAAAATAACGAAGTTGATGTCAACTTCCGGTTGTATAATTTAATTAATTAAATACGCTGCTTTTATTGTAAATTTTTGGTAATAACAACTACTAACTAATATGATTATTAAATTCATTCTTGAAATTAAATAAACAACAACTCACTTACCAGTAGATTGTAAACTATGTGCCAATGTGCACGTAAAACACAAAAAGTTTACCACGAAAACTCCAATATCCAACTTCATATTCAAACCAAAAATATCACTATACTTTTTATCAGTTTAACAATAAGTTTAGTTAACTTTATTCGGCGTAGGTACTTTAATTTAATTAATTACAATTTAATTTATTTCGTTTTCAATACAAATTGAACTTTATAATCTGCGACTTTTCGTTTTAATTTGATGTTTTGAAAAACCGGTTAAAAAACACACATACACACCTAACTTTTCGATGTGTTATGTTGTGACAAAATACTTTTTTTCTTAATAAATAAATAAATAAAATGATAGACTTGTAGTTAGGTAATTCCAATAAATGACTCTACATGTAGTACTTAATAGTTTGGAAAAAACAAATCGTGTATCTCACGATTTTTCACGTGTTTTATGAAATTAAATACTTAATTGAATACGGTTGGCAGGCTATGATGAAAACAATCGAATGTCGCTATTGGCGTTGTCTCGGCACTGATGCGGTAAAAATAAACTAATAAATAATAATAATCACTTGTGTCGCGCCTATAATTATTGTAGAGATACTATACGGATTCACTGTTACGATCTGACTGGTTTCAGTGAAATTGAGTCAAATGACGTTTATAAGGTTTTATATATTAGGTATAGTCGTTTTTATTTTCCTAATAATTCATTTGTTAGATATCTACGTGTGTTTGCAGCAGGTGATAATGAGGTGATATGCGACGACATGTTAATTTACTTGAAATCACAGTTCATTAATAAGAAGTTAATCCATTTTCCTTGAATTATCTTGTGATAAACAATTTTTATATTTCAATTTCTTGGAATAAAGTTTTAGGTTTACGTGAATTAGTAATTTACGATTCTGTATAAATCTGTTCATTTCGGGGTCGTTAGATTGCGGTAGGCATATTTTTCAAAAGCCTTTGACCGATTAGACTAGGGGTCTTCAAACTTTGAAGTCTTATGGTCATATTGATTATTTTAGTACGTTGCAAGGGCCAAAACAGTTTTTGTTCTGCCCTTAACTAAATTTCTAGAATTCTAGACTAGTCGCAAAGTGCGCGCCCTAAGCAAACATACGATTTTTTGCATTTCAATTACTATTGTATAAAGCCCAGTACAACATTTTATTCTGTACGCGATTTTTTAAATTTAGTTGAAATTTTTGTACTTTTTGAAGTTATTAAAAAAACGCCTTTCTCAGATGAAATAAGTGCCAAACTGTGGCGATTTTTCTTGGATGATTTTAAATAACAGCTAAAAACACTGAAAAGTAAAACTATCACGTAAATTTAACAATAAAAAATCAGGGCCGTATTTAAAAATACCAAGTTGATGATAGTTTTTCAAAAACGAAACGTCGTAAGGATATCTTATTCGCCTTAAAAAGTAACAATGAGAAAGTGCTTTTAATTTTTTTATATCTGACAGTTTTACAACTATAAGAGTGTCATTTAAATTTTATTGCACTTTGGTAATTTGGGTAGTATGGTTGTAATAATTAAAACACTGTTTAACGGTATGGACAAAACTGAATATTTATTAAAACGGAAAAGAGTGTATTTGAGGGTTAGGTTGGTAAATCTGGAGAGAGAGTTTTTGGCACGAGATAGATGTTGACGGTTTTGATGTTGAAGACTGACTGGGGTAAAATTATAGAAAAAGCATCTCTGTTACTTTCTTAACCACATCTGGTCGGTACGTGGCTTTAACAATAACCACTGCTTTTTCTAGGTACGGACTAGGGATTTCTTTTGTTCCCGAAAATGAAAAACAGTAAAGAGAAAGTAGAAATATTGGTGCCAGATGTTTCGACATTTGGTGAAATTTAGAAAACATTATTTACAACTACTATACTAAATTTTTACAAAGAAATATCTAAATTTAAAAATACATATATACAGTGTGGCACAATACAAAGGTTGCCACAGTATCTACAGAATAAAATACAATATATACTGTGTGGTGCAAGAATAATGGTCGCCACAGCACTTAGGAGTAAAAAATTATTGTGGAACGGACAATACTTCAGTGATTTTCTTTCAATGTGTTTATATATTGGTTGAGAACACTGTAGTGGATTTAAGCCTCTTAGACCAGGGACGATAATTTTAAAAATGGTAAAAAGTGAAAAGAGAATTATAGTAGGATGGCACCCATTGGAAAAGGTAGAGAATATAACAAAAATGAAAAGAAAAATAAATTACGGCCGATCTGAGGTCGGGAAGGGGTAGGGGGTGAGTTTTTAAGGGTAAAAAACGGTTAATCTCGATTTCCGGTAAAACTGCAAGTCCTATGAAAAAAAGTTAAATGGCAAAGTTGTAGGTAATAAAAAGATCTACAACTTTTGTATCGACACTTTTTCACATAACCTCAAAATTTATGTAAAAAATTCGAATAACCGAGTTTTTGGTTTTTTATTTTTATCTTTTGCAAAAATAGTTATTTATTATACAAGGGAAAAAAGTACTAGATTTTAGCTCGAGGTTGTGTTGTTGTGAGATAAAAAACCGAGAGCTAAAATCTAACTTTTTTCCCGTGTATGATACACTATTTTTTTCTGAGAGGGGAAAAACTTCGATTTAATATTGAAAAAAGTCGGAAAATTATCCAAGTGAAATTTGAAGTTTTAAAAAAGTAATCAAATATCTGTCAATTTCATTCTATAATTTAATTTAAAAATTGCGAACACTCCACCGGAGTCAGTAGAAGCAGCAAAAGTAGCGTCACAAATTATTGCCAGTTTTGATATATAAAGAAAATGTAACTTTTGTATAATAAAATTTCCTAAAATTAAATATCTACCGTTACTTATGTGTCCGGGAAAAAAGTACTCACTTTTTTCCCGGGGATAAAAAGTGACATTTTATTACCTGTCAAGATAGTAAATATGTCAAACTTTTTTCCCGTCACAGAAAAATAGTTATTTATTATACAAGGGAAAAAAGTACTAGATTTTAGCTCGAGGTTGTGTTGTTGTGAGATAAAAAACCGAGAGCTAAAATCTAACTTTTTTCCCGTGTGTGATACACTATTTTTTTCTGAGAGGGGAAAAACTTCGATTTAATATTGAAAAAAGTCGGAAAATTATCCAAGTGAAATTTGAAGTTTTAAAAAAGTAATCAAATATCTGTCAATTTCATTCTATAATTTAATTTAAAAATTGCGAACACTCCACCGGAGTCAGTAGAAGCAGCAAAAGTAGCGTCACAAATTATTGCCAGTTTTGATATATAAAGAAAATGTAACTTTTGTATAATAAAATTTCCTAAAATTAAATATCTACCGTTACTTATGTGTCCGGGAAAAAAGTACTCACTTTTTTCCCGGGGATAAAAAGTGACATTTTATTACCTGTCAAGATAGTAAATATGTCAAACTTTTTTCCCGTCACAGAAAAATAGTTATTTATTATACAAGGGAAAAAAGTACTAGATTTTAGCTCGAGGTTGTGTTGTTTCCCGACGCGCAGCGGAGGGAGACAAAAAACCGAGAGCTAAAATCTAACTTTTTTCCCGTGTATGAAACACTATTTTTTTCTGAGATGGGAAAAACTGCGATTTAATATTGAAAAAAGTCAGAAAATTATCCAAGTGAAATTTGAAGTTTTAAAAAAGTAATCAAATATCTGTCAATTTCATTCTGTAATTTAATTTAAAAATTGCGAACACTCCACCGGAGTCAGTAGAAGCAGCAAAAGTAGCGTCACAAATTATTGCCAGTTTTGATATATAAAGAAAATGTAACTTTTGTATAATAAAATTTCCTAAAATTAAATATCTACCGTTACTTATGTGTCCGGGAAAAAAGTGCTCACTTTTTTCCCGGGGAAAAAAGTACTCTCTTTTTTCCCGGCGATAAAAAGTGACATTTTATTACCTGTCAAGAGAGTAAATATGTCAAACTTTTTTCCCGTCACAGAAAAAAATTTATTTTTTCGCGAAATTTGGTGAAAACTTACCTTTGTATGTCCCAAACATACAGTAATTTTTTTTATTTAAAATATTAATTTTTTCACCTTATTTTGACTTAATATCGAAAAAGAACCTTAATTTTCTATCGAAAATTCTCACGTCAAAATATCTGCTTTTTTAAAAAAGTTGGCGTTTTTTTTGTTCGTTGAAATCTCTACTTTCTGATGGTATAAAAAAATATACACTACTATGGTAAATGTTCTCAGAAAATGCCATCAGAAAGTAGAGATTTCAACCAACAAAAAACGCATCAACTTTTTTAAAAAATCAGATATTTTGACGTGGGAATTTTCGATTGAAAATTAGTGTGCTTATTCGATATTAAGTCAAAATAAGGTGAAAAAATGAATATTTTAAATCAGAAAAATTACTGTATGTTTGGGACATACAAAGGTAAGTTTTCACCAAATTTCGTGAAAAAAAATATTTTTTTTTGCAAAAGATAAAAATAAAAAACCAAAAACTCGGTTATTCGAATTTTTCAGAAGACACAAATCATATAGACCTTGATGGCCAATAAACAACGGGACACTCTCTTCCTATCCAGTAACGTTACGAAGTTAAGTCGATGCAGATATTTTCGCTGGTTGAGACACAATCTTAACCTTATGTGGGCAAATTGTTTTCTACATTTCCTAGAACCATGACATGTAATTTATTTTATGTATTATGTAATAAAGATTAGAGATAATTTTTAAGTCAATCATCGTGCATGTCACATGCAAACATATATCTTATCATTATAAGTGCATACTTCTAGAAACTAGTAAAATTTTATTACTTATTATTAGGAAAATCCATCATGATTTGCACAGGAATAAAAAAAATTGATTGTGTCATCCCAAAACTCCCCCGGTAAGATAATCATAATAATAATAGCTTTATTTGGTAGTCCTCTCAGGGGACTTCAACATGGTTATATCCATCTTTATCTCAAGATTGGTTTTTCGAGTGTTTACAATATTTTCCCTGTATCGTGAAACTAAAAATAAAAATCTACCATGACTTCGCACGGTGTCAATATGAACGACAATGAAGCGACAAAATTGGTTTCTAGGTACAGACCTCAACCACAGAATAAGGAAGCTATACTATGGAGATCACCGTCTAGTTTGCCAGGAATTGGAATTTAAAAATTTACAAGTAGGTATATGGGTTTTCCTCAATTTTCTCAAAAACTAAGTATTGGGAGTCGCTCCCACCTAGATCAATCAATGCAGTATAGTTTAGTGACAAATATTTCCAAGTTTCATGGAGATCCACCGTCGAGTTTGTCGGCTATTGGAATTTGAAAATTTATAAGTATTTGGGTTCCTCAATTTTCTATTATGAACTTTTGGTACGGTCGTAACTGAAATATACCAGGACATATCCATATACTTATACAGCAATTGTAAGTTATCTTTTGATACGGTCGTAACAGAAATAAGTATATATCTGATACGACCGTACCAAAAGTTCTCAGCTAGTATATTTATGTTACGACCGTATCAAAACTTTATAATAGAAAGATATGTATTCTTATGGGTCATTGTATAGTATGTTAGGCCGAGTGCTTTTTGCACGCATGCATATATCGTATACGTACTGGGTACGGAGGTGTCTTTAATTTCTATTAAAAATTAAACATATATTATGTGTGTGTATAAATTAAAGTACGTGGTCGTATATTTCTGTTACGACCGTATCAAAAGTTAAGCGTGCATTATATTAGTAATAATAGGTCGCATGTATTTCTGCAACATTAATCAGTCACCACTCTTAGTTATAGGACAATATCCCATAAGAATACACAGCTTTCTATCATTAACTTTTGGTACGGTCGTAACAGAAATATACCAGTTCATATCCATATAGTTATATTAAACAGCAATTGTAAGTTAACTTTTGATACGGTCGTAACAGAAATAAGTATATATATATATATATCTGATACGCCCGTACCAAAAGTTATCTCACCATTGCTGTATAATATACCTACGAGTATATGGATATGTAGTAGTATATTTCTGTTACGACCGTACCAAAAGTTCATAATAGAAAGCTATATATTCTTATGGGACATTGTTTAGTATGTACGTTAGGCCATGTGTACATTTTGCACGAATCCTATATCGTATACGTGGTGTACTGGACTGGATACGGATGTGTCTTTAGACCTTCTATTAAAAAAAGTAAATATATTATGTATAAATTAATATATGTGGTATTATATTTTTGTTACGACCGTATCCAAGTTACCATTGCTGTATATCTAAATGGACATGTAGTAGATTTGTTACGTCCGTATCAAAAGTTAAGTAAGCATTATATTATCAATAATAGGTCGCATATATTTCAGCAACATTAAGCAGTCTCTCTTAGCTATAGGTAGTATATTTCTGTTACGACCGTATTAGGAGTCGCTCCCACCTAGATCAATCGATGCAGTATAGTTTCGTGACAAATATTCCCAAGTTTCATAGAGATCCACCGTTGAGTTTGTCGGCTATTGGAATTTGAAAATTTATAAGAATATGGGTTTTCCTCAATTTTCTCAAAAACTAAGTTTTGGCAGTCGCTCCTAGATCATTCGATGCAATATAGTTTAGTGACAAATATTTCCAAGTTAGTAACAAAATATAAGCAGTTAGAAATATTTGAAATAGCTAGTAGAAATTAAAAAATCCGGACTTTAATTTTGTTAAAAAAATCACGATTTTTATCAACCCTGGTCTGAGGTACTACAGACAGGTCCCTAGGGCTGCTCGATGGTTTCGTAATTAAATTCTGCCTTCTGTTTTATGGATTAATTAATTAATATTAACTTGGCAGAAGTTTAAGATCAATACTTCCAGAAAATGGATGTTAAACTTAACCTAATTTTACCGGTATGTTTTTATCTTGAGAAATATAAATGTCTACGAAAGTGGAGATCTTCTGGTACACCATGTAAACAAAGGATTTCCCAAGCCTATAGAAGTTATGTCAACCGGATTCAGGACTCAATCAGAGACGATCCAACACAGCTTTAGAAGCACATACCAAATAAGAAACCAAGGTCGCAAATCCCGGGTGGGATGTTCGATGATAGCGGGGCTGAATTATCCGGTCCATTGAGTATTGTTTCCGCGTTTGCTAGTTTTTTCGCGGAGTGTACATTAACTCTGTAGAAAATACCGTTGTTGATGTATTTAATGATAATAATGATATGATCGCGGTGGGCTTGTTGGATTTTGATGGTGTTTTAGTTGCTTTGAGGAGGCTGAGACTGAAGATGACCGCTGGTGTCGACAACATACCTGCGTTTATCATTAGGGATTGTGCCACAGTCTTTGCCAAACCTTTACAATATATATTTAACCTTTCTTTACAATGTAACACAAGATCGATCATTCTTTGATGCAGCCACGCATGAATGACATTGGCTGCAGCAGGAACTTAATTGCATTTTTTGGATCATATTTAACGACTCGTCAACAGTTCGTTGAATATAATGGCTATCGGTCTGATTGCTTCAATGTGCCGAGTGGAGTCCCACAGGGTAGTACCTTGGCACCTTTACTGTTTGCTATCTTTGTGAACAGTATTGGTGATAATTTCTCAAGCCAGCACTTGCTTTTGGCGGATGATTTCAAGTTGTACAGTGTTGTACGGTGTGCCGATGGTTGTGACCGTTTGCAAAGAGACCTACATATGCTGTCTGTATGGTGTGACCTAAACAAGCTTCCCTTAAATGCTAATAAATAAACATACTTAATGCAATCGCGTTGGAGAGATGTAATGTCATTAATCACCTCGGTATTTATGTTGACAGTGAATTGACTTTTAATGACCATGTCTCACATGTTTCGGCGGCTGCACTCAGGATGCGGGGATTCATTTTCCGACAAACAAAGAATTTAATTATATAGATTGCCTTAAAACGCTATATTTTGCTTATGTACGGTCCAAATTGTCCATATACAGAGGCTTGAGAACATCCAACACAAATTCTTAAAGTATCTCTCATTTAAGCTTGATGGATGTTTTCCATCTCGCGGCTGTAGTCACGGTTTGTTGCTGAACAGATTTCAGTTTCAACTATTAACCGAGCGGCGCATTTATGTTTCTCAACTATTTATCTTCAAATTAATAAACGGTTTGCTGAACTGTCCTCAGCTGCTTCATCAGATTGGATTTCGTGTTCCCCGCTTACACGCAAGAGTTTCTAATATATTTTGAGTGCCTCAAGTTCACACAAACTATGAAACTAGGGCGCCCCTTTTTCGAGCTTACAACCACTGCAATCGTCTGAGTATTCATGAGAATATTAATTACTTTAATGCATCACTCACTCGCGGGTACTTACAGCTAGTGAAATTGATATTCTTTAGGTAGCCATTTTATACCTTTGTTACTTTTGTTATTACTTTTATTTTCAATTACTTATGCCATTGTATCATAATATATATTTTTGTTTTTATCTTGTAATTGGGTAGTTATACCTGTTAGACAATAAAGAGATTATTATTATCTTTTGCTGTTGTTGTACTGCTTAAATCACTTGACATAAATCTGCTATAAACAGACGACGACTTCTCTAAAATGGTGTAAGAAGATATTTTCTATCGATTGAAACTACATGGGTTTGGAAATATTTATTTAAAATTTACATGTGAAAATAATTAATAATTTAATATACATAATTAATTAATAGGTACAAAAATAAATAAAACTATACATATTCTAAGACTTATTCGAGATTACAGAACTTACAGTTATACTTATCATGTGACTGACAAATTCAGGCAATTACAACAAAAATACCTGAGAAATTCGTAAATATTAATATCATCTACCTTGGCAGCGATTCCTGAACCATTTATACCTACATATATATATACACGGTGAATCACGGTCGATGGCAGGCTAGACTTTTATGGAAAACGAGACAGGATTACTTACAAAATTATCTATACCTTTTCAAGTTCAAATTGGCACTAATCAGAATCAAAATGACATTAGTCAAACTCAAATTGACAACATGGATTGCAAATTGGCATTAATCAAAAGCAAATTGACAATAATCAAAACCATAATGGCACTAATCACTTTCAAATTGACAATAAACACAATCAAATTGGCACTAGTAAATTTTAACTTAGTGCTAAATAATACAACAATCGAATTGGTTATTACTTGTCTGCGTATCGATGGGTTAACAATCAAGAGCTATCGGAGAAGCAGCGAGGAGGTAAACGTAGAGTTAAAATAACCTCCGAACACTGTCAATTCATTGACGGTGTTCAGTCGAAGAAAATCCTAAAATTACTCTTAAACAACTGAGTGAAAAAATACGAGAAGTATTTGTTATCAACATTTCTAAGGAATGCATTCGACGGCATCTGATTGTACTTAAGTTTACTTTGAAGGCCGTGCGTAGAGTAGACGAAATTACTCTGAAAAGTTGTTAGATATTCAGGCACAAAATATACCTATTATATATGGACGAAACGATCTTTAATTTGTTCATATTAAGAACTTAGGGCCGTTCAAAAAAGGAAGTCGTTGCACAAGTATATCTGCAGGTTGCAGAGGATTGAACATTCACCTAATAGGATGCATTGGAACTATGGAATTCTTTCAAGAAGCCGGAAGCAAACGAATCTGTGAGGCAGTGCTTAAGAAGAGCGCAAAACATTTACGAAACTGGAGTTGCGTTAGTCGTTGATAATCCTTTATTCCTAAAACTGTTGGAGAAAACTTAGAAAATCCGAAAAGAAAGTCCTGCTACAAAAACCTGACTCACCCTGTATAACTAAAAAGCTCAGTTATTTTTAGATCAGATTGTGTATGCGCTTATTGTTTTATTTTTTTTTCAAATGTGGGTCCAAAGTTAGCTTGAGTTTTAAGTTTTATGAACCTAGATCAAACATCCAAAAAATTAATATCATGTCTAAATAATCCTTAAAATACCTAGTAACATTATTTATTTATTGTTAGGAAATAGGCTATCGTATGATGGTGGAAGATCCTTTGCAGCATTACTTTCAACTGGTGGAGCGGTTGCCAACGTTTGATTGTGTACCTCCTGATCAACATCATTAGTTTCAACAGATGATAAAGGCTGCAATATATACAAAAAAATAGTCACAATACTCAAACTTTCAACGTATTCACACTTCATTTGTTATTGGGATTATATAATATCGTCCACATATCTGTTGCAAAGGGTTTTCTAATTATTAGAGGTTGGATTTTGAACTGCCCACTATTTTGCTCAATGAATAAAGAAGAGAAAGGAAGGAGCATTGACAGTTAATACTTGAGACGCAAGTCGGCCATATTGAGAAACCATGTATGACTCATTATGTTGATGTTTTATAGTTTTGTGTATTTTGATGGTCTTTCTTGAGTTTAACGGTGTTTATCTGCGATTTAGTTTAGTTTGGAACAATTTCTATTTGTGTGGACATATTATTGTACGTATTGTAGTATTTCATAGTTTTTAACTAGTGGTAAAAGTGTGTATTTTGGACTAAAAAAGCAAAGTGCACGATAGATAGGTGTGCAACTTGTAACTGTTCTAAAACTCCAAAAAATTCAGAACTTGGAATAACATTTCATCGGTAAGTATTTTTCCACTTTTATTCTAACTGTTTTTCACCATTTGATAAAAGATTTCAGCCAATTGTATATCTATTTATTTAATCATTTATTTGTTTTACTAATAGAAAAAGTTGATTGGCAAGAATTGTCAACAAAAAGTTGGTATAAATGACATCGCATTTAAGGACAATTTTTAAATTTTCTATAATATGCCAACACATTTTGTGAAAGTATTTTACTATACATTTCTTTGGCAGTTTTAAAAACTTTTTTGAGATCACTGTATTTGTGATGAATAAGCAAACAATAGATAGTTAAAAAAAATTGTTTTATGCTAGCTCCTGGATTCTGAGCCGCCATATGCAAGAACCATCCCGGACAACTATAAACATGCATTATGCTCCTCCCTTTCTCTTCTTTATTCATTGATTTTGGTATTTATCCAAATAAGATCAGTCATTTTTGACAGATGACAAGTAAAGCCTACGCCATTAATAAAAATGAAACGATACGGCAGTGCTAAGGAGCTTTGGAAAAAGCTGAGGGAGCTGGATCTACACAATAAACAAACATCGCTAGCTATCCCGCAAATTTTTAATAATTCACATGACATTAACAGACACTTCATACGTCATTCTCCAAACAAAGAACCTAGTGTTCCGAATGTCGTTGGTTTTTATCAATACAATTTTTTGTGTGATTTCGAGGATTTTTTTAGTTTCTCTACTATTACAAATGAAGATATAAAAGAGCATATTCTGGATATAAAATCATTACCTAATGGAGAAAGTAAATAAAATAATTTTTATTACACTTACCACTTGTCTGGTACTGCCAGCAGTATTTCTCTCAGGTGTTGATGGTCGAGTATATTTCGGCGCCCAACAAAATAATTTGTGCTCTTTGAACGCCCACATACATAATGTGAATAGAGCGAACAAAAGAAAGAGAGTTGATAGAGAGCCAATTAGGACTTTATTACCGATTGACAGCTTGTGGACCGGCTTCTTGTGCATATGCTAAAAATAAAAAACCTAAATCATGGAAGATAGTGCATAAAAAAACATGTTACGAATTGCTTGTTACATAAAGTAACAAAACTTTTAGTTATGTTGGAATCCTTCCCCCTAGACGCTAGTGTTTCGTTGATCCACAACTCATCAGTGGTGATCGGCAGGCAATGTGACTCAAATTTCCAACAATTCCGAAGAGCTTATACCAGCACGAGACACCGAATGACAACAAGTTGTTTGTGGCGACATCTAGTGTGAGCAGGCATAACAAACATCTTGTCAAAAAACATTTTCATAACAGAATAAGCTTCTTGTAGACATCAGTTAACATGACCGGCATACCTCAAATCCACATCTAACTAGACGCCAAGACTCTTTGCGATTTTCACTGAGATCAAAAGTGGATATTTAACCTTTATGTTAAGGTTCGACACAACAATGTTCCCAAGCGAAAATTTTGACTTGGATTGATCTCAGGCTAATCCTGAGTGGGTCCAACGAGAAAGAACCTTAGTTCACTATTAAGTATAACTACTTAATGTTTATATTAAGAACACCAGCTAGGTCAAATGGAAACCTTATCTCTGGCTATCATCAGCATAATAATAATAGCCTGTACAAATCCGTAGACACTCTGTTAAGTCAGAGGAATATAAACAAAGAAGTAGCACACACTGCAACTCTCCCAAATCGGCCTTCGATAAATCCAGGAGCACAAGAGCCGTAAACTTACATTATTTAGTTAATGGGGCTAATTCTAGGTTTTTCCAATATTTGGATAACTACTTTTGCGTTAGTTGGGTATTAATTTTATTGCGCTATATCTTACCGGAAATTCTTCGTCTCCGTCATCAAAATAATCGTGGTCACAGCCGTCCTCGTCCACGCAATGGGGAAAAGGACAATTGACAATACCATCATTTTCCAATCCTTCGTATATACAGATTTGTGGACCGAATTCTTTACATTGAATTGTATCATCTCGCAGTTTATGCAATCCAACGTGACCCATTTTAAAACATTCTGAAAAAATAACATTTATACTAGACTTATACGCACGGTGCGGAATCCACCATCAGCATTCACATAAGCGAGTGGTCACCCCTGGTAGCTCGCGAAGAGATTTCTGCTACGTAGCTCCCAACATATCTATCTACATGCCAAACGACGGAGGAGGAGGATTCCTCATTAAGGATAGTTTCTTAGGTCTTGATTAGGTCCTGTATGATAGCGTCCTATACCAAACCAAGGCCCCAAAAAATTAAAATCTGTTTTCCTAATAATGGGGTCGTGAAATTTACGCAGGACAATGATATTATGAAGGGCTATTTGCATGCCAAACGACATTCTTCGGAACGGTCATTAAGGATAGTTTATTAGGTCTTGATTAGGTCCAGTATGATAGCGTCCTATACCAAACCAAGACCCCAAAAAATTGAAATCTGTTTTCCTAATAATGGGGTCGTGAAATTTACACAGGACAATGATATTATGAAGGGCTATTTGCATGCCAAGCGCCATTCTTCGGAACGGTCATTAAGGATAGTTTCTTAGGTCTTGATTAGGTCCTGTATGATAGCGTCCTATACCAAACAAAGGCCTCAAAAAATTGAAATCTGTTTTCCTAATAATGGCGTCGTGAAATTTACGCAGGACAATGATATTATGAAGGGATATTTGCATGCCAAACGACATTATTCGGAACGGTCATTAAGGATAATTTCTTAGGTCGTGATTAGGTCCTGTATGATAGCGTCCTATACCACATCAAGGCCCCAAAAACACTGTACATTAAAAAAAAAAAGTAGCTCACTGGACATTCTACAATTACCGAAGGTGCTCAATACATACAGAAGGTTGGCGACCACTGACATAAGCATTCTTCTAAGTCATCGTTGATGGTGTAACGCCCTTTTTATATGTAACGCAACTTTAACGTTTAAACTAATCAAGTTTCACCGGAATCCATACACCAGTCTGTTACGTAAATATAGGGACGGCCGCCAGCTTTAACAGTGGAGAATGGGCGAGGGTTTTAAAGTAGTAGAATAGGGCGCCACATAGTTTTACGTCGCTATACCCACAACAGACTGGAACCAATGAAAAACTATGAACCACCAGTGGTTTCCGGTTGCCTCTGACTTAAACCACAAAAAATATTAATTCGAATATTTAATAAAGTAATAATACAAAAAAGCATCACGATCGTCGAAGTTAAAACCAATAATGGCGAACAATATTTTTCGCTCCCACGCCCAACCTGGAAAACTCTCAAAAACCGCACCTTCCAGAACAGAATTGTGGTCCTATCTCTCTTCAATTCATTGAAGTCCCTTTTGAAAAAACGGTAACAATTTTGGGATAGAGGGCAGCACCTTACAGGTTACCGACTGGAAAGCTGCTAAAATTTGACTACCTGCAGATGACACTACCAGAAGATTGTAGTCGACTTTAATATCGAGAAGTTAGTAGCAAATTTATTTTTGATTAATCAAATAGATTTGCAGTGCCTTTGGACTATTCTCCTCCAACAACAACAAGGAAATCTCTCACTCAATTCAGTTCTGCTGAACTGTTAGGCCAGGCCTAGTCATGCCTTACATATTTGTTGTAAAACAGTTATAAGAAAAGGAACCCACGACTAAGTGATATGAGCGAAAAACATCTAGTACTTGGCACGAAAGAACTTCTCGAGTAGCTGAAATAAGACATGCCAACCGTCAATTGAAAATCAGAAATTAGAGAACCATAAATGAAGATTTAGCCAACCAAAAATAACATAAAATATACCATTGCACAAGGTAGGTAACACCTAGTAAACTATTACCTAATAACGTATAACAACAGTGCACGTAAAGCTTCCTTATTATTATTTTTAGTCGTTTTCTAAGTTGGATACTGGAAAAAAGACTAAAAGATGATACTAGATCAAATAAGAATCAAGTGAATGTTAGGAGAAATAAGCCTGAGCCACAAAAACGAACAATTAAAGCCACTATATTTAACAGAAAATAAAGGTATTTGAATGGTAACTTCTATCAGCCAAAATAATAAACCAAAGTAAGAAAATATATTATTAAAATGATCGACAACATAGTTAAGGTTCCAATGGATATTTAAGGAGTCAAGGCAAGCATCGTACCATCAGATTTAACATCAAGAAACACAAAGGACACAGCTGACAGAATATGAATTTACCCCAGGGACTAAATCGGACTAAATTATAAGAGACTATTTAAATTAACTAATACCTACTTACTTGTAACTGATGTAAATGCCACAATAAACTCCATATGTCCACCGTGGTCTAACGCTTGTTTCGATATAAATACTTCAACATTCATTTCACCTAAAATATCCACAAAACCATACCGGGATTCTAGGTTCAAATTATCGTCAGGATTAAAATCAATGTCTTCATTAACATCAATTTCCCCACAATATTTCCTACTCAGCACTCTGGAAATGAAAATAATTAATTAGTACCTTAGGCCGATATTGTCAGTTTTGATTACTCACCCGTGTTTTGTCCTAAATCGCAAATAATCCAAACATTCACCTGTAGTTTCATTCCGTCGTAAGTTTAATTTCTGGATAACTGCAGCGATACCACCATCGTTGTATCCAGACTGGACTTCAAATTTACAGTATGAATCTACATTCCACGGCACTGAATGAATATTCAAATTACTTTGACCGACAACTAATGCCGATTTTTCACCAGTGCCCAGTTTAATTTTCCTTTTTTTTATTATCGAACATAGATGTGAGTCTTCCAGTAACACTACCAACAGGAAATAGAAACAAATCCTTAGTTCTTTCTTTTATAATAGATGGTATAAAATTAAAACAATTGACCTTGCAAATATTTAAGTCAAGTCTGATATTTCAAATACCTACACCACAATATGCTAAATTACTGTTATTGTAAAGAAACTTACTTGTTTTGTACTGCATCGAACACCTCGACAAATTTAATAGAAACGTAATTAAAATTAACAATTTAACAAACATGATGATTTATACACTGTTTCAGCACAATTACTATTAACAACTAATATCTGAAAAACTGCTGAATATTGAAAATTATCATACACTTCCTTCTTAACATGACGAATTTGGGGAAAACCGTTCACTTCCAGCTGTAGCAAGTTCTTGTTTTATTCTGGTTTACAATGCTGCTACCAAAATATGGTTTGCGTTTGCAAGGATATAAAAACATGCAGCCAGTTGGAGAATGAATTAATATAAGTACCTACTAATCAACGAAATACATAAAATTTATAACAATAAAAATCATTGTTTGTAAATATTAGCTTGTTCTTGTTTATCTTTGTATTAACTTTATTACATTGACATTTTGTATTAATATGTCAATGCTTTAATAACAATAACAGTAAACATATGGGTCAATGACATAAGGGATGAAATCCCCCTAGTTCAGATATATGAGAGAGTGTGGAGAATGAACGTTAATATGCGCAAATTTTCTAATCACGGGGCCCGCCATCTTCTAGCTTAGAAATACAGGGTAGAGTGAAATGTATACTACGTACAGTGAAATGTACTCTGACAGGATACGGTCAAATTTCTTTTGACGACGGTTCATAAATTGTAGGTTAATAATTGCAAAAACAATTGACAGCAATAATGAGAATTTGTTATCATTTTAAAGACGGAATGACGATATCCGATTGGCAACGGAATAAAGCGAGATAGAGAAACCGCCATTTTGATGTAGTTTTGTTGCCAAGTTATTTTATTGCCTTCTAATCTTTAATTTTTATAATATAACATGTTCAAACGAGACATAAAATTATTAATATATGGGTGGAGTAAAAATATTATAATAACCTAACATTTTTCTATATGATTATGAAAGATAAAATTGTTGGTTTGATTCCTGTCAAATTATATGTAATTTTAATACTCAATATATTTTTCATATCTTAAATAAGGCAACATTTTGTTTGTTTTAGACCAATTAAATTATTATTATAACTTTTCCAAAGTAAGCTCACTAAGTACTTTTTAAGACTGCTCTGTACAAGAACATCAAAATGGCCGCGCCCAATATTCCACCTATTTTACCTCTCACTTGAGCAATATAGTTCTCTATAAATATGGGAGCAACTCAAAACAAATAGGCCTTATCCTTCCAACGCGAAATGTCAGTAATATCCATCACGCAGGTTCCTATCACAAATTTCATTGGCAGTTAACAGTTAAGTGCCAAGTTCACAATAACATGTTTTAAAGCCTATGCTAATTTTCATACTTTTAATTGCCAAAATGCTTACGTTCTTTTAAAAAATATATAACGTGTAGACCCAAACGGTGCAACTCGCTTTCCTCCCTCATTACTGTGGAAGTACCATTTTTGTTGCGAGTGCGTGTGTGTGGCAAGATAACCTTTATAAGGCCATTAACGAACAACGAACACACGATAACCTTTATAGGGTTCTTTTTCTCTATGTTTCGAGGTTATTTATTTTTTTTTTGTCGATGAATAAGACAACAAACAACCAACCCTGATCTGTGAACCATCGTAGAATTGTATAAATATTCAAATATCCCGCCTAACGCAATAGAGACTTCTAGGGGTCGAGATTCAAAGCTCGTCTAGTACGCATACGATCACCTTTTATATCGATACAATTTTTTTGCTTATTTCCAAACCAATAGATGGCGCAATTATACTGACACATTCGTCAAGAGAGCAAAGTCGTCCATTCTATCCCAATATAAATATTATTCTATGCTGTGAACCAGCCGGATTTTGCAGTTGTAATCCCGGCTTGCAATAATTATTAAAATAGGCCCGTAAAACGACTGATGGGTCTCGTTCAGAAGGTTTTAGACAGCTATGATTTGCTTATGCTTATAAATTGGATCAGCAACGCATTTATATGCGTTGCTGATCCAATTTATTTACCAACATGAAAACTACACAAGACGACCAATGCCAACAACTACAGATTATAACTTGTAATTGTGTGCGACAAGAAACATCAAATCAAGGAGAAATATTTGAAAATTAATGAAGTTAC
Source organism: Apoderus coryli (assembly GCA_911728435.2). Classification (NCBI taxonomy): domain Eukaryota; kingdom Metazoa; phylum Arthropoda; class Insecta; order Coleoptera; family Attelabidae; genus Apoderus; species Apoderus coryli. The sequence continues at coordinate 4,503,049 of OU452213.1, read as the reverse complement.
TACTCTTATGTAAGTAAAATGTTTTATTTAAATCACTAACATAGTGTATATACATATTTTATATAAAAAAAAAGTACAACTACAGGTAGGAATTATTTATCACATTAAAATTTCGTGTCTTGTTTGTTGGCTGTTGAATTTCCATTATTATTCATTTTTAACTCACTTTTAATTACCGCCTTGCTGTTTCGTATGCCGTAGCAGAAGTATATAAGGAATCCTGCAACAATAAACAGATATATTAGGTAAGGGGTAATGCATAATATCATTGTACAATATTTGAGTTATTAATGTTGATAGGGGATACTTCTTAATCCACTTGTATTACCTTAGGTAGTTGCTGTATATTGCCATATTTTTGGATTTATACAAGATTTTAGGGAGTTTTGAGGTAGTCATTACTACGGTAGTCAGTTAGCAAAATTCAAGAACAGCTATAAGTAGTTTGTAAGCAGTTTTAGTATAAGTTTTTGAACTAGAATTCGGTTGAGCTTAACGAAGTTACTTTTATTTTCCGTTCAACCTCATCTACGTAATGTAACTATGTTGTTTTTATTTTCCGTACAGGGTACGGCGCGCGCGACCACAACCCAGAGGTGGAGCCAACTGTGATGGGTATACATATAGAAGTCGATTACACGGCAGTCAGTCCGACGACGGACGACATTGATAACGCCATACTGGACCTAGAGCGAAGCATCCAACAAGCCTTGGAGGACTGCACTACAACGAGGGAGCAACCCCTCAGAACGCTGGAATTCGCAAAGGACATACCGAAAAGAACGAATCAAGAGGAAGTTAAGGGAGAAGAATCAGGCACGACGCCGATACAGACTGACGCAAGCTCCAGAAGACAGGGCCGCTCTCAACCGGCTCAATGCAGTCGTGAAGCTACAGTTATGGGGACACAATGAACGAAAATGGGACGAACGGCTAGAAGAGCTGAGCACCCAAGCCAACAGTGCTTGGAAGATGATGAAGGCACTGCGGACATCCATGCCGGAAATTCCTCCAATTCATGGCGCAAGGGGCGGGATCGTACCTTGGGGACAGAAGCATGACATGGAGACCACATATCGAAAAGAGCATTGCGAATACCAAAGGCATATTGTCGAAGCTTTATCCGATGGTATGTAGAAGGAGCAAACTGCCATTGCAGACCAAGCTTCACATGATCAAACCGTTCGACCGGCCTTAATCTACGCCAGCCTGGCGTACGCTGCTCCAACCTACCTCAAAAGGTTGGAATCAACGGACAACAAAGCCATCAGGACAGCAGTGGGGGCTCCATGGTTCTGTCAAACGCACAGATCAGAAGGGACCTGAACCTCACTGCCCTTAGGGACGTAATGAGGAACAGGGACCAAAAGGTCTTTCCGGTAGCTGAAGCCCACGAGAACCCTCTCGCCAGACAGGCAGTCGACTACGATGTAGTGGCAGATACCAGAAGACACAAGCGTCCAAGATGCCAATTATGACCTTGATGAAATCAGGGAGAAGACAGCATACCAAAAGAAATAAAAACGGTAAGTTATATAATATAAAACTATAATTTAGAGTTTTGCAGATATAGACGACCACAACAAGGAGAAAAGACACGCAAAGGAAAGGAAAGGAGCCTTACTACAAAGATAAGGAAGAGTTTTAGTTTGGGTCATGATGATGTCTCTGCCTTGGCGAAATAAAAAAACGGCAGTCAGCAGCAGCAGAGGTGAAGTGCAGTTATTGTGTAAAGAACATAAGTAAGTGTGTATAAGCGTGGTGAGTGTTAACGGGTCGTTGTAACGGTTTGCCGTGTGCTCTGGCGGTGCCGATAGAGTGCTGGGGTGTCTGGACGTCCCAAGTGCGCGTTGTGAACCTTTCCCTGGGGGTTGCCTGCGTCTGTCAAAGCTACGGCGATAGGAACAAGAAACTACCGGCGTGTGTTCACGTTTTCCTTCCCGCGGCTACACCAGACATCGCAGTGACTGCGCGGGGTTGTCCTGTTCGGTGTGTTTGGACCTTGCCCTGGGTTTGTTTGGGTCTGCTAACACGACGGTGGCAGACACGAATAACATCCCTGAATCGCTGATTCGAGGCCCGCCGGACCGGTGGGACTTTCCGAGGTGGCCCGTTTTCATCAATGAATCCATAATCTCATGACGTAGAGAAATACGCTGATAAGATCCTCGTACACATATCCGGAGTGTTCAAGTTTTGTTATTTATTATTTATAGAATTGTATGGTTTATGTTTGACTGTAATTTATATTTTGTTATAAATAATTTGTTATTTAATTTTGCAACTGTGTTTGTTAGACATCCGGGCTAAGCCCTTCAGCCTTATTTCGGTCGTTCGACCCCTGGAACATCCATCTTCACTTTAGTTGCCCGGTGTCCGTGGAGCACACCTTGTAAAAAGGCTGGCGCCCGAGGAATAAACCGAAATAAAACCTGTTGGACGCCAGGCACCTGTAAGCTCACGTTACATGAGAATAAAGGAATCAAATTGCTTACCTATAACTAACCAAACAACAAATCTTATCCATGTATGTAGATCTAGTTCCAACATTAGATATAAATTGAAAAATATACATAAACATGGTGTAAGAGGAACTAAAGGTACCTGCAAATTAAGAAAAACAAAATATAGTAATAATGAGTTTCTTGTGATAAAATTAGACTCACCTTAAAAGACAGCTTCGTATCAACCACAGGCTGTCTGGCAATCACGGTGATTAAAGTCATCATGGCGATTAATGATATAATAAATGCGACGAAGTAATATGGTTCATTGAAAATTGGATATGGAACATTTATGACTAGGGCACATAGTAATCCAGTGAATATACCTAAAAATATTAATTAAAATTGTAAAAGAAATTTGTGCTGGTGAGCCGCCACTGATACTGACAGCTACCTCTCACCAGAGAGGACGCTGAGACTCCGCCCCTAAGAAGTCTAGAAACAAGAACTCCACAGGAATCAATGAGATGCTTGTATGAATCGTAAAGGAGTTATCTGTGCCTCTTTCATTATTGAACAAATCTGCTGAGATTGGAATTTTCCCGAGTCAGTTAAAAACTGCCACAATCAATCTGTCTTTAAAAAGGAAGATCTGCTGAATATTGAGAATTATAGACCAATTGCCCTCCTTAGTGTTTTTTCAAAAATGTTTGAAAAAATTATGGTTTCACAGACGGTGTCATTCTTGGAGAAGAATGGCTTTCGGGGTGGTCGTTCCACTGAGTCGAATACTGTCAATTTCATGAACTTTGTGTATGAGAGGCCAGATCAGAAAGAGTTTGTGATCGCTGTGCTTTTTGCTTGCGTTGGGAATCAGTGGTCCTATGAACCGCTGGTTTACATCTTTTCTGAAGGATAGATCGTCGTTTAGGGTTAGATTGGGTGAGGCTGTGTCTGCTGAGTGCACTTCAGATGTGGGAACTCCACAAGGAAGTGTATTGTGAATGATTTACCGGATTATATTTCTACGGGATATGTCTCTATGTGTCCTGACGATACTACAATTATTGTGGCTCCGAAGCGATCTAGATCTGCTGAGATTTAGACGCGAAACTGTGTTGCATGAATTCAACGAATGGTGTTTTAGAAATAATCTTATGATTAATCATAAATCCTGACCATCTCTTTCAATGATTGTCCGTTGACAACGTGCGAGAGTGCAAAGCTTCTTGGTATAAAAATCGATAAGTTTTTGTACTGTTGTCTGTTTGTAAGAAGCTTAACGCTAGTTATTATCTAGCTGTTCCGTAATCTTAAAGGCTCAATTGATAGTGACCTATAATATAGTGGTGTGGGGTCATTCCATGGATATCACTTGAGTACTTATGCTACAGAAGCGAATTATACGAATGATGATTCGTCGGACATCATGTAGGCAAGCGTTCAGAAGTAACTAGATTTTGACAGTTGTCTCCATCTATCTTTTGAGGGTTCTAGGTCTAATATACACTAGGTGCTCTTCGATGGATGGAGCACAGTGACTTTGATTCATAAGAAACAAGATGAAAAACAAGTTTTCCAAAGCATCACCATGAATTTTTCAAAAGGTCACTGGTAGTCGAATATATTTGAGACACGGTCCATAAATTGAAGGGCTTCTTAATACTCAAGCTTTTTATAGTGTGGATGCGTTTCTGGCTTTCTTAAATTGAAAGGATGTGCTGACGATTCACTATTTGTTTTCTATTTTCTTTTAGATGTTAATATATGTCTAGATCTTTTCCGTTGACGATAATTGATATTGGGTCATTCTCTTACAGCTATTCCCAAATGCAGTGGAGCTCCATCCAATTGTATCCAACTATCATGCCTTAAATTAATTGGTGCATCCTCTGGGTTGTCCAGCAGATTATTGTTAAGAAACAGTTCCCGAGTTCAACCTTGGGGAAATTAATTTCGAAATGATTTTGGCCGAATTTCTCGAGAATTCTGATGTAATGTGTAAAATATGGATTTTATAGTAATTTGTTACCCCATTTGATTTGATTTATATTTGCACCCTCTGAGGCCAAACTCCCGGGCCGCTACTGGCTATTTTATTTTTTTTTTGTAATCACAAAGATGAGTGGAATGATCTTGCATTACCTAGCCTTGGAAGATCAAATTTCGAGTGAAAATTAATATGGAAAACATAAACTTACTATATAAAACTATACTCCAATTCGTAATATGCGATGTACTTTTGTTGGGTTGTTTATTATTGTTCAAATTAAATATTTCTTTCACATTATCGTAAAAGGTCACTTCACGAGATTTGTCATTGCATTGTTGCAAATAAACCGCGACAGAGTCGTCATCAACTTGGTATCTGCAATACAACAAATTTTACTTTCGTTTTACGGTTAAATTTTAAATCTAATATTTGCAGTATGTGTTTTCCTTCTCAAGGGTTTTCCAATAAGAGGTGTTATTTTGAATAGCCCGCTATTTCGGTATATGTCACTTTCGGAGCTGTCATTTTTTGACATTTGACAAGTAGAAACTACGCCATTAATAAAAATGGAACGATACACGCTTCAACAGCTCAAGAACAGTCGAGAATATTGCTGCTGTAGCCGAAAGTGTTGAAGAAAACCCAGGTGAATGGATTGCGCTAGCGAGAGATGATTAATGATTCTTTATTCCAGGAATTGGATGGTATTGCATCCGATCATTTTCCTTTGAATATAAAAAAATAACACGTCTTATTGGAAAACCCTTTACATTTCTGTGCCAAAAGAAACGTAAACATTGTCATTTTGAGGTTAAATTCCTCACTTAACTATCCATTTTGTAAAAAAGGATTTTGTGAGGTGAGTGAAATATTGGCGGAAGAAAATTGAAGCTCGTACATTCAGATCACAAAACAAGGGTATGTTTTGTGATTCAGATATAAGAAACAGACTTGGCAGTGACAAAGCAGCTAAACTAGTAATCAATTGATTTTAATCATCTCAACCCTGGTAATTACTAAAACGTTTAGAAGTTCCTCCAAGATTGATATATCTGAAGAAACTGACCAACCTATTATAATCAAGAACCATTGCTGCTAAGAGCGATATCTAATAACATATGCCGGTTAGTCAGATTTTAGTCACCTCTGAATCAACCCGATCTTTGGATCCACTAGTGCTATTTACCGTAAAATAAGGACACAAACTGCAACTATGGTGTATGCTAACAAAGTACCAATTGACATCATATCAATAAGTTGGTCCAAATCGAAAATTGTGGCCATAAGCCCTGTAACAGAAATGTGGCTATCATAATATACTCGCAAATGAACTTAATGTTTACCCGAAAATAATCCAGAAAGTATTGTGGCGATTAGAGGTGTTTGTGTTCGTCCATTAATGTTTCCCAACCGCTTGAATACAACGCCATCTTGCGCCATTGCATATATGACACGTGGTAGTGGAAACATACCTCCAAATAAACTGGTGCATAAGGCAAATACTGCACCCACTGTCACGATCCATTTGATGACCGGCCACCCCACCTGGTCGAATACGTAGGGAAATGGCGCATCAGCATCCTACAAGATGAATCAAATAGCATCAGCCATTAGATCAAGGTGTGATCCTGATTTAACATATCGCAAGGTGGCTCTTCTACCTCAATATCGCCAGGAGATTAAACCAATAACGATGTTTTACTGTCAACATAATTACCTGGTCATAATAAGGCCACATCATAGTTAAAACAGTAGATATGCCAAAATATGCTGCAAATATAATGAATAGCGATATGACAATGGCTAAGGGAATGTTTTTTTGAGGATTCTTTGCTTCTTCACCAGTTGTGGCTACAGCATCAAAACCAACAAAACCATAGAAACATTTTGCTGCACCTGCCATTACACCAGCTGTACCAAATGGTAGAAAACCCCCAGTACCAGCAGCTTCTTTGTACTTGTCTGGAATATCATCGGGAAGAATTTTCCAATTATTGACGTCGGCTGAAAAAATTAAATAAGATGATAAAATGATATATGTACAAACGAGAACGACCCAATACCCCTAATACTGGTGCATTATCCACCACACCATGAGTAGCTATGGAGGTACTCCTGGATTCAACTCCTCTTCATATAGTTCTGCAGAAGGAATCCAGGTGGACTACATAAGGATTCACTCGCCAGGGATTTCTCTTTTGCACCCTAAAGAAGAACTTCCCTCCGAGCCACTGTAGCTGGCGATAGTCGCTATGGGTATGTTTTCCTCCCTGCGTTTGCGACGATTAAATTTCCCGCGTGTGCAGACGATATTTTGTGACTTGAATATTGCCCATCTCTAGTGATGGTATTTTATATTTTCCCATCTCTAAAACGCACACGCGGTAATCTGTCAACCGTATACAGTTGACAGTTAGACAAGTGACAGTAGAGACAGTTAAGAGCAAAACCGTGAACTCCGATAACCCCAGAAATTATGTGTTGGAAATGTAACATAAAAGAATAACGAATATTGTGAAAAGTCCTTTAATTTGCAAATTTAAGCTCCTAAAGTGTGTATCGATAATTTTATTGTGGCCTATATGCAGTTCGAAGAGGCAGAAGATAATGACATACTTAAAATGTGTATCGCGCAACGAAATGGAGTCCATCCGATGTACATCACAAGACAAGCATTATCCTTTACAACTTGATCCTTATATAAAGGACAATGCAAATAATTAAAGAGGGACTGCCTCGATCAATTTCTCATCTTCTGCGGCGTTGACAAAGATTTTATCTTGTGAGACAAACTACATTAAAAACGATACTAACGAATAGTCGCTGACCGGCTGTTGTAGACTCTCTCCTTTCGATGATGTCTCTTCGCATCCTCATGACGTCGACGCTGCTCTTCAAAAACTTGATGGCCGTCGTGAATGATACGCCTGCATCTCGGTCGGTCGTTCGCGATTTGCTTCCAGTTATTCTTCATATCTAAGCCACACTTCTTCATGTTGGTCTTAAGAACGTCCTTGTACCTCGTGCTGTCCTGATGATATGACGTGGCAAGTCCATCGCCAGCTGGTGCCTGACAATCATCGCCGCAATGCTGACGTTTGTTCGTTGGTCCTGTAATTTAATTCCAGGAATTCTTCTAAGACATCTTTGATGATACTTTTCTGGGGTTTTTAAATGCCTCTGATAAGTGGTACAAGACTCACAGGTACACGTAAGGGTGGGAACTACAATAATAGCATTAGACGCTCGGAACTTAGTTCGTGCGTCGATGTTATGATTATAGAAGACTCTCGTCCTCAGACGGGCAAAAGATCCGCTTGCTCATCTTTTTGTTGTCCGGTTTTTTTTGTACCTACTCAATTAAAACCTTCTTCCGATCCGACTCACCTTTGATAGATCCAGCTACAAGTACAATACACACTGTGACTAAATTTAATAGTGTAAAACAATTGTTCAGTCTTGATGATTCCTTTACTCCAATGGACAACAGCACTAAAAATATATATAATTCATATTTTATAAAGGCACCTATAATAATTACATATGTCAAAGAAAATTATTGAATAAATTAAAAGGCGTCTGTTCCACAAAATTGAAAGTTAAAATTGTTCACATTACAATCTGCCAGACATGTTTCGAAACAGTTCCATCTTCAGTGGCTTTAAATTACGTTAATTTTTTGACAATTCTGAGGTTTTAACAATATATTATTACTAAAAACTTAAATCAATATTAAAGTAATAGAAACAGTTTTTTTTAAGAAAAAAGTTATGTACTTTAAAGCCACTGACGATGGCCAACTTTAACGTTTCGAAATACGTCTTGCAGATTGTAATTTCAAAGTAGATTCTAAATAATAGAAGTTTCACTTCCATTAGAGAGGTTTTCCATTGGCGCGAAAATTGTAAATATGCGTCTTGAGCGGCAATAAAACAAAGTAAGTATGTGCCCGTGGTAATTCGCATAACTGATTTGTACCGAGTGTACCCCAGCGGGTAGCGTGTAGGTTTTGTAATCGGAAGGTTGTGGATTCAATCCAATCACTAGTAATATTATAGTGGTTATTTCATGCAGAAGCCCTGTAACGGAAGTGCGACTTCTTCTATTTTTTAGAGTCGAGTTTCATCAATTATGACGTTTAACTTCAGCACCATCTCTTGCCAGAGAGTCGGCCATTTCATTCCCCTTTAAACCAGAATGGCCAGGGATCCAGACCAGAGTCAGGTTATTGTTTCTCTCGATATTAGAGAGTCTGTTTTGACAATTCCACACTGTTATTGATGTACATCTTGATGAGCTTAGGGCATTTATAGCCGCTTGGCCATCAGAGAAAATTTTCATTGATTTTCGGGCACAGTGCTCCTGCGCTCGAGCTCCTGAGCACACAGATCAATGGCCAGGACTTCTGCCTGGAATACAGTAGCGTGAGCATCCAGACATTGAGAAAATGTTGTCTTGGGTCTGTAACAAGACACCACGCCACTGGTATTATGTATACTAGTTGGGTGATTTTATAGATATTTTCTCTTAGTTGGGAAATATAATATTTTTGTGAATATTATTTTAACAAATGTTCCTAAACTGTCCTTTTAGTCATAAAATTTAAGGGTCTATCTTATCGTTTATTGATATGGGTTTTACGAAACGCAATAAACACATCTGCAAGTAGGTACATGAATAACAAAAATATATAATTTTTGTCTCTTTTCTTTGTTCAACTTTTAGAAACAGATGGACCGTGTTTTCTTGTTCGAAGAATGACATGTTTTAAATATAGAGTGGTCTCACTTTTGAACATCGAAACGCCTTCATGTAAATTGAAATGTCGGACTTTTATTATTATATACAGAAGCTAGTAGTTGGGGAGTTAACAAGGTTTCCCATAACACCTCTACCTGAGTTTGACTTTGAGCCATCAGTAAACCAGCAAGAGTCCGCACTTTGCAACTCCCCCTATGCAGGACCCATTCATCTTGGCTGCGAAACAGAGTTTTATAAGGCAAATCATAGTTTATTGCCGGAAGCATTACATCAGAGTTCATTCCCTAAATGCTGTGACTTTATTGCTCACCTAACTTTAAATTCATTTTGTAAAAGGAAAGTGCGATTCAGAGAGGTTGGTGAATTTTGCTATGATATAACTTGCTTACCTGTTAAAACTCCAACAAACCCAAATGCTAAAAAGTCTGGATAAGATGATAAAAAACTAATATCCATTGGAGCAAAATTGGATAACGCATTCCGTATTTTATGATCTGCTAATGAGTCAATGTAATTGGATAAGCCTCTAGCTACACTTGCGGTACCTACAAGAATAGTTATTTATTATAATAGACGGTAAAATAATGCTAATAATAAGGAGCTGATCAATTCCATGAGCAGATAACGCTTTTTACTGTCAAGTGTAATATTCTATTTTATTCTTGTAATACCGCACAGCGCACAGCTCCCTAGAATAATACTTTGCTACAACGATTTATTAGATCGAAAGCCTACTTTATGGCCAGATCTATCTAATTAGATACAACCTGTGAAAATGCAGCTGCTGCTGTAGCATAAAACCATGTTGCATACTCCTAATCTGATATCTCAGAAGTGGAAAGATGCGACCATAAATAACGGACATTTGATGATATTAAAATTTAGTCTATAATTCGATTTAGAATCCCAATTTGAATAAAACTTGGTGAATTGTCGTTTTAGGCCCAAGATATGGTTTTAAATTAAAAAAATGTTGGTCGATTTGGCCATCTATCCTGATGAGATATGAGACCGGTAGTTTTTCGAATATTTTGAGCTATAAACTGTTTTATCTAATAATTTTAAAATCAAAATAATAATAATAGTCAATTTCTAATACGATAGGTAAATGAGTTAATCTACTTACCTATAACATATTCTAATATCAAATTCCATCCAATGATAAAAGCTACAAATTCTCCTATACAAACGTAACTGTAGACGTATGCCGACCCTGCTTTTGGTACACGTGCTGCGAATTCCGCATAGCATAAGCCTGCAAAAAAACAAGCCTTTTATATTTCGGGATTTGGCAACCCTGGTGTTGCGGTCTAGCAACTGACAGCTCTATCGTAAAGTTGGACATTTTTGAGGTTATACGTACTCAGAACGTTTTGACGTACGAGCGCTATTTGTGTTGTTTACAGTAACTTAAAAGGCTCGGCCTAAAAATGGAATTAAATCGTGAACATTTTCGTGCGATTATTTTTTACAACTTGCGACGTAGATTAACTGAGCAACAGTGCATAATGAACTTAATTCAATTTTTGGCGATGAAGCTCCATCAACGACCAGTGTTTATTGATGGTATGGTGAATTCAATCGTGGTCGTAGTTCACTCCAAGACGAATTTCGTGAAGGTCATCCAAAATCAGTTGTTGTTCCGAAAACCATTGATGCTATGCGCGAACTGATATTGCAAGATCGTCATGAGACCTATCAAGATATTGAGACAACCTTAGGCATTAGTGGGACCAACCTACATTCAATATTGCATAAACATTTGACTGTCAAAAAAAAATTGTTCGCGTTGGATCCCACATAATTTGTCAATCGTTAAAAAAATACGAACGCGGTGCTTCGAAACACGTCTATGACATCGTGACAGGTGATGAATCGTGGATTTACGCGTATGAGCCCGAAAGTAAACAGCAGTCGACTGTATGGGTGTTTCGAAAACGTAAACGAAAATAATAATAATAATAATAATAATCTTTATTACCCATCACAGATACAAACAATGTACATTGGCAAGTCAATTGAATTACAAAACATAACGAATATTGGTTGCAAACAAAGGCAAGAAAATAAGTGAATATAAAAACAAAGATAAAAACAACACATGTCATACACCTAAAATCAGTTAATAAAACAGACGAATCATAGAAATATCATAACTAAGTCCAACAACAATAAGCAACAGCAAAATACAAATAAACTAATATAAAATATAAAAAGAAATTACGAACAGACATACAACAATATATGACATATGATACAATACAACAAATAAATAAAATATATACTGAAAATAAAACTATACTGAGGCAGTAAATTCATGTAGGCAGCACCTTATAACTGAAGGAAGACTGTTAAAATAGGAATAGCCAGCATACAGTGGTGATTTTTTAAACAAATTCATGTTTGGGTCGAGCCAGGTATAAATTATCCCTTCCTCGAGTAAGATAATTATGATTGTCTGCACATGTCCGTGCTTGCTGTCTGCGTTTGAATATGAAACCAGGCAATTTGTATAAATAAATACATGTTACAGTAAGCATGTGGAAGACTTAGAGTGTGGGATTAAAGTAAATGGTATACCAATTAACAACATACGGTATGCAGACGACACCGTAATCATTGCTGACAGTGAAGAGGACTTACAACTAATGCTGGAACAGATAAATACAGTTGGAAAGGGGAATGGTCTCAAAATAAACATACAAAAGACAAAGTACATGATAGTAAGCAGAAACCCTTCTCAAAATGCTGTGTTAAACTTGGAAGACCAACCTATTGAACGAGTGCAAAACTTTAAATACCTTGGAACCAACATCAATGAACAATGGAATCCCAAACAGGAAATTTGCTGTCGCATACAACAAGCGAGGCAAGCTTTCACAAGCCTAAGACCCTTTCTTTGCAACCTGACATTGTCCCTCAAATTAAGATGCAGAATGGTGCAGTGTTACGTCTGGTCCATCCTGTTATATGGAATGGAAACATGGACTCTGAAGATCCGGTCGATAAACAAGCTTGAGGGTTTTGAAATGTGGTGTCTAAGAAGGATGCTACGTATATCGTGGGTAGACCGAGTTCGAAATGAAGACGTTCTTAGAAGGGCGGGATGCGAAAGAGAACTTTTCAACATAATCAAGAAGCGGAAAATTGGATACCTGGGCCACATACTACGAGGAGAGAAGTACAAAATACCACAGATAATTCTCCAAGGAAAAATTGAAGGGAAGAGAGGAGTAGGACGTAAACAGATGTCCTGGTTGAGAAACATCAAGAACTGGTCAGGCATTAGCAATAATATCTAGGCCTCGACATGAGTTTTTTAAAAAGTCACCAGATTACTCTGGACTACTTTATTCTAATATGTTGCCTGAATCTATTAGGAATTCGAGAAATATTCATCAATTTAGTAGAAATTTAAAGGAATTCCTTATACTACACTCTTTTTACAGTCTGAGCGAGTATGTTGAGCACTGCTCTTAATGATCCTGTTTTATTGTGTTTTGACCTCTTGTGTGATGACAAACTGTTGTTTTTGTTTGACTGTCTTGTTCTGACGTTGTATGTTTATGGTTTGATGTACATATACAGGTATTTTTGTGTATAAGTTTTGGCTATATGTTGATACCATTGAATTTGTCTTTAGATTTTGTATTGTTTATTTACTTGACATGCCTATGTACTATTAGATTTTTGTACTAACTCAAGGCTAATAAAGTTATTATTATTATTACGGGCAAGCTCTGTCGCGCTGCGGAAGCAAGGACCCTTATTATGATGAGATAGTCGCCAACGCACTAGAAGTGTACGGCATTTTAAGAAGAAGAAGACAGTAAGCATACCATTTTCTCTAAAAGCCTGTCTGCAGGTCCCCCTGTATGGTATGTTGAATAAATATCGAATATCAAAGAAAATGGCAAAAATGTCACTTAGTTTTCCTCTATCTCTATTACCGTCTGCACACCCTGTAGCACTCGTAAAATAGAGCAAATGAAAATATTACTTGCGCTCTTTGCCTCACTATGCATAGCTAAAAAGACAGTCCTCGTATCACACATGCCTTTATAAAAAATGGATTAATTTTTCAGTAAAATTATCGACACAAAGTCGCTATAAGTTTTGCAATAGGTATAAAAATTAAAATGAAATTCAATTCCGCTATTTAATATTGTGTATGTTGCCAACCTTGGAAATAACAGTAATAGCAGTTCAATTATTAAGTATTGTATAACAGAATGCTTCTCAAAAATGCATGCAATGGTAATTTTGTTATTTTTTTTGTTTTAAACATGAAATACCTAGATAAAAAACAATAATAATCATCATCGCGTCGTTCGAGATTATGTGAAAAACATTTTATGTTCAGTTTCTAGGTACACAGAAATAAAATAACAAATGTGGTGAGAACTATCGATCAAAAGATACCTACATCGAAGGCCACAAAATGATCTTTCTAATTATACCGTTTTTGTTGGATTCTTCCTAAACCGATAGATCGCGTTCATCACAACATATAGTTACCGAATAATAACTATATGTAGATAAGAAGGGTCAGTAAACGCTACAAAAGGCGTTGACTCGTCGCAATCCCAGCCACATTTCTGGCCCGCTACTATATATACTATAAGATACTGTAACTATAAGTGCGGTGAATTGCTTTTAAGACAGAGATATCAAACGTGCCGACACGAGGTGAAGTAAGTAACTGTATATATCGCTACCGGAGCGATCAAGAAGTTTCTGCAGAACGCGTGTTTTGTTAAAAAAAAATAAATATGGCCTAATAAGACCATTCCATTCCATCCAACCATTCTGGATAAGTATAAACTGCTTTCAGACACACAGTATGGATATCGAAATCAAATATCTACCAAGCAGGCATTGATGAGGTTAATGCAGTCTATATTGGTGCAATGGAACAAGGACACATTATGACGGCTGTATTTTGCGATCTTTCTAGAGCATTTGACTGTGTTTCTCATGCAATTCTCTTAAAGAAACTTCCCCTATATGGCATTAGAGCAGATGCTCTTAATTTCATAAGATCTTACTTGAGTGATCGACACCAGTTAGTTGACTATATGGGAGAGAGGTCTGAAGTAAGGCCAGTGACAATCGGAGTACCCCAGGACTCAATTCTTGGTCCACTTTTATTTCTTATATATGTTAGCAATCATCCCCTGTAAAGTACATTCCGACGTGGTTCGCCTACGTCACACCAGACAAACAGGTTTTGGTTTTTGATACAATAAGGACGGCCGAACCAGTGATGAGAGTAGCATAAGATAAGAAAATGTAATAGAAGACAGATGTTGTTAATAAGAGCTGTGAGAAATACGTTGCTTTATGTGATGACGAATAATAAATGATTTTGGGTGTGGTTTTGAGAGTTTTATTAAATAATTTAAAAATAATAAAGAATACTTTTTACATATATGTCAACGACTTATCATCTTATTTGAGGGATACTCAAGTAATTCAGTATGCAGACGACACCACAATTTACCAGGCTTCCGAGGATTTTAATAACATAATCCAAACCAAATTAAAACGTGCTGAGAATTGGTTTGGCTCTAACGGACTGTCTCTTAACTTCTCGAAAACGGAGAGGATTTTACACTAAGGAAAATTACTAGCGAACACAATACTTATAAGTTTCTTGGAGTAATTGTAGACCCAAAATTGACATGGAAAGATCAGATCGATTGGCTTGCCAAAAAATTGTCCAGTGTGGTTTATCTCTTGCGAGAACTATCGACTACATGTTCACAAGAAGTCTTGCGTTGCGCATATATGGGATATTTTCAACGCCTAATTAGTTATAGCGTTCTGTTTTGGGGCAAGGCACCGCAATGGCAAATTATCTTTAAAATTCAAAAGGCGGCTGTACGCGTAATGGTTAAAGCTAGATATACAGAGCCATGCAAACCCTTCTTTAAAAACTAAATATTTTAACAGTTCCTGTTCTGTGTATTTGGCAATGCATTTTTTATATTATGGAAAATCTCAATACTTTAATAAGTCATGAGGATCTACACTGTTATGAGACGCGGCATAAGAAAAACCTGTGTCTGCCCCGGCACGGATTAGCTTTGACAGATCGACAGTTTCAGGTTATGGCCGTTAGGTTCTATAATCACCCTTGCCAGATAAAAGATATTGCGAACAACAATAAATTTAAAGTTGAAGTGAAAAAAGAACTTCTTGAGATTGTCCCATATGAATTTTGAGTGAATTTTTTACACCCTGTATAACAATTTTCATTTACAATTTTTAAACATGCGTGCATAGATGCCTCCGTATTTCGCTTTCTCGGCTATGTTGTATTGTTGCATGCCCCGATCTTCTCTCTGTAAACGTCACACAAGGGATGCCGACCAGAGTGTGTATACTGTCTCTTATATTTACGCTGCCTGTGGTCATGAATAGACTAAACGTTAATTTTCCTTTGTGATAAATCAAATTAATATCAAATAAATTAGGTTATGTTATGTTCTTGATCTCTTGTTATATAATATCCAAAAAGCGCGAAATGATGAATCGCTACTTTGTTGTGAAGAACGCGATCAAAACAATGCAAAAACAACTATAGAAACTTTAACACTTAAATGTTGCTATTAATAATCCTTAGAGCCATGTATTTTTTCCCAAAATCAAGCCCATAATTTTACCTGCAACGG
Organism: Apoderus coryli; assembly: GCA_911728435.2. NCBI lineage: Eukaryota > Metazoa > Arthropoda > Insecta > Coleoptera > Attelabidae > Apoderus > Apoderus coryli. The sequence continues at coordinate 4,487,174 of OU452213.1, read as the reverse complement.
CTGATGCAACTGCTGCCACTAAGAAGGATAAACACACTGCTGGTCCTGCTACAGTCTTCGCTACTGAGGCAGCTAAAACATAAACACCAAGACCCAGTGTCGCACCAACACCAAGTGCAGTTAGATCGATCAAATTTAAGCATCGATGCATTCCTGAGATCTCATTGTTGTCAGTTTGTTTTCGTCGCGTTAATAGTTTGAATATTCTTGAGGTCATATCTGAAATAAAAAATTAAAAAATGTAAATATGCATCAGCAACGTTTCAAGAGTTATATAAGTAGTGATATAGTAGAATAAACAACGATCCCAATACTGAAGATTGGCGAATTAAAATCAGTGAAAACAAATCGGTAGAAATAAACTTCTCTGTTTATTTGTTATTGCCAACTTGTTATTGCCAACTTCAAAAATCTTTGAGGAAATCCTAAGTGACCAAATTAAATACCATCTTAAAAAATATAATATTTTACCTCTTAAGCAATCAGGATTCTGTAAAAGATATAGTTGCGCAACATCATTGCTGGATATCACGGACGATATTTTTCGTGATATTGATAATGGCAAAATAGTATCATTGATCTTAGTTGACTATAGTAAAGCATTTGACAAAATTAGCCATGAACTTTTGCTAGCAATTCTGAAATACATGGGATTTTCGTCAAATGCTATCGAACTAATTAAAAGATATCTATCCGGAAGATTTCAATAGGTGGAAACTAACTGATATTGCAAGATCGTCATGCCCTATCAAGAGATTGAGACAACCTTATTATTAGTGGGACCAGCATACATTCAATATTGCATAAACATTTGACTGTCAAAAAGTTTGTTCGCGTTGGATCCCACACAATTTGTTAATCGTGTCGATTGGTCGAAAGAAATGCTCAAAAAATACGATCGCGGTGCTTCGAAACACGTCTATGACATCGTGACAGTTGATGAATCGTGGATTTACGCGTATGAGCCCGAACGTAAACAGCAGTTGACTGTATGTGTGTTTCAAGATGAGCCAAATCCAACAAAAGTTGCTCGCGCACGAAGCACGTCCAAGCAAATGGTCGCCTGTTTTTTCGTAAAAACTGGACATGTCGCAACTAGAAGAACGCAGAACAGTCAATTCTGAGTGGTATACAACCATTTGTTTGTCAGTTGTCTTCCAAAAAATCAGGAAAACCAACCGCCGAAGAAAAGGCAACCATCGTAGAACTCATATTTTCGATCATTTTGTAAGCTCTTCTCTACTTTAACTGTTAATAAACTTATTCTATTTAAACTTTGTATTCCGTGTTTCAATCTTTTAGAGAAGGTCCTTGTTTGTTTTGAATGCCCTCATAGTTCACGTTCAAAAAGGTGAAAAATCGCATCCTATAATACGTTATATGAACTTTTTTTTATCACAAATGACCTCCTCTATTACCTCCATGAGTTTGGACCATGACTTATGAGCCACCCTGTATACATAAGTGTGTAAGAAAAAGGGAAAGCTTTTGAAATAGGTATAAGTGTAAATAATAATTATTAACTGATAAATAATATGTAAATATGCTAAGAAGAAAATATAAACATTTAATTATTAATTTATAGTTGTAATTAACCTTCACCCAGATTGTGCAGATAATGTTTAAATGACATTGTAACAATTTTGCATTTCTATTGGCCTGTAAATACCATTTTGTACAGGAGCAAGCGCTAAGAAGAGTTTGCGAGTCTGCGGAAGATTTCGCGTAGGTATCATGAAAGACCTTCGGAAGCAAACGAAATTTGTGTTGGCCATGGCGACTTTGGTAAGGATAAGGAACTTTGGTACAGGTGCGTCAGATGTGCACCGGGTATATTTAACATATACAGTAAAACCACTATGAAATCTACCCGAAATATTGTCTCTCTCGAGCAGCATCGGTCGCTACTCTTTTCTGGAGGCAGTTGGTAGACGCTTGGTTCTGATATGTACGGATTGTAGTGCAGCATGCACAAGAGTATTATTATACCAGTTGTACTTTGTTGTATGAGATTAAATAGTTTTTACTGAAATAAATAATAATAAGAATGATTAATTTTGAATTAGAAATGAATCAATAATAATTTGATGATGATGGGGTTAAGTGGTAGAGCACACTCCGTGTGAACTTCCCCCTTTTTTGACAATTTTTTTGGTACATTAAGATACAGAATTATACATTTTTCTTCGCAAATGAAGACAATTTTAAACAAGTACTGTAGAGTGATGAAGGAGTGTTCAATCAGCACAACTTGCATTGTTGGAATTACGAAAATCAGCACCAAATTAGAGAATCACATAAGCAAGCACACTGGAGCTTAAATGTGTGGCTTTGTCTGTTGGGAATAGGATAATAGAACCACAGTTTCTACCTAGGATACCAAACGCCGAAAACTATGCCAATTTTTGCGATAACAGATTACAATTTTTCGAAATTTTGACATAAATGATTTTTGTCTTATTTTTGGTCATAGATTCTACCCTCAAAGGGTGGGGAATGTTTTTTGGGGCACCCTGTATATAACTGATCAAAAATTAATTAAAAAAATCCCCAAGCATGCAAGAAAAATTGGCTAATTATTGGTTTATTTCCCCAAGAGTCCGAAACCGTCAGACACAATCAGGATTCTGCGCATAACGTTGTTCAGACCGTTTTGGACTCTTGAGGAAACAAACTTTATATACAGTTTTGATATGAGGTAACCTACAAAATGCAGCATAAAAAAACTGGATTACATAGACGTCCATAAATAGTAGAAAAAGGGTCATCAAAATTAGACTGTAACAATTATACAGGGTTATTCACGCCGTACGATACGGAACAGTGTGGCTAAACTATTTAATTTCCTTAAAGTTTCATTCATGGGTTCGATAAAAATGATTTATGGCTACATTTTAAAAATATTGTGAATCTATACAGGGTGTCCCAAATATAAGAAATGAACCATAGTTGTGTTTTTTAAATGGAATGCCATGTATATGAATATATTTTTAGATTCCCCGTCCAAAATAAACCTAACTTTCATTAAAGTACATCTCACCTAAACCTGACAGTTTTTTAAATATTTTAATTTTTGTAAAAATATAGACATAATTTGAATGAAAAAAATCACACCTATTCGTTTGTTCTTTTTAAGCCAATCTGGGCTTGTAAATATACCCACCAGACTTTATATTCTCTCCCTTAGTTGTTCTCTGCTAGTTCTGTATTCACGGCTCATATTTATATGCCCCAGAGCGGTCCCCACCTATCGGCTCCCTACCTCCTGTGACCAGGCGTCGCCGCGTGTATTGCGCATACCCATCGGTATAGCGTAAGGCTTTGGTTACATTAAATGCGATTGCGTGCGATTTTTTAGTCTTGCGCGCACGTACGATTTTAATACCGTACCCTAGTCATTACATTATTGGAGTCCAACAGACAACGAACGCACAGATTTGTGTTTTCTAAAATGAATTAATTAATGTTAAATTATTACTTATTTGAAAGTACTGCGTTGAAATATATAATCGCAGACCGAAAAAGAAAATATTGGGTAAATAAATAAATTATACATATATTATAATATATTTTAGAATGTTGCCATCAACATTCGAATATATACTTCTTCCCAGAGTCTCTTTACTATGATTCTATTGTGGAATTCTTTGCATTTTTGATCCCACAAAGGCCTTTTTGATTGAACAGATAGAATGAGTTTTTCAATATCCATTTTAAAAATGTCTCTCTACTCTTTTTCCAGTAGCACACAGTGTACGAGAACGTAAAAAATCAAACCAGTTTGTTTCTATGCGATAGTCGTATGATTAGATGCGGGCGTTTCGGACGAAATCGCTTGAAGTGTAACCATAAAAGTTTAAACTAATACGATTGTTTCCACCTGCGTTGTCGTCCGCGCGCGCAAGACTAGAAAATCGCACGCACTCGCATTTAATGTAACCAAGCACTAACGGTTGAAGCGGGAGGTACAAACGGTAATACAGGGTTATTCCAAATTCGTTTGTTCTTTTGAAGCCAATCTGGGAGTATAAATATACCCACTCATCACTTATTACGCCAAATATAAAAAAACCCCAATACTAGATACAGGGTGTCCAATAATATAAGTTATATGAACGTAAAATTTGATTATAAATAACTTGTTTATTTCAAATGGAACATCCGGTATATGAGGTCAAAATTAGATGCACAAAGTAATTATCTGTCAAATATTATAACACTTTCCTATGGATAACTCTTGATGTTATCGTGGAAAATGCACATATTCATAATATTAGGCGAATTTTTAATTGAATCTCTTAGTTTCATGTAGAGCACCCTGTATTTGATTATGCAAAAATTAAAGTTAAAGTAAAGTTTTCCTATAGATATGTATATATTTAACTTTGCATGGAAGATGCACACATATTGGTAATAATAGGAAGAATTTTCAAAATTATAATATTTATCAAAGAGAAGAATTTGAGAAGACAATATATTTTTTTTTCATTTGATATTTACTGCCAAATAGTCTGTTGAAAATTCTTACCTAAGAGTTGGGAGGAGAAAGAATAGTCATGATATTTATTCTGGGAGAATGGTCCAAAAACGCTTTACTGGCATCGCGAGTTTACGCTCAAAGGTTCCCGGCGCAAAATCATCCCAAAAAAGCGGTCTTCGAGAGACTGTTAAGGCGGTTTAACAAAAGATATCTACCGCCCAAACACAGTGCAAATGCATCAAGAGCTTTTCAATATTGATTTTAAATCATCGAAAATTCTACGTTAAAAATTGGAGAAATCAATTAGGAATCTCAAATAACAAAAAAGTTAGAAGCCATAAAAGAAATCGACCAAAATTGAGAAACGCCTCCTAGCGACTTAACCGTTAGCCAGATAGCCAAATTTCGTATCCACGAGTGAGCTTTTTCTCTCTTCGCCAGTTACATGAGTTCCCATAAGAAAACGTCTATAATGCCACCCTGTACATACCTACTTAATTAAGACCGTATTTATAACTATATTTAAATCACAACATTGATTAGGTACTTATAAGTAGATATAAATTGGTAATTACCAGATACGTGTTAATTACCTATCTAATCAATACACAAATAATGTAGAATTCAATTTTAAAGGAGATTTTCTTAGAACTTATTTTGAATATAAAGTGATTGTTCTTTTTTGTTCTTTGACCATTTTTGTTTTTTTTTCCTTTGGGTTTAAGGTTCTCGAAAATTACTTTTTTTAATTTTTAGCGAAATTTATATTTCGCTTTCAGGAAATTGTATGTGATTGTAAACGTGCTGTTTTCTGAAATAGATGTATTTATAGGTAAAGGATACATTTTAATTCACACAATACAAATTTTAGAATGTTATTTTATATTCTAAATTTTAATAACAAACTGTTTAATGTATTTTAATTTCAAGAAAAAAAAATTGCAATAGAATAACACACCTGAAGAAAACGATAAACCATCGTCGAAACGTTGAAAAAAATTTGTAATGAAATTAGACAAGCGAAATGGAAATTAAAAAAAGTTGTTTTCGAGAACCTTAAGTCCAAAGGAAAAAAATACAAACATTATGTTCATTATATTTGGATTGGATCGATAAAAAAATAAACTGTTGCCCTCGAGGCACGAATAGCTCTCCCTATTAAGTGTAAATCTAATAATTTTATGACTTTTTTGTCATTTATGTAAAATTTATATATATTTTTTTGTTTTAGACATCAGCTATTTTTTTTAAGTATCGGATTTTGTTCATTTTTCTTCTCTTTGGAGGCACTATTTATACGTACATATTTTATATTTCAGATCTTCTACGCCAAGTTCTTGTACGCAAAATAGTTGATTTTTTTTATTATAAAATTAATTTTGCCTCCTTTTCTACTATTTACGAACGCCTATGTAAACGAAATTGTTATGCTGCATGTTGTAGGTTATCTTATATCAAAGGAATTTTTTTTTCGTTTTTGACCCTTTTTTACACTATTTTCGAACGCCTGTGTGAACCAGTAGTACGTTTTTTTCTAACATTTTTACCCCATTTTACACTTTATTCGTATGTCAAACTTGTCTAATTGTTTAGGTTAAATATTTTAGGTTATTGTATGTATGTATGTATTTGCTCTTCTTTATTGGCCGCAGCTACCAGGGCTATTTGGCCAGGGGTGATTGAACACCTTTATACTCGTTCGGATAACACAAGGGGTGAGTCCCAACCCACCACAAACCTTGAAAGATAAGAAGATCCAATTTAACCTTCACTTATTCATATACCCACACCAGAAGCACAAACCCACTCTAAAGTCTCAAATTACATGCTATCAAAAAGCGACCCACGAATTGAACTACTCTAGGCGAAAGCAATTCATGCACTACAGAACCCAACCAAAGCGGCGCCACCGAAGCACTAACCGAAAGTTCTTGATACAACTCTTTACTTTGAGCAACATACTGTGGACATTCGAAAAAAATATGTTGTAAAGTTTCTTCTTCACCACATTCACAAAGCGCACTATCCCTCACATGAATCTTATTCAAATGTTTTCCCGATAAACAATGATTACTCCTCATACGGCACAGTGTAACTAAATCGTTTCTGTTATTATTATAGCTTCTAAACCATACCCTTCTATATGGTTTCTCCACCATAGCAACATAGTTCACACCCTTAGTTCGTCCAGCCGACCACCATTCTTCACTCCACCCAACCCAAACGCTGTCCTTTAGTACTCCCAGGAGATCCATATACGGTATCAAATACTCAGTTAATTCTTGCTTTTCTCGTCCTCTATTCGCCAATTGATCGGCAATCTCATTGCCTTTAATTCCACAGTGAGAGGGAACCCATGATAATGTTATTATTATTCTGTTTTCCCTTTTCTCAGCAATTAATTTTTTAGTTTCCAAAGTTATCCTGTCCATTTTCCCATGTAATCCTATTTTTTCCAGTTTCATAAGAGCAGCTCTCGAGTCGGAGAATATAATATATTTTCCAGGTTCAGAACAACACATTTCTACTGCTCTTTTAATAGCAATAATTTCAGCTGTACATATTGAAAAATAATCCGGAATTCTTTCTGCTATGGAGATATTTCTCTGTGGGCAAAAAATCCCTATCCCCACTTGGTTGCGTTCTTTTTTAGACCCGTCAGTAAAAATTTCTACGTGATTTTCCCAATGTTCTGCCACATATCTTCTAAATTCTACAGCAGAGGTCTCATCTTTGGATAATTGGGATAGGAAAACTGGTATGGTAAAGTACTGCAACTCATATGCATAATCATAACAAGGCATAGAAACGTCCTGTATCATTTTGCCGAAATAGGCAGAACAAGAATCGAATGCGTCCAATAGAGGAGGACTGCTCCCTCTATTCCAATAACTAAAATTTTCATTAAAACTTATATATAATTTTTGTGTAAATTCTCTAACAAAATTATTATGAGAAGAAAATGATTTCATTATGAACTTCTCCGCTAACCAGATTCTCCTATATCTCAAGGACATTTCCGCGGCCTCAGACAGAATGATATTGGTCGGCGTAGATTTCATTAAACCCAAGCATAAGCGAAGAGCCTTGTACTGAATCCTATCAAGTTTGATGAGATTAGTTTTGGCGCATCTGCCCAAAAGCATACTTCCATAATCCAGATGCGACCGGACATATGCCCTGTAAAAATTTAGCATTGTAACAGGATGTGATCCCCACCAGGTAGTGCAAAGGTATCTCAGAATGTTGATAGCTTTATTGGCTTTAGAGATGTAGCGATCTACTTGTACCCTCCAATTTAGTTGGTAATCAAATTCAATGCCCAAGTACTTAACCGTGTATTTTCTGTTAAGCGCTTTTCCTTCATATATGACCTCCTGAATCATTTCAGGCCGGGACCCCTTCTGAAACAATATGATGCATGATTTATCTGCAGATAAAGACATCGTGTGATCATCAAGCCATGTTTTCAAGATTTGAAGCGCATTATTCATCCTTGTTACCAACTCATTTACCTTAAGACCGGAACAAACTATCAAAATATCATCTGCAAATTTCAGGCTCAAGACATCCCTCGGCATATTTTGAGTAATAGAATTAGTATAAATATTATAAAGTATTGGACTCAATGGGGATCCCTGCGGTAATCCTCTGGAAACCTTTCTGGGACCAATTAGTGATCCATCCTTGGGATTCTTAACATAAACTAATCTATTGTTGAAGAGTTGACTAATTAATTGACATATATCCGAGGGAATGTTTAAATCTAGCATTTTTTCTAGCAAATAGGAAACATCAACGTTATCATAGGCAGATGTTAAATCAAGTACCGCAGCTAAAGTCTTCCCATCATTGGCTATCTCAGAGTGATATTTTAGGTTATATTTAATTAAACGCACAAAAAATTAATTAACATTTCGGACAAGTTTAAGATCTACGATTTTTTTTAATTTTTGAACCCTCTTTGCCTACGCTCAATGTTAATCATCACCTATAAATATCCTGTAGTATTTTCGTACCAAATATGGTTAAAATTCGTTAAGTGGTTTTTGAGTTATCACGGATACAAATTTTTTCTACCCTTTTATAGAATTTTCACGGACGCCTATGGTACATTAATTTTTGTCGTGTATTTTTAACATCAATTCAACTAGTTAAATATAAAAATTTTTACATTTTAAATATTTTTTTTTTTTTTACCCCCTTTTCTACTATTTACGAAAGCCTATGTAAATAAAAATTTTATGCTGCATTTTGTAGGATATCTTATTTCAAAGCTATATATAATTAGCCAATTTTGCTGGTATATTTGGGAAATATTTTTTTTATCGTTTTTGACCCTATTTTTAGACTATTTTCGAACGTCTGTGTGAACCAATTCTTTTATGGAATATTTTTTAGCTTATATTGTATCACAACTATGAAAAATTATTTCATATTTCGAATAAGTTTAGGAAATATTTATTTTATGTTTTGACCCCTTTTCCACTATTTACGAACGCCTATGAAAGTAAATTATTTATGACGCATTTTATAGGTTATATTCTGTCAAAGCTATAAATAACTAGTTAATATTTCTGCTATGTTTAAGAAATACGATGTTTTTAAATCTATTTACCCAGTTTTATTTTTATTTTTGAACGCCAATGTGGTCTAATATTTTACGTTCAATATTTTAGGTTATATTCAATTAAATGCGTAAAAAATGATGCAGTATTTCGGATAAGTTTAAGAACTATGATTTTTTTTTTTTTTTTAATTTTTGAACCCTCTTTTTTTAACCCCTTGCCTACGCCCAATTTTCCCCAAAATCTAATCAGCCCCTTGCCATGCCCAATAATATTTTTATACCAAATTTTGTTAAAATCTGTTAAACGGTTTTTGCAGATAGACAGACAGACAGACATTTTTTTAAAACTACTTATTTATGTATAAAATGACCCAAAAAAAAAAAAAAAAAAAAAAATTATTTCCGGTGAAATTAAAAAAAAAAAAAAAAAAAAATAATTAGTTATTATAATTTTGAGGGTTTCTGTTGGAGTATGTTTTAGAACTATTGGAATCAAAAAATTTTGTTGAGAAAAATTTATTAGACCTTACATTTTAAATATATCTTATTGTAAGTTAAAATGAAAGATCTTTTTGTTCTGATTTCAAAAAAGTATATAGGTTATTGGTATTAGCTTCAGAGGTTCTTGAGATATTTCGGTTACTCAAACATATTGTTTATTGTTCGGAAAATAATCGAGTGTGCCCTGATTACGTGAGTTATTGCATTTTGTGTAAAGCAACTTTTGTTACCACCTATTGAAAACAAAAATGGAAAAAAGTGAATTTCGAGAGTTTTGATAAAGCATTGCTTTTTGATGAAAAAAAAAAAAAAATACAGTGGAAACCAAACAATATTTTGGTATGCGAACGCAATATTCCTCGACTACTTCCAAAAAGTAACCACCATCAACAGCGACTATTACTGTGTACTTTTGGATTGATTGAAATCGCAAAGAAACGGCCACATTTGCGAAAGAATCAATCAATAGGAACATTTCAGTTGATGGCGTTAAAATTAACTGGCTCAATGTAGGATCTATCAATATAGAGCAAAAACTACCTAACGGTGAATATAAAAAAACAACAGGAGTACAGCAACCTGAGTAATATTTTTCTAGATATGGTCTCCTTGTGGCCTCAAGGAAAATCAATAGCACAGCCAAAACGTGCTAATTTGGGTGAAATGTATCATCTTATAGGTAGGTACGATCTGATTGCTTGAACTTTTACCAGAAACTTAAAGGAAATGCCATCAATATTGAAGAAGTTATTGATGGCTTCAATATCGAACATGTAGACTTTTACTCGAGGAAATATACACTAGAATATTGACTTGTTTTTTTAAATAAGTGTTTTTTCTGTTTTGCAGAAAGCATTCAAGCCCCAAAAAATCAATACCAAATTTACAAAAAATTATTTTTTAAAAAGAAACTTTTTTATTAAGAACATATAAACATAAATTAGGGGTTTGGATGTTGCGGGTTATCAATATCTAAATTGAAACAATTGTTTTCTTATAACAATATGTTTTCTAATTTTCTGCAAAACTCACTTTGTGCAAATTTAGGTCCAATTAATTTTTTTAAGTTTTAAAGGTATGTATTTGTAGTAACCAGATTCTTATAACAAAATAATAAATAACACCATATAAAAATGCGGCTGGGTTTGATTTTTTACGAACAAATACCTTTTAAGTGGATTAAAACTTAAAACTCTCATAAGTATAAGTATGTATACAGGATCTTAGTAAATAAGTGCGACAAACTTCAGGAGGAAATTCTGCATGAAAAAATAATGAGAGTTTGCTATATAAACACATGTCCGCAAATGCTTCGTTTTCTGAGATAGGGAGTTTTTCTTAAAAACTGAAGATTTATTGATTGCTCTGAAACCGGTGGAGATATGCAAATGAAATTTAGTGGGTTTTAAGAGGTAGTTATTGCGCATTTTTTGACATGGAATTAAGAATTTTATGTTCATCAGTGGTTCTCAATTTTTTTGAAGAAAAAAAAAGGTCCGCCACTGGAATTTTTCAAATTAAAAATAATTTTGGAATTCCTCGTTCAATTTGTGATAAAAAATCTCTCTTGCTTTTTTATCGTAGGGGGCATTTGTGCAAAACGAAAACGAAGCATTTGCGGACATATGTTTATATAGCAAACTGTCATTATTTTTTCATGCAGAATTACCCCTTAAAGTTTGTCGCACTTATTTACTAACACCCTGTATATGGAGACTATTAGTTTCATGAATTTTTTTTTTTTAATTTCACCGGAAATACTTGTTTTTGGTCATTTTATACATAAATAAGTAGTTTTATAAAAATGTCTGTCTGTCTGTCATGCACGAAAACGCAAAAACCACTTAACAGATTTTAACCAAATTTGGTACCAAAATACTATAGAACATGGCAAGGAGCTGATTAGATTTTGGAAAACATTGAGCGTAGGCAAAGGGTCTATAAGAGAGTTCAAAAATTAAAAAAATTCATAGTTCTTAAACTTATCCGAAATACTGCATAATTTTTTACGCATTTAATTGAATATAACCTAAAATATTTAACATAAAATATTAGACCACATTGGCGTTCGAAAATAGTGTAAAATGGGGTAAAAACTATTTTAAAAAAACGTACTTCTTAAACATAGCAGAAATATTTACTAATTATTTATAGCTTTGATAGAATATAACATATAAAATGTGTCATAAATAACTTACTTTCATAGGCGTTCGTAAATAGTGGAAAAATGGTCAAAACATAAAAAATATATATTTCCTAAACCTATTTTTAAATATGGAATAATTTTTCATAGTTGTGATAGAATATAACCTAAAAAATGTTACATAAAAGAATTGGTTCACACAGGCGTTCGAAAATAGTCTAAAAAAAAGGGTCAAAACGAAAAAAAAATGTTTCCCAAATATACCAGAAAAATTGCAGCATACATTTTTTATTTACATATGCGTCCGTAAATAGTAGAAAAAGGGGTAAAATTAAAAAAAATTTGTATATTTAACTAGTTGAATTGGTGTTAAAAATACACGGCAAAAATTAATGTTTCATAGGCGTCCGTGAAAATTCTATAAAAGGGTCAGAAAAAATTTGTATCCGTGATAACTCATAAACCACTCAACGGATTTTAACCCCATTGGGTACGAAAATACTACAGGATATTTATAGGTGGTGATTAACATTGAGCGTAGGCAAGGGGTTTAAAAGAGGGTTCAAAAATTTCAAAAATCATAGTTCTTAAACTTATCCGAAATATTGAATAATTTTTTGTGCGTTTAATTAAACATAACCTGAAATATTTAACCTAAACAATTAGACCACATTAACATTCGAAAAAAGTGCAAAATGGGGTAAAAACGTTAGAAAAAACGATTTTCTTAAACATAGCAGAAATATTAACTAGTTATTTATAGCTTTGATAGAATATAACCTAAAAAATGTGTTAGAACTTGTTTTCATAGGCGTTCGTAAATAGTGTAAAAGGGGTCAAAATAAAAAAATATATACTTCCTAAACTTATTCGAAATACGGATACGGAACAGAAAAATTGGCTAATTATTTATAGCTTTGATATAAGATAACCTACAACATGCAGCATAACAATTTTGTTTACATAGGCGTTCATACATAGTAGAAAAGGGGTCTAAATAAATTTTTTAATAAAACTAAAAAAAAAAACAATTATTTTGCGTACAAGAACTTGGCCTAGAAGATCTGAAATATAAAATATGTACGTATAAATAGTGCCTCCAAAGAGAAGAAAAAGGACAAAACCCGATACTTAACAAAATAGCTGAGTTCTAAAACAAAAAAAATATTTATAAATTTTAGATAAATGACAAAAAGGTCATAAAATTATTAGTTTTACACTTAAATATGGAGAGCTATTCGTGCCTCCAGGGCAACAGTTTATGTATTTGTAGTAACCAGATTATTATAACAAAATAATAAATAACACCATATAAAAAATGCGGCTGGGTTTGATTTTTTACGAACAAATACATTTTAAGTGTTAAAATTTTAAAACTCTTTTTTAAATTAATCATGATTTTTGTTTCATTTGTATCAATTGATTTTAATCATCTCAACGCTGAGTAATTGTCTTTTGATTTTGAATAAGAACTGCATTGTACCTAAGTTAAGTCACTTACCTTAGCTACTTGTATTGTTTTTACTAATAGAGAATTATATGTATATTATGATAAACAGATAGTTAAAACGACAAATATTTTTTTAAATATATTCTATTTTTATATCCATTAAACACAGGTATATACACTTACTAATTATTAGTTTAGTATTTCAGTTCAATAATAAAAATATTTCACACTTTTTTTTTTTGTTGCTTTTAATGTAAGTATATATAATTATGAGTCCGTATTTGTCTGAATACTAAAAAATCTACGTTAAGATCTCAGACAAATTATTTGAAATAAGTAGGTATAGGTACTGTTTTGCGATATTAGTTTTTTTTAATGCGGCTGATATATATCTTGTTCAAATTTTGTGTCCCCTCTATATAAGTACACCTATTTCAACGACATTGGAAATTTATACCGAGTGAAACAAGCGCAACTTATTGATTGAAAAGATACAGGACCTTCATTTTAAATGTTGTTTCTTTAATTTTAATTAATCGTTTTCAATAACACCTATACATGACACAATAATAAGTCTACTTAGAGAAAACTAATTTTATTTGTAAATCTGCTTAAAATATGGTTTTTATTAATGTTTATTAAGGTTGACTAAATATATAGCCACTTGTCCTACATTCTTTTTTTTTCCTTTCTTGTATTATTGGAATCTTGTCATGATAGACATTCAACCAGCATAAGTAACTACGGTACTCGACTGCCATCCGGCGCCAGCACCCCCGACTATGTAGTCAATAACTACTTGGCATAGGCAGAGAACAACTAAGGGAGAGAATATAATCTCTGTCTTGCCGCCTTTGATCTCATTCAGCCTGTGGCCGCTATGTTGAAAGAGTAGAAAACAGGATCGTATTTAAATTTTGTTGAAATAATCGTGCAGGTCGGTACTTAAGGTGTGTGGATTGAATGCATGGAATACTTTAGGTAATGTCGGTAATTATAATAGACAAATCTCCTAACTAGTGGGTTTGCCAGAACTTATACCATGATAATCTTCAGCAAAAAATCTACTACGAATTAAAGAAATATTTTAAACTATTGCGGGGTTAGGCGTGTATATAATTCCTGTTATTATCGGGATACAACTGCGCATCAGATTACTGGAGGAATTCCATTTCAAAAATAAGACAATATACCACATAACTATAAAAATACAATACAATAAGTTACCTTGCTTGATCTTTTGGAAACGTGAAAAACGATAAGTTACAGTTATAACTCTTGTTCGTACAGCCTTTCGCTGAACACACTACGCCACACTTAGGTTTATTCATGTTAACGGAAAAACGATAAGAATGTAAATTTCGTAATCACACAATATCTCACTTGCAATCGAAAATCTCAGATTAACGCTGCCACTGAATATCCGTTCACTCGCAACGCTTAACTAGACTAAATTGCGTGTGCCGCCTCTGTCTAAACTCAGTACGTCATCGAATCCCTCCGCGCGAATGAGGTGCGCAAACTAGCCGCGCCCACCAAACTTTATATTCTCTCCCTTAGTTGTTCTCTGGCATAGGCAAGTCTACCGACCACCGTCCTCCCAATCAATATCCGCGCGACCAGGTACTTGACTACTGTGATCGATCAATTTAAAAAAAATACTTGGTTTAGCGATGAATTGCCATTTTTCCAAAATAGATGTGTCAAGAAACACAATTGTACATATTGGGATAATGAAGAGACGATTTCTCGGGTTACGTTACGAAAAGTCCAGCAAGAATTTGTAAATATGATCTCAAAACTAGAATAACTCGAGCATGTAAACAGTTATCTCGGTTTACATTATAAAAAGACCGGCAAGAATTTAATAATAATTACAATAATACATATAAATTTAATTGCGTATAAAAAATTCAAAACAATATTACATTATTCAACTTAAGATTAAAATTATTATACACAACAAGGAGTATGAAGCATTCTACGAATGATTTAAATTCAACCCCTGGCGAAGCCATCCTCGATCCTAAATATGTCCTCAAAACTAAAATATCTCAAGCCTGTAGACATATACAACCCAACCCAATATTACCTCAAAACTACAATAACTTGCGTTTGTAGACAGGTATCTTGGGTTGCGTTCCGAAAAGTCCGGCAAGAATTTGGAAATATGACCTCAAAACTAAAATAACTCGAGCCTGTAGACATATCTCTAGTTACATTACGAAAATTCCGGCAAGAATTTGGAAATATGACCTCAAAACTAGAATAACTCGAGCCTGTAGACATATCTCTAGTTACATTACGAAAATTCCAGCAAGAATTTGGAAACATGACCTCAAAACTAAAATAACTCGAGCCTGTAGACATATCTCTAGTTACATTACGAAAAGTCCGGCAAGAATTTGGAAACATGACCTCAAAACTAAAATAACTCGAGCCTGTAGACATATCTCTAGTTACATTACGAAAAGTCCGGCAAGAATTTGGAAACATGACCTCAAAACTAAAATAACTCGAGCCTGTAGACATATCTCTAGTTACATTACGAAAATTCCGGCAAGAATTTGGAAATATGACCTCAAAACTAGAATAACTCGAGCCTGTAGACATATCTCTAGTTACATTACGAAAAGTCCGGCAAGAATTTGGAAACATGACCTCAAAACTAAAATAACTCGAGCCTGTAGACATATCTCTAGTTACATTACGAAAATTCCGGCAAGAATTTGGAAATATGACCTCAAAACTAGAATAACTCGAGCCTGTAGACATATCTCTAGTTACATTACGAAAATTCCAGCAAGAATTTGGAAACATGACCTCAAAACTAAAATAACTCGAGCCTGTAGACATATCTCTAGTTACATTACGAAAATTCCGGCAAGAATTTGGAAATATGACCTCAAAACTAGAATAACTCGAGCCTGTAGACATATCTCTAGTTACATTACGAAAATTCCGGCAAGAATTTGGAAATATGACCTCAAAACTAGAATAACTCGAGCCTGTAGACATATCTCTAGTTACATTACGAAAATTCCAGCAAGAATTTGGAAACATGACCTCAAAACTAAAATAACTCGAGCCTGTAGACATATCTCTAGTTACATTACGAAAAGTCCGGCAAGAATTTGGAAACATGACCTCAAAACTAAAATAACTCGAGCCTGTAGACATATCTCTAGTTACATTACGAAAATTCCGGCAAGAATTTGGAAATATGACCTCAAAACTAAAATAACTCGAGCCTGTAGACATATCTCTAGTTACATTATGAAAATTCCGGCAAGAATTTGGAAATATGACCTCAAAACTAAAATAACTCGAGCCTGTAGACATTTCTCTAGTTACATTACGAAAATTCCGGCAAGAATTTGGAAATATGACCTCAAAACTAGAATAACTCGAGCCTGTAGACATATCTCTAGTTACATTATGAAAATTCCAGCAAGAATTTGGAAACATGACCTCAAAACTAAAATAACTCGAGCCTGTAGACATATCTCTAGTTACATTACGAAAATTCCGGCAAGAATTTGGAAATATGACCTCAAAACTAGAATAACTCGAGCCTGTAGACATATCTCTAGTTACATTACGAAAATTCCAGCAAGAATTTGGAAACATGACCTCAAAACTAAAATAACTCGAGCCTGTAGACATATCTCTAGTTACATTACGAAAATTCCGGCAAGAATTTGGAAATATGACCTCAAAACTAAAATAACTCGAGCCTGTAGACATATCTCTAGTTACATTATGAAAATTCCGGCAAGAATTTGGAAATATGACCTCAAAACTAGAATAACTCGAGCCTGTAGACATATCTCTAGTTACATTATGAAAATTCCAGCAAGAATTTGGAAACATGACCTCAAAACTAAAATAACTCGAGCCTGTAGACATATCTCTAGTTACATTACGAAAATTCCGGCAAGAATTTGGAAATATGACCTCAAAACTAGAATAACTCGAGCCTGTAGACATATCTCTAGTTACATTACGAAAATTCCAGCAAGAATTTGGAAACATGACCTCAAAACTAAAATAACTCGAGCCTGTAGACATATCTCTAGTTACATTACGAAAATTCCGGCAAGAATTTGGAAACATGACCTCAAAACTAAAATAACTCGAGCCTGTAGACATATCTCTAGTTACATTACGAAAATTCCGGCAAGAATTTGGAAACATGACCTCAAAACTAAAATAACTCGAGCCTGTAGACATATCTCTAGTTACATTACGAAAATTCCGGCAAGAATTTGGAAACATGACCTCAAAACTAAAATAACTCGAGCCTGTAGACATATCTCTAGTTACATTACGAAAATTCCGGCAAGAATTTGGAAACATGACCTCAAAACTAAAATAACTCGAGCCTGTAGACATATCTCTAGTTACATTACGAAAATTCCGGCAAGAATTTGGAAATATGACCTCAAAACTAGAATAACTCGAGCCTGTAGACATATCTCTAGTTACATTACGAAAATTCCGGCAAGAATTTGGAAACATGACCTCAAAACTAAAATAACTCGAGCCTGTAGACATATCTCTAGTTACATTATGAAAATTCCAGCAAGAATTTGGAAACATGACCTCAAAACTAAAATAACTCGAGCCTGTAGACATATCTCTAGTTACATTACGAAAATTCCGGCAAGAATTTGGAAATATGACCTCAAAACTAGAATAACTCGAGCCTGTAGACATATCTCTAGTTACATTACGAAAATTCCAGCAAGAATTTGGAAACATGACCTCAAAACTAAAATAACTCGAGCCTGTAGACATATCTCTAGTTACATTACGAAAATTCCGGCAAGAATTTGGAAATATGACCTCAAAACTAGAATAACTCGAGCCTGTAGACATATCTCTAGTTACATTACGAAAATTCCGGCAAGAATTTGGAAATATGACCTCAAAACTAGAATAACTCGAGCCTGTAGACATATCTCTAGTTACATTACGAAAATTCCAGCAAGAATTTGGAAACATGACCTCAAAACTAAAATAACTCGAGCCTGTAGACATATCTCTAGTTACATTACGAAAAGTCCGGCAAGAATTTGGAAACATGACCTCAAAACTAAAATAACTCGAGCCTGTAGACATATCTCTAGTTACATTACGAAAATTCCGGCAAGAATTTGGAAATATGACCTCAAAACTAAAATAACTCGAGCCTGTAGACATATCTCTAGTTACATTATGAAAAGTTCTGCAAGAATTTGGAAATATGACCTCGAAACTAAAATAACTCTAGCCTGTAGACATATCTCTAGTTACATTACGAAAATTCCGGCAAGAATTTGGAAATATGACCTCAAAACTAGAATAACTCGAGCCTGTAGACATATCTCTAGTTACATTACGAAAAGTCCGGCAAGAATTTGGAAACATGACCTCAAAACTAAAATAACTCGAGCCTGTAGACATATCTCTAGTTACATTACGAAAAGTCCGGCAAGAATTTGGAAACATGACCTCAAAACTAGAATAACTCGAGCCTGTAGACATATCTCTAGTTACATTACGAAAATTCCGGCAAGAATTTGGAAATATGACCTCAAAACTAAAATAACTCGAGCCTGTAGACATATCTCTAGTTACATTATGAAAAGTTCTGCAAGAATTTGGAAATATGACCTCGAAACTAAAATAACTCTAGCCTGTAGACATATCTCTAGTTACATTACGAAAATTCCGGCAAGAATTTGGAAATATGACCTCAAAACTAGAATAACTCGAGCCTGTAGACATATCTCTAGTTACATTACGAAAATTCCAGCAAGAATTTGGAAACATGACCTCAAAACTAAAATAACTCGAGCCTGTAGACATATCTCTAGTTACATTACGAAAAGTCCTGCAAGAATTTGGAAACATGACCTCAAAACTAAAATAACTCGAGCCTGTAGACATATCTCTAGTTACATTACGAAAATTCCGGCAAGAATTTGGAAATATGACCTCAAAACTAAAATAACTCGAGCCTGTAGACATATCTCTAGTTACATTATGAAAAGTTCTGCAAGAATTTGGAAATATGACCTCGAAACTAAAATAACTCTAGCCTGTAGACATATCTCTAGTTACATTACGAAAAGTCCGGCAAGAATTTGGAAACATGACCTCAAAACTAAAATAACTCGAGCCTGTAGACATATCTCTAGTTACATTACGAAAAGTCCGGCAAGAATTTGGAAACATGACCTCAAAACTAAAATAACTCGAGCCTGTAGACATATCTCTAGTTACATTACGAAAATTCCAGCAAGAATTTGGAAACATGACCTCAAAACTAAAATAACTCGAGCCTGTAGACATATCTCTAGTTACATTACGAAAAGTCCTGCAAGAATTTGGAAACATGACCTCAAAACTAAAATAACTCGAGCCTGTAGACATATCTCTAGTTACATTACGAAAATTCCGGCAAGAATTTGGAAATATGACCTCAAAACTAAAATAACTCGAGCCTGTAGACATATCTCTAGTTACATTATGAAAAGTTCTGCAAGAATTTGGAAATATGACCTCGAAACTAAAATAACTCTAGCCTGTAGACATATCTCTAGTTACATTACGAAAAGTCCGGCAAGAATTTGGAAACATGACCTCAAAACTAAAATAACTCGAGCCTGTAGACATATCTCTAGTTACATTACGAAAAGTCCGGCAAGAATTTGGAAACATGACCTCAAAACTAAAATAACTCGAGCCTGTAGACATATCTCTAGTTACATTACGAAAATTCCGGCAAGAATTTGGAAATATGACCTCAAAACTAAAATAACTCGAGCCTGTAGACATATCTCTAGTTACATTATGAAAAGTTCTGCAAGAATTTGGAAATATGACCTCGAAACTAAAATAACTCTAGCCTGTAGACATATCTCTAGTTACATTACGAAAATTCCGGCAAGAATTTGGAAATATGACCTCAAAACTAAAATAACTCGAGCCTGTAGACATATCTCTAGTTACATTATGAAAAGTTCTGCAAGAATTTGGAAATATGACCTCGAAACTAAAATAACTCTAGCCTGTAGACATATCTCTAGTTACATTATGAAAAGTTCTGCAAGAATTTGGAAATATGACCTCGAAACTAAAATAACTCGAGCCTGTAGACATATCTCTAGTTACATTATGAAAAGTTCTGCAAGAATTTGGAAATATGACCTCGAAACTAAAATAACTCTAGCCTGTAGACATATCTCTAGTTACATTACGAAAATTCCGGCAAGAATTTGGAAACATGACCTCAAAACTAAAATAACTCGAGCCTGTAGACATATCTCTAGTTACATTATGAAAAGTTCTGCAAGAATTTGGAAATATGACCTCGAAACTAAAATAACTCTAGCCTGTAGACATATCTCTAGTTACATTACGAAAATTCCGGCAAGAATTTGGAAATATGACCTCAAAACTAAAATAACTCGAGCCTGTAGACATATCTCTAGTTACATTATGAAAAGTTCTGCAAGAATTTGGAAATATGACCTCAAAACTAAAATAACTCGAGCCTGTAGACATATCTCTAGTTACATTATGAAAAGTTCTGCAAGAATTTGGAAATATGACCTCGAAACTAAAATAACTCTAGCCTGTAGACATATCTCTAGTTACATTACGAAAATTCCGGCAAGAATTTGGAAATATGACCTCAAAACTAAAATAACTCGAGCCTGTAGACATATCTCTAGTTACATTATGAAAAGTTCTGCAAGAATTTGGAAATATGACCTCGAAACTAAAATAACTCTAGCCTGTAGACATATCTCTAGTTACATTACGAAAATTCCGGCAAGAATTTGGAAATATGACCTCAAAACTAGAATAACTCGAGCCTGTAGACATATCTCTAGTTACATTACGAAAAGTCCGGCAAGAATTTGGAAACATGACCTCAAAACTAAAATAACTCGAGCCTGTAGACATATCTCTAGTTACATTACGAAAAGTCCGGCAAGAATTTGGAAACATGACCTCAAAACTAAAATAACTCGAGCCTGTAGACATATCTCTAGTTACATTACGAAAATTCCGGCAAGAATTTGGAAATATGACCTCAAAACTAAAATAACTCGAGCCTGTAGACATATCTCTAGTTACATTATGAAAAGTTCTGCAAGAATTTGGAAATATGACCTCGAAACTAAAATAACTCTAGCCTGTAGACATATCTCTAGTTACATTACGAAAATTCCGGCAAGAATTTGGAAATATGACCTCAAAACTAGAATAACTCGAGCCTGTAGACATATCTCTAGTTACATTACGAAAATTCCAGCAAGAATTTGGAAACATGACCTCAAAACTAAAATAACTCGAGCCTGTAGACATATCTCTAGTTACATTACGAAAAGTCCTGCAAGAATTTGGAAACATGACCTCAAAACTAAAATAACTCGAGCCTGTAGACATATCTCTAGTTACATTACGAAAATTCCGGCAAGAATTTGGAAATATGACCTCAAAACTAAAATAACTCGAGCCTGTAGACATATCTCTAGTTACATTACGAAAATTCCGGCAAGAATTTGGAAACATGACCTCAAAACTAAAATAACTCGAGCCTGTAGACATATCTCTAGTTACATTACGAAAATTCCGGCAAGAATTTGGAAACATGACCTCAAAACTAAAATAACTCGAGCCTGTAGACATATCTCTAGTTACATTACGAAAATTCCGGCAAGAATTTGGAAATATGACCTCAAAACTAGAATAACTCGAGCCTGTAGACATATCTCTAGTTACATTATGAAAATTCCAGCAAGAATTTGGAAACATGACCTCAAAACTAAAATAACTCGAGCCTGTAGACATATCTCTAGTTACATTACGAAAATTCCGGCAAGAATTTGGAAACATGACCTCAAAACTAAAATAACTCGAGCCTGTAGACATATCTCTAGTTACATTATGAAAATTCCAGCAAGAATTTGGAAACATGACCTCAAAACTAAAATAACTCGAGCCTGTAGACATATCTCTAGTTACATTACGAAAATTCCGGCAAGAATTTGGAAATATGACCTCAAAACTAGAATAACTCGAGCCTGTAGACATATCTCTAGTTACATTACGAAAATTCCAGCAAGAATTTGGAAACATGACCTCAAAACTAAAATAACTCGAGCCTGTAGACATATCTCTAGTTACATTACGAAAATTCCGGCAAGAATTTGGAAATATGACCTCAAAACTAGAATAACTCGAGCCTGTAGACATATCTCTAGTTACATTACGAAAATTCCGGCAAGAATTTGGAAATATGACCTCAAAACTAGAATAACTCGAGCCTGTAGACATATCTCTAGTTACATTACGAAAATTCCAGCAAGAATTTGGAAACATGACCTCAAAACTAAAATAACTCGAGCCTGTAGACATATCTCTAGTTACATTACGAAAAGTCCGGCAAGAATTTGGAAACATGACCTCAAAACTAAAATAACTCGAGCCTGTAGACATATCTCTAGTTACATTACGAAAATTCCGGCAAGAATTTGGAAATATGACCTCAAAACTAAAATAACTCGAGCCTGTAGACATATCTCTAGTTACATTATGAAAAGTTCTGCAAGAATTTGGAAATATGACCTCGAAACTAAAATAACTCTAGCCTGTAGACATATCTCTAGTTACATTACGAAAATTCCGGCAAGAATTTGGAAATATGACCTCAAAACTAGAATAACTCGAGCCTGTAGACATATCTCTAGTTACATTACGAAAAGTCCGGCAAGAATTTGGAAACATGACCTCAAAACTAAAATAACTCGAGCCTGTAGACATATCTCTAGTTACATTACGAAAAGTCCGGCAAGAATTTGGAAACATGACCTCAAAACTAAAATAACTCGAGCCTGTAGACATATCTCTAGTTACATTACGAAAATTCCGGCAAGAATTTGGAAATATGACCTCAAAACTAAAATAACTCGAGCCTGTAGACATATCTCTAGTTACATTATGAAAAGTTCTGCAAGAATTTGGAAATATGACCTCGAAACTAAAATAACTCTAGCCTGTAGACATATCTCTAGTTACATTACGAAAATTCCGGCAAGAATTTGGAAATATGACCTCAAAACTAGAATAACTCGAGCCTGTAGACATATCTCTAGTTACATTACGAAAATTCCAGCAAGAATTTGGAAACATGACCTCAAAACTAAAATAACTCGAGCCTGTAGACATATCTCTAGTTACATTACGAAAAGTCCTGCAAGAATTTGGAAACATGACCTCAAAACTAAAATAACTCGAGCCTGTAGACATATCTCTAGTTACATTACGAAAATTCCGGCAAGAATTTGGAAATATGACCTCAAAACTAAAATAACTCGAGCCTGTAGACATATCTCTAGTTACATTATGAAAAGTTCTGCAAGAATTTGGAAATATGACCTCGAAACTAAAATAACTCTAGCCTGTAGACATATCTCTAGTTACATTACGAAAAGTCCGGCAAGAATTTGGAAACATGACCTCAAAACTAAAATAACTCGAGCCTGTAGACATATCTCTAGTTACATTACGAAAAGTCCGGCAAGAATTTGGAAACATGACCTCAAAACTAAAATAACTCGAGCCTGTAGACATATCTCTAGTTACATTACGAAAATTCCAGCAAGAATTTGGAAACATGACCTCAAAACTAAAATAACTCGAGCCTGTAGACATATCTCTAGTTACATTACGAAAAGTCCTGCAATAATTTCGAAATATGACCTCAAAACTAAAATAACCCGAACTGTAGACATATCTCTAGTTACATTACGAAAAGTCCTGCAAGAATTTGGAAATATGACCTTAAAACTAAAATAACTCGAGCCTGTAGGCATATCTCTAGTTACATTACGAAAATTCCAGCAAGAATTTGGAAATGTGACCTCAAAACTAAAATAACTCGAGCCTGTAGGCATATCTCTAGTTACATTACGAAAATTCCAGCAAGAATTTGGAAATATGACCTCAAAACTAAAATAACTCGAGCCTGTAGACATATCTCTAGTTACATTACGAAAATTCCAGCAAGAATTTGGAAATATGACCTCAAAACTAAAATAACTCGAGCCTGTAGACATATCTCTAGTTACATTACGAAAATTCCAGCAAGAATTTGGAAATGTGACCTCAAAACTAAAATAACTCGAGCCTGTAGACATATCTCTAGTTACATTACGAAAATTCCAGCAAGAATTTGGAAATATGACCTCAAAACTAAAATAACTCGAGCCTGTAGACATATCTCTAGTTACATTACGAAAAGTCCTGCAATAATTTCGAAATATGACCTCAAAACTAGAATAACTCGAGCCTGTAGGCATATCTCTAGTTACATTACGAAAAGTCCTGCAAGAATTTGGAAATGTGACCTCAAAACTAAAATAACTCTAGCCTGTAGACATATCTCTAGTTACATTACGAAAAGTCCGGCAAAAATTTGGAAATATGACCTCAAAACTAGAATAACTCTATAGCCTGTAGACATATCTCTAGTTACATTACCAAAAGTCCTGCAAGAATTTGGAAATATGACCTCAAAACTAAAATAACTCGAACCTGTAGACCTACCTCTAGTTACATTGCGAAAAGTCCTGCAAGAATTTGGAAATATGACCTCAAAACTAGAATAACTCGAGCCTGTAGACATATCTTTAGTTACATTACGAAAAGTCCTGCAAGAATTTGGAAATATGACCTCAAAACTAGAATAACTCGAGCCTGTAGACATATCTCTAGTTACATTACGAAAAGTCCTGCAAGAATTTGGAAATATGACCTCAAAACTAAAATAACTCGAGCCTGTAGACATATTTCTAGTTACGTTACGAAAAGTTCTGCAAGAATTTGGAAATATGACCTCAAAACTAAAATAACTCGAGCCTGTAGACATATCTCTAGGTACATTACGAAAATTCCGGCAAGAATTTGGAAATATGACCTCAAAACTAAAATAACTCGAGCCTGTAGACATATTTCTAGTTACGTTACGAAAAGTTCTGCAAGAATTTGGAAATATGACCTCAAAACTAAAATAACTCGAGCCTGTAGACATATCTCTAGGTACATTACGAAAATTCCGGCAAAAATTTGGAAATATGACCTCAAAACTCGAGCCTGTAGACATATCTCTAGTTACATTACGAAAATTCCAGCAAGAATTTGGAAATATGACCTCAAAACTAAAATAACTCGAGCCTGTAGACATATCTCTAGTTACATTACGAAAAGTCCTGCAATAATTTCGAAATATGACCTCAAAACTAAAATAACCCGAACTGTAGACATATCTCTAGTTACATTACGAAAAGTCCTGCAAGAATTTGGAAATATGACCTCAAAACTAAAATAACTCGAGCCTGTAGACATATCTCTAGTTACATTACGAAAATTCCAGCAAGAATTTGGAAATATGACCTCAAAACTAAAATAACTCGAGCCTGTAGACATATCTCTAGTTACATTACGAAAAGTCCTGCAATAATTTCGAAATATGACCTCAAAACTAAAATAACCCGAACTGTAGACATATCTCTAGTTACATTACGAAAAGTCCTGCAAGAATTTGGAAATATGACCTTAAAACTAAAATAACTCGAGCCTGTAGGCATATCTCTAGTTACATTACGAAAATTCCAGCAAGAATTTGGAAATGTGACCTCAAAACTAAAATAACTCGAGCCTGTAGGCATATCTCTAGTTACATTACGAAAATTCCAGCAAGAATTTGGAAATATGACCTCAAAACTAAAATAACTCGAGCCTGTAGACATATCTCTAGTTACATTACGAAAATTCCAGCAAGAATTTGGAAATATGACCTCAAAACTAAAATAACTCGAGCCTGTAGACATATCTCTAGTTACATTACGAAAATTCCAGCAAGAATTTGGAAATGTGACCTCAAAACTAAAATAACTCGAGCCTGTAGACATATCTCTAGTTACATTACGAAAATTCCAGCAAGAATTTGGAAATATGACCTCAAAACTAAAATAACTCGAGCCTGTAGACATATCTCTAGTTACATTACGAAAAGTCCTGCAATAATTTCGAAATATGACCTCAAAACTAGAATAACTCGAGCCTGTAGGCATATCTCTAGTTACATTACGAAAAGTCCTGCAAGAATTTGGAAATGTGACCTCAAAACTAAAATAACTCTAGCCTGTAGACATATCTCTAGTTACATTACGAAAAGTCCGGCAAAAATTTGGAAATATGACCTCAAAACTAGAATAACTCTATAGCCTGTAGACATATCTCTAGTTACATTACCAAAAGTCCTGCAAGAATTTGGAAATATGACCTCAAAACTAAAATAACTCGAACCTGTAGACCTACCTCTAGTTACATTGCGAAAAGTCCTGCAAGAATTTGGAAATATGACCTCAAAACTAGAATAACTCGAGCCTGTAGACATATCTTTAGTTACATTACGAAAAGTCCTGCAAGAATTTGGAAATATGACCTCAAAACTAGAATAACTCGAGCCTGTAGACATATCTCTAGTTACATTACGAAAAGTCCTGCAAGAATTTGGAAATATGACCTCAAAACTAGAATAACTCGAGCCTGTAGACATATCTCTAGTTACATTACGAAAAGTCCAGCAAGAATTTGGAATTATGACCTCAAAACTAGAATAACTCGAGCCTGTAGACATATCTCTAGTTACATTACGAAAAGTCCTGCAAGAATTTGGAAATATGACCTCAAAACTAGAATAACTCGAGCCTGTAGACATATCTCTAGTTACATTACGAAAAGTCCAGCAAGAATTTGGAATTATGACCTCAAAACTAGAATAACTCGAGCCTGTAGACATATCTCTAGGTACATTACGAAAAGTCCTGCAAGAAATTGGAAATATGACCTCAAAACTAGAATAACTCGAGCCTGTAGACATATCTCTAGGTACATTACGAAAAGTCCTGCAAGAAATTGGAAATATGACCTCAAAACTAGAATAACTCGAGCCTGTAGACATATTTCTAGTTACATTACGAAAAGTCCTCCAAGAATTTGGAAATATGACCTCAAAACTAAAATAACTCGAACCTGTAGACATATCTCTAGTTACATTACGAAAAGTCCTGCAAGAATTTGGAAATATGACCTCAAAACTAAAATAACTCGAGCCTGTAGACATATTTCTAGTTACATTACGAAAAGTCCTCCAAGAATTTGGAAATATGACCTCAAAACTAAAATAACTCGAACCTGTAGACATATCTCTAGTTACATTACGAAAAGTCCTGCAAGAATTTGGAAATATGACCTCAAAACTAGAACAACTCCAGCATGTAGACATATCTCTAGTTACATTACGAAAAGTCCAGCAAGAATTTGGAATTATGACCTCAAAACTAGAATAACTCGAGCCTGTAGACATATCTCTAGTTACATTACGAAAAGTCCTGCAAGAATTTGGAAATATGACCTCAAAACTAGAATAACTCGAGCCTGTAGACATATCTCTAGTTACATTACGAAAAGTCCTGCAAGAATTTGGAAATATGACCTCAAAACTAGAATAACTCGAGCCTGTAGACATATCTCTAGTTACATTACGAAAAGTCCTGCAAGAATTTGGAAATATGACCTCAAAACTAAAATAACTCGAACCTGTAGACATATCTCTAGGTACATTACGAAAAGTCCTGCAAGAAATTGGAAATATGACCTCAAAACTAGAATAACTCGAGCCTGTAGACATATCTCTAGTTACATTACGAAAAGTCCTGCAAGAATTTGGAAATATGACCTCAAAACTAGAACAACTCCAGCATGTAAACATATCTCTAGTTACATTACGAAAAGTCCTGCAAGAATTTGGAAATATGACCTCAAAACTAGAATAACTCGAGCCTAATGAGGCTCACTTTGAGCAATTAATACAATAATCTTCCTATTTGAGTTTAGTTCCGTATCTCATTTTTGTCAATAATTTTGGATGGACTGATTTTAACTCAATTATGTCCGTAATAGCGCTGCCAAAAATTTAAAAAAAATCTGGAAACCTGTATTTTTTTTTTCATTTTACTTTTACTGGTTTTACAAATTTATTTTACAAAATTTTACGAAATTTTAGCTGGCTACGAGCTCTCAATAAAAAAAATATTAAAAAACAGACGTTATAATTTATTAACGAATGAAGTAATATTTTTCTTGACAACTCTAAAACCACGTAAGTTATTGCCACAGATAAAAGTACCCATGTGTACCTATAAAATCAAATACTGTAAGAATTAAGAATCATAATATATTTTCAGATTTTTATTTGATTTAACGTAATAAATTGGACAAATATCGTAACAATAATAATTATGACAATCAATTTTATGGTAATTTTAGACGCAATCCAAGACATTGCAAGCACGCGTGTCATTTATTACTTTTTATTGGGTTTATATTTTTATTTCGAAACGCACAATACCCTCAGAATGAAAGCAATACCTAATAAAAAAATAAAAACTAGTAAATAAAATAAACAGTCTCTGAAATTAGACCACACTATATGGGGATCTCGCTGGAAAAAAGTTTAAATGTGGAAAGATTTGGAGAATCTTAAGCCTATTCACTAATTCCGCTGTCAAAATGCCCGTAGCCCTTTTCGTTTTAAAAATACTAACGGAAATATAATTTCTGGCATTTTTAAAAAAGTGCTGTACTTCCTTAATTTGAATTGCGGCAACTTTTTAATGAATACATTATTAGGGGACTTGTTTAGTACGCTTTTCAAGGAATTATTGGAAAACTACATTTTTTATGGGCGCCAAATTGGAGAGAGTTTTTTCTGTCTACGTATCTTCACCTACTGTCATCACGTTCGTAGAAAAAATTCATTTGATCTGGATGTTGCTAACGGTATTTAGGCCTATTTTGTGCTTCAACTCCAGATATGAGTCATTTTCACTCACCTATTTTAAACGCACGGTCCTTTTACAAATTTAATTGATAGTTTTATAGCCAATGATAATTTTGAAGAGATATGGCCATATCCAATAACGTCTAAAGTACTACTGATGTTATTCAATGACATATTATACTAGAAATGGGCCGGCCATATACATATTCAATATGCATTAGCGATGCAGAGAGGTTTGAAAGAAAGATGGAGCTAAAGTGGGTAGAAAACAAGTGCATTGTACTTATATGAAGGAACATATTAGTTTGCTTAAAAAAATAGTTTGTATTAAAAATATTGTCACGAGTACAGATTCCAAAATTATTAATAAATAAATATAAATTATAAATCAATAACAAACCCCAGATATTCGATGGAAAAATACAAACATATTATTTTCCTGTTTATTCTAGTTTATCTAGATGAGTCACTATTTCTCGAGAATCAGGAGCCCTGCCTCTTACCCTCCGCTTTCAAGGGTAGTTATACTGAAAAATGCAGCATCAGCTATTCTGACCACCACCATCTAAATAAACGCGACGTAGGGGTGGTGGCGCAATATAATTATTATATTAATAACCAATTAGCAAAGAGAAATCAGAAAACCATCTTTGATTCAATCCAACCTCCCTTATTATCATTGGTCACACAGGGAGGATTTAGGCGCAAGATTGTTTAAGAGAGGGATAACTCTTTTATTATAAATTCTCCTCTCCAGAGAAATAAGTTTAGTTGTGTCCTGATTTTAAACTCATAGTAAGAAAACCTGAAGGCAGTAACAATGTGAACCATAGTGTATCTTGACCGTATGTGGTCTTATATTTTAATGTAAGTAATATTATTTGTATTCTATTATTATAACTCTATAGTCTCTAATTTAAGTTTCATCATTTTGTAAACTCTTCTCAACTTTCTCAACTTTAACTGTTAATAAACTGAATCTATTTAAACTTGATATTCGGTGTTTCATCTTTTAGATAAGGTCCTTATTTTTCAATGCCCTCGTAGTTCACGTTAAACCTAAACGTGACAATTGGTGGAGGCGCCGCTCTGAAAGTTCGAGCACCGATATCATTTGTTTCATTAAAAATAGAATAAATGAATTCTCTATAAAGAAATATTTTACTACTTCCAACCTCGTTGATAGGACTGAACTGCAGCAGTCTTGTCTAAAATGGGCACAACTCGGTGTAACTATATATCAATATCTAATAATTCTGGTTATACCTAAAATAAAAGTTTCCGGCAGTCGTATATCAGTCACCTACAGTAGTGGATGTGCCTATCGATACGCTTAAATTTTTTGTAGTACCTAGTGAATTTATTCAGTTTAAAGTGTATAAAATCGTTCTTGATATTTATATATATTAACAGTATTAATATTTGAGAAAACATAAATACTTTTTAATAAGTATGAGTGTTAGTTCTGGGGGGTTACCCCCCGATATTAACAAAAATGAAAGTAATTCAGTGTCTACAGCTACCCGCATATCATATTTCTATGGAAATTTTGATTTAGGTCCTTTCCACGTATTTGTAGAAAATACAGCAAAGGACAAAAGAATTAACGCTATGAAAGTGGGCGAGTTATTATTCCAATATTTCGCAGAAATTGATAATAAAATTAAAAAAATTGATTCGGTAGGTCGAAATAAAATAAGAATTACGTTTTCAGACAAATTTTCAGCTAATCTATTAGTGCGCAACAAACAACGATTGGAAAAATTTAGTTATGATATATATATACCAAAACAAATGTTACATAGACAAGGTGTAATCAGAGGAATAGATGTTGACTTTTCAGAGGATTACTTGAAAAATAAAATAAAATTGGCAGACAACCATTGCACATTTGAGGTGGAGTCGGTAAGAAGGAATCATTTTAAAACAATAAACGAAGAAGGTAAGTCAAACATAGTAGCTGCTAGATCGGTAGTTATTACATTTCGAACCCAAATTTTACCAAAATACGTAGTAATAAATCATGTCATAAGGAATGTAGAACCTTTCATCCAAAAAGTCGCCTTATGCAACAACTGCTTTAGATACGGTCATATAGCTAAACATTGTAAAGGAAAAATGCGTTGCTTAAAATGCCAAAAAGATCACCAGCTAAACATGTGCACAGAAGCTGTAGATATGGATCCACAATGCTTTAATTGTAAAGGAAAACACTTTACAAACAAAACTAGCGAATGTCCAGAATTTAAAAGACAGAAAGAAATTAAAAAATATATGTCAGTTCAGAATTGTTCATATAAAGAAGCAGAAAATAAAATTCCTAAAAAAACATACGCTCTAGTAGTCTCAGATAGTTCAAATATAGACTTAAATAATTTCGAACTTGTAAAGCCAAACTCAACTAGGGTACATTCACAATTAAATACTGCGTCTCAGTCTAGCCATAACTATAATCAGTCAATTTCAAAAAGACCTCGCGAATCCCTTTCAAATGATGATACAGAAACTCGGCGAAAACAAATAATTAGGGACTGTTCACTAACTCCGTCCACAATCGGTGGAATTCAGAACCACTCATTATATAGAAATAATGTAACCCTTCCACAATCTAGTGAATCAAACAAACAAAGCTTCTTAGGAAGCAGTCGGAATACTATTACAGAAAGTATACTAAATCTAATACAAATTATTTTAACAAATTTGAAACAAAATCAAACATACGAAATGGATCGTGCGGATATATTAAAATTAATAAATAATCAACTTGATATAAATTCATAAACCTTATTTAATAGGAAAGTATATTCTCCAAGTTTATACCTACATAAGATAATTTTATATAATCAGCTAACTCTCATCTTCGCAGTTGAAGAAAAACTAAATATATGTCAATGGAATTGTAGATCGGCAATGGCGAACAAAGAAAACTTGGAGAATCTACTAAGCTCGAATAATGTCAATGTAGCTCTTCTTTCTGAAACCTGGTTTAAACCCCATAAATATATTAACTTCTCAGGCTTTAATACAATACGCAGGGACAGAGCGGACGGTAGGGGAGGAGTTGCTATATTATTGAAAAATGATGTTCCATACTCCGAATTGCAGTCCGCCCAGAACTTTGATGACAATAAGTTTATGTACATAGGTGTTTCAATAGTTGTGTGTGGTAACAATCGTAGTATAAAATTGTCCCTAGTATCAATATATGTAAAATCGAATGTGCGAATTTCCTTGCGGGAATGGAATGATTTTTTTGTTAGTATACCTAAGCCATGTATAATAGGTGGAGACTTTAATGCGCACAACACTGCTTGGGGAGGTCCAAAAATAGATACACAAGGTAGAACGATTTTAGACGCTTTAGATGTGAATGGTTTAGTATTTCTGAATGATGGGTCTCCCACTTATGTGAGTCTAAATTATAATAGCGTCATTGATCTCACACTCTGTAGTCCATCAATTACGCAGGACCTGGAATGGTCCACATTACAAGACTCATACGGTTCTGATCACATACCTATCTTAATCAAATGTGACTTTAGGCCCCAATCTATTGTATATGAACAAAGTAAAAAATGGAAACTGGCGGACGCTGACTGGTCCGGATTTACTAATCTATGCGAGAGTTTCTACAATACAGATAATAGCGCTACTTATTCAAATTTAATTAATATAATTAATCGTGCTGCGGAATTGTCTATTCCACAATACTCTCAATTTCACAAAAAACGAGGTAAGTGCTGGTGGAACACACAATGTCAAAACGCAGTTAATGAACGAAAAAGACTATTTAAACTGTTTAAAGATTTCCCAAATAGGGACAACTTAATTAACTACAAACATGCCGATGCAACAGCAAAAAAGATTATAAAAAAAACAAAACGCGAAAATTGGTACGGATTTTGTTCATCTTTGAGCGGAAACACACCGATGACCGAGGTCTGGCATAAATTTAATGCATTTAAAAATAGGAAACAAAATAATTCTACACCGATTAGTTCGGAAGCTCAATGGGTCTTGGATTTCCATTCAAAATTGGCTCCATGTTCTGTAATGAAACCAATTCAAACTATAATTAGTCCAGATGAAAATGAGCAACATGAATTGACAAAACCGTTTAGATTTGGCGAATTGATTAGGATATTAAAACATAATCACAACACAGCACCGGGAAAAGATAATATTCACTATCCCATGCTACATGTCTTACCTCAATCTTTAAAACATTTGATGCTAAAAATTTTCAATAAATTTTTTCATAATACAAATGAATTCCCTCTCGAGTGGTATGATTACATAATACTACCAATTAAAAAACCAGGAAAACCTAATCATTTGCCCGGCTCCTACAGACCTATTGCATTGGCTTCTTGTGTTCAGAAGACATATGAACGGTTAATTAAAAATAGACTAGAGTTTTGGCTAGAAAAAAATCAATTAATACCTAAATTCCAGTTTGGATTTAGGAAAGGATCTTCAACACAGGAGGCTCTTGCATCATTGGTTACGGACGTACAGGCGGGATTCACGGACTATCTCTCCACATCAGCTGTATTTTTGGATATTCAGAGTGCTTACGATAATGTTAATTTAGAAATTCTTCAAAATAAAATGTATTCGTTGGGTATACCGACTCGATTAATTTACAATATTACAAAATTATATTTCGGTCGCAGACTATATATTCGTACAGCGAATGAATTAATCAATCCAAGGATCACATCCAACGGTTTGCCACAGGGAAGCATCTTGAGTCCAACCCTTTATATCATATATGCATCAGACATATCTGAAATCGTGAAAAATACTTCAACAAAAATCAAAATGTTTGCCGATGATATCTGCATATTTCAACAAGGAAAATGTATTGAATTCTGCAATGGAAAACTTTCGAGTGCATTGTTAAATATGGAACAGTGGTGTCAAAAAAATGGGTTGAATATTTCTCCAGAGAAATCCGTTGTTTGTACATTTACCAGGAAAAGATTTAATCCACCACCCTCCATAAAACTAGGAAATTTTACAATTCCATATCGATCTTCGGTGAAAACACTAGGTCTCACATTAGATCAAAAATTACTCTGGAAAGATCACATTCACAATGCATGCAGTATGGCCGAAAATGGAATCAACTTGATACGTGCCTTCAGCCATCATCGATGGGGATCTGATCCAAAAATCATATTGCTTTTCTTCAGATCGTTGATACGGTCCAAACTCGATTATGGAAGCATATTCTATGGTTCAGCTAGTAATATTCACTTGGACAAAATAGAACGAGTCAAAAACAAATGCCTTCGTTTGGCTATAGGATATCTACAAAGCACGCCAGTCAATGTTATGGAGATAGAATGCTGCGAACCTCCGCTTCAATTACGTAGACAAATGTTGAGCGACAAATTATTAATAAAACTTCATGCAAAAAAAAGCGAAGTGTACTCTCAAATACATAACCTAACTATGCAGACATTCACACATAAATACTGGAATCACAAAAAAACTCCGCTGCTATCAGAGAGCTACAGTTGGCTGACTAAATACACAAATAACATATACCAAAATGACACAATACCGATTTTCCAGAGAGAATATGACATTTTCGAAAATATCCCAAGAATTACAATCAATTCGAATTCCATATACTATGATGTTGACCATAACTTTAAGAATCATATAAACAACTCGTGGGAGAATTATGAGTATCTATATACAGATGGATCGAAAATGGATGGAAAAACCGGCTGTGCAGTATACCATCAAAATAGAAATCTGGGAAAGAAATTCAAACTCCCAAACAATACATCAATTTTCACGGCAGAACTTACAGCAATAAGAGAAGCCATCAAATATTGTATCTTATTTAACAATAACAATAGATTTGTTATATTCTCAGATAGCCGTTCAGCTGTGGAAGCTATTGCTACAGTATCACAAAAAAATACTACAAACTATATTCTACTAGATATTCTAGAATTGTATTCCAATCTTATTAATAAGAATAAAATATTAGAAATCTCTTGGATCAAGGCCCATGCTGGTATTAGAGGTAACGAAGAAGCCGACAAGTTGGCCAAAGAAGCTATAGATACGGGGCAGATTATTATAAACTTTAAAGTACCTACAACAGACATCTTAGCTTTACCAAAAAATAAACTGAAAGTGTGCTGGCAACAGCTATATACACAATCTAATAAAGGTCTGAAATTTAAAATCCTGGATCCGTTTGTACTTACCAAACCATGGTTCCATAAACATCAAATGAATAGGAATTTAATAAGAACCATATGTCGGCTTCGAAGTAACCATGCCTTATATCCAGTATATAAACACAAAATAGGATTAAATCAAACAGAAAATTGTGAATGTGGAGAGACGGGTAATCTTGAACATATAATGTTTCAATGTACTTATAAAAGACCTCATATTGAGGAATTATACAATAGAATTGTGGAAGTTGGTATGTCATTACCCACTAATCTAGCACAGATGTTAGCTTGTAAGGAATTATATGTACATATCTATAAGTTTTTCATAAATAGTAAAACCAAAATATAAACAGTTGGGAAAAAAAAAAAAAAAAAAAAAAAAAAAAAAAAAAAAAAAAAAAAAAAAAAAAAAAAAAAAATTATATGCATAATCAATAAAAAAAAGTAAGTAAGTAATAAGAGTATTTGTAAGAAAAATAATTTGTAAACAGAATATGGAGATGATTCAGTATGAGGAATCGAAAATCGGTGTGTTACCGTTACGATGAACATGGAAACTCCGTGATTGGAGAGTTGGCCAGTTGGTTTTCGCCAGTGCCAAAAAAAGAAAAAAAAAAAAAAAAAAAAAAAGTTTCCGGAAAGTAAATTATTGTTTAAAAGATTTTTTTTTTTAAAGAAGATAATTAAGTATCCTATCGTATATTTACTAGCTAAATTGGTCAAATAAATTAAATGTTTAAAGAATAGTAGACCAAATTGTATTAAAATAAGACTAGCTGGTTAAAACCCATAAGATTAAAAAATAAAATAAAAAGGAAAATGAGTTGAAATTTGAACATGATTCCAATGAATTCAAAAGACTACCAGAGAGTATGTAATTTATTTTTAATTAAAAAAAAATAAAATAAAATAAAACATTAATGTTACAGCAGAAAGCTGCTCTAATTGCTAAATTTTCGGTTGTTTTTGAATTGAAAACATTAACAAAAACCAAAAACATAAAACACTTAAAAGAAAAACAAATATGCTGTAAGTTCGGCCATCAAACTAAAGAATTAACTCGAAGTACCTACGTAAATTTAAAATATATCTAGCCCATAAAAATAGGTATGAACATTGGATTTTTTTTTAAATTTTGAAAATTAAAACCTATAAGACCTCATATAAGCTTTACTTATTATAGCCGAAAGCACTATTGTAATCATGAAAGTATCTATGAAAAATATGGTTTGATTTGAACTAAGAAAAAACCTACTAAATTAATGGTAAAATGTAATTAAAAGTTTTTAGGAAATAACTATAATACATATATAAATTATCTCTCAGTAATATCTTGTGTCATAATAAGTACATCAAAAAGTTATATATCGTAAAAAAGTTATCGATTGAATCTAATTATTAATTTTTTACCTTCTCAAGCAATCATTAATATCCTATTTATTGGAGTGTTGTCAACTAATTTTTATATATTTTTTAACACCCACTAAATTTACACTAACTCAAAATTAAAACCATCATAATTATCACTGGCAAAAACTCTTTTTCATAAAATATAATCAAATCTATAATTACGGGGTAACTTATCCATATTTAGAAGAATCTAGTATAACACCTCGATACAAGAAAATAATTCCACGACGCACTTATTTATTTAGTATTAAAAATATACACATAATTAAATACTGGTTGTAGAATTGAAAATGAAAACTTTATTGTGAATTATCTTTAAAAAAAAAAAAAATTGTATGTGCATATTACAATAGTGGCTTTAATAAAAGTGCATCAATAAAATGAGCAAGCAAATTTTTTAAATTATGATATAAAGTCTTTAAATGGCCTTGATAATGAAACGAGTAATGAATTTATCTTAATTTATCCATTTTTGCATCCACAGCATAATATAGAGATACGGATTTGTAGTACAGAATTAAATTATTATTAATAGCTAATACAGCAAGAAAAAAAATATATAAAAAAAACTCTCTGAAATAAAAATTGGAATAAAAGGTTTTTAACGGCAAAATTACCACTTTATGGAAAACTATGTTTTACTTATTGTTAAACAATTATAACTGCAAGGAGAATGATAGCCTCGTTTATATATTACAACACTTAATTGTTGAACGAAATTGAACTATATATGGTCAAACATTTAAGAATCCCAAAAAAATTCCAGTATGGAGAAATATTGAAAAAGGGACATTCATCAATGTAGTAAATAATATGAATGGGTCGTGCAAAACTTATAACAAAAAAACATACAGTATCTTCAAACCATAGCAAGTAAATAAAACATGGGTTGGACTAGGAAAAATCTAAATGTAATAAATAGGAATCTTGGCAATAAACTCGAAATAAATGATTACTTAAAAAAAAAAAAAAAAAAAATTAGTGCAACAAATACGCATTTAGGAAATGAAACGTCGACTACTCCACAAAAATCATATATATATATGTTCAAATCAGAAAAATTTTTCAATCATGCATGTTTCGAGACTTATAAGTCTCATCATCAGTGACGTTTGTTATTCTTACCCTTTTGTGGGATAAAACTCTAACTTAACATTAATAATATCAAACCAAAATACATAACAAAAACTTAATTACTAATGAGAATTTTCGTCATTAAGATGATGTGTTGATAATTACAACTTCTTTTTATTAAAATACACATTCGTTTGATACAAAATGCATTTTATGAAATTTGAAGATCTTAATAATTTGTGATCATATTGATAATAAATTAAAGTTCAATGTTTTTAGAGCATCAGGGATATAACTTAACATTATTGTTTGTCTTAACCTTTAATACCAAAGACATTTTTCTTTTACGAATACCTAGTAGCAGTTCAGCAAAGTTACAAAAATTAAATTAAAATTGATTGAAATGCTGCTGATTGCTCATGATATAGAAATAAAATTCGTCTCGCCTTTCAAACTATATACCAATAAGTAGCTAGCGTATTTCCAAAAGTGTTAAATACCTACCAGCTTGATAAATGTATAAATCTAAAAAAGAACAACTCTTAAAAAGAGAGCTATGAATTATCTATACATTATCCCACACTGAGTTGCTACGCATCAAGATAGCTATTATTAAGAAACATGTTAAATGGCAATTATTTGAATTAATTACTACACCATTCGATTGGAAAAACGAAACATGTGTTTTTCTACAAGAAACCCATCACGTGGCCGTAAGCACTGGCATAAATTCAAAACTTTCACAACTAATTCGATCAATAACAACATTTTCAACAATTGGACCAGAAATAACAATTCATGTTATCACCCCTACTGTTATATTTACAACTATCCTGTGCAATGATGGATATTCTATAGGCGTGGCTTCTGCCGCATATAATAATTATCCAGGTGCAATGGAAATACAATTGACTTTAAATATATCGACCGAGAATGTTTTCCGGGTGTTGCAATTGGAACCCGAATCAACTATTTACTCTCAATTTTTGATAGAATGGAATATAATTCCATCATTGATGATTCTATATCTATTTTCTAAACATAGTTCATTCCTATTGTTAGCACAAAGCTCCTCAGTACAAGCAAATTCTGACACGAAAAATTAAGTAGTATTGGTGACCGTTGGTATAATAATATTGTCTTTATTTTTGATTGAGTTACTAATAATATTTGTTCATAGATTGTTTAACAAAAAGAATAATATTGCTCCTCCGACCGATCTAGCATTGAGGGAACTTGAGTATTTCATGTTCAACGAAGAACAATTACCAACGCCCGACAGGGAACGTTTATTCTTTACAGATGGTAAAGTATACCTTTAATAATTAAACCCGGGAGTGTTGATTAAAAACACAATACGTATACGTATGTGAAGATGACAAAATATCTATTGTAAAGGTACCTATTATTATTATTACTATTAAAATTATTATAATTATTATTAAGATTTAAAAACAGAATCATGATTTTGGAATTACTATTTTCTCACTCGAGTATTCTGAGGGGAAAATGTAATTGTAACTATAAGTAAAGTATTTTAAGGTTTAGATTAAAAAAATAAAAAGTAATACAATAATTAACAGAAAAAACGGTCGCACGTAAAAACAAAGGCATATGTGTCTCTCAAAAATGATTATTGTCATTGTAATTGAAAATTACTATAAACACCAAATGCTTTGGTGTGCATTATAGAGTTTCAAGTCGACCATAATAATATAAACAAAAACAGAGTAAGGAATGTATTGTATTATTTTAATCGATTGAATTGAACTAGTCATTATGTAACATAGTTATAAGATTAATATTTAAGAGGAATTCCATATAAAACTATTAATATTCAACTAATTACAAAAGTATTACTTAATAAGCACTAAATATGAAGCTCTACTATATTATATAGCTTAATTTGTTTAACTAGGAATTAGTACTAAAAGTACGTTATTTAGGAACCTTTATAGAATCCTCGAACATCTGTATACAAATATATCTTTAAATGCATTTTTCGACTAAACTCTGTACTTGGGGTCAAAAATTCTCCTAAAACCCAACATTACTATAAATGTCATATATTGGCTCTACCATAGACATGAGTGAAAAGTTGATATAGAAAATGAATACGGCATCCGCACTGTGCAAACATACAAGTCAGCAATGTCAGACCGTTCAATAAATGTACTAACATCAGTTCTGAATGATAGAATAAGAAAATATGTACAACCAATAATGGTGAAAACGTAATTGGCGTTCATTCCCGTAGCAGTCATATAACGATAAAGAGCTTTGGGTGAAACCATGGTGTGTACTCGTAACGAAGCTGAAACATGGGAGCCGAAGTTCAACATGTCATGGGCCTGACATGATCTTGGTGGGGGAGAAATGTCACGAGTACAGATTCCAAAATTATTAATAAATAAATATAAATTATAAATCAATAACAAACCCCAGATATTCGATGGAAAAATACAAACATATTATTTTCCTGTTTATTCTAGTTTATCTAGATGAGTCACTATTTCTCGAGAATCAGGAGCCCTGCCTCTTACCCTCCGCTTTCAAGGGTAGTTATACTGAAAAATGCAGCATCAGCTATTCTGACCACCACCATCTAAATAAACGCGACGTAGGGGTGGTGGCGCAATATAATTATTATATTAATAACCAATTAGCAAAGAGAAATCAGAAAACCATCTTTGATTCAATCCAACCTCCCTTATTATCATTGGTCACACAGGGAGGATTTAGGCGCAAGATTGTTTAAGAGAGGGATAACTCTTTTATTATAAATTCTCCTCTCCAGAGAAATAAGTTTAGTTGTGTCCTGATTTTAAACTCATAGTAAGAAAACCTGAAGGCAGTAACAATGTGAACCATAGTGTATCTTGACCGTATGTGGTCTTATATTTTAATGTAAGTAATATTATTTGTATTCTATTATTATAACTCTATAGTCTCTAATTTAAGTTTCATCATTTTGTAAACTCTTCTCAACTTTCTCAACTTTAACTGTTAATAAACTGAATCTATTTAAACTTAATATTCGGTGTTTCATCTTTTAGATAAGGTCCTTATTTTTCAATGCCCTCGTAGTTCACGTTAAACCTAAACGTGACAATATTTGGGAATTGTTACTAATTTCGAAAGATATGACATTAATTCGTCAAATTATCATGAAATTAACTTAGAATAGTGAGAAAATATTCGAAGGATATGCTCTAGAAAAGAAAACAAAATTTATGAAAATATTTATTTATTATTCAGTTTTGGTATTTTTATTGACTTTTATCAAATTAACATGAGAGAATATGAATGAATATAAAAATGCCTACATTAATGATTTTAGACGATTGGATAATATGCACGGTGCGTCATTATTAGTGGGTAAACCTTCGATATTATAGGTTATCTTAAGCTGCACATTTTAAAATTATTTTTTCTGTACATATAATGGCTTCCATCGACCTTTCTATGGGGTCATTTTCAGTATTACCTGACTAGGACTTTTAGTTAGGTTGGGAATTTGTTTCACACGACCATGCTTTTACCAGACAGACCGTTTCGTTGATTCTCAACTCATCAGTGGTTTGAAAACTTTGCCAACCTTATGTTGTCTTACCTTCCGGATTTACAGGGAGTACTCGGAGGAAAATTAAAATGAGATGGAACAGCAGTTTTCTTCAATACTCTGTTACCATGCACATTTTTTTCATAGTCCTCTTCTACGAAATGGAGACCACAAAGAACAGTGGTATTACTTGGTTTGTAACCATTTCTTCTAGTTGCTACTACCCATAATTTCTTTAAATTTGGGTTCTTTGGAAACCTAATATAATAATATAAATATAGGCTTGGGGGTTATGCTACATTTGGATAAGTATTTCAACCATATAAAAATTATTTACTTATGAAATTTTATTTGGATATCTTTCTTCCACTTTTGTGTACAATTTAACGCACTGTAGGACTTTACCATTTTTAAAATAACTTAAAAAACTAAAAAAACTGTTGGAACTACATAGAAATCCCATTTAACTACACAGTAACCAAATGTCTTTTTACCCACTCTAACTCTGTCCTTGTCGCACCCCTCGGATATAGATTAATGAAACAATGGCCGGTCTATAGTATATAAGGTCAATGATGTTTGCATATCGCTGCAACATAAAATTCAAATGAGGTGAGTAGCAAGTGATCATATTCTACCCAGCTGATCTGAAAAGAATAAAGCTCAAAGCCCACAATAAACAATTTCATTGCTAACTTCACGTCGAACCCAAACGTCAAACACTGTCAACTTCAACTTTTCAAGTTGTTCTTTTTTTTCTTTTATGTCAACACAAAAACTCGTAAGTAACCTTTTAAAAACATCCTTTAACATCTTTAAAAATATTAAATGAAAGTGCTATATTTTAATTCAAATAGTGTTAAAATTAGGCATTCTTCAATATTTACCATATATTTTGTCTATTAATTAATATTAAAAAAAAAATTAGTAACTAATATTTTTTGTAAGGTTATATTGTCATAAAGATTTTAAATATTGTTTGGTAAGTTTAAAGAAAAATTAACTACAAGTGTGTGTTTTTTAGATTCAATATGGGTAAAATAATGAAATCAGGTAAAGTCGTATTGGTCCTGGGCGGCCGATACGCAGGAAGGAAAGGAATTGTAGTAAAGTCCTATGATGACGGCACTTCAGATAAACCATACGGACATGCTTTAGTGGCTGGTATTGACAGGTATCCACGTAAAATCCATAAACGTATGGGCAAAGGAAAGATGCACAAACGTTCCAAAATTAAGCCTTTTTTGAAGGTGAGTACCTACCTATACGGTTTTGTTTCCTGACTGAAAGAGTTAAAAAGCCGGTAATCCTGCATTATATGTTCAATTTGAGGGACCTAAAATGGTTGCTAAAAAACCTGACATCATTTTACTATATAATTTAAGCAAAAAGCAAACACGGTGCAAGCTTAAATGAATACTACTTGTATATTTATTAGAACTTAATTAAAACTTACTAGTTATAGCAAAAGATACACATATACGAAGCGGAAAGCCAAACACTAAACGCCTTTATCATTTACAGTTCTTTGCAATCTCAAGAATTAAAGTCGATTTTATTATAGGATTGACTACAAAATTACTTATAAGATTCTATAATTATGTGTAAAACGACAACACTGACCTAAGCCAACCCTTACCTAACCACTATTCATTTAGGTCTTTGTTTTTCTCTTTGCTGGAGAGACATCTAACTCACCACTAACATAACCTCAAATTGTACTTCGAATGTATTATATAATGCAGGTTAACCAAATCCTATCTGTAGCTTCGTTTACAGGCATTTGAAATCTCATATTGTTTCGACGTGAGATCAGTTTTTTACTATTAATACTGCTCTAAGGATTTTTAACCAATGTTTTGCTTTTGGAATGACGGTTCCTATACTGTCATTTGTCAAAATGTTGGTATATTAAATGGTGGTGCTCCTATAGATTTTAAGGCTTTTCCATGCTTTAAAATTCATAATGTTCCATACAAATCACCAAGTAATCCATCTTGGACCGCTAATTTTATGTGCGTGGAATTATTTTAACGAATTACATTATTTGCAGGTATTAAACTACAATCATTTAATGCCGACCAGGTACTCAGTGTCAGATTTGACAGATACTAAATTGACAACAAAAGATATAAAAGACCCAGTGAAAAGGAAGAAGATTCGTTTCCAAACTAGAGTCAAATTCGAAGAAAGGTACAAGCAAGGCAAGAACAAATGGTTCTTCCAAAAATTACGATTCTAGGCTATGTAATACAAATAATTCATTGTTTTATAAAATAAAAATATTTAAGAATCAAAAGAAACAACAGTTTTATTTTTTTTTAATATAAATTATTTATTTTGGAGATATGTTTTGAAATTAAACTGTTACAAACTTAAAATTATTATGTAGATACTACAAAATTATATATTTATAGATTATTTTTTCTAAACTTTGGTTAGAAACAGTATACAGGGTATGAGGATTATTTTTAAATACATTGTTGCATCAGAAAACGTCTGCGGTTTTTGGGAAACTAACCCTAAACATGATCTGATCCGAGCAATACTTAGTTTACCAGCAACTAGTCTGTTTTAATGTTTCAAAACCTCAACATGTTCACTCTAAGGTATAAGAAATAACGAGGTAGTGTTACAAGCAGGGATTGATACCGCGTTTCGGTTTTCAGACACGTTGGGAGTTTAAGCATCAAGATTTATATGTGCAAAGCCAGCGTCTTTTAAATATTTATCATCAGTTAAGGTCTGAAAATAATGAAGTGACGAATACACATATTATAAAAATGTTACGTTCCATAGAAATTGTTACTAAGTGAGTAAAATTTGTTAGTTTATAATATCAGAAGCATATTGTTATAAATATATCTACTTATATCCATAATAAGTATTAACAATAACGGTATAGAAATTATAGCTACGGAACCGATACTCTTTCGGTTCTATCAGTTCGTTGCACATAATTTCGATACTATTTATGTTTATAGACTCTACTAGTATTTCAATATTTATACCGAGGTTTTCGGTTGTTTCGTTACTCACGAGTTTTGGTACCTGTTTCGGTTTCTCGTTCTCGATACTCAGGTATCGGTCCTACTAAGGTTCCGATATCGACAGTTTCGGTTATTAGATATAGGTAACTGTTACTTTCATTTCGATATCTCGGTTGGTTCGTTTATTGAAGTTTCGTTACATTTGTCACAAAGGTTGTGTAAATCATTACATTTGTCGGTACTGAAAGCGGTATCGCGTGAACTGCCGGTGGTTTCGATTCAATACCAAGTTTCGGTATCAATCCCTGGTTTGGAT
Organism: Apoderus coryli; assembly: GCA_911728435.2. Lineage (NCBI taxonomy): Eukaryota > Metazoa > Arthropoda > Insecta > Coleoptera > Attelabidae > Apoderus > Apoderus coryli. The sequence continues at coordinate 4,442,565 of OU452213.1, read as the reverse complement.
TAAAGCCTTCATTTTAGTATTATTTTCAAATGGAATGTCCTGTATATTATTAAGTTCTTCCATTTCGCATTATAGATTGAGATTTTTTGTGCAACATAATATGCTGAATATTATTTTTAGCACCGTAACGGCACTAAACAGGTAAAAAAACGCCAATTTAGAATTTTGATAAATTAGAATAAATCTATCTCATTCATGATGCCCGTTTTAACATTATTAGAATCCTTTAGAGAGAATGAAAAGAGGCGATGTTTGGTGAAGTAGGTAGTGAGTACCTACAACTTTTTTTTCTACGCCAAAGTTGGGTGTTTAATATTTGTTCGCATACCCTGTATAAATGTCCCATAATACACCATTTATATACAAAGTTTTTGATAAAAACTGAAAGCAGTGTGAGTATTTGCCCAAAAGAAAGAAGGACCTTCCTTTTAATCCATGATACATTTGTAGATAATAGTGTTTACATAGCGGATAGAATTATAATATAGGAAACCGAGACATTTACTTCATCATCGACAGTTATGAAAACTTCCCAGTGAGGTTTATGTAATTAAGTTGTTTTTAAGAAACTTACAAAACTCCAAGTTTTTGAAAAACTTAAATAAGATACGGACTTGTTTAACAAAACAAGACTAAATTTCAAGAGTTTGTCAATCACTACACTTTCACCAGACGGACGTTTCGTCGATCCACGACTCATCAGTAATTGACGGTCGTCTGTTGAAAGTATAGTATTAGCTCTCAGGGAAAGCATCGATATTTCAAAATGTTGGAAGCTCCTTGGATCCCTTAAAAAGACAAAATAAGGGATATAAACCAAACACTATTTTTTGTCATACGCTCCCAAAATTTGTTTATACGCTTTTCACAATTCTTCAGACCGCTTAAATTTGCAAATTTTCCATAATTTTTCAAATCATAATGCATCATCGTGGCAACAAGTTTCTTTATTAGATAATTTTGGTTACGACCAATTCAATAGGGATGGAACTCTGTATGTAGCGCCCTCTATCAGTAATCACAAAACTAAGATCATATTTGAATTTAGCATGATAAAAAACCCCTGTATACCACATTGTATCCATTTCTTGCGTCTATGGCTAAAGATATTCAAAAAAACCTAAAAAAAAAAAAATTAAAATTCAACACCCCGTAACTTTTAACCGAAGGCCTTGCGGACCCGTGTTCATGTGAACATTTTTTCTTATTTTAGTGTCCTCTATTGTGTGGCACTATGCAATGTACTTTTTTCTATGTCACCCTGTATTGATAATTCACTTACAAACAAAATTAATATTAGAAATGGGCTTGTTTAACAAAATAAGACTTAAATTCCGACAGTTTGTCAACCACTATACTTTCACCAGGCGGACGTTTCGTCGATCCTCGACTCATCAGTGGTGATCGGTCAGTAGTTGAGAGCCAAACTCTCGTAAATAATGTGGTATATACCCCACACGGTACAGAGATGTAAAAGAATGTGTTTGGCGACATCTAGTTTTCGTTGGTAGTACGCCGAGCGAACAACAATTCACTATATCGACTGCTTGGGAGGTCAGTGACCCCATAAAGCACAACTACCAACACATAGATGCGCCGGTACTCCCTTCTAATATAGGCGGTCCCGCTTAACGGAGTATCGGCGCATCTATGTGTTGGTAGTTGTGCTTTATGGGGTCAGTGACCTCGCAAGCAGTCGATATAGTGAATTGTTGTTCGCTCGGCGTACTACCAACGAAAACTAGATGTCGCCAAACACATTCTTTTACAAAATTAAAATTGCCAATACCATTCAAAAATCATCAGCCTTCTTGTTCTGGCTTCAACAAAAAGAATTTAAATTTACCAAGCATTTCAAACAAATTGAATCCCTTCAATATTAGCAATTGCTCGAATTTGAATATAAATAAGAATTGTGTCGCCTCATTACCCGGTTGCCGAAAAAATATTGTACGAAACACGCCCGAAAATAGTTTTTTTAGACTCACAGCCTTCCAGGACTCGCGTACGGCTCGCCCTAGAATTTTGTCTTTTCGTCCAAAAAAAACCTATTTTCCGGACTTGTTACGTAAATTTCTATTACCTGCCGTAAAAGAGCAATTTTTCGGTGCGTATGACAAAAACACATAACATGAGTTTCTGTCACGACTAGGCAATTTTGGAAGAAAGCACCTAGAAAAGAATGCGAGCTAGATCATAAAGGAAGTCCCAGTGTTTTGACAAATAAAACTATGACTTTCTTGCATAAAGAAGGCAAAGTCTGCTGATTCAACACCTTACTACAATTTGTCAGATTGCTTTAAGATTTTCAAGGAGCTTTAATGCATAGTCGACTGGTAAATCTGCTCTCCCAGCCATATAACCATGTCCTGACATATACACCGGTTTGTTGGAGGCGGCCACACAAACTTTGTTATTATTAGGTAAAGAACACTTATACAGTCTGAAACTCTGCCAGCGCCACCTATAAAACGGTAGTAAAACTAAAATCTGTATTATGGATTATTTTTTTTAATAATTTTTTCAAAATTAATTTGTTGGTATATTATGGAACATTTTATTTATTTTTTTAAAATTAAATATAATATTTTTTAATTTGTTTTCAAATGTTCTTTTCGTATAAATTTTTAGCGAATTACCCTCATCATTAAAAAATCACAGCTTCATTTATTTAACAGTCCTTAAATTTTACATATTAATTTTTTATTCATATACAAATTTGTTGTCGAAATAATTTTTTTCTCACAATTTTTATAATAACCTACAAAAGTTTCATCAATGGAATGTTGTATTTTGTTATTTGAGGGAATTTCCCTAGCTGCTTTAATGGTCTTGTCATATTTTTTCAATTAATTAAGAAAATGTAGGTGTTTTACCTTTTCAAAATATTATTGGCACTTTAACAAAAATAAAAATATTGCATATTTTATATCTACATTAGGTATTATAAAAAAATACTACTCAAATTCAAAAAATACTCTACTTTCTTCCCTAGGATATAAAAAATGTTATTATCGTTATTTTTATACACAGAAACTATTGTATGTTCCGTCACATACCTATCGAAATATATATATACAGAAATGCCATTATTTATTTATCTGACAAAAGTCAATAGGGAATTTCCCTTTTACACCCGATTCTCAAGTCTAAAAGTGCTTCCGTTGACGCGAAAATTTGAAATATGCGCCTTGAACGGCAATGAAGCGAAGTATGTGCTCATGGTAATTCACGTTGCTGCTGTGTACCGAACGTGGCCTAGCAGGTAGCGTTCGTGCTATGTAATCGGAAGGTCGTGGGTTCGATCACTGCTCTGGCAATTTTTTATTTATAATTTTTGAAGAAACTAGTTAGGTTAGGTTAGGATGTTAGAATTATTATTTTACCTTTTTATTTATAATTTTTGAATACAATAGTTAGGTGGTTAAGTTAGTTTGGTATTAAAATCATTATTACAAAGCCCGCAGGCTACTCACTGGGCTATACTCCGTACACATATGCTTTGCGAATTAGCATTTTCTAAGTAACAAAGGTCTTTTAGTCGACAGTTATCATGATAATGATCTGAAGAGTACCTAAACTAGCATTCTTTTTTTTTAATTTTGCGGAAATGGTATTAAGAAAAGTGGTAACCCAACACAACAATTACAAGAATTGAGGAGCCCATTTAAATATGTTGGGTAGCCGAAAGGAACCTCTTTGTGAGTACGAATAATACGAAGACCTAAACCTAATGTGCCCTATCAAATTTACCCGTACGAGGAGGTTATAAAGATTGGTCGGGCTACCCGCTTGTGATAGTTTTACGTTCCTTTTACAACTAAAATTCAAGTGGACGTGATCAAGTTACATAATATGCAGAGAGCATAGAGGGAAATGAACCGGCTGACCAATTGGGACCTGAGTAAGGACGATGAATATTGTTTTTCTGAAAAAGCCCCTTTGGAAAGGTGCTCTGCGAGGGTATCGTACTGTTCTGCAAAAGGCTGGAATACCTTGGAAGGATGACTTTAACAAAACAAGGGAATTGGCCTCCAGAGAGATCATCAACGTTATCAAAAGTATGGGCCGGCTCCACTACATCTGTAAAGCTAATGTGAGTGTGAATGTTTAAGCATCTTTAGGTTATGCTAGGCGAAAAATACTTGTCAACACTGCAAAAAATTGGAAATAGCGCACAAGCAGCCGTTATTTATACAGGGTTATTCAACACCCTGTATACTTCTTAATTTTTTGGCATGTGCAATTTTTTTAACTGGTACAACTGTCAAAATTTAAAGATAAAATGTTAGTTAAGATACCACATAACAAAGATGGCTGTATTAAGGCCAATAATAGAGAAAAAAAGCAAAGGTTCACTGAAGTAGTGACAGTGGATTCGGAAAGCTCTGAATCAAAAAGATACACAAACTTAAAGTCGCCAGTTACTTAAGCGTAAAAAGTTACTTAAGTGATTCGTAGTTTAAGTCTCTAAATAGAGTTTGTACCGACATAGGTGCTTTAGCCCCAGTCTTTATTGGGAGGTAAGCTAAGGTGAAAAAAATCCCTATAGCTGAACGGTATAGAAATTGACATGTGTTATTTTAAACCCCTTGGCAAATGGTTTATATATTTCCTTAGGCATGCGCAGCGTACACGTATAGTACTATTTGTCAACGCTATACTAGTTATTACCGCTAGATGGCGATACTTGTTCCGTTACTGCCGCAGCCATATCCTCTCTATCTAGATCCGGGTGCAATCGTTTAAAAGCCGATCCTAAACTGGGTCGTAATTTGAACGTATTGCTAGGTTGTGGTAGAATTGGATTTGACGGATTGTCATCCATACATTTAAGTGGGACTTTTTCACAACCATCTGGAGGTTCTCTCGCCAGGAATTTGTTGAGTTGCGGCGATGATCCTAATCTGCCTGGTTCTGTATCATCCGGACTGGAACCCAAACTACCGCCTATAACAAAGGTATGAGAGTCACCCACGCCGTATATAAACAAAACGTTTACTTACCTGACGAATGCGAACTATCGCTACAAAATCCATCTGGTGTTTGTGTATTGACAGACTTTGATCGATTATTTTTTAATATTTCCAACAACGGTGGTCGTCTACCTTCCGGTGTCATTTGGGTAGATCTACTGTCACTGCTGCCAGAAGCGTCTCCCATGCTACCAGTTCGCAATACTATTCGTTCAATTTCCTGATTCAACGCTTCGACGGAACTCCGTATTGATGTTTTCGGTAATGTTGGACTCCCCGTTTTGAAACTGGGTAAATTAATTGGACTGACCCTTTGTGTTGGTGATAAAAGGTACGCTGAAATCAATATTATTGTCAGTAATGGCATTGCCTTGATAAACATAGTCTGTCAGCGCTCGGTTAGTACCTAGCAACTAACACCAGACGCGCCGTTAGCGAAAACTGTCGTTCATTCGTAAATTTCTGGTTTATAGTAAATGTGTAGTTATCTTGATGGTGTTGGAAATATTATACTCTGTAGATATATTTTAAGTATCCATAGAGATAGAAACTACTAGTTAGTAGAAGAATTTTTGTAATACAATTCATAGAATCGATGATGAAGTTTATAGTTGTTAATTAAATATTTATTAATCAAATACTAGTTAGTTATTATTCTACAGATGGAAGAGTGGGGGAGCCATGTGTTTTCCACCAATCATGTAAGTGGTGTGGATACAAGAGGGTTGAAAGTTTGACCACCAAAGTCCAGTAGCTGTCGGTACACCGCGCTGACATACTATCCTTATAAGGACAATGGTAATGGTAAATAAAATATTCTAAAACCTCAGTTAACTAAAAACTCACCTGACGTTTGACAACTGGTGTTCAACATATTTGGTTCTGGTGATATATGACGGCTGCCAGTACGGTTTTTCTGGCGGAACGTGATATTGTGCGTTAATTTTTCTTCGTTTTCCGATATACTTTGTATTTTCCTTGAATCCAACCAATCCGTATCATCAGTCTAGAATAACACATGTTTAAAAGATTCATCTTTCAACACAAACCATTTTATCAGATAACATCCTGTAAATAATTTTCAGCCATCCCCAAATCACAGCATAAAAACCAACAACACTCTGGGTCTCCGGTTGCGAGGCGTCATGCGCATCTCTTCGCGCATGCCGCCATTATAGGAGAGAACATGTCAATAATCGCATAGACGTAGGTAGATACCCTTCACTCCTGTGGTCAGTATATATATAGTTCATTGTCGGCGTGTACGAGATAAGAGATAAATAAATATTTTGTTTGTAATCTGAATAATATGTGGTTGTGTCTGTTCAGTATAGTGTATATGAGAATTATTTAAAAAATACTCAGGGTAACATTTGGAAACTTAAATAATCCGCATGATGCCTTTGTGGATTTTGTTACACATATCGAGGTCATCTCTCAAAGAAACTTGGAGGAATTTTTATTGAAACCAAATATACGTTTAGTGTTCTACGCCAAAGATTCTACTCATCGATTATTTATTTTATATATGACTATAAGCAAATTTATTTGACAGTCTTAACTGCCTACAAAATTCTGCAATCATGTCAACTTTTAACTGATAACACCACTGTCACTGATGTTTTCATCACTATGACACATCACAAATATTTTTAAAATTGACAGCGACATTATTATGTACTTCAATATTTTTACGAAAATAAAAATACAGTTCTGTCGTTAGAAACTAAAAAAAAAATTATTCTTAGCCAGGACCTGACTTCTCTCCTAAAATGGCGGCGTCACACGTCAGTTTGAAATTTAGTTCAAAGTGCCAACGCGACGTGGACTCGCAATGCTGTTTTTTGTGCTGTGGTCAAATGTTCATCGGTAAACCGGTGATTGTGTCAAATTTGACAATGATTTGTCAGGGAATATATGAAATCTTGGACATAGGAGGTCATATGAACAAGATGGACCACGACATTGTTATTAGCAAACTTGACCAGTACGGTTTCTACTTAAGCAACCGATTCCAATGGTTTTTATAACTGATTTAAATTAAGAAAATTACTTGGCGACATCGGACGTTCTTCAGGAAATTGAACGTGCGGTACTGTTGTTTCTCATGAATGAAGGTCCTGATGACTTATAATCAGCATTTTCCTTTAACAGTAAATATCAGCCATTTTCACTCACCTTACTAAATTACATGTTCCTTTTACAAAATCATTTGATAGAGAGAATTGACAGTTGTGAAAGTTCACTCAAAACTCAAAATGCTTTATGATCAGTTGGTCGTCCCTTACAACAAAAATGTTGACATTTCTTTCAAATAGCTCTGACAGCTGCTCACCAGAAGCTTATATAATTTGACATTTCGGGGAATTACAAGAAACGCGAAAGCTTCAATTTTTGATTACTTTCCCGCCCAAACGCTTTTACCAATTGAGCTAAATTTGGTATATGAGTTTGGGGCAGTACTAGGATGAACCCATTAGTTTTTGGTTGAAATCGCTTAAGCCCTGTGATAGGGGTGGACACAACCGCTAAATTTTCATATATCAGTAGGGGTCGAGTGATACATCATTTTAAAGCATTTGTCCCCATAATTCTCGAGAAAATTGCGCTTAAAATTTCACTAGTTAGGTAGGTAGTTGGAATCGATATTTTTATAAGACTATAACATGAAGGAATTGAGTAGGTACTTTAACACATTGATAGCGCGTTTGCTTCGCATGCGGGAGGTTATGGGTTCATTCCCAGCTCTGCCAATATTTTTTTTTTAATTTTTGGATAAAGTAGGTAGTTTGTTACGTTAGTTTATTGGAAATATTGAAAGTAATACAATTATAATATGTTTAATCTTCTTGCGAAAATTATGTTAATATTCGAGAAATGAATAAAAGGGCAATACTCTTATAGACCAAAATAAATTACACTTTACTTAACTCTTGCCTTGAATAGTAAAACTGTTTAGTAGGTATATCAAAATAGTAATACAAACTTCATAAATCAATAATTATTACCTGTGTAGTTTTATCTACTTGTATATTCCCTGTAATTCCATAAATATCTCTCGGCCATTGTCCCTTCAAATAAAGTGTATCTAACGAAGCTGTTCTACGGATAGAGTCCGCAGAGCTATATTTTGCTAGAAATCCAAAAACAAACAAACATTATTTGATTAAAACTAGAAGACAGAATTATCACTCAAAGTTAAGAAATCAGAAAACTCACATGCTCTATGTCCCTGATTAATATTTTGATTATAAAATAACAAGCCTAAAATCATTATTACATACCTTTATGTGATGATCCCGGACTCCTTTGTCCTAAAGTATGATCAAAACTAACCTTAATCTTATGGTCTGGTGATAACGATAGTGATGTACGATTTGAATTATTGCTAGCTGATTTCAACACTTCTGAAATAGGTAATGTAGCTTTTAAGGGACCCTGTTTACTGGGACTTGTCGTAGACCATTTAGATAATCTACTTGATGGTGTTTGTGAGCCCGACATTATATTTTTTATTTACAATAAACACGTTTGCAAATGGGAGTGTACAAGAATAATTAATGTTTATGAATTTAATACATAATTTTCGATACTAAATTTAGTGATTACAATTGGATTATTAATCAGAGCATTAGTTTTATTTTCTCATTTTCGTCCACTTATATTTTAATGTATGAGGGAAAAATGATAATAATTTTGCGCAGGCCTATTTTGAGCTTTTTACAAACAAAAAAAATCATTTACTTTTGTATATGTGTATAAATGTGTATGTATAAAACCGTGTATGACGGTAAATGAAAGCAAAAGCGATAAGCTGGAAAAAAATTAATCTTGGTTCGAAAAAAATGCTACGTTGACGTTGCCATCAAACTCAGCTGATTTTGACATGTTTTGATAACATAACTGACAAATGACAGTCAAAATTAGTAGTCTGTTCCTTTTTTGCGTGCTCTCGATTATATCTGTTAGGTGAACATGTTACAGATGAGTAAAACTGACATTAAAGGAATTGTTTAATAATAGCGTCTAGTCAGGAATTGAAGATATAACATCAAAATGATTTTGACGACCGTTTCATGCACAGACCCAACACCCCGAACTGTTAATCTCTGATGTAAAAGTACCTGCAACAAAGTGAGGTAAGTAGAAACATCTGATATTCGGCTTTACAGGAATTCCTTTATCTGACTGAAACAACAATCGAAATGTTGACAAGTGGAAATCTGATATGATGTTTATAAACAAACAAGTGACACTAACACGAGATAAGGATTATGATTTGATACATTTGGCACCTAAAGTATCTAATCTCGCTTTAACAAATAATGTTACATGATACTACATGAAACTTTTGTTCGGACAAGCGTTATTAATTTATTATTTTCGCACACAAGGAAAATCATGGTTTATTATTAGAGGAAGATATAAAACATGTTTGACTAAAAAATGTAAGTAGAAACATTCAATCAACGCTAGCAGTAATATAATTGTTAAAATATCCCATACATATTTCTCGTTATAATTTACGTCAACGAAATAATATAAAAAAATAGTGACTAATTTTATTACATGTACATGCATGCCTTATCACAATTATGTACACATCAACTCGAATTTCATTTTCAGATTTCCAACAAATGATAATATAACAATACCAAGATCAAGATACTGCTCGATCTGTTGAACAATAAAGTTCGTTTTATTTGTGAATATAAAAATGTGTACAATATTTCGGGTGTTGACGAGGAAAAAAGTTATAGACGCCACACAAAATGAAGACAGCCGGTTATCTAGAGTACTTAATACATTCGATTTAACAGCTCTTGGTGTTGGAAGTACTCTTGGTGTTGGTGTTTATGTCTTAGCCGGACACGTTGCTAAAGAGGTGGCAGGCCCTTCTGTTATTTTATCGTTTCTGTTAGCTGCTATAGCATCTGTATTTGCGGGTAAGAATCATTTGGTTTAGTTAATGTAAGGTTATAATATCTAGTTTAATTCTTTTGTCTAATTTTTATTCCTTTGTTGTGAAATATCAGGAGCTTTGCTAATTAAGAAACTATCATAGTAAGTATGTTGTACTTTGTATGCAGTTATTTTTCCGTTTTATACCAATATTTACATTTTTATGCAATATTTATCAGACATAAATACTTCCTTGTTTATTATTGTCTTTTTGTTACATATTTTATTACAATAATACATAATAATAAATAAATACGTAAGAGATTACGGTAAAAGGTTACAAGTTCTGTGGGTCAAGCATTTTTATTCTACCCACAGAGAGAGATTACTGAGAATTTATCTTATACTAAAAGAGGTGCATCCCAATGAATGTTTATCACGTAAGCTACTTTGTGAGTGCGTTAATGTAGAGCACAGTATACATGACATGTACAGTAAGGACGGGAAGTCCCGCATATATTCGATAAAAACGTAATTGCATGTTTTTCTTATGAAACCCCTTACATATTATTAAAATTGTTGGTCCTTCATCCGATTGTTTAAGGTGTCGGGAGTTCCAGAGTGCCGCAATGTTCTATTCTGGGCCCCTTTTTGTATTTTCATCCAACCTTGAGTGTTCCTAACAGTGATGACATCTCTTGCATACTGGTTTCAACAGAATTTGCTTGAGTCAGGAATTTATAACGGTGCAGTGTTCGTTTTTCTCGATGGCTTCCCGATTGAGTTGCTTGCTCGAGAAAGTGTTCCTATAATAAACCGCCTTACTCATGATTCAGGGTAGTTTAACAATTTTCAGAAGGGGGGGGGGTTAGAAATTCAACGAAACGATTACTATTTTATCTCAAATGTGGGAAAAAACTAAAATTAAAGAATTGCTTATGTTGGAAATTTGATCCCCAACTCATCAGTGGTGATCGGCAGCAGGCAATAAAATTCAAATTTCTTCTAGGACAGTACCACCTGTAATCCGCAGTTGAGAGTGGCACTCAAGGTTGGGAAGGTGTCCCAGCTGATACCCACTAAAACCTCTCCGGTGAAAGGAGCTATCTGATGTCAGATTTCTGGAGGGAAAACTTAGATTCCTCCAGGAGCTCTCCTTTCGGTTCAGAAGGCCTGAGACCATGTCCTGAAGGTCTATTTATTGCCTATTCTTTCTCGTCTGGTCTGCTTCTGTATGTGTCTGCTAGTAGTTTGCAACTTCTGGCGTTTCTTCCGCGTAGATTGTGTCTATTTGCACGCCGCTAGTGTCGATATTGTCTTGACCCTATAGAGCCTAGGGTCATAGTTGGCATCTTGGCCTCTTGAACCTCCACAGCTGCTCGCAGAAGTGGATTCTGATGTCGCTCTGCCTTTTCAAAAGACCTATGTTGCTCGCTTTCGAGATGTTCTGTCAAGGAGTTAAGACCTGAATCCCTACGGATTCGGTCGTTCCTCACGAACCATGGTGCGTCTAGTGCTAATCTGATAGCCTTATATTCTCCTTTGCTTCCAGTTTCCTCCGGTATGACCTCGTTGCTTGTCCCAATGCTGCTGACGCGTACGACTAGACCGGCCTTGATGCTTATCAGTAGAAGTCTGCTTTTCCTGTTGATTAACGGGAGCAGTGGTACTTTTCATCGATTTGCACATATCCCCATTGTTCCTTTCTCCTTTTTCCCCGGATAAGCAAAGCAGTACTTTTCTCAGCGTTTATTTTAATACGCCAAGTCAAGCACCATCATATCTGCTGCTGGTTGGAGGTTTCTGGTGACCATCCTTGGTTGAGGGCTTCTTGTCAGAATTGCTGTATTGTCGGCATACTATCCCATGATCGCCTGATCCGTGCGTGGTACACCACTCGTGTAGACTGTGAAAAGGTGAGAAGAGAGAACGGAGCCCTGCGGTACCCCAGGCTCTATGTCGCGAGTATCTGAAATGTACTTACCAAACCCAACTCTGAGAGCTGGATCCTGCAGGTGGCTGTCAATCAGTTGGATGATGGCCAGTGGATATCTAAGCTGAATCATCTTGTAGAAGGCTCTTGCAACGTCCGGAAGCAGCACACCCGTGACCTGTCTACTCTTTAGGCCCTCGGCTGAATATTCAACAATCCTGAGCGCCTGTTGATCCGTACTATGCGCCTCCTTGAATCCGAACTGTTCGTCTAGAACGACACCCAGCTCTTCTGTGCTTTCCCTCTATCGCCTTAGTATCATCAGTTGCTCTGTCACCTTCCCCAAGCAATTCAGCAAGCTGATGGGTCTGTTAGTTTTTTGGAAACTGCAGATCCTTGCTTGGTTTCAGTATCATTACAACATCATCCTCTTTCCATCGATCAGGGAAATTCTTGAATCTGAATATCTATCGCTATGGCCTTCCTCGGAAGTTGTTTGACCGCCCGAGTGGAGATCCTGTCGAGTCCTGGTGACTTCTTCTTTTTCAGTCAACTAATGATTCGAGGTACGAAAAGTTGGTCTCCTCACGGTTGTGTTCTCGTTTCTTCTGAATCTGTGCGCTGACCGTTCGATGCCGTGGATATGATCCTCGATCCTCGGCTGGATGTTGTATCCAACATTTACGAAGAGCTTATACTAGCACGAGATACCACCAAATGATAACATGATGTTTGTGGCGACATCTAGTGTGTGCATGCAATTTCTTAGTGAAACAAAGTTCACTAAAGCTGCCTTTTGTGCGAGAGAGATTTGGGTATTGAGAGATTTGATCCAGATGTCATCCACCAAAACGGTGAATCTCCGTTTAACCAAATCTCCAAATCGCTCTCGCGCAAAAGGCTGTTGTAAAATTAATTTTATTTATGATTTCCAGGGTTATGTTACGCCGAATTTGGGGCGCGAGTACCACGAGCGGGATCTGCCTACGTTTACAGTTATGTGTGTGTTGGGGAATTTGTCGCATTTGTTATTGGATGGAATTTGATCCTCGAGTATGTCATAGGTTAGTTGAGCACTAGTTTTAAGTTCTTTATCGTCTTCATTAATAATTAAAAGGCGTTTTCCTTTAACGCGAAAAATGTAATGACAGTTTAAGTTTATGACCAATGACATACAATACATCAGTTCAGCTGAGCTGAGATGTAAAACGAAAACGTCTGTTGCATCGTTAATTTGTGATCATGCAGGAGATTTTTGGAAACGTTTTTTGTATTTTTTTTTTCTTTTAGGTTCCGCCAGTGTTGCCAGAGGTCTGACTTTATATCTAGACACATTATTAAATAACACATTACAAGACACATTTAGAGAAATAGCACCAATAAATGTAGCTTACATGTCTAGTTACTTTGATTTTGTCTCCTTTGGAATCTCTGTGATTTTGTCAGGTAAAATTATATAATTATTCTTAAAAATATACCGAAACATACGTAATTTCATTATTTATAGTTGCTCTTGCCTTTGGTATGAAAGAAAGCAGTGTTGCCAACAACATATTTACAACGATAAACGTTCTGGTTGTTTTATTTGTTGTTATTGCGGGCTCCTTGAAAGGTATGTTGTTTGTTTGTTTTTATACATATATTTGCCTTACTTGTTCCAATTAATTTATTCAATTATATTCAAAAATATGTTAATTACGTTGAATTATCCCAAAAAAGATTCACTATATATTTTTGTGTGGTTTAATTTCTCACTTTAAATGCCAAATATCAACAATTGTCACTCACCTCACTAAATCGCACACTTAACTGAGAAATTTCATCGCAAAAGGAAGCAGACTGTCAAAAAATTGTCCAGTAAAAATTGAAATTGGGTCTTTTTTGGTGGAACAAATTCCTTATAACCGGGCCTTACTTTTGTTTGTTCCCTGACTCGGTTTTCCAGAGTTGACACGACAGTGAGCAAATATCAGTCATTTTCACACATCTAACTTATTCGCACGTTCCTTTTACAAAATTATATAGCTTATTCGCACGTTCCTTTTACAAAATTACATCTAACTTATTCGCACATTCCTTTTACAAAATTATATAACTTATTCGCACGTTCCTTTTACAAAATTACATCTAACTTATTCGCACATTCCTTTTACAAAATTACATCTAACGTATTCGCACATTCCTTTTACAAAATTACTTCTAACTTATTCGCACGTTCCTTTTACAAAATTACATCTAACTTATTCGCACGTTCCTTTTACAAAATTAATTGACAGTTAACTGAGAAATTGTTGACACCTAGTGGGCAAATATCAGTCCTTTTCACACATCTAACTTATTCGCACGTTCCTTTTACAAAATTACATCTAACGTATTCGTACGTTCCTTACATCTAACGTATTCGTACGTTCCTTTTATAGAATTACATCTAACTTACTCGCACGTTCCTTTTATAAAATTAATTGACAGTTAACTTAGAAATTGTTGACACCTAGTGGGCAAATATCAGTCCTTTTCACACATAGAATTTATTCGCACGTTCCTTTTACAAAATTACATCTAACGTATTCGTACGTTCCTTTTATAGAATTACATCTAACTTATTCGCACGTTCCATTTACAAAATTAATTGACAGATAAGTGAGAAGCGTAACGTCCCCACTTACCGATGTACCCCTCCGTACATTCTAAAGAGAAAATGCAAGTCAGTGAGAACTGAGGTGAGGTATTATTACAATTAATAGTTGATGTTTAAGAGCGCAAAATAATGTCATGAAAACTGTCCACTAAAAGTTAAAAATTAGGGTTGGGCACCTCGGGTTTACCAAGCTCGGACTCACCAGATGTGAGCCCCTGAGGGGAACCCAACCCAACCAGAAACAAAACGTTACGTTTTTTTTTTTGCTGTTGTCTTCTTATTTGCACGGAGAGTTGGGGTTTTCTTGTGACCACTGTATTCAGCATGAAAAATCCTTTACAATGAGGGGTCACACCCCATTGCTACGAAGGCTAGATAAAAAGTTACAGTTTTTGGGCTGCTTTCTTACTTATCTGCATGGAAAGTCGGGTTTTTCTTGGCACCACTGTATTCAGCATGAAAAACCTTTTAAAACTAGGGGTCGCACGCCATAGCTACGGGGGCTGGATAAAAAGTTACAGTTTTCTTTCTTATTTGCACGGAAAGTGGCTTTTCTTGGCACCACTGTATTCACTATAATACAATATAAATCGTAACAAGTAGGTACCTAGACTTTTAAAGATTAAAACCTTGGTTCTTACTATTGCGTCTCACCTTTCGTTCGTTTAATTCCACGGTTTTCCAGAATGGAATCTCAGATTGAATAATAATAATAGGCTTTGCTTTTAGAGCCAAAGATCATTAATTTTCACTCAGCTCACTTAATCACATGTTCCTTTTACAAAATTATGTGACACTTAAGTGAGAAACTTAATCACCCCCACTTATTATTTTGTTCTTTTCAGCTGATATTGCTAATTGGGAGGTAAATCCCAATAGTACAACAAATGAGACAGATGCTAATATAGGTAAAGGTGGGTTTTTCCCATTTGGTATTGAGGGAATGATTAAAGGAGCCGCAACATGTTTTTACGGTTTTGTTGGGTTTGACACTATCGCAACCACTGGTGAGGAAGTTCGAAATCCAAAGAAAGCAATACCAGTAGCAATTGTGGTATCGTTATTTATCATTTTCTTGGCTTACTTCGGTACATCAACAGTACTAACTCTTATGGTGCCGTACTATAATCAGGTAAGCATTGCTTCAAGACTGTGCTGCTCTTAATTTTAAATTTATTTTAACTTCAAAGGACGCAAACGCTCCTATCCCTCATGCATTTGCTGTGATTGGATGGGATTGGGCGAAATGGATTGTGGCGATTGGCGGAATATTCGGATTGTGCGCAAGGTATGTTCTATCTGTTAGATTAGACACGATTTAACCAACAAAGCCTCTCATTACACTTCTGCATCTAGTTTGCCACTGATGATGGGACGAGATTGACTTCCGAAACATTTTTGGCGACTTAAAATGTATTTGTTCATAAAAAAAACTCTGACGATGGTGTTATTTATTATATATGAAAAAAAATTACTTAACTTAAAGTGGGAGTCGAACCCAACATCTCCCGATTGCCGGTCAGGTGTTCTACCAATTGAACTACCGTGGAACATAAGTGGAAATCTCTTTCAGTCCGTATACATTAACGCTTTTTTGTGTGCAGTGCTACGTTGCAATCTTAATTTAAAGACAACACAAACTACACACTGCCACAATGCAAGCTGGAAACACCATATTACATGAAAGAAATCTCGTCGAACCCGACGTCTACTGTTTGAGCAGGTATCATGACTAGTGAAGCATAGTTTACATGTTTAAATTGTTGGTTAACGAAACGTTCCTCGTCCAAGGACCGTGTGTCGTTGTGAATTTGATTCACTAAGCATGTTTCCTGTTCTAGCCTATACTTGGCTGCTATAAAAAAGACCAGCCCGCGTTTGGCAGCCACCCGAAGGTTGCTATTTATGTATTGAGAACTGGCAACACTGGTATTGTCAGGTGAAATCTGTCATCGCCATTTTGAAGTATACGTATTGAGAACGCTCAGACGTTCGAGTAATATTCGTGTTGTACAGTAAGTTGGAAAGTTCATCTTAACTGCAGCTGGCTCTGATGGCAAATCTCCTGAGCTTTTTACAGAAGGACGACCTGCTTTATTATGTGTAGAGTCCTTCTAAGTCGTTTGTTATTTCTATTCTCAATACATAAATAGCAAGCCTCCCAATTTAGGATGATTGGCTGTGTTGTTTAGATGGTGTTACGTTAGTTTATGAACGATAAAGTTGTTTTATGAATATTTACTTACATTTTTAGCTTGTTTGGTGCAATGTTTCCGTTACCACGAATTATATATGCAATGGGTTCTGATGGTCTTGTTTTCCGCTTCCTAGCTAAAGTACATCCACGATTTCAAACACCTGTAGTTGGAACTCTATTAGCTGGCGTTCTAACAGGTATGAAACTTAAAATATTGTTTTGCAGCGAGACACTGATAAAATTCCTGGGAAAGTGCATCCTTGAGGGAGTAATGATGTGTACATTATTATTAATGAGGGAATAAAGTTGCACGAAGGGGGGCGTCATCTGGTTATAGATGAGCTACCAAAATCTCTGGACATTGAAGATTTTAGGGCCTTAGTAGATGACCTAATCACTCAAGACCTTATCCAGAAGGAAGTGGCTGCAATTTTTCAATGTGCAAAATTAAAAATATTGAGGGTCTATAAAAATTAGCGGTTAAATATATTCTTAGACATCCAGACGGCTTCAAGTACTCAAAAGTCACAACTCAACCATACCAAAGATAACATTGTAACGTTTGATCAGGTAAAAGTCGTTACTGGCTTGCGTTTAGCTGGTTCCACGGCGGTTTGTTCCTCGGGCGCCAGTTTTTTTACGCGGTATGCTCCACGGACACCACCACTACGGTATTACTGCTGCTGCCGGCCGTCGACTGCCTGTTTCTGTGTTCACGGCTCATATTTATATGCCCCAGAGCGGTCCCCACTCCCCACCTATCGGCTCCCTACCTCCTGTGACCAGGCGCGCTGCGTATCGCGCATACCCATCGGTATAGCTCGATGTACGGTTGAAGCGGGAGGTACAAACGATAATATAGTTCAGGTTGGACGGAACTACGTCAACATATTGAAAAGGAAAATATAAAATTGAAAATAAAATTACCATTGTAGAATTAAAACGAAAAATAAAAGTAACATTGCTCGTATAAAACGGAAAATAAAAAGTAACTTCGTTACAACATAGAGACTTGGCGGATCTGAGAAAACAGTTAAATAAAATAGGGATGTGAGTCAGTTGGTTATAACCAGTGCCATTTAAATTACACACACACACACAAAATAGGGATGTATAGCGGTGACCTGTATCGCATACCATAGTTTGACACTTTACAGGCTAGTAGAGGGAAGAGGTTGGATTGGATGCATCCTTTATAAAAAAAACAATAATTACACATACATAATTCCTTAACACCCTTATTGCATAGTAATTTACTTAGTATTCTGAAATATGTTTAAAACCTTCCTAACTACGTGCTTTATATTGCTGTTTTGATTTGATAGGTCTAATGTCGGCATTATTCGAGTTGAATCAGTTGGTTACAATGATGTCAATTGGTACATTGTTAGCCTATACTTTGGTAGCTGCAAGTGTATTACTTTTAAGGTATGTGCTAATTTTTTTATCGAAGAAAATTAAGAATAAGAATAGAATAGAATAAAAACTATAATTAACTAACTGATTAAAACAATGTAGCATCATCATCAGCATTCACATGCTAACGACTATAAATTACTCCAACTCAGTGATGTCTGTTGTGAACCCTACATATACCCTAATATCGCCTTCTCACTCCTTTGTTGAAACTCACGATAATGGTGACTTGGTTGCAGTGGGCTTGCTGAGTGACGATGACATCCTTGCCGCATTGAGAAAACTGAAACCAAAGAGAACAGCTGGTGTCGACAATATGCCTGCATTTGTTGTTAGAGACTGTGTTTGCGCCTTCGTTGAGCCACTACAGCATATATTTAATTTGTCTTTACAGTCCAACTTGTTTCCGGAATTATGGAAGATAGCTCGGATATGTCCCGTATATAAGACAGGAGATCATGACAGAATCCACCAAATTTTTCGAAAGTCTTTAAAATTGTACTACAAAATAAATTGTTCAACCAAATAAAATCAAAATTGGTCTATCAACAGCATGGATTTTTTAGACAACGGTCCACTGTGAGTAATTTAGTGACATTTCTGCAGGATATTTATCCAGCTGTTGGGCAGGGATTGCAGGTCGACGCAATATATACAGATTTCTCAAAGGCATTTGACAAGCTTGATCACTCTCTGCTTCGACAGCGAATGTATGACATCGGCTTCAGCGGAAACTTGATTGCTTTCTTTGACTCGTATTTAACAACCCGTCGACAATTTGTTCGAGTGGGTCACCGCAGGGCAGTACTTTGGCACCATTGCTGTTTGCAATTTTTGTGAACAGCATTGGTGACAGAATTTCAGGCGATCACTTGCTTTATGCAGTCGGAAGGAATGACGACCGATTGGTAGACCATATTAAAGAGCTTCACTATTACGTTTAGCGACTCCTCATTCTTTAAGAACCGATCGAGTGTTACATTATCAACATTCGTGTCCATGTCTCATCCTCCTCCAGACACAAACGGCAATCAGAATCTTCGATTATTGATGATTCAAATGACAGTGAACAGTGCTGATGTCCAATTGCTGCCTAGCCTTCCATTTCGATGATTTAATAAAGGTACATTTAGAGTTTCGTCAGGATTTACAGACCTTTGCAGCTTTATTTGAGATCTAGAAAAAGCCCGAACGGTGATTAACAGTTGGACCAATAAGGACACCCCTTTCCATGTATCCTCGCTGCTTTTTTCACTTAATTGGCCTGTGCAGTAACCTAGGGTTCCGAACTTTTAAGTTTGTTTGGTAATGGTGTCTCGTGAAGTTGCATTTTCAACCACATTAGGGAAACAAACTTAATTATTGTTGAGATGATCTTCATCGGCGAACATTTTTTCGGATTAATTCAATTCGCTTTCGCTTCAATGGTAAGGATTGAGGATAATCTTTAGGAAGAACATTGATTAGTGGCTCCCTCTCTCTCAGTATGCACCATTCAAAATACAGTCCTCGTATAACCTATTTAGAATTGTTAAAACCCTCAAACTGATATTTAACATTTGACTATTTTGTTATAAGAGTTTTGCTTCTGTATGATTGTACCTAGGCCATTATAGTCCAGGGAAGTTGTCGGTTGTGCAAAAAAATCCAAACAAAAGTCACAATCGAACCACTGATACATTTTTTAGAGCAAAATGGCCTTCATAACAGTTATAAAGCTATTGATGCCGTAACTCGTTAAATATTAGAGCTGCAAAAAGAATTTATAATCCAAAGTTATTCAGTCTTTGATCCTCTAAAACTTTTATTAAGGTCTTTTTTTTTTTTGTAAAAAAATATTTACAAAACCACCCCTGTCAAGCGGAATTCTCGGAATTGATGCTGTAATTCGTTAAGTATTAGAGCTAAAAAAATCATACTGCAAAGTTGTTCAGCTTTCGATGCTCTATAACTGTTATGAAGGCCATTTTGCCAAGCAACCCTGAAAATGTCATCCTATTTGGATTTTTTTTGCGACCCCTATAACCCGAGTACAACTTCCCTGGACTATTAATATTTGATGTTATGTTTTGTCTGTGTAATTGTTAAAACGTTTGTAATTTTGTAAATCAACGTTTGTCTTCAGATATAAAAATGAAGAAGCAAATGTTTATTCACCTGTCAGCACTTCATCCGATAGTGATGTAAGCGATAACGAAAAGTAAGCTTCCAGTTTTTGTGTGCTTCTTTCTATGTTTAAATGTTTTTGTTTTGTATTAATCTTAATTTGTGATGTATATCTTTCTGTTTTCTTCTGAATATTTAGGTACAGTGATAAAAAGTTCAACGATAATGCGACAGATGGCAGTTCGACAGATGACAATCGAGAACTTATTGACAGTGATGACAGCACGTCATCTTCATCTTCGTGTTGTACTGTCATTGGGCAGATATTTAATTGTTCTCGACATAAAACTCCCACGAAATTATCTAAAAATATTGTAGCAACTAATATTTTTATTTATTGTAAGTTTATTACCACTAATTAATTTATTAATGGGTTTATATTGTTGAGGTTTATTTTTTTTTAGGTATTTTATGTTTATTGATTAGTATATCTGCGATTTATTGGAGTGAGAATATTTTAAATGGTGAATTATGGGCAATTATCACGACTTCCATTATAGTTGGTGCATCAGTCATAGTCATCATGTCATTGGTGACACAGCCGACTGATAATACACCACTTTCATTCAAGGTACGTTTTAAATTAATAATTTCGTGGAACGTCATTTTTAAAATAATCATAAATAAATAAGTTACAGGGGTAGGTTAAAAATGCACAAAAGTCAAAACCACCCTGTATCTTTTAAACGGTTCAAGATATCGAGGTGCGATTTTCAGCATTTGATTTCGTTTGAAAATCGAGCTCGTAACATGTAGGTTAGTTTTCTTCTAATTCCTCTAGAAATCGGTGTCATTCCATCGAGAATCAAGTGACGTGCAATCCCTTAGAAGACCAGAGCCATCCCTAGTGTGCAAAGGGGTTTTTCTGGCATGGAAGAAGGCTCTGGTGTTGTTGCATTTCGATCGATTTAGCCGTCCACCACTGATTCTTCAGATATCGATTTCTCTTGCTCTCTAGCTGACCCATACACTCGAAGAAGTGATGCGGTACTCTACTTGCCTTAACTCGCTTTAAGTGTTTATTGTTTTAGGTTCCTCTGGTACCACTAGTACCTGCCTTAAGTATTCTAGTAAACATTTATCTGATGTTAATGTTGGACTTGCATACATGGATTCGGTTTGGAGTATGGATGGCCGTAGGTAAGATTGAAGTTCTAATTGAATTTGCACGAAATATGCTTGCATCTATTTCTTCTTTTATTATCATATTCCATAGGCGTACCAATGTATATTTATTGCGTGCGAAACAGTTGTAAAACCCTAGTAGCAACAACACAAAATGGTGCAGCTCAAGTAGATCTAAAGTTGCACTCTAACGGTGTGTCAAATTTGTCATTCGTCAATGACAATGAGGATAATAGTATTAGGAAGCTGACTAGGAAGAAAGGCCCTGCTCCATTCCCACCAATAGCCTACTCAAACGACGAACAATACAACGAGCAGCAGAGGCCGGAGGAAGCAGCAATAGCGCAATTAGATGAAGTTTTAGATAATATTGAAAATGATGCTTCTTGTGACAGTCAATTGACAAATACGCCATCTTGTGTTGTTACTAAAATTGTGCCGTTGCCTGATGTGATGTCTGAAAGCATTATAACAAATGAATTAGTTCAAACAAATAGTTTTGAAGTTTCTGTTGGGGATGTTCTAAACAAACCTGAAAGCGAATTAGTGACCTTGAGTGAATTTAATGATGAACAATTAGTTAAAAGTTCACCAGTAGAGGATGTGGTAGCATCTCACAACCCTGAACCTCCCGAGGACAATTCTATAGGTGCAGACTCAAATATTATTCAAAATGAATTAACATCGGATGAAAATGTTAATGAAACGAACGCTGAACACGAGAAACTGACAAATGGTCATCCCACTTCTGATGAAACAGTTGAGACATTAGAAAATACATTTACACCTAGTGCGGAATTATTACGGAATCATTCGGATGAAAATGTTAATGAGACGAATGTATCTCAATCTAACGCTGAACACGAGAAACTGACAGATGGTCATCCCACTTCTGCTGAAACAGTTGAGAGATTAGAAAATACATTTACACCTAGTGCGGAATCATTACGGAATCATTCGGATGAAAATGTTAATGAAACGAATGGATCTCAATCTAACGCTGAACACGAGAAACTGGCAGATGGTCATCCCACTTCTGATCAGACAGTTGAGACATTGGAAAATACATTTACACCTAGCGCGGAATCATTACGTTCAATCAAATTGAGGAAGACTCCGAAGACTGAGTCAAAGAAATATAGTATCGATAATGCATCCGATACAAACCTTAAAGTAGGCTCACCGCAATATAAATCATTTCTAGAGAAATTAAATGTAAAACTAAAGGATATTCATGCAGTATCGCCAAGTTATCTACCTATTGTGGTTGATAAGAATGTACCATTAAAATCATCTGATGATGATACAGCATACCAACGAAACGAGAATATTATAGAAGATAATATTGATCAGAAATATGCTAAAGAGAAACTGAAATTGTTTTACGAAACTACTTATTTCAAGAACAATAATCAAGGAAGCAATGATGAACAATCGGGTAAAGATGTGTCAGTTGAAAGACAGATGACAAGTGACATTAATGAGGATAGTGAGTCGTTGAGCGAACATAGAAATAAGATGCAAAATATATTTAGTAGTATAAATCTAAAGAAATCTAATGATGATGATGATGTAAGTGAATCTGTAGGATCAAGTTTTACAAAAAAAGATGATAAAGAAGTCCATAGTCAGAAAATGAACGACATATTTAGAACAATAGAATTAAGACGAACTGACACAAATATAAAAGACTAAAGTAAGATAAAGTTCCTAATGATCTTAATGTAATACTCTAAAATCTAACGAAGCTTATCTTCTAGTTGATATTTCGTGACTTACAGTGAGAGTGACTAGGCTAATTCTTCTTCGCCTTAGCCTGTCTTCGAAACAGCTGCCTCAGTGAAGGCGTCATCTGTTACTTATACTTTACATGCGAAATAAATGAGAATCCATTAGCTAATGTAAATGGATATTTTCAACTTATTTGGAAGTCAAATAATCTCTAGTTTTTCGTGCAGCATATTATACCAAAATTAAGCGTTCCTCAAAACTCCTAGAAGCTAGTCAAGGCTCAGCTCTGTATGGACTTTTATTCAGTGTTCTAAGCAAAGTACCTAGACAAAAATCTAAGCCATTATAACAATGAACAATTATGAAAATCCAACAATAGAGAAAACTGTCATTTACAGTTTCTTCATTTATATATATTATACTTCTGGGCTCATAACCTGATGCAGCAGAGTGTTGTTTATGGATAATTTATATTATATACAACAACAATAGAGAAAACTGTCAAGGATGAAGAATCACAGCAATTATCTTTACAATTGTAGGACCCCATCTTTGAGACTGTCTGATTTAAATTCGTTGTAGTTTTTTTGTGCTTTATCACGTTGATATTTGCTTCAATATGTTGGTGTTGTTATAAAACAAAAACGCTATATTGACGTTTTTTGTTTGTATATAGAATGTGTCATTGTATGTTTGGTAGTTAATTAGCCTTTTTTACAGCTTTTGGTACGTGGCGCATATTGTTGTTAAAATAGGTGTTTCCCTTTTACCTCACCTCACTTGCGTTTTTGATGTAAAATGAGCGAGAAACTCAAAATCAGTAATTTTGTAAAAGGAACATCATTTTTTGATTCTCTGTCATCTAAATGTCCAAAACTTTCTTGCCAGATAGTCTGCAATTTCATTATCTTTTAAACCAGAATGGCCAAGGATCAAGACTAGACGCAGATTATTGTTTTTTCTGATATTTGGGAGCCTTTGTTTTGACAATTCCATTCTGTTATTGATGTGAATACTGATGATGATGTCTAAGACACTGAAATTTTTGTCTTGGATCTGCTTCCGTAAACTCCGCACCTTGTAACTCCCCTTACGCAGGATGCATTGATGTCTGCTAGGGAACAGGGTTTTATGAGGCTGGAAGAGTTAATTCCCACAATGCTGTGACTTTCAGTGTCATGCAGGAGTCCTAAGCCTAAGCAGGAAGAAGAAGTATACGTTACCTGCGGAATACCACAGGGAGCAGTGTTGGGCTGCCTCCTATGGAACATTTTCTACGTTCCAGTCCCTAGTTAACTATCATATGATGGTTAACGGCCATCACATCTTTGATTAAATTTCAGTTTAAGTAACACTTATAGTTTAAAATACACCAATACAAGTCGCCCTTACATTCCTTTTACAAAATGAACTAAGATGGAGTAAAGGTGTTTTATTTGTCATTCTGATTGAAACTGTTTGGTCAGGAAGGACAAATGACAATTTTGACAGTTAGTCGTTCCTTTTGAGACTGTCATATGTCAAATCAGTTCAGCTGAGTTGAGGTGAAAAAGGAAATTCGTTGATATTTCTTTATATGATTATTATTATACTCAAACATTTTTTAACTATGCTGAAATTATTCTAATGATCTTTGGTTTCTTTTTGCTAATTGCATGAGATATTATTTTTTATTATATACAGTTCTGTTTTTTTTACATGTAATGAGATTATTTACAGGTTTAACAATGTATGGCTGTTATGGTCTGCCAAACAGTATCAAATCTTATCAAAACGATTATGAAAGACTTTCATAATAGATTTTATTTTAATTTTAATAAAATAAGCATTTTTTTTTTTATTGACCAATGACTAATAGAATATTGTAAGTAGGTAATAGTACATAATAATATTGTTTCTGAATACTATAATATGTGTAAATAAAATTTTATTTATTATAATAAATAAGTAATATTATTGTTATAAATAAATATATTGACGTCCTTGTTTTCTTGAAGATTTCGAAATTTTACTTTTTAGCGGTTGAGGTTTTTTTTTTTAATAAAAGATAAATATTGTTTATTTGTATTTTATAATTATGTGACAATTTAAATACACCTAGAAAGAAATCTCAATCCAAGTGAACCCCGATTATTATATGAAATTGTACACAGTTTCGATAATAAGCTTTACGCGCGGCTTTTACTTTAAGGTTTTAATTGATGAAAGTACAAATGAAGAATATCAAACCTTAGTTATGTATTAAAATAAAATTAACTGGCCTTTATAACTGTGGATCGCTGTATACTTTATAAATCTCACAGTTTGTTTATTGAAAAAAACACCCTTTTGTTTACTAAGATATCTAAAGCTTTACTTCAAATAAAAACACAAGATTTGGGGCTATAAAAACAACAATTCAATTATAAATAAAAAATGAACAATAATAAAAGAAATAGATAAGTACGAGGCACGTTTTTTTAGTAAGTACCGTTTTGCGATTCCGCCGCCGCAGCGCTACGGTCGGCGTTCCGCGCATGCGCGCTTGTTACCTACATCTCTTATCTACGCACTGACGCCATTACAGACTGATTCCTCATTGTATACCAGTGTTCCCAATTCGGGTGTAATTACACCGTTTTGGGATATTTTGAGGTCACTGTGTGTAATTTTCTAACAAATTATTTGGGATAATTTGGTATAATTTGGCCGACTATGTTTTTAGTGATTTCAATTGTCAAATTGTCTTTTGCTTCTTCTTTTTTTTGTTATATGACATGACTTGACCGCCAGTCTGCGTTCCGCCTGCGACCACTCTTCTAGTATGGCTTAGGCTTCCTACCTGCTACTGGCTATACTATAGAGGCAAAATGCAAAAACAAACAGCCACAATTTCGGCTTTTTAATTAGCCATTGGCAATCAGGGATATTTTCGGTCTCAAGTGTTGGGAACACTGTTGTATACGTTGTTTACTGAGTGTTTAAGATGCCTCCGACAATCGTGAGTCCCGCCGATTGTGAAGTACGGGCTGTTATACGATTTCTTAGTGCTAAAGGCGTAAAACCGATCGATATTCATCATGAGATCTGTGAAGTTTACGGACAAAACATTATGAGTGATGGAATGGTAAGGAAATGGGTGAGAGCATTTAAAGATGGCCGCACAAATGTGCTTGATGAAGAACGGAGTGGGCGTCCTTCGGTCGTTAATGAAGATTTGGTGCAGAAAGTGGAGGAAAAGGTGAGAGAAAACAGACGCTTTACAATTTCATCAATGTGCGACTGCTTTCCTCAATATTCTCGTAGTGTTTTGTATCGCATTGTGGCCGAGAACTTTAATTACCGGAAATTGTGTTCACGTTGGGTTCCAAAAATGTTGACGGATTTGCACAAAACCCAACGTTTAGGCAGTGCATTGACTTTCCTTGAGCGGTACCACAATGAAGGTGAAGATTTTTTAGACCAAATTGTTACTGGTGACGAAACATGGGTGGCCTACGTTACACCAGAATCGAAACAACAATCGGTAGCATAAAAGTAATTTGATTGACAGTTTCGTAAAATGTGTTTTATTTAGTATGATTATGAAGTAGGTAAATATATTATAGATATTAATTACACTTTAATTAACGTTTTTCAGAAAACAATACTTAGGTGAGGTACCTACTTATAAACATAACCTATACTTTATGTAGTTGACGAAGTAGGGATATCCCTATTAATTTTAGCTACCTATTAAATATGACTTTATTTTATGTTATGCTTCACCACATTAAACTGCCACAAGCCACCACTGATTTTTATGTGAATTAGAGAGGGCGGTATAACTTCTCAGAGCTCACAACTCCAATTGCGCCTATAGGTGCGATGCCTTTGTAATAAATAAATGAAACATCTTTATTTAAGTAATTTAGAAACAATATGTTTTAATTAGTTATTAAAATAAATTAATTAATGTTAAAATTACAGTCAATTTCGTTTAGTTTCTTAATAATTTATCCTTATCATTAGTGTTCAATCGTGTGTCAACCTAACCCTCACCACCACTGTGTTGTACCGTATGAATTGTTGATCCATAGTCGTTAATTATATAGGGTTCTGTTCGTTTGTTTTTATTACTTTTCTTTTCTTTACTATGCCATAAACCATATGCGAAGTAAATGAGTAAACCTAGAAATTACATGAACAGAAAATTAAATATTAATATTACCACTTTTAAAAGATCTTTCTCTTATAATGTTACACCCGGTATATTATAATAAAAATATTGCATCCTGTCGAACTAAGTATTTTTCGCTGATGCTCTTAGGCCCGGTTGTACAATGAGCGTTCACCCGAAGTTCACCTTGATCTTCGGTTCAGCCGAGAAAATGCGTTGTACATTGTTGGTTTTGATGGTGAACTTGAACGCCCGAATTTGGTCGTTCAAGCTGAGTTCAACGTTTTTTAACCTCACTCCTGAATGTTTTGATGTTTTATTTATGCTATTTGTTTTGTCAAAATTTAATTTCCTACAAAAATGGATGTGTGGCAAGACATTACAGATGATGAAGATTTCTTATTAGAATTAGTAAATAATGTGCTCATCGTCGAGCCCCACATATAAAAATAGACCAAATCATTTCAAAGTTTGGAATTAACGAGTCGTAATGTTTATTGTGGATTTGATATCTGAAAGAATATCATCTACTACAGACATATACATTAAATACATCACCCTATCAGACTTAAGTGAAATAAAATAAATAAAAAGAAAAAGGAGTAATAACGATAGGACTATGGGAAATTTAATAGACTTAACAATTCAACAGACGACACTGCTCATCAAATACATTTTAGATACTTTTAATTTAAACCTGGATATTGAGAGAGACGTAAAATACTGAGGCAATTTGTTATACTCTGCAGCTATGGTATATGAAAACGACCCTTGAAATAAAGCTGTTCTATGGGGTGGTATATCAATGATATGCTTTCTTCTTATGTTTAAATTATGAACATGAACATCCGTCCTGAAAGTTGCCGCCTGTTTCTCAGAATTAGGTTGTTCGATAACGTAGAGTTTCAGTTCACCCCATGGAGGATGCACAGGAGTACCCTAGGTGCTGTGACTTTTTGTGTCACCGTCCACCAATTCCAGATCACTAAATTTATTAAAATAATATCCTCTCTAGCAGAGAAATTAGTTGCTCTTACATTATTTTCCATAATTATATATTATAAATTTGTTTATATTTAATATTCTAAGACTACGAAAATACAAATTTAAAAAAAACTGAAAACAACATAAATATATCTAAAAAATATATATTTTATAGGTTAGATTGTCATTTTTTTCTTCTCATCATTTTATAGACTAGTTAAATGCTGGTTCAAGTAAACTTGCATTGGTACAACGCTCGAGACACTGAACTGAGTTCAAGAGTGAACTCATAGTGACCAGCAGTTCACGGGAACTAATGGTGAACCATCGTTTGTACAACCGGGCCTTAGAGTCAAAACTATATGGGCATGTGGAAGACCACGTTTTTGAAATTCTATAGTATAGAATTGACAAACTGGGACGCCGAAAATACAGTCATCTAAAATTTCTTTCAGTAACTGATTTAATTTGGTATTGAAGACCCTTGCTACCAACATAGGATGATTATTAGGATCATCATTTGGAGGAATGTTCTCCACAATCTCTCGCCAATTAGGATTGCAAGTGACTGTAATGAATAATGTTGGAGTTCCAAATTTACTATTTAGACAGAGACTGTCCTGAAACAATTGATACATGTATCTGGGTCCACCCACGTATGTGGAGGGCAAAATGACCATTCGGCCGACTTGTTCTGCTTCGTTTTCAACAGCTACTCGATGGAGATAGTCCATGAGTCCCTGGTAATATTCAGCCCGAAGGCGACCCTGATTTTGTTTGATGTATTCAATATTATTTGCTTCCATGCGAATAAATGCAGAAACAATGAATTGTTGAGTCAACTGAGCAGCGTGTTTAAATCGGTCAAATGGATTTTCGTAATTTTCACGCCTGTATGCTAATAGAAATGCATAATACTGACACAATGTCACTCTTGTATTGGCATTCCTGTGGGTTAGTTCAAGAGACCACCCAAATTCCCCATTTGGAAATAATAATGGAAAAGATAAAGGATCGACCCTTGAATCCAAGTGCGAAAGCTGGTGAAATAATTCACGCCTACCTGGACCTTCAATTTGATTACGAACGAAAATTCTGAGATTTGATGTAGGAGGAAGTTCATTGATAAACGGATTTACAGCGGCTAGTTCCAAAATCCAAGATTTGAATCAAATTGATATTGAGATTATAACGTGGTTGATTGGCTATGCGCTGATTTATTGCGGCATTAGCATCCAAATAATATATTGGACCACGATTGGGCTGTGGATTAGCTATATTAACATTTGAATAATGATAATATACTTTCCCTTGCACAGAATATGTGAATGGGCCTGGATTTTGAAATTCTCTAAGATTTGCCATCATCCTAGCAAATTGAAAAGCATTGTTATAGCGAATGGAATTTCTTTTAAATTCTCTAGATAATGGAGGACGACCTGTAAGTAATTGTTGCAAGACTGGTGGAAAAGGCTGTAGGGCCGGCAGATTATCAACATGAACTTTACCACCTTTACAACATTTACTATAAATTGATCGGGTTGTACGTTCTAGGAAGAAATGCAAAGCACCACAAAACGTGCATTCTCTATCCATAGCTCCAAGATGTAGAGGTTCTGCGTTCCTTTCAAAACCACGCAAATAACCTGGATGAAGTTGTCTTAAATTTGTCAGGCGATCCAGGTCAGTTAATAGCAGTTAATAATTTATAAAAGTTCATCACTCTAACGGCGGTATTGTGTCTACGAAATAGACAAAATTTGCTGATTCACATTTTTCTACCCAAGTCTATTCCTGGCATCGTATCAGGAATAGGCAATTTCATTCGTCGATATTCGAAAGAAGAAAGTGTTTGTGTTACAGGAAGTTACAGGGGATTTATATTTGCACTTCTGTGTAGTAGAGTTTGAAGAGAGTGGTTGGAGTTGGGAGCATGAAGTCTCCCTTACATGTCTCCAAAAGCTCCGCCAGGTTCTCTTACCACAAAACTCTTTTTTTTTTTGGGCCTTCTCGCCGAAGTTGGAGAGTTTTAGAAGCAACGAAAAGCACTAATCTCCCCGTTGAGTAGTGTCTTTAAGCATTACGGTTTATCAACGCGAGTTTATAGTAATAATAATTATAATTTTTAAACTTAACATTTTTTGAAACTGAAAATTACCGAAACTGATCAGTTCAATTGTTACTGTTACTTGTTAGACTACCCTCGAACACCCCTTTATATTTACCTATTAACATCCAATAAGAATACTTGATCCATGTGTCTTGCTGTATATTTGTCATCAGGTAAATATTGATAAAAATGCTAATTCCTGGTACCCAAGGTACCAATGGAACCTAGAAAGGGAAATGAAAATTTATTATTGATAGTTTTAAGGCGCGTACTCATTTGAGCACGAACACGAACGAGCAAATGTAATCCAAGGGCGGCAAACATCATTTGGTTTTTATCCGAGATCGTTCTTATGCCATCCGTTCCAAGTCGGTTCTTCAAAGAATGATTTGATTAAATGTGGACGTTTTTTTTGCAGCGTTGAAAAAGAACATTGAAAGCAACCCACACAGATGGATCGATGCCTCGTTCGTTGCCTCTGCCCATACGTTCGGTTTTGCGTTGCCTCGTTCGCGTTCGTGCTCAGATGAATACACGCCTTTATATTAACCGTGGGTATGTTAATTAGGTACTTACAGAAAACCCTAAGTTTGACTTTGATATTGGTTGAAGTGACACTAAAGTCAATATTATTATTAAGATAAGGCCCAGAATTACTGATACAACCACAAGCCATGTTTCACCTTTATACAATAAATCTTCAAAGCCTGTCATGATTCCAGATAAAACAAAACTCATGGCAACTAAAACAGAAATGAACATATAAAAACACTTTTATTAAAAGTAACCTTCGAAAATGTAACCTAAGGCGGAAACTCAATCAAAACTCTTATTTTTCTTACAATATGTAATGCGGAGTAAGGTTAACGCGATTAGAAAAAGTAAAACAACTTGTATTAAACTATGTCGACGTTTCGTCGGTATATTGCGACTTCTTCCGGGCTAAAATTAAAATGGTGATTAGTAATGAAGTTCTAACGGGTGATTTTTTAGCAACTTTCTTTTTGGCAACACTATTTTTGAGATTTCATACATTTCTCTAAATGAACTGTAGCTTTTTTCTTTGGTAATTGCACTGTGATAGAATTTTTTATTCAGACTTCAGTTTTAGGCTTATACAGGGTGCAAAAATAAGAATAGTTTTCCACGGTAAATTTGGGACACCCGGTGGGGAGCATTAGCAATAACAACGGATGGAATCGTAAATCATACTGTAGCCTCATGTTTGGCAAGTATTAAATATTATCAGCTTCAGACTTGGCTGGGTAACGAACTGACAGCAACAGATTGGGTCTGGAAGCAACAGCAATGCGCCGAAAACATGGTTTAAAATGCACAAATTTATGCTCAAACTGTCATGGTTCTGAAACATGCTCCAATGTGGAAGAAAAAACCTACGAGGAAGTTGATGATTCAGATAAAATTGTGGATGAAGAACCAATGCAGACCGGAAATAATCTTGTAAACGAAGACGGTGATGGTCTTGAAGATTTCGAAGATCCATTAGAATCGCGAAGGTTTGTCGAATCTAACGATGAAGAAATGCCATCAAAGCGACAAAAACTAATAATGGAGAAGTAATTAGAAAAAAAAATTTCGGATTCGAGTTTATTTCATTATTTGCATTTTCTGAGAATATTACCATATATGGTAATTTTTTTTCACTTTTTACCATTTTTAAAATTATCGACCCTGGTCTAATAATTTTTGGTTGTGCGTCATTTTTGCGGCTAAGTGTATATTCCCATTAACCTTACTACGCATTGTTATAACAAGGAAGTAAAATCGTTCGTACAATATGTAATGATAAGCCATGACACAACTGAAGCTGTCAAATGTGTCGCAGTTTTATGTTTGCTATTCGTAAATATCTGTTTTGTGAATTCTGAAATTGTAAATGTTGGTTTGTCTTCAATTTTCTTATTGTTTGGATCAACTGAATACCTGAAAAAAAAACATTCTTCTATATCGATCAGTTTGATAACGAAACATCAAATTATTTGAAAAATATCTCTAGGCAGCGTAGATTTGGTCGTATTTCTTTTCAGAAAAATCATTGTGTGAAAGTTGAAATGATTTACAAAGTACAGTCAAAATGTATCATGTGTTATTTAACCACTTATGATGGGCCTAGATAGCTTCGAAACATGTTTGGTTCTTAACAAAGAATTTTACTACTCAAAGAGTAGTTTATTAAAATTGTTTCGTGGAGGTTGACTTTTATTTTTCACTTAAAGACTTATATTTACCTTAAAATAAGAACGCAAGCAGCTACCATCGAATATGCTAACAGTGTTCCAATAGACATCATTTCTGTCAGTTTGGTTAGTTCGAATAAACATGCCAAGACGCCTAGAATAACGCATAAACTTATAAGTACGTAAATTTATTTATTACACTTTTTCGGGTGCAGTCTGATACTAATAACAATTATTATACACCACAGATCATGCGAATCAAACCTTATGAGAACTTTGAAACTCAAAATTA
Source organism: Apoderus coryli (assembly GCA_911728435.2). NCBI lineage: Eukaryota > Metazoa > Arthropoda > Insecta > Coleoptera > Attelabidae > Apoderus > Apoderus coryli. The sequence continues at coordinate 4,409,759 of OU452213.1, read as the reverse complement.
TAGGTGCTGAAGAAAGCTATCTCTCTTAAAACTTTAGAACCGCATTGTACATTGAAACTGATTCAAGTAATTTAGCAGCGTTGTTGCTAGAAATATGGCCCTAACTAGATCAAAATTATACACTGAAAGATTTTCTGAGCATATGGCTCCTGATGGAAACATTTCCGAAAACATTCTTCATGAAACAGGCACACTAAAACGAAGTGGAGAAACAGAAGGCCAAAGAGAGCAAGAACGGTAGAGCTGGTAGAGAAAGTGCTGAACATGGTTGAAGAAAATCCAAGTACTTCCCGATGGAAGCACTAAACAAATCTTCGGCTTTTACAACTGTTCCCAAAAGAGTTTAATCGTGGCGTACGAACCTTGAAGATGATCCACAAATTGGTCATCCAAAAAGTCTCAACAACAGAAATCATCTAGGTACCAAATTAATGCCATGGTCCTAGATGATAGATAAATAATAATAAAATGAGGGTTGTGTCCCTATCACAAAAAAACTAATGGGATCATCCTAGCACTCCCCCAAACAGACAGATTTCCATCTGGAAATGGTCTTAATCGTCTCAGGGAACTTCACAATGGCTTTATCTCAACTTTATTGTTTTAGCGCGTTCAGAATACTTTCCCTATAGGCCGGGGAAGTAAAAACACTCAAATCAATGTGTTGAATCTGATGGAAGCATTTCAATAAAGGTAAAATTGTTATTTCTAAGTGTAGGAAAGGTTTTGTGGGACCACAAAAACAATCAGACTGCCCACGATATTTATGGAACACGAATAGGTATAGATTGTGTTTCCAAATTTTACCTGTGATCGCTCCAGCAATAAGGGTGCCCATAAATGGTGTTTGGAATTTAGGATGAACTTTAGCTAATTGTTTGAATAGAAGTCCGTCTGCAGCCATTGCATATATGATCCGTGGCAAAGGAAACATGGCACCTAATAAGCTGCAATTATAAAATAAATATAAATAGTAAAATAAAAAAAATTAAAGTTGCTTGATTTGACTTTGCCAGTTTACGATTTGATTTAGATTTTTGGGAATAGCTCAGTAAAAAAAAACACTTTCGTTCTCTTGTCGACGTTTCGACTTTAAAGTCATCTTCAGGACAAAGAAAAGGGTGTTTTGCTAGTCAATAATTAAAATTAAAATCCCAAAGAACATAAAAATAGTTTAAAAACGGGGTTTTCCAATCAAAATTTCAATGTCAAAAATTATTTTGCAAATAAAGCTCCATTTTATTTGCAAAATGATTTTCGACATAGAGAATTGAAATTTTGATTTTTTTTTATTGACCTATACCTAAAAATAAAAAAAATTAAAGTTGTCCGATCAAAATTGATAGCTTGTCATAACTTTTAATTCAGAACAACATTTCTAAATAAACATTTTTTAATATTTCAAAAAACAATGTACTTTGCTCTGGACAATCTTTGAATAGTTAAAAAATGTAACAAGACACTACGCCACTGACATGGTTATTTTCTCTTAGTTTTTATAGGGATATTATAAGTACCTAACGTATCTGAGAAATCTAATACTTTGTGATTATTATATTAAATAGATTGTTACCAAATGTTTCTCTGTAAATAATAAACTTATTATATCTGCTGCCTTTTCCAATGTGATAAAAGAATTAGTACCTACCTAAGAAAGGGTCTTTTTAGTCGAAAATATTATGTCTGTTTTGTGGGTTTTTTTGAAAATATAAATGCATATATTGGAAAGGATAACCAGATGTTTTAGTTACAGGGTGGTCATTTTTCAACATTATCGAAATACCTGCCGATTAAATGTCAGATTATTATTGTATACAGAAGCTATTTGGAGGGCGTACACGGTTTCCCATATCAAAGAATATATATAGAGGGCTAATAAAATATTAACTATGGGTTTTAGTCCAGTTTGCTGTTCGGGAGATTGAGGAGTCATTATAAAATCGTACTGTTTCTTGCTTTACAAGTCAACATAAAAATGTATTTTATTTCTAAACCAGAAAACTATTCTCACCCTGTAGTTGCATTTTATAGGGGTGTATTTTAAATACCTTCTTTCTTATTGGCTATGTTCAGTCTTTGGAAGGTACTTCTCATTTTTATGAAGCAATTTCGAAATGCAATCGGACTTTCCAAGGTAGATTCGTTTTAGCCTTGGTATGGCCTAGAGGTACCAATTGTATAAAGTTAATTAAATATTTTAATTTGATTTTTCACAGTTTGAGAATTATTTTCTAGTTTTGTTTTAAAGTATAAAGACAAAGTCCAATTCATTTTTCATTCTGTAATAGTTAATCGACGTAAAGCTATAAATATATCTCTCAACAACTACCACAATCATAATAAAATATTAAGCCGGGATAATAAAAATGGTATTACGCCCAGAGTGCATAATGTGGCACGTTTAAAATACTCATTACGTATAAGCAACTACTTGATCACCTGGACTCATTTTCAGGTATCATTAAAAAAAGTATACAGGGTTTGATAGAAAATATCTGTTAAAATGAATCGATTGAGTAGAGAGGATCGTTTGACACTTACCTTGAAAATAACCCGCATATAGCACCGATTGACACGACATATTTAATTTCATTCCAACCAATGGTGTTGTAGACATGAGGTAATGGAGCGTTAGAGTCCTAAAAATTGATACAATTGGTATTATTTGATTACAATAAAGGTGTATCGGGATAAGTTGCAACTTACCTGCTCGTAATATGGTAGCATCATCGTTAAGACTGTTGACATACCAAAATATGCAAGGAACACAATTAGAAGTGACATTATAACCGCTATTGGAATCGACTTTTGCGGCGTTTTGGATTCTTCACCTAAAAATCCAATCAGAGCTGTGTAAGTACCGATAATTATAATAATCGAATTCGAGGATCATGATTGGGATCTTGGAAACGGAAAGAGATACAAGGGGGGTTAAATTGAGGCACATTTATGAGCCCAACAATTTGCTGTATCGACAGTAGTAAGATTCCGATTAGTCCCGGAGATATTCGAAAAAAAAAAAAGTAGTAGCTCCATTTACGAACGAATTTTGAAACTAAATTTATATTTCCTGCGGTACTTTTCATTAATTATATTTTTGTTAGGTCTACCTGCCGTAGCAATACAGTCAAATCCAATAAATCCATAAAAACATCTTGCAGCTCCTTTTATTATTCCCCGAACACCGTATGGAGCAAAACCACCCTCCCCATAACCTTTGGCTTCCTCTTTTGTTTTATACCAATTTGAAGCATCAACTGAAAAATCAAAATTATACAAAAATCAATAGTAACAGATTGTTGTGATTTAATACAAGCACTACAATTTTCTTTTTCAGTTTATTGCCATAAGTTTCAGCTTTCATTAAAACCATCTTCAGATGCAAACTACGAGGCATGTTTTTCAAGTAAGTACTGACCGTTTTGGAATTTAAAAAAACACAATCGACTTTTAGTCCCTTAAAGGATTTTTCAACATAATTTCCGTCAATATTGAGACACTTGTCATACCGTACAACCAGCTTTTGACATCCTTTCTCGAAGAAATCTGCCGGCAGACTGGACAGCCATTACAGCACTATCGTTTTGACAGCGTTAGCGCCATCGTGGCGTTGTCCTCCCAGATGCTTCTTCAAATTTAAAAATAAATGGAAATCATTGGGTGCAAGATCAAGGGTGTTTGAGTTTCATTTGCTGTGTGAGCAGGCCTGGCATTGTCATGCAGCAAATCGATATCCGTGCTGAGCATGCCACGCCTTTTGTTTTGGATTGTTTGACTTTGCGTCCCGGAAAACGGTACACATGATTTTCCCAGCAGAAATTGTTTGCTTAAACTTCACCTTTGAGGGTGATGTTGAATGGCACCATTCCATGGATTGCTGTTTGGATTCTGAGGTAACGTAGGCCACCCAAGTCTCGTTGCCAGTGACAATTCGGCTTAGCAACTCGTCACCTTCCCGGTTGTACCGCTCTGGCTAAACGTTTGTTTTTTGTGAACTTCCGTCAGCATTTTCGGAACCCAGCGTGCGCATAACTTTCGGTACTTCAAACGTTCTGACACATTCTCGTAAATCACACTTCTTGACACTTTAGGAAACTCACAAGATAATGCTGATATCGTAAATAGTATGTTCTCTTTGACTTTTTTGCACCAAGTCATCAGTAATGAGTGAAGGTCGTCCACTTCGTTCCTCGTCATGTTCTCTCCTTGAACTTCAAAGATCTGAAGATGAATTTCAGCTGGTTTCACGTCTTTGGCATTTAGAAAACGTCGTAACACCACAGCATTTCGAGTCCACGTTGGCAGTTTGATACTGTCATTTCGTAATATAAATTTTACGGTTATACAAATAGTTGTTATAAACGTAAAATTATCTAGTAAGTATTCATCTTTATTTTTTACTTATTACTCACCTACCTAACAGGATATTTGGGGAAGCGAAAAAAATTTTTACAGCAAGTGTACCGCTTATTGGGACAACATTTTGCAGCACACACATGTCCTCCCTGATTGTTCATTGTATTAATCACAAGACGCGTTAATAAATATAAAATCATTTTAACTCTCACGAACACTATACCAAAAACACAAAACACCGAATTAGATTACAAACACAATATTTATTTATTTATCTCGTACACGCCGACAATGAACTATATATTGAACACAGGAGTGAACGGTATCTGTCTACGTCTATGCGATTATAGTGACGTTTTAACCCATAATGGCGGCATGCGCGACGAGATGCGCAGGACGGCTGGCATGCGGAGAGTCAGAATACTGATTATTTATTATACTGTGGTATCACACAGCGTATTTCACAGTCGCCGGCATTTTAAATAAAACACTCGTAAACAACCTTTAAGACTGTCGAATGTGTCCGTAATGGCGGCTGTCCGGGCTGTCGCGTGCCAACAGATACCAATATACAGCCATCATGCGCCGATTGCCGACAGCAGCGCTATAACGGCGGAATTCCAACACCGTACTTAATTTAAAAACAAGCCTCGTATTATTAGCTAAATTAATTTTGCATCAAAATCGTAAGAAAGTATATAGCTTTAATGTTCTCCTCAGGCAGCAAAAAAAGACCTTCGTTTAGTAACTACTAGGCTTTTACTTACCTTTCCATAATCCTGATATAATAACTAATAAAACAATTGAGATATTCACTGCAGTAAATATGTTGTTAACCAAGGATGATTCTTTGGCTCCGAACGCTAAAGCAGCTGCAACAATTTTTGTTAATATTTTTGTTAATTTATTTTGTTATAGAGAGTTATTGTTTACCTGCAAATATTATTGATAGACCCAACGAAAAGATATCAACGTATGATGCTGTTTGGGTACCAGACATTGGCATCGTCTCCTCAAAATAATTCGACATGGTATTGTTTGCCAGATTGTCAATATATAGAAATAATGCTTTGGTGACTGTGGCTGAACCTAAAAATCATTATATTAAGTGGTGGGGTAAATTACAAGGGAGCGTACTTTTAAGAAAAATTACTATATTTGAAAATAAATTAATATTACGAAATTGTTGAAAGAAGTGTATGCCCTTCTTTCAACGTGTTGCAGCGGCAAGGAAAAATACAGTATACTTTTATACAATTCCTAATACCAAATAATTTTTAAAATATCGTAGGGCATGTATTATTATGAAAAGATAAAAGGATGCGCCTATGGACAGCTGCGGTCGGTATTGACATTACAAAGGGATATCGAGTTGTTTTTTTTTTATATAATTTTAAACTAAGATACTTACCAATCAAATATTCTAATATCAAATTCCATCCTATAACGAAAGCAAAAAATTCCCCAATGCACACATAACTATACACATATGCTGAACCAGCTTTTGGAACTCTAGCACCGAATTCCGCATAGCAGAGACCTGCAAACAGACACAAATTACCGTACGTTGTAGCTGTTCATGTCAAGAGTATTTATCTCACCTGCTAATATTGAAGCAAGCGCCGCAATCAAAAATGAAATAATGACAGCAGGCCCAGCAGTATTTTTTGCTACATCCCCTGCCAATACATAAACGCCGACACCTAAGGTACTTCCCACCCCTAATGCTGTTAAATCTAACGTTGTCAACACTTTTGCCAATTTACTGTTTGCCAATTCGGTGTTGTACACTTTTTTTCTTGTCAACACATCCTTTGTTTCGTGCCATGTGGGCAGCCGCAGACGCATTGTTTTTATACAAGCTGCAAAATTAATGATTTTATTACAATTATACAGGGTGGTTCAAGAAGACGTTGTAATATTTAGGGGGGTGATTTCTCAGGTTATTTTATGAAAAAAAGTTCCCATAAACATACGTCCGGAAATGCATTGTTTCCATGATACAAGGGGTTAAAGAGGATGTGCTGAACAGGGTTGGAGAAACTCCAGGTACTTTTACTCGAAAAGTTGCCGAGGTTTTGAATGTAAGTAAAAATTAGTGGTTTTTGAGTTATCACGGATACAAATTTTTTCTGACCCTTTTATAGAATTTTCACGGACGACTATGGTACATTAATTTTTGTCGTGTATTTTTAACACCAATTCAACTAGTTCAATATAAAAATTTTTACATTTTAATTCTTTTTTACCCCTTTTTCTACTATTTACGAACGCCTATTTCGAAAATAGTGTAAAATGGGGTAAAAAATATTAAAAAAAAACGTACTTCTTAAACATAACAGAAATATTAACTAATTATTTATAGCTATAATAGAACCTATAAAATGTGTCAGAAATAACTTACTTTCATAGGCGTTCGTAACTAGTGGAAAATGGGTCAACACATAAAAAATATATATTTCCTAAACTTATTCGAAATATGGAATAATTTTCCATAGTTGTGACAGAATATATCCTAAAAAATGTTACATAAAAAAATTGATTCATACAGGCGTTCGAAAATAGTCTAAAAAATATATATTTTTTATGTGTTGACCCATTTTCCACTAGTTACGAACGCCTATGAAAGTAAGTTATTTCTGACACATTTTATAGGTTATATTCTATTAAAGCTATAAATAATTAGTTAATATTTCTGTTATGTTTAAGAAGTACGTTTTATTTAAATATTTTTTACCCCATTTTACACTATTTGCGAACGCCAATGTGGTCTAATATTTTATGTTAAATATTTTAGGTTATATTCAATTAAATGCGTAAAAAATTATGCAGTATTTCGGATAAGTTTAAGAACTATGATTTTTTTAAATTTTTGAACCCTCTTTTAAACCCCTTGCCTACGCTCAATGTTTGCCAAAATCTAATCAGCTCCTTGCCATGTCCAATAGTATTTTTGTACCAAATTTGGTTAAAATCTGTTAAGCGGTTTTTGCGTTTTCGTGGATACAGACCGACAGACAGACATTTTTCTAGAAATACTTATTTATGTACAAAATGACCAAAAACAAGTATTTCCGGTGAAATTAAAAAAAACATTTTTTTCATGAAACTAATAGTCTCCATAATATATAAATATATTACACATACGACATGGAGAGCTAAAAATGTGTGTACCATAGGCGTCCTTGAAAAGTCCAAAAAAAGGGTCAGAAAAATCTGTATCCACGATAACTCAAAACTCACTCACGCAGATTTTTAACAAATGTGCTACAAAAATACTTCAGTATAGTTCTGGGTGCTGATTAACTTTTGGAAACCATTGAGCGTAGGTCAGAGGTTTAAAATAAGGTTCAAAAACTTATAGTTCTGAAACAAATCCGAAATATTAAAGAAATTTTCACTGATTTAATACAATATAACCTTTAAACATTTAACACAAAAAATTAGATCTATTTTAAATATACTACAACATAGGCGTTCGAAAAAAGTGTAAAATCTTGAAACAAACAAACAAATGTCTAAACATAGCAGAGATATTGACTAGCTTTGATATGAAATGTATCATAAAAACCTTGTTTACAAAGGCCTTCGTAAATAGTGGAAAAGGGGTCACAATAAAAAAAATTCCTTATCGTATAGGAATATGGACCAAAAGTCTTACAAAAAAGCTAAATGATTAAAGAGCGCATCAGTTTATTTTAACTGGAAAAATTATGAAATTAATTAGGAAAAACATTTATTCCCCAAAAAAAATCAAAATAAGTATGTTTTTACATTTTAAATACATAATAAATAAATATTTATTGACCCATATACATAGTAATTGGGGAACATCATGGGACTTGACTTGGTGGACAGAAACCAAGAAAGACCCAAAGTGAAAATGAAATTTAGACGGCCAAGCCGTCTACTAAGTGTTGGAAGAGGAACGATCCTGTAGTATGAAAACCAATAAGACAAATTCAACTCATATTAATAAAACCCTACTTTGATACATGACTACACAATGAATATTCAAGAGGACTCACCTGTGATTTCAATTAACTCTTCCATGAGGGTAATAAGTAATGATTATTATAAGCACGATTTGAAACTAAAAACTTAGTAACGTCTGTCAGCGTTCTGTGTTTAAACTAATATTATTTCAATCATATATTAACATCAAATCATTTATGCAGCAAATATTTGTCTTGGTTACTTTAATTGATTTTTATTGAGACGATAGGATAGCAGGGTCATCTTTTCATTTTACTTATTCATTTTGTTGTCGTTTATCGTTTACAAGAACCGACTTTGTAATCGGTTTAGACCAATAATTTTAATTATTGTTTGCTCTTTTTATGGTTTATTATAAAATAGAACTAGTAATAGGCAGAATTATTTGCAATATAATGGTTAGTTAATGTTACGACTAAATTATGTTTGTTTGAATATACGGGGGGTGGTTTGATAAGTGCGTGACTTTTTAAGTGTTTTGGTTAATTTTGTTAAATGTTAATTTAACTGTGTTTTGTTTATTACAATAATGAACATCATCATCATCTACCATTTTTATGTCAGCCTGATGCTATGTGTTTTAGGATATGTAAACAAATCAAGTATGTCTAATAGAAAAACGTATTTTGAGTAAAAAGCAATTTGAGCACTGACGACCCTTAACAAATTTCATGCAAATTAATTAAAAGCTGCACCTTGTCAAAGCAAAATATACAGAATGTTCCATTTCAAAAAATCAAGTTAGATAAATAGATAAATATATATTTGTCAAAAAATTAAAAATAATTTGTAGACAGGTAAACAAAACATATAAATTTGAAAAAATTCTTAAGTGGAGTTGCGTATTTATATGATGAAATAAAAGTCTAATCTCCACAAAATAAATTCAATAGAAATTTTAACCATATCCAAACATGTTTCGAAACTTCATACTAGTTCCATCATCAGTGGTAATAATATAATAAGGATTTCTATTAAAGTGGTCGGACGATTACATATAAAATCATAAAACATCATGATATATAAAAAGAAAGAAAAGATAGGATAGTATAACAAAGTTAATTTTTAAATCATAAAAACAACAAAAACATTTTCCATAAAGTGACCTCAATAGAAATTTTCTGGAACAATATTTTAAGTTTCTCTTATTATTACCACTGATGATGGAACTAGTATGAAGTTCCGAAACATGTTTGGATATGGTTAAAATTTCTATTGAATTTATTTTGTGGAGATTAGACTTTTATTTCATCATATAAAACATAAGAATAATAATTAATACATACAGGTACATCGTCAAATAAATAAATCAATTAAGATACTTAAAGTAAATTAATTAAGTAAATATTCTACAGTTCAATATATATACATATATATACAAAACACACAATACAAACTACTAAGTACTATCCAGTGTGTGAATCGCTCAAAAATTAATGCACATTAAAAAAGTCACCTACTGTATAAAAAGCTTTTTCTAACAAATTCGCTTTTAGAGCTTTACGGAATCGAGGAAGGGATGATAGCAATTTGATTTCCATTGGCAGATAGTTGCGCACTTTTAAGTAAATATTCTACAGTTCAATAAATATACATATATATACAAAACACACAATACAAACTACTAAGTACTATCCAGTGTGTGAATCGCTCAAAAATTAATGCACATTAAAAAAGTCACCTACTGTATAAAAAGCTTTTTCTAACAAATTCGCTTTTAGAGCTTTACGGAATCGAGGAAGGGATGATAGCAATTTGATTTCCATTGGCTGATAGTTGTGCACTTCTTTTGCATTGTATATAATCGAGCTTTTGATTAATTCGGAGGATGGGGCTGGCAGATAAAGATCATGTTCGGAGTTTTGAAGGAGATAGTTATGGAATGGTCTTTCAGAGACATCTGACAGGTGTTTGCGGATTAAGCAGACCGATTCCAATATGAATAAGGAAGGTAGTGTTAGTATTTTAAATTTTCTGAAGAAGTCCTGGCAATGGGCTCTATAGTGCAATCTCAGAGAGTATCGAATAGCTCTTTTTTGTAATGTAAAATTAAGCCCAAATTGCGTTGCACAGCATGTACCCCAGAATGGGAGGGCGTATCGAAGATGGGATTCGAAGAGTGAAAAGTAGACTGTTATGGAAGTTGACAAGTTAAGTTCTTTGGAAACTGATCTTAACGCAAAACAGGCAGAGCTTAATTTTTTTGATAACGCATCAATGTGCAACTTCCACTTCAGAGAGTTGTCAACAACAAGGCCCAGAAACTTCACAGAAGAGACGACGTCAATAGTGGAATTATTAAGTTCAAAAGACTGCAGCGCACCTTTATATGACACAGATTTAGTTTTCGCAGTGTTCAAGCACAACAGGTTAGAGTCACACCATGATTTGATGGTTATTAAGTCTTTGAATGTGGTACTATGAAGAGCCACACTATCCGGGCCGCACCAAGTGCTGATGTCTAGGCACGTAATGTCGTTGATAAATAGCAAAAACAAAATAGGACCCAACACCGAACCCTGTGGAAATCCACAATCCATCGGCCTGCAAGAAGACACAGCCGCATTGACCCTCACACACTGACTTCTGTTGCTAAGGTACGACTTAAACCATCCCAATGGAACCCCCCGAATTCCGTTGTGCTGTATCTTGTTAATTAGGATGTTATGACTTACACAGTCGAATGCTTTGGAGAAATCACAGAATACTGATGCTGTAACGTGGAGATTGTTCAAGTTGGAGTAAACATTGTTGAAGACGGAGAATATAGCATCATTAGTGCATTTGTTGTCTTGTTGTTTGTTGTCTTTCGTCTTTCAATGATCTTGGATAGAGTAGATAGAAGTGCAATTGGACGATAGTTTGAAGCTTGATCCTTATCGCCGCCCTTGTGCAGAGGAATTATTATAGATGTCTTAAGGCATTGTGGAAAAATTCTATTTTGGAATGACTTGTTAATTAAATCTGTGAAAACGATTAATGTACATTCCGGTAGATTAGACAACATTTTCAAAGTGATTCCATCAGACACAGTTAAATCGCGATAAATTCTCGTTACTAATTGTAAACACCCTGTATAGCTTAAAAGAAGATTGTTTGCATCAGGATGTTAATACAAAAGTTAGTTATCAATAGCCTAAACAATTTTCTCCAAATTTACTATGCACGGAAATATTAACTTTTAATCAAGGCTCTAAATTTTAACAAATTCATGATTTTTGTGAAAAGTGTAAGAGATCTGTGTATGACATCTTATACCAAATCCCATTTATTTTTAAGGATCTATTAAATATCCCCTGAAATACGTTGGTTCTATTTATTTGGAGTGCCCTGTATTGTAACAGGATTATAGGTTTGATGCAGTTCTCATATTTTTAAAATCCTGGTTCAATCTTCGACGTAAGAATAATTATATTTATATGCATTAAAAAATGTATTTGTGATAAATACGTATTTCATATTCATATTGTCACACCCGGTAGATTGGAATAAAAATATTGCATCCGGTCTAACTAAGTATTTTTCGCTGATTGATAATTTATAAAAGTTCCCAAAAGTTCATCACTCTAACATCGGTATATTGTATCTACTAGATAGACAAAATTTGCTGATTGGCATTTTTCCACAAAAACGGTACGCCCGACGCCAAGAATAGACAATTTGATTGGTCGATATTGGAAAGAGTGAAAAAAAGCAAAAGTTATAAGTTTTTACGCAATAGAAAAAAAGGGGCCTTCTCTCCAACTTCTAGAAGCAACGAAAAGCACTAATCTCCCCGTTGAGTAGTATCTGGGTTTAATTAATGCGTTCACCATAAATTATTTTAAATATTTTCCTCTGTAAAAGTGAAAGAAAGATCAGCTGTGTCGATGATGATGATTGTTATGTAAGTACAAATTTTAAAAATTGTAATTGATGATTTTATATTGAAACTTGTCCTTTTTCATTCAATTGATTTTCTCATATTTTAAAAACTTACCTACCTGAAACCAGGTACTCACACTGACTAAAAATATTTCCTTTAAAATTAACAATAAACAATTATTTAGTTATTTATTTATCGCACTGAATTACCTTAGATTATCCAGGTAGGTCTATTAAACTTATTAAAAATGAAATATGGCCTGCAATAAAAATCAATTTATCATTTTTATTTTGACACCGCAAGATTAATTTCTTCCAAATTGAAAATATGGGTTTATTATAATTTATTTTTAACAGTATGGTAATTTAGAAAATTTTTGTTAGAATAAAACGAAGATTTTATCCAGAACGGGATTAATAATAATAATAATAAAAAGTTTATTCCCAAATATGACAAATCAAAACAGAATATAGGATACACACATTACACAAAAGACAATTAAAACAAAAACAAGTCAGAAAAAAAAAAGAAACAAACAAGTCAGTAAGAAATCTAGAGTGCACGAAAATATCACAATATACATGACCACAGCAGCAAAACACAGGTCACAATTCATCATCGAAGAACTGTCGCACTGAGTAATAAGGCTTCATAGTCAGCGCCTTTTTGGGTTCACTACATGATCTAGAGTAACTTTAGCCGTTTTCGAGAATTTTTGAAAAAACAATAGTTATTTATTATACAAGGGAAAAAAGTACTAGATTTTAGCTCGAGGTTGTGTTGTTGACAAAAAACCGAGAGCTAAAATCTAACTTTTTTCCCGTGTATGATACACTATTTTTTTCTGAGACGGGAAAAACTTCGATTTAATATTGAAAAAAGTCAGAAAATTATCTAAGTGAAATTTGAAGTTTTAAAAAAGTAATCAAACATCTGTCAATTTCATTCTGTAATTTAATTTAAAAATTGCAAACACTCCACCGGAGTCAGTAGAAGCAGCAAAAGTAGCGTCACAAATTATTGCCAGTTTTGATATATAAAGAAAATTTAACTTTTGTATAATAAAATTTCCTAAAATTAAATATCTACCGTTACTTATGTGTCCGGGAAAAAAAGTGACATTTTATGACCTGTCAAGAGAGTAAATATGTCAAACTTTTTTCCCGTCACAGAAAAAAAACAATTTTTTGCAATTATTTTCGTTTTTATTTATTTCGGACGTTATTTTTACAGATATAAAGAAATTAAAAGCACTTTCTCATTGTTACTTTTTGAGAGGAATAAGATAGCGTTGACAAATTTTCACTACGCGACATTTCGTGCCAAACTTTGGCGATTTTTCAGGAATAAGTTTAAATAATTGCTAAAAATATTTAAAACTTGTTTAAACCATTACGTGTGATATACCACCTATATTTGAATTGAAAATGGATTGAAATTTAACAATAAAAAATCCAGGGCTGTATTTAAAAAAACGAAGTTGATGATGGTTTTTCAAAAAGGAAACGTCGTAGTGTAAATTTGTAAAACTCCTACTGTTTCCAAGATTCCAATGCTATCCCATTCATATCTTGGGCACCCTAAGTACAGTACTGCCCCTGCGGGGATTCCAGTTTTTAAAATTCCCATCTCCGAGAAACGTCTTTCCAGGCCTCCCCCAAAGTCACCCATAATTTTAGTTTTTTGATGGCGATTCCTGAGATTAGAACTGCAGAAGTATCTGATGACCGACACTGTCGAAATCGCAGGATATACCCGCAACAATACTTCCTCGGTCCAAATGGAGCAATATTTGGTTAGTAAGGTCAAAATTACCTTAGTTGTTGACTATCCCCTCAAAAAACCATAAGGAACTAAGTGAGTCATTTTCAAGACATCAGGAAAACATCTAGCTTCTAGAGATTGCAAGATCGTCATGTGACCTATCAAGAGATTGAGACAACCTTAGGCATTAGTGGGACCAGCATACATTCAATATTGCATAAACATTTGACTGTCAGAAAAATTTGTTCGTGTTAGATCCCACACAATTTGTCAATCGCTCAAAAAAATGCTCGTGTCGATTGGTCGAAAGAAATGCTCAAAAAATACGATCGCGGTGCTTCGAAACACGTCTATGACATCGTGACAGGTGATGATTCGTGGATTTACGCGTATGAGCCCGAAAGTAAACAGCAGTCGACTGTATGGGTGTTTTAAGATGAACCAAATCCAACAAAAGTTGTTCGCGCACGAAGCACTTCCAAGCAAATGGTCGCCTGTTTTTTCGGAAAAACTGGACATGTCGCAACCGTACCACTAGAACAACGCAGAATAGTCAATTCTGAGTGGCACACAACCATTTGTTTTCCAGTTGTCTTCCAAGAAATCAGGAAAACCAACCGCCGAAGACGGATCACTCTTCACCACGACAATGCGAGCTCTCACACATCGGCCCAAACAACTGCATTTTCGAGCACCCAAAACATCGATTTGATGAGTCATCCGCCGTATAGTCCTGACTTGGCACCGAATGACTTCTTTTCATTCCCGTACGTAAAAAACAAACTGAGAGGTCAACGTTTTTCGACACCTGAAGAAGCTGTTGCTGGATTCAGAATGCATGTTTTGGAGATACCTCAATCAGAGCGGCAAAAGTGCTTCGACAATTGGTTCAAACGCATGCAAAAGTGTATAGATCTTCATGGGGAATATTTTGAAAAACAATAAAGTGATTTTTGATGATTAATATTTGTTTTTGTTCTCTAAGCCCGAAATATAAAAGGCAACCCTCGTACCATTGTGTCTCCGTGACGGAGTGAAATCAACGTTGGCTCTGTGCTGTTAGCCATTGATTCCTGTTGAAGGGTACCCCAGAGAGTCTTTGATCTCTTATAGTTAGTTAAGAGCAGAGCCTTACCAAATCAATGCGTACCGTAAGTAAATTAGCAAATTAACTGCGGCTACAACTGATCAGCTCAGATCGGAAACAACAAGCATTACTGTGATCCAAGTTGCACAAGAATGAAAATGTAACCAATATTAATCCCCTAGTATAGGTATCTGTAGTGGGAAATCAATTATTACAAATACTTTACACCATCGTTTATTTTTTTTTTACAAAATATGAGCTTGAATAGAAACTATCTGCTATTTTATAGGCAGATGAGTCCCATTCTCTCTTAATCCACAAGGACTAGTTCAGTAAAGTCTTCACTACAAACAGTTATACCGTGTGATCCGCAATTTTTATTTATCTAAATTTCTTCTTATTATTATTTTGTTTTTTTTGTTCTAGTTTCGAATTTCTTATGGACGCCTATGGCTTTTGAATTAAATTGATGTAAAATGATTTTTTAAATACGAGTCTTTATTTTAGTTATTATCTTTTGATTGATAACTGAGATACAAAGCATAAGTTGGCCGTGGGCATTAAATTATTAATTATATTAGAGGTAGTTTAAGTAGCTTACATTGCAGCAACAAACTTGAGTTTATTATCTGGTGACAACTTCAACAATAACAAAAATACCTGGGGCGTCCAATAATTTTGTTTTCTGTTTTTTACTCATTTTCTACTATTTATGAACGCCTATGTAAACGAGCTATACAGGGTGTTTCTGCAACAACTATCTATGTGCACCTTATGTCTGCTAAATATAAGTATAGCTGACAACGAATTAAAGAAAACAGAAAAGGGATCTTAAAGAATGCAAATATTGGCGAGAGTTTATGAAAAGAATATTAGCTACCATTAAGTTCCTATCTTCTCAGGGACTAGCTTTTTGGGGCAGGGATGAAAACCTAAATAGTAGCCATAAAGAGAATTATTTGAGCTGTTTAATTTGTCTTTCTGAATTTGACCCCTTTTTGGCTGATGACCTTTCAATCTGGTAATAATAACAATATGTTTCTAAAATAGTGCCTTTTATTCCATTTGTGTCAAAAATGTGATAAAATAAAGTTTTCTACATAAAAAAGCATACCTACTTGTTTTTTTCTCGAAAAACTTAAAGGTTTTCGAGAAGTTCGAGTTTGAAAATTTTGGGACAAAACTGGTCCTTAGTACACAGCATTAATAAAATTTTGGAAAACTTTTCGTTAGCAAACTGTATTTCAGTATCAAAATAAACTCAACAAAATTAAATACTGAAATTTTCAAACTCAAATTTCTCGAAAACCATAAGTTTTTCGAGAAACAAACAAGTATGTTTTTTTATGTAGAAAACTTTATTTTATCACATTTTTGACACGAATGGAATAAAAGTCACAAGAAAACTAAGTTAGGTTATAACTAAGGCAAGGGTCCTCCTGTTTACCCGCCTATGGTCATCCTTTTTTATTCAATTTCATGTCAGTTTACAACATTTAACTAGGTGAATACATATGCTACATTGAATTAATTCATCTTTACTCGTTTCGAAAATATATCAAAAAAGACGTCTTCAGGCAGTCATCTTTAACACCTGTACACCTGTATCTTTGTAAATAAGGACTTTTCGAAAAATTACAATTTAGGTTTTTTTCATGATTAGACGTCCCCAATTCACTCACAAATTTTGACCACCTATTTTAGAAACACCTTCTATAATTTACGAAGAAAAATTGGTGGAATTTCATCTGGGCCTGCTCTCTTATTCACATCCAAAGCAGCTAAACCAAAGATTTAATAGAATTTTTTGATAAGGAAAGAAAAACTGCTCTCTATTTTTATGGTATTATTGATTCTAAACCTGATTTTAAAGACGGGAAAAGTATTGAAAGATTTTTTGGATTTTTCAAAATAGAAAAACACACCGCTGAATATTTAGAAGACGTTGTTTTGCAAAAAGTCAATAAATTAGCTTTGGAAATGAACAACTGCCAAGGTCAGAGTTCACTCCCCGTTTTCTTTTCCCTTTAATGTACATAATTGTGTTGTCTATATATGTCTATTATTTTCTCCCTTAATATAGAGATATACATTGGTGCCCTTCTCTCTTTCTTTAATTAAATAACTTAATAGTTAATTAAACTTGATACTTGCAACCCTGAGCCTTCGCCGCCCGCCATGGAAGAAGAAGTAAAGCAAGGTCAAGTGCGCATAGGAAGAATCATGGTCACTCGCTCGCTAACCACACGTTGAAAATTAACGGTTCGCTCCCAATATAAAAATTAAAAGTGAAACTCTCGGTTTACAATTACGGTTTAAAAGTTTACATAAACCAAATTGGTGATCTCCTCTGCCTACGTGCCAGAGTTCTTTCACCACACGGAGTGCAAGAAGACGCATTCAAGGTAAGGGGTGATTATATCAAGTTCTTTTCGTATCTCAATATAATTATTTTAATAATCTCTCTCGCTCTCAAACATCTGATAATGTATCTAATATGTCTGGCAAATGTTGGTTTATTTATTTTGTAGTTTTGTGTTAATAAAAATAACTTTTTAACATTTCACTTTATTATTTCCTATTCGTTATCCTATTTAAAACTTTCATACAAATTAATAATAATCATCGGATAGGCAATATTGGACAGAAATATCAAAATTGTGAAAAGTAAAAATGACTTTAGCGGAGGGAGAGGCTCGTTTTCAGCCTTCCACCTAAAGCCCGGCGCAGCCTTAAACCGACCCTGTATCACTCCATGAATGCTAATTATGAAAATTCCTTAGTGCATTTCTTGAAAAAGCCACTTCATCAGTAAACAAAATCAACATTTCAACACCCAAAATGGTGCTTTTCAAGGTCACGCGTCTGATGGTCGCTCTCGCTGCCTTCTGTTTACGCACGACCATCAGGCGCGTGGGCTTGAAAAGCACCATTTTGGGCGTTTTGGGACCTTAGCGTTTTCCCATGTTATTTTGCATAAGAAATGGTCCAGTAAAATAACATCAACGTTATAAATTCTTATCTCGTAAACGAAGCAACAAATGAAAAAAATACAAAAGATAAAAAAAAAGTTGGTAGTTTTAGTTGCTTCATCTCAAGACAATATCAGAGAACAACTAAGGGAGAGAATATAAACTCTGGTGGGCGCGGCTAGTTTGCGCACGTCATTAGCGCAGAGGGATTCGATGACGTACTGAGTTTAGACAGAGGCGCCACACGCAATTTACTCTAGTTTATCGTTGCGAGTACAGTAACAGTACCTAATTATATACACGCCTAACCCTGCAATAGTTTAAAATATTTCTTTAATTCGTAGTAGATTTTTTGCTGAAGATTATCATAGTATTATTAGAAGTAGTAAGTTCTGGCAAACTCACTAGTTACGAGATTTGTCTATTATAACTACCGACATTACCTAAAGTATTCCATACATTCAATCCACACTCTAAGCATCTCAAACACCTGAAGTACCGACCTGCACAATTATTTCAACAAAATTTAAATACGACCCTGTTTTCTACTCTTGCAACAGGCTGAATGAGATGAAAGGCGGCAAGACAGAGATTATATTCTCTCCCTTAGTTGTTCTCTGACAATATCGAAATTGTATTACAGTCAGTGGCGTACATTTTTTTTTTTTGCCAATAATTTTTATTAAGTTTTTTTTGATCTACTTAGAGCCATATAAGCTCTCTATTTCTAGCAAAAATGCTGCCAAATTTCAAAAAAATCGGTAAGGAGCTATTTGACTTAATTACCAAAAAAAATTTAACACCTTGTATCTTTGGAACACCCACCCTGTAGATATAATTATTGCGAATGTTTATCAACATTGACTGAGAAAGATCGTGAGACCGAGTCATATTCTAAATAACAGACCGCTGAAATACAAACATTGTAAGTATTGCTTAAATACGTACCTTTTTAAAATTAATTATGGACTATAATATAACTGAACTATAAGTTTTAACAATAAATATTTTAAAGGTAAATGATTTTCACACAAAAACAGGTACATCAGCAACTGTGGCGATAAAGTTCAAAAGTAATAATTCACATTGAAACAATAAAAAACTTATTTTTTCATAGGTATTTATTTTATTCTATAGTACCTACCTATTTAGTTTATGTGTTTATTGTTTTATTTAGTCTATTTTGCTGCAATCAGTTAATTACAAAGGAAATCATCATTTTGATAAACACTATTTGGTTTTTAAGATAAAGTGCAATCATATACACTGTGTCCGTAAAGTATCGGAACGGGCCATTATTGCTTGTGGCGGAATACCTCTTTACTTCTCGATTAACTAAAAATTGGGCATATAACACCTATCCACAAAAGTAGAAATACCTACCAGTTTTAGTAAAAAAACTATCGACCCATAACAATGCTGACTTTTTATCGAAGATATTCGAAAGGGTACTTCATTCTAAGAGTGACACAAATGTTGCAGCGGAAATAATCCTGCAGCAACAAGGTTTTCGAAAAGGTAGATCAACGATTACAAAGCTCTGTTTTCGCTGAATATATAGCTAAACATCTGGGACAGGAAAGGATCAGGTTGATGCCCAGTATAATGACCTGAGTAAGGCGTTCGACACAGTCAATCACAACATTGTCATTAGCAGGCTTAAAAGTTTTTCATTTTCTACAGATCTGGTAGATTTTGTACGATCCTATCTAACTGGAAGGACAGTCCTAGTGAAATTGAATAATATTTACTCGGAATGCTTTATACCTTCCTCTGGAGTAACTCAGGGATCCATTTTGGGACCACTGCCTTTCTGCTTGGGAGATCTGTAGTGCCAACATCATTGTCGATTTCGAAGAAATCTTCAAGTAAAAAATCTGCGTCGACGGTAGCAGTTTTTGTACAATACCCCATTGTTTTTGAAGTTAATACTTCTTTGGCCGCATGAGAGTGATTTTTCAAGATCGCGTCACGACACGATTTATAAAATTTTCGTCCCGCAAAAGAGATGAAGCATATAACAAACATGAGGGAGAGAGAGAGACTGTATCCTATACCATACACTATTTATGTATATAGCGGCTTAACGTTGCCAATCCTTCGGTTGTCCCTTTTGTACCGTCATTCGTATTCCCTTCCTCTCTCGTGAAAGAAGTATTCACTTCTATCACGAGTACTGTGCTGCACGCGTATTTTTTATTAAGGTAGCGAGAAAATTCGTGATTTTTCTCAGTAAAACCTGCTCTAGAAAAGCAATTTTTGAGAGTTTTCTGAAAAACATTTTCCTTCGGTTTACAGTCTCTAGGAGTAATCAATTTTTGGACTGGAAGGTTATTGTTATCAATCGCGTTAACGTGAACAATTCTGTTTCGGTAATGATGTTTTATATTTTTTATAATACTCTGGTCTATAGAGCATTGGGATTCGTTCTAAGAACGAGCAAAGAATTTAAGAATGCCAAAACATGCGAATTGGTATAGGAACTCATACACACCACATGTGGCACATCATTCATTGTACTCAGGACGACAGCAGCAACGCAACTGCCCTAAAAAATAGGGGCTGCAATTTGAAACTGACTTAGATGGTGGCGATTTCGGATCAAATACGTAGGCAATAAAATTTTGTATTGATATGTATTTTGTATTTGATATTATTAGTATTATTTTGATTTATGTTTAGCAATTGCTAAAACTGATAGTAGTACCATTTTGAAAATAATCGCACGTTCCGTTACTTTACGGACTTCCTGTATATAATAATGAGGCTGTAAGAATTTTATATTGTGATAACACGTTGAAAAAACAACTACAACAAATAATTATTATAGAATCAATCAATAAAAAATTGCGCCTTAAAGAATTACGACAAATAATGCTTTATATGGATAAAAACATATGAAAATCGCAAGAGCTTCACGAGTATTAGAAAAATTATTCAACTTTTTGTAAAATACAGGATGCCTCATCATTGCACGTCAGACATATTGTAAAATGATTAAAACAATTTTGTTTAGACGCTGTTGACACATTTATCAGTTTGTATCCGCGATAACTCGAAAACCACTTAACATATTTTAACCAAATTTGGTACAAAAATACCACAGGATATATCTAGGTGCTGATTAACTTTTAGGAACCATTGAGCGTAGGTATAAGTGATTTAAAACAGGGTTTAAAAATTTCAAAAATTCATACTTCTTACGTGGCCAAAATATTGAATAATTGTTCATTGGTTTAATAGAGTATAACCTAAAACATCCATAAAAAAAATTAGATCACATTGGCGTACGAAAAGAGTTTCAAATGGGGTTAAAAATAAAAAAAACATATTTCTTAAACATAGAAGAAATATTGACTAGTTATATATAGCTTTGATAAAATATAACCTATGAAATGTATCATAAAGAACTTCCTTACATAGGGGTTCGTAAATAGTGGTAAAGGGGCCAAAATAAAAAATATTTCCTATACATAAACTTATGCGAAATATGGAATAAATTTTCGGAGTTGCAATAGAAAAAACCTAGAAATGTCACATAGAAGAATTGGTTGACACAGGCGTTCACAAATAGTGTAAAAAGGGGTCGAAAATAAAAAAATACATATATTCCCCAAACCTACTAGAAAATTTGGCTAATTATATAGTTTAGATATAAGATAACCTACAAAATGCGGCATTGAAAACTTGTGTTCGTGATGAGGTTGGGTTTCTTGGAAAGTTCCTGTAACGCCTCTACCAGCGACTGTAGAAGCTTGCACCCAACCAAATTATCGACTTCATTAAAAAGATTGAGCTGCTGGATGAAAAAATATAAATAGGTATGAGTCACAATAGACTCTCGGTGGTCGCAGTGGAGGGTCCGATGCAGACCCACTCATTTTAACCTACCTAACGGTACCTCTCGTCAAATTATGTCGGCTCAAAATATAAATAGTTGCTCTCGTAAGTACAGGGTAATATTAACAAAAAAGAATTATAATAAAAGTTGCGAGGACTTTTTGATAGAAGCGATAACGTTGCAATGCTACGAAAATATTTTAGATCCATAGAACAGCTAAGGGAATCTCCCACGCCTAAATTTCAGAAAATTACGGCAAACTGTTTTCTATGAACGCTTTAATCTACTGTCGACCAAGGGTCAATGAAACCAAAACATTATTTTAAAAAAATATTTATTAAAAATAACACGTAACCTATTTTATCAATTCTAAGTCTAAAGCTCATTATGAACATATTCTGTGGTAACTCGCATTTCTTCTTCGTGAAATTGGTTGCATTTTTCTAAATGAAGTGTCTGAAAATAAATAAACACTTTCAGAATACGGTACATAATAATTTTTTTATCTATGAAGAAGTAGTCCATATTTCTGTGGAGTTTCACTTTAATGAGGGAAATAATGCATTCTCCACAAAATTTCAATATATTAACTGATCATTCATCTGCACAGACATGTTTTGACCATCTATATGGTCATCATCACATCATCAGTGTATATATCGAAGCTACAATACCTACTAGGTAATATGTTTTTTTTTTTTTTTTTTTTTAAATCTTAATCTAATTGAAAACATCACCCATTTGTGGTTTGTTTTTCTTTTTGTTTATCATTTTCACTTTAGGATTTTTTTGATATTTAGTCAAATTAAATTTATTTATACTATTATTGTGCTGTTAATAAATTAAAAGTGAGGTTATTGGTTATTAGGGTAGAGAGTTAGTGGTGAGTCCTATATATAGAATACACATACTATCTCGATATTATACGATTTCCATGGGTCTCTTCTAAATATTTGACAGTTGACTGAATAACGGGACGCTCTTTTTGTTAATTTTCATATTCTACTTGTCAATAATTTCTATGTAGATGAGTTGTGATGTTGTCTATGCAGAGGGATGGAGAGCATAGGAGGTTACATTCATGTACTTGTGCTTTAATTGTCATACCTGGTTGTCACTTATTAAATCGTTATTTGTTAGGTTATGGTGGTTGGTTGTTATGTTATTATTATTTATGAATTTAAGACTTTTGAAGATGGAAAAACAATAAAAATGAATCTGATCACAGTTAATCAACGAATTGTTGCAAGCTTTCAATATTTCTAGGCACTAATTTTTACTGTTTAATCTTATTAAAGACTGGGGGGTGGACTGAGATGTATCAGACTTCATAAAGAATAACATTTCTTTCTGAAGTTTTTCCAAAATTTCTTTACGCAATAAATTAACTTCTGTCCCTTAAGAATAACTGGTCTATATAAGAACTTTCATCTTTAAAGTTATAATAAAACTTTACATTATCCGAACATTTTTTTATCGTATTAGGCCAACTATTCTGAATAAGATACTTCAAGGTCCGAAGTTCTGGGTGTTCCTCGGTCAATCTTTGAATTTCGCGTATTTTTTCTTGAGTAATATTCAATGATAATCCTACCGACTGCGCCATGTTTTATATGTTTTGTTTATTGACATCGACTGTTGACAGTTCACAATGACATAGTATAACCATAGATATGATGAGTTTTGGGGTGACACAACCCATTTTTTTCTTTGGTACCTACTGGATTATTTATTGCAAATTATAAAATACCAAAATACGTACACTGGAACGTGTTGTTATTTTAAAGCTGTTAAAATATATTTTTTTTAATTTTAAATTAACTAATTTAAGTAGTTGTGGGGCGAATTTAAGACTGAAATAGTAGGCATAAAAAAGAGTCTCCCACATTTCACCGATTGCAAATAACTGTCCAACGAATCATCATTAAAACCAAGCGGATTCCTCGTATAGAATTCAGCAAATTCAACGTGAATTTCATTTTGATCAAACTGGAATTGCCATAATTGACTTGTACTATAAGAAGTCAGTTTGTACCTTAAGAAAAGATCAATTATATTTTTTCCAAGAAAAACAGCATCAAAATCGGTAAAACCTAACCTCATTTTCTATTGCCAATTATTGTTCACGTTCAAAGTGAAAAATCAAAATTGTTTTACTTTCTATTTTATACCTTGCAGTCTGTTGAATCAAAAATATCCTTGTAAATATCCAAAAAAGGTGTTTTCGTAACGTCACTCATGTACCAATATGCTAGTAGACTTGACGCTTTGGAAAGCATCCGCTTCATACTGGGGAAGCTCTCCTTTATCTCACTAGTATCTTCATTTATCAGACAGAAGATGTATCTGAAAGAAATATTTTAAGTTAAGAGGACTTAATCTATGTGATTTTGTATAAACTTAATTACCTATCACATTCAGGAGTACGTTTTGAAAACCTATAAGCTCTATGAACTCTAGCCATCGGTTCAATTATCTCCAAATTAATCGTATCGGCTAAAACGTCTGATAATTGTTTGGAGTCCTTTCCCATTATACTTTTCTTTTCTGCCATACGAAGAAGATCCTACAAAAAACCATTTCTATGTATTCGTTACTGTGATTATTAAAATATAAAATGTTCTTGAATTTACAATCACTTAGAGCAGCCCTGTTCAACATAAAGATCACGAACTGCATGCCTCCCGCGACCTCAAGTTTGTGGGAGCGCCCAGGAAGTCCGGACTCCTCCCGAAATTGAAAAAAAAATGCGAGATTTGTATCCCAAAGCAGTGCGACTGAATTTAGCACAATCTAACGCAATGTCATGGCCGGCAATCATAAATTGTTTGGGTGTTGTCAATGAGATAGCGAATTTCTTTAGCAACAATGCCCATGATAACCAGGTTGTCAAGATAAATGTTGAAAATCTGCTTCCTCCATATAAAAAACCACAACTTCTAGAACTATGTGATACACGTCGAATTTGGGATAGTCCGGAAACAACTTTCTGCCTGCGGGACGCTCAAATGTATGAGTGGCCCAAGGTTCGCACAATTCCAGTTGAAGGTCTGCTCTGCTTACGTTCTCAACATAAATTGTTTGTGGCTGAGTAAAAATCTTCTGTCGGTGTTTACTCAATTTCTGTTGTGACCGTAAGCAGAGCAAACCTTCAACTGGAATTGTGCGATCCTAGGGCCACTCGAAGTTGGCCAGTCTTGACGTAGAGCGTTAAAAGTGCTTACCTGAAGATATACGTAGACTGGTTTAACATAATCCTTCGATTTGACCTTTACGTCGAAATATTTTTTGGCTCCATAGTCAATCAAGTTTGATATAGATTCTACAGGTTTGTTCGAATTGATCATAGTGTTCTTTGGGAATCCTTGAGATTTTACGAAGTTGTTTACAAAAAATTGTCCGTACGAAATAAACCTGTAATTAAAATATGATTCGTTGAATCTCTATGTTTACATTGATAGTAGTTTCAAACTTGATAGCTTACTCTTGATACGTTTTTGGATCTGACAGTATTTGCAAATAGCTAGCTAGTTTATCGGTTATCACACGTAACCAATGTCGTCGAAATGATTGATTTTCCATCATCTCGACAAATTTTGTATAGTTGAACGTTCCGTGCTCATCTGAAAACATCTGGAAAACAATACAAACCATTTTAGAAACAACTTTGGCCACTATTCAATGAAATTATTGCATGACTGAATGTTATACGTGCCTCGAGAGCAACTTTTGATTTGCTGACTCAACTGAAGATTATTATAGTATAGTATTATACCTGAAAAGCCTTATCTCCTCCCATACCAGTCCAAATCATCTTAGCCATATCAGAATGTAAGAAATTGTCAAACATCAGGTGCAATTTCTCTAAAACTGGCGGTAGGAACTTTGAATGCCCTGAATGGCTTTTCGCTCGTTCAGTAGCTTCAGGACCAGTAAATGCTGATACAGCTTGAATAACCATTGGAACATAATCGGATAACGCTCCTCTGACCTTGGAACCATCAACGGTATTTAGAAGAGAACCTGCTACTGATAGAATACTACTGAAGTCGAAATCTGAATCATCTTCTGGCTGTGATGGTTTTGGTTTTGCTTGTTTGGCCTGAAGGAAAAAGTCTGCTAGATTATATACAATTTCAATACAAATTTCCTTACCGTTCTCACTGGCTTAGCCTGTGGAGGTTTCAAATTTTGAGCACTCATGTACATGCTAATCAATGAACCAATTAATGCAGGGTCAATACCACCTCCTGCTTCTTTCTTTTTCTCATTACCAACGCTTAATAGAGATCCTAGACCCTGCAGTAAAGCGCCGCCGCCATCACCTGCACCTTGCAAGGAACCCAATACAGAACCAAGGCCTTGCAGGAGGTCTGATGGTCCTGGGTTCTCTATAAAATAGTAGTCAAACAAAAACAGACATGCTAATTAAAGATTTATTTACCTTTGTCGTTATTACTGTCCGATGACGCCGCCAACATACCCCCAATGCCTCCTAATAACTCGGCTGCTTGTGGACTTGAAGCAACATTTTTTAGCAGATCGCCCACCATATCTTTTGCAGCGCCAGATTGAAGAACAGTATTTACAATTGAACCAATATTTTCCATGCTTTGTTCCTGAAAATGTTAAAGAAACACAAGATTTTATTCGAATTTCCCAATAATTTCCGAGAAATCGACCGCAGTTCACCTTAAATCTAAATACGCTCGGAATATTTTAATTAAAATAGTGAAGATTTACCTTAAGAATACTGGAAGCAGCTTCTGCAAATGGATTTTCATCTGCTGCATCTATATGTATTTCATTATCTTCGGTGTTTTGTAAAGACAAGCTGGTAAAGCTTAGGATGACTAGAATAGTTGTGATAATTTGGGTCTTCATTTTAGTTGCAGATTGTTCTGAAAAGAAAATAGATATTATTCGCCAAAATTGAAAAGAAGCTTCATTTCACTGAACCAAAAAAGTCCGTAAAAATTGTAACAAAGTTCAAGAAATACAAGATCAAAACTACAAATTTGTGTTTGATAAAATTCGATTCTATTAAAAAGAGTAGCACTCTATATAATAAAATTTTTACCGGCCATTTATATATACATTTTCATGCAGTTAGGTATTTAAATCTGGACATTTTCGGGTTTCCCATTTACATTTTTATATCGCATTCTTTTGAAAATGTTCTTAACGCGTTCATAACGCCTAATGGTAGGCAATGAAGCAGGTAGATTTCTGTGAGACACCTGGAGAATTCCTAACCTATTTTATAGTCGAAGCCTAGTAAGTCGCAAATTTAGGGTCAGTTGGTTTTTGTTTAAGAATCCAGTAAGATGTCGAAGCGTATGTGTTTAAGATGGGGCTTCAAAATGTTGAAAAAAAAAATAATTATTCGCTCGTGATATTTTTCTACAGGGTGTTGAAAAGTTTAGAGTAAAATGTAACAAATCCGTACGAAATTTTTGAAGTTTCGAGATGAAAAAATGATGATAATAAAACGGCCTAAAACTCGAAAAAAAAATTGTCAAAATTGATGCAATATAACAAAAAATTATTTAAGATTGATTTTGAACAAAATTTTCTTTGTACGGTTAATATGGCGGGGCAGTGTAGTTTATAGGACTTTACGAAAAAATATTAAGTTTAAACATTTTTGTAGGAGTTTACAAAATAAAAAGGGATAGTTTGTAGATTCCTACAAAAAGATGGCACCAAATGAATGTTGTCTGTCAACTGCTACAACAAAATAGTTGTTATGTCTCCTGATGTAATATTTTCTACGTTTTCACAGTGTTACTTGCGTTGTTTTGTTTATATTTATTTATTTTGCACTACACGGCCTTCTTAATCTTACGAGAGTTGCCTTTTATATTTCGGGATTTGGCAACCGACAGCTCTATCGTAAAGTTGGACATTTTTGAGGTTATACGTACTTAGAACGTTTTGATATACGAGCACTATTTGTGTTGTTTACAGTAACTTAAAAGATTCATCTCGGCCCAAAAATGGAATTAAATCGTGAACATTTTCGTGCGATTATTTTTTACAACTTTCCACATGGATTAACTCAGCAACAGTGCATGGATAAACATAATTCAATTTTTGGCGATGAAGCTTCATCAAGGACCAGTGTTTATCGATGGTATGGTGAATTCAATCGTAGTCGTAGTTCACTCCAAGACGAATTTCGTGAAGGTCGTCCAAAATCAGTTGTTGTTCCGAAAACCATTGACCCTGTGCGCGAACTGATATTGCAAGATCGTCATGTGACCTATCAAGAGATTGAGACAACCTTAGGCATTAGTGGAAGCAGCATGCATTCAATATTACAGAAACATTTTACATTTATAACAACTTAGAACTACTCCGAAGAAATACATAAATAAATACATAATGTATAGGTATAATGTAATATGTTATGACAACATTAATCTTTGCCTAAGCTCTCTCTTGAACGAGTAAGGAGACACCTGGAGAATATCCACGTATTGATTCATAATTTTCGCGCCCCTATAAGAGAAAGAGCCTTCGAAATGTGAACTTCTATGTAATGGAATAGAAAAGTAATTGAAACGCAATTCTCTGTCATGTAAATTAGAACCCCGTAGCAAAAAACTGTGAAGATATTGTGGAGTTTCACTATTTAAAATTTTGTAGATTAGCATAGCGAATTGATATTTTATTCTTATCTCAATTTTTGGTTCTCTCAAATGAACCAAAAACGGTGTTATGTGAGAAGCATATGGAACCTTGCACACAAATCGAACACATGCGTTCTGTATTCGCTGGATCTTAAGCCTATTATATTCCGGCAAAAAGTAATAGTAAACCTGAGAACATTATGTGACATGTGGATAAACTAAAAATTTTATTAAATTTAATTTCGTGCTCTCACAAAGGAACTTTTTCAAATTATACATCGATTTAAGTTTATAGAAAGAGTTTGACTGTCAAAAAAATTTGTTCGCGTTGGATCCCACACAATTTGTAAATCGCTCAAAAAAAGGCTCGTGTCGATTGGGCGAAAGAAATGCTCAAAAAATACTATCGCGGTGCTTCGAAACACGTCTATGACATCGTGACAGGTGATGAATAGTGGATTTACGCGTATGAGCCCGAAAGTAAACAGCAGTCGACTGTATGGGTGTTTCTAGGTAAGCCAAATCCAACGAAAGTTGTTCGCGCACGAAGCACTTCCAAGCAAATGGTCGCCTGTTTTTACGGAAAAACTGGACATGTCGCAACCGTACCACTAGAACAACGCAGAACAGTCAATTCTGAGTGATACACAATCATTTATTTGCCAGTTGTCTTCCAAGAAATCAGGAAAACCAACCGCCGAAGACGGATCACTCTCACCACAACAATGCGAGCTCTCACAGATCGGCTCAAACAACTACATTTTTGAGCACCCAAAACATCGACTTGATGAGTCATCCGCCGTATAGTCCTGACTTGGCACCGAATGACTACTTTTTATTCCCGTACGTAAAAAACAAACTGAGAGGTCAACATTTTTCGACACCTAAAGAAGCGGTTGCTGCATTCAAAATGCGTGTTTTGGAGATACTTCAATCAGAGTGGCAAAAGTGCTTCGACAATTGGTTCAAACGTATGCAAAAGTGTATAGATCTTCATGGGGAATATTTTGAAAAACAATGAAGTGATTTTCGATGATTAATATTTGTTTTTGTTCGCTAATCCCGAAATATAAAAGGCAACCTGATATTTTTTATGTTGTAGAGCTTCTTCTGACTGAAAATTGCATGTAAAAGTGTATAGAATATAATATTGAAAAACAATAAAAATATTTTTAATAATCCGATTGTTGTTTCTATTCTCAATAGATAAATAGTAACCCTCATAAAGATCAACATAAATTCACTTACAATATTGTTATACCAAACAAACTTTCGTATTTTACATAAATCGTCCCTCAAACTATTCTACAATATTATTTTAATTACTATGCTAGAAATTTATGATTCTAAAATCACGATTATTTAATTGAAATTGCAACTAAAATGCCTGGCTTCTTATCAAAAGTAAATGTTTAATATCCACCTGTAAAACGTACCTTATCGCATGTTTTTGATTAGGAAAACAATGAATAAAATACATAAAATCATTAAAATGTTATATTATTGGTTTTCTATTATATACAGGGTTTCCTATGGAATCTTTCAGCGACTACCTTGAATTGAATTTCGAAAATTAAATCGTCATTTGAGTTCACTGGTGTTGAATACACTTTTTGTTTTATTGCACCCCAAACATAAAAAGCCCAAGGCCCTAAACGTCTTCAAATAGGTAGTTCATTAAGTTCTTGGGTGGAGCAGTATTTAGCTGATACCAACAACTCACTCGTCAATTCATTTAAGGGTAAATCAGTAACAACATTTTGCAGAATATAAATATACCCTTCAGTATATAAATTATTTTCGTATATAAAATACCGAACAAGTCGTGTGTCTTTCACCAAACAGAAAACGTTCACAACAAATTTATTTTGAAGATTTCTTTCTGTTAAAAATTCCATCTCTACTAAATTCAGATTCATCTGACCAGTGGCGGTTGGTCCATAAGGGCACATGGGCACGTGCCCTACCTAAAAAATGAGGTAGAAAAAATAATTTTAGAACAAGGTGTCATCTGGAACTGATGGAATCACTTTGAAAATGTTGTCTAATCTACCGGAATGTACGTTAATCGTTTTCACAGATTTAATTAACAAGTCACTACAAAATGGAATTTTTCCACAATGCCATAAGACATCTATAATAATTCCTCTGCACAAGGGCGGCGATAAAGATCCAGCTTCAAACTATCGTCCAATTGCACTTCTATCTGCTCTATCCAAGATCATTGAAAGACTGGTTAAAAGGAGACCAATTGGGATTTTTAGCTAACAAATGCACTAATGATGATATATTCTCCGTCTTCAACAATGTTTACTCCAACTTGAACAATCTCCACTTTACAGCATCAATTTTCTGTGATTTCTCCAAAGCATTCGACTGTGTAAGTCATAACATCCTAATTAACAAGATACAGCACTACGGAATTCGGGGGGTTCCACTGGGATGGTTTAAGTCGTACCTTAGCAACAGAAGTCAGTGTGTGAGGGTCAAAGCGGCTGTGTCTTCTTGCAGGCCGATGGATTGTGGAGTTCCACAGGGTTCGGTGTTGGGTCCTATTTTGTTTTTACTATTTATCAACGACATTGCGTGCCTAGACATCAGCATAAAGGTGCGCTGCAGTCTTTTGAACTTAATAATTACACTATTGACGTCGTTTCTTCTGTGAAGATTCTGGGTCTTGTTGTTGACAGCTCCCTGAAGTGGAAGTTGCACATTGATGCGTTATCAAAAAAATTAAGCTCTGCCTGTTTTGCGTTAAGATCAGTTTCCAAAGAACTTAACTTGTCAACTTCCATAACAGTCTACTTTTCACTCTTCGAATCCCATCTTCGATACGCCCTCCCATTCTGGGGTACATGCTGTGCAACGCAATTTGGGCGTATTTTTAGACAAAAAGGAGCTATTCGAGATTGCACTATAGAGCCCATTGCCAGGACTTCTTCAGAAAATTTAAAATACTAACACTACCTTCCTTATTCATATTGGAATCGGTCTGCTTAATCCGCAAACACCTGTCAGATGTCTCTGAAAGACCATTCCATAACTATCTCCTTAGAAATGCTCCATGTTCAAGGGGAAAACGAGTTATAATTCTACATGCGGGAAGTGAAAATGGGTTCGTACCCAACGCACTGCTCTTGTCAGCCAAAAACATAAGACAATCTTCTGCTATATATGGAAAAAATGGGTGGATCACATTTTTCCGGCCATAGACCCTGTTATTATTCAGCATAAAGGATTTTTAAAATATCGTAGGGCATGTAGGTATTGTTATGAAAAGTTAAAATGGTGCGCCTATGGACGGCGGAGGTCGGCATTGACTTTTCAAAGGTGGTTTTTTATAGCATTATATACTAAGATTGGAAAGAGTATACACCTTGTTTAGCAGCACGTACTGATGATTTTGGATATGCATTAAAAGATGAGATAAAATTATAAGAAAACGCGTGCAAAATAATTAACAAAGACTTCCTTATGAGAAGAAAATCTCAACTTTGACATAAATCTTGATATACGTCAAAAACGGCTAGATTTAGGCATAGGACATGATACATGAAACATGTCTAGAATCTTACGTAGAATTCAAAATATATAGGGTGTTCTATTTAAAATAACAAAGTCGCTATCAACTTCCGGTATAACCGGATGTGTTATGCAGTTGCTATTATGTTATTAGAGTAGACTATAGTGAACAATACAGATACCGAAATTTTCGAAATTCAATTCAAGATAGTCTCTAAAATATTCTAATGAGTCGTCACCATATACCTAGGACACCCTGTATATTATGTTGTAATAATAAAATTCGTGTAAGCACATTGACACATTTGATACCAAATTACTTAAAATAGTAATTCGTTGTGGATATCTATGTATATTTACAAACAAGTATAGAATTATATTATGCAAAAATGTTTTGTCATCGGGTCCAAATTCGAAATTGGTGATTTGGACATACCGTGTGTGGTGTGATGTACCCCCATATACAGGGTGTTTCAGAAAGGCATATTGCTAGAGGTAATAGAACTTCTCAAAATAAGTGTGGCTTGTTATATAATTTTTTGCCGAAAGATTTTCGAGATATAGGGAGTTAAAAAAATATTATTTTTGCTAACTGACTATGAGTTATAAGAAGTCTTTGTCGCACATTTGGAGACAAATATTGGCAACAATCCTCGTCACTTTTGGCATTTTATTAATAATAAGAGAAATAACAATGGTCTTCCAAGATCAATGTTTTTTAACGATCAGGTGGCTGGTACGGGTCCCGACATCTCAAATCTTTTCGCTCAGTTTTTCTCCAGCGTTTATGATGGATCTGCGTGTAATGTTGGGGAATTTTCTGGTATCAATTCGGGAAACATCACATTGGATGGTATTTCTGTAGGTGAGGTGTATGACAAAATCCTTAGAATCCCTAATAAAACTTCCGTTGGTCCAGACAACATACCTAATTACTTTCTTAAGAGTTGCATGCATACTGTGACGGTGCCTCTTCAGAGACTGTACAGCATGTCATTGGATCAAGAGAAATTTCCAGACGCCTGGAAAACTAGCTATGTGATACCTATATACAAATCTGGTGCCTCTGAAGACATCTCGAATTACAGAGGAGTTTGCAATCAATCTGCAGTAGCGAAGTTATTCGATGGTCTTCTGTTCGATCAACTTGAATGGAAATGCATTAAGGAGGGTCAACACGGTTTCTGTAGAAAAAAATCTACAGTTACGAATTTGATTTTTTATGAACTTGATATATTGGATGCTGTGAGTGGAGGTTATCAGGTGGATTCGGTGTATACCGACTTCGCCAAAGCATTGGCAACTTTGATGTTTTGTTGGCAAAGCTGGGAGTGTTCGGATTTTCTGACCATGCCTTATCTTGGTTGGAAAGTTTTTTGAGGGGGCGTACACAGGTAGTAAAGATCATGAATCACAAAAGTCATGAGTTTCGAGTAACATTAGGAGTCCCGCAGGGGTCCCATTGTGCCCCATTATTGTTTAATATTTTTGTCAACGATATCAGTGATGTATTGAAGTTTTCGATGGCTAATCTATTTGCGGATGATTTATAGAAGAATTTCGTGCGAGGCCGATGTTGAATATTTGCAGCGCGATGTTGATGCGCTGTGGCAGTGGTCTGTGTATAATAATTTGAAATTCAATATCAATAAGTGTTCATTTATTAGCTTCTTTCGCAAGAGGAATAGATTTCCTAGTCGGTACACGATGGATGGTGATCAGTTGAAATATGTGGACAAAATAAAAGACTTGGGTGTTCACTTTTCAGAGTCTGTTGACTTTAATGAACACATATGCCGAATGTCTCAGAATGGTCATAAAGTATTGGGATTTGTGATGCGGAATTCTAGAGACTTATCGATTGCGAGCTGTCGTTTGTTGTATGTGTCCCTGGTTCGTTCTTCACTGGAATACGCGTCAGTGATTTGGTCGCCTTATTATCAGACTTATATAAATATGATTGAGAGAGTTCAGGACAAGTTTTTGCGTTATGCTGCGTTTAGAATGGGGATACATATGCGCAATTATCATAGATCGGACCTACGAGGGGCGTTAAACTTGGATACTCTTGGTAAACGCAGAGTTTTAAACGACTTGGTATTTACGTATAATGTGTTGAAAGGTAACATAAATTGTCCTGCTGTCCTGCATAGGATTTTCTTCAATGTGCCAGTGCTTGATTTACGACACCATGATCTCTTCTTTCACCATACAAGTAGAAATAATTATACATACTTTTCTACTATTGATAGAACTCTTCGCACTCTGAATGAACATGATTGTATAGATATCTTTTGCAATTCACTTTTAGAATTTAAACGTCAAATTAATTGTTGTATTGAGTAGTACTCATAACAGATCTTGAATTTATTATGAATTTGTTTATTTTGCCTTAGGTACTGTCATGTATATAAGAAATTTGTTGCAAATATAATTGGGGTATCCCGTTAATTTAATAGAATAAAAAAAAATAAATAACGGCCTCAATTTTTTCATATGAATGTTTTTGGGGTCGCAGAATCGAATAAAAATATTCGCGTTCTTTTAAAATATGGAGGGCGCTAGTCACACAATTTCGAAGCTAAATTTTCATTCATAATTCATAAAAAATTGAACGTCGATTTTAAAATTTGAAATACCTAGAGGATTGGGACAGTTAGAAGCAATTTATTAGTAACTGTTTTGTCCTCTATAGTAGTTAATCAACCACATCGATAGAATATCAGTTGCCGAAAATTGAAAGCATTAAAGATATCGGTTACCTATAAGTTTCGCGTGGTTACCCGGTACTTATGTGTTTAAATACCCGATACTTTAAAACAAAATTACTTGGCTACATACTTACTTTACTATACGAACCAGTAATTACTAAATTACAATAATAATAAATTTTTTTCCTACCTTATTTAGACACCTTTATAGTTGAATATTCTTAATTTCTTTGAAGAATCCCGTTCACATTACCGTTGATCAATTAGCATGTCACCAACCTTTTACTGCACAAATTATTTAAATACACAAATCGCGCTCTAAAAAAATCACTAAACAAAACTCAGATGAACTTCCTTGTACCAGTAGGAAAATTGTAATGACGTATACAGAACACAAAATACTTAGTTATAGGTAGGTACTTACCAAAACGAACAGGTAGAGTTATTAACACTTTGGGTGTAGTCCTTGTGTACTCAAGTGATTTGATGCTTTTTTTTTGTAGTTTTAATTTCTTAAAGGAAACCAGTTGTCTTTGAGAATGAACTCCGTTTTTGCGGATATCTCCGGAACCGTTTATCCTACAGAAAACAGCTTTTGTAAGCATTTTCCACTCATAATAAGCTATGTTTTGTGCAAGAATGTTTTTTTTTTAATTTATTTTTATTTATTGTCATTACATGTCATTACCAAAAAAGGTTTACACAAGTCATATTAAATACTAAAATATTACATAACACAACATAAAAACATAGAAATGTATATAAGTTAATCAAAACAGAAAGTCAGTGCTGAGGAATTCATCAATGGAGTAAAAAGCCTGGTCAATTAAGTAGTTTTTTAATCTATTTTTGAACATTGCGAGGCTCAATTTCAAACTATCTGGCAAATGATTATAGCATGTGGGACCATAATAATTTACAGAATTTCTGCTTCTACCCAACCTCATATATTCAGGAAGAATGTCATTTTTGTTTCTGGTATTGTGGTTGTGAACTTCATCATGCCTTATGTACAGATTGTAATTATTTTTCACATACATAATTGAATTGTAGATATAGAGACACGGGAGTGTAATTATTTTACAGTCTTTAAATTTAGGTCGGACATCCTCTCTAAACTTTAAATCTGTCATTATTCGAACCACTGGTCTTTGGATTGCGAATACCCGACTAGCATGACAAGAGTGTCCCCAAATTGACAAAGCATATGAAGCCACACTGTGAAAAAGGCCATAATATGCTGATTTCAAAACATTAAAAGAGACTTCACCCTTCAAGCTTCGCAACATGAACACAACCTTAGACAACTTGGCAATGGTAACCTCGACATGACCCGCCCAGGTTAGCTGACACCCAAAAACTTTACCAGACCATCAGAAACAGCAACATCCGTCTCACGTAATGTAAATATTTTAGTAGCTGTTTTATTGGCATTCATACAGAGTTTGTTAGCTGCAAACCAGTCAGCAGCCCTCGACTGTGAATTAATCATACTTGAGGCCAGAACATCACTCGACAGTTCAACATCGACAATAGTTGAATCGTCTGCAAACAATGTCAGGTCAGAGCATGGCAGATGTAGCGGTAAATCATTAATGAAAATCAAAAACAATACAGGTCCGAGCACCGAGCCCTGTGGGATTCCAACAACAAGGGCTGAGAAGACTTTGACTCAAACATCGTTACAACATTCCTACCAGTGAGATAAGAACTCAGCAAACGAATCGAATTCGCACTCATACCGTATCGCTCCAGTTTACCCAACAAGATATCGTGTGAGACGCAATCAAACGCCTTTGTTAAATCAAGAAAAGAAGCCCCCACAAGCCTTCTACTCTCAAAAGCGGTTATAACGCTAGCTATAAATTCATAATTGGTGAAGATTTTGAAGGGGTAGTGGGTGTTTTTCTCCCCAATTTCTAAAAAGTAAAGTTTTAAGATACCCATTTGAACCGCCAATGTTTTCTACAAGAAAAAGGTACCTACTCTTGGTCATAAGCTCTAAAGTTGACCGTTTTCGAGCAAAATCAACCTGTTGAAATAAATTTATTTTTTTTTACTAATTAAAGTTCATAATTGCAAAAAAATGAAGAAATGATAGAAAAGTTGTTTTTTTAATTCTCCAAACCCTAAAAATAATCGAAGAATTGCTGCGTGCATTGAAGCTAACGGCGGACATTTTCAGCATTTAATTTAACTGTGTATGGTTTTATATTGTTTTTTTTTTATTTTGGAATTTTGAAGTTATTTTGGTTTTGTTACTTGCTCTAACGTTGACCATGTTTTTCCTCGAAAACGGTCAACTTTACAGCTTATGACCAAGAGTATCTTTTTTGTGTAGAAAACATTGGCGGTTCAAATGGGTATATTAAAACCGTACTTTTTCGAGTGGCGTAGAAATTGGGGAGAAAAACACCAACTACCCCTTCAAAATCTTCACCAATTATTAATTTAAAAACCAAAAATTCCTGCACAAACATAGCTAGTTATGAGTAGAAAAAGCTTACAAAAGCTGTTTTCTGTACGATAAACGGTTCCGGAGATATCCGCAAAAAACGGATTTTTTTTTCAATTTGAACACCCTCTATCTCAAAAATGGTGCATTTTAGAGGGTTAGTTAATAGAAACTTTTTTTCATATTTTTGAACGAGCTCTCCCATCCTAAAGTCCTGCGCATATATTATGAAACACCCTATATACCATGTGTCCACGGATCCGGGGACATATTGGATAGAGTTCGGAAGAAGAAAAACTTTTTCATTTGTAGATTTAGAAGAAAAAGTCATTCTTTATAAAAACGTCTGCTTGTGTCAAAACTACAAATTCAAATACCACATTTACGATTACTATACAGGGTATATCAATAATAACAATTTTAATGATTTTGATTTTTTTGTTTTTTTCTAATTTTATGAAAATATTAAAACCGTGATTTATTACACCGATTGTGCAAACACAACTAATAAACCTTTTTCCCAAAGTGGTTATTTTCATAGCCATCTTCTACTACCGTATATTGCTTTTAAATTAGCAAAAGCCCTCCTTATGCATGCTTCGTAAACCTCAATTCGGTATCCAGTACGATCCCCAGGTTTTTTGCAGAATCAGTGCTCTTTAAAGCGACATTATCAATCACCACAGTTAAGTCCTTATGGGTTTTATTACCAAACAGCAAAAGTTCCGACTTCATTAAATACATTTCCAGACTTTTCAATAATATACTGTTTTCAAAGTACATTTCAGAGTTTTGATTTTGCTTTGATTTTATAAAACACCAAAATTGATTGAGGTTCCAAATCCAGAAGAGTTTTCTTTGTATGATTTTTTATATCTCTTGTAAGTTTTGCTCTAAGAAAGTTAGTCATCCAAACATTGTTAGAATTTCGTCCTTTTATAGTCCTTAAAGGATCATCGTTTTGTTGTAGGTACATTACATTTCACGTCGGATACTATTAAGTTAATAATGTTATTATTTTTATTTAAAATTGTATTGTACTGCTTACTTTGTAATAGTATTTTGTTCCTCTAATTTGTTATATTATATTATATTATATTATATTATATTATATTATATTATATTATATTATATTATATTATATTATATTATATTATATTATATTATATTATATTATATTATATTATATTATATTATATTATATTATATTATATTATATTATATTATATTATATTATATTATATCATAATTATATGAGACAATCATCATATTCGTAAGGAATATCATAACGGCACGGTATTTGACAAGACTATTTCATGAGCAAC
The DNA here is from genome assembly GCA_911728435.2 of Apoderus coryli. Taxonomy (NCBI): domain Eukaryota; kingdom Metazoa; phylum Arthropoda; class Insecta; order Coleoptera; family Attelabidae; genus Apoderus; species Apoderus coryli. The sequence goes on along the minus strand of OU452213.1, from coordinate 4,371,230 downwards.
TGGGTAAACTCGACACAACTCCTGACAGGTGTTGTCATACAGTTTTTCCATTTAGAAACCATTTGTAATTCAAAATTGCGCATTTGTGATTGGTGGAAATTAAGACAAGGGAAATAGTCATTACCATAATGGCGCGTAGGTACATGTAAATTGAAAAGGCACTAGGAATACTCCAATCATACCTCTCTGTATAACGGTAATTGAAAACGGTGCGTTCCAAACAGGCAGTTACGAAGTACCAACGTGGGCATTCATATCACTTCTATTTTGATTCAAAAATCTTGTAATATTTATACAGAATAATTATAAACATCTTGCATTGAATAACAGAGCGGAAAACAAAAATTATTGTCACTTAGTTCGAGATTACTTTGTCTAACGGTGTTTCATGATTTACAATAATTATAGTACGGTTTAGGTGATCCTGCGATGTAAAACCCAAATCATGTGGCGCCCTATAAATTAATTTTAATTAGCTCGCGGCCATAATATTACCTGAAGCAAAGATTAATGTACACAATAGATAGTCAGCGTATATGGGAAATTGAAACTGCCTCGATACCAGCTACATCTATTATAAATACATACAACCATGGAATTGTAGATGGCGTTATATGTATTGTTTCGGAATAAAATAATCATATGGGCAATGTTAGACAAGGACGAGTACATTAATCTTTGCCTGAGCCTGTGATTTTGGCGTCCAACGTGGGGCTCCGTATTTTTTAAACTTTCAAGGTCATTTAGTGATTTTGTCCGTTATTTTCTTTGGGTATTCAAGTTTATTTGTGAATATTCCATAATTTCGAGGGCATTTAATGTTCTTTAGCCCAGTCTGTTGATAAATTTAGGAAGTTAGGTTAGCTTTTTATTTAAGTAATTACAAAAAATCTTATAATAATAATTGATACATGGAGTAAGTTAATCATTTTTTCTTGATGCTTTTGCACACCCATTCCATTCCTTCGCGTACTCCTTGGCCTTGTGTTGCCGTACAGGACTGGATTTGCCACGCTCTATCCTTAATTGATGGCAGTCCCAAGGTTTGAGCTAAATCAGCTGCTGACATCGATTCTGGTAAGTCTTGCTTATTGGCATAGACTAGAAGTGGAACGTTTTGTAATTTATCATCACCAAGTAATTCGTACAATTCAATGCCAGTCTCCTCCAAGCGTTTCTTGTCTGAACAATCAACCACGTATATCTGTAAATGTTTAAATCTTTATTATAGAAACCAATAATCCGAAATACATATGGCAACATTGCATGGTTTTCTTATTGTTGTCACGTTCAATATCGACCAATTCGGTGGAGTAGTTTTGGTTTTTTTGGAATGGAAAAAGAAGAATATCAATGATTGGCTTCCTGTTTTTACATGCATGTACAAACAGGTAAAATCTGTCACCGCCATCTTGAAGTTTGTCATTTTTGACAGTATACGCACTGAGAAGGATTTGGCTTTTGCGCATTATTATAAATTGTCACAATTGGTCGAATAGGGCTAATTCTCGCGCCATATTCAACTTTTTTTATACGCAAACATAAAAATTCAGCTTGGGTGCAAACGTTACACGTCGACTGAGGAATTCATAGGCCTCATTCCAATTTTTTCCTAAACTTCTAACAGACTAGATCGCAATTTATTAAATACAAAAAATTTTGGAATTTCTGAATAAGAGATAATTTGAATTACGTACCAAAACATCCGTATTTTCAAAATAGTTTTTCCAGTATGGTCGTATTTTCCGCTGACCACCAATATCCCATACATTTAATTTGAATCCTTCCGATATTACCGATTTTATATTAAAACCAGCTGTTGGTGTTATGTGATTGATATCTTCAGATGCTAGAATCTTAAGGATAGTGGTTTTTCCAGCATTATCTAAGCCTAAAAGTAATAGACGAAGTTCCTTCTCTGGAGCTGCTCGTAATTTGCGTAAAAGTGATAATATTCCCTAGAAAAGACGAAAAACCAGATTCAGTAAGATCAAAGATTAATCTTTGTGTAGATTAATCTTTGGTAAGTTAATATGCGTTACATAATTTTACATGAAACAGAAAAAACGCTACTAAAACTGGAACTTATATTTTAATAAAAGAAGTGTGTGAGAATTAGGCGTGAGATTCTCAGTGTTTTCTGCATTTCCCAGATGCCCGAGACGACATTGAATAAGAAATCGGGGCATCGTTAGGGTTCTACAAGCATGGATGATTTAGTTTTCAGCTTACCCTCGTTATTATTTTATAGCCACACCTCGTATATTATGACAATATGTCATCTGCGAAAAAAGATGTACCTAGTATCCACAGAAATCTTATATTATATATATATATATACTCTAGAATGATAATCCCGTAGTACAAAAATGTAACCATAAGTGTAGAGCTGTCCATAATGCGCATGATCACCAGTAACTTATTTTTCAACAGGACCGGCTTTGATTAAATGTAATATTACTGTTATAGGTATATTTAAAATTAAATTTTACCATTTGGTAACATTCAAATAAAAAAATGGAATAAAGGAATTTAAGAAATAAAAAATTACATTAAATATCTAAATACTTTATTGTCTAACAGGTACAACCCAATAATAATAAATCTAAGCAGAAACGAGAAATAAGTAAAAATTCTAATACTGGAAAATATCGTAAGGACTTGAGCATTCTAATTATTTATTTTATTATTATATAATATTTGTTTGTTTATACAACCACCTTAGGCCTCTTACCTCTCTACAGCCTTCAAAGAAGGGGTGCAAGAAACAGTGATTTCACGAATATTTTCCGTGTCCATGTAAACCACTTCCATATCATCCGTACTACTCGCAATAGTATTTTGTGACAAAACATGGTTGGTAGAACTTTTATTCTCAGCAATTTCATGGAGGATTCTATAATTAACTATATTCCAGTTTAACAACAGAATTCAAACGAACTTTGTATACCTACACAACGTAGGAAATATATTCTTGACATACATATCATGCATTTTTGACAGACTGCTTTTAAGTAAACAGTGTCTTGATATCAAACGATTAAGAATTTAACTTCCACTCTCATTTACATAATCTCTTCTTTTCAACAAAAGTTTGGGAACTGCATCGGGTACGAGGGTGATCCTCTTGCCGTCTTCTCTACAAATGATATCTTCTGCAGCGAAATGCTTACTGCATATGACATTCCCATCACATACATTTTCTGTACTAGGATCCCAATGCCCGCATCCAAACATCATGTCTGTTTTTTTGTCAAGCTAAAAATGAGTATCATGTCAATGGTATCATATTGACTCAAACTGAGACTGTTAGAAACCCGAAACAATAACTTACTGAAAATATTTAATACCAGGAATGAGACCTTCATTTTTACACCACAACACTATACACCTCATTGTTTGTTAAATAAACGAACTACCAAACCAAAATAACAAATATTAAAAACAATTTTAATCACAAATATGTATATCTATCAACAATTAAAATATACCACGAATAAAACCATAACTCAATTATATAACCTATCTGAATTGTTGTGAAGCCGACTCTGACAGATATTCCCACTACGAGAAATGTCATTTGCGAAAACAGACGCTGTTGCGAAATCTCCTAAATTTAATAAGATTTGGAAAAAAATGTTTCGTTCATATTGCTGAAAACTAAACAGTATGCAATTTTACCGATAACATTTAATTATTTGATTTTGTCAAGCAGTTTCGTATGACGCAACATATGGATTTATTTATAAAACAGATATGTCGCATAAATTCTGTAAGTCGAACGACAAAATAGTTTTAAATATGGCAGCTCTGTACTGAAAATAAGTTACTGAGGAGCATGCGTAGTTCGTGAAAACTCTGCATACCCGTTACACTTTTTGGTATTCGGCTGGATTTAATTAGCATTCTAGAGTACATATTATATAATATAAGATTTCTATGCTAGTATCTAATAAAATTAAAATATTTAAATAATAGCAAACTTACCTTGTATTAGGTACCTATAAGTACCTAGTATTAAAAAACATTTCTATACGGAAGTAATTCAATATTTTTCCGGTTTATCTTACAAATTTGATTAGGACGATATTATTTAGGTATAGATATAAAATGATTAAATAAGGATATACCTAATTTAATTATTTAAGTATAGAGCACATTTTTAAAATTAGTAACACCATTTTATTGTTTTACCTACTTCACTCACCAAACAACCTTAAATTAATTAATGTTAATTATTTATATTTGTATTTATTAAAACAGACGTAAGTATAGGTAGGTTATTTTTGTTTACTAATGTTTTTTTTGTTTACAGCTTTATTTGTTTGTATTTTTAGACGCCATACTTGTACTAGTTATACCGTTGATTGAAATATTTAATAAGATTCGGAACGCTGGTATCATTTTCGTGCTTTGCTGAACTGCACTAGCGCATCTGTGAACGGGCAAACTAAGTTCTTATTCAAGATGCCTGATATTGCGGTACAATAGCAACAGATGGCATAGCGGCGTTCTGCCCCATTCGTTCATTTCGTTCATGAGACGTTGCCGTGAGTAGATTTTTTTCTTTTATTCTCTAAAGATTCTCTATATTCCTTGACTACTTTTATTAAAAATATCGTTGACTCAAATATTTTCCTTTAAGAAATGAGATAATATAACATGTAAGATCCCTAATATATTTAATATACAATTTCATGCTTAATTTATAAACGATTAAATAATATACAAGGGTTTTAAAAGAAATAAATGACTAGGGAAGTAGGGTTCAAGTCATTCTAGACGAGGAAGTAGTCGTGCGGCCCAACGAATCCTTATTTGACACATATAAATTAAAAAATGGGTTGGTAGAAAATATAAAACATGACTTAATTTTAGTTATACGGGAACATGACCAGATTTGGTTTGATCAGTGTGGTGACCATCGCAATATTATTATTAAACAATTAATAAAAATAAAATTATTTAGGGCTGTTAAGTGGGTTAGTTCTAGTAATAATAAAATTAAAGATAACGAATCAGGTATACCACATAGGAAAATAAGAATATTACATTAGAGTTTGGACTTATAGGTATATTAGTCATCGGCCAACCTGTTTCTTATATTATGTTATGCAAATATAGTATTCACGGTTAGATGGAATGGGTTTATTTTTTATTTATTTTCTCAAGTTGCTGTTAAATTTTGGTGTATTGTTTAATTATTAATAAAAACATACTGAGACTAACGAATAAAAATATATAAAAAAAACTTTCTAAATTACGAGTTTAATTTTTTTTTTTGTCGGACACTGGAGTCCACAGGGGTTTACCAACTCAAGTGTAAAGATTGACCAAAAGTTTATATTGGTCAAACTGGACGCAATTTCAAAACGCGTTTGAAAGAACATAAAAATTCATATATCACTAATAATACAAATTCTACTTATTCCAATCATTTCATAGCAGATAACCATAGTTTTAATAGCAAAAAATTGACTTTACTAAAAGCACTAGAAATTAACAAATTAAGAAATACAGAAAATCTTCTAAACGACAAAACCAATATAAATAAACTGTTGCCCTCGAGGCACGAATAGCTCTCCATATTTAAATGTAAAACTAATAATTTTATGACCTTTTTGTCATTTATCTAAAATTTATATATATTTTTTTTTTTTTTGTTTTAGACATCAGCTATTTTTGTTAAGTATCGGGTTTTGTTGAAAATAGTTGATTTTTTTTATAATAAAATTTATTTTGCCTCCTTTTCTACTATTTACGAAGGCCTATGTAAACAAAATTGTTATGCTGCATGTTGTAGGTTATCTTATATCAAATTAGCCAATTTTTCTTTTATATTTGGAATTTTTGTTTTCGTTTTTGACCCTTTTTTACACTATTTTCAAACGCCTGTGTGAACCAGTTAATTTATGTAACATTTTTTAGGTTATATACTTACTATTACAACTATGAAAAATCATTCTGTATTTCGAATAAGCTTAGGCAGTATTAAACATTTTATGTAATAGAATATTTTGTTTTTGAATTAATCACTGTTTCTGAAAAAATTGATGTAAATAAAATAATAAAAGTAAAAACAATTATTCCGACGATGACTTATGATTGTACCTACTGATTAATAAGTTAATTTTTATTTTGAAAACAGTGCGTCAGAACGAAAAATCCCAGGAGCCACTTGTAAATGTGACCTCTAGCGATATATTTGCGTGTACGAAAACTCATCCCAATATCTCAACGAGTTTTCAATTTCCAGTGCTGTTTTTTTCTCTTTAACAATGTATACCTACTACAATACACACAACATTTCAAAATCCACGTGTTTAAAATAAAAATCCTAATTATTCAACTACGACATATTGATTGGTTTATTTTATTAATAAATTAAATCGAAAAAATGGTTTTAATACTAGGTAGTATTCTATCAGCAATATTTTAATTAAATATGCAAATATTTATAAAAATAAAAACAATTATTTTCATTTAGGTGTGCGCTTATTTTCTTATAGTTATTCAACTTAGACCAAGCAAAATGTGTGGTTTATATCATGTATAAGACACCTGACGAATTGTCGACATCGCCTCAACCAAATCCTATTACAAAAGAACTAGATTGAATGTTTCAATAGTATACCGAGCAAAATCATCAAAAAATTTAAAATTGAAACCTACACAGTGGTTCTTTTCTTTTTTAACAAATGTAGAAACAATTTTTAGTCTTCTAGCTATTTCTTTCAATACAAACTAATGTTCAAGCAAAAATATACTTGGAGGTGTGTCACTCAATCATAAATCCTGATCTTGAACTTGGCCATAAAACCATATCTTAATATTGTTGAAATCGCTAAACCACACCATGCAACGTTTGCAAAATATTGCATCATCTTTTCTTTCGTTTTCATTCAATGAAATACTATTTTACTATGAATTCTAATTAATTTATATCAACAATGTTAAATGATTGAAATCGTTGACCTTAGAAGTGCCAATGCCAATATTACATACTATTGAATTCATTCATGGTTTATAAAAAGTTTGATGTCCTCGATGCAATTTCTCAACTCAAGGATTTTAAGAGTGTCCACATGTTGGTTGCAAGACTTTCTAAGCCATTCAAATTGACTGGGGTGGTTTCCGTTCGTTTTTAAAAAGGGAGATATTAATTATGACACTGATTTCAGCTGATTTTAAATTACAAGAGAAGTCACTAATTTTATAAAAACATGGATGTTCTAAATCGCAATTTTATGTTTGGTGCAGAAAGGGAATCAGTTGGATCTACTAAATAGGTACCTATAGCCTATTCTAGCAACACAGAAAATTTGCTATTTCATTCAAAATCAAGTTTCTCAGTCAAGAAATATAAAAAATGACTTCAATATATGCGAAATTTCTTGATCTCCTTGACAATTTGAGAAATGAATAAATAACTTAAGTTTGTTTATAATCTATAGATACACGTATTTTGTATAAATTAATAATAATATTCTAATATCTTGTTTTTCACGATCTTATACGTATAATCGCAAAATTATAAAAGCTTTAAAAATAAATTCCAACCATTTAGTTAAGAAAACACTCTTTCCGCATTTGCATATGTGAGCATGGTGAGTTTTGCGTTTTTAATAGCTAATTAAGTAAAGTGTTTTTATTATAAAAACCTTCGATAAGTAATCTTTTTTTTTTCAGACCTCTTATTCTGATAAAGGACCAAAAGTAATTATATAAATCAGCGTTACTTAAATTTAGTTTAACACAAAAAAAATATTTTTTCCAGCCTACTAACGGGAAATTTCTTGCATTCGATCACCTTACTTTTTACGTCAGTAATGCCAAACAGGTATTGTTAATTTAATTAAAATTATATGTCCCATAAAATATATTTATATATATTTTAGGCAGCAAGCTACTATGTGACCCGATTAGGATTTCAGCCTTTGGCTTACAAAGGCTTAGAGACCGGTGAACGGAATTATGCATGCCATGCTGTAAGACAAAACAAGGTATGTGTTTCATTAACTTCTTAAAGTCGCTCGTCTTGTCACTGAGGACGCAAAGTTATGTTTTCACGAAATCTGTGATAGTACAATTCGAAGTATCGATGAGTTCAGGAACATCACACATTAAATTAAATAATTTTCAGATAATATTCGTATTTAAATCAGCATACAAACCAACGGAGAAGGATGTCGGAAATCACATTATGAAACATGGGGACGGTGTAAAAGATGTGGCCTTTGCTGTAGAAAATCTAGAAGCTATTGTTACGGTAAAAATGTATACGTACACTGTATATTTATATTAATGTATAATTTGGAAATATTTCGTGTACACAGCATGCTAAAGAAAAGGGAGCTACAATTGTTAGAGATATTTGGCAAGAATCCGACGATAAAGGAGGAGCGGTGAGGTTTGCTACGATCCAGACAGTAAGTTATATTAACATCAAAACTGTTGTTTTTTTAATTATTATTGTTAGAGTTTATTTTTTGCAGTACGGCGACACTACTCATACATTTGTAGATCGTAATGCTTATCATGGACAATTTCTACCTGGTTTCGCAACTGTAACTCATGAAGATAGCTATAGTAAATCTTTGTAAGTGATACCGCTCTTCCCTATTTAGATTTATCAAACATCACATGACATTATTTATTGTAAGGAAGTGAAACCAATGCGAATTTATAGGTTTCTTCGAACACGTGAATTGTTTAGACGAAGCGAAGCCCATAAAATAACAATGAAAATAACTAGTCAATATTTCTGCTGTTTTTAAGAAATACGTTTTTTTTTTTATCTTTTTTACCCCATTTTACACTATTTTCGAACGCCAATGTGGTCTAATATTTTATGTTCAATATTTTAGGTTATATTCAATTAAATGCGTAAAAAATTATGCAGTATTTCGGATAAGTTTAAGAACTATGAATTTTTTTAATTTTTGAACCCTCTTTTAAACCCCTTGCCTACGCTCAATGTTTCCCAAAATCTAATCAGCTCCTTGCCATGTCCAATAGTATTTTTGTACCAAATTTGGTTAAAATCTGTTAAGCGGTTTTTGCGTTTTCGTGGATACAGACAGACAGACAGACATTTTTTTAAAACTACTTATTTATGTATAAAATGACCAAAAACAAGTATTTCCGGTGAAATTAAAAAAAAAATTTTAGCTCTCCATATCATATATGTAATATATGTATACAGGGTGTCCTACGGTGGCACCCCATTAGATTATTTCAGAAACTACTTCGAATTGAATTTTGAAAATTTCAGTGTCTATATTGTTGAATATGCTCTACTCAAATAATATAATAGCCACGGCATAGCACTTCCGGTTATACCGGAAGTTGATAGCAACTTTGTTATTTTAAATGGAACACCCTATATATTATTACATTTTTGGATTGTAAATAAGATTTTAGACATATTTCATGTATCATGTCCTATTCCTAACGTCAGTCGTTTTTGACTTATATCAAGATTTATGTCAAAATTGACAGTTTAGATCTCTATAAGAATTCCGTTTTTTCCTTGTAAATCAGTACTTAATAATTATTTTGCAGGTATTTTCTTATCAGGTGGGATCTTCTTTTTTGAATTAACAAGACGTTTTCTGATTAGTTTATACAGGGTGGTAAAAAAATTATATTGAAAACGGTCCCAGAAAAACAGTTGAAAGTCAATTTTTTCAAATGGAATGGGTATATTATTATTATTTTATCTTCCTTAGCATTAAAAAATAATGCAATTTTGCAATAGGTTATCATTTTCTAAAATGCATAGTTTTCGAAATATCGTCATTTTAAATGGGGGTCATATCGAACAATTAAATTAGTTTTGTTATCGTTAGTTGATTAACTTTTTTTAGCTGAAAATTTATTTAGTTTAATCTTCTGTTCATTTCTGCTGTATTATTTTAAATTTTAGTCTTAGTTCGTTGTAATACTTGATTTGTATACCTCCCAACCTGCTCTAAATGATTTCTCCAAATTCTTCCTAATTTCTCTAGTCATCGTTAGCAAATGGGGGGTTCTCTCGTTAAATACTCTACAGGTGATATTAATCACTTTATTTTATTCTCCATGAATTAATAATAAATTTATAATATCAATAAGTATTTTTCATTTTTATTAATTTGACGTTTAGTTTGACGTTAAAATGACAATAATTTCATGGCTAACTAAATTAATTAGCTAGCTTCCAGAGAGACAACGGTAGGCGCTGCAGAAAAATTTAAAATGACGATATTTCGAAAACTATGCATTTTAGAAAATGATAACGTATTACAAAATTGCATTATTTTTTAATGTTAAGGAAGATAAAATAATAATAATATACCCATTCCATTTGAAAAAATTGACTTTCAACTGTTTTTCTTGAACCGTTTTCAATATAATTTTTTGACCACCCTGTATAAACTAATCAGAAAATGTCTTGTCAATTCGAAAAAGAAGATCCCACCTGATAAGAAAATACCTGCATAATAATCTTGATATAATTCAAAAACGACTGACGTTAGGTATAGGACATGATACATGAAATATGTCTGAAATCTTATTTAGAATCCAAAAATGTAATAATATATAGGGTGTTCCATTTAAAATAACAAAGTTGCCATCAACTTCCGGTATAACCGGAAGTGCTATGCCGTTGCTATTATATTATTTGAGTAGAGCATATTCGACAATATAGACACTGAAATTTTCAAAATTCAATTCGAAGTAGTTTCTGAAATAATCTAATGGGTTGCCACCGTAGGACACCCTGTATATGGAGACTATTAGTTTCATGAAAAAAAAATTTTTTTTAATTTCACCGGAAATACTTGTTTTTGGTCATTTTATACATAAATAATTAGTTTTAAAAAAATGTCTGTCTGTCTGTATCCACGAAAACGCAAAAACTGCTTAACAGATTTTAACCAAATTTGGTACAAAAATACTATTGGACATGGCAAGGAGCTGATTAGATTTTGGGAAACAATGAGCGTAGGCAAAGGGTTTAAAAGAGGGTTCAAAAATTAAAAAAATTCATAGTTCTTAAACTTATCCGAAATACTGCATAATTTTTTACGCATTTAATTGAATGTAACCTAAAATATTGAACATAAAATATTAGACCACATGGGCGTTCGAAAATAGTGTAAAATGGGGTAGAAAAGATTAAAAAAAAACGTATTTCTTAAAAATACCAGAAATATTAACTAGTTATTGATAGTTTTGATAGAATATAACCTATAAAATGTGTCATGAATAACTTACTTTCATAGGCGTTCGTAAATAGTGGAAAAGGGGTCAAAACATAAAAAATATATATTTCCTAAACTTATTCGAAATATGGAATAATTTTTCATAGTTGTGATACAATATAAGCTAAAAAATATTCCATAAAAGAATTGGTTCACAAAGGCGTTCGAAAATAGTTTAAAAAAAGGGTCAAAAACGAAAAAAAAAAACGTTTCCCAAATATACCAGAAAAATTGGCTAATTATATATAGCTTTGATATAAGATAACCTAAAAAATGCAGCATAAAATTTTTATTCACATAGGCGTTCGTAAATAGTAGAAAAAGGGGTAAAATAAAAAAAAATTAAAATGCAAAAAAATTTATATTTAACTAGATGAATTGGTGTTAAAAATACACGACAAAAATTAATGTACCATAGGCGTCCGTAAAAATTCTATAAAAGGGTCAGAAAAAATTTGTATCCGTGATAACTCAAAAACCACTTAACGGATTTTAACCACATTTGGTACGAAAATACTACAGGATAATTATAGGTGGTGATTAACATTGAGCGTAGGCAACGGGTTTAAAAAAGGTTTCAAAAATTTAAAAAATCATAGTTCTTAAACTTATCCGAAATATTGAATAATTTTTTTATAGTTGTGATAGAATATAACCTAAAAAATGTTACATAAAAGAATTAGTTCACACAGGCGTTCGAAAATAGTGTTAAAAAAGGGTCAAAAACGAAAAAAAAATGTTTCCCAAATATACCAGAAAAATTGGCTAATTATATATAGCTTTGATATAAGATAACCTAAAAAATGCAGCATAAAATTTGTATTTACATAGGCGTTCGTAAATAGTAGAAAAAGGGGTAAAATAAAAAAAAATTAAAATGTAAAAATTTTTATATTTAACTAGATGAATTGGTGTTAAAAATACACGACAAAAATTAATGTACCATAGGCGTCCGTGAAAATTCTATAAAAGGGTCAGAAAAAATTTGTATCTGTGATAACTCAAAAACCACTTAACGGATTTTAACCACATTTGGTACGAAAATACTACAGGATATATATATATAGGTGGTGATTAACATTGAGCGTAGGCAAGGGGTTTAAAAGAGGGTTCAAAAATTTAAAAAATCATAGTTCTTAAACTTATCCGAAATATTGAATAATTTTTTTATAGTTGTGATAGAATATAACCTAAAAAATGTTACATAAAAGAATTAGTTCACACAGGCGTTCGAAAATAGTCTTAAAAAAGGGTCAAAAACGAAAAAAAAATGTTTTCCAAATATACCAGAAAAATTGGCTAATTATATATAGCTTTCATATAAGATAACCTAAAAAATGCAGCATAAAATTTTTATTTACATAGGCGTTCGTAAATAGTAAAAAAAGGGGTAAAATAAAAAAAAAATAAAATGTAAAAATTTTTATATTTAACTAGTTGAGTTGGTGTTAAAAATACACGACACAAATTAATGTTCCATAGGCGTCCGTGAAAATTCTATAAAAGGGTCAGAAAAAATTTGTATCCGTGATAACTCAAAAACCACTTAACGGATTTTAACCACATTTGGTACGAAAATACTACAGGCTATTTATAGGTGGTGATTAACATTGAGCGTAGGCAAGGGGTTTAAAAGAGGGTTCAAAAATTAAAAAAATTATAGTTCTTAAACTTATCCGAAATATTGAATAATTTTTTATAGGTGTGATAGAATATAACCTAAAAAATGTTACATAAAAGAATTAGTTCACACAGGCGTTCGAAATTAGTCTTAAAAAAAGAGTCAAAAACGAAAAAAAAATGTTTCCCAAATATACCAGAAAAATTGGCTAATTATATATAGCTTTCATATAAGATAACCTAAAAAATGCAGCATAAAATTTTTATTTACATAGGCGTTCGTAAATAGTAAAAAAAGGGGGTAAAATGAAAAAAAAAATAAATGTAAAAAAATTTATATTTAACTAGTTGAATTGGTGTTAAAAATACACGACAAAAATTAATGTTCCATAGGCGTCCGTGAAAATTCTATAAAAGGGTCAGGAAAAAATTGTATCCGTGATAACTCAAAAACCACTTAACGGATAACCTACATCATGCAGCATAACAATTTTGTTTACATAGGCGTTCGTAAATAGTAGAAAAGGGGGCAAAATAAATTTTATAGTAAAACTAAAAAAAAATCAATTATTTTGCGTACAAGAATTTGGCCTAGATCTGAAATATAAAATATCTGCGTATAAATAGTGCCTCCAAAGAGAAGAAAAAGGCACAAAACCCGATACAAAAAAAAAAATAGCTGATGTCTAAAACAAAACAAAAATTTAGATAAATGACAAAAAGGTCATAAAATTATTACTTTTACACTTAAATATGGAGAGCTATTCGTGCCTCGAGGGCAACAGCTCGTTTATGTATAAAATGACCAAAAACAAGTATTTCCGGTGAAATTAAAAAAAAAAATTTTTTCATGAAACTAATAGTCTCCATATATACATATATGATATGGAGAGCTAAAAAGACAAAGATAAACATAACGAGATAGTAAAACTCTAAATTATCTCAATGTTTACTAGCACTAACTTCGGTCGCTAAAATTCGTTTCTTCTAGGGCACCGGGACTCTTAGACTTCATCGATCATGTCGTCGGCAATCAACCAGACAAAGAAATGGAATCGGTCGCAAAATGGTATGAAACCGTTTTGCAGTTTCATAGATTCTGGAGTGTTGATGACTCACAATTACATACAGAGTATTCAGCTTTGCGTTCAATCGTCATGGCGAATTGGGAAGAAAACGTCAAGGTGAGCTTATCCGTATCTTTGTAATTCCAATAAAAGTTTAATTTGATTTTTTTTTAGATGCCAATAAATGAACCAGCCCCTGGGAAAAAGAAGAGCCAAATTCAGGAATACGTGGACTATTATGGCGGAGCAGGTGTGCAACATATCGCGCTAAACACGCAGGATATAATTTCATCGGTGAGACGTAATAATTAATGAAAAATAATTTAATGGCAAAGCGGACTAAAATGCTGGTTTTACCTACACAACGAATTTTGTTTAATTTAGCAGGGCCCCAGTCGAATTCAATAGAACCAGACCGAGGCATGGGTCGACAGATACTGACGAATTCGTTTCGCTCTTGTTTTTATTTATATTTATTTCTATTTATACGACTGGTTTTACCTATACATTGAGTTTGTTCGGCCTCTGCATGGTATGGGATATGCATTACGCATATGTAGGGGAAAGGGGGGCACATTCAACCATTTTGTAAGTTTTGTTGAATAAAAAACTCCCAGTAAGGATTTTTATGTTATACTTATTAGTATAATGTTAAGTGTGGTTTTAGCTACATTTTTTGTAAAAAAAGTTTAATTTTAAAACATTTTATAAATTTAAAACCAAGGTTTAAATAAAACTTTACAAACGGTTTAAAGTGCCCCCCCGGTGGGGTAGATTCAACCATCACAAGGGGCAGTTTAAACCATAACAAGCATTTGTAAAAAAAAAACTTCTTTTTGCCTATAACTTTTATTTGTGAGTTTTTAACATTGCTCATGATGTTAAATCAAGACTAAACGTATGGAGAGAAGAAGGTCTAGCTGTGTTTGGTTTAGGTAACTTTAACCTTAGATTATAACGCTCAGCTGTAGCTATGTCATCAACTGCCGGATAAAAAAACTTAAAGCTTTACTTTATTTACGTCGTAAATATTTAATCTGATATTCATTTTTTAATATACTGAACTATTCCCAGTTCTTGAGATTTTGTAAACACTTGGGAAACACTATATTTGCTAGAAAAAAACCAGCTCGTTTTCAACAAAATCGCTATTTTCGTTACCCGTGTCATTATTATATAAATTTTGTAACTCTACCGGTGACTATTTTTTCCGTAGTTTTTTAATTCTAGAATGCAGTGTATCTCGTTTTACAATGAAGCTTCTGCTGGATTCTCTTTCTGACATATTCTTACTTATATCTTCTCTAATAGCATTCTTCATATCGGTTTCAACTAGGTTGGCCCGGTTTGTCTTTTTTTTTTGTAATAACGCACCATTTAAAATGAAGAGAATATTTACTTTTTAAAATCATATGACATAATATACCGTACAGTGAAGAGGTTTGGGGCTGGTTGAATATGCCCCACCCCTATGTGGTTGAATGTGCCCCATCCTTTAGTTCGCAATAAAATCTCCTGATATCCGTACATTTTATATTTTAAGGTTAAAACAATAATAAAACAGTAATCTCTAATAACAAAGTAAATCAGTGATAATTATGTTACAGGTATAATTTATAACTCATTAAAATAATATTACAAAATGTAGTAAACAAAATCTTCCCGTAAATTTACAAAAATCACACTTTATTTTTTTCACCAAGCAACTGACCACATACAACTTTCTAACTACACAGGAAGTAGTTATAAATGACTGTCAGTCGACACGAATTTTTTTGGGCGCTTAATTTAAACTGGAAAAATATTTAGGAGTGGTGGTTGAATCTGCCCCTTGGTTGAATGTGCCTCCTTTTCCCCTACATGGAGATGATACGTGTTTACATGTGTCTACTGTTGTGTATCCTATTGTGCTTAAATGCAGGCTGATATTTGTAGATGGGCAACGACTATGGTACTCTGACGAGCTCATAACAAGAGCGAAACGAATTCGTCAGTATCTGTCGACCCATGCCTCGGTCTGGTTCTATTGAATTAGACTGGGGCCCTGCTAAATTAAACAAAATTCCTTGTGTAGGTAAAACCAGCATCTTAGTCCGCTTTGCCATTAAATTATTTTTCATTTATTATATTTACGGACATGAAATCCTTTTAATTGTTCATTATTTGGTAATAATTAAGTTTACGGTGTTGCTGGCCATATTGCTATGTAAATTAAATGAAATTTATTAAAATAGGCTCCAATCCTTTGCAGGTCAAAAATCTACGAGCTCGCGGCATTGAATTTCTTGAAGTCCCTGATACTTATTATGATTTATTACGTGAGCAACTCAAACACAGTAAAGTTAAAATTGCTGAAGAATTAGACATTTTACAGAAATTGAAAATTCTAATTGATTACGATGAAAATGGATATTTACTGCAAATATTCACGAAGAACATGCAGGACAGACCCACACTGTTTTTAGAAGTTATCCAACGCAGGAATCATAATGTAAGTCGTATGAGAATTAAATGAAGAAAGTATACCTAGGTATGTCTGATTTTTGCAGGGATTTGGAGCTGGAAATTTCAAAGCTCTTTTTCAAGCGATTGAAATTGAGCAGGCTAAACGTGGAAACCTTTAGAATTTGGTAAACACAACAACATATCATGAAAAAAAAAACAATTTTAATAAAAAATACTTAATACTAACTAACAAATATATCAAATAAATAAGTACTAACATCAGATAAGTTTTAACTAGAAATAGGAAAAGAACTTTAGTATAGAATAGTTTCACAAATTATAAATTATTTGTTAAAATTAAAATAAGAATTATATGCTGAGTTATTTTAAGGTAGCTTATAAGAAGTACGTAGGATTTTTATTAAATATTAAGGGTGGTACTCGGGCTATTATTATTATTATTATTATTGAGGTTTTTGGCGAATACAGTTTATAATAATGTTTTGTTGACTTTAATCTTGACTATCCATTGGTGACATTGTAATATCCCAGAAACCTAACAATACATCAATCCATTTATCAAGCAGTAAAAATATGGAACAATATGGATCATTCTCATGAAATTCATTCATTTTATTCTAATAAATTCAAAGCTATATAAGCAATTTTAGAAAATATGACCTACAATGCTCAGATGAGTCTCTGATGATTTTGGTTCTAACATGAATGACCCATATAATAGCTTCGTTCGCGGCCACGATTCTGAATTGTACCTTTGCCTAAGATTAGATGTCCTTCTGAACTGAGCCATTTGCGTTGTATATTTGTCCTGCCGACACTTTCAAAAATTTTAGAAAAAATTATGGAACAGCAAATCCCAACTAGCAATTCGACATTCTTATAGAACTAATATATTTTATAATTATTTTACTGCCGCTTAGTAAAAACTTTTTTGTTTTTTAAAGGTTCGTTTGGTGATAAAACTGCTGTGTTAAACTTTTCTGTGAGAAAAACTGTTTTAAGAACGTTTTTACAGCAAAATAATAAAATAGTTATAAAATATGATATCGTAACAGTTTTATAAACGTTTATAAAATATTTTTTATAGGACGAATTTGTTCGGAATGATAATTGGTTTTAAAAGCATTTTGTAAAAGTACTAGTCTGGATTAACTTGTTCCTTTAAAAACAATTATAAAATTATGCTGTTAAAGTACGTTTCGTAATAATAAAATAGTTTTTTTATTGTCGTTATTAAGAGCGATTTGTTTGCTGCAGCAAATTTGTGCGCAAATTAATAATTACAAAATTGTTTTTTAGTTATTTTATTAAAAACAATAAAAAAATAAATATGTTGCCAATGCATATTTTATAAAATTAAAATGCTGTCATAAACATTACCTAGAACTAATATATAACATAGTCTTATTTATTTTCAACTGATATTTATTGTTATATCATACACAGGTTTAAAATGTCCAAACGAAAAGCAGTTGTGCATTTAATAGAAAATTAATTACAATATTATAAATTATCAAAGGGAAAACATTAGTGACTATAACAAAACTAAACATGGGCAGTATCAAATAATGTTCCGCATTTTTCCCAAAAGAAGCTTTTTGCTATACTCAATAAACACATGCCAAATTTTCTACCTCAAGATCCTCGAACTCTCTTAAAGACACTCAACAAACCGTTTTAATAACGGCAGTTATAAGTTATAACATACATAACATAAACAAAGGGCTCAATTTAGGTTATGTTTAAATTACTCCCGTAAAAGCTAATAAGAGAGTAACTATAAAAGCATTTTGTTTTATAAGAACCCATTAAAAGCTTTTATAAAACATATGTTAAAGTTTGTTTTGTAAAACTCTGTTTACTATTTTATTATTATTCCAATATTGAGACGATGCGACACACGGCGGCGACTCACACAAGCATCAAAGTATCAAGCACGAATACTTCAAGTAGACAGGACTAGACTTGATTAATTTCTATACATTTTATCTTATATATTTTTTGCAGCACCTTTTAATTAAATTTTGATTTTTTAGAGCATTTATCTCCAAACTTGTTTTAGTTTGTTTTACTATTAATTTATTTTAAATTAACGGCAAACGATTACTAAATACATAAAACTTCAAGAAAAATACTTGTAATTAGCTTCATTATTCATTATCAAGCTTAGTGAAATATATTTTTTTTACTCCATAACTGGTTTATAAAAAATTCTTCACGTTTACATAAAACATAGGTACCTATAGTACGACACAGTTAATATACGCTTTTAAATGGGCTATCCATATAAAAGTGTATCATTCTTAACTGTGTCGTACTATACCAACTTATATTTTGGCTAGTATCCATATTATGATAGATATAAAAGAATCATATCATTCTTATGCTATCAAAGGGGTTTCAGGTAATATTAATTTTATATTACATTTTATTTGCACTTAAAATATTATGAGATTTATGTTTTTTTAACGAATACGCCCCTGTATAAAACAATTCTGCAGATATTTTGTAATAGCTATCTAAAGAGCATACTCGTCTGGGTTGAGATAATTTTGTTTTATAAGCATCGTATAAGGAAGAAGCCATTTTTGGTTTCTTTAAATTGTTAGCCATGTTGACCAAACTTTTAAAATTAATATTTTTTATAATTTGTAAAATTATCTTAGCTAATAAGGTATACAGAATCAGTCATTACATAATGAAGGATCTCCCAAAAGATTATTTTCAACAATAAGTGACAATAAAAAAAAATTTTTATATAATTTATAAAATCTAAATTCATTAATTTACATAATTCGCGAGGCGCATTAAAATTTTAGTAATAATATACAATATATTTAACAGTAAATTTTGTTTCGCAGCCAAATCTGCTCATGGATGAATTTTATCTGACTAATTTTATTATTCATTATTGGGTAGGTATTATAGCGTTTTATATTATTTTTACCTCCATGATTGTTCAGATTTTATTAATGTGTACCAACAACAATGCATAATAATTATAAAATAATTTTGTGTAAAAAGGTATTTTAAAAAAACGTTTATATCCTTTAACAGTTTTATAGTAGTTCTACAAATATGTCGTTTTGTTCTAGTAATAGAGCTATAATAAAACTGTTTTATAACAGTTTTATTTGATTTTTATTAGATATTTATAAACGTTCTAAAAACTATTGTATAATAGCAACAAGCAACATTTATAGAACCGTTAACGAGTCGATTTGTTTTATAAATCTGCGCCTTTTTCGTGTTTATAAGGCGCGTAAGAACGTTGTGAAAATGTTTATAAAACAATGGGTGTTTTATAAAATATATTTTATAAACGTTCTTACAGCAATTAAAAAAGTTAAATTGTTAGTTGGGATGTCATCATTTTTAATTACAAATGAAATTTTGCCTGCTTTCCAATCGGGCTTTCGTAAAGGCTTTAGCTGCTCTACAGCATTGTCTCAAGTGACAGATGATATATTTCACGCTTTGGATAGTGGCAAGGCTGTCATTTTGGTTCTGCTTGATTTTAGTAAAGCATTCGATCTACTTAATCATGATATCCTTGCTGCTATGTTGAATTATTTTGGTTTCAGCGTAGAGTCAAGAAGTTTGTTGAGATCATTCCTCACGGGTCGTTCTCAGTGTGTTGTGAGCGATGAGCATATGTCTAGGAAGAGATCTGTTCTATCTGGTGTGCCGCAGGGTAGTGTTTTGGGTCCGAAACTTTATAGTCTGTATTCGTCTGATTTTGTCAGAGATTTAGAGTTTTGTAAATATCATTTGTATGCAGATGATACACAGATTTATAGTGCCTTTAACCCGTTAGACGCTGCGGTGGCCGTGGATCGTATAAATCAGGACCTGAGGAGAATACATCAAATAATCGCGTGATCATTTGTTAAAATTAAACACGAATAAAACCGTTTGTATGCTGTTTTGTGGCGATAATGTAAGAAATCAAATTCAACAAAATGCCCTTGAATTAGATGGAGACATTTTGGTTTTCCAGGAAGGAGCAAAGAACTTGGGACTTGTTCTGGATCACAAGATGCGATTCAAAGAACATATAACATCAAAACTTAAAATCGGATATGGAATGTTAAAAAAATTATACCCTCACCGACATTCGTTAAATGTAACCTTGAAGATTCGTATGTGTGATGCTCTTGTCTTACCGCACTTAAACTACTGTGACAGCATCTACGGTCCTTGTCTTGATGGTGTGGACAGAGGGAGAGTTCAGAAGTTGCAGAACTCTTGCTTGCGGTTCATATTTGGCATTCGCAGAAGACATCGCATATCTCACAAACTTAAGGAGGCAGGTTGGCTGAATATGTATAACAGACGCATTCACCATTCAACATGCTTCTTTTACAAAATAATAAAATATAAAACCCCTCCTTATCTGGTTAATAGAATTGTGTATAGAACTGATGTGCATAATCTAAACATCAGACGTAAAAGTCTAATAACAGTCCCTGTTCATAAAAAGGAAATATTTAAAAGATCGTTCTCTTATAATGTCGCCACGCTAGTTAACCGGTTTGTGATTAAGGATTTCTCTCAGAGTTTGCATGTGTTCAGATCCACGATTAAAAAGATATTGCTTGACAGCGTTTAGGCATTTCATTTGGGCATTTTGTTTGCACTGTTTTTAACCCAACACTTTATTTTTGTATACTTATGTGTTTTAATATGGTATTTATTGTGTAGTACTGATTTTTTTTGTTATTTTTTTATTGTGTATTGTTTCTTGGGCTTCAACAGCACTCAACCTAGTTGAGAGGCTGAGATTTGGTTGTAATAATACATTTTTTGTACAAATTTATGTAATACCTTTTAGAACTAATAAACATATATTATTATTATTATTATGTTCGATTTTTATGTTGACGTGTTCAATCTTTAATCACTGTTCAGTCCAGTTCATTCAAATATTATCCCTATTATGAAGATACTGTCCCGCAATTTAGTGAAAAAGAATATCGTGAACATTTAAATAATGACAGAAAACACAAACACATTTTAATTTTTAATAACATTTTAATAATGTAATGGCACCAAGGAACGTTGTTTAATTGAAAACTTATTTTATTTTTGTTGTTTTCAATTTTTTCAGGACGTCACGGTCAATAAATACTTCATAAGAAATAAAAAGTAAAACCTCAAAAATAACAGACACAAAACATTTCTGCTTTTCTTTATAATACTCAGATCAATCTACCTGAAAAAATAAAATCCTTCAACCCCTATTCTACTCTTTCTTGGATGTCTTCTTCTGTTTGCGCCTCATTTTGTTCCGTTATTGATTTAATAATGATTTATATCAGTTGGTTAGGCAATTAGCTTCTTGGGGAACCAGAGAATGTGGTGCTTGTATTTAAATTTACTTTACTTTATCCTAAAACCCTTGCGCGTAATTCGCTGCACCAACTAAGTGCGCGGAAGCAGAGACGTTGATTGACGGTCGTGAGAAAAACTGCTGTTCGCCATATACAGGGTGGTCCAACGAAAAGTTTGCACCTAGCTTTTCTCTTTTTTTTGTAGTCGAATGCGAAAATGCTCGGACACGTCGATTTTGCTTTTGAGGGGGACACATTTTAAACATATTTTTCGATCTGCGCCTTTAACCCCCTAGCGGGGGTGAGTAACAACCCTAAAATTTTAAATGGAAAGAGGGGTCTAATGACATATCATTTGAAAGGACACAAAATTGTCTTTCTAATGATACCCTATTTGTCGAATTTTACTAAAACAGTTAATACGAAAACGACTTTAAAGACATTAAGCCGATAATTTTGGTATTAATGAGAAATACAAATAAGTTTTAATTATTGCGAGTGAAAACACCTGCAATCGTTAGTACATTCCAATGTTTGTTAGTTTTAACATTGCTTTGTAAAAAAAGTAAACAAGCTGTTAAATTGATTTATTAAAACGTTACATTAACAAATGTTGAAAATGTGACCCATTTGATTCCATACAATAATACAGATTTTGTTCAAATCTATTTCTAACATTTTGTAGCATATCAGGTGTTATGTTTCTGCACTCTTCTGTAATGCGTTGGCGAAGATCTTCTATGGACTCGGGCTTCGTGGCAAAACATTTATTTTTTAAGTGCCCCCAAAGAAAAAAGTCTAAAGGCGATAAATCCGGTGACCTGGCAGGCCATTCAATTGGGCCCCTCCTTCCAATCCACCGTCCAGGGAACCGGTCATCTAAGAACTGTCTTACAGGAGCCACATAGTGCGGAGGTGCTCCATCTTGCTGGAAATAAAGCCGATCAGCAGTATGATTTTGGTCATCTTCTATTATTTGTGTTATTAAAGGATCAATTGTGTCTTCAAGCATGTTTAGGTACACTTCACCAGTTAAATTTCCAGGAATAAAAAGTGGTCCTATAATATGATTTCCTAATATGCCACACCAGACGTTTATTTTTTGAGGATACTGGGTATGAACCTCACGGAATAAATGTGGGTTACTGTCATCCCAGTAACGGCAATTGTGCCTATTTACAGCTCCATTCAAATAAAATGTGCATTCGTCGGAAAAACAAATGTTAAATAATAATTGCGGATCTTCAATTAAACGCTGGCTCATTGCTTCACAAAATTGCAGCCTTCTATCAGGATCATCCTCATTTAGTTCCTGTACTAATTTGATTTTGTACGGATGAAATTTGTACGCTTTTAAAATTCGTATTATGGACGAACGGGAGACACCTGAGGCTTCAGCTAGTTGACGGGTACTTTGACTATGATCCATTTCAACATGCCCTAAAACAGCGACTTCCACAGCTTCATTTCTGATCGGTTTCTGCGGCTGGTGTTTTACATTACAGACAGATCCGGTATCTACAAACTTTTTAACTAACTTGCCAACGTACACATCATTCACATTTTTATCGGGATGTCTCTCATTAAATAAGCGAGCCGTAAGTCTAGCACTACTATTATTTTGAAAATAAAGTTTAACAATTTCAACTCGTTCTAGAATGGAATAAATCATTTTGTACGGTAAAAGTAAAATAACTTGAGAAGCAACCAAACTGAATCAATGAAAAGACTAAAATAAACGGTGTAAATTCTTTTCCTACACGTATCTGCAGTTTTTATTTCAACAAAAAACGCAAACGATTAGTGAGGAATTGTTAGCAGAGCGTGGTTGAACAACCTTATGAAGTAAAATAATATATTAACTTTTAACAACTCTTATACGTTTTATTTATATTCTGACAACTATCACTATTTTTTTTTTTATATACAATATGATGCAATATAACAACTTCCAACACCCCCACTTGTTATGTTGCTGCAAGACCCATCTTTCTACAGATTTCTTTTAGTTTTTCGTTAGATATCCCTTTTGTGAGTGCATCTGCTACCATATCTTTTGTAGAAATACTCTGAACTTGAATTTCACCACGGTTTTGCATCTCCCGTACAAAATGGTGTTTTATATCGATGTGCTTGCTTCTTGGTCTGTATCCTGCATTTTTACTTAAATCAATCGCTCCTTTATTATCGCAGTATATTTTTATGAAATTCAAACTATCTGGTATGATTTCATTAATAAGATTCTTTAAAAATATAGCTTCCTGTGTAGCGAAACTTAAAGCCATATATTCGGCTTCTGTCGTTGATAGTGCGACTGTAGTTTGTTTCTTTGACGCCCAACTGACGGCACCTCCACCAAGCAGGAAAACATATGCCGCTGTAGACTTCCTATCATCTTGATCACCGGCCCAATCAGAGTCACAATAACCACAAATATCTTCTAAACATTGATTAAATTGTAACTTGAAATTTACGGTGTTTTTTAAATAACGGAAGATTCGTTTGACTGCTGCCCAATGAACTTTGCCAGGATTTTGATTGAATCGTGAAAGCACCCCCACTGAATAAGCTATGTCTGGGCGAGTACATTGTGCTGCGTACATAATGCATCCGATTGCCTCTTGATAGGGAAACTTTGACATTTCTTTCTTTTCAGCATTTGTCTTAGGTTGTCCATCTTTGGTAAATGCTTGGTTTATATCCAAAGGAGTGGATATTCCATTACAATTTGACATGTTGAAACGGGTAAGAATATCCGTAATATATTTTTCTTGGTCAAGAGTAATGGTCTTTTTTCTTCTATCTCGAGTGATTCTCATACCAAGGCAATAATGTGCTTCTCCAAAATCTTTCATCTTAAAACGTTTCATTAACATCATTTTAAGATTATTTTTTTCATATATATCATTTGAAAATATTAAAATGTCATCTACGTATATTGCTAAAACTATATCTTTACCATTTTTTCTTCTAGAATAAACACATGGGTCGTACATTGATTGCTTAAAACCTAGTTCTTTTATGGCTGAGTCCAGTTCTTTGTTCCACATCCGACTTGACTGCTTTAGGCCATAAAGAGTTTTTAATAATCTACAAATTCTTCCATCAGGTAGTTCCATATATATTTCTTCATCAAGCTTTGGGTGTAGAAAAGCGGTGACAACGTCCATCTGATCGATTTCCCAATCGTATTTGGCGGCTAGTGCGAGAAGAAGTCTGATGGAACTGTACCTAATTACCGGAGAATATGTTTCTTCGTAATCAATGCCTGAAACTTGTGAATAACCTTTTGCTACCAATCGTGCTTTATAGCGATCTATTTCACCAGTTTTTGTAAATTTGGTTTTAAAAGTCCATTTACTTTTTACAGGTTTCTTGCCGGAAGGAAGTTCACAGATTTCCCAAGTGTTATTCCTTTTATGTGCTTCCATTTCCTCGTTCATTGCTTTATGCCATTCACTTGCATTTGTCCCCAATAAAGCTTCATCCATCGTATTTGGATCGAGCGAGAATGATTCGAACGCAGCTTGACATATAAAATCTGAGTTAAAAATATTTTTGTTTGGCACATGAACACGATTTGATTTTCTGATCTGGTTTTCTTGATTTTCATCTCTTTCGTTTTCTTTTA
Source organism: Apoderus coryli (assembly GCA_911728435.2). Classification (NCBI taxonomy): domain Eukaryota; kingdom Metazoa; phylum Arthropoda; class Insecta; order Coleoptera; family Attelabidae; genus Apoderus; species Apoderus coryli. The sequence continues at coordinate 4,345,864 of OU452213.1, read as the reverse complement.
AAATATCCTCAACTTCGCCTAATTCGTTCGATGTTTCTTCAAAAACTTCTTCCACAGGTTCAATAATTATTTTTTTTGTTTCAAATTCTGTAGGCAATTCCTCCCCCACTTCAACAACAGTTTCTGTGATTTCTAACTGCTGTTGATGGTCATTGCAATGATTTTCAGACATTGGAACCGGAAGTGCGATCATAGCAGAAAAAAAAGCATATTTTCGGTTTACCTTAAATAATCAGTCTAATCCAAAACAGCTTTGGCGTAGCGTTTCTCAAATGGGATTGTCTACTGGTAAAAGTAAAAATAATGAACTGCCTGAATATCTGCAATTACCCGATCAGTTGAATGACTATTTCTTGAACGCGTCTGGTCAATCTGTCATAAGCGCGGAAAAATTGAGATTTTTTGATAGTAACAGATTTATACAAAATGCTTCTTTTCGATTTGATGCAGTTACGAATACTGACGTGATGAATAGTATGAAATCAATAAAGTCCAATTCTTATGGTGTAGATAATATAAATATAAAAATGTTAAGTCTAGTCATGCCCCACTGTGTAAGCGTTATAACAGACCTTTTTAATGACTTGTTGGGCTCTGGCATTTTTCCTGACATATGGAAAAGTGCCAACGTCATTCCAATTCCGAAAGTGGATTCACCCTCTTCTTACAATGAGCTTAGGCCAATCAACATTTTGCCGGCACTTTCGAAAATGTTTGAACGTCTTGTAAGCAATCAAATTCAGGATTATTTGCGGCTACATAATGTGCTACCTTCTGAGCAGTCAGGTTTTAGGAAAAAACATAGTACTAATACCGCCTTGTTAAAGGTAGTGGATGACTTATCAAGCGCCGTCGATAAATCTCAGTCTGTTGTCCTAATTTTATTGGATCAAAGTAAAGCCTTTGACCTTGTTAACTTTGAAATGCTTTTAGCGAAATTAAGATACTTGGGCTTCGATGATGCGTCTGTGAAGTGGTTCAGAAGTTATCTTTTTAATAGAAAACAGCGGGTTAAGCTAAAATCAAAAATTTCTAGCTTTGGTGAGACGTTGGGGGGAGTTCCTCAGGGCAGCATCCTTGGACCTCTACTTTTTTCAGTATTTACATTTGATATTGGATTTTTAATTCAAAAACTGAAGCTTCATATGTATGCGGATGATGTACAGTTATACTTTCCTTTTGAAATTAGTGAGACAGAAAATGCATTTGTGGATATTAACAATGATTTGGGGATGTTTTCTGGTTGGTGTAAAGACAACGGACTTAGAATTAACCCAAATAAAACGCTCGCCTTATGTATTGGCAATAAACGCAACAGTGATAGTATTAAATTAAATTATGGTGTGTCTGTTGATGACGTTGCTGTTCGATGGGTTTCAAGTGCTCGTAATCTTGGAGTTATTCTTGATGACGATCTCAAGTTTGAATCACACTGTTCTTCTGTATATAAAAATTGTTTTTTTAAGCTTAGGTCACTGCATCAATTGAAACATATTCTTGATGAGGGAACTAAATTGAAAATTGTTAAGTCACTTATTTATCCGCATATTGACTATTGTTCCCCAGTATATTATCGATCCTTAACTAACTTTAACCAGAACAAAATTCAAAGGATTCAAAACGCTTGTGTTAGATTTATTTGTAACGTCCCATATCGTGCTCATATCACACCTTTCTTAACTCAGCTTCATGAACCTAAGATAAATCTTAGGACTGAATATTTGTATGTGATGATGCTGTACAGAATTTATACTTCGAAGACTCCCAAATATCTTTATGAATTATTGAGACTACGATCGAGTGTACATGGTGTGAATATACGTTTTAACAATTTTACAATTCCGCAACATGCAAGTAGTAAATTTGAGGGCTGCTTCTCGTATGTTGCACCATCTTTATTGAACAAATACTATAACTTACTGAAACTGCCACCTATACAATTTCAAAATAATTTAAAAGCTATATTATTTAATTGAATCTTAACACGGTCTCAAAAAATTGGATATTTTGTTTTTTCTTTGTTTTCGATGTTTTTTTTTTCTTTTTTAGTGATTTTCTTTTTTTTTCTTTTTCTTCTTTATTATTGTGAATTTACAAATATAGGTAGAGTGGAAGAATGGCCATGAGCCAAATCTCTTGCCTTTTGCAGAAGTATGATATTTATATATTATGTTACTAAAATAATATTCATATTATGTTATTAAAATGTGGTACATATTGTATTTGTATTTTTTGGTACATATTTGTATTTTCTTTTGAATTTTATACTTGTGCAATAAACGGTTTATTTATTTATTTATTTATTATTAAATATATTATTGTAATATTCTTCATTAGTATTTTTATTTAATGATTGGTTTTCGAAGAATTCAGCATCACGTGATATCAGAATTTTGCGTGTAATTGGATGTATAAAACGAAATCCTTTTGTATGTTCTGTATAACCGACAAATATATATTCCTCAGCTTTTCTATCTAATTTTCTTCTTTTTTCTTTGGGAATGTGTACCAAGGCTTTGCATCCAAAAATGTGTAGATGTGATAAATTTGGTTTCTCACCTGTCCACGCTTCCTCTGGAGTGCAATTTGCAAGAGCTTTTGTTGGGGATCGATTTTTTAGGTAAACTGCTGTGGATATAGCTTCAGCCCAAAAACAGTTTCCAAGCTCTGCATCTATTAACATGCTTCTTGCAGTTTCCATTAGGGTACGATTTAGCCTTTCTGCTACACCATTCTGTTGTGGAGTATATGCCATAGTTTTTTGATGTTTTATTCCAGCTTTTTTAAGTATACCCAATAACTGACTGTTGACATATTCAGTACCATTATCGGTATGTAGGCATCTTATTTTCTTTTTGGTTTCATTTTCAACGTATGCTTTATACTCCATAAACTTTTCAGTTACTTCGTTTTTTGTTTGAAGAAAATAAACTTCAGTTTTTCTGGTAAAATCGTCAGTAAACGTCAAGAAGTACTTGGCTCCACCGATTGACTGAGCTTGCAAGGGACCGCAGACATCAGAATGTACCAATTCTAGTGGTTCTTTTGCGCGTTGACAACTAGCTTTATTAAATGGTTTTCGATGTATTTTACCCTTAATGCATGCTTCACATTTGGAAAAATCGTCGTTATTGAAACTAATTCCAGTTGCTAATTTATTCTTCAGTAGCTTCATGGATACATTGTTCAAATGACCTAAGCGACGATGCCAAATTTCTTGAGATTTTAAAGTCCTTACTGTATTTACTAATAATTCTGCTACATCCAGTTTGTACATACCATTTGTTTCAGTGGCAGTGCAAATGATATTCTCTGTATCTAACTTAATTTTCTTATTTGTAATGCGACATCCAAATTCTGAATCGAAAATAACAGTTCGACCATTTTTGGTTATTTTACTTACAGACAAAAGATTCATTGCCAAGCCTGGTGCATGTGTAACATTTTTGATGGTTATGAAATTTTCATTTTTCAGCTGAATTTCAATATTACCATATCCAGTACAATGCATTTTCGTTCCATTAGCAATTCCGATTTCCTGATTTTTACATTCTTCAAAATGATCTAATATGTCTTTTGATCCTGTAAAATGTGAAGTTGCTCCTGAATCTATGTACCAGCCTTGATTCTCAGTGAATTCATTGCATGTTAACGCTTGATTTGATCGTTTGGTTTTGTCGTTACCTCGTATTGGTTTCTTAGGTTTCTGACATTCGTTGGCCTTGTGATTATATCCATTACAATTGTAACATCTAGGTCCAGATTTATTAAATTTTTGATATTTCTTACTTGCGAAAGCAATTTCAGTAGTATTTTTGCTACTTAAACCTTTTACATTTTCTTGCAGTAAAAGATTTTTAACAAAATCGGTACTAGTCGTCTGCTTTGAGCCTTGAATTCCTAATATCAAAGGTTTGTATTCATCTGGAAGACCACCAAGAATAATACCACCAACAACATTGTCTTTAAACGGTTCACCAATATTTTCCAGTTGTTCAGCAATATGAATAATTTTATCAATATATTCTTGCATTGAGGAACAGGAATCAAAATTAGTTTTGAAAAGACTTGAATATAAACTAACTAAACGTACTATACCACTATTTTCGTAAGCTTTTTTCAGATTATCCCATGCTTCTTTGGCTGTTTTGGCTTTTTTTGTTTCTGCAGCTGCACACGGCTTTAACGATAAGTTAATTTTTGCTAAAGTTCGTTGATCTACATCTTCATCAATGTTTTGTCCGACTTTAGGTTCAATACAGTGCCATAAACCTGCGTCTATTAAGTAGTTCTTCATCCAAAACTTCCAATCATTGTAATTTGTACCATCCAGGTGTTTATTTTCAGATAAACCTCCTACAGCGGTTGAGATAATTGTTGTGGATTTTCGTTTATCGAGTTCCTTTCTTAAAATATCAATCTGAGCCTCCAATTCTTCGTTAGTAGACATTATTTAATATTTTTTTTTTTTAACTTTTTTGATATATGTCAAATACTGTCAGATTTTTTCTTAAATTCAGAATTTCGGAAAAATTTACAGTTTTTGTGGATTAATTAACTTCCAATTCTTCTACTCACACTTCTAATACAGTTGCGGACCCATAACCTGTTAGCAGAGCGTGGTTGAACAACCTTATGAAGTAAAATAATATATTAACTTTTAACAACTCTTATACGTTTTATTTATATTCTGACAACTATCACTATTTTTTTTTTTATATACAATATGATGCAATATAACAACTTCCAACAGGAATTTAGTTCTGATAAATAAGATAGTGTTTTTGAAATCCCGTTTTTCTTCAAAGTAAATAATTTAGAAATGATTGTAGTTGTTTTCAGTCGTAATAATTAAAACTTATTTGTATTTCTCATTAATACCAAAATTATCGGCTTAATGTCTTTAAAGTCGTTTTCGTATTAACTGTTTTAGTAAAATTCGACAAATAGGGTATCATTAGAAAGACAATTTTGTGTCCTTTCAAATGATATGTCATTAGACCCCTCTTTCCATTTAAAATTTTAGGGTTGTTACTCACCCCCTCTAGGGGGTTAAAGGCGCAGATCGAAAAATATGTTTAAAATGTGTCCCCCTCAAAAGCAAAATCGACGTGTCCGAGCATTTTCGCATTCGACTACAAAAAAAAAGAGAAAAGCTAGGTGCAAACTTTTCGTTGGACCACCCTGTATGTATAAAAGTACTAAATTATTATAATGACGATTATTAATATTTGTGAATTTCCGATTTGCTTAAACTCGCTTTGTATTGTAATTGATTGGAGAGATTTACTGGAACTCAGCAGGGCCCTGCGCAACAGATGCTGCAAGAATATAAAGGTAAGTGAATTACGCTGCCTTTTATTATCTTCTTTTTTTTGAGTTTGTATGCGCCTGAAAACGCATAACGTAGATTTCATTTTCCTAATTTTGCAACGCACGCCTACATCTTCTTTGTAGTCACTGACACTGTCTAAAACCCTTATCATTGTCTTTATAAAGACAATGCTCTTATATACCTACAAGGATAAAACATAAACAATAAATAAATATAACCAGTGTATAATTGTTGGTTAGCTAGACTGCGCATGTCAGAACCAACAGTTCTTCCTCAGTCCGTAGAACTGAAAAATCGAGTCAGAACCGGTAATGAACTGATTCTTTTTTCACCGCGAACGCCGAAATCGAAACTGCGCAAGCGTAGAGAACTAGAACCAATTCAGAATCGTGGCCGCGAACGAAGCTAATAATAAAAACATATTGTTGTATAATATACAACTGTTGTGTACTGTATACCTACCTTCAACAGTCTCACTAGGTTTGACGACACCGCGATGCCTTGAACATTTACTACTTAAATGTTTAATTTCTTCAAGTGACATACCCTGCTTAGTGTAAAACTGTAAATAACAATAATTTCACTATATTTTTAACCGACATGAATTACTTAACAGTTTCTTTACTTTTTCGCAGTCCTTACATGACCATGCCGGTAAATCTTTTCGGGCATGACCTCTAACTGTAGGACCAGGCAGTATGTTTTTCTCGACACTACAAAACAGAAGAAATCAAAATAATAATAATAATCTTTATTCAGTAAGTAACATACATCGCTCATACAATACTCAGTATATATAAACACCATACAGTCACTCCCGAAAAGGCAGAAGTGCAACTGGCAAACTTGGTCTGCAAGCCGTTTTGAACACTCAACCTTATACACAAAAAGACAACACACATAGCTCTCTAATTACAAAAATTTCATACGCAAATTATACAAAGCAAACATTTATATACTAATTAAGTGAGACTACGTTTAAGGTGCCTCGAGAATGCAGAAATTGAACTACCTTTGCATTGAGGGGAGAGGGCATTATATAACTTTGCTATATCAAATGTAAAGCTTCTCTCAAATATACCAGTTCGATGAACAGGCGGCGTTAAGCTGCCTCTAAACGAAATTCTTCTGTAAAGATATGCAGGCTGTTTAAGTGTAATAATCTTGTGGTATAATGCAGCTCGATGCACATAGCGTCTGGTTTTCATATCCAGCCAGTCTGCACTTTTTAGTTTGTGTGAAACTGGCCGTCCTTTTCTAATGCCATAAATAAAAGGTAAGCAATTTTTTTAGATTGAATCCACATCAATTTAACTACGTGTTAAATTTAATCAAGTTTGATATCAAATGTAGTTCTTCCAATAGAGTTTTGTATCCAATAACTGCTAAAGAAAAACTACATTAAAAACCAAACGAAACTAACGAATAGTCGCTGGCCACAGCGACTATATTTGCTCTGAGAGCAGGCGACTTGCGACGATCGCTAGGCTAAGCGTCTATCGCCGGCGGCTGTCGCTTGGAGGACAGTGCTTCCATAAAACAACAATGGTAGCAGTATCATAGCGACCGTCGCCAGCGACGATCACTGGGCGATCGTCGCAACAGTCGCCCGGAGGGAAGTCCACCTTAAGGCACGGACCATAGACAGTGTCGCAGTGATTGAAATTCGACAGTACAATGGAATCACATAATATGGTTTTAAGCTTAATGTTAAGGATGTGCCGTGAATTGTACAACAACTTTAGATTCCCCACAGCTTTCTTTATGCACTCCGACACATGCCCATCGAACCTCAAGCGACTATCCATAATCAAACCCAAATTCCTCGCCTCAGACTTAAGCGGCAATACCGTGGCTTCAATTTTGACCATAACGCTATCACTCAATCTCCGAACATCAACTGGCCTTCCGAACAACATTGAGACGCATTTACTCGGGTTAAGTACCAAACCATGTTTTAATGAAATTCTATTTAAGATTTCTAAGTCATCATTAACAATCCGGCAACCAGAATCAATAAAATTTGGGTTGAAAGAGTAGAGAAGCTGCGTGTCATCCGCATACATCTTCATTGAACAATTCTTAATAAACCTAGGAAATTGTGACGTGTAAAGACTGTACAAAATAGGTCCAAGGATAGATCCCTGTGGCACACCCCTAGAAATTCTCTATGTAGAAGAGATATGACCAATTAGTAATACTCTTTGCTCCCGATTACGCAAATAATTGCACAGAAATAATACAACACTTTCTGATAGTCCCAAATAACGTAAAATTGTCAATAAAACTCATCAGATCAAAATAATAATTTCGCGTCCGCAATAATTTAAACACTTTGGCTGTCCAGTCTTTAATGTCAAAGCAAATAATGGTCTATCGTTCTAGAAATAAGTTTCAGTGTAAACCAAGCAAAACAGAACTTTTATCAAACACTGAAATGTACAAAATATATATACAAAACAATATACAATTATTCTATATATCATCTAACTGCTATGCTTTCCACTTTGACTTCACCCTTTTAAACAACAGAGGAATGAAGTATTACCAAATGTTTAGGCGATAGGTTAGGTTAGACGATCATTGCATGTGCCCTAATTGTCAACTGGAAAGGAGGAATAACCATCAACGGGGTCAAGCTACGCTGATGACACCACGCTCATAGCTGCATCCGAAGACGAATTAAAAGAATGTATACAACTAGTGGAGCAAATGAGTATGGAAGTCGGTCTTCAAATGAACAAGAAGAAGACCAAGATAATGATAGTAGACCGACAGAACCAGAATAGATCGATAGTAAAGAAGATTGGTGATATCGAAACGGTAAACACGTACGTCTATCTAGGTTCTCTCATCACGAATCAGGGCGGATGCAGCGAAGAAATCAAAAGAAGAGCCGCATTGGCTAAGCAAGCTATGACGAAATTAACTAAGATATGGAAAAGTCATCGTATCACGCTCAACACAAAAATAAGACTGGTTAGGAGCCTGGTATTTTCTGTGTTCCTTTACGGAGCTGAGTGCTGGACACTGAAGCAATCAGATAAAAAGAGGATAGACGCACTTGAGATGTATTGTTGGCGTCGAATGTTGAGGGTCTCCTGGATCGAGAGGAAAACTAATCTGGCATATTTCTTAGATTATTGAATTGTATGTTTTCTAAAATACTGGTAGGTACTTACTTATTGGCTAAAGCTAAGTATTCATTTAAATCTATATTTTCTTTTGCTTGCTCATAATTATCTTCAATATCACAGCCCGGCGTTTCTGGACTTTCAACAGCAGCATAAACATCCTTCCTACAAATCATTTGAAAAGTGATACATATCAGTGATCAGTGTAAATCTATTTACGGTTTTTCAGGGCTATCTTCGTCATTAATGAATCGCACCATTTGGGTAATACTCATTAATGAATCATTGGAGTCATTACAAGTTAAAAAAGTTGTATCCTCAGTTCTATTTAGACGGCTAAAATCATATAAAAAATTAGAAGAGACTCAACATTTCCAGCTTCCCTATATTACCTACCTTACAGAATCATTACATGTCATCTTACTATCCACAAACATTTGATCTTTATCACGCTTTATTGCATCTTTTGTCGGAAATAAAGATTTGGGTTTAGTTGCAGTCTTCCGCGACCGATTAAATACTACTTCGGGCGTACAGTCAATTACAAATGAATCATCGCAAATATTCTTGTTTATTATATTTATAGGAGTTTTATACAATCTCTTTTTTACACAACGTGCTGGTTGAACATCTAAATGTCCCGGTGTTAGATTCTCTTTCTGTTTAGGACTTGTACGACGTTTTTTAATCAGTATGGGACTAGTTCCGATGTTTGTCACATCATCATCAGATGACGATATAATTGTTGCAGTGTTTAACGATGTTGTATCACTTTCTAATTTAAGAGCCGGAGAGTATTTAAATGGATCAGAACTACTTGTATCTGTTGGTTCATCTGCGATTAACTGTTTAGATCCAAAACTAAACACAATAATTATAATTATCTATATTAAGTATATCTAATACTCAAACCAACACTTACACTAACGATGTGCTTTCCTTAGGTTTTAAAATGTTTTTATTCCTGAATTTATAATTAGCATCCATTATGGAACTTTCTAGTTCATTTGTAATTTCTAAAAAAACGTATGTATTAGTTTAAATTGATTTTAAATGTTTTTAAGTCGGTACTTTGGAATTCCCGTTTAATTGCATATAACATTGTTGACACCGGACGCATTTCATTTGGTCCATTAAATTTAGACCAAAATTGTGATAATTCTTCATCGAAGATGTTTGACCAATCTTTGTAGACTTCCATCTTGCAGTGTTAAAAATACTTTGATAATAGTTAAAAATACGGTTTTTAAGAATTTTATAGTTTTAGTTTATATTTCAACTTTTCATAACCTATAACTTGTTCCTCTTCTCCCTCGCTCCTGGCATAGATGATAGATGCATAGAGGATAGAGGAAAAGAAATATTAACATGTTCCGTTTACCACTCCACAGTTACAGTTGAAGTGATGTGAGGATAATCTTTAAACTGACTTGTTTAGATTATGAATGAAACATAGATATCTCCTTTTGAAGAACTTCACTAGCGTATTTGAAAATATATTTTATAGAAACGGTAATGGCGCTTTCGGTTTGTTTTATAAAGACAATGCTATCACTAAATATGTGAAAATCAATGATGAATAGGTTGGTGAGTCCTGTTTTGTAAAAAGAACGGGACATAAAGTGAGATGAGATTTTGTATTACATTCCCGCAACCAGCTCTGGCAACGTTGGTGGGAATTTTCTGATGACGTTATGTGACTTGTGACGCATGAGTAAATTTAAATGATAAAATTGAAGAGAAATAGAAATAATGAAAAATGGCGTATTCTTGTCAAAATTAAACTATATCAAAATTAAAAATCTTGAAATTTCTGATGACCTATGAAACATCTAATTAAATAAATATTACCTATAAATTCTAGAATATATATGATCAAATTATATTACTATATTTTATAATTAAACAGATTCTAAAATCATTAAAACAGATATTGAAAAAAAGGCTATCAATATTACATTGTAGATATGGCCGATAATGGTACATTGAAAATATTTTATTGTAATCGCTAAAGTGCGTTATGTGAGTGGGTAATTAGTGTGTGTATAGTGCATCGAAGCCCTAAACGGATTATAATTGTTTCAGGTAAGCGATTTATAAGTTTTTTTTAATTTTCATTAAAAGAATGCTGACCCACCCATTTTTATTACACTATATTTTGGTTGAAGGTCATGAATGTCAATATCTAATCAATACAATAATAATTGTCTGATTGTAATTATATTTATTTAGTTAGTCAACTATAAATTAATACTTCAATATGTAACACAAATAATTATTGTATTTTTAGATATTTTGATTTATTATTGTCATGTACGAAAATTGTTAAAATTAAAAAGTTACTAAAATCTTTTGTACCAATACTACCAACTGTGTAATATCAATAGGTGACGTTTGACGTCTATTAACATAACCCCAAAATTAGTAGTGGATGGCTGCAGTTGTTATTAAGTGTTATTTATTTATTTGCTCATTATTTTTACGCACAAATAATTCAGAATTAATATAAACACAATTACTAATCACTGCTAGAATATAATATATTCGTGAAAATAATCTAATTATTATGTTAGTGATTTAATTATTTCTATTCCATTGTTATATAGGACTCGTTGTACAGCCTATTTAGGGCTGCAGCACAGTTTACTATGTGCTGTCTTTTTCAATATTCATCCTAAGATGGAAAGAAGCCGTCATAGTCATAAAGATAAATCAAAAAAGTCGAAGAAACGTAAAAGAAATGAACGTCGATCCGTAGTGCCTAAGCCATTAGTTGAATACTCAGATGTTAGTTCTGAGGACCTTTCGGGACCGGAAGCCGGTGAAATACAGAGTGGTGAAGAGATCGTAAGTCCGCAGGTTGGTGGTGGTGTTAGTGAAGACGGCGAAGTTGGTGAATTTAGTGACGAAAACATGCATAGAAGTCATCATAGGTTTAGTCGGTTAGAAGAAGAGATTTACCTGACGAGGAAGGCGGCATTAGTTATTCATTCGCCAGGTAAGTGATCTATCATTGAATAGTTGGTATTCGTGTACTTTGAAATTGCGACATTGTTTTATGTGGATTTGTTGCTAGGCCGAAGGCATCGATTAGATCCGAATTTAGTGGGACGATCGCCTACGCCACCTGTATTGTTTCATCGTGAACGACATGTGTCCGTGTCTTCAAGATCTTCGAGGTCAAGTGAAGTTAGAAGAAGAGTTGCCGAAGCGTCACCTATCGAATATAGGTTAGTGAATTTGTTTTAAATTTTATGTTTTGGTTTGCAAACGTCATTTGTGGCATAATAATGGAAATATCTCAGAAACGGTTTGACTGTAATTGTGTAAATATTTTGTTGTTAGACAAAGTTTGGTGTCGCCATCCTATCATGACGGTTACGACCAGAGCGATAAGAAAAAACGGAAAAGGAAAGACAAGAAACATCGAAAAGAACGTAAATCGAAAAAGAAGCGGAAAAAAGCAAAGCATCGATCACGTAGTTCGAGTGTGGACAGTGTCGCCAGTTCTGCGTCAATTGCCAGTTCTGTGAAAACACCGCCTCGCATAGTAACCAATGACAGTCGGGAAATGTGAGTTAATTAGTTGATTCACTTAGATTATCTTATTATTGATTTGTTGTCCATGACAGGGACCTTTCAGATTGGGAACAACCAGCCCAGGATTCACACAAAGACGCTATAGCAGCAACTGTGGTAGATACGAGCGCCTGTTCACCCGTTTCCAATGACAGTCATATCGCATCACCGGAACTCATCCATTCAGCAACACCACCATTAAGACCTGCTGCTTACTATCCACGTGAATCCCCCCATACACCCCCACCCGTGTACAATAATAATAACAGTAACAACAGTAGCCTTAGTAGTGGAGGTGTTCCCACTGGGGCGGGACCACCACAGCGCCACACTAACCATCATTTGCATCATCATCATCATTCCCATCATCATCATGGTGGTGTGGCTTTGAGGCATGATCGGTTAGGTGGGGGCGTAGCTCCTACTCGGGGTGATATAGACGATGTTGTTGTGGTGATTGATGACGTTAGTAGTTCCAGTCGGCACCATTCGATGAGTGGTGGAGGAAAGTCGCCCTACAGGGGTGTGGTTAGTCCTATGGGGGATGAAATTGGACATAAACACAGCAGGTAAGTATCTAAAAGTTTTGCAAATATCTCTTCTATTTCTGTTTTATTTTTTTAGTAGATCAGTTTCTCCAGGTAGTAGAAAGCGACGGTCGGACCGTGAGTTGCACAGAAAACACAAACGAGAGCGTGACAGAATTCGTGAGAAGCGTAAAATTACTCGTAGCCGTAGTCCGATTGGACGACGACGATCCCGATCATCAAGTTATACGAATCGAACTAGTCGGCATTACAGTCCTTCACCGCCGCGAAGTGGCAGGAGTAAGCGGCATAAGTCGAGGAGTCCTCGCGCACACAGCCACAAAAGTCCACGGTAAGTAAGATCTTAGGTTTTCCCTCCACTCTCTCGCCATTAAAGCCCAAATTTGAGATAATGCTTAGGAGAAATGGTTTTGAAGTTTGAAGTATATGCACTTGTTTCTAAATTTCCCGTATCAAGTATTTTTGATAAGTTTAGGTTTCTAAAGTTTCTCTTTCTTATAATAGTTGTGTACTCAAAATCTTTACTTACAATATACGATTTTTTCTTCTGTTTTCCATAGTCACAGGCATAGAAGTCCTTCAGTGAGATCCTCGCAATTGTGCGACAAAATCACCGATACCAGTCTGTTCGCTGAATTAGTGAAGGATAAACATAAACGCAAACTGGAATTGCAGAAGTTGGAGAAATCGATTGCGATGTCGAACAATGACAATGACGCGAATAAAAGTGAAAATAATGTTGAAGATGATAGTAATGTGACTACAGAAAAAGTTTCAGTGGATTGTACTGATAATAATGCTACTATGCCTATGGATATTGACGATATCCCAATACCCGATAATGAACCGCAAGGCTTAGATAAAATTTCGTTACCGCATCATAATAATTGCGAAAAAGGAGTGGCAGTAACACCTCCGCAAACTGTACAAAGTAATGCGGTTGTGCATTCGAGTGAGTCAATCGTTGGGAATAGCGAGTCATCAACTTCGAATAGTGCAGTGAACAATGATGCCAGTGTGAGAAATAATAAGCCAAAGAACGTGACAAAGTTGCCGATGCCACCTGGGATTGATCATTCTGAATTGGAGGAGATTGAGTCGCCGCCGAGTCGGTCGCCGACGCCACCTCCTCAGAAGCCCCCTATGGTGGTTAAAGCGAAAACGCCACCGCCTGTTTCTGTCAAGAAGAGTATTAAGGATCTACCAATGCCGCCAAGTGAGTTAAAATTTCTTAATTCGCCAAATGACACAGTCAACATATTAAGTGCATTGCAGCATTTAATTTTATTAAAAGGATGTGTTTGGCGACATCTAGTTTTCGTTGGTAGTACGCCGAGTGAACAACAATTCCTATATCGGCTGCTTGGGAGGTCTCTGACCCCATAAAGCAACTACCAACACATATACGCGCCGATACTCCCTTAAGCGGGATCGCCTACATTTGGAATGGGCTTGTTTAACAAAACAAGACTTATATTCCGAGAGTTTGTCTGTCAACCACTATACTTTCACCAGACGGCCGTTTCGTCGATCCACGACTCATCTGTGGTGATCGGTCAGTAGTTGACAGCCAAACTCTCGTAAATAATGAGGTATATACCCCACACGGTACAGAGATGTAAAAGGATGTGTTTGGCGACATCTAGTTTTCGTTGGTAGTTGTTTTATGAAGTCAGAGACCTCCCAAGCACACCCAATTCTTATATCTGTCAAAAGTAAACTAACAAACTGTATTTTATTATTGTTATTGACTGTTGTTTTTGTTATTAGTGGTTCCAGGCACTGAAGAACTTAGCGGTGATGAAGACATACCTAATACTCCCCCTAGGAACCATAGTCACAACTCAAAATTGGTGACTGATAACAAAATTGCCACGAAATTAGCAGCCAAACCCAAATTGAAGAGGCCTAAAATTCTGCGGCGATTAGGTTCGAGGAATTTCCAGACATGTGGCAAAGATTGGGGTGAACGCTGTGTGGATATGTTTGAGGTTATCGCTCAAATCGGAGAAGGTACTGTAGTGTCGCAAATAGTTGTTAGTTTATCTTGTGATTAACGCTGTATTTTTATAGGTACTTACGGGCAAGTCTACAAAGCAAAGGACATTCATGCTGACGAATTGGTTGCTCTAAAGAAAGTGCGTTTAGAGAACGAGAAAGATGGATTTCCGATAACAGCTGTGCGCGAAATAAAGATTTTGAGACAGCTGAATCATAAGAATATTGTCAATTTGAGGGAGATTGTGACTGATAAGCAGTATGCAGTTGATTTTCGCAAGGTAAGATTTCAAATCGAGTCGTTTAACTCTCAGAGTTGATACGATTTAAATCTAAATGTGTAAACAATCAGTATAATGCCTAATGTTCCAAAAGCTTCTTTTTTACCTCTCTCCTGTCTAATTATATGAGAAATTATCCCAAATCCAGACAGAATTAGGATATAAACCTCCGGGTGTCCAAAAAACCAAAATAAATGTTGGTAGAGAATCCATACCATATTTGGAGCTTAAACCCAAGGCACTAGTCTGCCACATTAGAACTTAGCTGGTACAGGCAATTCTTCATATCTATGATCCCCAGGGGACATGTTTTGTATTCATTCAATTGAAGAAACCATCCTAGATGTTATTAAAGCCTTACGTTTCAGAGAAATTCTTTCTCAACCGATAAAAATTAAGAATAATACTCTATTGAGAGAGATTAGTCTTCCAATTGATGAAATGATGTTTCATATAGTGAAAGCATCAGGATAATCTGAATATCGTCGTGGTATTCCTCTTAGTCCGAGGAAATGCTGTGGGAAAAAGGTTAAATTTACTCCAATGAATATAGTAAAAAACTGGATTTTTAATAGGTTGTTGTTTAAAGCTATTCCTGTGAATAGTGGGAATCATTGAATAAATCCCCATAGAATAGCAAATAGCCATCACATAGTAGGTATCATGAAGGATAATATCAATTGATGAGTTAGTGAGTACTACTCCAGTGAGTCCTCCAATTGTAAATAGAAAAACAAATCCTAAAGCTCATAGGGTAACCGGGGTGGTTTTAATTTGAGATCCATTCCAGTGGGAACTGCAATAATTATAGTAGCCGAAGTAAAGTATGCTCGAGTGTCTATTGTGGTCGATTATCTGAGGAAAGAACCACAATAATGTTTGTCCTTTTTAATTTTAAATGTATTTTTTGTAAATCAAATCAAATTTGTATCAATCCTGAACCAGTTTATTGGTTTATTTAGGAAAAAGGTTCATTCTATCTGGTATTCGAATATATGGATCATGATTTGATGGGTCTTTTGGAGTCCGGCATGGTCGATTTCAATGAAATGAACAATGCCTGCATCATGAAGCAGCTGTTGGATGGTTTGAACTATTGCCACAAAAAGAACTTTTTACACAGAGACATTAAGTGCAGTAACATTTTGATGAATAACAAGTAAGTGCTTGCAAACTTTGTGTGTGCGTTACAAACTTATGCATCGACTCTGTTTTGTTTATAGAGGTGAGGTGAAGTTGGCAGATTTTGGATTAGCGCGATTGTATAATGCCGAAGATAGACAGCGACCGTATACGAATAAAGTGATTACGTTGTGGTACCGACCACCAGAGTTGCTTTTAGGAGAAGAACGATATGGTCCTGCTATTGATATTTGGAGTTGTGGATGTATTTTGGGGGAGTTGTTCTTGAAGAAACCGTTATTTACGGTAAGTTGTTTATTATCGTATTTTAATAATTGCAGCTACTGTAATTAATAATAATAATAGCATTTATTGATCAACAGATTTCTCCCTTAACAGAGCAAAATTATAATACAATAGGTAATTCCACAAAAAAAAAAAACAAAATATTATACATAACACAATAAGCAATCCATTAAAAGTAAAACATGATTGATCTACACTAATTAAACAATTAACAAGAACAAAAAGAGAAACTACGACGCACAAACAGTCAAAGCAGTCCTCCTAAGTGCTTCCCTTGAACAATTAAAAATGTCACAGTCAGCGGAAATCAAATTAAAATTATTACACATGACATATACGGGCGATTTTGTATAGAGGTTAGTGCAAGGGCGCTGAGAGTAGAAAGTTAAAGGATTGCGGGCGCCAAGTCTGGGCACGTTAAAATTTATTTGAGCCAGGAGTTCAGAACAGTCGATTCTATTATGTAAAAGATCATACAAAAATTTTAGAGAAAACTAAACTCCAAACTCTTGAAATTGAACTTGTTCAGCAACAACGTATATTCAATCCCTCTGTCAGGATAAATACCGTCTGCCTTAAATGAAAGGTATTTCAAAAACTTTCTTTGGACACTCTCAACATTCCGCACATGAATCTGATAGATCGGGTACCAAATCAAGGAGCAATATTCGAGCTTCGAACGCACAAAAGAGTTATACAAAACTTTCAACGCATCAATGCTATGAAAACTCCTACAGCTTCTCGCGATAAAACCGTAGGATCTCACAGCTTCACCAGTCCTAGCAGCCACATGAGGCGCAAATGATAGACTAGAGTCGAAAAGCACGCCCAGGTCAGCAGCAGTCAGACACCTAGCTAGTGCGGTCCCACCAACCGTGTAGCGAAAACTTATAATATTCTTCCTTCTAGTGAATGTCATACATTTGCATTTATTCTCGTTGAGCGATAGATTATTAACGTTACACCAATGTTCCACAGCTCTCAGATCGTCCTGCAACCGAAGACAGTCTACATGAGAAGTAATAGGGGCGAACAACTTAAGATCGTCTGCAAAAAAAAGCCGTTTTACACACAGACAATCATTTAGATCATTTATAAAAATAGAAAAACGCAGTGGACCCAAATTGGATCCCTGAGGAAGCCCAATACCTCTCTGACGTATAGCCGTTATAATATACATATTGAAGTCTGTTCTGAAGATATGAAGTAATTACCCAACTAACAATTTAATTTTTTTAATTGCTGTAAGAACGTTTATAAAATATATTTTATAAAACACCCATCGTTTTATAAACATTTTCACAACGTTCTTACGCGCCTTATAAACACGAAAAAGGCGCAGATTTATAAAACAAATCGACTCGTTAACGGTTCTATAAATGTTGCTGGTTGCTATTATACAATAGTTTTTAGAACGTTTATAAATATCTAATAAAAATCAAATAAAACTGTTATAAACATATTTTATAACTCTTTTATAAGAGCCTCAATTGCAACATTTTGCTATCAACAGCAACAGTTAAAGGATATAAACGTTGTTCTAAAATACCTTTTTACACAAAATTGTTTTATAATTATTATGCATTGTTGTTGGTACACATTAATAAAATCTGAACAATCATGGAGGTAAAAATAATATAAAACGCTATAATACCCAATAATGAATAATAAAATAAGTCGGATAAAATTCACCCATGAGCAGATTTGGCTGCGAAACAAAATTTACTGTTAAATATATTGTATATTATTACTAAAATTTTAATGCGCCTCGTGAATTATGTAAATTAATGAATTAAGATTTTATAAATTATATAAAATATTTTTTTTATTGTCACTTATTGTTGAAAATAATCTTTTGGTATATCCTTCATTATGTAATGACTGATTCTGTATACCTTACTAGCTAAGATAATTTTACAAATTATAAAAAATATTAATTTTAAAAGTTTGGTCAACATGGCTAACAATTTAAAGAAACCAAAAATGGCTTCTTCCTTATACGATGCTTATAAAACAAAATTATCTCAACACAGACGAGTATGCTCTTTAGATAGCTATTATAAAATAACTGCAGAATTGTTTTATACAGGGGTGTATTCGTTAAAAAACATAAATCTCATTATATTTTAAGGGTAATATAAAATTAATATTACCTGAAACCCCTTTGATAGCATAAGAATGATATGATGATGATATGATTCTTTTATATCTATCATATGGACACTAGCCAAAATATAAGTAGATACCTATGTTTTATGTAAACGTGAAGAATTTTTTATAAACCAGTTATGGTGTAAAAAAGTATATATTTCACTAAGCTTGATAATGAATAATGAAGCTAATTACAAGTATTTTTCTTGAAGTTTTATGTATTTAGTTATCCTTTGCCGTTATTTAAAATAAATTAATAGTGAAACATACTAAAACAAGCTTTTATATAAATGCTGTAAAAAATCAAAATTTAATTAAAAGGTGCTGCAAAAAATATATAAGATAAAATGTATACAAATTAATCAAGTCTACTCCTGTCTACTTGAAGTATTCGTGCTTGATACTTTGATGTTTGTGTGAGTCGCCGCCGTGTGTCGCATCGTCGCAATATTGGAATAATAATAAAATAGTAAACAGAGTTTTACAAAACAAACTTTAATTTAATATGTTTTATAAAAGCTTTTAATGTGTTCTTATAAAACAAAATGCTTTTATAATTACTCTCTTATTAGCTTTTACGGGAGTAATTTAAACATAACCTAAATTGAGCTCTTTGTTTATGTTATGTAGGTATGTATGTTATAACTGCCGTTATTAAAACGGTTTGTTGAGTGTCTTTAAGAGAGTTCGAGGATCTTGAGGTAGAAAATTTGGCATGCGTTTATTGAGTATAGCAAAAAGCTTCTTCTGGAAAAATGCGGAACATGATTTGATACTGCCCATGTTTTCTCTTAGTCTTGCATTTTTTTCTAGCTCACTTGTTGTGCTTGAAGCATGATATTGATCACCAATTCTCTATTTCGGCTACCCGCTCACCATCTCGTAATAATTCCTCCTGAGAATTTATCAGTCTCCAAAATATTTGGTGTCTTATAAATTGTCATTAATTTGATTAGATTCCATTACAGTTTCCTACTCATTATTATAGTCACTAATGCTTTCCCTTTGATAATTTATAATATTGTAATTAATTTTCTATTAAATGCACAACTGCTTTTCGTTTGGACATTTTAAACCTGTGTATGATATAACAATAAATAGCAGTTGAAAATAAATAAGACTATGTTATATATTAGTTCTAGGTAATTTTTATGACAGCATTTTAATTTTATAAAATAGGCATTGGCAACATATTTATTTTTTTATTGTTTTTAATAAAATAACTAAAAAACAATTTTGTAATTATTAATTTGCGCACAAATTTGCTGCAGCAAACAAATCGCTCTTAATAACGACAATAAAAAAACTATTTTATTATTACGAAACGTACTTTAACAGAATAATTTTATAATTGTTTTTAAAGGAACAAGTTAATCCAGGCTAGTACTTTTACAAAATGCTTTTAAAACCAATTATCATTCGGAACAAATTCATCCTATAAAAAATATTTTATAAACGTTTATAAAACTGTTACGATATCATATTTTATAACTATTTTATTATTTTGCTGTAAAAACGTTTTTAAAACAGTTTTTCTCACAGAAAAGTTTAACACAGCAGTTTTATCACCAAACGAACCTTTAAAGAACAAAAAAGTTTTCACTAAGCGGCAATAAAATAATTATAAAATATATTAGTTCTTTAAGAATGTCGAATTGCTAGTTGGGTAACGACTTCAAACCATCATCAAATCCGAATCGATCGAGCTTTTGAACAAGTATTCGGTGATCCAAACGGTCAAATGCTTTAGCAAAGTCTGTATACAATCAAATTGCCCACCACCATCAACAACCTCGTTCACTTGCTGAGTAAAAATTGCAAGGTTAGTGGCAGTGGACCTCCCGGTGAAAAACCCATGCTGATTAAGGGAAACTTGCCCATGTACGGAATTACAAATTCTGTTATACAGCACAGCTTCAAATAATTTAGAGAAATTGGATAATATAGAAATCGGTCGATAGTTATTGATGAGCGATCTGTCGCCTGTTTTATAAACAGGCACAACTCTCTTGCCTCTCGCCACCGATCTGGAAATTTGCCTTCGTTGAGAGCCCTATTAAATATTGTTGCTAGTGGACTCGCCAAGATTCCCACGCAATCCTTTATCCTTTATTAGACATTTATTCCATGATTATAGAGCGCCAAAAATATAAATTTTATTATTCTTAGGCGAACGTCGAGATGATGCAACTGGATAAGATTTCACGGGTATGCGGGACTCCTACGCCCGCCGTATGGCCAACAGTAATAAAACTGCCCCTCTTCCACACGTTGAAACCGAACAAATTGCATAGGCGTCGGTTAAGGGAAGATTTCTCGTTTATGCCTCCTCATGCATTAGATTTACTAGACAGAATGTTGGAATTGGATCCGAATAAACGGATCACAGCGGAAGACGCGTTAAAATCACCATGGTTGAAGTGCATTAATCCTGAACAGTAAGTTTTGTACACATTATTATTTGTCGCCTGTTTTAATTTGGGATTTGTTTTCTGCGCAGAATCACAGCTCCAGAGTTGCCAACTTGGCAGGATTGTCATGAGATGTGGAGTAAGAAGCGAAAAAAACAGATACGGGAGCAACAAGAGGCGATGTCAAATTTGCCACCGGGTAAACCGCCACTGTTGGGTAGAGAAAAGGGTAAAACGGAAGATGAAGGCGGGGGGTGAGTGTTGACTGTTTTTTTGTATGTAGGTAAATTTTATTAGAAGTTAATAATGTAAAAGTGGACTGAAATATTCAAAAAACAAAACATTTTAATAAATTAATTAAATATTAGTGAATCAAAATAAATAATTATTATTGAAAGTAAAAGAAAAGACACTTTAGGTAGTGACAAATGGTGTATATTTGATTATAATAACATAAATAATTAATAAGGAATTTAACAAAAAATACAATAATACAGTACGGACAATTTTATTTTGGGTTTTATGTGTCTACTTTTTGTATCCTATAATAGTTGACGACAGTGTTGTCTATTGCAATATCATCAGCCTTTCTGGATGACAAAGAGAGCGTTGTCCAGGAAAATAGTGAAGGACATTGTTAAGTCAACTTATATTAGTCCCTGAGATATTTAAATAGGTCTGACAAGGAGAAACACCACATATAGGTCGTGAAATACAAAGTTGTTGATTATTGTTAATAAATTTTCTTATAATTTAGTCGCTGTAATTATTATTTTAATTATATACTGACTAAAGAATTATATAAAAATAAATAAAATAGATCAAAAAGGTAATGAAACTGTTGCAAGGATTTATTTTTATTAATTTAGTGCCTTTTAATAAATAAAATTTGAACAATAAATATTTGTATATTTTTACGTTTTTTCTATTAGTTTCAAACTGTGAATATAATTTATTTTAATAAATTTTAGTCAGTACTAATAATGTTTATGATTTTTTTAAATTTCGTTATTATTTTTTTTATATTCTTTCAAAATTATTCTATCAAGTATTGTACAGTAGGTTCTTGTTTGCAATATTATTATTGTGCACGACTATTATGTTACATATTTTTAATAAACGGGATTTATTTATTATTTAGTTTTTGTTTTATTTTTAGTTGCTAGTTTTTGATTGTGCTTTGAAAATAATATACAATTATTATTTTGTGTTAATGTGACTCTTAAGTCCTCTTCCTGGTTGAGTTCAGTGTATTTTAACCATTGAGGTGGGGGGGAGACGCTATAACGTGGTCAAAAGCGGGTGCAGGTACGCCATATTGGTATTCGACCTCTGTCATTTGTCGTGCTTTCAAGTTGATAGTGTTATTTACGAATATTTTACAAGTTTTTCGTGTTTTTTGGACGGTTATTTGACAATATACTATAATCGTGTCCTGTGCTGTGCGTAGTTGCAGTAGTAGAAGTGAAATCGACAAGAAAAATAACGTTTCATAGGTATGTACCAAATATTGTAAACATTGTACATGGACGTATTTAGGGTTTATTTGTAGGGGTATTAATATATAATTTATAAAGTACTAACGTCTTTTATTCGTGTATTTAGGTATCAAATATCAATAATTATCTATATTTAAGTATTTTGTACACTGCTTAACATTTCAAAATAAAGTATTAACCCAAGCTGCAAATTAAAAAACAAAAACATCAACAAAAATAGTTAGTCCGGCTCTGGAGAATCCGCCATATTGGTATGCGCTTACGCCCCACCCAATGCACCCGTTTCTGTACAATGTAAAATAATGCTTTAGCGTCTCCTTATATCTCAATGATTTTAACAAATGTTATAAAGTAAAAGTCATAGCCAGATAGATATAAAAACATAGGAATCTTGTTCGCCATTTTCATTTTCTCTAAACTGTTACATAATTCAATGCAACAAATCTCATTGTTATTAAAAAAAATCCTTTTTTTTTAAATTAATAACCACCCTTTTCGCCTTTTTGACATTACAGCCAGCTAGTTAAATAATTCCTTAGTACTTTTTTTTTAAATTTTAAACAAAACTTTGTTGTGTCAACCTTGTCCGCCATTTTGAATTCCAGCTCGTCCAAGGTATTAAAGATGGAGGCTTATGACGCAGCAGTTCTGTCGTACGCCTTAGCTACAGCTGTATGTAAATCGAAACGTAGCCTTTTAGGCGATGCTCCGGGATCTCTAACTGCATCGCCTTCCAGCAAAGAGAATGACAGTGAACCGATTGACGCTCGCAAATATTTGTATCAATTGCTGTACAATTTGGAGCAAATGATTGTGGCAAAGACTGTGGTGCCCTTAAGTCATTTAATGGAGATCTGCTCCACCAAGCAGAATCAGGTGGGTATTAGTTTTTAGGCTTTAGCGACACTGGCTCTTGTTCATAAATTACCATTTCGTACCAGGAACACAAAGTTCAAAAACGTGGTTATGCAAGAAACAGTAGGTAATTAGGAGAGATTTTTATTAAAATTATCTCATTTTGTATCAAACTCGTATTCAACATCAAAACGGAACAAATATTCGGTCGCCAACTAATTTGAGTGATTCCTAAATCAGACGATGCTCTTCTCTTTCTGCGGCCATTCTCAATAAATATGTCTTCAATTAATTTTCAGCTGGAACCTGCAGTAGCAACTTTATTAGAAACGTTATTATGCGAATTACGATTAATTTGCAAGTCAAATCCTGGTTCAATTAATGTATTAAATCTACAACTAGATGGTAAGATAATCTTAAAACTCGTGTTTTAAATGGACCGCTCTATATTTTTGTAATGAAAAAAATGTATTTTGTTTTCTGTAGGGGAAACACCAACTACACAAAAGCCATCAAGCAATTTGAACAGTGACGTTGTGTGCAAATCTTTAAGTGACTTAATGAAATTATTTGGACTTACTGTTGGGTCGAATATTGTAAAGAAATTACAGTCTTAAATAAGGACTATTATATTTTCTATCTTAGTAATGAATATGTAATTTTCATTTAATTTATGTTAAATCTTATGTGTTATTGTAAAATAATATTTACAAATTTGCTTGAAACGTATTATATTTATTGAATAATATATCAAATTGAAGTTTTATGAAAAATTAGTCCTACAAGTGTAACTTAATGTTTGATGCAGCGCGCTCATTTTCCTGCCGGAAAACCTGAGTATTTTTCATTCAAAAAATTCAACAGAGAGGTTCAACTGCGTTGAATAGCATGAGTACCCAACTAGAAAAATTGTTTTAAGAACGTTTTTACAGCAAAATAATAAAATAGTTATAAAATATGATATTGTAACAATTTTATAAACGTTTATAAAATACTTTTTGTAGGACGAATTTGTTTCGAATGATAATTGGTTTTGAAAGCATTTTGTAAAAGTACTAGTCTGGATTAACTTGTTCCTTTAAAAACAATTGTAAAAGTATTCTGTTAAAGTACATTTCGTAATAATAAAATAGTTTTTTTATTGTCGTTATCAAGAGCGATTTGTTTTCTGCAGCAAATTTGTGCGCAAATTAATAATTACAAAATTGTTTTTTAGTTATTTTATTAAAAACAATAAAAAAATAAATATGTTGCCAATGCATATTTCATAAAACTAAAATGCTGTCATAAACATTACCTAGAACTAATATATAACATAGTCTTATTTATTTTCAACTGATATTTATTGTTATATCATACACAGGTTTTAAATGGTGTCCAAACGAAAAGCAGTTGTGCATTTAATAGAGTATTAATTACAATATTATAAATTATCAAAGGGATAACATTAGTGACTATAATAATCAGTAGGAAACTGTAATGGAATCTAATCAAATTAATGACAATTTATAAGACACCAAATATTTTCGAGACTGATAAATTCTCAGGAGGAATTATTACTAAATGGTGATCGGGTAGCCGAAATAGAGACTTGGTGATCAATATCATGCTTCAAGCACAACAAGTGAGCTAGAAAAAAATTCAAAACTAAGAGAAAACATGCGAACATGGGCAGTATCAAATAATGTTCCGCATTTTTCCCAAAAGAAGCTTTTTGCTATACTTAATGAACGCATGCCAAATTTTCTACCTCAAGATCCTCGAACTCTCTTAAAGACACTCAACAAACCGTTTTAATAACGGCAGTTATAACACACATAACATAAAAGAGCTCAATTTAGGTTATGTTTAAATTACACCCGTAAAAGCTAATAAGAGAGTAACTATAAAAGCATTTTGTTTTATAAGAACACATTAAAAGTTTTTATAAAACATATTATGTTAAAGTTTGTTTTGTAAAACTCTGTTTACTATTTTATTATTATTCCAATATTGAGACGATGCGACACACGGCGGCGACTCACGCATAATACTTCAAGTAGACAGGACTAGACTTGATTAATTTGTATACATTTTATCTTATCTATTTCTTGCAGCACCTTTTAATTAAATTTTGATTTTTTAGAGAATTTTTTAAAGGTTGTTTTAGTTTGTTTTATTATTTATTTATTTTAAATAACGGCAAACGATAACTAGATACATAAAACTTCAAGAAAAATACTTGTAATTTGCTTCATTATTCATTATCAAGCTTAGTGAAATATATATTTTTTTACACCATAGCTGGTTTATAAAAAAATGTTCACGTTTACATAAAACATAGGTACCTACTTATATTTTGACTCGTATCCATATGATAGATATAAAAGAATCATCTCATCATCATATCATTCTTATGCTATCAAAGGGGTTTCAGGTAATATTAATTTTATATTAGATTTTATATGCACTTAAAATATTATGAGATTTATGTTTTTTAACGAATACACCCCTGTATAAAACAATTCTGCAGTTATTTTATAATAGCTATCTAAAGAGCATACTCGTCTGGGTTGAGATAATTTTGTTTTATAAGCATCGTATAAGGAAGAAGCCATTTTTGGTTTCTTTAAATTGTTAGCCATGTTGACCAAACTTTTAAAATTAATATTTTTTCTAATTTGTAAAATTTTCTTAGCTAATAAGCTCTACAGAATCAGTCATTATATAATAAAGGATATCGCAAAAGATTATTTTCAACAATAAGTGAATAAAAAACATATTTTATATAATTTATAAAATCTAAATTCATTAATTTACATAATTCGTGAGGCGCATTAAAATTTTAGTAATAATATACAATATATTTAACAGTAAATTTTGTTTCGCAGCCAAATCGGCTCATGGGTGAATTTTATCTGACTTATTTTATTATTCATTATTGGGTATTATAGCGTTTTATATTATTTTTACATCCATGATTGTTCAGATTTTATTAATGTGTACCAACAACAATGCATAATAATTATAAAATAATTTTGTATAAAAAGGTATTTTACAAAAACGTTTTTATCCTTTAACTGTTGCCGCTGATAGCAAAAATGTCGAAATTGAGGCTCTTATAAAAGAGTTATAAAATATGTTTATAACAGTTTTATTTGATTTTTATTAAATATTTATAAACGTTCTAAAAACTATTGTATAATAGCAACAAGCAACATTTATAGAGTCGTTAAAGAGTCGATTTGTTTTATAAATCTGCGCCTTTTTCGTGTTTATAAGGCGCGTAAGAACGTTGTGAAAATGTTTATAAAACAATGGGTGTTGTATAAAATATGTTTTATAAATGTTCTTACAGCAATTAAAAAAGTTAAATTGTTAGTTGGGTAAGTTCTCAAAAATCACCAAATATTTTTTTGTACATACACCAAATTTGACAATTAAGTTAAGAAATAAGGGCTTAAATAAACACACTTGACATGTAGTCTGTCCAAATAAATATAACTAACTAGGTGTTACATTCTGAGCCGGACTTAAGGGGAAGTTTACTGCAATTCCCAAATATTAAACCGAAGGAATGACTGGACATTATAAGATATGCACTTAACGGGCTAGAGAAGAGATGAAAAATGGTACACTACGTTAATGCGAATTTTAAAAAACTATTAAAGTTATTATCGCATAAAAGACTTGAAAATAAAAAATGTTTTTCGTTATCAAACTGAAAACTGTTCCACTACGACCTCGTAGAATTTGTCAAACGTTAATAACATCGGTGCAAAGAAGCAAACGCGTCATATTATTTTAAGGATTTTATTACAATAGGCTTACTTACAAAATAACATTCAGTTCCTAAAATAAAAAAAAAAAGTGAGTGTTTTCTTATTATCATTAATATAAATAGAAAAAATCTTCAAAAATATATTAATATATTACATACCCTATTAATTACTTTTATTTATTATCATCAAACTGTAACAGTGTAAAAATTTAATCAAATAATTTTTCAACGAACTAACCCAAATATTTATTTTTAATTTCCTATAAAATTGTAAAAAATTAATATTTTTTAAACTTTGAATATCAGTAAGTAATTATACGGATTTATTATAAATATATATTTTTATTTATTAAATATATACAAGGTGTCTCACTTATTTGTGGTCATTTTCTACTAAAATTATGATAGTTTTTACAAAATTAAGACAGGATTTAAATTTTGGGATTGTATCTGATCGTGATCCCCAACAAAGGATCCTCTAAACAACGTAATTTATCGGAGACACCCTGTATACGCATTTATTTTATAAAGCACAAAAGATTAAATAAATTTATATAACAAAAACTAATTAAATATTAACTACAATACTAAATAATATTAAATATATATAAATATATACATTATATTTATTATAAAAAATTTAAAAAAAAAGTTTAATATTATTTATTACGTTTATCTATAATACATCACATTTATTTTATTATTTGTGCTTATAGTTTAGTTTTTATTAATAATTGTGGTAGGAGTATTTCATATTCTTATTATGTCTTAAATTTATGAAAATTTTTAAATAAAAACAACATTAATATATCGAAACAAATTGAAACCGACTAGGCGAGGCTAAAAATTTCGGGCAGTTATTGTTGGTATGTTTATATCTATAGGTAAGAATAATTTGGGGCTTCAATGCGGCAAACGCCTCAAAATTGATACAAACAGGTTAGTAGTCTTGAAAATATTCGATAAATACTTTTGTTATGGTTCATCTTTAAACGCCCGTTTAAAGTATTTATTTACACTTTACTTCAACGGTATATATTTAGAAATTTTCTTGCCAAAGTTTGACTTCAAAAAAACCTTCACTAATAATGTCAACAAACTGATAAAACATTATTTTTTTGACATATCATTTTCTAAACCACAGCCAACTTTAATATATAAATATATTAAAAATATTAAACAAATTCGATATAGAAATCATCACATTTGATATTACAATTTATTTTTTTTGAAAGAAAAAATTGCGCATCATTATTTAAATAGATAAAGTTGATCTTTATACGAAATAAAGTCCTCAATTTGTACGAGTTCTGTAGATATTTAAACGTACGATAAGTTGCTCAGCTGTCATTACTGACATAAAAATGAGTTGTGGTGCATTCAAAGAAAGCAAACTTACGCTTTGTTCGCCCTGTAAGCAGGTTCCGTTCAAATTTTAAAATACCTCTAAAACCACTATTGATATTTAAGGGTTATTGCTTTTGAAAATGCAACAAAATCCATTTGATTTTGGCATCTAAAATATGGAAGTTTTAAGTTTGGATAAATAGGGAATAATTTCTTTATTTCAATCGATATGGAAAAACCAAAAACATTTTCTTATTGCTACTTTTTAAGTTCATTATCATTTTTTCAGTAGGCCCTTGTCTGACTCTTTGTAATTCTCTGAATAATTTTTAATATCTTTGAAAATATTTTTTTTAAAGAACGACAATAATAGTTTTTAATAACAAGAGGTAAAAAAATGGTATTTCGCCAGTATTTTTAGAGACGAGAGTTTTACTAAAAAAGAGTTTTACATTATTCGAAACCGAGGGTTTATTATAAGTAATACCTTGTGTTAAAAACATCAAGGTTGTATTAAAAAAGCTAATGAATACTTGAGAACGAAACGCCTTTGATTTTTCATATCCTTTTTCATTTCAAATATATATTTTTATATTTCTAATTCCTCCAAAGTTTTTGATAACCTGTTACTATCGATCCGTCGTCGTTGACTGCGTCTTACAGCATCCGCTCGTCGATACGGTTCACTTTTCAGTCCCAACAAAATATCCTCCAATGCCCCATTGTAGACTTCATCTTGATGCAAGAGCTTCTTTTCTTGTACCATTCGCGTTTTAGTTTTTAGTTCATTTATCACAGCTTCCTGTTGGGTACACATATGCCAGATAGTGACTGATTTTTGGATGTATTTTTTGTTTTTTTAATTAAATTATTAGTCGACTTTTTACAGGAAATTTAGTAAATTCATTAATTAAAATGTGTATTTCTTTTTTATTTCTTTGGGAAAAATGTTTTGTTACACGATTATCCATTTTGTATATGATTCTTCATATAATTTATTAGTTAAATACTATTGAGCAGTTGTTAATGTTTCGTGCCCTATGATATAATTATACATATAATTCGTGGGTAATAAGGCAAGAAATTCAAAATGGATTACCGTGTATTACATTAATTTCTATTTTTTGTGCTGTTTATTAATTGCGCAACTATTTATAGCAAGAAAATAAGTGATGAAGTGATTAAACGACACCTAAAAAGTGCGAACTTTTGATGATACAGCAAAAATTGTTTGAATCTTGATTCTGCTCTAAATATGCGAAAGAGAACTAACAGCAAAATATCAGCATTACTATCTTTCACATCAAATAGTTAATTTTCTATTATTATTTCGTAAATTTAATTTTAACTAGTCTTCTAGAATTTTGACCAAAAAATTTGGCAATTTTGGCGGCTGAAATACACGAAAGAACATGAAATAGTTTTTTTTTTTTGCATTTTCCTCAAATTGAATTAATTAATAAAACTATGCAAACAGAAAAATAAAATCTGTTATTTACCAAAGTATGTTTTTTTAATAAAAACGAAATAAATAAAATTATTAACCGAGCAACATTGAAACTGTGAGAACAAAAATTAAATATTACTTGTAAAATACGAGACCAAAATAAATAAAATGCTGTTAGTGACAAAAATAATAAATATATTAAATCAACTATTTTATAAATTGAAAATATAAATTTTGATATCCTTGGTATTATTAAATAAAATTAAAATATTAAATATTTTTTCAATATACCAAAAACATTTGTGAACATGTGCACATGCAATTTATGAAAGCATTAATTACAACAACTTCAAAAGTATTAGACTCACGTTACCATAATAATAAAGCCCTTGATAAACACTCCGGACATAGGACCCTTAGAATAAGCGCCATGCCAGAAAATTGGAAAGTTGAGTTTATTTGAAAAGTTGATATGCTGATCATGGATTAAATTTTCTACCTTTTTTCCAAGGTTTTCTTTCAAATAAAAGAAAACAAACAAAAACTCCACAAAATCTTTAATTTAGTTATGAAAAAGGAAACTAGTTTCGGCTCAACAAGCCATCATCAGTCCTACAATAAAGATAAAAACGAACGCATAAGAGAGAAAAAATCAATAAATATGATCTTTATTGTAGGACTGATGATGGCTTGTTGAGCCCAAACTAGTTTCCTTTTTCATAACTAAATTAAAGATTTTGTGGAATTGACTTTGAAAGTTTTTGTTTGTTTTCTTTTATTTGAAACTGACACTCCACTTTGATGATGGATAATTTATTTCGTTTAAGGTTTTCTTTTCTGATGTGGAGTTGGAACATTTATAGTAAAATTTATTCATTTATTAAAAATAATAAGTAAATAAATTAAACAACATAAGCTATAAAATTCGGGGCAAGTCTTCTGAGATTCTTTGAAATAAGCATTTTGCAACTATGAAGATATCGGACAATGCTGGAGCAAACATAATAAGTTTGGTCGGATGAAGATCAGTTTGGTCCAGTATTGAAAAGGAGGAAAATTAAGCTACCTACCTACCCTACCTGTATTGTGATAGGACTTCATAAAATATGGTAACTTGAGTCTATGTAGCAAAACATTTACAGCAATATTTGTATGCTCAAATTACTTAAGCAAGTTTAAGGGTTTTCGACCGACCTTGATATAAATAAAACACAAGAAAAGTCGTAACATGAAAACAAAATAATAAATAAATTTAAGAAACGAAAACTCTTAAAAATAAAAACTAAGTACAACTATACAGGAGCAGGAATTAAGACAAAATAACAAGCAGGGCTACTTATTTTTTTAAGCGTTACAAATAATAATGAATCTTCATACTTTTTCTTGCAACTACTACCTAGTGGGTAAGCTAATTAATATTATGCTTTATTGTTAATTACCATTTTAGCGACCCAGTCTTTCTTAGTAAGCATCTATTATTATTACTATCAAACGCCTGGCACAGTTCCTGTATTAATAACATTTTTTTATCACATACCTGTTGTTTCTTTTGGTTCAATTTATTCTTTTTCGCAACTTCTTCATTCGATTTATTTATCGAATTTTGTGCGGCCAATTCCAAACGTCTTCTCTGCTCATTTTCCTGATCTGCTACCTAAAATATTCATAATTCTTGATTGATAAGCACGTCAAGACACAAAACAAGGATAAAGTTTCAAGAGAGTCTCTCCTCACTATTTCTATCATCAGAATGACATAATAAATCCCATTCTTCTTCTTCTTAAAATGCCGTACACTTCTAGTGCGTTGGCGACTATCTCATCATAACAAGGGTCCTTGCTTCCGCAGCGCGACAGAGCTCGCCCGTATTGCTAATGCCTGTCCAGTTCTTGATGTTTCTCAGCCAGGACATCTGTTTACGTCCTACTCCTCTCTTCCCTTCAATTTTTCCTTGGAGAATTATCTGTGGTATTTTGTACTTCTCTCCTCGTAGTATGTGGCCCAGGTATCCAATTTTCCGCTTCTTGATTATGTTGAAAAGTTCTCTTTCGCATCCCGCCCTTCTAAGAACGTCTTCATTTCGAACTCGGTCTACCCACGATATACGTAGCATCCTTCTTAGACACCACATTTCAAAAGCCTCAAGCTTGTTTATCGACCGGATCTTCAGAGTCCATGTTTCCATTCCATATAACAGGATGGACCAGACGTAACACTGCACCATTCTGCATCTTAATTTGAGGGACAATGTCAGGTTGCAAAGAAAGGGTCTTAGGCTTGTGAAAGCTTACCTCGCTTGTTGTATGCGACAGCAAATTTCCTGTTCGGGATTCCATTGTTCATTTATGTTGGCTCCAAGGTATTTAAAGTTTTGCACTCGTTCAATAGGTTGGTCTTCCAAGTTTAACACAGCATTTTGAGGAGGGTTTCTGCTTACTATCATGTACTTTGTCTTTTGTATGTTTATTTTGAGACCATTCCCCTTTCCAACTGTATTTATCTGTTCCAGCATTAGTTGTAAGTCCTCTTCACTGTCAGCAATGATTACGGTGTCGTCTGCATACCGTATGTTGTTAATTGGTATACCATTTACTTTAATCCCACACTCTTAAGTCTTCCAGCGCCTCAGAAAATATATTTTCGACGTATAAGTTAAATAGTATTGGTGACAGTATGCACCCTTGTCGAACCCCTTTAGAACTTTAAATTCGTCTGTTGTTAGTGATTTCTCAAATCTTACACAGGCTTTTTGATTCCAGTATAGATTTTGGATGATTCTGATATCTTTTGCGTCAATATTGGCATTGTGCAGAAGTTTCAACAAGGTGTCATGTCTAACATTGTCGAAGGCCTTCTCGTAAATCCCATTCAAAAAAATATAATTACCCTAGCTGGTATACACGCGATATAATATGTGACATACTCAACAAGGCAAGAAATTGGCGTAAATGGAAAACTTGCAAATCATTGACGCACTTTAACATTTTTAAAAATCTTCGAGCTACTATAAAGCAGAAGACCGATATCGCATATAGAAATTATGTTGCGGGCATTGAAAGCACGGTGAAAAGCGATCCACAGAATTTGTGGAGATTTGTTCAGAGCAGAAGGAGTTGTTCGAGAATACCGGGAAGTATGTCCGGAGAATGTCTTTCTAGTCCGGAAGGTATAGTTAATGCATTTGACCTTTTTTAGTTCTGTTTATTTCGGTTGGCATTGTCGATCTTCAGGATGTAATTTCCGCACTGAAAAAACTTAAACCTAAAATGAAGTCAGGCCCTGATAATATACCATCATTCTTTTTAAGAGACTGTGCTCATGTCTTCGCTGAGCCACTGCACATTTTGATTAACAAGTCCCTACAGTCTTGCACATTCCCGACTGCTTGGAAGATCTCTCGTATTTGTCCGGTCTATAAATCTGGTGCTAAAGATCATGTTGAGAATTATCGGCCAATTTCAATTTTGTCTAACTTCTCGAAGATTTTTGAGATGGTCGTGTATGTGAAAGTATTTAATCAAGTCAAAAATCGCATCTCCCAATATCAACATGGATTTTTTACTGGTTGCTCACCTGTTACCAACCTAACCTGCTTTATTCAGGATATATGCTCAGCTCTCAGTAATGGCTTACAAGTTGATGCGATATACACTGACTTCTCGAAGGCCTTTGATAGGATCGATCATGCAATACTTATGACTAAGCTGGATATCATGGGCTTTCAACACCGTACTGTTCAAATTTTCAATTCTTTTCTATCTGACCGCGAGCAATTTGTCGAATTCAGGGATTTTCGATCTTCATCTTTTACTCCTACCAGTGGTGCACCTCAGGGAAGCAATCTAGCTCCACTCTTATTTGCCATCTATGTAAACGACATTGCAGCTGAAGTCTCTAGCGACTATCTTGTTCGCCGATGATTTGAAATTGTATAGACCAATTGCTACCGAGGACGACTGCATATGCTTGCAACGGGAGCTCGGTGAACTTGAGGAATGGTGCATTAGGAACAGGCTTCCGCTCAACGTCAGTAAGTGCAAACTCATGTCATTTACCAGACGATAGAGTGTAATTAGTTTCAATTATACGCTGAATGGTGTTGTTCTTGAATCTTGTGAGTCAATAAAGGACTTGGGAGTGATCATGGATAGTGAAATGACGTTTGATACTCATATTGACTCTATTTCACAAAGCGCGATCCGAATGATGGGTTTTATTCTTCGCTCAACTACTGATTTTCAGGATATTGACTGTCTGCTTCAGCTGTACGTAAGTTTTGTCCGCTCTAGATTGGAATATGCCTCTTTTGTATGTCTCCTTTATCCAGGTACACATCAATAAATTGGAGCGTATTCAAAGAAATTTTTTAAAAATTTTAGCTTTTAAGATCGATGGATGTTTCCCAGTCAGGGGCATTGATTGATTTAATGTTAATTCATTGGTTTTTCGTAGAGATTCGGCTGGTCAAATATTCCTGTTTAAGCTTATAAATGGCATAATTGACTCCCCTCGCCTTCTGGAACAACTGCCCTTTAATTTACCGCAATTCTTTTCTCGAACGATGAATTTATTTAGAGTGCCGCGTTTCAACACCAATTATGCATCGAGATCACCTCTTTACCGAGCATGCCGAACCTGCGATCGTCTTAATATACATCGATCTGTACATTACTTTGACGGGTCACTGGGGTCTTTTCGCGCTGGTTTGTATCGGTACTTGAGCACCCTGGACATGTAGAGCGTATGGTGAGTTTGTCGTATGGTGATTTTGTTGTATTGTTGTTAACTTTATCTTGCTTTATGGTGTATTTTTCTGAGCTTATGCTTTTTCGATAATTTTTATCAATTTTACTATTGAGATAATATCCATTGTCTAGTACTTAGAATTGTCATGTTATTGGGATTGACCTGTTATACAATAAAGTATTTATTTATAAAGATGACGACTGTGAGGAGATTCGGGGTTGCAAAATTGGATTGGATAAAATAATATTTGCGGTTCAAAAAAATATATAAACAATGGCAAGTATCTTACCTTGAAAGCCTTAACAAATCTGACCAGCAACGAGAAGAAATTATTGGCATCAGTCGTGCGAGGCGACTCTGCAAAATATTCCACGCATTCTCTAAACGTCTCTTGTGCGATTTTCGAGTCGCTCTTCATGCGACGCAACTTATCCTCTGCATTGGCAAGAAAATCACGTACAACTAAGCTATGACTACCTCTACCGCGGATGTCCGCTTCTTTTCTAACGGCCTCCATGCCCTTTTCTAGTTCATGAACGTCCGTCGTGATATTTTCAAGGGATACTGTAAAGAATAATTGATGACATCTCACAATATGTAATTAAGTGTCACTTACCCACTGCAGCCTTATCGATGTAGTGTAATTCAGTGTCGAAATTCAACAGTTCAGGAAATTTCTGTCGAATCGTTGCGACAATGTAATGCAAAAGGCACATTCGTTTATCCGAAGATTTCGTATCTAATAAGGTGTCTAAGGATTGTAGTTTAAACCCATATGCAGGCCCACGTTTACTACTGTTTAAATAATTCCCAAACGCTAATATCACTTCGAGTACTGACCGGAGTTTACGCGAGTTCTTTACTGAATTCGAACCTGATATGATGGCGTGGATTTGCTGTAAAACTTTAAACATTAGACTCGTATCTCATATAAATCGCTGACAAAACTTACAGGTGTGATTAAGTGTAGATTATCGTAAAAATTCCCAATATAATTCATTATGGACAATTTGGCCGATATCCGCTCCACTTTGGTCAATTGGAATAAAAATTTATCTTCTTCCGTTAGAAGATTTACATTTTTCTTTTCGGCAATGTACTCTCGATACGCCTTCGTTTCTTGTTCAGTGGGTACCATACGCTGTAACAATTCCACGTTTTCCAACGACAACTGCTTCAAATCCAACATATTGATGGCGTTTATCACTTTTTCCGGTGTCATCTCTAACTTTCGGCGGGAAATTGCTACAACAATAATAATAAGGAAAACTGGTTGCCTAGAACATTGATTTGAAATTATTTTTTTTTTTTTATGTATAACGGGGGCGGGAATTTCTATAATATTTGGGGCAGTCTATTTACCACCTAGATCTTCTATAGACCATTACCTTGCATTTGGTGATACTGTTGAACTACTCTTTCAAAAGTTTCCTTCTGCGGAAGTGTGTTTGTTGGGTGATTTCAATTTGGCTGACGGTACCTGGATCGACGATCCTTTTAGCTCGTCTATATTTCCAGAGGAATCTGTTTTTCCCCGAGACTCAGAGATTCTGACGGTCGTGTCCGAAATGTGCAATTTTCACAACTTATTTCAATTCAACAGGACGCCCGGTCTTGGCCCACAATCCCGTCTCCAGGGTTGTCGTTGCGGAGGATGTTCTGATCGAGCCGGACAGTTATCACCCTCCTTTGGTTGTTCATATACCATTCAGAACCCACATAGTGGCTTCTTCTCGTCAAGCGGAAAGGTTTTACTACGATTTTAAGTCGGCCGACTTTGAGTCATTGAATGACCGTCTTGGTGGCATTCGGTGGGATTTTCTTCTCTCCTATCGGTCGGTGGATGACATGGTCGACACCTTTTACCACATCTTATTCGATGCGTTCGAGGTTTTTGTGCCCAAGAAGAGGTGTTCCTCTAAACGATTTCCGCGGTGGTATTCACTGGAGCTGAAACAGCTCATATTTGAAAAGAAGAGGGCTCACAAGCGTTACAAATTCACAGGCTCGCAGACCCATTATGCGGAGTTTAGCAGACTCAGAAGTGAATGTAATCGCCTTTCTCGCGTTTGCTATATGTCTTTTACAAATGCAATTGAGAGTGAGCTGCCTCAGAACATTGGAGCTTTCTGGGGGTTCATTAATTCTAAAAGAGGATCTTCAGACCTGCCCTCGCGTCTATCATGGGGTGAACGAACGAGCGACGCCGATCAGTGTGGGGTGGATTTGTTTGCTGCGTATTTTGAATCAGTGTATAACGACAGATGTCTTGACTCTCCGGTTGGCTGTGTCGGGGACACCCTAGTGAATGTTTCCGATCATCACATCTCTCTCTCAGATATTTTAGAGGCAATTGTTGGCTTGAAAGTGAGGAAGTCGGCCGGTCCCGACGGAATCCCAGCCTTGCTTCTCAGGAATTGTAGCTTTTCGCTTGCTAGACCGCTTCAAATTATTTTCAATCATTCGGTCTCCACTGGCACTTTCCCTGTATTATGGAAAACTAGTTTCATTACCCCTATTTTTAAATCCGGCAACAGAAATGAAGTAACAAATTACCGACGGGTCTGTATATTGAATTCAATTCCGAAACTATTCGAAAACCTGATCACTCGTTATCTGACGGCCACTCTAGGGCCATTAGTGATCTCCGATCAATTTGGATTTCAGGCAGGTAAATCTACCGAGCTCAATCTCCTCGAATTCACAAACTACTTGTCCCGGGCTTTGGAGCACGGATATCAAGTTCATGCCATTTACACCGACTTCTCTAAGGCTTTCGACAGTGTCAACCATCGGCTTCTCATTGAGAAGCTTAGGATTGTTGGAGTCTCTGCGCCTATGTTGGACTGGTTGGGGAGCTACTTATGTGGTAGAACTCAGGTTGTCCGGATCAATGAGTTTCATTCCAGGCCCATATTAGTTTCATCTGGTGTTCCTCATTTGGACCCCTTACTATTTAACTTATTTGTCAATGACATAGAGCAATGTTTCGTTCATAGTGAGATCAAGTTATTTGCTGATGATCTAGAGTGTTATAGGCGTATTGCAGGCCCATCCGATTGCTACCTTTTGCAGGAGGATGTTATTCGGCTTGTGCATTGGTGCGAGGCGAATGGGTTGGATTTGAATATATCGAAGTGCTTTTGCGTTAATTTTAACCGTACTAGGGATCCACTTCTTCACGAATACTTTATTGGCCGGGACGCTTTGGATTATAAGGCTTTGGTCAAGGATCTGGGTGTCTACTTGGATTCTTCACTGAGCTACACCGACCACATCAGGCGCGCGACATCGCGGTCCATTAAGATGTTGGGCTTCATCAGACGTTGTTCGGGGGATTTCAGTCAGATTGGTACATTCAGAGCCCTGTACATATCCCTTGTGAGGCCGCATTTGGAGTACGCCTCCGCGGTGTGATCGCCATCTTATGTTTGTCACACTGTCTGTATCGAGAGGGTTCAGCACCGTTTTCTGAGGTACGTTCATTTTAGACTCGACCGTGAACGACCCGTTAATTTTAACTTAAACTACGGCGTATTGCTGAGTGAGCTGGAGTTGGATACATTGGGCGCCCGCAGGGTTGTCAGGGATCTGACTATACTATACAAAATTTTAAACAATACTCTTTTATCTTCTAGTCTTTTATCCCAGATTGGTTTTCATGTTCCCCCTAGACAAAGCAGAAGTTCTGATCTCTTTCACGTCTCGTTCCACCGCGCGAATTACGCTATGAATACCTTTGTTACCAGAGTGGCCCGACTGGCGAATCGTTGTTCTAATCATAACATCGATTTCTTTGCTCCATTTGGTGAGTTCGCCGGTCGCTTGAGGAGGGGGTCTAGAGATGAATGGTTTCCCTAATTCCTTGTTTTTAAAATTTAAAATAAATTATCATTCATTAATTCCTTAACATCAGCGAGCGTTGGAGTCCTGCGAGCTGTTGTATGTCGCGCAATTGCTGGTTTTTTGTTTTTTTTATTAAGTTCAATTGTAATGGATAGTCTAGAGTTATGTAAGTTTTATAATTTCTGTATTATGTTGTATGCTATTGTTTTGTACATGTTGTAATAATGGACTTTGTCCGTAGATTAATAAATAAATAAATAACTCACCAATATTCCTTAACCGCGTATGTTCTAGCAAAGACACGTTATCAGGTTTCTTGAATCGTTTACTTGGGAATGTAGACAGTCCATCTGTCTCACATACGCCATTGGCTAACGGTCCAGCATTGCCAATCTTGAATTTCTCTTCAAACTCACAAAAATCAATTGAATTGTGCAACTTGTCATCATCCAATTCATTGAAAATGGTTCCGCGCACCTTACATTACATCAAAAAAATAATTATAAGTTGGCTAGATTGAAAAAGGTTCAATATTGTTAGTGTAGCTTCAAGTCAGATCACGAACCTGTTCTACTTTCAAAGGGAATAGTTTGAGGTTCTAAAGCCTGATCTGCCTCAAATAACTTCCATATTTTCATCATGCCTAGACCTTTACTTACCTGATTGGGTTTCAATGCGATCCAGTTAATAGTTGGCAGTTTGTATTTGGTTTGTACTTTACGTTTAATGGTCATAGCACCATCTGGCGCCTGCATAAAACCAGCTGGGGGTGGAGGAATAGGGGCATTAAGCGAAGCACATGGTTTTAAAGGTGGTGGTGGTGGACAAGGAGGTGGTGGGGGCGCTACAGGAGCGGGAGGCGGACAAGGCGCAGTGGGAACAGCTGTGGGAATAGGAGGAGGTATTGGAGGTAAAACTTGAGACGATGAAGATGAAGAAGTGATTGCGTGATCACTAATCGCTGACACTGAAACGAATTCATTGCTGTAATATTAAATTAAAGTAAAGCAGCAATAATCTCACTTGATGATCCCTTTGATAATCCACTATTAACACCCTCTAATTCCGCCATTTTCGATTCGAACATCGACTGTCGATTCTTCGACTCTTGCTCATGATGTTGCACGACACGTCTCAGCGTTGATACTTCCTCATCAGCCCGTTTCTTAATCTCCATTAAATCATCGCGTTCCTGCCTTATTTGGATTAGTTCTGTTTCTAACATTGCTATTTTATCCAAGGCGGTATGTTCAATATCTTGCAACCGTTCGTGCATCTAAAACAAACGATTAATTCAACTCTTCAGGCTTCAAGGATTTATTAGGATGTGATTTATCAGAATCTTCTGGAGTTTTGCTTAACCAAAAGGAAATTGGTTTCTTTGAGTGACCCCTAATCATAGCTGAATATGCGGTGTTTTTTGGAAAGAGTAACATTTTATTTCCAATTAAAATTTTTTCCAAGTTTTCTCTGGATTAACCTGGAAAACTTAGCACAAACTAATGAATTTAGTGAAGTTATGGATTATACTTGCAAAGTTGCTAAAAAAATAATTCTCCAGAGAAATTGGGTTATTCCATGCTTTAACTGGAGTAATCTGGATATTTTGCAATCCAATTCCACGTTTAAATTGTATTTACAAAAGGATCCAAGAAAACTATTATATTGGCAAATTTAAAAACTGAATTACGAACATTTCGATGTTTTCAAAAGAACTTACTTGAGCTAATTCATCTTCCAAATCAGCAACTTTCTCTAGAGCCGCTGTTTTGGTCTCACTATCCTCCATCAGAGCTGCCACATCGAACACATTATCCAAATAGGCGGAGATTTGCACTTGTAATTCCTCACTCTCTGTAAACCGCAACTTCTCCAAATAGGAATCTAGACCGAGTGCTGTGAATTCATATTGTAAATGAACACGGAAATTCATATCCTCGACAGAATGTACGATAATATTTACAAATTGCATACAAGCTACCTGAAAGAAATCCATAATAGAACAAACTGATATACATTGATAAAAATCATCTTTACCATGAACTCGATATGAAATAGTTCGTAGTTTAGGAAATAATCCATTAGTGTTTGGAAGCGATAGGTTTCATGACAGACCGCCTTGAAGTTATTGAAGGCTGATAAAATAATCTCGTGACCACCTTTGACTAAACAGATTGCAGCCAACAACTCTAACACTAACGCTTTTGTGCGTAAACTTTTGTGTATCAGACTTAAAGATATACAGTTGATTGCTTCACGATGTTGGATCACCATGTTGAAGCCATACTGGGAATTCAAGAAGTTTATTGTCACTTACAACACTAATAAATTCTTGAACCTTACCTTGTTATTCATTATTGCTCTCATACACATGATACACACATGTATATCATCTTTAGACTCTCCCATATTCAATTTCGCCACATGTTTCGAGCGCCGTTTCGCACTAGGACTGTCCTGCGTCTCCAGTAACGGCATCCGGATGTACCCATTGGTACGGTGGTCTGATGTACGTTCGGATGTTCTGTCAAATGATGACTGATGATTCACCTGATAAGAAAACTTACTTTAAAAACCCTGGATAGAATATAGTGATGTACATACTGTGCTACTGTTAGGTGTGGGATTCAACTTCTCCTCCGACGTTGAACGAGATTCAGCGATTCGTTGCTCATGCCTCATCATACCCAAACGGAAGCTGAGATAATCAATCAGAACATCGAGGCCGTTGTTTTCTTCATTAAGAAATTCTCTCACCCATCTAAACAGATATTCAACAGAAAGCTATCGTTATTTGATGAATTTAATATAGATATCCCTATTAGGTGGATAATATATATATATCGGGTCCGCCATCTAACGTTTTTTTTTCAACTAGTGCTTATTTCGTGAAGGGTAAAACTTAGCTCATGTCTGATTTGACAGATAATTAGTTTTATCCTTCCGCTGAACGAATATGGTTGAGTATACGCTTGAACAACGCTGGGAAATATTGCGACATTACTTTGAAAATCATGGTAATGTTGCAGAATGTGTGCGAAAATTGCGTACAGATTTTGGAAGAAGAGAAGCACCGTCAGCTCCGTATGTTCGTTATCTCGTGAAAAAAGTGAAAGAAACTGGCATCCTCATCGATAAACCAAAGCGTGAAAAGCCAAAAACAGTGCGTACACCCGAGAATATTGCTGCTGTGGCAGAAAGTGTGCGTGAAGCGCCAGCAACATCAATTCATCGTCGGTCTCAACAATTGAACATTCCATAAAGACCTTGGTATGACGCCATACAAAGTCCAATTGGTTTAGGAGTTGAAGCCAACTGACCATCCAATGCGTTTTCGCTTCGCTCAGTGGGCCTGCGGTCGACTTACAGAAGATGCCGATTTTGCCAAAAAAATCATATGTTCAGATAAAGCTCATTTTGATCTTCGCGGGTATGTAAACAAGCAAAATTGTCGCATTTGGGGCACAGAAAACCCGCACGCATACATTGAAAAGCCGATGCACCCAAAACGAGTCACAGTCTGGTGCGGATTTTGTTCTGGAGGCATAATTGGGCCATTTTTCTTCGAAAATGAGCAAGGAGTGGCCGTTACAGTCAATGGCGATCGTTATCGGGCCATGTTGAACGAATTTTTGTTCACAAAAATTGAAGAGGAGGATATTGGCAACATTTGGTTTCAACAGGACGGCGCTACGTGCCACACAGCTGAAGCTACACTCGATGTTTTGCGCCATGTTTTTGAAGATCGCATTATCAGCCGCAGAGCTGATGTCGTTTGGCCACCTCGGAGCTGCGATTTGACACCGTTGGACTATTATTTGTGGGGTGCCGTCAAAGATAAGTGTTACGCCGACAAGCCAGAGACAATTGACGCTTTAAAGGACAATATTCGTAAAGCCATTGGTGAAATACAGCTGCACACAATCGATAATGTGCTTAAAAATTGGACCGATCGTGTAGGCTACTGCATGGCCAGCCGAGGCAGCCATTTGAATGAAATTATTTGTCATTATTAACCGGAAGGATTGTACTTTCAAATAAAAAAAGAAATTTGAGAAAATATTCAGCAGTTTTTCTTTTATAGCATTTTCAAAAAAAAAAAAATTATCTGGCAGACCCAATTTATACAAGTTGGCAACACCGCAGCTGAAAAATAAAATGTTATTACTCACTCGATATGATTGGTTCTTAATGAGATTTCCAAATCTCGTAGAACTTGTGTTGACGTTGATTCCACTACCAATTTCCGTTTCTAAAACAACATTATAATAAAATTACCGAGATAGCTTTGAAATCTATTTCGAAAGTCAAGATATTTGAATATATTTTTTTCCTTTGTATTAGGTATTTATTTGCAGCTTGGAAAGTTCGAGACGTAGCACTGCACATAAAAAGCATAGCAAGCAGGAATTAAAGAAATTTCATAATGCGCCCAGGTTGTTCTATTGGTAAAACAGCTGATCGACAATCAGAAGATGTGTGGTTCTAAACCCACTTTTTTTACTTCAGGCTATTAGTTTTCTTAATTTTTCTGTATATTTCACGAATGCTTAAGAATCTATAAATTCTACTTAAAAGTGTTGTTGAAAACTAGTTTTCTGAACAGTTTTAAAACAGAAAAGAGTTAAGTACTGGGGACCAGATAACCTCTCCTATCTCTGTAACCCTTTTTCGACGATCACTCAGAGCTATTGTATTGATGAACCTTCCACTCTTCCATATCCTGCTAAGAAGGAATTTTTTTACGATTAGTACTACCTTGAACCTCTTGAAGGAGGCAAGGGTTATTCCAATCTACAAAAATAAAGGATCGGTTGATGATCCCAGTAACTATCGACCAATATCGATCTTGCCATTTTTTTCGAAAATTTTTGAGTCTATTATTAAAAATCAAATAACTGAATATTTTGAAGCAAATAATCTCTTTATGCAAGGTCAATATGGCTTTCGTAATAAGAGATCTACTACTCTTGCAATTAATAACCTTTTGGAATATGTTTCGGATGGCATGGAGCGGGGCTGTGACACCTTTGCTTCCTTTTATGACCTCACTAAGGCTTTTGACTGTGTCTCACACGAGATACTTCTTCAAAAACTCTCTTACTATAACTTTGATGTTGACAGTGTTGCCTTGGTTGGCTCATATCTCAGCGATCGTTTTCAGCACGTTTTGTATGGAGGACGATACTCGGAGAGACGAAGGGTTGGACGGGGTGTGCCCCAGGGCTCGGTTTTGGGACCTTTATTGTTTTTAATATATGTAAATGATTTATACAAATTTCAAGAAGAGTCAAATATAATCCTCTTTGCTGACGACACAACTAGTCTTGATTAGATATCGATCAAACGACCCTTTAGGGGAGTTGGTTAATGCTGTTGAGACTGACATAGGCAATTGGTTTCTGGCAAATGAACTGAGCTTGAATCAGGCTAAAACTCAGAGCATGAAGTTTACATTGCGTTCTGCGCCTATCGACCTTCAGAGCGATGTTCGCGTGAAGTTCCTTGGGGTTCATCTTGATCCTAAATTAACCTGGGAGAGTCATGGTCGAGAACTTGGGTGCTCGCTGTCCAGGGTCATATATCTCATTAGAAGGCTTGCGCAGAGTGTTTCAATCGCCAGTCTGTCGACGGTATATCATGGTTATTTTGTTTCCCGTATGTCGTATGGTATTTTGAACTGGGGACATAGTTCCCATGCAATGAAAATCTTCAAGCTACAGAGGAGATGTTTACGTACAATGTTGGGGCTCGGTTGGCGTGACTGCTGTAAAAAGTATTTTGTTGAACACGGACTACTTACTTTGCCTTCCTTGTACATCTTAAACTGTCTTGGCTACATTCGAACCAATGCCTCGCATTTCACTCTTCACTCTGATATGCATAATTATGGTACACGAAATCGCAATGACATATTGCCTGAATTTCACCGCATATTGAGGACTAGGAAAGGTTCTGACTATTATTGTGTTAAATTTTATAATAAGCTGCCGTCTCACATAAAGAACCTTGGTGAAGTCCAGTTTAACAAAAGTATTAAATCATTTTTGATATCTCAAGCTTTTTATACCTTTGAGGACTATTTCAGAAGCGATATTGTAGGATTTTTCTAGATTTTAGTTTGTTTTATGTTGTTGCTATTTTAATTTGTTTGTAAACCTTTCTTTGTTGCTGTAACTTTGATTGATTAATTTTTGTTCTTTTTTGATGTACTATACATGTTATGTAACTTAAGATGGTGAATAAATATATCTATCTATCTATCTATCTTCTTTACAGATTTAAATGGACCACTTTCTATCGGTATAAAACAAATAAATAGACATTTTGATGTGCGTAGAAAAAAATTAAGACAGTTGATCAACACTACCATATTTCAGTACTTAGTCAATATCAAATTTCAGCCACCCCCTAATACTTACTTAATGCAATTTTACCCATTAGTTAGTGATGAAAAACTGCCACTAGTCACGCTATAATTAATAGGAAATCGTTATCTTATCTAGTAAAATGAAGGCAAGTAGAGTAATAAAAATGTTTATCCTTCCCGTTCAATG
This sequence comes from Apoderus coryli, assembly GCA_911728435.2. Lineage (NCBI taxonomy): Eukaryota > Metazoa > Arthropoda > Insecta > Coleoptera > Attelabidae > Apoderus > Apoderus coryli. Next base: position 4,300,942 of record OU452213.1, on the reverse strand, counting down.
GCCTTATAGCTAAGGGTGCAGTGATGTCCAAGGGGTGTGCTAAATACATTCTGAGAAAAAATTAAAATCAAACATTTTTATCGAAATAGGCCACTCTGTATGCATCATAAAGTTGTTAAGGATTTTAAATATTTGAAGTCCTTCAATTGAACGAAATACTTACTCTATGACTTCTGGAAGCTTTCGGATCCAAATATGTTCGTAACTTGTTTAAATAATAGGACGGGGGATCTTTGGCATGGACCATTTCCTAGAAAATAAATATAAAATACAAGAAATAGAAAACTGTAGGCAACCCAAGCCAGCAATTTATCACAATACCGCATTAGGTACCGACCTATATTGTTTTTATTAACTTAGATCTAGTTATTCATTATATAGAACTCATCAAATTAGACTCGTAAGTTCCAAATTCCATCCTTTAATAATTATATAATTAGGTAATATGATTTAAAAACAAATTACGTAAGCGCAATCTAAATACACTATCGTTATTTTAAATAAAAATAAAAAAATAACGTGGTATTGGTAAAAGTAATCATAATTTATTCTTGGGAGGTATGGAGTAATAACAAAAAATGTATGAGTCATAAACCAGATTATTTACTTACTATGTTTTGTCGTAGTTTTATACTTTGCAATAATATTAAATTGTAATATATCTACGAGGATTGTTGTTTTTTATTAAAAATTATAAAAACGGAGTCATAAGCTGCTTTTCTTGGGCCAAGATAGGGGTTGGAAATTGATTATGGAACTGGAGTTCGAGTGAGTAAACCGAATTATCAATTTTCTTTAACTCATTCTCACCTAATAAAATAATATATTATTATTTCACCTAAACCAAAGTGGTCGCCAAATCGAAGCTGTGTCAAGAGACTATTGCGGCACCAAAAGTCTCTCTACTGATTCTTTAACCAAATCAAAATTGAAATAACATATAAAGGCAAAAATAAAAATTCGTGGAACTTCCTGAATATTCAAGGAATCGATATTTCTATTGCGACTAGCTTTTCCAGCTTAAAATTTTGTCCATCCCTGGTTTAGAGGGAATTACACAATGACAGGGATAAGTATTCTGACCTTAATTGGAGTCAAAATTAAAAGCAGTATCGAAGAAACCTTAAATAAATTCTGAAAATATCCCATAAATAAATTTGTCATCCTTCTAGAGAATTTTTATCAGCAAACCCTCTAGGCATATGAAGTAAATTTAAGTCGTGCATAGCCCCCGTACCTACACGTGTAATGATTATGATTACACAAAAATACCTATCTATATTTAATTTATAGAAATAAAACATTGATACGCCACTGTTTCAATGCAAGCAAGTTGAACTTTAGGATGCATTTTTATGTGAAACACATATGTTACACATATTCCGTCAGAAATATATGTAACTACCTATTTTTTAAGTTCTTTTCGTTAATTTTCTTGGATTTTGTGCTTTATTTATTTCTTTTTTCTCGTTTCAAAAATTCAACTTATATACGGGGTGTGATCAAAACAAACAACAGTACAAATCGTATCGAATAATTACCCAAAACTAAATCTTGCTTTTTCACAGATATTAATAACAATAATAACTGCTTTATTGCTCAGCAGAAATATATACGACAAAATTTTAATGACTTAATTATTTTAGTGAGTTAAGTTATTACCTGATCACATATAATATCCCATTTCTTTTCTGAATCGTAACTTTTCAATAATTTCGCTTTGTCAGGCGGCAGATCCATAGATGCCTGTAAATAAAGGAGGATTTACCTATTAATAACACGGTCTTTAAGTAAAGCACACGACATCTAAAAATATACAACCCCTATAAGTATCTACATAAAAAGATGTTTCTGTCACAACACTGATTTACTTATTTCAAATCTATATAAAAATAAATAAATAGCAACATGATATCTCATGCAAGTCAATGTTTTTTTTACAATTTAGTGGTACAATATAGAGAGCGTGTCACTTGAAAAAAAGAAGTGCACCTACTTAAATAGTTTGAAAATAGTCAAGTTTAAGAAGGCATTTTGGACGCTCTATATAATAGTAGGTATACAATTCTACGAAATGTTAATAACAAGATGATCTATGCTTAATAAAACAATGATAAACTTAAACTACTTAAAAACATATGCTTAAATATCACTTTCCAAAAATTTTATTCAATTTAAAGTGATGGGATGGGTTTAGCAAATTTTTTATAAATTAAAAAGTGCTGCATGAGCTATTTATAAAAGCCATCTACTACGCTAAAAAATAAAGGCTATTCCATATTTTCATTTTGTAGGGCAGACTATAGAGAGACCAGTAATTATTATTTTATAAATACTTATAAACCTACAGTCGCCCGAGGTGTGCTTATTTGGATAACTGGTATATACGAGGCATGTTTTTTAAGTAAGTACCGTTTTGGAATTAAAAAAAGACGTGCACAGATATCGCAATAATTTTATTTTTACATGAAAGCCTGTACCTTAATCTACTTTTCCACATAATTTCCGTGAATATTGAGGCACTTGTCATAACGTGGCACCAGTTTTTGAATAGCCTCCTCATAAAATTCTGCCCAAAAAACTGTGCACATGATTTTCCGGGCAGAAATTGTTTGCTTAAACTGCACTCTTTTGGGTGATGATGAATGTCGCCATTCCATGGATTGTTGTTTCGATTTTGATGTGACGTAGTCCGCCCATGTTTCGTCACCAGTAAAAATTTGGTCTAAAAAATCTTCACCTTCATTGTGGTACCGCTCAAGGAAAGTCAACGCACTGCCTAAACGTTGGGTTTTGTGATAACGAAGTCAAAACATTTGTGATACAGTGGTTAACAAGTCAGGCGGCAGAATTTTATGAGGAGGGTATTCAAAAACTGGTGCCACGTTATGACAAGTGCCTCAATATGCACGGAAATTATGTAGAAAAGTAGATTAAGGTACAGGCTTTCATGTAAAAATAAAATTATTGCGATATCTTTGCACGTCTTTTTTTAATTCCAAAACGGTACTTACTTAAAAAACATGCCTCGTATTATAGTGACTTATGGGTGCAAAGCTGTTTAATGGTTTTAATTTTAATTCTGTGATTCATTTTATTGGATAGGTACCTACTTAAGCATGGTTTTTTAGTATTATTATGAATATAAATAGGTACTTAACGTACCTACATTTCAAATTGCAAATTTATTCATACATGTCACATTATTATTATTATTTGGTTTCTTTGGTACGTAAGATTAGTAAGTAAGGCTATTTTTAACAATTTAACGGCGCCTTGGATTAAGTAAAGTTGAACGCGGTTGTTGCGTGTTTAATAGCAATATCAGACATTAATACAGTTAATTTACACAATGTGAATGTCAATAAATAATAACCATGGATGTCCCGGGCTCAAACACAAAGTTGACAAATTTAAGCAAAGTAAGTAAGTCCCAGAAAGACATTCATTTTTGGAATAATATTAGTTGAGATTTCTCTTGAATTTTATGAAAATGTCACCACAACCTTAAAACTTCCCCCGTATATTAGAGAATCATAAATTTGGGGTTTTTTAAATACCTAATAAAAATGCAAAACTCTGATAAAGGATATTTCTTTGGTAGGTACAATAATACCGGATATGATAGTATTTTAGGTACACAGGAAGTTGAATTGATATTAAAATTTGTAATTTTATGTATTTTCCCTCAACAGAACAACAGGTAGGTACCTACTACCAACCATTCACAATAAATAAATGAAAACTAGTCAGATTTTAGTCAAGAATAATATCAGTTCACAATCTATTGTTATTCCTACATTACAATGGATAACAAAACCTAATTATTTTTTTAATAGGTAGGTATTAACTGAAATCTGCATTTATAATGAACAAACTACCTATACTTATATTTAAGTTATTTTTGTAATCATTTATAAATGAACTTACCAGAACTTTAGTAAAGCGTCTTTCCAATTCATTAGTATCTGGCATTGGTTGTTTTTCTTTTGCCTTAATAGTACTTTGCCTGATACTGGCCTGCCTTCCATGGAACTTTGATGATATCAAACTTTCCGTACGATCTTGATCCGGGGTAGCAGACTCATCTTTCGTTAGAGCCAAACCCATTATTGTGGAAATAGATATTTAACACCCACAAACACTAATTTCTATCTATGTAATATTATTTTATAATAATAACTATAATTGAGGCACTGCACTGAATAAATTAAAAATCAGTCGGGTCGTTGTTTTGAACTATAATTTCTAAATTCTAACATCACTAAAAGTTGTTATTATTCGCATATGATGGTAATTAAAGGGAGAGCAACAGGTTTAGTGTAAAAAATCGCGTTAAATTGTAATAAAACAAATATCACAGACACTCCGTAAACATTTATTTAATGCTTATCGTTCGTTCGTTCTTTACAATGAAAAAATAACAAAAACAAGACATTCTTAAACATTACACAGGAGTGCCATGTTTAGGCGCATGTACCGCGACGTTGCCCTTGATTCAAATTTTTCCTTAGAAGAGGCGTTATTCTTCTACAACTCAGCTGGGCTGATGTGACTAGTTCACCTGCCAGTGCCGACTCACCACATTTGAATTTTTGGTATTAAAGGCATGTAAAACTGTCAGTTGGCTATAGATATTACACATAGACAAAATATTTTAGAGAGCTATTATTTTTATTTATAGATTTAAGAAACAAAATAGTTCATGCATAAAATTGGGGATATGAAGAGGGGATAATAATTCTTTATAGTATTTAGCCTCTCTGTTAACAACCCACCCATTCAATGTTTCCATGAACGGTTATTGTCCGTTAATGGGTATTTAGCCAGTTTCATATGCATAATATATTATATGAACGGTTATAATACAAACATCTCTGTTATAATCAGAGATTCTCCATATCTCATAGTTCCTAATTTCTGCGATTTGAAACGATAATTCTAAAAATCTCGTTGTAAATTGGCAACATTGTAATAACAAATGAACGATTCATCTAGCGCCATCTTAATATAAATATGAAAGTTTCGTAATTGCAATTTAACGTAATATAAATAAATGTAATGTGAAATTAAATATTCAATATAATTATTACAGTATATATTTATTTTTCATCTCAACAATCATAATGCACAATTAAACTTTAATTTATATTAATTACGTAAAAAGTAATTATATACATAGAAGTGATAAAATAAAAATGGTAATCCTGTATTATGCGTAAATATGTTCGTAATATGTTTTTAGATTCAATTATTGGTGATACGTGTTTGTCTAATGAATTGGATTGGGAAAATTAAAGTCCTAAACCATCACTAACCTAATCTAAAATTATACTACGAACGTATTATGTAGGATTACCAAAAAATGAACTGTCTCAGGTACATTTTTAATAATGTAAAATTTGACTAAAGTAGGTATCAACAATTCGCAACAAAGTTAACTTTCCTCAGACTCTGATGCACCTTCACTGTCACTAGAATCATTAGTTTCTATCACTTTTTCACTGAGTACTTGTTGTTTTTCCAATTCTTCCCAAGGATTTTCTAAACACGACTTATCATAGAACGCTGACACATTACTTGAACTATTATTATTGTGAGATCTGTTCTGATTATAATTGTTGAAATCTTTGCGGTGATTATTAAAACTATTATTTTTCCATTTCTTGAATTTCTTCGTTGGGTTATAGCTATTATTACATTGATTGGAATCTAAATAATTACTGTCGCTACCGTAACTGTTACCTTGATAGGTGTGCCTGTGAAGATTCCAGCTCCTCTTATTATAATGTCTTTGCCTCTGCGATGTAATTGGACTGCTATAGTTTGTTGGACTAAATGTATTACCTCCTGGTGAGCGTATATCAGAACTGTTACTAAAAGACAGGAAGTCACTGGTGTCTGATGCCATTCTAGGACTGCTTTGGTCTGATTTATTTATGTTAAAATACACGAAACCTGGTGAGCTGGTGCTTGACGAATTATTTTGCCACGACCGATTCATGATTGAAATAATATTAAATACTAAATGTACTGGCAAATAATAAAACGAAAACTACTTCGACTATCTAAGAATCTCATTCAACACTGGACTAAAATAAAATATGGACAGAGACGATGAATATATTGTGTCAGTAATGACATATGACATTAAGGTTATGTACTTGACGTCATATGTCATTACTGTCAATTAGGGATTGACATGATATAATCAGAGATATGAAAAGTGGAGAGAATAAGCGTCAACATGCGCAAATTTTCTAATCACGGGGGCCGCCATCTTCTAGCTTAGGCTTATAGGGTATTGTCCAAATTTCTTTTTACGATAAGAGAACCATTCATAAATTGAAGGTTAATAATTGTAGAAGCAATAATTGTTGCAATTATTTACAGGACAGAAGTATTAAAGAAAACTAGTGTTTTTTCAGGTAACATTTAATATTGGAAATATGCGATATTCGTCATTCTTTACTACATTAATTATTTATTGAATGATCGTAATAAAATAGGTATTTGTTTCATGCTTCACTAATAAAAAACCGAATATCCATAATAAGTCCACACAATTAAGAAATAGCAGCAAAACTCTGTTTTAGTTAAAGGCACTCACATGAAACATAAGAACATAACCACACCAACTATAAGGCAGGCCACACATCAAGGAAACATGAAATGTGAAACTAGAAACATGAAACACGTTTCATAAAATAAGTACACATTGCCGTAAATGAGAATACGCACATCAGAGAAATATGTTTCATGTGACATCATAGCGAAGCAAATCCTGTAGAAACATGTTTTCATGAAATAGGTTCTGTTCTATATTTTTGTTTCTTGTTTCCCGTTATTGCGTTGCAGGCAATATTTGATCAGTTTCAAAATGAAAAACGACGAAGAATTTAATGTAGTGTTTGTGTCAGTTATTGAAAAACATGAGGTTCTTTATAATTACAAGTTGGAGAAGTATTCTAATAGAAACTTCAAGGAAAAAGCGTGGCGACAGGTGGCTGCCACTATATAAGAACCATGTTTAAGACCCAGTAACGTCGTTTCTTTCGTTTTGATTTATAATAATGTGGTTACAACCCCAACTACTGCGTCGTCATCGGTGTCCATTGCTAACTGAAACAAATTATTTGATTCTGGTTTGTGCATCGATGAAGCAGAAACTTTCTGTTTCGTATTTCATATTTCATGTTTCAGATTTTATATTTCATATTTCACGTTTCAAGTTTCTTTGATGTGTGGCCTGACTAACAGTGTTTTGATTTTTTGACGTGTGTGACTAGAAAATGGCGGCACCCATAGTGTCGAAAAAGTGGATGCGCATTGGTCGAAGCTCGTTCTTCCTTCTCTATATCTCTGGATATAATATATTATCGTTTATAAGTGGCCAAAAGAAAAGAAGAAGATAACGTTATAAAATCGATATTTCGTTTCGGATGTTAATATCGAAATTGTTTTCATACGGTGTTATCGAGATTTTATAATGTGATTATTTATCGATATGATTAAATTCGATTTGATATGCTGTCACTTTGGTTATTATACGAGAATATTATGGATTATGGGTTGCATAAGGAGAATATGAACGTTTTCAGATATGAAGAAATTAAATTTTATTTTTACAATATATAATTAGATTATAGGTACAATAAAATATTCGTAGTAAAGAATATAATATAATTGCATTAATTACAGTGCCGCCAGATACAAAAACGAATGTATTAATGAGTTATTAGGCTTTTTAATATCTTATTATTAATAAATTATAACAAAATAAATAACATTGTTAAGTAATAAATAAACACATTCCTTTTATGATACCTATTATTTTAAAAATTATGTTTATATATTATTATAGCTAGATGTATAGATACCTACTTGAATTGAAAGAATGAATTTGGTCCGAATACCTAATTCTACAAGAAAATAATTGATAGAGAATGTGAATAAAAGACATTATAATAACTTGAAATCACTAGAGCCTACTCTCTACTTCATATTTCGCTATACTTTAATAATGATTAACGCTGTTGTAAAGTAGGTAGGTACTACATTTAGGCAAATTGTCTCATATAAATATGTAGATATGTAGTGAAAATTTCTATTATTTTTTTGTTTTTATATTTGGACCCTAGTTAATATAGGTATTAATAAAATAATTTATTATTATATTCAGGTAGGTAAGTATTTGTAAATTTGGACAGATTTTTACTTTTATTTATTTATAATTGGTTATTTTAATTGACATTCTTATTATTTATTGTTTTTTTTATTATATAATTTATACATGGTGGTTCAACGAAAAGTGTACACTTAGCTTTCCCTTAGTTTCGTACAATATAAAGCAGAAAGGCTCAATTTTGCATTGGAGGGGAAACCTTTATTCTCTTAGCGGGGATAATCATATTCTTAAATTTATTAAATATTTATTTATTGTCCCAAGAAAAAAGTCTGAAGGCGATTATGATCGGGTGACTTGAGACCATTCAATATATAGGTCGAATAATTGACTTGTGTGAAGTCCCGGGCTTCCCCCACCATTCCATTACCCCTGCATGCGCGTAGGCGCATTTTACATGTTCTGCGCAATTACGCGCATAGCAAACCTGCACATTTATAGAAATTAATATTTATACTATTGAGGACTGAAAACAATGCAGTAATTTGACATTTATTTAATTTAGCACCAATTGTAATACTTAATAATTACATAAACAGGTGAATTCGCATATAACAGTAAACATAACCTCTAAATAAATAATATTTAAATTTATTAGGTTAGAAAAATACCTTGTGCTCCGAAACTTTTATACAAAATTAGTTGCTGCTTGTGATTTTTTTAGCTATTAAGATATTTTATTCAAATAATTTGAAAACTACCCCCACATGTCTAGAAAAGAAAATATATCATAGCTCCTAAAGCCTTCCATGAAATAGAATGGTGCCTGTGAATTTTATTAGCTATTAACATATGCCACAATATGTACTAGGGCTAAATAGCGCACAAAGTCTGTGTTACTTAGCCCAAGTACATATTTAGAAGCTAACCCCTTATGTCTACGGTCACACTAAAAAAATCATAGCTCCCAAACCCTTCCACGAAATACAATGGGGCCTACGAATTCTGTTAGCTAATAATATATGCCACAATATGTACTAGGGCTAAATAGCGCACAAAGTCTGTGTTGCTTAGCCCAAGAACATATTTAGAAACTAACCCTATATGTCTACGACTGAAGTCTTTTTTGCAGTTCATCGCTGCATTATTGGTTCATTTGTTATAGCATATAGCAACAAGTGGCGGATTTGATATGCTTCTATGCAGCTGAAGTTTTATATCCTGCGAGTTCAGAAAAATATCAGCTAGACTTTTTATCCGTTTTGTTTATTGAAGTTGTGGGGCAGGAGAAAGCAGATAAGTACTGGATTTCAAATAACAGTTAAAAAAAACAACTTAACTTTAATGCTAATAGAATTGACGTGTCCGATCATTCTCCAATTCCACAAAAAAATTAGAGGACAAGCTATGTGCGTACATTTCCAGGGACCTCCTGTACGATGATAATTAACGGTTATTTTTATTTGGTTTGTTAATATTAATAAGATATAGGTACAGATACTTATTAAGGATTTCGAATATACCTATATTGAATAGATTCTTTTAAAGCTATACAATTTCGACTGAAACAAAGGCCACTTATTTATGTGCAAACATTTTTGGTTCTTTTAATATTTTAAACATACTTAAGTATGTAGGCATCGGCTCCACACATTTGTCGATTTCTTGGTCCCTCATTCAAATGCTCGTTTATATTATTTTTTGTTTTCAACTACAAACTGAACCCTTATTATTAAGGCTATTTTGTTTGGAATATCTAATAAAAAATGTTTGCTCATGGTTTGTGTAGCTTACATAGTAGTAGTAGTAGGTATATACTGCTGTTGAATATAAATACCTAGGTTTACCAATAGTTGAAATTAGTTACACAATAATTTAGTCACATTTATTTAATTTGATGATGATATAGATAGGTATCGTTTCTAATTGTCTGATATTTTATTTTAGGACTCAATAAGAGAAAATTAGTGTTGGTTGAAGTCTTATTCTAATTGAAATTATCCCTTATGATTAGGTATAGGCACAGTATAATAAATAATATAGCATTCCGACTTTCCGCTTGCGAGCCGTCCTGCGCATATCGTCGCGCATGCCGCCATTATGGGTTACAACGTCAAAATAATCGCATAGACGTAGATAGATACAGTTCACTCCTGTGTTCAATATATAGTTCATTGTCGGCGTGTACGAGATAAATAAATATTGTGTTTGTAATCTAATTCTGTGTTTTTGGTATAGTGTTCGTGAGAATTAAAAGGCTTTTATTTTTATTAACGTATCTTATGATTAATACAATGAACAATCAGGGAGGACATGTGTGTGCTGCAAAATGTTGTCCCAATAAAGCGGTACACACTAAACATTGTTTTCGCTTCCCCACAGATCCTGTTAGGTGAGTAATAAGTAAAAATAAAGATGAATACTAGATAATTTTACCTTTATAACAACATTTGTATAACCGTAAAATTTATATTACGAAATGGCAGTATCTAATATGTTTTTAAACTAAATGAAAGTAAAACATAAACACAAGTTGTCTCGTGGCGAGATAGCACGATAACGCAATCAGCTAGGGGTTATATTATTGATAATATATATATATATATATATATATATATATATATATATATGGCCCTTGTTTGACTAAAATTGCTGAGAACAGGATTCAGTTGATGCAGAATTCAGGCACACGGCTTGTATGTGGAATTCGTAGGGGTGAAAGAGGCTAGCAATAAGATTAAGGAAATCGGCTGGTTAAGAATGAAACAACATCGGATTTTCATTCACTAATTTTGATTAATAAAAAGCATCAGATGGAAATAGGCGGAATACTTATATGAAAGATTGAAGTTCCGCGGATCGGTGTATGATGTGAATAGTCCTCATAAAACTGTCAATACGCCATCGCTAGACTCAGCATCAATCTTTGAGCGGTCATTTTCCTATACGGTTTCAAAATATTACAATGTAAAACTTTTTTCAGATAGGTTTAAGCTAAAATATAAGTTACGTTTAGGTTAAGTTAGGAAGCACTGCTTCAACTTTTATAAAAGTGTCTTTTTTACTAATAAAGTCTTTATTATTGTTGTGTTTATTATTATTATTATTAAAAATCACCCAATCATGTCAACATTTAACTGATACCACCACTCAAGGCTGTTTTCAATCAATATGACATACCACAAATATTTCTGAAATTGACAGCGATATTATTATGTACTTAAATATTTTTACAAAAATGAAAATACAGTACTGTGGTTAGAAACCGAAAACTATGATTTTTCTTAGTCAGGACCTGACTTGTAACCCAAAATGGCGGCGTCATACGTCACAGTTTATTTCAAAGTGCCAACGTGGAGTCGGAATGCTGTACTTATTAATGCTGTGGTATAGGTATAAAACAAAAAATAACTCGGAACTCTTACTCTAATAATGACATTGACAGATGAAATATTTTCTTATTTCTATGATCGATAGTCAGTCATAATAACGCCAATGACAAAAGCGTGGCTGTCCATACAAATGTTCGCATAACCGGTATCTACAAGAACCTTTGCGTTTCCGCTATTTCACCTTCTTCATCTTCAGGCGGTGATGGACCGGATATCGATAACGTTGGTAGGCCGAAATGTTTGTTTTCATTCAATGATATGTTGTCTACGCTGCGTGCTTTTCGGCATAGTTTCGATACCGATCCATGGCGCCGGAAAAACTCTTTCGGGTCAATGCCTGGCCCACTATTTGACACGAATATGGCCGAATTGATTCGGGAGCGTGGCGTCCTTGGTGGTTGGGCATAATTCTGCAGATTAATTTCAAAATTTATTGGTTTTTTTAATAAAAAAGAAAAAACTTTCGTGATCCACTAGGCCGCAGAAAAACCCAAACAGAAGCCAAAACTTGTGTCTAAATGCACTGAAATAGCTGTGTAGTGTACCTACCAAATAAGATTGTCGCTTGTATTTATAAATATATTAACATAATTATTAAGCAACTGCAAAAACGAATTTACATAATTTGTTATACCTAATACGTGTAAGCTGATGATTTCTCCTGGATGGATGGGACTTCTTCATGTAACAAAGTATACCTACGAGATTTATAACTAAACAATCGAACCTCTGTATTTCCGAGCTTTGCTTTGCCTAAAAAGTGCAACAAACCACGAGTTATTTGAATTATAATGGGTGCGAAAAATTAGACTCTCACAAATAAAGCGTGTGAAAAGCTGAAATTTATAGACATTTATACAGAATGCTTTCAAAAATACACTGAAGAACAATAGGGCAAAATAACTTAGACTTGAAATTATCCCGTTGACTGCTGTAACACCTAATTGTTATCCTTTTGGCCATAACATATCCCAAGTTTACACTGGTTCTGACACAGTCCGAGTACTTGCAATATTTGTATTATAATAGAGATATATATAAATTGGTTTTCAGGCGAGTGATATTTTTTGATGTCTTAGAACCTACACAACTACACACTGATGTTGGTTTCTTTCCAGATTTCTTAAAAACATAAAATGTGACCATTGTACAGGAGTCTAGTCGGGACAAACCAATAACACCCCTACACACTACACCTGCTTAAAGGCGGACTTCCCTCCGAGCGACTGTAGCTGGCGATAGTCGCGTAGCGATTATCGCTCAGCGATCGTCGCTATGGACATGTTTTCCTCCCAGCGTTTGCGACGATTAAATTTCCTGCGTGTATCGGTAATTTGTTCGTTCGATCTGTAGCTGTGTAGTAGTTTTCAGAAATTTTTACTATATACTTGTGCCTATATGCGACCTCCTTCCAACCATTATCTTTTACAACTTGATCCTTATATAAAGGACAATGCAAATTAAAGAGGGAGGGATGTTTACCGACTGCCTCGATCAATTTCTCATCTTCTGCGACGTTGAACAAGATTTTATCTTGTGAACACATAGCGCACTACATTAAAAACCAAACGCTACTAACGAATAGTCGCTGGCCGCAGCGACTATATTTGCTCTGAGAGCAGGCGGCTTGCGACGATCGCTAGGCCAAGCGACTATCGCGTGGAGGACAGTGCTTCCATAAAACAAACAACGGCAGCAGTCAGCAGTATCATGTATCATAGCATTAGGGATGTTGATATCGAAAAAAAATATCGATATATATATCAATATTTTAAAAATATCGGTTATTCGATATTATGTTACTAAATATCGATATAACGAAATATCGGAAATAAAAAAAAACAAACATTTGATTTCGAAAATTTTATTACATACTTATATTTCAAATAACTAATACTAGCATTGTCTTTAGACAATGATACTAGACACCACATAAATGAAAATATGGTCTGTAGAGGTTAAGAAAAGTTTAAAATATAGTTGGGGAATACCCTATTTGTGGTAGTTGACAAATGTCAACCGCTACATATTAATCTTCGAGATGCTTACTATAGGCGCCGCTATGTGTTGAGTAAACATCAAAAAGCAAAGTATGAAGAAGAAAAAGATGGTTACTAGGCTAGTTATGGGGGTTATGTCGATTTTTTGTTTATCGACTATTAGTAAAAAAGCGATAAAAGAACCTTTCATTGTTTTGGGGCAAAGCAGAAATGAAATATAGGTAATTATGTATATCAGTAATTTTAAAAAAATATCGTAATCGATAGCTGTATTTTAATATCGATATATCGTTAAAGAAAATATGGACGATATATATCGATATTTTGGAGGGAAAATATCATCCATTCGATATATCGATATTTTTCCAACATCCCTACATAGCATTCGTCGCAACAGTCGCCCGGAGGGAAGTCCGCCTTTAGGTGTTATTGGGCAAACTCATGTTGTTTTACATTATATTAGTGATGTTGACCATCGATGTTAACATCGAAAGCTAACATCGATGGCTTAAAAACATCGGTTGTAAAACATCGATGTTTTAGAAACATCGATATTTAAAACAGTGCATTTGCGATTAGGAATAAATTAGATATAAAAAATAAAAATAAACTTATTATTAGAAAGAATTACGAAATTATCAAACGTAAAAATACTCAATAACAAAAAAACATATAAATAACTTAAACAAATATGAAAACATAATATTTTATACCGCCGGCGTCGAGCCAGTTTGCAGGGTTGCAATTTACAATACATATGAAAAACAAATGGCGACGTTGCCGAATGCCGACTGGTAGTACAAAAAAATTTCAACCACCTGTAACAAATGAAATCAAAAGCTTTCGTTCTTATTTTCTTGTGCTGGGAAAATTGAGTTTAAGATAAGAACCTAGTTTTCTTGTTTTGTCATATCATTGAACATCGAACGAGAACATCGATGTCAACATCGATGTTTTCGACCTCTGACATCGATGTCGAAAACATCGAACATCGGTAACAGAACATAGATGTTTCAAAAACATCGATAAACATCGCCCAGCACTACATTATATACGCAAATTTGATTCTGGCCTTTCATTTTGACGACAGTGCATTTGTAAACATTCTGTATATATAAACTATCAATATAATGCAGAAACAAAAATGTATTATCATTTATATTAAACGTGAATAACTTTTTTTAAATATCTGTGCTCGGATGCGTTTTTTGGTCCTGCCAATCAGATGGACTTACAGAAGAGATTGTCGACAGCGATATTACGGAATTTCGTAGTGATACTATGTCATCATCGTCGAAATTTCGTATAGTGTCGGCTAATTGCTAGGATGGTGTAGTGTCTTCGACCCTGTGAAGTAGCGCAAATTGACAGCTGCATTCACGTGAGTCGCGTGACCGCGTCGGTGGAAAACAGTGGTCCCACATACAACATCCCTTAAAAAGTGTTTGGAAAATTATATAACAATTCCAGGAATTCTACTGATTGATATCACTCAGTCACAGCGCTTTCTGAACTAAATATCTACCTATACAAGAATGTGATCATGATAATTTTATAAATGAAGGCATTAAAGAGAAAATAAAAGGTACTGCAGTTTTGATATAGTAAACCGACGCGTCTATAGCTCTAGAAACACCCTGTATACCTATGTTTCCTAACTGAGTTCTGGCAGTCTTCCAATACCTACCTAGTTTTCTAAAATAAAAATGTATATTGA
The DNA here is from genome assembly GCA_911728435.2 of Apoderus coryli. Classification (NCBI taxonomy): domain Eukaryota; kingdom Metazoa; phylum Arthropoda; class Insecta; order Coleoptera; family Attelabidae; genus Apoderus; species Apoderus coryli. Next base: position 4,285,708 of record OU452213.1, on the reverse strand, counting down.
CAAATCGGCAAAAGTGCACTTGACGAAGTCAAATACCACAAAAAATGATCTCCCCTTATTCTTCCACCTAGTCTTCTGGGCGATTTTTCCTCCAATTGCTGGAACCATCTTCGATCATTCTATACACATTGTAAAAAATGCATAGGTACTTATTACTCATAGACATTATACGCTTCCAGTGTGCGACTAGCTCTCGTTATGTATTAGCCTGTAAATTGTAAATAAATTGCGACTTCACCGAGTCAACCCTAGCCTTATGTAGCCAGTTCTTAGACTAAGTGCCTACTTTGTTACTGATAATATACAAGCGAAATTTCCCATAATATAATGAAATTATTATAGCGTTAAAAAGGGCAAAACGAACAAAACCATTTAAAAGAGAATATTGCAGTTTAAAGTTGCGACAGAATCGATTTTTTCCGCAGTTAATAATATAGAATATTGCATTTTTTATATATCCTTGACTTGGGGTATAAGTCTCTATGTAGGTAATATGTAAGTAAGTAGGTAGTAGGTACTTACCTATATGTAAAGGAATTTTACATAGATAAATACTTAATTTAGGATTTTATTGACTAAATTCTATTAAAATTAGAGTTGGTTAAATTGAATAACATTAATCAAAAAATGGCGGATGGTAAGAATGCCAGTGAACTTAACCCTTAGCCCTAATCTCTCTCTCTCTCTAGTATTAGGCACAAGCAAGGTAGGACATGCGCCGAAAGAACATGTTACATGTTAGAAATTGGAATATGTGATTATGAATAATTATTACGTAAAACATCACTTTATTGAATTATCTATCACGTTTTTAGAATCCACCTAAATATGATTTTAAGTATACTAAAATTGCAAGCATGATTACTATTTTAACAGTTTTTAGTTCCTTGTATATCAAAAATTGAAGTGAGGTGAGAGGCTGCTGATCACATCACATCAGCCCAACCTAGATCCGAGCCTATTATTTGCATTCACAACGAAATGACACCTTTACTCAATTTATTTCTGTTATCTAATTTATTTATTTTTTGGTATATTGCATCTTATCCTATTTTCATTCATAAATTGTTCTAAGAAGTGAAGTTTGCGACAGAGTGGTGGTCATCGCAAACACAAGCAGATATTTCCCATTTATATTTACAAATGCCAGTTGACAGTTAAAAAGTCATTTTTTTAACTGTCAATTGTCATATTTATATTTGTAATTTTAGAATTTGAGAGGGAAAAAGTACCAACTCAGAGCAATTTTTATTTAAATTTAGTTTTAAAGTTATTTTAATATAATTTTGAAACTCGACACGCGGGCTGAAGTCAGTTTTCTTTAACTACTATGTAAACTGGGTGATTATTGTTTGTAAGAGGCTGCACTACCTACTTTGTTTGGGTAAGTACGCATTTTCAAATTTCACGAGTGTTTTTTATTACATTATAATTTCAATAACAAATAGAGCTTTAAAAGACATTTCTAACTGTTTAATATAATCAACTCACCTGTTGACATAAATTACTAACAGAATGATGCACACAGGCATTTCCTGTTGCTAGAGCGGCTGTACAAGCCCCCGTACCAGGTACTTTGAGTTGTTCCTGTTTGTAGTCAGGCTGGTAGGGTAGCAACATTCGAATTTTGCCCCATCTGTTGAAGAATAGGGCTATAGCACCGACCCAAACCACTAGAACTAGTAGAACTATGCCCACTTCTACTCCTCGAACCTATATACGAATCAAAGACTTCTGTAATAAGTTTTACTCTATTGCTATTGATTCGTTCAGGCTGTTTGAGAGGTCTCAAATCAAAGTAAACTTACCGTTGAACTCATGTTGGGATATTCTATAGGTATATCTGTTTCCGTGGAGGGCGGGGGTAGATCGGTGGAATAAGCCGCCATAGGATCCTGCTGCGGTGATGATCTAGGCGGCTCTAAAACACAAAGTGTGTACAGGTTTATTTCCGGTATATCCGGAAGTACTAGCAACATTGTTACAAGTAGTATTCCAAATCCTACTTTAAAAATTTTTCAACAATTAATTGCATTGGACTGTACCTGAAGGTATATGAAAATACTAATAAAAAACAGTGATTATATATTATATTCCTAAACCTTACCCAGGGTTCGGAAGACTATCGGTCTGCTACGATATTTTTTCCCTTGCCAGACAGCAGCTACTGTTAACTGGTATTGTGTGTCGGCTTTGAGGTTGCTAAGTGTCAGTGCGTCCGAATTACCAGCCACGACGGCGACCACCCTGTAACTAACAACTTTTTGGTTAATCGAAAACTACTGTATATACAGGGTGTCCCCTCTCAATTGGAAAACACTAGTAGGGCATATTGAGGAACCATAGACAAGCAGTTTGAGATAAGAGTCTGATGTCCGGAAGTGCATGATTTTTAAAATACAGGGTGTCAAAGTTTTTTCAAAAAACCTTTTTTTATCAATATTTCAAAGACACGTTAACCGATTTTCTTGAAATTCGCTGGTGATGTGAGTTTAATAAGACACTCAGTTAGCACTAAGTAAATGTTAATTATGACTTCCAGTTTGGCTGTCAACTACTGACCGATCACCACTGATGAGTCGTGGATCGACGAAACGGCCGCCTGGTGAAAGTATAGTGGTTGACAGACAAACTCTCGGAATATAAGTCTTGTTTTGTTAAACAAGCCCATTCCAAATATAGGCGATCCCGCTTAAGGGAGTATCGGCGCGTCTATGTGTTGGTAGTTGCCTTATGGGGTCAGAGACCTCCCAAGCAGCCGATATAGGAACTGTTGTTCACTCGGCGTACTACCAACGAAAACTAGATGTCGCCAAACACATCCTTTTACATCTCCATGATATGGATTTTAACTTGCGGTCTGCAATCACTACAGTCCTTTTTGGATATTAAATATGTGTGCAGAAGCTGCATTTGATGGTCTTGAAATTCTCTTTTAGCAATTCTGTGTCTTTGTGCTGATGAATATCCTACACACAAATATGGCAAGTTAAACTCACTAAGGTATTAGTTTATATATGTCACGAAAAATTATAAAAACAAAATCACGTAAATTTCTAATTTTCCATATGTTTGTAACTGATTTCAACACATATTATGAAGCCTTCAAAATCGATATTCTGCATACAACACCAATGTAATGTAGTACATAATTTATCGAGAGCAACAGAGAGTAGCTTATGCGATTTGTCGTGAAAATTCTAATAAAGTTTAACGGATACTAAAGCAGAAACTCTCTCTCTAAATCCATTAAGAATGAAACATGGAAAATACAAAAAATGTAATGCTGTTGAGGTCCGATCGCACATCTGCGTCGTTGAACGTTGTTTGTAAAATACATTCATCGGAAGGGATATGGAGAGCTAAATAACGGGAAAAATAATAAAAGAAGGGTAAATTAATGTGGGATATATATGGCTATGTCAGCAAATGTTATAGGTCAGTTTTGGTTATAAATACTGAATTAATTAGCGTTGCTGTTATGGTTTGTTCCACAAATTACCTTTTATTGTATTGGGTCTGCCAGATAACTTTTTTTTTTGAAAATGCTATAAAAGAAAAACTGCTGAATATATATATCTTTAACTTTATTGTCATAAAAGAATCACAAAAGTTCTTGTAGACAAAGTCATACTTAAATTAATATATAACAAAGACGTATACAAGTACAACATATTTATGTAATTAATCGTTTAAAACACAATATAACAAAAATATTTTAAAAACATACGTAAACCTACTACATTATGTTGTCAGTGTTAGTAGGAAGGCAAGAGTAAAATGTCAAATCCCCCAAACAAACATGAAGTAAAATATGTAAATAACAACACAACATAAATATGTATATAAATGCAAGTAGCAGAACAGAAAAAATATAATACATTAAAATCATCAAACCAAGCCAAAAGCGGATCAACACAACAAAATCAAAACAAACATCACCACGCATCAGCAAAGTAGTCCTCCAGCGAGTAATAGGCCTTCCCAAGAAGAACGCGCTTAACAGCCTCCCTAAATTGCTTGGGATTTTTTACAGCCGTCAAGTTTGGCGGCAAATGATTGTACATTCTGCGACTGTCATAAAGGAGTGATTTCTTTACCAAGGCAGACCTCGGTATAGGCAAGTGCACCCGCTGAACTAGTCTCGTGGGATAAGGGTGACTAGGTGGAGCTGAGCTGTTAATGCTTCTTACATTTTTATGAATAAGACATACAGTTTCTAAAATGAAAAGTGATGTAAGAGTCAATATTCGATGTTTTTTGAATAATTCTCTACAGCTTGCAGTAAAATCTGTCTTACACATATAACGAACAGCCCGCTTCTGCAGTGTAAATATACTCTTAAACAATAACAATACAACAATATTTTCTCAAATTTCTTTTTTTATTTGAAAGTACAATCCTTCCGGTTAATAATGACAAATAATTTCATTCAAATGGCTGCCTCGGCTGGCCATGCAGTAGCCTATACGATCGGTCCAATTTTTAAGCACATTATCGATTGTGTGCAGCTGTATTTCACCAATGGCTTCACGAATATTGTCCTTTAAAGCGTCAATTGTCTCTGGCTTGTCGGCGTAACACTTATCTTTGACGGCACCCCACAAATAATAGTCCAACGGTGTCAAATCGCAGCTCCGAGGTGGCCAAACGACATCAGCTCTGTGGCTGATAATGCGATCTTCAAAAACAGGGCGCAAAACATCGAGTGTAGCTTCGGCTGTGTGGCACGTAGCGCTGTCCTGTTGAAACTAAATGTTGCCAATATCCTCCTCTTCAATTTTTGTGAACAAAAATTCGTTCAACATGGCCCGATAACGATCGCCTTTGACTGTAACGGCCACTCCTTGCTTCTTGCTCATTTTCGAAGAAAAATGGCCCAATTATGCCTCCGGACCAAAATCCGCATCAAACAGTGACTCATTTTGGGTGCATCGGCTTTTCAATGTATGCGTGCGGGTTTTCTGTGCCCCAAATGCGACAATTTTGCTTGTTTACATACCCACCAAGATCAAAATGAGCTTCATCTGAAAAGATGATTTTTTTGACAAAATCGGCATCTTCTGTAAGTCGATCGCAGGCCCACTGAGCGAAGCGACAACGCATTGGATGGTCAGTTGGCTTCAACTCCTGAACCAATTGGACTTTGTATGGCGTCATACCAAGGTCTTTATGCAAAATTCGTCTCAATGATGTCTTCGAAACGTTCAATTGTTGAGACCGACAGTGAATTGATGTTGATGGCGCTTCACGCACACTTTCTGCCACAGCAGGGTGTACGCACTGTTTTTGGCTTTTCACGCTTTGGTTTATCGATGAAGATGCCAGTTTCTTTCACTTTTTTCACGAGATAACGAACATACGGAGCTGACGGTGCTTCTCTTCTTCCAAAATCCGTACGCAATTTTCGCACACATTCTGCAACATTACCATGATTTTCAAAGTAATGTCGCAATATTTCCCAGCGTTGTTCAAGCGTATACACAACCATATTCGTTCAGCGGAAGGATAAAACTAATTATCTGTTAAATCAGACATGAGCTAAGTGTTACCCTTCACGAAATAAGCACTAGTTGAAAAAAAAAACGTTAGATGGCGAACCCGATATACGAGCGGTCAATAGGACACCTGAAATCCTGGTGAACTAGACAGTTTTACTATAAAGAATGATAGAACAATAAAAATAGAAATTAAATAATTTGTTTTTTCAATGAGCGCACATTTATTCCGTGAGGTTCATATCCAACACCCTCAAAAAATACACGTCTGCTGGGGCTTATTAGGAAATTATGTTTTAGGACCACTTTTTATTCCTGGAAATTTAACTGATGAAGTACGCTTTGATCGTTTATTATGTGACACAAAAAGTTTGTGGCGACCATTATTCTTGCGCCACACTGTATATATGTATTTTTAAGTTTAGTTATTTCTATGTAAAAATCTAGTATAGTAGTTGTAAATAATGTTTTCTAAATTTCACCAAATGTCCAAACATCTGGCACCAGTATTTCTGCTTTCTCTTTACTGTTTTTCATTTTCGGGAACAAAAGAAATTCCTAGTCTGTACCTAGAAAAAGCAGTGGTTATTGTTAAAGCTACGTACGTACGACCAGATGTGGTACTTTCTTAACAGAAATGCTTTTTCTATAATTTTACCCCAGTCAGTCTTCAACATCAAAACAGTCAACAACTCTCTCGTGCCAAAACTCTCTCTCCAGACAAATATCGCGACATGGCTCATCCGGCTAATGAAAACTTGCTTGCTGCTCTTCAAGCTGCTATCCAAAATGGCCAAAACGTCAACTCCAAGGTAGTACTGCCAGCATTTAATACCGCAGACCCGGAGCTATGGTTTTCGCGAACACGAAGAGATGGGTGACCGCAAACCATCGCAGTTTCTACGACACCTCCAGACGCTTGCGGGATCTAACGTGCACGATACCGTATTACGGCTCAACCGGTTACCAGCTAGTGTGCAGCCCATCTTGGCAGCACACACTGACCTCAGCTTAGAAGAGACTGCAGACCGAGCTGACTCAATAATGGACTGCGTGAAACCCACAATTATGGAGGCTAGCAGCTTGGCTAACACCAAATTGTTAGGCGAAATGACTAAATTATTGTTGCAAATGCAGCAACAAATGTCCAGTATAAGTGGAGAGATCTCGGAGGTCAAGCAGCACCGCACACAAAATTTTCGCCGTCTCGTGATCGGTATACAGCAAGCGGCATGTGCTGGTACCATCAAAGATTCGGGAACGACGCGCGAAAATGTACAAAACCGTGCAGTTTTACGTCGAACAGTGCGGGAAACTTAACGGCCCGTCGTTAATGACGGCTAACGACACCGGGCCATCAAAATCAAGCCGTGTCTTCATCACAGACTTTAATTCAAAGCTTGATTTTTTAGTGGATATGGGTGCTGACCTAAGTGTGTTCCCACGTCAAATGCTTCACGCGAAGCGTGCAAAATCCCTGTACCAACTCTCCGCCGCAAACGGTACAACAATCGCGACGTACGGCATAGTGACAATGACACTCAACCTCGGCTTGCGTCGTGATTTCACGTGGAGATTTGTGGTCGCAGATGTAGCACATCCTATTATCGGCGCGGATTTTCTCGCCTATTACAATCTTCTTGTAGATGTGGGAACCACGCATTTGCACACCTCGGGACACACAGTCAATGGTGAGGTTAAGGTATTTAGCGGGTCAGCGCCGTGCTACCAGCTACTCTCCCGATTCCCTGACATTACATGTCCTGCAGGAATTACTACAGTGAAGCACAAAACAGTTCACTGTATAAAAACCACACCCGGACCACCAGTAGCCTGCAAACCGCGACGGCTAGTCCCAGACAAACTGAAAATCGCTCGCCAGGAGTTTGAAGACATGAACCGCCTTGGCATAGTAAGACCCTCCCAAAGCTGCTGGTCATCACCGCTTCACCTTGTTCTTATAAAACATACCTACATATATAACACTGTATCAAAGCCATGGCAGGAATCCTTTTTAATAGAGACTTTTTTGCGTTCCTGACTCTATTGGGACTGTTGTTCCGAGTGCTGTATGTAAATATTTGATAAAAAGTCATCAAACTCACATAATATGATGTTGCTGACGCAATTAGTTTTTAGCGTGCGAGTTAAAGTTAATTTGTTTATAAGCGACACTTGTTGGAGTTAGTTTATATGTTAGTTTTTTCTGTTTTGTTTGGAACTCTAATCATATACCTGGCATCTGTTGGTTTGTACGTAACATCATATTTATCAGCATTTGCCACAGACGTGGCCCACGACACTCTAACTGACGTGGGATTCAGGAAAGTCAGTGTGATGTTTTCAGGCACTCCTGGTCCGCCTGGCATAGAATCTGAAACATTCATACTGTTACAAGAAACAGACTTACTCCCTTATTCACCTAAATTTGTTCGCATTGTTTTTTTTTTGTAATCATTTTCAAATAATTATTTATCTAAGAATTGCTTGTTACATAAAGCAACAAGACTTTAAGTTATGTTGGAAATTTGTTTCACACTACCATGCTTTCACCAGACGGCCGTTTCGTCGATCCACGACTCATCAGTGGTGATCGGCAGGCAGTGTGACCCAAATTTCCAACATTTACAAAGAGCTTATACTAGCACGAGAATTGATTGAGAGAGAGATGTTTTTGGTGGCATCTAACGTAAACAGGCAATATGCCAGGTGAAACACAGTTCACAAATGATGGCCGGACAAGAAGTAACAACTCCATTATATCCTATTGCCAACACTAGCACTACTACTAATATCTCTCTCTCAATCAATTCTCGTGCTAGTATAAGCTCTTTGTAAATGTTGGAAATTTGGGTCACACTGCCTGCCGATCACCACTGATGAGTCGTGGATCGACGAAACGGCCGTCTGGTGAAAGCATGGTAGTGTGAAACAAATTTCCAACATAACTTAAAGTCTTGTTGCTTTATGTAACAAGCAATTCTTAAATAAAGACTTCCTGCTAGGGGATTCGGACGCATCTAGTGTTGGCAATAGGATATAATGAAGTTGTTACTTGTCCGGCCATCCTTTGTGAACTGTGTTTCACCTGGCATATTGCCTGTTCACGCTAGATGTCGCCAAAAACATCTCTGTCTCTCAATTATTTACCTGTTTGATAGACACTGCACGACAGGATCAATAGTGCCGCAGCCAATAAAAACATATTAGCTGTACGGTACGCCGGCGAATATTGCCATTAACATGGCCATGCTGCTTCAGGTACATTCAGACGAATCCTGGGCAAAAGTTCAAATAATTTCGCATAATATCATGGCAGCAAATTTCAACCAAGTCTGAAAACACATAGAAAATAACGAGCAACAGTATATAAGGCTTTCGAGCAAGGAAAATTTTGCCTAACTTTCAAGCTTGATATTTTTAGAAACAGACCAAATATGGCTATTTTAAATTAAGTGTCAAATTAATTTCATACTGAAAACTAAAAAAAATTACATACTACACACGACCACATTTAGATTCTTGATTTATCGTCTTCAAATAGCTAGATTTAGATATGCAAATCACACAAAAAGGCACGTATATGTCTGACGCGGGTTTATTATGAAATCCGGATAGCTGGCACAATTTACAACTTCCGCTTTCCCACATACTCCCCCTATCCGTTCTGGAGTTTAACAATAATGTAAATTCTCTACGTTTATGCACGCTTTTGTTAGCAACAACTCGGGGTTATGTTGGAATTCTATTCATGGATCGGTCGCAGGAAATATAGATGTTGTGTTTTTTATGGGTTGTTTTCATGTAAATGGTAATTTGCATAATTTTCCTGTCGATTGCAGGAATATGTCATTTTAATGTACCTATACGGGTTCATGCTTACCTCAAGTTTATATTAGCTAAGTTGCTCTGAAGAAGCTGATAGGATGATCACCGAAAGGTGATCATAAGAATGTAGAATGCTCGAGCGAATCTGTGCTCTTTTATATTTGAACCTTAACCTAAGAATAACAAATTAATGAAGAAAACCCTGGCGTGGTTTTTAACTATTGCGAATTTACTACTTTCGTAATTCGGATTCGATGACATTGTCAGTTCCTGCATTAAGCGTACTTGATGTTTTGCGTGGTTCTATTAAGTGCTTTGAATAGAGTTTTTTTTTTTTTGAAAGGGTCCGTGCGACTTAAGTCCCCGGTTTCACTTCAGCCTCATGGGCTTATAGTGAAAAATCCCCGTATATTATGTCACCCAATCCAGCAGTCCTCTGTACCCTCCACTAACTTGTGGAGTTCAGTTATGTGTTGGGTGTCAATATCTGCTGGCGCAATCAGCGAATACCCAAAAATAGCGTGTCGTCTTCGTTGTAGAACTACACACTCACATATTACATGGTAAGCTGTTTCAACTGCCCCATTACACAATCTGCATTGCAGGTCCCCATTGTACAGCCGTTTTCGTCCACCAAATCAGCGACGAGTATGTTATCATAGGTCTAACTACCGCAGTGTACAACCAGTGCATCATCTTTGGATTTAGTCCCCATGTTTTCCCATGAGAGCGTCTGAGTAGCATAAGCGTTCTCTCCGCTCTTGCTCTGGTTCTTTTAAGGTGTGCGGTCCAGGTAAGCTTTGAGTCTAGAGTGACCCCTAAATACTTTACCTCACCGAACATTTTTCGATTTCACCTTGAAGGTACAGTGGTCCTAGTCCCTCTGTTTTCTTGAATAGAGTTGATCCTCGTTCTTAAATATTTGCAATTTAGAGAAAAAAAAATGAACGTATGTAGTTACATTTTCGGCGATAGGCCTCTTCTGTGCTCTCCTCTTCGATTTTTGTACAAGTTGTTGTGGACTGCTCGATTCTTCTAGATTAGATGTGTCTCTTCTAGTAAGTATTCATTAATTAATGTAAAATATCACGACCACTGGATCAGTTTCATAACCTGTTTAGAACTTTTCTGCAGTTTATAGCATGAAAACCTTGAGCAATACGGACCCTCAAACATAGCCAAAATCATACATTTCTACTAAAAAAATAAGCGTTCTAGCCTCATTTTTGAGCTTTGGATATGTTCATCGAACATCTATTCCGAATCGACCAGGGTATGTGGGGTGTCTCGATCGAGTCGACTAAGCCCAGGGTAGGTCATCAAGTGAAAGCCTACATCCCACCAAATATAGATCACATTTGAAAAATTATAAAAAAATTGGTGCTCCACCCTCATTCTTGAGCTTTGGATATGTTCATCGAACATCTATTCCGAATCGACCAGGGTATGTGGGGTGTCTCGATCGAGTCTACTAAGCCCAGAGTAGATCATCAAGTAAGGGTCTGCATATAGCCCTGTGGGAAGACTTTTGTGAGCAAAGTCCTGCTCCCCTAACAATATTTTCTCCACAAGAAAACACTTTTTCTCCATCAGTATGGGTATAGGAACAAACTTGGTGAGTTTGGTCAAAATTGAGAAAAAAAAATGTTTGTCCAAATCTTAGAAAAAATCAATGTAAGTGTACGGAACATTTTCATTTTTGGTTGAAAAATAGATTTTCCTCAAACTTGGTACGATTATAGAGTTTGTTGCGCTGATTCGAAATATATATATAATGTGGGGGGTAGCATGAAAACCTTGAGCAATACGGACCCTCAAACATAGCCAAAATCATACATTTCTACTAAAATGTCACTTTGACAACTCATAAAAAAATAAGCGTTCTAGCCTCATTTTTGAGCTTTGGATATGTTCATCGAACATCTATTCCGAATCGACCAGGGTATGTGGGGTGTCTCTATCGAGTCGACTAAGCCCAGGGTAGGTCATCAAGTGAAAGCCTACATCCCACCAAATATAGATCACATTTGAAAAATTATAAAAAAATTGGTGCTCCACCCTCATTCCTGAGCTTTGGATATGTTCATCGCACATCTATTCCGAATCGACCAGGGTATGTGGGGTGTCTCGATCGAGTCTACTAAGCCCAGAGTAGGTCATCAAGTAAGGGTCTGCATATAGCCCTGTGGGAAGACTTTTGTGAGCAAAGTCCTGCTCCCCTAACAATATTTTCTCCACAAGAAAACACTTTTTCTCCATCAGTATGGGCATAGGAACATTTTTCCTCAAACTAGGTACGATTATAGAGTTTGTTGCGCTGATTGAAATAAACTAAACATAAAAAATTCATGATTATACGAAGAGTTTCGCATCATCTAGAATTATCCAGCTTCTCTTAATGCCAAACTTTTAGTGTTATATATATATATATGAGTCATAAGTATGTACGGAAAACTTTGCTATACCCTATGTACAGAGTTTCTTAAAGCATTTTAAATTCAAAACACATTAAACTTTACTTGAACATTTAGAGTTTTATTGCGTTCAACCTCACATACAGATGACTGCGTTTTAGAGGTTTCCTAGCCGTAAATTGTATAACCAATGAAGATACTGGGTTTGTTAAAAGCTTTTTGTGGAATAATGTTTGATGATACTCTTTTAAGGCTTAAGTAAATTATTTTAAGGATCTTATAACCTTTCGCATCACCACTAATCTACTCTCCTAACTTTGGCTTTTAGTATAATTGTTTACCAATAGCTATAATTTATTTCGAATGTGAGTACAATAGTATATAACATTTTTTTTAATGTAGAAACTATTGATTTATGTGGTAAAAATAATGGTAAACATTAAATACATGTGTAGGTATTATAGAAAAAAAATAGTCCCGATCAATACCATATAAATAATTTACTAATATCCACACTACGAACTTGGTATTGCCCTATGAATAAAAAACACGTAAAAAAAAGAAAAGGTATTTGTGCCAGTTACAAGTTGCACACAAATTTTGGTTACTTTGTAATGGATAGCTAATTTCTAGGCCCATTTTTAATGGATATATCCGTACTGTAAACCAAGCAATTGACGTGTTATTCTGATTCATACGAAACTACCCCAATATAACTCAGCCAAACTAACCTAACTACCCAAACCAACAAACGAAACTACCCCAATATAACTCACCCAAACTAACCTAACTACCCAACCCAACAAACGAAACTGCCCCAATATAACTCACCCAAACTAACCTAACTACCCAACCCAATCTAACGGAACTACCCCAATATAACTCACCCAAACTAACCTAACTACCTAACCCAACACAAACTAGCGAAACTACCCCAATATAACTCACCCAAATTAACCTAACTACCCAACCCAACAAACGAAACTACCCCAATATAACTCACCCAAACTAACCTAACTACCCTACCCAATCTAACGGAACTACCCCAATATAACTCACCCAAACTAACCTAACTACCTAACCCAACACAAACTAGCGAATCTACCCCAATATAGCTCACCCAAACTAACCTAACTACCCAACCCAACAAACGAAACTACCCCAATATAACTCACCCAAACTAACCTAACTACCCTACCCAATCTAACGGAACTACCCCAATATAACTCACCCAAACTAACCTAACTACCTAACCCAACACAAACTAGCGAAACTACCCCAATATAGCCCACCCAAACTAACCTAACTACCCAACCCAACAAACGAAACTACCCCAATATAACTCACCCAAACTAACCTAACTACCCTATCCAATCTAACGGAACTACCCCAATATAACTCACCCAAACTAACCTAACTACCTAACCCAACAGAAACTAGCGAAACTACCCCAATATAACTCACCCATATATTTGTTCTTACTTATGAATCCGACTACTATTTCCGAGATAAGTGACTGAGACAGACACAAGTTAATTTATCAGGACTTGTAGATTGTTTTTCGGAGTCGTTTAGGCGGTTTGGCCTCCCCTCACTTAGACCTGCAGAAGATCTTTTGTGAATGACTCTAATCTATGAATTGCCCAGCTGTCCCACACTTCTCATAAAGTTGATGATTTCTCTGGGGGCTAAATTCCTTGCCTCGTCGGGTGTTAGGGTCACCCCTCCAAGGTGTTTTAGCCTTTTGCAGAAAAGTGCCATGCATTCACAGAGCACGTGTTCTGTTGCGTCTTCGCAAAACCGACAAGTGTCGTCCTCGGTTAGGCCCATCTTTTTGAGATGGTACTTCACTGGGTGGTGTCCCGTAAAAAGGCCTGTAATTCGCCTTAGGTCACTTCTCTCCAGTTGGAAAAGCTTCCCTGCGTTGGCCTCTGAAGGTTTGATAAACCTTTTTGATTGGCTTAGGCCTGGAGTGTTTCTCCAGTAGGACTTAAGTTGTTCCTTTTCCCATCTCCAAAGTTCTTCCTTCATATGGCTTTTTGGAAGGCCAAAGATGGGTTCCGGGCCGCAGAACGGAGCGTTTGCGCCCTGTTTTGCCCTGGCACCCATGTCAAAGTAATATTTTTCCCCTGAGTTGCCAGTTGCTTTAGGGTCTGTTTGCATTCCCATGCTAGCTTTGACGTGAAGGTGTAAGACCTCAGTGCTTTTAACGCAGCTTGACTGTCTGACATAATATTGATCTGCCGTTCCGGGATGCCTCTCTGCAGGCATTCTTGAGCACAACGATTAATAGCGTTGATCTCTGCTTGGAATATAGTGGGACTTTTCCCGAGAGATTCAGAGAGCCTGCAATTTTCCCATGCCTGTGTTCCCTTCTATTCCTTTTGAACCGTCCGTATACCAGACGGATGTGTTTTTATCAGGACTTAGTTTTGATCATTTCATAATCTAAGCTTATGGTCGTCGCACAATTTAAAATTTGTGGATTTTATTGCATGCAGATATTGGGCCAAGAGAATCAATTGGATTTAGACGTCTAAATACGGTTCTGTCATCATGTAAATTAGCCGCAAACATTACTTAAATACGAATTCTGTTTTAAAAGGGCGAGCTGTATATATGTGTGATGGTTATTTAACGCGGTCTTATCAAGCAGCATGATGCGGCTGGGTTTTGGTCATATTAAATTTTCATCAAAACTCCCTTAGTTAAATATTTGAGTTATGTTGGTAGTATTCCGCCAAGGAAGGTGTTTCATAATAATTAGTATAGTGGAACGGCACGCGGATTTTTCCCGAGGTAGTGAAATTGCAGATATTTTTTAATTATACCAACAAAATATTTCTGCATAGCAGTTAGTATGCGGCATGCACATAGAGGCTAGCTCAAGCATGGTATGCAGGATCAAACATTCAGATTATTTTATTATTTATTTAAAGTTTCATTTTTAACCGACAGGAACATGTCTTCTGTAAAGTACTGTTGCAATTTTCTTGATATTTGGAAAAACCACCATGATTCAATCAAGTGAAGAATCAAAGAACCGGAAGTACTTTCGTATTATTATTATTAGTTCAGACAGGAAGCGCTGAAACCGATGAGACTGTCACCCGATTTGTAAAAGAGAAAACTCGGCTCAGTGTATAAAAACACGACGATTTACTATAACGAGTAGTGGATCATGCAGCTGCCCCGATCTTTAAGCGTAATGTCCAGTCTGTTCTTAAAACTATTCACTGTTGGCGCTGATACAACCTCCTCCAACATATCATTCCACGCATATAACACTATTTGATAGAAAGTTTCTTCGAGCGAGCTTGGCGCATCTTTCTTTGCACAATTTCTTGCTGTTACCATGTAGGCTCGGATTTCTATTAAGATGAAAGAGATCCAAGTTTATTGTGTAATGTCCGCTAAGAACCTTATACGTCTGTATCAAGTCGCCACGACGACGCCTTTCTTGAAGCGTTGTTAAGTTCAAAGCTCTTAGCCGATCTCCATATGGCAGGTGGCACAGCGCTTGTGGAAGCTTGGTAAATCTTCTCTGAACTCTCTCCAAAGCCTTAACAAAATAAGGAGACCATACACTATTGGCATATTCCAGGCTCGGCCTGACAAACGACTTGTACAGCTTCAGAACCATGTCATTGGACCTTGATCTAAATGCTTTCTGGATCAAATACCACAATTTGTTGGCCTTCTTCACTACCGCCGAAACATGGATTTCTCATTTTAAATCATCGGTAATAATCACGCCGAGATCCTTTTGCTGAAGAGTTGGTCTTAATTCGTGTCCACCAAGGGTGTAGGATATTCCGGGGTTATTTGGTCCCAAATGGAGGACTGTACATTTCTCCAAATTCAAACTCATCAGCCAAGTTGATGACCAAGTCATCACTCTGTCGAGATTGGTCTGGAACACCTCAGTACTCTGCAGCGGATCACAAAACAGCTTAGAAACTTGTATTTGCATATATATTTCCCGTCAGATCCGACATGTAAACCAGGAACAACAGTGGGCCCAACACCAAACCCTGAGGCACCCCGTTGTGGACCGGCCCTAACCTGGAAGCTTCTTCCTCTAAGGAAACCCTCAATCCATCGCAGGAGTTCTCCGCGAATACCATAATGTTCCAGCTTCAATAGCAGACGAGCGAATGGCACCTTCTCAAAGTCCAGGTACACCACATCAGTAGGCTGACCATCATCGTTCTGTTTGGTCCACAAGTTAAGACATTCCAGCAGATTTGACTCCACTGATCTTCCCGGCATAAATCCATGTTGTTGGTTAGGAATAACGGTTGACTGCAGTAAAAATGCAGTCATTGCCTTCGTAATAATTTTGTCCATGCATTTGCACAGGGCACAAGTCAAACTAATTGGTCTATAATTTTCAGCATTGTATTTGTTTCCTTTCTTATAAATTGCATTCGACCACCCATCTGGCAGGGTTCCGGTGGTGAAACAATTCTGCATTGCTCTTGTTAAATTCGTTGTTACATTCCAAGGTGTACACTGTATACCTATACGCATACTCAAGAAAATTCAATTTATTTTTTATAGACGTTCAGCAAACTATGTTTCAAATATTTATAATGAAAATGGTCATAAATAACATTCTAAACGTTTACAGCATTTTTCTTATATGATGTGTTTACGGCAGACGTTATTTTTGATCAAATAACCATAATTTAATATATTAGCTATTCAAATGTTCTGCTTACGCAGGGACCCTGCAGAGTCGTAGCTAGTTGAATTTCGCAAAAAGAAATTTTTGCAAAACTGATAAATATCTTGGTAAGACATTCGATGTAGTGTTGAATCTGAGGTTGAGGATGCAATTGTTGTGGTGAAACATATACGGGATTCACTATACTAACTACTGTAATCGACATCAGTGTGTTTGGGTGCAGTTTGATCAGTGAGAACTTTGATTTGCTTTACATAGGGATTGGCTTTGAGACTTTAGTTTAGACCAGCAACTAACAGTCAAAGGGATTATGGTTGGAGTTGTTTAATTAAAGGTGAAGGTTTAAAGACACTGTTTTGCAATGTTTTATGTAAGGATAGGCAAAGAATCTGTGTGAACTACGTAGATATTATCGAACGAAGAATATATTATCTAGAATTTCAACGTAAATATAAAATATTATCAGCTATAAATCCAAAGTAAAAGTGCAAGAGCAAAATACAACGGGACACTCTTCGAGCAGCGTTATAGAACAGGAAAATCATAAGAAAATTGGTGATCCACCTTCATTCCTGAGCTTTGGATATGTCCATCAGACATCTATTCCGAATCGACCAGGGTATGTGGGGTGTTTCGCTCGAGTCGACTAAGCCCAGGGTCGGTCATCAAGTGAAAGCCTACATCCCACCAAATATAGATCACCTTTGAAAAATGATAAAAAAATTGGTGATCCACCCTCATTCCTGAGCTTTGCATATGTTCATCGGACATCTATTCCGAATCGACCAGGGTATGTGGGGTGTCTCGATCGAGTCTACTAAGCGCAGAGTAGGTCATCAAGGAAGGTTCTGCATATAGCCCTGTGGGAAGACTTTTGTGAGCAAAGTCCTGCTCCCCTAACAATATTTTCTCCACAAGAAAACACTTTTTCTCCATCAGTATGGGCATAGGAACAAACATGGTGAGTTTGGTGAAAATTGAGAAAAACATTTTTTTTGTCCAAATCTTAGAAAAAATCAATGTAAGTGTATGGAAAATTTTCATTTTTGGTTGAGAAATAGATTTTCCTCAAACTTGGTACGCTTATAGAGTTTGATGCGCTGATTCCAAATATATATATATAATGTGGGGGGTAGCATGAAAACCTTGAGCAATATGGACCCTCAAACATAGGCAAAACCATACATTTCTACTAAAATCTCACTTTGGAAAATCATAAGAAAATTGGTGATCCACCTTCATTCCTGAGCTTTGGATATCTCCATCAGACATCTATTCCGAATCGACCAGGATATGTAGGGTGTCTCGATCGAGTCGACTAAGCGCAGGGTCGGTCATCAAGTGAAAGCCTACATCCCACCAAATATAGATCACCTTTGAAAAATGATAAAAAAATTGGTGATCCACCCTCATTCCTGAGCTTTGGATATGTTCATCCAACATCTATTCCGAATCGACCAGGGCATGTAGGGTGTCTCGATCGAGTCTACTAAGCCCAGAGTAGGTAATCAAGGAAGGTTCTGCATATAGCCCTGTGGGAAGACTTTTGTGAGCAAAGTCCTGCTCCCCTAACAATATTTTCTCCACAAGAAAACACTTTTTCTCCATCAGTATGGGCATAGGAACAAACATGGTGAGTTTGGTGAAAATTGAGAAAAAAATTTTTTTGTCCAAATCTTAGAAAAAATCAATGTAAGTGTATGGAAAATTTTCATTTTTGGTTGAAAAATAGATTTTCCTCAAACTTGGTACGATTATAGAGTTTGATAGCATTGGAATCTTGGAAACGGTAGGAGTTACAATGCCGGTAAAATTAGAAAAAAGTTGTACAATTTAAACACTTTTTAAATGGTGTATAAGTAAACTAACTTTGGCTGTTTTCAATAATTTTTGAAAAAAAGGTTGTTTTGCGATTTTATTTTTTATTTTATTTATTTTTATTTATTTATTTATTGTCATTACATGTCATTACCAAAAAAGGTTTACACAAGTCATTTTAAATACTAAACATACATAACACAACATAAAACATAGAAATGTATATAACTTAATCAAAACAGAAAGTCAGTGCTGAGGAATTCATCAATGGAGTAAAAAGCCTTGTCAATTAAGTAGTTTTTTAATCTATTTTTGAACATTGCAAGGCTCAGTGTTTTCAAACTATCTGGCAAACGATTATAGCATGTGGGACCATAATAATTCACAGAATTTCTGCTTCTACCCAACCTCATATATTCAGGAAGAATGTCATTTTTGTTTCTGGTATTGTGGTTGTGAACTTCATCATGCCTTATGTACAGATTGTAATTATGTTTCACATACATAATTGAATTGTAGATATAGAGACACGGGAGTGTAATTATTTTACATTCTTTAAATTTAGGTCTGACATCCTCTCTAAACTTTAAATCTGTCGAACCACTCGTCTTTGGATTGCGAATACCCGACTAGCATGACAAGAGTGTCCCCAAATTGACAAAGCATATGAGGCCACACTGCGAAAAAGGCCATAATATGCTGATTTCAAAACATTAAAAGAGACTTCACCCTTCAAGCTTCGCAACATGAACACAACCTTAGACAACTTGGCAATGGTAACCTCGACATGACCCGCCCAGGTTACCTTTTGGTCCAAAGTGACACCCAAAAACTTTACCAGACCATCAGAAACAGCAACATCCGTCTCACGTAATGTAAATATTTTAGTAGCTATTTTATTGGCATTCATACAGAGTTTGTTAGCTGCAAACCAGTCAGTAGCCCTCGACTGTGAATTAATCATACTTGAGGCAAGAACATCACTCGACAGTTCAACATCGACAATAGTTGAATCGTCTGCAAACAATGTCAGGTCAGAGCATGGCAGATGTACCGGTAAATCATTAATGAATATCAAAAACAATAGAGGTCCGAGCACCGAGCCCTGTGGGACTCCACAAGAGCTCAACAAGGGCTGAGAAGACTTTGACTCAAATATATTTATTTCTGACATTTTTTTTCCAGATATATAAAAAATGAAAAGCAGTTTCTCATTGTTATTTTTTGAGGAGAATAAGTTTACAAATTTCTAAGACGTTTCGTTTTTGAAAAACATTGCAAAAACATACTTTCGTCGTTACTGACAATTAGGTATTTATTTAAAGCTGTTTGTTCTAAATGTGTGTGGCTGTGTTTTTTTTTTTATTATTACTAGGAAGTAAAGTTTTAGTTTTAGTTGAAATTTTACGCAAAATAAGTGCCAAACTAACTTGAAAACACAATTTAAAAGGTGTTTAAATTGTAACTCCTACAGTTTCCAAGATTCCAATGCTATCCTATTTTTATCTTGGACACACTGTATATATATATATAGGTTTAAGCTGCACTCGAATTTAGATATTCCAATGGTTTATCGATCATTGCTTTTGGAGAGCTTTTTTAAGAGGTTGTTGGTATTTGCAATTTTACTACCTCCAGGTCAAATTATTTGGATCAGCAAAAATATAGCACAATCTAAGTATGACTAGATAGAAATATCTAAATAGCTTACCGGGTTCTTGATTTGTAACGTAAAAAGTTAAATTTGTGTATGGAAAGCTAATCCTGTCTTGAGTGCACCGGTTTCCTTTTTAGTGGATATTCCTAGAACGTGCAACAAAACATAATATTTATCAAAATTGTTCAACTACACACATATTCTAGTGCGGTGCATGAATCTGATGAGAGACTAAAATAGATAGAAACGTTTCTTACCTGTATCTTTGTAAATAACTACAAGGAGAAGAAACAAAAAACAAATCAGTGCAGAAACTAAATTATTTTAAAATGTTTACATATACCTATATTACAGGTCCAGGTTTTTATTTTTAAAAAAACAAATGTATATTCATGCAAATTTATCAAAATTAATTAAATATTCAATTACATATACAAAGTATTAATCAATGCTGTGTTGTAAACTCACATATCAATTAAATATTAATGAAATGTACGCAAAATATGTATTGGTATTATTTTCAATTAAATTGGTCCGCGGTTTTATTTATCTAAATATTTCACGGTATATTTTTCAATTTAAACGTTTATAATTGTTTTGGTTTTATGGTTTGTTTACCTCTGATTATTAATATATTTTATTATTCCTCCGTAGGAAACAGCAAATCATGCGGTATGCTCTATCCGAACCATCCCGATATACTGAGAGCCTCAAGTAAACCGACGCTCTATTCCACGGTTGCCATATCGTTTCTGGTAAGTAGTTACTATTTATTGCGTGTACAGGGTACGATCAAAATATTTCGGTTCATACCGGTTTAGGATTCAACGGAAATGTCAAATAATATTGGAGTTCGCCCACATAAATTATTATTATGTAGGAGCTCTAGATGTTTCTAGTTTTACTTATCCGAGGAAACGCGTTAGCCACGCAATTTAAACGTGTATTTTTTGAGCTTTCGTCTAGTTGTAGGGGGTTCAACGGGAACAAAACTACGATTTATTTAGGCATCTACAAAACACCCTCATGGGCTTATTGTGAAAAATCTCCGTATATTACCAGGTTCGTATGCAGAGAACTTCGTGGTCCACAATATGCACTTCGAAGTTTATGTCAAATTCAAATTTTGGTATGATGTGGTCCATGGGCATGTCTATGATGCCATCCCCAATACATATGCCAATTTTGGTATGTCCCCGATAAGTGGGTACAGTTCCTACCAACCCTCGCAGTCTAATGAATGCCGCCCCCGCCTCCTACAAAATTCGCATAAAGCCAAGAGTGAATCTCTTCCGAAAAAAGACGGTTTAAACCCGATATGACAACGTCGGTTCAAGGCGTCGACTGCCGGGGGAATTTCAATGCATTTTCATTGTTTTTTGTATATTATGTCGAAAGGTATACATTTTCCAGATTGGCAATACAAAGAAATAATGCGTATAGATGGATACAAACCGTGTAAATTATCATTGAAAAAACAGAATATAAAATGTGGCAATCTATTTTTATGTATAATTTTATAGACTTGAACTTATTCTAATAGTTGTAATATATACCGGACGTGTCGTAAAACTATTTTTGTTTCAAAATTAATTGAGTATTGAAAGTTGTTGTACAATAACATTATGTAAAACCGTATCGCGAGAATGCTATATAAACTTTATTCTTTCTGTTGAACACCAGATTCACGGTGATATTTTTGGTCTTTTGTGAACTCCACGCGTAGAAATATCGACTTACCTTCTGAGTTGTTTCTTGACGCGGATAGAGCTACTTCCGGACAGTCCGCTGCTGATCTCTTTGCTAGGCATTTCTTTTTGGTTTATACAGCTAATGACGTCAATATTGCTGAGCGTCTTCGTGTTAATGATATTAACTATAACTGTCTAAAGATTTCAATATCGGAGATATACCAACAACTTTCTACTCTGGACGCGAATAAGGGCCCTGGGCCAGATGGGTTACCTCCGAAATTATTAAAGCATTGCAGTTTTGTTCTGGCAAGACCTTTGCATGCTATTTTTAACATGTCGTTAAACACTGGTGTTTTCCTGAGATCTGGAAGTCCAGCTTCATTACCCCCCCTATACACAAGTCTGGAGACAGGCATAATATTAAGAATTATAGACCTATCAGTATAATCAGCATTATTCCCAAGGTATTCGAGGAACTTATAATAAATTATCTTCAACCTCTCCTAGGCAGTGCTATCATTGATCAGCAGTACGGATTTTTGCCACGAAAGTCAGCTGAGCTAAATCTGTTAAAATACACCCACTTTATTATTGATGCTCTAGAGAGTGGATTGGAGGTACATTAAGTGTATACCGATTTCTCCAAAGCCTTCGATCGTGTAAATCAAAATCTTATTGATAAAGTTGGCTGAGGTTGGGATCGGCGGACGCATGTTCGAATGGATGAGTAGCTACCTTGATAACAGAATTCAATACGTTAAGGTCAAGGGCTTTGTTTCTACTGAGATAAAAGTATCATCTGGCGTCCCCCAGGGATCACACTTCGGACCACTGTTTTTTAATATTTTCGTTAATGACATCGCCAGATGTTTCACTTCGAGCGATTTTCTCTTGTTCGCTGATGATCTCAAACTATTTACGATAGTCAACAAAACTGAAGATTGCGAGAGATTGCAGTCTCACCTCGGGGCTCTTAACGAGTGGTGTGTTGGGAATGATATGCATCTGAATGTTGATAAGTGTTGTTTTATGTCCTTTTTGAGATCAAGACGGACCACTCTTTTCGATTACTCACTGAACCAGACTTCCCTTAAATTGGTTACTACAGTTAAGGATCTTGGAGTCATGCTTGATAGTGGTTTGACCTTTATTCCATATATAACTTCAATGGTCTCCAGGTTTCTGAAGGTTCTTGGCTTCAATAAACGTTGCTCACGGGAGTTCACACATGTCGATTCTCTGAGGCTTCTTTACACAAGTTTGGTCAGACCGTGCCTTGAGTATGCGTCGGTTGTCTGGTCTCCACATTATACTGTGCATCTAGCAAAAATTGAGCAGGTACAGCACAAATTTCTTAGATACCTAGCCTACAAGCTGCACATAGACTTTATTTTTGAGAATCGTTCTGAATTATATGCCGACTTAGAGTCCTACCTTAACATTGACACGCTGGGTGATCGACGACAGAGACAGAGATTTGATTTTATTGTATGACCTTATAAATGGAAGGTTGAATTGTCCTAATCTTTTGGGCAAGATTGGAATTCATGTTCCATATCGTGCAACGCGTACGAGGAGTATGTTTCGCCAGACACATTCCAAAACTAATTATGGTTGCAATGCGCTCAATGCGTCTCGCCAATGACAGTGAAGAGACACTGGATTTTTTTGTCCCGAGAAATACCTTTTTGGGTTCAGTAGGGCACCTCTTTGATAATTGATACGTTGTGTTGTACCATATTGCTTTATAATAATGAAGTATTGATCGTGTAGATTATTATTATCCATTTTATTTGTGATTGATTTTTATTTGACATTATTCGATTGTCTAATTCTTTTGAAGTGTTTTATTGTAGAACTATTTATATTTATTGTAATTTTGTATAAAATGGGCGTTTGCCCGTAAATAAATAAATAAATAAATAATTGTAGGAAAAAACGCATATGAACATTTACCAAAACTACGGCGATAGTTCGAGAAACATAATTTAAACGGATATAGTTAGTGCCAATGATTGGGTGGATTCTAGAACTTTTAAGTCGGGCCTCGTCATACATAGAGAGTCTAGTCATTTAGAATGCATCTTTATGGTTTGTTAACCTCTTCCACTTTATCTAGAAGGTTCTCAGAGATGTGGTATACAAGTTAAATGAGTGTTTCAAGTTCGCAGGTAGGCATAATAAAGAAAGCTCTTTATTTTTATTATAGACATCACCTATCTTTTATTTAAATTATTCAATATTTCGAATAAGATTTTGTTTTTATTTTGCCTTGTTCTGTAAATTTAAGTCATTTTTGAAATCGTAAAAATCTTTTGACGATGAACCTTTCCGGAGTAATTTCCATTTTTGATACTGTCAACAAACTACTCAATCGGTTGTCGTTGATTTGTATAAAAAATATAAAAGGTGGCCCTCGTATTAAAACTGCATAATTTATATTCGTGAACTACGACGATCCTAATAATATCATAGAGAAGAATGGGAAAATAACGCTGCTTTTAGTTGGAATCAAAAGAAATTGTTTGTTATCGATTTTTTTATGAATTATTTATTGGAAAAACCACAAAAATATTAATGATACTCTCTTCAAATATTAATAATAAGTTTAACTACCTAGGTATATCAAATAATTGAAAACGAAATTACAATTTAGACTTCTTTTTGTGTGGAACAGAATGGAAATAAAGATTTTATTGATAATTCCCAATGTTATAATAATTTATTTCTCAGCTAATACCTACCTATCGGTTTATTGTAATTATATGATGTATAGATTCAGTTATTTATTGATTGATACAAGATGTTGCGAAACAAATACAGAAAACGTCCTTTAGAAAATAAAATGTAATAATTTGTCTTATAAACGTCCGTTCGTCAGGTCACAAGTGTGAAGAAAACATCCCGCCTGTGCAGATATTTCTCATTTCAAGGCAGGATCTAAAAGAGAATAAAATTGTTAAAAAAATTTTCAATTGATATCAAAGGAAATGTGGATTTACATTTTCTATTTCCAAACATATTTTTACCTGTTTATTTATTTATTAATCTACGGACAAAGTCCATTATTACAACATGTACAAAACAATAGCATACAACATAATACAGAAATTATAAAACTTACATAACTCTAGACTATCCATTACAATTGAACTTAATAAAAAAAAAAAAAACAAAAAACCAGCAATTGCGCGACATACAACAGCTCGCAGGACTCCAACGCTCGCTGATGTTAAGGAATTAATGAATGATAATTTATTTTAAATTTTAAAAACAAGGAATTAGGGAAACCATTCATCTCTAGACCCCCTCCTCAAGCGACCGGCGAACTCACCAAATGGTGCAAAGAAATCGATGTTGTGATTAGAACAACGATTCGCCAGTCGCGCCACTCTGGTGACAAAGGTATTCATAGCGTAGTTCGCGCGGTGGAACGAGACGTGAAAGAGATCAGAACTTCTGCTTTGTCTAGGGGGAACATGAAAACCAATCTGGGATAAAAAACTAGAAGATAAAAGAGTATTGTTTAAAATTTTATGTAGTATAGTCAGGTCCCTGACAACCCTGCGGGCGCCCAATGTAGCCAACTCCAGCTCACTCAGCAATACGCCGTAGTTTAAGTTAAAATTAACGGGTCGTTCACGGCCGAGTCTAAAATGAACGTACCTCAGAAAACGGTGCTGAACCCTCTCGATACAGACAGTGTGACAAACATAATTTGGAGACCACACCGCAGAGGCGTACTCCAAATGCGGCCTCACAAGGGATGTGTACAGGGCTCTGAATGTACCAATCTGACTGAAATCCCCCGAACAACGTCTGATGAAGCCCAACATCTTAATGGACCGCGATGTCGCGTGCCTGATGTGGTCGGTGTAGCTCAGTGAAGAATCCAAGTAGACACCTAGATCCTTGACCAAAGCCTTATAATCCAAAGCGTCCCGGTCAATAAAGTATTCGTGAAAAAGTGGATCCCTAGTACGGTTAAAATTAACGCAAAAGCACTTCGATATATTCAAATCCAACCCATTCGCCTCACACCAATGCACAAGCCGAACAACATCCTCCTGCAAAAGGTAGCAATCGGATGGGCCTGCAATACGCCTATAACACTTTAGATCATCAGCAAATAACTTGATCTCCTATGAACGAAATATTGCTCTATGTCATTGACAAATAAGTTAAATAATAAGGGGCCCAAATGACACCCCTGAGGAACACCAGATGAAACTAATATGGGCCTGGAATGAAACTCATTGATCCGGACAACCTGATTTCTACCACATAAGTAGCTCCCCAACCAGTCCAACATAGGCGCAGAGACTCCAACAATCCCAAGCTTCTCAATGAGAAGCCGATGGTTGACACTGTCGAAAGCCTTAGAGAAGTCGGTGTAAATGGTATGAACTTGATATCCGTGCTCCAAAGCCCGGGACAAGTAGTTTGTGAATTCCAGGAGATTGAGCTCGGTAGATTTACCTGCCTGAAATCCAAATTGATCGGAGATCACTAATGGCCCTAGAGTGGCCGTCAGATAACGAGTGATCAGGTTTTCGAATAGTTTCGGAATTGAATTCAATATATAAACTGGTCGGTAATTTGTTACTTCATTTCTGTTGCCGAATTTAAAAATAGGGCTAATGAAACTAGTTTTCCATAATACAGGGAAAGTGCCAGTGGAGACCGAATGATTGAAAATAATTTGAAGCGGTCTAGCAAGCGAAAAGCTACAATTCCTGAGAAGCAAGGCTGGGATTCCGTCGGGACCGGCCGACTTCCTCACTTCCAAGCCAACAATTGCCTCTAAAATATCTGAGAGAGAGAGATGTGATGATCGGAAACATTCACTAGAGTGTCCCCGACACAGCCAACCGGAGAGTCAAGACATCTGTCGTTATACACTGATTCAAAATACGCAGCAAACAAATCCGCCCCACACTGATCGGCGTCGCTCGTTCGTTCACCCCATGATAGACGCGAGGGCAGGTCTGAAGATCCTCTTTTAGAATTAATGAACCTCCAAAAAGCTCCAATGTTCTGAGGCAGCTCACTCTCAATTGCATTTGTAAAAGACGTATAGCAAACGCGAGAAAGGCGATTACATTCACTTCTGAGTCTGCTAAAGTCAGCATAATGGGTCTGCGAGCCTGTGAATTTGTAACGCTTGTGAGCCCTCTTCTTTTCAAATATGAGCTGTTTCAACTCCAGTGAATACCACCGCGGAAATCGTTTAGAGGAACACCTCTTCTTGGGCACAAAAACCTCGAACGCGTCGAATAAGATGTTGTAAAAGGTGTCGACCATGTCATCCACCGACCGATAGGAGAGAAGAAAATCCCACCGAATGCCACCAAGACGGTCATTCAATACTCAAAGTCGGCCGACTTAAAATCGTAGTAAAACCTTTCCGCTTGACGAGAAGAAGCCACTTTGTGGGTTCTGAATGGTATATGAACAACCAAAGGAGGGTGATAACTATCCGGCTCGATCAGAACATCCTCTGCAACGACAACTATGATTCAATTTTTCAAGTGTTTCTAGTGGCCTACTGATGCGACATCTATTGATGCATATATAAAGTTTCATTTACTTTGTAAAGTTTTCAGTAACGACATAATGAAGTTTCGATCAATACATAAATATGTTCAGTGGCGTCAGAGTTTTCGTTTTTAGTGAGATTTTGTAGATTATGTAGATATACCTAAGACCGAACGTGAACATAGTTTTTATATACCTCCGCCAAAAAATTCAGACCATACACGGGAATAAATGGAATGTAGGGTCGAGAAGCACATAATTTGAAAGGTTATTAAAGCCTATTTTCAACGCCGTCTCATTTTTAGAGTTTTTTGGCATTTGGGTGAGGTCGTCTACCCTTTATCAATTCACCTTATTCAATTTTTTAAAGAAACTTTATTTACTTCTATGTGGTTCGGCCAAATGTCAAATAAAAACTTCAAAAATGAACGGCATTGAAAAGAGGCTTAAATAAGATTTTAACTCGCGCGTGAGCATTTCTCTCACTATTTATTATTGTGTATTTTTTTTATTGTGCATAATTTTTAACGAAGTGCTGCATCTTTTTTTGATTTTTCGGTTTTTTTCTTCTTGGGCAAAATCCACAAAAACCAGCTTAATCTTCTGCCGTTACACGTTCGGGTTCAGGAATGCCTACCAGTTTTCTACTTCGCTGTCTTCTGTTGAATGGCATACATATTACTGAAGCTCGGTATACCAAGTGTGGTTTCATCAACTGCTTTCATCCTCAGAAACATTTGACGATCCTCAATAATTTCTGTATTGTTTTTATATATTTGGAAAATACAAACGCCAGAACTCGCGCAATGAGAGAATCACTCACAAACCTGCACTTGATCAACAAACTTCATATTATATCGCAGAACACACTGTACTGAATTTTGAATTTAACTACTCAGGGGGCGCAAGGTGAACACAAAGTCAGCTAGAGAGCGAGGTAGGCTCATCCAGTGTCTATATCGTGAAATCTTGCGATTTTAGGTGAAGCGTGAGAGAAATGCTCATAGCGCGAGTGCTGCAGGGTTAAGAGTCGATGGCAGCCCCCCGTGGGGTTTGATTTTGGGGATTCAAAAATAGTCGGATCTTATTTTCACTTCGAAAACAAAGTTGACGTGCTTCGGTGTTTTGTCCTTTCCAAACCAGAAATGTCTTTAAATTGCCTTGTTTCGTGTGAGCCTTCATATTTTTTAATGCTAAGCGTAAAAATTATTTACAGTTCGTTTATCGTAATATATTGAAGCTGTGTTTCCGAAGTAATTAACAAGACCTTTTAAGAAAATTTGTCCCGAAGCCTTTACAAGTTGCTACATTTAGTTTACACTGACGAATAACTCTTAATTAAAGTATATATACATACGTACTCCTATAATACATGCCTAGGAATGAAGTAGGTAGGTTTGGTTTATATCCAATAAATTACAAACTACTACAGGATAAAGTTTAGAGGGTTTATTTTTATAGGGTGAAACTATTTGTAAAATTAGATTACAAATATCTTAACCACTACTGTGTCCCAAACGTTTATTACAGAGAGTGGTTTTATGGAGGCGGATTGGCAAATATTCATGCCATAAATTTGCCTTTTCCACAAAGCCAATTTCATGTACATTAATTAAATACATTTCCCAGGTTTTATTGCTATTTAAAGTTATACGCCTCTAAAAAAAGCAAAACAAATTTTTATAAGATGTTTATGATGATGTGCTGCGTCCCAGCTTTGACATGACATGCTGGGGAAGAAAACGTGCAGGCAGTAAAGAAAGTGGAACCATTTTAAAATATTGCTTCATTCATTCATTTATTAAAAAGAACACAAATTAAAATTTAACAAACCGGCGCACAATGGAGCCACAAAAGTTAGTCCCGCAAAAGTTTACACACATT
This sequence comes from Apoderus coryli, assembly GCA_911728435.2. Lineage (NCBI taxonomy): Eukaryota > Metazoa > Arthropoda > Insecta > Coleoptera > Attelabidae > Apoderus > Apoderus coryli. The sequence goes on along the minus strand of OU452213.1, from coordinate 4,256,687 downwards.
CCGTTTTAGTAGCCGCCAAGCATTAGACCTGTGCCGGTCTCAAATAGTTTGTTGTGTCAATAATTGAGTAACGCTTCGCAAATGTTTCCGCAATAGTTCAAACATTAACCTGCGCTTAAATTAATTTATTATTGTATTATTTGTATTTTGGTTTCGGGAACGTTTAGCACAATTAGTCACCCGGAGGGTAAGTCTGTTAGTTGAGTGATTTTAAACATGATAACAATATTTTCTTAGGTTTCAATCAAAATGTTTATCAATCAGAGTGTCAGAGGTGTAGATAGAATTTTGTTTTAGCAAAAGGTCCATCACTTAGTCTATTTTTTAATTATGACTTAATTGTGCAGTTTCATAAGACAATATGTTAAAAAAACTAGAAAATAGTCGTTAAAGACTATAGAAGGAAATTTATATGCTGATTTGTTTTCAAAGATTCATAAACCCTGGAATAAAAATAAAATTTAGCTTTATTATAGGTTGATTATCAGTAGAGATCTTGTTTGTCAATAAAATTAATTACCAGTACATTTTCTGTAAGAACATTTCTGAAATTTTATAAAATGATAATTAGATGGTTGTGTGTGAAAAATGCAAATGTTTCGGTTGTTCTTCCTGATTTCGTCTATGGGTTTTCGCAAAAAAAAAATAACTGTATTTCATTCAGCGTTTACTGTTTTCATCCTTTAAAAGAATTGTTGCGACATACATACACAATAGATTGTTGGAAGTTTCCCGGCTAATAACTCATAAGTTATTTTATTTATTTATTTACGGGCAAACGCCCATTTTATACAAAATTACAATAAATATAAATAGTTCTACAATAAAACACTTCAAAAGAATTAGACAATCGAAAAATGTCAAATAAAAATCAATCACAAATAAAATGGATAATAATAATCTACACGATCAATACTTCACTATTATAAAGCAATATGGTACAACACAACATATCAATTATCAAAGAGGTGCCCTACTGAACCCAAAAAGGTATTTCTCGGGACAAAAAAATCCAGTGTCTTCACTGTCATTGGCGAGACGCATTGAGCGCGTCAAAAATGAATTGCAACCATAATTTGTTCTGGAATGTGTCTGGAACATGAATTCCAATCTTGCCCAAAAGATCTGGACAATTCAACCTTCCATTAATAAGGTCATACAATAAAATCAAATCATGTCTGTCGTCGATCACCCAGCGTGTCAATGCCAAGGTAGGACTCTAAGTCGGCATATAATTCAAAACGATTCTCAAAAATAAAGTCTATATGCAGTTTGTAGGCTAGGTATCTAAGAAATTTGTGCTGTACCTGCTCAATTTTTACTAGATGCACAGTATAATGTGGAGACCAGACAGCCGACGCATACTCAAGGCACGGTCTGACCAAAGTTGTGTAAAGAAGCCTCAGAGAATCGACATATGTGAACTCTCGTGAGCAACGTTTAATGAAGCCAAGAACCTTCAGAGATCTTGAGACCATTGAAGTTATATGTGGAATAAAGGTCAAACCACTATCAAGCATGACTCCAAGATCCTTAAATGTAGTAACCAATTTAAGGGAAGTCTGGTTCAGTGAGTAATCGAAAAGAGTGGTCCGTCTTGATCTCGAAAAGGACATAACACAACACTTATCAACATTCAGATGCATATCATTCCCAACACACCACTCGTGAAGAGTCCCGAGGTTAGACTGCAATCTCTCGCAATCTTCAGTTTTGTTGACTATCGTAAATAGTTTAAGGTCATCAGCGAACAAGAGAAAATCGCTCGAAGTAAAACATCTGGCGATGTCATTAACGAAAATATTAAAAAACAGTGGTCCCAAGTGTGATCCCTGGGGGACGCCAGATGATATTTTTATCTCAGTTGAATGTAAGTGTTCATTCCTATTAGATAAAATTGCCTAATTTTCCCGAATGTAACTAAACTATAACGCATAAAAGAGGAAACAAACGAAATGCTAGAGATTTTTACTGTGAATGATAAAGGCTTTCATTAATTTTATTGTACATTCTTTCAGGCTGAAACGAGTAAGGGTGAAAATATATTTTTTGCAACGTTAGCATTTTCCAGGACCATTTATTTTTGTCTCTATTATATTGAAGTTATCTTACATGGGATATAAAGGGTGTTTCACTAAAGCTGCTGTATCTCCGAATGTATTGGTCTTACAACTTTCGGGGCTAATTTTTTTTGTGTTATTCTTGGGTATCAATTAGACAATAAATAAATAAAGAGATTATTATTATTTTAATTAGTTTTTTCACTAAAATTTAGAAATCGCCTACCGTAATTGAACACAGATACATTAAACGAACCATACTCTGTAGCTTACAGACATAAATGCTGATTGTTACACTCAAATTTCGCTTAAAAGGTTTTTCCATTAGTGGCGTGCTTAATGAAGTCAATATTATTCATATAATAAGCATGTTGTTTACCCAATATAGCCAACGGTAATTTAGCTTGCAAATTAAGTTTTATTTCATCAAACCTTAAAAAGTGTGGTAATATACAGTGCGGGTCGATTTTAATAGTTTTTGCTGTATCAAATCTTAGATAAAATAACATAAGATACGTGTAGTTCCGCCTCTGTACTGAGACTGTATTTATATAGAACAGATGTGCCAGATGTCTGGAAAACGATTTATCCAGTATCTGGAATCTATTTCTCTGTGCTAAAATGTTATATGATTAGGACAGTTTATATTCTCAGATTTTTTTATTATTATTATTCTTTCTTTATGAAGTTGAGTAGCAGAATAAAATTGATTGAGAAATAAAAACTCCATAATTTTCTTAAAAAAGGAGCACATTATCCAATTACTTACGACTCCTTTATCAGATTCTGCTGTCAGTTCGACAACGTGCATGATATTAATTAATAATGAAAAATTAAAAGGATTTCATGTCCGTAAATATAATAAATGAAAATAATTTCGTGGCCAACGCTGCCGCTGCTAGTTTGCAAAGCGTACTGAGTCTGTGACAGAAAATGTACCGAATTCGTACAAAATGTACTGAATGACGGGAACTCAAAAATCTATCAAGAGTTTTTCTTGAAAATAGCGTTCTGTGCATTTCAGAACGAACGAAAGGTGAAATAAAATATTTTTTTTATTATAACAAAGAAAAAACTAAATAAATTCATCGGTCAGACCAGCAGCTGCAGCACTACCATGTGGTAAGCTGATTATTGCCTCAAAAAGTATTATTAAATTTTAAATTTCGGGGAATTACAAAATCATGCCAAGTAATGCTCGCAGGACTACTGCATCATTACCATTTGTAGCATATGTAAACCCAGTTGAGTTTATCCACTAGATTGTGCTAGGCTTTATTGCCTTTTTGGGATTTCGTACTGAAATTGGGGGTTTGCTCAAAATGTAGTACTGACGTACTGAATTTGTCAATTTTGTACTAAATTCAGTACAATTGTACTAAAACGGCAGCACTGTTCGTGGCAAAGCGGACTAAAATGCTGGTTTTACCTACACAAGGAATTTTGTTTAATTTAGCAGGGCCTCAGCCTAATTCAATAGAACCAGACCGAGGCATGGGTCGACAGATACTGACGAATTCGTTTCGCTCTTGTTATGAGCTCGTCATAGTCGTTGCCCATCTACAAATATCGGCCTGCATTTAAGCACAATGGGATACACAACAGTAGACACATGTAAACACGTATCATCTACATGTACATAGTAATGCATGTCAGTATCTGTCGACCCATGCCTCGGTCTGGTTCTATTGAATTAGACTGGGGCCCTGCTAAATTAAACAAAATTCCTTGTGTAGGTAAAACTAGCATTTTAGTCCGCTTTGCCACGAAATTATTTTCATTTATTATATTTACGGACATGAAATCCTTTTAATTTTTCATTATTTGGCATTAGACATCGACGGTGGAGACCACCGTCCGAGCATTGCTGAAACCCAAATATTTGGGAGATGCTGGCAGAAGGATAAAATGGTCTCCTGCTAGCGTTTTGTGTTCATACTATTTTTATTTATTTTGCTAAGTTTTTTTGACCTTCTGTTAAATATTTAAGTAAGTTTTTTCTTTATTTGGGTTGTAGGTCGTAAACAATAAAACTCAGTTTTAAATATCACTAACGTTTCGATCTATATTAGTTCATCCTCAGAGTGCTGCAAAAAATACAAATCATATGTATATCAAGAAGGAACGCATACATTTAAAATATTATCAAAAAACAATTAATTGAAAATTATACATAAGAAAAAAAAAAAGAAACAAAACACATTAAAACAGGAACATAAATTCAAAACATTAAAATAAAAAAACAACAATCGAATTATAATATTTGAAGAGAGGTAACACTTACATTTTTTTTTTTTAAGTGTTATCTGTCTTGTTTTTTGATAATATTTTAAATGTATGCGTTCCTTCTTGATATACATATGATTTGTATTTTTTGCAGCACTCTGAGGATGATCTAATATAGATTGAAACGTTAGTGATATTTAAAACTGAGTTTTATTGTTTACGACCTACAACCCAAATAAAGAAAAACTTACTTAAATATTTTTATTTATATTTATTTCTATTTATACGACTGGTTTTACCTATACATTGAGTTTGTTCGGCCTCTGCATGGTATATGATATGCATTACTATGTACATGTAGATGATACGTGTTTACATGTGTCTACTGTTGTGTATCCTGTTGTGCTTAAATGCAGGCCATTTGTAGATGGGCAATGACTATGGTACTCTGACGAGCTCATAACAAGAGCGAAACGAATACTACACTTTTTAGTAGCTCATAAATATCTTTATTTGTAATATTTTCGTTATTTCCCATAACCGAAATTTTTGTATGAACAAATTAACGTATAATATTAAGTTCGATTCTGTGCACTATAGGTACTACTACAGGTATACAGTACCTTCCTTATCAGACAATTGATAAACAAAACGAAAGTATCTACCAATAATTTGGCACCTTTTTAATAACGTTCTAATCAAATTCTAATAATTCTGAATCGTTACTTACAGTTTTTTCTAACACTAAGTGACAATACAAGAAGACATTCACGTTCAAAACAAACCAGGCGTAATCAACTTCAAATTTCACTATTAAATCAATATTTTTACGGAGACGATATTTAAAACAACACTCAACACAGGCGCCAGGACCGGATCACCGGATCACCTCATATAGGTATACATACCTGAAAAAATATGACGAATGAGCCGTTTGTCTGTAACATCCGTATAGGACATTACTCAAATTTCCGAAGGGAAACGCTTGAAGACCACTCACTGTGGTGATGCTAGCAAAAGGATAAAATAGTCATCTGCCAGTTTGTCGGCTCTTGTCTATATACCCTCTCCTAATTAATATAAAAATGAGACCATTGAAAAAGCACAATTCGAAATTTCCAACTCGTTCTACTTCAGGAAAATATTCCTGCAACCGCCTATGAATGGACAACATATGTGCCCTGCTATCTGGAAATGATTTATCTACTACCGGTGGTTATTTTTTCCTTCCCCTTTATAAATGTATCTCCTGTTCTGCTGCACGTGTGTGTTGGTGAAGTTTTTGTTGAAAATTATGATTACTATGCCCCCATAATATATGTTTTTGCTTTAGCAGTTTTGTGGAGAAAATGGGGAAAAGTTGGATTCCATTCTCATGAAACTGTAATAATTTTATTTGTAATTTCTAACACACCATCAATTTGTAGGATGTGGGTAGTTTTTATCCTATACAAGATGATTTAAACACGATAAAATGATGATTTATAAATATTATTCTAAGAAGGCTCCATATGGGAATCCTGAATCTAATACCTTTGGATTCAGGACGAAAACCGTCGGACGCTTTGCCACGCAAACATGAATTTGAAATCCCATTTGAAGTGGTCATTGCAGACCGTCAAAATTGGCTAAATAAGGAACCACGATTCCCAGAAAACACATCCGTCTGGTATACGGACGGTTCAAAAGGAATAGAAGGGAACACGGGAAAAGTCCTACTATATTCCAAGCAGAGATCAACGCTATTAATCGTTGTGCTCAAGAATGCCTGCAGAGAGGCATCTCGGAACGGCAGATCAATATTATGTCAGACAGTCAAGCTGCGTTAAAAGCACTGAGGTCTTACACCTTCACGTCAAAGGGAATGCAAACAGACCCTAAAGCTCAGCGGAAAAAGATTACTCTGACATGGGTGCCAGGACATGAAGGCATAGAGGGGAACGAACCGGCGGACCAACTTCGCTTCGTTCTGCGGCTCGGAACCCATCTTTGGCCTTCCAAAAAGCCATATGAAAGAAGAACTTCGGAGATGGGAAAAGAAACAACTTAAGTCCTACTGGAGAAACACTCCAGGCCTAAGACAATCAAAAAGGTTTATCAAACCTTCAGAGGCCAACGCAGGGAAGGTTATCCAACTGGAGAGAAGCGACCTAAGGCGAATTACAGGCCTTTTTACGGGACACCACCCAGTGAAGTACCATCTCAAAAAGATGGGCCTAACCCATGACGACACTTGTCGGTTTTGCGAAGACGCAACAGAGACAACAGAACACGTGCTCTGCGAATGCATGGCACTTTTCTGCAAAAGGCTAAAACACCTTGAAGGGGTGACCCTAACACCCGACGAGGCAAGGAATTTAGCCCCCAGAGAAATCATCAACTTTATGAAAAGTGTGGGACAGCTGGGCAATTCATAGATTAGAGTCATTCACAAAAGATCTTCTGTAGGTCGAAGTGAGGAGAGGCCAAACCGCCTAAACGACTCCGAAAAACAATCTACAAGAAGGCTCCAAGAAATTTCCTGCTCCAGAGCCAAATAGAACCCACACTTGCTGATGTAGATTGTTCACGTTATCGATACGAAATGTCTTGACCAAACTAAATTAATGAAGTGATATTATGTCCATTCCAATATAGTTAGCAACATAATTTTGTGGCATAGTGCTGTACAAAATTATACTGGATATTGTTTAATCAGACTCAGGCATGGGGTCGACAGATACTGACCTTATTTATGAGCTGGTCAAAAGCTTTATACGTATACGATACAAATTCTTTCAGAATTTTCATTTGATTTAAAATTCCATTTTTATTTTCACTAATTCTCAATTAATTTCCCATTAGCACCTGCGCTATCGGAAACCCTGCTTACCATCTGTACTTCCAACAAACCCTAAGCCGCTCTTCCTCGCAGGCAGCCGGCGGAAGTTCCTACTAAAACCGGAAACGGTAATATCCACGATAAACCCAAAAACAATTCATGCTCTTAATTGAAAGCTCTATTATAGTGGTACGTTTATATAGAGTAGCGTCGTATACTCTTCTTCAAGATTATTGTTCTTATTATCGTTGAGTGGTTTTAAGCAGATGATCCAAGTAATTTAGAAAAGGAATATAAAGGAAACTAAGTAATCAGAAATGGTATGGTGGTATGTTTTAGACCGAGTAGAACGGAAAGAAAATAGTTTCGAGTTGAGTTGCTTTTGTTAATTTTGCTATTTTATTTTTAAAAATTAAATGCAGAGGTTTCATATTTTAATAATACTAACAACGAAGTTGAACACAAAGACAGAAATAGGTTTCTCTGTGATCTAAACTGTCTAAAAGCATATTAATTGAAGCAAATCAATATATCGAAAAGGAAAATTTGTTTCGAGAACACTTCTCTGTCTTTTTTGTATAGAAAATGGAGTGGAGACATGCTATTGTAAAAATTTAATAGTACATCAAATACTATTAGAAGTATTTCATACACGGTTGCGGCCGGCGTTATTGAAAATTAATAATTAAGCGTATTCCACATTTTGTTCAGAATCGTGAAACTGATTTTACCCTAAAAATGCGAAAAGGTAAGAGAGGGGGGTCTCGACTATCATTGGGCCTGCCCACTTCCTTTTTTGCGCGAATTAGGTGCTCAGGACTTTTCGTGGGCACCCTGATATCTACATTTCAAGCAGGTTGCTGATGTAACGATGAGCCCTGAGCGCTTGTAATGTCACCTAAGTCAACTGCAAGGCTCACAATATGAATAGTTGCCTTTGTAACACGGGAAAGACTGTATCCGTACGAATCTTGCCAATTTAAGTCGCTGGGCGCCAGATCAGGGCTGTATGGAGGATGATCTAGAGTTTCCCATTTAAAAGATTTGATGAGATCTTTGGTCCGATTAGCCCCATGTGGACGGGCATTGTCATGCAGCAAAACGATACCCTTACTCAACTTGCCACGTCTTTTGGATTGCACGACGCAGATTGTTCAATGTCTCACAATAAGACGCTGCATTGATTGTCTCATTACGAGGCAGAAACTCCACTAGCAATACTCCTTTTCTGTCCCAAAAAAACTGTGCACATGATTTTCCGGGCAGAAATTGTTTGCTTAAACTTCACTATTTTGGGTGATGATGAATGTCGCCATTCCATGGATTGTTGTTTCGATTCTGGTGTGACGTAGGCCACCCATGTTTCGTCACCAGTAACAATTTGGTCTAAAAAATCTTCACCTTCATTGTGGTACCGCTCAAAGAAAGTCGATGCACTGCCTAAACGTTGGGTTTTGTGCAAATCCGTCAACATTTTTGGAACCCAACGTGAACACAATTTCCGGTAATTCAAGTTCTCGGTCACAATGCGATACAAAACACTACGAGAATATTGAGGAAAGCAGTCGCATATTGATGAAATTGTAAAGCGTCTATTTTTTCTCACCTTTTCCTCCACTTTCTGCACCAAATCTTCATTAACGACCGAAGGACGCCCACTCCGTTCTTCATCATGCACATTTAAGCGGCCATCTTTAAATGCTCTCACCCATTTCCTTACCATTCCATCACTCATAATGTTTTGTCTGTAAACTTCACAGATCTCACGATGAATATCGATCGGTTTTACGCCTTTAGCACTAAGAAATCATATAACAGCCCGTATTTCACAATCGGCGGGACTCATGATTCTCGGAGGCATCTTAAACACTCAGTAAACAACGTATACAATGAGGAATCAGACTGTAATGGCGTCAGTGCGTAGACAAGAGATGTAGCATGCGCGGAACGCCGACCGTAGCGCTGCGGCGGCAGAATCGCAAATCGGTACTTACTAAAAAAACGTGCCTCGTATTATTGTCTAACGTTACCCACATTTGAGATGAGAAAGTTTAAATCCCACAACCACAAAGTTGAATGTAAAATTCAATCCAAGGTTTTAGCATATTTAATTAGTCCTCAATATGGTACGATGATGTTAAGCAGTAAAAGATTACATTAACGACTGCTAGCTATCATGGCCTAAATCTAAGTAATTATCCGTTCGGTATAATCCAATTTTAGGTATCTCTTCGACTAGAAGCAGATCCATATGAGCTACACAAGGGGTTAGGATATAGGTATAACTTTATTATTTTCCTTTGTCGTCTTATTGTTGTAATACAATGTGTGAGTTATCAAGATGACACGAAAGCTTCTTGGATAGACTTGTGTGATTTCACAACGTGTTTTGTTATATTTATATCCGAGGCAGAAAGGCTCAAGGGAAATAACACAAAAAACCTTATTGGTTTTTTAGGGATGTCTCACGATAGATGAGACCATGCTTCCGTTCTCTAACAAAAAAATAAATAAATTTTAAAACAATCAATACCAATACGGGGACATTAATAGGATAGAAAACTATCGACCCATTTCAATTTTATGAAATTTCTCAAAGGTGTTTGAATCGATTATTTATGACAAGATCTTTAACCAAATAAAGAATCGTATAATACCTCAGGAGCACGGGGTTTTCCACAAGAGATCAACTGTCACAAATCTTGTCGCTTTCCTACAACAAGTGTATCCTATAATGGGCAAGGGTCTTCAGGTCGATACAATCTATACAGACTTCTCTAAAGCATTCGATAAAATAGACCATAATATACTATTACGAAAGATGCTTCAGTTTGGCTTCCAGGAGTCTTTAATTTCATTTTTTGAATCATATTTGAATCGACGGTATGCACTTCGTGCAATACAGTGGTTTTAAGTCTCACTCTTACTTGGCCACAAGTGGCGCTCGCCAAGGTAGTAACCTAGCTCCCCTGTTATTTGCAATATTCGTTAATGACATAGGAACGCACCTTTCTAGCAATTATTTACTTTTCGCAGATAATCTTAAACTATTCAGAGCTGTTCACTCCGAAGATGACTGTGATGTACTACAGAGAGATCTGAATATGCTTGAGGATTGGTGTACTATGAATAAGCTTTATTTAAACGTCGATAAATGCAAATATATAACATACACAAGAAGACGCCGCACTGTTTCTTACAATTACAGACTCTCTGGCCCTGCTCTTGATAAATGCACTGTTATTAAAGATTTTGGTGTGTTCATTGATAGCGAATTAACTTTTAATTATCATGTTTCCGAAACAAAGAAAAGGGCGCTCAAATGTCTGGGATTCATTTTTAGAACCACGAACTCATTTAAGAATACTGATTGTCTTATAGTGTTGTACAACGCAATGGTAAGATCAAGGCTTGATTATGCTTCCATTGCTTGGTCTCCAATATTTGGAGTTTATGTTAACTCTCTCGAAAATGTTCAACGAAAATTCCTCAAACGACTAGCCTTCAAGATTGATGGTCGGTTTCCTGCCCGGGGATACGACCATCGTTTGCTATTGGAGATATTTGATTTTCAATCGCTGGAGATGCGTAGGCATTTTTCCTCTCAGTGTTTTATATTTGGTCTGATTAATGGTCTTATAGACTGTTCGCAATTGTTGGAGATGTTGCGGTTTAATATTCCGCAGTTCAATTCGAGAAGTGCCTATCCCTTCAGAGTACCTCCGGTGCACGCAAATTATGAAACAAGAAGCTCCCATCTTCAAAGCGTGTAATTTCTGTAATACTTATTCTATCTATACTAGCATTATTTACTCCAATGAGAATCCCAACAGATTTAAGCGTGATTTGAGGAATGTTCTGAGGGAAATGATTCAATAGATTCCATGTACTTGCTCAGTGAAATATATCCATACAATCCTATATGTTTGTATTGTATTTTTGCTACTGTCACCTTCAGTTTGTTACTTTTGTAAATTTCTTATTATTATTTGTATTTACTATATAATATTATATTCATAGCAGTTGTCTTGTAATTGGGTTGTCACCTGTTAGACAATAAAGAGTTATTATTAATATGACACATTTTAGATAACACCTTGTATATTTTTTTTCCAACAAATGTATCTAATAATTGAAAAAAAGGACTGAGTGATTTGTTCAGAAAAGTATTAGTTATATTTTATGTATTTTCAGGTTGCATTCTGGATAAATCACAATTACCAATTGAAAATCATCCCGTTCAACACCGTGTGGCAGAAGGGACCCCCAGGGGGTCCACAGCCAAACCCCATTTGGCTGCTGGACAACCGGAAGATAATGTGCTCGCCGGTATATCAATCATGTAATTTTATCTCTTTTCAGTTCTTAATCTAAAATGCACCATTTTTTTTGATTCAAAATATTAACTAGTGCTTCGTAGTTTTGTAAAAAAAAGTAAATTTCAAAGCAGTTTTAGTTAAGGTTCTCTCTAATTCAACAAGATTATTTTGAGTAACTTTCAGAGGAATTTCAATCTCCAACCTTTGGTAGGAATCCGTTTGGGTCTGCCAGATAACTTTTTTTTTTGAAAATGCTATAAAAAAAACTGCTGAATATTTTATCAAATTTCTTTTTTTATTTGAAAGTACAATCCTTCCGGTTAATAATGACAAATAATTTCATTCAAATGGCTGCCTCGGCTGGCCATGCAGTAGCCTACACTATCGGTCCAATTTTTAAGCACATTATCGATTGTGTGCAGCTGTATTTCACCAATGGCTTCACGAATATTGTCCTTTAAAGCGTCAATTGTCTCTGGCTTGTCGGCGTATCTTTGACGGCACCCCACAAATAATAGTCCAACGGTGTCAAATCGCAGCTCCGAGGTGGCCAAACGACATCAGCTCTGCGGCTGATAATGCGATTTTCAAAAACAGGGCGCAAAACATCGAGTGTAGCTTCGGCTGTGTGGCACATAGCGCCGTCCTGTTGAAACCAAATGTTGCCAATATCCTCCTCTTCAATTTTTGTGAACAAAAATTCGTTCAACATGGCCCGATAACGATCGCCATTGACTGTAACGGCCACTCCTTGCTCATTTTCGAAGAAAAATGGCCCAATTATGCCTCCGGACCAAAATCCGCACCAAACAGTGACTCGTTTTGGGTGCATCGGCTTTTCAATGTATGCGTGCCGGTTTTCTGTGCCCCAAATGCGACAATTTTGCTTGTTTACATACCCGCCAAGATCAAAATGAGCTTAATCTGAAAAGATGATTTTTTTGGCAAAATCGGCATCTTCTGTAAGTCGATCGCAGGCCTACTGAGCGAAGCGAAAACGCATCGGATGGTCAGTTGTCTTCAACTGCTGAACCAATTGGACTTTGTATGGCGTCATACCAAGGTCTTTATGCAAAATTCGTCTCAATGATGTCTCCGAAATGTTCAATTGTTGAAACCGACGGTGAATTGATGTTGATGGCGCTTCACGCACACTTTCTGCCACAGCAGGAATATTCTCGGGTGTACGCACTGTTTTTGGCTTTTCACGCTTTGGTTTATCGATGAGGATGCCAGTTTCTTTCACTTTTTTCACGAGATAACGAACATACGGAGCTGACGGTGTTTCTCTTCTTCCAAAATCCGTACGCAATTTTCGCACACATTCTGCAACATTACCATGATTTTCAAAGTAATGTCGCAATATTTCCCAGCGTTGTTCAAGCGTATACACAACCATATTCGTTAAGCGGAAGGATAAAACTAATTATCTGTCAAATCAGACAAAAATCCTAAGACTTCCTCCAGTCTCTATTGAATCTAGCACTGACTGACAAGAAGCACACACTAAGCTAAGAGAATGTTCCAAATGCAAATCGGTCATTATGAGTCGATAGTTAATAGAGTCATTTTGTGTTGTGTAATGGGTTGCCAATTTCCAATTCAACGCATTATTATCAAATTCCCATTGACAAAGGCTGTGAATAGGAAAAATAAATCACTTACCAAGCCTCTAACGTGCATACACAACTATTGTCATTTTGATTATTCGATTTACAATGCGTTTCACTATTACCGGTAGAAATACACAAAGTTTTTGAAAAAGAAAACTTCAACCCCCTCTGAAACAAATTTCCGTGGTAAGTCGTATTACAGACATAGTTCATCTACACATTCGGAGATAAAATGTAGACAAGTTTATGAAACTAAACTTTTAATCGTCTCTGAAGAAACTAAATTAAAATTTTCATTAAATCTCTAATTGAGTTAATTACATTTTGACGTAAAACTTGCTATTGTTAGAAGATTTTAATTGTAATAAATTTGATAAGAAAGTTACGGAGAATTGGAATGAGAACATAAGATACAATTATTATACAGTGTCATTCATTTTACTGGAACTGAAGCTGAGTGCAGTGCGTAGTCTTAAAGTGTCTATAAAGGCTCAAGCACGCCATTCGTACACATCAAGGCAAGGGTTAAAAGCAAAGCGTATTGAGGTGTGCGAATTCAAGTCACCATGTTAATCTTAAAAGTCCACCACTGTTGTTACTTCTTTTTTTTTTTCCTCTTAATTTTCTTGAAACATATATTTATAATTTTTTTTTTGATATATTTCTTGGGTTTTTTGGTTCGTATTGACAACAATTATTTCATGTCAAAAATTTTTTCTCTCTTTACGACGTTTCCACAAAATAGTTTTTGTCTTCTTTAAGTTTTTTTTTTGTTTTTTTTTTTATTTTTTTTTTTATTTTTTTTATATATATATTATATATAGACTGACGAAAAAACAAAAAAAAAACCTGAAGAAGACAAAAACTATTTTGTCGAAACGTCGTAAAGAGAGAAAAATTTTTTGACATGAAATAAAAATTTTTTATCTCACCATTGTTGTCAATACGAACCAAAAAACCCAAGAAATATATCAAAAAAAACTAGCTGTTGCCCTCGAGGCACGAATAGCTCTCCATATTTAAGTGTAAAAGTAATAATTTTATGACCTTTTTGTCATTTATCTAAATTTTTGTTTTGTTTTAGACATCAGCTATTTTTTTTTTTTTTTTTGTATCGGGTTTTGTGCCTTTTTCTTCTCTTTGGAGGCACTATTTATACGCAGATATTTTATATTTCAGATCTAGGCCAAATTCTTGTACGCAAAATAATTGATTTTTTTTTTTAGTTTTATTATAAAATTTATTTTGCCCCCTTTTCTACTATTTACGAACGCCTATGTAAACAAAATTGTTATGCTGCATGTTGTAGGTTATCCGTTAAGTGGTTTTTGAGTTATCACGGATACAATTTTTTCCTGACCCTTTTATAGAATTTTCACGGACGCCTATGGAACATTAATTTTTGTCGTGTATTTTTAACACCAATTCAACTAGTTAAATATAAAATTTTTTACATTTTAATTTTTTTTTCATTTTACCCCTTTTTTTTACTATTTACGAACGCCTATGTAAATAAAAATTTTATGCTGCATTTTTTAGGTTATCTTATATGAAAGCTATATATAATTAGCCAATTTTTCTGGTATATTTGGGAAACATTTTTTTTTCGTTTTTGACTCTTTTTTTAAGACTATTTTCGAACGCCTGTGTGAACTAATTCTTTTATGTAACATGTTTTAGGTTATATTCTATCACACCTATAAAAAATTATTCAATATTTCGGATAAGTTTAAGAACTATAATTTTTTTAAATTTTTGAACCCTCTTTTAAACCCCTTGCCTACGCTCAATGTTAATCACCACCTATAAATAGCCTGTAGTATTTTCGTACCAAATGTGGTTAAAATCCGTTAAGTGGTTTTTGAGTTATCACGGATACAAATTTTTTCTGACCCTTTTATAGAATTTTCACGGACGCCTATGGAACATTAATTTTTGTCGTGTATTTTTAACACCAACTCAACTAATTAAATATAAAAATTTTTACATTTTAATTTTTTTTATTTTACCCCTTTTTCTACTATTTACGAACGCCTATGTAAATAAAAATTTTATGCTGCATTTTTTAGGTTATCTTATATCAAAGCTATATATAATTAGCCAATTTTTCTGGTATATTTGGGAAACATTTTTTTTCGTTTTTGACCCTTTTTTAACACTATTTTCGAACGCCTGTGTGAACTAATTCTTTTATGTAACATTTTTTAGGTTATATTCTATCACAACTATAAAAAATTATTCAATATTTCGGATAAGTTTAAGAACTATGATTTTTTAAATTTTTGAAACCTCTTTTAAACCCGTTGCCTACGCTCAATGTTAATCACCACCTATAATTATCCTGTAGTATTTTCGTACCAAATGTGGTTAAAATCCGTTAAGTGGTTTTTGAGTTATCACGGATACAAATTTTTTCTGACCCTTTTATAGAATTTTTACGGACGCCTATGGTACATTAATTTTTGTCGTGTATTTTTAACACCAATTCATCTAGTTAAATATAAAATTTTTTACATTTTAATTTTTTTTTATTTTACCCCTTTTTCTACTATTTACGAACGCCTATGTAATTAAAAATTTTATGCTGCATTTTTTAGGTTATCTTATATCAAAGCTATATATAATTAGCCAATTTTTCTGGTATATTTGGGAAACGTTTTTTTTTTCGTTTTTGACCCTTTTTTAAACTATTTTCGAACGCCTGTGTGAACCAATTCTTTTATGGAATATTTTTTAGCTTATATTGTATCACAACTATGAAAAATTATTCCATATTTCGAATAAGTTTAGGAAATATATATTTTTTATGTTTTGACCCCTTTTCCACTATTTACGAACGCCTATGAAAGTAAGTTATTCATGACACATTTTATAGGTTATATTCTATCAAAACTATCAATAACTAGTTAATATTTCTGCTATTTTTAAGAAATACGTTTTTTTTAATATTTTTTACCCCATTTTACACAATTTTCGAACGCCAATGTGGTCTAATATTTTATGTTCAATATTTTAGGTTATATTCAATTAAATGCGTAAAAAATTATGTAGTATTTCGGATAAGTTTAAGAACTATGAATTTTTTTAATTTTTGAACCCTCTTTTAAACCCTTTGCCTACGCTCAATGTTTCCCAAAATCTAATCAGCTCCTTGCCATGTCCAATAGTATTTTTGTACCAAATTTGGTTAAAATCTGTTAAGCGGTTTTTGCGTTTTCGTGGATACAGACAGACAGACAGACAGACATTTTTTTAAAACTACTTATTTATGTATAAAATGACCAAAAAGAAGTATTTCCGGTGAAATTAAAAAAAAAATTTTTTTCATGAAACTAATAGTCTCCATATATACATATATTACATATATGTATGATATGGAGAGCTAAAAAAAAGTTGTTACTTCTATTCTAAAATAGTTTAATTTGTCATGACTGAGACCAATACACGTTTAATGACACTTTTATCGACTTCCTATAATTTTACGACTAAAACAGGATTTTTCATTCTATTTTTCACAATCCCAATCACACTTTGATATTAAACTTTAGAGAAAACTCCGGAATAACTTTGGACTTTCACAAAGAATTAAAAAATCTTTGAGACAAAAAGCAGTTCATTTTATAACAAAGTTCAAGCTTTCATCGTTTTCCTGCTATAACCGGGATGATAGTTTTATTAAAAGCTTCCTTTTAAAGGTAAAAGAAAGAAATAGTTGAAAAATAGATTTTTAATAAATTTTATCTAGTGAAATTACATTTAATTTTCTACAGTTTTAAGTTTCCTTTTGTCTAAATTCAGAATGTTAAATTGATTTTTTTTACAAAGTACGAATATGCATGCCAAGTTAATAAAGAAAATTTCAGTAGAGGCAGACTAAATTTATTTTTTAGTTGAATTTTAATGGATAAAATGCGTGACAGTAACGCTCCATATTTTAATCCTTCAATTGAATGGATGCTGTAGTTTGCGAGCTATTTAAACAGGACATAATGAAATATAGACTTTGTGCCTGATATTTTTATTTTAGATTAATGATTCTCTGTCAATGGCATTTCAAGGCAGTTAATTCAATTCTCAGGGTATAAAAAAAAACTTATTCTGCGTCAATGCCTTGATTCTTATTCCTGCAAAGCCCTCCAAATATACTCAAATTTGCTGCAGAGGCCAAAAACTTTACTATTCCATGTCTATTGTAAAAATTAGAAGGTCAAATAGACACACCGATGTAGCAGGATTTTATTTGAAAGGGCGTTTTGCTAATAGAGACTAGACCAATTCTCCCTAGCTGTGAATATGATGAATCTATCAAAAGTTGTACGTGATACATTAATATAAATTGTGTATTTTACATAAATTTGAATGTGGCCAACAGAAAGATTAGGTTGGGGACTCCCACAAAGTGTTCATTTGCAGCATTAAAATTATGTATACCACAACATAGAGTTTATCGTGTCCGTCACTTTAATCTGAGGAAGGAGAATGAATTATAATATCGTTACCACATTAAACGTGCGAGACATAGTGGACAATGGGGACCTCAACATAATATTTGTTCGAGCTCTATCACAATGAAATAATTGGTAGTTTCTTGAGTTTATTCGCGGAACAGTAAGACGGAATCCTTCAAGCAGCTCAGGACAATCAATAACGCCATTAAACACTTTACAAACATTGCTTATGCATGCAAGATCCCGCCTCAATTGCAATGATTGCACACCAAATCTGCCCGTTAGATAGCCATACGGCACACCACGCTCAGGATAACTACCATCGGATTTAAAGCAAAGATACTTTGCGCTGTACTCCTTCGATGTTTTACTTGTAACAACCATAGCAGGGATCCAGATCAGAGAGCAATATTCAAGTTTGGATCTGACGTACGCTAAGTACAGTTTTTTAGCGTATTAATATTGCGAAAAGATCTGCCATTTCTAACGATGTAACCATATGCCTTGGATGCATTAGCTATCATCGTCATTATGTGTTCGCTGAAGGTAAAGTGCGAATCGAACACAACACCAAGATCCCTGGTAGTTTCCACATGAGACCAGACTCACCCCCTGATATATACGAAATCAACGAAAGGGCTCCTGAAATTACAAAAGAAGAAGGTGGCAAACATGCAATTAAACTACAAAAGAACAGAAGAGCAGTTGGTCCTGACAACGTGCATGCGGAAACATTTAAACTTGCAGCTGCCGAGGACGGGGTTGGTCTAAATCTCATTACTACTGTATTTAACCGAATGTACAGAGTCGGAAAAATACCCACAGACTGGCTGAGATCCACCTTTGTTACTTTGCCAAAGAAGAACAAGGCATCACAATGTAACGAATACCGCATGATCAGTTTGATGTCCCACGCCTTGAAGATATTCTTGCGGATCATTCATAACCGCATATACAAAAAGTGTTACGGACTCACACTTTGATCGCTCGCAATTTGGCTTTAGGAATGGAACGAGTACCCGAGAGGCTCTTTTCTCTTTGAATGTGCTAACTCAGAGATGTAGGGACATGAACGTCGATGTATTCGCGTGCTTTATTGATTATAAAAAAGCTTTTGATTGTGTGTCACATCAAAAAATGATCAACATCCTAAAATCAACCGGGATCGATGCTCAAGATCTAAAGATCATTACTGAACTTTATTGGCACCAAACAGCAATAGTCAAAATCGAAGGGTCCACATCAGAAAAAATAGCAATAAGAAGGGGCGTGCGACAGGGTTGTGTACTGTCCCCACTACTGTTTAATGTCTACTCTGAGGCAATATTCATCGAAGCTCTCGAAAATTCAACTGCAGGCATAAAGATCAATGGAATCAATATAAGTAACCTTCGATACGCAGATGATACCGTCGTAATAGCCAGCAGTATAACAGAACTTCAATCCCTTATGAACCTTATTGTATAGTGAGAACTTTGGGCTTATATGAATACATCCAAGACCAAACTGATGGTATTCTCAAACTCACCAAGACCCGTTACTCTAATGATCAACGGAGAGCACATTACACAAGTGTCATCTATAAAATACTTGGGGGTACTCGTCAGCCAGCAATGCGACTCAAAGACCGAAATTAGATCAAGAATTGCGCAAGCACGGAAAATTCTGAATAACATGAGGAAACTTCTGGCAAACCGAGACCTCAACCTGGACCTCCGGATTAGATTACTTCGCTGCTACATCTTCCCTGTCCTTCTATACGGATGTGAGAGCTGGACCATTGATGCAACCACAGAAAAGAGAATCGATGCGTTCGAAATGTACGCCTACAGACGAATGCTGCGAGTTTCTTGGACGGCACATAAGACAAACATAGAGGTTATGCAGCAAATGGGTAAACACAAAGAACTCCTCACGATAATCAAGGAGAGAAAGCTGCAGTACCTAGGACATATCATGAGAGGCGAACGATATGAGATTCTCCGCCTGATAATAGAAGGAAAGATCGAAGGAAAACGGTCAGTCGGCCGTAGACAAAATTCATGGCTGAGGGACTTACGTAGATGGTTCGGACAGACGTCCATAGAAATTTTCAGAGCTGCGGTTTCCCGCACAACAATAGCCATTTGGATCGCCAACCTTCGTAGGGAGACGGCGTCCTAAGAAGAAGAAGAACCATATGCCTTGGATGCATTAGCTATCATCGTCATTATGTGTTCGCTGAAGGTAAAGCGCGAATCGAACACAACACCAAGATCCCTGGTAGTTTCCACACGTGACAATGCAGCGTCATGAATCGCGTATTCAAAATCAATAGGGAACGTTCTCCTAGTATATGACACAACTTTACACTTTACAAGGTTCAGCATAAGATTATTAGCATCACACCAATCCCCGACCAAGTTCAGACTGTTTTGCAAAACATGACAGTCATCAACAGAGTCCACAGTGGAGTAGATCTTCAGATCATCAGCAAAAATCAATCTTTCAGATTTTAAATTCTTTCCCAGGTCGTTAATAAAAATATTGAACAGTAGTGGTCCCAGATTTGAACCTTGAGGTACTCCTGATGTTGCATGGTAACTTCTTGATTTATAACTGTTATAAGAAACAAACTGATCTCTGCCGCTAATGTAAGATTTTATCAATAGAATGAATGAAGCCTAGTACTAACAACAATTACGATTTTTGAACGAAATATGCAACTTACAATCATAAATCTTCAGGCCAGAGTCATGTTGAGTTACTTACTATCAGTTAGCTTGGTCACAATTTGATCCTGATCTCCAATGCATGTCATTTTCGTTTAATTCAATTGCATCCGCTTCTACCAGAATTTGTTTTAAATTTTAGAGTGGGAGCAGGGCCACGGGGACTTCGGCGTCATGGAGGTGGAGGTACGAGAAGAAACGTCATCGGCATCAGGACGTATCGCTTCCGGTACCAACACACCACTGGTCAACAATACTGGCATTTATCCAATGACAGGTAATAAAATATTTGGAGTTTGTTGCTTTTTAACAATCCTTGCATCGAATTACCGTAAATCATAAAATGTACTGGAATTTATTGCCGCTCAATTTTAGCCTGTGTTATGTGCGTTAGTCGTTTATTTTTGTAAAATAAAATAGAATCCAAATGTGCAATTGAACTTTGTTACATTTGATATATCCCATATGGCGGCATATTATTGGCTTTAATTCAATTTTCCAAATGTAATTATTTGCTTGCTTTATTCGAGAACTGGTTAATATACAAAATGAGGCAAGAGTTAGCATAAAAATTCTCGTGAGCTTGTTTTGGATCTTATAAAAACGAAGGCCACGATCAGATTGATTTGTTTAGAGATACTGGAAGCACCGTATTCCAAATATTTTGTGCACTGCTGTGAAAATGAGAAATATTGATCGAGACGATTAAAGCTAATACTGTAACGAATTCACCTGATCAAGTTTCAAGACACCTCCAAACATCTAAGGTCCAAGTCGTTTCTCTACGTCTTTAGACTCCTCAAAATGTTGGTTTTCATCAAGATTAACTTGGAATAGAATGCGAACCCAAATACAACAATATGTTTGTGGCTACGGATATCCGATCTACCCGTAATATTAGCCGTGGCTTTAACTCAGAGAATTTCTGCTAGGCGGTAAGATGGTGTGTTTGCACTAAAGCTATACAAAGGAAGATCTTAAGAGCATTATATGGGAAACAAAACAAACTTATATTACAGTGTTCTGTTACCCTGAATCTTATTATCTAGGTCAAGTTCAAAGTAGCATTACACCCCATACGTTTGGGAAACTTCATACATGTATGCTTTTCCAGTTTGCTTGTCATCTACTATGTTCTAAGTGGTGTTATACGGATCTTTTCTTTTATTTCTCAGAGTTTGTGTTCTGACTATACAGGAATGCCGCAACGGTTTCCACATCTTTTCGCTTATTATTATTATATATGATCACACCGACCCATCTGACGGCTCTCATGACACTAAAGTGACAGTTATTATCACTTTTTCAGTGATATTGGGTCTGCCAGATAACTTTTTTTTTTTTGAAAATGCTATAAAAAAAAACTGCTGAATATTTTCTCAAATTTCTTTTTTTATTTGAAAGTACAATCCTTCCGGTTAATAATGACAAATAATTTCATTCAAATGGCTGCCTAGGCTGGCCATGCAGTAGCCTACACGATCGGTCCAATTTTTAGCACATTATCGATTGTGTGCAGCTGTATTTCACCAATGGCTTTACGAATATTGTCCTTTAAAGCGTCAATTGTCTCTGGCTTGTCGGCATAACACTTATCTTTGACGGCACCCCACAAATAATAGTCCAACGGTGTCAAATCGCAGCTCCGAGGTGACCAAACGACATCAGCTCTGCGGCTGATAATGCGATATTCAAAAACATGGCGCAAAGCATCGAGTGTAGCTTCGGCTGTGTGGCACGTAGCGCCGTCCTGTTGAAACCAAATGTTGCCAATATCCTCCTCTTCAATTTTTGTGAACAAAAATTCGTTCAAAATGGCCCGATAACGATCGCCATTGACTGTAACGGCCACTCCTTGCTCATTTTCGAAGAAAAATGTCCCAATTATGCCTCCGGACCAAAAGCCGCACCAAACAGTGACTCGTTTTGGGTGCATCGGCTTTCAATGTATGCGTGCGGGTTTTTTGTGCCCCAAATGCGACAATTTTGCTTGTTTACATACCCGCCAATATTAAAATAAGCTTCATCTGAAAAGGTGATTTTTTTGGCAAAATCGGCATCTTCTGTAAGTCGATCGCAGGCCCACTGAGTGAAGCGAAAACGCATTGGATGGTCAGTTGGCTTCAACTCCTGAACCAATTGGACTTTGTATGGCGTCATACCAAGGTCTTTATGCAAAATTCGTCTCAATGATGTCTCCGAAATGTTCAATTGTTGAGACCGACGGTGAATTGATGTTGATGGCGCTTCACGCACACTTTCTGCCACAGCAGCAATATTCTCGGGTGTACGCACTGTTTTTGGCTTTTCACGCTTTTGTTTAACGATGAGGATGCCAGTTTCTTTCACTTTTTTCACGAGATAACGAACATACGGAGCTGACGGTGCTTCTCTTCTTCCAAAATCCGTACGCAATTTTCGCACACATTCTGCAACATTACCATGATTTTCAAAGTAATGTCGCAATATTTCCCAGCGTTGTTCAAGCGTATACACAACCATATTCGTTCAGCGGAAGGATAAAACTAATTATCTGTCAAATCAGACATGAGCTAAGTGTTACCCTTCACGAAATAAGCACTAGTTGAAAAAAAAACGTTAGATGGCGGACCCGGTATTACTTCAAATACACAATGACAACTTCTAAATTGACTACAACTATATGGAATAACCATTTTATAACACTACAATATACAACATGTTGATAGAAATTGATCTTAAACATAAAAGTAATGCCGAAAACTCTTAGGCTATTAATGTAAACAAAGAAACTATTTGACACAAGCAATTTGTCTGTCGGTTAGAAAAAACATCTTACCAAAACCAAATTATGACGTGAACTAGAAGTGTCAACTAAACTAAAATAAGTGACAAACCAACGAACCATAATAGAGAGATATGGTATCCTAAACATTAACGTTCGCCGCTATTAACGTTAACGTTAATTTAACACCAACGATTTTCAAATAGAGAGATGTGGTAGTTCTAAAAAATAACGTCACCTATGATGATAATCATATTATAGGCAGCCATTTTTAGACTAGCAGATTTATTTTATCTGTTTACTTTACACAATCCCTGATTGAGTTAAAGATCGAATGAACTAAAATAATGACAAGTGAACCAGACATTCATAGTTTTGGAATATCTGCTACAAAAATCAAGGCGCTCACCAGGGGTAGGTATATTTCATGAAAACACTGTATTGTGATACTGATGCTCACGTGCACTCGCATGCTGTCGCTTGATTTTTCCGTAGTGGCACCCTCGTCATATAAAAATAATATTAAAAACACTCCAAGCATCGTGTAGTGTTACAAAAACAAATCATCTCCAAATGCGTTCACCGTTTTTGCCCATTTAGGTTGATGTTATTTGCTTTTTTTCATTTTACGCGGCAAATTGCTCTAACTACGGTTGCGTCTCAGACCCTTATTATGTTCCAGAGAATGATTGATATTATTTGTAAATAAAGTATGACAGTAGAAAAATAATTGGGTCTCATTGCTTAATGGACGATGTTTTTTTTTTGACTTACTACTACTATTTGACAGCTATTAAGAGTTTCTCAGCATACAATGTTCAGAATATTAAATGTGTACTAATTACGCCTCTGTGCACTTCTCTTTTATTTTTCCTCCATGTTACTGTTACATCCAAACATTATTCGATACTCGTTTGATGTTGTTTGATCATTCTTTCAATTTGTACACAATTACATTCCGTCCGCACTTCTTCTATAATAACATTGAGTGTTTGTTGTTTGCTTTGGTTGGAATGTTATTTTCAAATTGTGTCAAAATGTAATGATTTTTTGATAATAATTGAGGTACCGCTGAAACGAAAATTAGATCTTCCATTGCATTGCTTTAAATAAAAATGTTCAATGTGTTCGATTTGAGAAAATGAAGATAGGAGTTGAAATTTTACATTTAAATTCAGAACACCGTGCGGTAGGATACGAATAAACATGCATATCTGTCTGCCTCGTTAATTGGTTACGTAACTGCTGCCACCGCAAAATTATCAAAACGGACTTCCGCAAAATATTTTGCAAAATCATATAAATGTGTTATCAGATTTTTATGCCAACCGCAATATATGCTCATAAATTAGACAAGGTCGCAGGAATGTATAGTGATTTATTCTATATGAAATATTTACTTCCAGTTTTCAGAATCCTGAAATATTCATTTGGCATCAATTTTGTATACTCAAAGCCAATAAACTATAGCAGCACTAACCTCTCTTGGCACACGCGGATACATTGATTGTTTTGACTGATAAGATTTATGCAAACAGAACACCGAAGACTCAACTGTTATTTATGGATAAGGTTCTTATCCTAAAAGTTGAATGAAAGTGATTAAATTTGGATACAGACAGACAGACATTTTTTTTTAAAACTACCGTAACCGTCTATTAAAAAAAAAAGACATGACACTAATAGACTGCAAATAGTTTTTATTATTATTCATGTGTTTGCCAGAGTGTACAACAGAAAAATGGTGCCAAAACTTTCCTGCTCGCCTTCCAGATAATACATCAAATTGGATATGTGTTTTTCCTGTGACCCTGAAGTTGCAAAATGCAGCGAAAAGTATGGACGTGCCAGAGACGGGATCAGCAAAAAATGACAAATTGACCACTATTTCACAGACTGCTGAAGAACAGTTATTTAAAATATTTCAACAATTGATTGCTTTTTCGGATGAAATTCTAAATAAAAAACGGAAACACTAAAATCAGCTAAATAAACAAGCAGTATCGGTCGTTGTTTCTCAATATCTGCGGAGAAATAGTGAAAATTAGAGGAGGAAGCAGAAGAGAACAATCACTGTATTCCTGATTTATATTTTCTCGTAGCTCTTTCTCTCAATCTATGTGCCTTGGAGTGTTTCGTGACAAATTAAAACTGGGAAACAAACTCGTCTTCTTTCGATGAGGTTGTTCGCTTCTCGTGTACGTCTGTCTCTCTCTTTTAGCTCTGGCATACTGTTTCTTTCATTAGTATAAACCGGGTGTTTCGGGAATGTAGGGAATTATTTATTAACTCCTTTAGGTTGGATTGTTATGAAATAATATGTACCAAAGTGATTTATTAATGTATGATGTGAGATACGCTGGAAATTAAAATTACGAGCAATTATCTTAAAAGAAGCAGTCTTAAGAATGTGTTTGTTAATTTGCATCAAGACTAGAACCATTCTAATCTTAAAGTCTTATTGCCTTTCCAGAATTGCCTCATAAAAGTCACATAGTAGGTAATGAAAATAAACCAATCAGACAAAAGACATTTTCAATGTTAGGTCAACGGTTATTTCAAACATCTGGTTATCTTTCCCAAGAGTTGGACAAGAAAAATTACAAAATTCATATATTTTTTGTTTACCTACTTGTAGACGTATTTATTGCATTGGAAGAACCTTTTTTCTAATAGAAGATAAGATAAATAGAAATCATACCCATGAATTTTATGACTGAGTTTAGAACATTTGTATACAATCTACTTAAATAATATTCCCAAACTAATATAAACCATAAAGCTCAGACATAACCACAGGGCCGGACAAAAGTGAATTCCATTGCCCGTCCGTTTTATTACAAGTTTTTCAAAAATAAGTTTAATGGGGTTCGTGGGACACCTTAACCAAAATTATTGACAACAAATTAATTATCAATTTATATATTTCGAAAATGAAGCAAGATACGACGAAAGTTTAAGAAAGTGGTAATTTTCGTTGTTTTATTTAAACAAAATATCTAAATTAGAAAACAGTCAGTGGCGTACTGTACTGTACTGTACTGTACCTCTGAAACAATGTATTTTTGATAAAATAACCTAAGGAATCATGTCCCACCTTTTTTTAAACAGCCTGTAGATATATTAATCCGATGTAAATATAGGTAAAACCGTTCTTTCTGTTTGGATTACATCCATTACAAAACTAGCACGTCCCCTTGATATTGTTCCGAACCATCGATTTTTGATGAAATATTAAACATGAAAGCACCCCACTAAACTGTAATTATTAGATATAATACTTGTACGGTTTACCTTGCAATAGAAGGGAGAATAATTTGAATGGAATAACAAAATTAAATAAATATTTTGGTACGACGAGGAATTGAGTTCATAGCGAAGTATAATTTGTGAGTCTAAAAACATGTTTGTTGCTTTCATTTATCATTTAATCACTGGTGAAAATTGTTATACAGGTCTTTCAAGGGGTAAGAATGGACCTTTCAGTGTAAATTAAATTGTGTTTGTGGAAAACGTTATAAAAACTATTTGAATACTTTTGGTAAATTTACTATTTCCAATTTTTTAACACTATGGTACCACGGCAGGAAACACATGCTTTTTTAATGTTGATTTTACAGAAATATATACATATTTATCGCTGCATTCAGTAAACTTTTTTATATCGACATAAAACGGTTGCTTTGTATGGCATAATGTGCAGAATACAAATACAAAACTTAAAAAGTGCTACAATGTTACTGTATAATTTTGCAATATTTCACTTTAGCGAGAAAACTCCCAGAGTTTTTCCTTGTTAGTTTCAAAACGAATATATATTATGCTAGGAAATATATATTTCGTTTATCTTGCACGTGCTCCAAGTGTTACATGGATATAATAAATGTTTTAGAACGAAAAACATACTTTTTTGGTTAATCAAAACGCTGCCACAGAATTTCTTGACATTATTTGATGGTATATTTCTCACAAACGGCTAATATACCAAAAATTAAAAGGATTTCATGTCCGTGAATATAATAAATGAAAATAATTTCGTGGCAAAGCGGACTAAAATGTTGGTTTTACCTACACAAGGAATTTTGTTTAATTTAGCAGGGCCCCAGTCTAATTCAATAGAACCAGACCGAGGCATGGGTCGACAGATACTGACGAATTCGTTTCGCTCTTGTTATGAGCTCGTCAGAGTACCATAGTCGTTGTCCATCTACAAATATCGGCCTGCACAGGGTTGCCAACACCTCCGAAAGAAGATCTACTAAATGAGATTATCGAATCTATTAGAAATCTACTATACGAGAAATATGAAATTTTCTAAAACTACCAAAAAATCTACTAGGTGTTGCCAAGTTCCCTTAATAAAAAGGAATATGTTATTAGTTTAAAATTAAACAGTTTATTTTATACTTCCTGCACTCAGAACAGGAATATATATATATATCTCTGACTTAGAACTATCAGTGCCTATGTCTGTGCTAATCACTGATGTGTGAAGTGATCAGAAATATTTACGGAGGTATGTTGAGCAATAAAAAGGGCTAACCTTCTCTCAGCCAACTTGGTGTCCTCTTGCTCATCTACAGCCGAAAAAGTAATTTTTTGCTGTACTTTTCCCTGGAACGACCTCCCCAAGAAAACGCTTGCATTTTCTTTGTGTGTTTTTGAATCTCCATGGCTTTTCAGGTCGGCGTATCGGCTGGTGATGATTTTGCCACAAAACTTGCATATGGCTTCTTTCTCAGAAGTGCTGTCAATGGCCAGCAACTATTCCTTGAAAATAGGGTCCTTCAACCACGCTTCTCTAAACTTCTGAGTATACGTTTTAGGCATGGCGCATGGATAGCTCTGTTATTTTAATTATATGTCTTTTAAATCTTATTTGATTGTCGATGTACTTACCTCAGTATCAAACAAGTGCCGCCACTGGTAATATATTACACTCTGCTAGCTAAACCAGCTTAATAAACGAAAATAATAGTAAAGAACAACATAATATGCACTATGCAAATACAATTTACAATACGCACTGATCCTGACGGTGATTCCCCCAGATTCTCTGGCAAAATCGAAAGAGACGGAGACTGAAACGTTCCGCTATCTAGCAGCTCCACAATGAACTAAATTATATAGTGAATTATCGGTTATAGTTTGCTCGCTTCTAGAGTTACGAATGCACCAACAAAATAGAAGAAAGTCGTTTAATAATAATTCGGATTCTACTAGATTTTCTACTGCCCACTAAAACAGAAATTTGCCCACTAAATGAAGACCTGAATCTACCAGATTTAGTAGAAAATCTACCAAGTTGGCAACCCTGGGCCTGCATTTAAGCACAATAGGATATACAACAGTAGACACATGTAAACACGTATCATCTACATGTACATAGTAATACATATCCTATACCATCGAAAATATACTACGACTAGAAGGGTCACATTGAGTCCCCGCCCATTTACCTCCCTTATTGCCTCTCCACCGCACTCAGTAAGTCTGGTCTAGATGATATATACCGCCTGTCCTTTGTTATACACGCTTTGATGATATACCGTTTGGATATTTTGTTGTATATTAAATAATTATTAAAATTTCGATTTTTTATATAGTTATAAGTTTATCTTTGGACAATAATAACAAAGTATTATTTGAACTGGAAATTGCGGCTTATTACTTGGGTATAATTATACTTAAAATTAAGAATTTAAACGATAAATGATTGAAAATAATCGCAATAACATTATAACAAAAAAATCAAAGCATTTATAATAAACTTCGTTATACACTTTTTTTTAATTCTCGCTGTTTAGCCATCCATTTTGATTATCTCCAGAATACACTAATATTATTAACGAAAAGCGCATCGATACTTGATGCTTTCCTAGATAATATTTGCGGACCCTGTATTACATTACGTTACAACATTGTTCTACTTGAAGTGCCTTCTCCATTCAATAAAGATCAGGAACAATCTTGGCAAATTCATCTCTGTCTGGGGCTCTTCTTAGCAGGGAGTTTGAGTCCAATCCCTTATGTTTTTCAGCCAAGAGCACTGTCTACGTCCAGGACCACGTTTTCCCTCAATCTTGCCCTCCATAATCAGTTGCAGGAATCTGAATTTGTCCTGTCTCATGACATGGCCAAGGTATTTTAATAAATATGGCTCTTCCTTGCTCTATGCGGGATTACTACATTAGGGAAATGTTAAAGTATGTATTTTGTTTGCACTTATTCTTTCCCTAACGTTACGTGCTGTCTAAAATTGTTGCCAGTTCAGTACAAGGACTAACTATCATATGAGCTAAGTATTGGTTTTGCTAAAAAGGCTGTTTATTACATAATGTAATTTATTTAGCATCATAAATCGACAAAAGACAGCTTATTCGGACACACTGTATAATTATTATTATAAGATAGGCATTACTGTATATTTATTCTAGTCTGGTATTATTAATTGCTTTTAAGGTAGTTAAAAATAGAGCCTAGTACTGCTTTTAATATTGTGTTCATTCTGTATGAATGCTGTTCTTTTTAAACTATGATTTTAAATGTGAAATCGGTAATTAATATTTTAAATATTCCCATTACTCTTTTTTAATATTAGTAGTACTGTTTAAAAATATTTGATTAATACATAATTTTAATTAATTAATAAAAAAAAGTAAGTATTTTATTAACGTAAAATAAAATTACAGCTTAAATTAAAATGTTCAAGCATTTTTTTTGTAGACCCCGTAGTATATCATCGCCGTGTAACGTAAACATTTTGCGATATGTGACCTCGTACATGTCACTCCCAGCACGTTCGTCGGCAAGCGCTTTGTAACCGTAAGATGAAACGGCCGACAGCCTGTGACACTACTTATTTTTATATCTACGGTGTCCTATACCATGCAGAGGCCGAACAAACTCAATGTATAGGTAAAACCAGTCATATAAATAGAAATAAATATAACTAAAAATAGTATA
This sequence comes from Apoderus coryli, assembly GCA_911728435.2. Taxonomy (NCBI): domain Eukaryota; kingdom Metazoa; phylum Arthropoda; class Insecta; order Coleoptera; family Attelabidae; genus Apoderus; species Apoderus coryli. Next base: position 4,226,759 of record OU452213.1, on the reverse strand, counting down.
CACAAAAAACGCTAGCAGGAGACCATTTTATCCTTCTGCCAGCAGACTATGGTACGCTGACGAGCTGATAACAAGAGCGAAATGAATTCGTCAGTATCTGTCGACCCATGCCTCGGTCTGGTTCTATTGAATTAGACTGGGGCCCTGCTAAATTAAACAAAATTCCTTGTGTAGGTAAAACCAACATTTTAGTCCGCTTTGCCACGAAATTATTTTCATTTATTATATTTACGGACATGAAATCCTTTTAATTTTTCATTATTTGGCATTAAACATCGACGGCAGAACGTCCGAGCATTGCTGAAACCCAAACATTTGGGAGATGCTGACAGAAGGATAAAATGGTCTCCTGCTAGCGTTTTGTGTTCATACTATTTTTATTTATATTTATTTCTATTTATACGACTGGCTTTACCTATACATTGAGTTTGTTCGGCCTCTGCATGGTATAGGATATGCATTACTATGTACATGTAGATGATACGTGTTTACATGTGTCTACTGTTGTGTATCCTATTGTGCTTAAATGCAGGCCGATATTTGTAGATGGGCAACGACTATGGTACTCTGACGAGCTCATAACAAGAGCGAAACGAATTCGTCAGTATCTGTCGACCCATGCCTCGGTCTGGTTCTATTGAATTAGACTGGGGCCCTGCTAAATTAAACAAAATTCCTTGTGTAGGTAAAACCAACATTTTAGTCCGCTTTGCCACGAAATTATTTTCATTTATTATATTTACGGACATGAAATCCTTTTAATTTTTCATTATTTGGCATTAAACATCGACGGCAGAACGCTTGGAGACCACCGTCCGAGCATTGCTGAAACCCAAACATTTGGGAGATGCTGACAGAAGGATAAAATGGTCTCCTGCTAGCGTTTTGTGTTCATACTATTTTTATTTATATTTATTTCTATTTATACGACTGGCTTTACCTATACATTGAGTTTGTTCGGCCTCTGCATGGTATAGGATATGCATTACTATGTACATGTAGATGATACGTGTTTACATGTGTCTACTGTTGTGTATCCTATTGTGCTTAAATGCAGGCCGATATTTGTAGATGGGCAACGACTATGGTACTCTGACGAGCTCATAACAAGAGCGAAACAAGTCTGGCGAGAGATCACTCATCAGCAACTACCGCCCGATCTGCATCCTGTCAAATCTGTCCAAGATCTTTGAAGCCATCTTGAGTGATAGAATCTCTTCTGCATTGCGTGGTCAATTCACCATAAATCAACACGGTTTTATGCCGAGTAGGTCCACTCTTACTAATCTTTCTTGTTTCACAGAGAGGGCCACGCGTATTGTCGATGGGGGGGGACAGCTAGATGTTATTTATACCGACTTTGCCAAGGCTTTCGACAGGTTGGATCATGGGGTGCTAATTCGGAAGCTGGACAGCTATGGGTTTGTCAATAACCTGAAATCGTTGTTTATTTCATATCTTCGAAACAGACTACAGTATGTAGTTTATAATGGCTACAATTCCAAAAAATATAAAGCATCATCTGGTGTGCCTCAGGGTTCAAACTTGGGTCCCCTACTTTTCTTGATCTTCATTAACGATCTTAACGAGTGTCTGCAAGTTAACAGGTTGTTTTTCGCTGACGATGTCAAGCTGTTCGCCACTATCGTGTCGTACGAGGACTGCATAGGTCTTCAGAGTGAGCTTGAGGCGATGGAGAGTTGGTGTAACAATAACAAGCTCTATCTAAATGCTAAGAAGTGTAAATGCATGTCTTATTCGAGAAGGAAAACTGCTTTTAATTTTCAGTATCGACTTGGACAGACTGTTCTCGAGAGATGTGCAACTTCTACCGATTTACTGTAATTATAAGTTCTTATATTGTTGCAGATGGACCAGTGATCATAGTCCGTGTAGAAGAAGTTCTCCTCGTGGTCCTTGTCCTAATCATCTGGGTAGCAGCGATAGCGCTGTTTTTCAACCGTTGGGGCAAAATCCGCATGTTGGAACCATACCAACCGAAGTTCCATCAGCAACCGCATCGACCTTCATGCCCGTTGGCGCCTCTTAGCCCGCCAGCTATCAGCACACAAGTGAGCAACTCTGTTGTGGCAACTACCGCTATTTCTAACAACAATAACAGTTGTTCTAGCAACATTATTAACAACAACAACAACACGTACTCTACATTGCCTAAAGTCGGCCGAACACAGAAATTGATTATACCATCAGCCGTATGTTTTTTTTAGTTAAAGAATGACACGAGTTTTCTGCTTTTTAGCAGCAGGCTTACGCTTCATTTTGAAGGTGAAACTGTTCTAATGACAATAATTCGATCAGTCAGTCAGTGGTTTCAAATGATTAGAGGTAAAAAAAAATGTTTCTGTGTAGGAAAGGAAAATTACGGACTCAAAAAAGAGTGTTTCGGTTGCTCTACTTACTAATTTTACATATTCAGACACTCTGGTGGAGATTTTTCGTTCACTCTGCCCAATACAACTAGCTAGCACTGCATAGTTTAACGAGCACCGAACAAATAAAATACACTACTCATTAACAGGTCTCTGTTGGGTTGGGTTGGTAGGGCGTTCGCTTCGCATGCGGAAGCTTACTGGATCGAGTCCTAGCTCTGGCAATACTTTTTTTTTTTTCTAATTTTTGAAGAAACTAGTTCGTTTGTTACGTTAGTTTAATTTAGACAGGACAATGCTATTATGAAGGGCTATTTGCATGCTAAACGACATGCGAAGACAGTGACATTAAGGATAGTTTCTTAGGGCTTGAATTATAGCGTTCTATAGTCCAATACCGAGCAAAAGCATCAAAAAATTGAAATTTTTCCTTGCTTGCCATAGTTTAAGAGCACTGTAAACACCACAACTATGCATAATGTTAATTTTGTCTTTGCAGTTGCTCGAAAATGAACCAAGCTTATGTATGGTTCTGGTTTTTAATCAGCACACTCTGTATAATTTTTGACTGATCTGAGTATATTTCCAGTTTCATTATGTTTTTATTCCTCTCAAAGCTTATTCGCACTGAGCTTACGAAGCTTTATAGATATTTTAGAATTAAAATTCAGAGACTCACAGCCACATACAGGTACTTACTAGGTCCAAGCGCCAAAGATACTTGAGCAGGCGAAACCTGAGACACGAGCACCGGCAACTATGTTCAGATTCCTTTACCTGACCTCAAATATTAAAGACCCGCATCTTGTCGGCATCAGCTTTTCTGAGCTTAACTTAATTCACGGAATACGCATGTTCAAACCTATTCAGCTCCATTATCCACATTCACCAACAAGAAACCAGTGATAATTCAAAGGTTAAGATATCAATTCTCATTTGGTTTCTTGTTCGTAAAATATTAAAGGTATTTTCAGGCTCACATTTTTTTTTTTAGCAACGTATGTCATTCTCCAAATACAATGTCAACGCCTTAACTGATCCACTATCAGCGTTGCCTTCACCGATCATCCGCCGTCCACGGCAGAATTCTGTTTTTGTTGGCAGTTCTGCTGCTATGGCGATTTTGAGTAATCCACCACGACGGACACGGTCTGCCGTTGATATACAACATCTTTTGGTAAACGAACATAGTCCTACGGCCTCTTTTACAGGTACTGAACCAAATTCTTTGATAAAAGGCTTTGCCAATAATAGCTTCCAAATACCTGCTGCTTACAATTTCGAAGCCTTTATTGGTAACCGCAAATTCAATGGTTCTTTTTGATAATTATTGTTATAGGTTCAATTATTCCAATAGTGAATAGAGAACGTCGGCCGTCGTTATTGACAATAGAACGACCAATTTTTATATCACGCCATCGCCCTTCGATAACTATCGATAGGCCGCCTTTAATTGGACATTGCAAGAGTCGAAGGTTGTCGTGTTTTGAACGTACTACTTCGAGACATAGAAATTTTATTAGTTTCGAAAATGAACGGAAACCACCTCCAGTGACAATAACTGAGAGATCTTCAAGGTAAGAACGAACGAACGTACTTGTTGCTGTCTATTTAGCCGACTGTGTTAACTCATTTACTTGGACACATTGTATAAAAAGTTGGAACATACAAGGTGTCTCACCACGAACTGCATCGGTCGATTTCTCAAAAAGTAAAAGTACAAGTTTTGGCAGGGGACCAAAGTCAATAGAGTAATGTTCATATAAAATATTTTAACTATGATGACACTTCCGGTTGCAGCCTTTTTTTGAGATATCGATCGATGCAGGTTATAGTGAAATGCCTTGAATAAATTCTATTTTATCTTAGCCATCAACCAACAATAAGTTTTGGAACAACGATAGAGAAACCAATAGAGATTGCAGTATCAATAGAAGAACCACCCACAGCATCAACATCTTCCAGTAAAGTTACGTTTAAACCAATAATATCGCGCAGTTTCGAACAACCATGTTGTACAGAGAAATGCCGCCCAGAGCAACGTATGGCTACTAGTTTGGACGTAAGCACTTCACTAGGTAACTTTGATCATCATAGAAGACCTTCAATACCAGAAGAGGAGGACTCCAACAACACCAGTGATGATGCAGTTAGTGCAGTCTCTGAAAGAGATGCTGATTTAACGCATTTATCATCGACTTCGTCGGTTTATATTAATATTGAAGACTCTAGAGTTATTGCACCGCTTTTGGAGAGTTTGAAGAGTTCAGATGTTTGATAGCGATCCGTTACTTAAAAAAAATGTTTTCTTGCGTGAAAATTAAAACTGCAAAGTATGTCGGGTCCAAATTCAATAAAAAAAGTGGCTGAACGAGAGGTGCTCTGTTAGTTTTAACTTATGCCATCATAACTTCTGAAGTATTTCTTTTATAATAATACTACGAGCAATGATTTTATTTTTACATGAAAGCCTGTACCTTAATCTACTTTTCTACATAATTTCCGTGAATATTGAGGCATTTGTCATAACGTGGCACCAGTTTTTGAATACCCTCCTCATAAAATTCTGCCGCCTGACTTGTTAACCACTGTGCAGTGCATTGACTTTCCTTGAGCGGTACCACAATGAAGGTGAAGATTGTTACTGGTGACGAAACATGGGTGGCCTACGTCACACCAGAATCGAAACAACAATCCATGGAATGGCGACATTCATCATCACCCAAAAGAGTGAAGTTTAAGCAAACAATTTCTGCCCGGAAAATCATGTGCACAGTTTTTTGGGACAGAAAAGGAGTATTGCTAGTGGAGTTTCTGCCTCGTAATGAGACAATCAATACAGCGTCTTATTGTGAGACATTGAACAATCTGCGTCGTGCAATCCAGAACAAAAGACGTGGCAAGTTGAGTAAGTGTATCGTTTTGCTGCATGACAATGCCCGTCCACATGTGGCTAATCGGACCAAAGATCTCATCAAATCTTTTAAATGGGAAACTCTAGATCATCCTCCATACAGCTCTGATCTGGCGCCCAGCGACTACCATTTGTTCCTGCACTTGAAGAAACACCTGGGTGGTCAGCGTCTTCAAGACGATAACGAAGTCAAAACATTTGTGATACAGTGGTTAACAAGTCAGGCGGCAGAATTTTATGAGGAGGGTATTCAAAAACTGGTGCCACGTTATGACAAGTGTCAGTTGTTGACAAGTGGTATATTCTCGATTAGGAAATAAAAAGGTTGTTCTCCCAGATACGTCACCATTCCTTCAGGCAAAGATAATACTTGCATTACCTGCAGATGTTGTAAAACCCATATCAATAGACGATAAGATAAATAGAAAACATTCCCTTACATTTTATGACCGAGTTTAGAATATTTGTACACAATCTACCCAAATAATATTCCCAAACTAATATAAACCATAAAACTCACACATAACCACAGGGCCGGACAACAGTAAATTCCATTGCCCGTCCGTTTTATTACAGTATAAAAGTAGATTAAGGTACAGGCTTTCATGTAAAAATAAGATTATTGCGATATCTTTGCACGTCTTTTTTTAATTCCAAAACGGTACTTACTTAAAAAACATGCCTCGTATATGTTCGATATTTTCGAGGTACCAATGTGCTGCTCTATCCCAAAAAGCTTTCGGTTGCCTAGCATAATTTCAAAAACGCCTTTAATTATTTATTTATTATCAAAGGAGGTGGTGGTGAAAATTCAAGTTCATTTGTTTAATAGTTGGAAAGAATTTTTGTGGGCCAGCTACGATCTTGAGTCAGCTCTGTAGATGATAAATTGGCATTTTCTCCAACCATGTAAACATGTTTATTCAAATTTAGGCACTGTGTACTTATATAAAGTCGATTTTCAGCAAAACTAGGTTCCAATTATAAAATATCTACCGCAAAGAATTTTTATGTAAACAGAATATTCGAAAAATTTCTTCAACTACGTCAAGCTATAAAATTACTAAAATAATTTAAGTCGTTATAGTTGCGCCACATTAATTTGGATCAGCAAAAAACAAAGTAAAATGGTGGCAGCGTGATTGCTAGTTTTAACCTCAATTTAGTATACAAGGTGTTTGGGAGTATTGGGGAAATATTTTTGAAAAGTTTATATAAAAACTGAAGGTGAAACTTCAACGCCTTCTCGTCTTTTTTTGGACAACATTTATAATAAGTTGAATATTTGAAGGCTAATCAATTTGAAAGCAAAATAAATTTAAAACGCCTCAAATATGAATTATGATCGAATCTATTTTATGCTATAGCGACAACCGGGAAAATATCTATTTCCCAGAAAATGCTTTTACGCTTTTGTAAACTTACACATACATTGTAACAGTGTATACACAATAGATGGGAAAAATTTCATGAAATAATAAAACATGAAATTTCTTAAAAGGTCAAAAAATAACGTGCATATAATGTAATGTCAAACAATAAAATGTGATGAGGTATACACACCACCAAAGTTTGTTGATATTGATTGATTTTAATACTAAAAGCTTTATTTATAGAATAAACGTTTTCTATATTTCACAACATTGAAGGATCTTTGCGTTAAGGGTGTTTTCCTCTTTTAAATTGAGGTTTTCCTTGGTGTCCTGTTTTCCGAAAAGTTATATTGGGTCTGCCAGAAAACTTTTTTTTTTTTGAAAATGCTATAAAAGAAAAACTGCTGAATATTTTCTCAAATTTCTTTTTTTATTTGAAAGTACAATCCTTCCGGTTAATAATGACAAATGATTTCAGTCAAATGGCTGCCTTGGCTGGCCATGCAGTAGCCTACACGATCGGTCCAATTTTTAAGCACATTATCGATTGTGTGCAGCTGTATTTCACCAATGGCTTCACGAATATTGTCCTTTAAAGCGTCAATTGTCTCTGGCTTGTCGGCGTAACACTTATCTTTGACGGCACCCCACAAATAATAGTCCAACGGTGTCAAATCGCAGCTCCGAGGTGGCCAAACGACATCAGCTCTGCGGCTGATAATGCGATCTTCAAAAACAGGGCGCAAAACATCGAGTGTAGCTTCAGCTGTGGCACGTAGCGCCGTCCTGTTGAAACCAAATGTTGCCAATATCCTCCTCTTCAATTTTTGTGAACAAAAATTCGTTCAACATGGCCCGATAACGATCGCCATTGACTGTAACGGCTCATTTTCGAAGAAAAATGGCCCAATTATGCCTCCGGACCAAAATCCGCACCAAACAGTGACTCGTTTTGGGTGCATTGGCTTTTCAATGTGTGCGTGCGGGTTTTCTGTGCCCCAAATGCGACAATTTTGCTTGTTTACATACCCGCCAAGATCAAAATGAGCTTCATCTGAAAAGATGATTTTTTTGGCAAAATCGGCATCTTCTGTAAGTCGATCGCAGGCCCACTGAGCGAAGCGAAAACGCATTGGATGGTCAGTTGGCTTCAACTCCTGAACCAATTGGACTTTGTATGGCGTCATACCAAAGTCTTTATGCAAAATTCGTCTCAATGATGTCTCCGAAATGTTCAATTGTTGAGACCGACGGTGAATTGATGTTGATGGCGCTTCACGCACACTTTCTGCCACAGCAGCAATATTCTCGGGTGTACGCACTGTTTTTGGCTTTTCACGCTTTGGTTTATCGATGAGGATGCCAGTTTCTTTCACTTTTTTCACGAGATAACGAACATACGGAGCTGACGGTGCTTCTCTTCTTCCAAAATCCGTACGCAATTTTCGCACACATTCTGCAACATTACCATGATTTTCAAAGTAATGTCGCAATATTTCCCAGCGTTGTTCAAGCGTATACACAACCATATTCGTTCAGCGGAAGGATAAAACTAATTATCTGTCAAATCAGACATGAGCTAAGTGTTACCCTTCACGAAATAAGCACTAGTTGAAAAAAAAACGTTAGATGGCGGACCCGATATTTATTTACTCATTTTATTTTGTCTAAGGAATTACTCTATGTAAACTACAAATTGTCCCTCATATTCTTATAAGATATAATAAGTTAACTGAAGAAGCTGGATTTACAGCTTTTATTTAAAGATATAAAAGCCTGCACAATACAAATGTGTATAGTGCTCTTCCTTTTCTATTTTCTTTATTATGGAAATACTTTTATATTCTTTTTAGAGAAACAAACATAGAGAATGGATACCCAGATTGAATGTTAGCCAAAAGTGAGTTTCTTTTATCTATAATATACTTACTCTGGAACGGTAGGAATAACGAGGTTAATTATTTCGAAAACCGTGCCTGAATGGACCTGAAGTATTAACTATTCTGGGTAATTAATAAATATAATGAATGATGATGAAGAGATCCCTCACATCCCTCAAGGATACACATCCTAATTTTTTTTTAATTTATGCTCATTTACAATTTGGCTAATTGCTAAAGCTTCATTTTATATGTGTCGGATTTCAATTAGCATATTTAGCCCGATACATAGAGACAATTTTCATTATTGGATTTGACTGCATACAACAATGAACAAACGAAAGCTTAATAATTTTTTTTATTATATACACTCTTTATGTCTTTATTACCACCTACATAAATTAGAGTAGATAAAACTAATTAATTAATTTATTAATATTCATTTTTTTATTATAACTTTCATAGTAAGCAAAAAAAAAACGGCATTCGTATTATAATTTGCTCCTATCGCAGGCAATTAATCAAATGGAATTTTTTTTTCTCTATTCGACCAAAATAAAACAGGGTTTTTAATTATTAAAATATAATTAATTTATTTAAATTAATTAAAATTTGACAAGGCTGATTCGGAATAGATGTCCGATGGACATATCCAAAGCTCAGGAATGAGGCTAGAACGCTTATTTTTTTATGAGTTGTCAAAGTGACATTTTAGTAGAAATGTATGATTTTGGCTATGTTTGAGGGTCCGTATTGCTCAAGGTTATCATGCTACCCCTTACATTATATATATATATTTGGAATCAGCGCATCAAACTCTATAATCGTGCCAAGTTTCAAGAAAATCTATTTTTCAACCAAAAATGAGAAATTTTCCATACATAGACTTTAATTTTTTTTGCAATTTCCACAAAAAATTTTTTTTCTCAATTTCCACCAAAGTCACCATGTTTGTTCCTATGCACATACTGATGGAGAAAAAGTGTTTTTCTGTTGAGAAAATATTTTTAGAAGGGCAGAAATGGGCTCAAAAAATATTCCCACAAGGCTATATGCAGACCCTTCCTTGATGACCTACCCTGGGCTTAGTCGACTCAATCGAGCTACACTACATACCATGATCGATTCGGAATAGATGTCCGATGGACATATCCAAAGTTCAGGAATGAGGCTAGAACGCTTATTTTTTTATGAGTTGTCAAAGTGACATTTTAGTAGAAATGTATGATTTTGGCTATGTTTGAGGGTCCGTATTGCTCAAGGTTATCATGCTACCCCCCACATTATATATATATTTGGAATCAGCGCATCAAACTCTATAATCGTACCAAGTTTCACGAAAATCTATTTTTCAACCAAAAATGAGAAATTTTCCATACATAAGACTTTAATTTTTTTTGTAATTTCCACAAATTTTTTTTTTCTCAATTTCCACCAAAGTCACCATGTTTGTTCCTATGCACATACTGATAGAGAAAAAGTGTTTTTCTGTTGAGAAAATATTTTTAGAAGGGCAGAAATAGGCTTACAAATATATTCCTACAGGACTATATGCAGACCCTTCCTTGATGACCTACCTTGGGCTTAGTCGACTCAATCGAGCTACACTACATACCATGATCGATTCGGAATAGATGTCCGATGGACATATCCAAAGTTCAGGAATGAGGCTAGAACGCTTATTTTTTTATGAGTTGTCAAAGTGACATTTTAGTAGAAATGTATGATTTTGGCTATGTTTGAGGGTCCGTATTGCTCAAGGTTATCATGCTACCCCCCACATTATATATATATTTGGAATCAGCGCATCAAACTCTATAATCGTACCAAGTTTCACGAAAATCTATTTTTCAACCAAAAATGAGAAATTTTCCATACATAAGACTTTAATTTTTTTTGTAATTTCCACAAATTTTTTTTTTCTCAATTTCCACCAAAGTCACCATGTTTGTTCCTATGCACATACTGATAGTGAAAAAGTGTTTTTCTGTTGAGAAAATATTTTTAGAAGGGCAGAAATAGGCTTACAAATATATTCCTACAGGACTATATGCAGACCCTTCCTTGATGACCTACCTTGGGCTTAGTTGACTCAATCGAGCTACACTACATACCATGATCGATTCGGAATAGATGTCCGATGGACATATCCAAAGCTCAGGAATGAGGCTAGAACGCTTATTTTTTTATGAGTTGTCAAAGTGACATTTTAGTAGAAATGTATGATTTTGGCTATGTTTGAGGGTCCGTATTGCTCAAGGTTTTCATGCTACCCCTTACATTATATATATATTTGGAATCAGCGCATCAAACTCTATAATCGTGCCAAGTTTCAAGAAAATCTATTTTTCAACCAAAAATGAGAAATTTTCCATACTTACTTATACTTTAACTTTTTTTGTAATTTCCACAAAAATTTTTTTTTCTCAATTTCCACCAAAGTCACCATGTTTGTTCCTATGCACATACTGATGGAGAAAAAGTGTTTTTCTGTTGAGAAAATATTTTTAGAAAGGCAGAAATGGGCTCACAAATATATTCCCACAGGGCACATGTTTCACCTCAAAGACGCAACTAAAACTATTCAATTCTTTTACTAGTCGATCTTCTTGGGAATGAGGTTCATATGAAACTAGTTTTTTGAAATAATATGTCATATCTTTCGTACAACGTTTCGACAACATTACGTTGTCTTCTTCAGGCAACAGAAACTTCTTTTTTTTTTATAATTTCTTACATCTTTTCATTTTGATCAAGACATTAATAAGTACCAGAAAATTCAGATCATGTCTCCAACGAAACGTTGTACGAAAGATATGACATATTATTTCAAAAAACTAGTTTCATATATGAACCTCATTCCCAAGAAGATCGACTAGTAAAAGAATTGAATAATAAGGTTCAAGAGAACTTTCAAGAATAATAAAACTATTCAATTTCAATTCCGCTATTTGAAATGATGTTTTTTTGCAAATCTTACGACCGGAATCCGGCTGTTTCTCAAAAATAGTTATTTTATGAGAACTTTGCACTGTTTTGGTAAATATTAATACAGGGTGTGCAAAATATAACATGAAAATGAGAAAACTGTTAAAGGTCAATATTTTTAAATAGAATCCCCAATATTTTATGGTTTTATCTTATTAAGCAATAAAAATAAGGGTAACTGTGTATAAGGTTGTATATCTCGAAAATATTTAGTTTTTGAAATATTGTCAAATGAGTAAATTGCATACGGTAAGGGTATTGCATATGGCATATTGACGAGCTAAAAACTATACCTTAAATATTGAAACTGGAAGCTTTAATAAAGAAAAATAATATTATATGTAATTTTATTTAATGAATATATTACAAAGTTAGAGGATGTAGTCACTCAGTCAGTAGCGTCAAAGATTATTTATTATACAAGCATTTGAAAATGCTTTAAAGTTCTTTGTGACTGGTTTAATATTATAAAAATATATATAAACAAAAATATTATTATTAGAATAATACATTGAAATATATTGCCAATTTAAAAAAATAATAAAAATATTAAATTTAAAGATTATACTATTCTTTTATAAGTTATTTATTTAAATTATATGTTATGGTAAATAATTTTTAGAAAATACTTGTAAAACTAACACGTTGAGTGCCGTATGAGACCAATGTGGCCTCACAACTCTTTGGGACCATACGGCCACGTGAAGCCACAGTGGTCTCACAGAACTAATCTGTAATTTTTGCCGCGTGGTGCCACGATGGATGATTCACAGACGGCATTTAAATGTATGTAATCTTAAAGTATGCAGCCTACAGAGCCGGAAAATCATTTCGGCTTATGGCTGGTGATGCCGAGGGTGGCACCACGGCACGACGTTTATTTATTTATTTATTTTTTTCAGGAATAATACTACATAATATTATTGTAAATAAACTAAAAATTCCAAAAGCATTAAAAATCAAAAAACTTAACACTTATAATATTCAAAGAAAATAAAGAAAAATACACGAAATTTTAAATAAGTTTCTTAGTTTCATGAGCGGCGTAAAACTTTTTAAACTAATATTTATCGCAAGCTATACTGAAACAACTTTGTGGAGTTTTTTAACCATCTAGTTTTCTTCGCAGTTATCTTGTAGCATCTACACATCGACGTCTCTTACTTCGACCTACATCTTCAAGACGAAGTTGTTCTATGCTGTTTTCTTCACACGTATTAGATTCGCATTGTTGCGGATTTATTTTTAGTAAACCGTGAATTACCTCTTCTCAAAAAGTTGTTATCGACATTTTATGTTTTGTAATGTCTTGGTGAGCAACAAAAGTGTTTACCAGCGCTGTTCCAATCAGTATTTCTATAGGTAGCTAACATTCTGTACCACTTGAGGCTTTTTCTTAGGCTAATGTTATAGGATTTCATCTGGTCTGAAATGTCTATATAAGCTTCGTGTTTATTATAGATACTCTCGAACAATTTTGGGATTCTTCACATCCTTTCGTCTTTTTTCGACGTCCACCATTTCATGTCTGTGTCTTCTTCTGAACTATTATTTCTTGACCACAATCTTCAGCCACAGCAGTTCCTCCTGCTTGTAATTTCTTCTGTATGACAGTTTTTGGGTGGAATTTTCGATTTGATCTATCGTATTTGAAACGATGCCCACGAATCCAAACGACCACAGCGGACCAAACCCGTATTACTCGCGCTTCTGGATTGCATTCCACTCGACAATGTCTGACCTATTGCACGCAGCGTCTGAGCATCAGAGAGGGTGTGAGAGTGTAATAGGAATATCGTGGTGACACGTTGGATTCATGCGGCCAACCCGGCTGTTTGAGCCTGGCCTCGTGAGACCAATGTGTCACCATAAAAACAAAAGTCAAAAAAACTAACTTCTAATTAAAAAAACATATTTTTCAAGAGTATATTTTAATGTTTGTGTAATTGCCAACACTTTCATATCAAAAAAAAGTAAACGGCCTACGAGACCATTTTTTTCTGGCACTCAACGTGCTAAAAGTATTTTAATTAAAAATAATACTAATATATTCCATCCTTATAACTAAGTACAAGAAATAGAATAAATTATATAAATATAGTACAGTTAATATAGAATTTATATTTATAGGACGTTTATAAAACTGTTATTATAGCGGGTGACCAAATAGGTGTCCCTCGGGCTATTGTTAGTCTATGACACCGATAAATAGCTGAATGCATTATACAATGTTCCATAAAAATATGGGGCATTGTATAACGGTACGCTTTTATTTGGTCACTCGGTATATTCTACTTTCAAGCTCCTTGATTTTAAGGGGTGAATACAGTGATGTACCCTGGTTTTTCTGTTTTCTCCTCTTTGTTTTTATTATTTTTTTTAAATCTTACTGTTTTGATGGTGGAAATTAGAAAAGATTATATTTGACATGTTATAAAGTTGAAGCCTTTGTTGTTTTATATTTTTTAACATTTTTATAAATTAACTATTTAGGACCAAATATATAATGCAACTTATAGAGAGTTATAATAATATTATAAGAAGACTAACCATTTTCTGACATATTTTTAGATTTTCGATAACTGATATATAAAAATAATATGAATTTAGAGTTAAATCCAGTAGGTAATAATAAATACTGATTATAGCTTTGTTTCAACCAGTGGCAGCGTTTAGAAACGGTTGTTTCATAGACAAGATTACGTTGAATCTGTAAGGGTTTTATTATTTTACAATAAAAACAAGGACTCTTTCTACCCTCTCAATAAAATGAGCATGACAATAGTATATTGTGCAACGAACATGAAATGACAGATATTTCCTACGAGTATGATCGTTTGCTGCAAATCATACGAGTAGGAAATGGTAATTTCATGTGAGTTTCACTCTATACTTTTTCTACGACTGTTTGAATGCTTTTGAATAAATTAAACATAATTTTTAGCAAAATATTTGTTTTTCGAAACTTACCCCTAAAATACGATAAGTTAGAAGTATTAAACTGACTAGGTGGTGTTAAACTATCCCAGTAAACACATATACGTAAATTAAACGTTGATTGAACGTGTCAGTCGTTGATAATTGGTCTTACGTTAGAAAAGTGACGGTTTATTTTAAGTTTAATTTTACACCGTTCAGTTTAAACGTTATAGACATGTGTTTTTATTATCTAAATACAACTACGTGCATTAATTATGTTTAATTAACGTTGTATATGTATTATAAATAAACCATAAAAAAAAAACGTTTGTTTTAGGTGTTTTTTAAACGCGTGTCAAACATTGTCAAAACTAAAAACGTTTATAAAACGTTCTTTATGTAATTTATAATAAACCGGTATTTATAGCTAAAATGACGTTAGAAAATGTTCATTAGAAGCGCATAATTTTGACAAGCGACAATAAAAACGTTAAAATGACGTTTTTTAAGTATTTTATAATAATCCGAAAATTACAGTTAAGGTAACGTGTAAAATAAACCAAAAAGTTGGATTGTTGGTTGTAAATATGCAAAAATCCGTTTGTTTTTTGTTTGTGTTATTCAATATTTTTATATATATATATATATATATATATAAGTTTCGGCGACAGAAAGCGGCATAGTTCGCCGAAACGTGCATTATTGTATCGTATAATTTTGTAAGTTATATTTGACCACAATATTTAATATTAAAAAACACCCAAATGTTTATATTTTTTGGTTTAACTATTTAACAAAAAGGGCATTATTTTTTCATCAAACTTTTGTATCAACTCAACAATGGAACTCTGGTAGTTTTATTGATTTATTCCATACATTTTATCAACGTATATTTCACGTTACAAAAATATATAAAAGCAACTTTAAATAACGTGAAATCAAACGTTATATAAATGTTTCTAAAATGCGTAATTAATACGATTACACAAACGTTTTTTTAAAGCTAATATTTAACGTTTGTGTAATCGTATTATTAACGTATTTTAGAATCGTATAAATAACGTTTGATTTCACAGTTAAATATATATATATATATATATATATATAAATAAATACGTTCAATACACGTTTTTTTTAAAGCATTTAACTAACGTTTCGTTATTCGTGTTCTGTAACGTGAAAAAGTGCGACATATCAAAGTCAAATGTACGTATCTAATGCACCTTTTTCTGGAAAGGTGTTTTGTAATGATAAACGTTAAATAAACGTATGTGTGTTTATTGGGATATTCACTATCACTATTTTCCATTATATAAATAGCTTTGAAACCTTTGTAACTAGTGAGATAATTATAATTATTATTAATAATAAATAAACTGTCAATTTGGTGTGTTTGTATTGTCGGCGTTTCTATGGTGATTTTTCATGCCCGACGCTACTTTTGTCATTACTAGGAAATTTACCCGTGCACCATAAATATTTCCCACTAAATATTTATTGTGCACGGGCAAATGAAAAACAGCATTACAATGTATTACATTTTCAAATCATGATTGATCATATAATAAAGGCAGTCGTAGAAAAAAATTATTTATGAATATTTTGTTGATTTTCCTCCTAACAATTAATATAAATATGATAAAGAAATAGTTCCGGAAGTAATTAATCAGAATCAGAAATCTTTCTCTTTCCTCCGAAGCACCCTGTATAGGTTTATTTTATAAATAATAATTTTTTTTTTGGATAAATAAAAGTTATCCATAAAAACATGTCGTAGGTATAAAACATTTAAACTACTCCGCAGGCTGGCAACTGCTGGTTGTAATAAAGCAATTTTTTACTTGAATCTGGGACCTTCTATTGAATACTAAATAAAACTTATGATTGTATTATTAGAATAAGTGAAATAATAATAATAAAGTTGGTATATCAAAATATATTTAAAGAAAGTAAAAATAAGTTTTATTTAATTTCCTTAAATAATAGATTTAGTTGATTCTTCATTACCTCGATCACGTTTAAAACGAACGGAAACAAAAAATTGTTGCTTGTGAAAACAAACTTCCGATGGAGATAATGAGTTTTGAAAAGATACTCCTCAGTTACAATTAATATCTCTGATATCTAAACTATAACAACGTCTAATTCAAGACGACCATATTGAATCAATTTTAAATGAACAATGGATTTCATATAAAGTATTCTGCAGCACAGCTCCATCTACATCTATAACTACAAGGAATTGTTATTGATTAGAGTTTGTTTTGCTTTAGCGACATCTATGAATCTAGCCTGGAACACTAGTAACGCTCAATAACGAACACACGAATTGAATCAGTTGCATTTTATAGGGATAAAATCAATATCAGGATATTATGGATTAGAATATTTTGAACGATATTGCAGATAACTTTCTCAGGATAGTTTAAAACGTACGCAACAGAATCCTACTTTGGTGTTCATTTATATTCAACAAATATGTATATTTATGAAAGTAGATAGATGGCACGGAATGTTGTTTTTGTTATAAGTCGTTAGTCAATTTTATTAAATGACATTTCGTAAATGACTGTTACGTATTGGTGATCAGAATAAATTAGTACAAGTCACTTAATCCGTTGGCATAAGGAAGACTAAAATATATTCGATTTTGCATTATTTTTTAATTAACATTACAAAAGCTTAAAAAACCGCTCGTATCAAATGATGTATGGAAAAGCTAAATTCATTAAGGATACTTTCCTAGGGCTTGAATGATAGCGTCGTATTCGAATACCAAACAAATGCATTAAAATTGGAACCTGTTCTGTGCCTGATGCGGTTGTGAAATTTAGTCAGGACAGACACCTACGGACATCTTCTTTTCTGAGCTTCTTCAGAACTTGTGCCACTTTCTTTTACTACAAAGCACTGAGGTCTTACACCTTCACGTCAAAGCTAGCATGGGAATGCAAACAGACCCTAAAGCAACTGGCAGCTCAGGGGAAAAAGATTACTCTGACATGGGTGCCAGGACATGAAGGCGGACCAACTTGCAAAAGAGGGCGCAAACGCTCCGTTCTGCGGCCCGGAACCCATCTTTGGCCTTCCAAAAAGCCATATGTAGGAAGAACTTCGGAGATGGGAAAAGAAACAACTCAAGTCCTACTGGAGAAACACTCCAGACCTAAGACAATCAAAAAGGTTTATCAAACCTTCAGAGGCCAACGCAGGGAAGCTTATCTAACTGGAGAGAAGCGACCTAAGGAGAATTACAGGCCTTTTTACGGGACACCACCCAGTGAAGTACCATCTCAAAAAGATGGGCCTAATCGAGGACAACACTTGTCGGTTTTGCGAAGACGCAACAGAGACAACAGAACACGTGCTCTGGGAATGCATGGCTAAAACACCTTGGAGGGGTGATCCTAACACCCGACGAGGCAAGGAATTTAGCCCCCAGAGAAATCATGAACTTTATGAAAAGTGTGGGACAGCTGGGCAATTCATAGATTAGAGTCATTCACAAAAGATCTTCTGCAGGCCGAAGTGAGGGGAGGCCAAACCGCCTAAACGACTCCGATAAAACAATCCTTTTACTACAATGGAGAATGAGCCTTGGCGTTCTATTGATAGTCAATCTATGACTTGTTTTTCTAGAATTCCATCCCATCAGTGGTGAGGAATGTCCTGTCATGACTTCTTTATGGAAAACAAATAAATAGTCTTAAGAAACGTCTTGACAAACAGTTGAATATTAATATTCAATTTGGACGAACCCTGCATCTTCTCAACCAAAGTATCTTGGATCATCCAGGCATGTTTCCGTCAAAGAATCCTCGCATTATTAAAAATTTAAACCCTAAAAATATTGCTTTAGTAAAATAATTAATGGAGTCTCGAGATGAATTTTAACACAGTTAATCTTTTGATATAGTGTGTAAAAAGTGGATTAGAGTCCCCCATCAAAGCTTTTATATCCGATTTAAATATCAGGGTGGAACAAACAAATCAACTCCTTTTCACAAATCAATTATTGTAATTTGCTTTTTAAATACCGTTAATGTTTATCGTATTTGTTTGTTTTTCTATTTAAGTAATGAAAATTATACATAATTAAATATAATTATTTTATTTATTAAACTATTATATGCAAGTTTTAATTGGAACACAGTGTAGGTGTACAATCTATTAATCCATAGCTATAGGATATGGTCCGGAGATAGCCCGTGAGCTCCATAATCGGTGGCTCTAGCTGATATTTAATTCGCTCATAAATTCTGCTCTAAATACCGTTGACATGTTGGCGATGATCATGCATACAGAACAGAGAACAGGATTATTATTTTAAGTGAGAGTATATCTCATCTTTCACACTTTTTTAATTGATGGTCATGTAGAAACGAATTTTGATATAAGACGCGGATTTTTTCCAATTTATAAACGTTCGTCCGATAGTTTCTATTAAATTTATTTTGTGGAGATTCGACTTTCATTTAACCACTAAAATTGCAACTCCACTTAAGAATGGACTATTTTTTCAAATTAAAGTATAATTGTTTTTTTCTAACGGTTTATTTTATCCTTTATTACAGATTGCAAGAATTGAGCCCCACTGGTGGGAGCTTGTTGTGACTAGTTAAAAATATTGAAGGTATATGGGAGATAGGAATAGTTCATTAATGTAATCGAAC
This sequence comes from Apoderus coryli, assembly GCA_911728435.2. Classification (NCBI taxonomy): domain Eukaryota; kingdom Metazoa; phylum Arthropoda; class Insecta; order Coleoptera; family Attelabidae; genus Apoderus; species Apoderus coryli. The sequence continues at coordinate 4,207,622 of OU452213.1, read as the reverse complement.
TATGACCAGACGTAACGCCTCATAGTCGAGAACTATATCAAGGACAAATGGACATCGCAACTGCTATAACAGCGTGAGTTTTTTTTATTATGACCCATTATTAATTCTTTGTCTAGGCTGTAAATAAACAAAAATAAAATTTAAAAAACAACGGAAAATAAATAAAAAAAAAACAACACAACGGTAGAGTTACATAATAATAATAATATAATAATAATAATAAACAGTTTATTTGCAGTCATATATAAAGAAAAAGTTACAATGCATAACGTGTAACATAATAAAAACGCATTCATAACTACAACAAGCCAAAAAAAATAACTGCAAAAGGGGTTAGAAGGCAGTAAAACTGATTTTGATATTCTAACCCGTACGGAAAAATTAACACTTAATACTACTACATCTATACACAGAAAAAAAAACTTGGTTTATCCAAATAAAAAATATTATTTAGAGGTGAATTTGCTAGTTTTCGCAAAATTTTTGTTAAAGTAGTAAATGTAGTTATCAAGTATGAGTAACTACATTATCCAAAAAACGACAATTTTTCCTGCTAAGCTGATATCTTCTCATCTAAACGAGACTTGTATGTGCATTAGTTAAATAAGATTTCAAATTGTGAACCTATATAAAATTTTATTTGCGCTAAATGAGTTCGGTATTCTGTTTGAATTAGGTATTGTACACCTACAGATTTCCATACGTACCCACTTAGGTGTAGCTATTATTATTAAGAAAATACTTAATGAGGTAATTAGGTAGGTACCTATACGTACCTAACTATTCTCAAAAATCGTTTTATGAAACCCAAAACTAAATTTGTTCTAATAGGAACATATACCTACCTACCTATAAATTTTATTTATCTGCTTTAGTATATTAATGGACCTAGGTATGTGCATTATAATATTTAAGTATAAATAAGATTTTAACAACTAAGTAAGTACATAGCTAAAATAGGCACTGATTTAATTAAATCTGTGTAATAGTTATTTTACCTAATACTTCTCATTTACAAAATTTCTATCCTCCAAAATACCTATCAAATTATTTTATCTGGTAGAGATGGGAACCTATAGTTGTCTACATAAGTCGTCATTCTATTCCAACCAACGGTTATTCCCCGTTCTACCTAATGTGTTTGTCCCCGCTGCTAGTCCACGTACCTAAAACCCTTTGAAGAAGCAGGTGCCGACAACAACATCTTCTTGTGTACCACGTTGTACCTAGCGCGTCTCACTTGGTGTAGAGGGAGGGGGTTTCATTTTGGTATTTTTTGATTAGAGTCTTGGCGTCGCGCTAACTAGGATCTAGTTATTTGGTGTTCTAATCTGAAGATATTTTAATTTAATATATTAAATTTTGATTTATTGATAGTAAGTGTATACCTAGATATTGATATCCCAATTTCTACAAGTGGTGAGGACGGACTAGGTATACAGACAGTAACAGATATGTATTATACCAATGTGGATCCAACATAATTAAGTGTACTTAGTGATTAGTTTGGTGTGTTGAGTTTTGTTAAATATTCATATATTATTAATAACAATGGAGGAAACAAAAGAAATATTAATTAGCTGGAATCTGGGGGAGCTCGTTGTTACTTTTCTCGGTAAGTAAATTATAATAATTATTATTTAATTATTTATTTTTATAATTTTACGACCAATGCAAACAATCTTATTTCATGGCAATATCAGATATAATCTTTGGCAATAGATACCTATCTAGTTACGTATTATTTAGTAGGTACTTAATTCTAATTTAAAATACTTTTTCTAATTTAATCAATCTTAATATGGTATTCCTCCATTTACAGCAAGTAAACAATAGTTTAGATGGGTTCACGATAATATATTTAATTTGCCAGGGACGGATTAATTTTTAGCAAATTAATGCAGTTTTTCAAAAGAAGTTACATAAATATTTTAGCTAGGTATGACTTTTTTCTTTCTTTTGTAATGTATTGATTTGTTTACCATTTTACCAATGTCTGTGAATTAGGAGTTGTGGATTGGAATTGTCTTATCATTCCTCGTACGTACCGGTAGAATCTGTTATTTTACTTAGTTTCCTCATAAGGAATCTAAAGTTTCTTTGATAATTTTTTTTTTCAGCGTCATTGTTTTTCGGAAAAACTCGATTTTTTTTTTAAATAGCCAATACTTACATTTTAGGTTTATTTGTCCCCAAATTAGATAACTACCTAGTACCTAGTTAGTAGATCTTGAAATGTATAATATTTATAGTAGAAAATGAATTAGGTATAAACTATATTTTACAAGGCCGTATTTTTTTAAGAAAATGCAATTTTTTTGCGATTTTAGTTTTTATTGATTTCTGACATTATTTTTACTGATATAAAAAACTTAAAAGCTCTCATTGTTACTTTTTTATGAAAATAGTATAGCGTTTACAAATTTTCATTACGACGTTTCGTTTTTGAAAAACCATCAACTTCGATTTTTTAAATACGGCCCTCGATTTTTTATTGTTAAATTTAAAGCCATTTTCAAAACAAAAATAGATGTAACGGAATGGTTTCAACAAGTTTTCAGTATTTTTAAGTTTATTTTAAAAAAATAAATAAATAAAAGTCGCACTAAAAACCTGATGGTGGTTCATATAAAAAAACGTAAGCACCACAGGGACCCCCAAATCTTGTCTACCACTTCTAGAAAAAATTACTAGAAGAGAGACAAACACTATTTGTCATTTAAATAAAAATATATTGTATGTTAGCAAAATTTATTAGTTATTTTAGTAATGTAGAAAAATTTACTGGATAGACATTAAACGAGTATCATCACTAAAATAACTAGTAAACTTTGCTAGCATACTATATACTTTTTCGCCTGCCTGCACTTAAACAGAGTTTTACCGCCCGCATATGCGGGCGGTAAATGACCAGTTAGCGCCCGCTCATTTTAATTTTTTTTCATAGATGGCGCTATGTTAGATTTCCAATAATAACGTTAACATCAGTAGTTTTCACTCACTTAACTTAATGTGCATTCCTTCTAGATGATAAGTTGACAATTAATTGAGAAAGTTTACTTAGGTAGTCGTCTGCCATTCCGCTAAACTCATTTAATTATTTAAATTTGTCCATTATTAATTAGTAATCAGTTTTTAATTATTATTGTATTACCGAAATATACCTAAGATTCTAAAATCAAATTTCTATAGCGTACACGCTCAGATAATAATTTGACAGTTTCTTTCTACATTTAAAATACCTACTCAACACTGACATGTGAGCCTGTCACATAAGTTTCTCTGATCTGAGTTTGTCAAAGGATAACGCCTATTATCATATACGTCAAAAAATACTTCCATTAATTTCTGTCAAAAACTGTCAGTTCATAACAGTAATAATTAATTATTAAAATAAAGGTCTTTTGGTTTAATATTGTAGTATGAAGAGGCAGGCGAAAAACAGTTGTAAGCACCACTGGCGGTAAAGCCGCTGCAGCCCTTCACTGTATAGCTGCCCTCGCTCGCTTCGCTCACTCGTGCGTCTATACAGCGGCGGGCTGCAACGAATGCTTTACCGCCCTTTATACTTAATATACTATTTATTTAAATGACAAATAGTGTTTGTCTCTTTTAGACAAGAAGCATATGTAAACTATTCAAGAATATTATCTAAATGACATAATGTCTATCCAGTAAATTTTTCTAGAAGGGGTAGACAAGGTTTTGGCTGTCCCTGTGGTGCTTACGTTTTTTATCTATCTGAACCAAGGTTTTTTTTCTGTGTAACAGTTCCCGAAAACTTACAATTAACTAAATCAATTTGAACTGCAATGAATACAAAGAAAAAAAACAACAAAAAGAAAACAAAAAAACAAAAAGAAAATAAAAGTGTAGGTAGGGTAACAAAAGTGGCATCGCGCCTGGAAAACTGTTAACAAAAAAAATGCGTATTATTTCAAATATGGGCAGTAAAAAATAGATTGTTAATTTGCATAGAATATTTTTTGCTCAAAAAATATTTTGAATTTTATTTGGCACTATTCTAGAGTTGAGGAAACGGTTAACCAGTCAGGCTTTACCAATTACGAAGATGGCTATGCTATCCGACAAAATTCAATACCTAAATTGAAATCCGTCGAGGTCATTTTTTTATTTTAACAAAATTAAAGTTTCAATTGAAATGAATTATATATGCATTCGTGAAGTTCATAAATGAAACATAAACACACACGTATAGCGAGATGGAAACTAGAGTCAAAACTTGATTTGAAATTCGTAACATGGATTAGCACTTTGCGGCACAAATATCTATCTATATATCTACATATTCTATAAATTGAAACTTTCCAGTTCTGCTGGCATAGGTATAGCCTATATAAATGGTTATCTATGTAGTTGATTAAACGTTTTGACTAAATGACATTATCTGGAAAGCAATTGTCGTCGACCAAACTCGTACAGAACCGGACTAAGTACACCCACATAGCACCCAATGTTCGCAGAACATTCAAATACATCATATACGTGGCATTTGAAGAAAATTATTTGGGCATTGGGCATAAAACAAACATTTGTTTCTTCTAAATAAGTATATTTCGTTAAATAATCAAAAATCCACATTTAACAGTAATAAAAATTATACAATAATAAGGCATATAAATTACGTAGATTTTTTTTGTGTTTAAAAATTTAAAGTATCATATGAGGGAGGTGCTGCAAAAATAAGAAAAAATATAAATACAAATTATGTTATAGAAATATTCCATTATACGTGGAGTTTATCATGTAATGATAAATAAAATTCGTCTGCTCCACAAACAATTCTTTATTTTATAATATTGCGTTATCAACCAGACATGTTTCGAGAGACACAGCTCCCATCATCAGTGGTCATTAAAATGTAATTAAATGTAATACATTCGCTCGAATCATTTGTGAAAAAAAAACATTTTATGAAAACTTAAATATTAAAATTTGCACAACAATGTAATGTTGGTAAATTAAAAGAGTTGTAATAGTACTTTCCTCATGGAACTTACAAAAATTTGTTTGTATTACATTTAATTACATTTTAATGACCACTGATGATGGGTGCTGTGTCTCTCGAAACATGTCTGGTTGATGACGCAATATTATAAAATAAAGAATTGTTTGTGGAGCAGACGAATTTTATTTATCATTAAATACAAATTAGTCTATTGTATGATATTTATAAAAGGGATACATGTTTGAGGGTCCGTATTGCTCAAGGTTTTTATGCTACCCCCCACATTATATATATATTTCGAATAAGCGCAACAAACTCTATAATCGTACCAAGTTTGAGGAAAATCTATTTTTAAACCAAAAATGAAAATTTTCCATACACTTACATTGATTTTTTCTAAGATTTGGACAAAAATTTTTTTTTTTCTCAATTTTCACTAAACTCACCAAGTTTGTTCCTATGCCCATACTGATGGAGAAAAAGTGTTTTCTTATGGAGAAGATATTGTTAGGGGAGCAGGACTTTGCTCACAAAAGTCTTCCCACAGGGCTATATGCAGACCCTTACTTGATGACCTACTCTGGGCTTAGTAAACTCGATCGAGACACCCCACATACCCTGGTCGATTCGGAATAGATGTTCGATGAACATATCCAAAGCTCAGGAATGAGGATGGATCACCAATTTTTTTATAATTTTTCAAATGTGATCTATATTTGGTGGGATGTAGGCTTTCACTTGATGACCTACCCTGGGCTTAGTCGACTCGATCGAGATACCCCACATACCCTGGTCGATTCGGAATAGATGTTCGATGAACGTATCCAAAGCTCAGAAATGAGGCAGAACGCTTATTTTTTTATGAGTTGTCAAAGTGACATTTTAGTAGAAATGTATGATTTTGGCTATGTTTGAGGGTCCGTATTGCTCAAGGGTTTCATGCTACCCCCCATATTATATATATATTTCGAATCAGCGCAATAAACTCTATAATTGTACCAAGTTTGAGGAAAATCTATTTTTCAACCAAAAATGAAAATTTTCCATACACTTACATTGATTTTTTCTAAGATTTGGACAAACATTTTTTTTTCTCAATTTTCACCAAACTCACCAAGTTTGTTCCTATGCCCATACTGATGGAGAAAAAGTGTTTTCTTGTGGAGAAAATATTGGTAAATTAAAACAGTTGTAATAGTACTTTCCTCATGGAACTGGAATTTTAATATTTAAATTTTCATAAAATGTTTTTTTTTTTTCACAAATGATTCGAGCGAATGTCTTACATTTAGTTCTGTATTAAATTCCCCCCATTTTAATGACCACTGATGATGGGAGCTGTGTCTGTCGAAACATGTCTGGTTGATGACGCAATATTATAAAATAAAGAATTGTTTGTGGAGCAGACGAATTTTATTTATCATTAAATACAAATTAGTATCTTGTATGATATTTATAAAAGGGATATGAGGCTCACAGAATCTTCCTAGCTAACTGATATATTCATACATGTGTCTTGCCTCTCGAAAATCAATGAAACAAACGACTATACCTAGTCAGTATATTATTAAAATACTTTTCACTCTTTGGAGTATCTATTCTGCTAAATAAAAACTTTCTCAAACCATCTCAAGAATGCCTGCAGACAGTCAAGCTGCGTTAAAAGCACTGAGGTCTTACACCTAAAGCAACTGGCAGCTCAGGGGAAAAAGATTACTCTGACATGGGTGCCAGGACATGAAGGCATAGAGGGGAACGAAGCGGCGGACCAACTTGCAAAAGAGGGCGCAAACGCTCCGTTCTGCGGCCCGGAACCCATCTTTGGCCTTCCAAAAAGCCATATGAAGGAAGAACTTCGGAGATGGGAAAAGGAACAACTTAAGTCCTACTGGAGAAACACTCCAGGCCTAAGACAATCAAAAAGGTTTATCAAACCTTCAGAGGCTAACGCAGGGAAGCTTATCCAACTGGAGAGAAGCGACCTAAGGCGAATTACAGGCCTTTTTACGGGACGCCACCCAGTGAAGTACCATCTCAAAAAGATGGGCCTAACCGAGGACGACACTTGTCGGTTTTGCGAAGAGCACTTTTCTGTAAAAGGCTAAAACACCTTGGAGGGGTGACCCTAGCACCCGACGAGGCAAGGAATTTAGCCTCCAGAGAAATCATCAACTTTATGAAAAGTGTGGGACAGCTGGGCAATTCATAGATTAGAGTCATCTCCTGCAGGTCTAAGTGAGGGGAGGCCAAACCGCTTAAACGACTCCGAAAAACAATTTACAATCTTTGAAAGTTAAAGTTATAAATATAAATTTTATTTGAACAAAATTAATACTCACGTTGTTCCATTTCGTTGGAAAAATTAGTGCCACCATGCAAAATCGGCGCGGTTTCCTGCGATTTGGAGTTACTAAACTCTGTCAATAAAATATTAAAAAAAAATAATTTTGCATAGACAAATTCAAAATAAATGATTACCACTTGGTGGAGCACTTGGATTAGCGGCTGCAGCATTTGGGTACAAGTTGCCTCCAATTGGTATATGACCCACCTCTGGATACATTCGGATCTCTAAACTTTTGTGTACACCTGGTAACTTTGCTATAACCTGAAAGTTTATTTTAAAATTTTAGCCGATAATTCAAGCTGCATGCATCGGATCAAATAAATGTTTTTTTTTAATATTCAAAACATTGAAGTTACCGGTGCACAGTACAAGGCGGACGAATAAATAAAGAAACAAGATTTCTACATCACTATTTCCAGACTTACTTTGTAATAATACTCCACTTTGAATAATCTACATTGGGCGAAATTCGGTATTACAAAGTTATTTGCTAAAGTGACATTGAACGAGTAGGTATTTTCTCCGTGAGCTCCTAAACCCACATCTTTTAAATCACAAAGAGTGATTATATCGTCTTTTTCACTGGATTGTGGCTCTGTGGCTTTCAATGTAATTTTCTAGAAAACACAACCAAAATAAAATAATATAAACCAGGGAGCCCTCTCCCTGGTTTATATTATATATAATCGTACTAAAATTTAGCGGAACACTTTTAAAAATAGTGTAGTATTATTTGTGAAAAGTCAAAAACTAACTCTACACTACGATCTGTCGATTAACTACCTGTTTCAGTTCCAATGTAACTTCCTCAACATTGGTATTTGACATATTTGTCAGTCTGACTGATACAGTAACAGTCTCATTAGGTATCAGAGTTCTTTTTGGTAAATTCACATCCATTGTGATAGGGCCTTGCGCACAGCACAAACAACAAACAGTTTTATCATCAGAGTATGAGGAAGGCTCCTAAAATATGAACCACAATTATCATATAACGCTTGAACCAATAAAACGACTTGGAAACTTTCCAAAAGCTCAGGCCGTCTCAACATATTAAGATCCACAGGAGCATTTACAACAAATATAAACTGATCTTGATCATCAAAAGCCATAGGTTTGTCTACGATCGCGAATAGTTTGTATTGAATATTACCATTTTCCGAATTATACGTTGCTGGGATATTTGGTGGTAATGGAAAATTGAATGGATAAATATGTTGACCCATTGGTAGGCTTGTCGTTCCAGATTCTAGGAAAACACTTTTAATTCAATTCTTTAAATTTCTTTGGGTGTTTGTTTTATATTCAAAATGCAAAACTTATGTCTTATATTAAACCATGTTGTCGATTTGTTATTTCTGTTTTAATATAAGGCATTTCAAATCAAGTTTGCATTTTTAATATGGAACCAACACAAAAAATGGAAAACACTTTTGACAACTCTATTTTTTACAAACATGGGATACACCCTGTATAAGAGAATTTGTAGCATCTGAAAGTATGAGATAAGTAATGCATAAAAATAATATTTTTAAGTCATAAACACACTCACGGCCTCCATAAATTATGATTTCACTGGTAAATACGTTGTTATCACCACGGAAAAGTGTATCACGGCTTCGGTGCTCTTTTGCACTATCATCGTAGTAGGACTCCGTTGCCATAAATTCGGTATGCTCGTGACATTGTACTTTAATTTTTATAGCTGAAAATTCAAATATATTTAAAATATTATGTATGTGACAACGGTTTTTCATCTAAGGTTTATGATTATGATCAAATCTAAAAATGTTATGGGTAATATTTACCAAGCGATTAGCAGCAATTAGGGGTAGGAAGCATAAGAAGAAGAAGGAATTCAATGAAGTACTTCATTATTTTCTTATCATAAAATTGAGGATGAGATATGTTCACCAGTTACCTCTGAATGTAGTTTCGCTTTCAAAATCCAAAACAATTTTTCCTTGAATATTCGAGCCTGGAATGTAGGCCCCTTGGTAGTTGTCGAGCCAGACTTTGCACTGGGGCATTTTTTTGCAAAATTTGGAATAGGATGTGCGGCTGGAACATAACGAGATTATTAATGTAAAGTATTTTACTTTGATCGAATAGGTACATAGTTGTTCATGACAAAGAAGTCCGTATATAATAATAATAATACTAATCTCTTTATTGTCTAACAGGTATAACTACCCAATTACAAGACAAAACAAAAATATATATTATGATACAATGACATAGGTGATTGAAAATAAAACTAATAAAAGTAACAAAGGTATAAAATAAAATAAACTGGCCACTCAAATAACCACCTAAATAATATCAATTTCATTAGCCTGTAAGTACCCGCGCAGGTCACGCTTAAATGAATTGATTGATGCATTAAAGTAATTAATATTGTCATGGATAGTCAGACGATTGCAGTAGTTGCAAGCCCGAAAAAGGGGCGCCCTAATTTCATAGTTTGCGTGAACCTGGGGCACCCAAAATATATCAGAAGCTCTTGCGTGTAAGCGGGGAACACAAAACCCAATCTGATGAAGCAGCCGAGGACAGTCCAGCAAACCGTTTATTAATTTGAAGATAAATATTTGAGAAGATAAATGCGGCGCTCGGACAATAGTTGAAACTGAAACCTGTTCAGCAACAAACCGTGACTACAGCCACGAGATGGAAAACATCCATCAAGCTTAAATGACAGATATTTTAAGAATTTGCGTTGGATGTTCTCAAGCCTCTGTATATGGACATGATACATAGGTGACCAAACAATTGAGGCATATTCCAATTTGGACCGTACATAAGCAAAATATAGCGTTTTAAGGCAGTCTATATTATTAAAATTCTTTGTTTGTCGGAAAATGAATCCCAGCATCATGAGTGCAGCCGCCGAAACATGTGAGACATGGTCATTAAAAGTCAATTCACTGTCAACATAAATCCCGAGGTCCTTAATGACATTACATCTCTCCAACGCGATTCCATTAAGTATGTAGTTGTGCATTACAGGTGTAAGGCGTTTTGTAAACGTTATGGATTTACATTTATTAGCATTTAGGGGAAGCTTGCTTAGGTCACACCATACAGACAGCATATGTAGGTCTCTTTGCAAACGATCACAATCATCGGCACACCGTACAACACTGTACAACTTCAAATCATCCGCAAAAAGCAAGTGCTGACTTGAGAAATTATCACCAATACTGTTCACAAAGATAGCAAACAGTAAAGGAGCCAAGGTACTACCCTGTGGGACTCCACTCGGCACAAAGAAGCAATCAGACCGATAGCCATTATATTCAACGAACTGCTGACGAGTAGTTATAGTTAAATATGACCCAAAAAATGCAATTAATTTCCTGCTGAAGCCAATGTCAATCATGCGTTGCTACATCAAAGAATGATCGATCTTGTCGAAGGCTTTAGAAAAATCTGTGTAGATTGTGTCGACCTGAAAACCCCGACCAACAGCGGGATATACATCCTGTAAGAAAGTCACTAAATTGCTTACAGTGGAGCGCTTCTGAAAAAATCCATGTTGTTGCCAGACCAACTTAGCCTTCACCTGGTTGAACAGCTTATTATGTAGTGCAATCTCAAACACTTTAGAGAAATTAGATAGGATAGAAATTGGCCGATAATTTACAATTCTATCAAGTTCGCCAGACTTATGTACAGGGCATACACGACCCATCTTCCAAGGAAGATGGAAATGTGTTAGATTGCAAAGAAAGGTTAAATATATATTGTAAAGGCTTGGCAAAGACGGTGGCACAATCCCTAATGACAAACGCAGGTATGTTGTCAACACCAGCGGTCATCTTCGGTCTCAGCCTCCTCAAAGCAACCAAAACATCATCAAAATCCAACAAGCCCACCGCGATCATATCATTATTATCATTAAACACGTCAACAACGGTATCTTCTACGGAGTCAACGTACACTCCGCGAAAAAACTAGCAAACGCGGAAACAATACTCAATGGATCGGACAATGCATCCCCACCATCATCGAACATCACACCCGGGATACGCGACCTCTGTTTCTTATTTCTTATGTACTTCCAAAGCTGTGTTGGATCGTCTTTGATTGAGTCCTGAATCCGGTTGGCATAACTTCTATAGGCTTGGGAAATCCTTTGTTTAATCTGTGTTCTTAAAAACTGAAACCTATGTAAGTGACACGGTGTACCAGCAGATCTCCACTAATAATAAATAATGTTCGCCATAATGATTAGATATTCTTTTAAACCGTTCCCCAATGTTACGCTCATGATGCATGGCTGCTAGCTACAACGAGACTATCCGACAGCGCTCGAACTACTGATATACACACCTATCATCCACTCCTAGCGACATGCGAATATTATTTAGAGAGGAAAATCAAATACACTGTGAGATATTTTGTATAAGTAAACATACCTTTACGACTTATAGGGACACCAACACTTAATAACAGGAATTATTTAACTATCAAAACACTTAAATCACACCAATTTCAACAATGTATTCCACATTTCGGTGTATTTTTAACTCACGACAGCGCTATTTTGTCTGAGTGTAACAAAAATCTAGTGTGTGCTGTGCACGATCGGAGGCAGCGGTGTACGTTGTACCTACCATTCCATGGCATGCTTTGATGGTTTTATTAATAGTTAAATTTAAATATTACATCAACATATTATTATTTTGAAGGTTTTGTATCTTATAATTTAATAAGGAGACTGTATTGTGGATTTTATTTATAATTTGTTAAATAATAACAAAATTTATACGAAAGAATCGAAAAAAACTGGGAATACTGGGGTCGTTTCTGTTAGTTTATGTTGATAAACTGAATAAATAAAGATATTTATTTTGGTAGTTTAGTTTAAAGAAACACTTTTATTCTACTTGACAAAACTACAATTTCATTTCTATATTTTTGACAACTTCAAAACTTATATTATTAATAATAATAGACATGTGCCAATTATTATAACATGGTAAATCAACCACAGTGTGTTGAGTTTTCCAACACCCCACCTACTTGGCATATTTCTATATCATTAATATAAACCAAAATAATTAAAACATTCTTGAAACTTCTTTCCTGACACTGGCTTCGTTAGAACATCAGCAATCATTTGATCTGTGCTAATTTGATGCATGGATATTTTTCCAGCCTCAATGGTTTCTCTTATAAAATGATGACGAATGTCTATGTGTTTCGTCCTGCCATGGTAGACGCTATATAGAGATAAATCAATTGCTCCTTTATTGTCGCAAAACATTGGTATGGTTTTTGTTTGTATTTCTTTTATATTAAGTTCATTAAATAATTGTTGTAACCAAATTGCTTCCTTTATTCCGTGACTGAGTGCCATGTACTCTGCCTCTGTGGTGGATAAAGCAACTGTTTGCTGTTTCTTACAATTCCACGAAATTAATGAATTTCCCAATTTGAACACATATGCAGCATATGATTTTCTATCGTCCACATCACTTCCCCAGTCCGAATCGCAATATCCATCGTTTTCACTTTTCTTGTAAACAAGTTTTTTATTTACAGTCCCCTTCAAATATCGCAAAATTCTCTTTACTGCCTCCCAATGTGGTTTGCCCGGATTGTTGTTAAATTTGCTAACAACACTTACTGCATGACTTATATCTGGCCTTGTCCATTGGGATAAATATATTAATTTTCCAACAGCTTCTCTGTAAGGCACGTCCTTCATTTTATTAATTTCTTCTTGTGTTTTAGGTTCCATATTTTTAGTTAGTTTTGTGCTACTTAATATTGGTGTTGTAACCGGATGACAGTTTTCCATATTAAATTGCTTCAAAATTGATTTTATATACATTTCTTGATCTAAAGATAATTGTCCTTCTGCACGATTTCTTTCAATTCTGATACCCAAACATTGATTTACAGGACCCAAATCTTTCATTTTAAATGTAGTTTTTAACTTATCTTTGAACATTTTTAATTTCTGTTTATTATTTGAAAATATTAACAAATCATCAACGTAAACAGTAACGAAAAGAATTTCGTCTTTTTCCAATTTATAATATAAGCATGAATCTACTTTCGATTGAGTTAATTTATTTTTAATTAGCTCACTGTGTAATTTCTTATTCCATGCTCTACCAGACTGTTTTAACCCATATATTGCTTTATTTAATTTACAATATGTTTTAATATTTTCGGTCATATCCAATTTTGGTAATTCCATATAAATCTCTTCTTCTAGATCTGAATTCAAATAAGCTGTTACTACATCCATTAACTCGATTTCCAAATTTAATTCTACTGCAATGGCTAGCATCGCTTTTATTGTATTTTGTTTAACAACTGGTGAAAATATCTCGTTATAATCAATACCCTCTTGTTGGTTATAGCCTTTGGCAACTAACCTGGCTTTATATTTTTCTAATTTTCCATCAGCACCATTTTTTATTTTAAATACCCATTTACTTTTTACGGGACTTCTTCCCTGTGGTATTTTATCAACAATTGTCCATGTATTATTTTTAACATGTGACTGTATTTCTTCGCTTATAGCTTCTTTCCATTTTTCTGAATCTGAATAATTATTTTCTTTCGCCAAACAAACAAAATCATGCAGATATCCAGATTTTCTTCTATTTCTTTTTGGTTCTTCATCAACTTCTTGTTCTCTAATTTATGCTTCATTATTCTTTTCCGCACTTACTGGTCTATCTTCAGTAGTATAACTTTCTTGTTCTCTAATTTCTTCATTATTCTTTTGCGCACTTGCTGGTCTATCTTCTGTAGTATAATTTATTATTATTTCATTTTCTTCTGGGTTTTGATATATTTTGTTATTCGTGAAAAATTCACTTTCTTCAAAAATTACATTTGCCGAAATTATCACACGATTTTTGTTAATATCATATAATCGAAAAGATTTTGAATTCTCTTCATATCCTAAGAAAATACATTCCATAGATTTTTTATCTAATTTTCTTCTTTTTACATTAGGTATCTGTGCAAAAGCTTTACAACCAAATACTCTCAAATATCCCACATACGGTTTTCTGCCTGACCAAGCTTCCTCAGGAGTCATATTTTCTAAAGCGACTGTAGCTGATCTATTCTTTAAATATACTGAAGTATTTACTGCTTCAGCCCAAAATTTCTTTTCAAGACTCGCATCACTCATCATACTTCGTACTTTTTCCATAATGGTTCGATTAGAGCGTTCTGCAACACCATTCTGTTCCGGAGTATACGGAGCTGATAATTGGTGAATAATCCCATTTGATTTTAGATAGTTTTCCATCATTTTGTTCACGTATTCTTTTCCATTATCGCTTCTTAGTTGTTTAATTTTCTTTCCAACTTGATTTTCAACCATATTTTTAAAATCTTTAAAAACATTTAAAACCTCAGATTTTTGACGAATAAAATATACAAATGTCTTTCGCGATTTATCATCAATAAAAGTTATAAAATATTTTGCACCTCCAAGAGATTCAGTATCCATTGGACCGCATAAATCAGAATGTATTAATTCTAATATTTCGTTTGCTCTTTTTCCTTTATTCTTGCTAAAATTCGTTCTACAATGTTTTCCCATTACACAATTCTCACAAATTTTGTTGGGTTGTGATAAATTTTGAGGAAAACCAGTTACTAATGTTTGTAACTTTTTCATACCTGATTCACTTATGTGGGCAAATCTTCTATGCCAAAGATCGTAATTTGAAAAATTTTTCGTAATCCACGCTGTATTCTTAACCAAATCAAGCATGTATAACCCATCTGCAGTTTTTGAACCTTTCGCAATAATTTCTTTTGTCATTTGACTTCTGATTGTAAATTGTTTTTCATTGAATAAAATTTCATTGCCCTTATCGGTTATTTGACTAACAGATAACAAATTCATTTTTAACTCTGGTAAATAGTAAACATTTTTAACGTCAATTTCTGTATTTTCACCGTACAAATTTATATTTAAAGCAATATCGCCCATACCTTGTGGTGAAATTCGTTCGCCATTTACAGTTTCTATGTTAAATTTGTTTGTAGTCTCTTTAATTTCTTTAAAAATTGATTTTTGTGGACTCATATGACAGGTTGCGCCAGAATCCAAGTACCAATTTCTATCGTAACAATTATCATTTTCTTCGTGAGCAAATAGTCCATGTTGGGATATAGATTTTTTTGATTTTTCTTCAACATTTGATTTTCGATATCGACAATTCTTCGAAATGTGTCAAATTTTCTTACAAATGTAACATTCTACGTTATTCTTCTTCCTCTCGCCTTGATTCGTTATGTTTGAATTTGATTTCTTATAAAATTTGTTCTGGAAATTTTGTTTTGAAACTAATGCTGATTCACCTTTAGATGTATTTTCAATTCTTCTTGATTCTTCTTGCAATAAGTTTGTAATGACATCGTCCAACTGTAAATTTTTGCAGCTGTTTTCCATTGCGATAACTAATGAATCGTATTCTTCAGGTAAATTTGCTAATAATTTAAAAGCCATATATTCATCAATAACTTCTCGACCAACACCTTTAAGTTCATTTTGAATTTCAAGCATTTTATTAATATAACTTTCCATTTTGTTAAAATCGTTAAATTTTGTAGAGTAAAGCTGCCTATCCAAAATAATTTGCCTTCTCAAACCTCGACTTTCGAATGCATTTTCCAATTTTTGCCATGCTTCTTTGGCTGAGGTAGCACTTCTAGTTCTAACATAAATGTTTGGAGAAATATTCAAAACTATAGTTGCTAATGCTTGTTGATCAATTTCTTTATCTACCTGTGGTTCCTCAATAGCTTTCCACAATTTTTCTTTAATGAGAAGCATCTTCATTGCATATTTCCAGGTTGCATAATTTTTATTACCTTCTAATTTTTCCATCCTGTATGCGGATTGACTGGACATTTTCTGTCTTCTTTAAATTTAAGTTTATAATAATTATACCACTTAAAATCACAGCAAATTATTCTGGGCCCATAACCCTGTTAGTTTATGTTGATAAACTGAATAAATAAAGATATTTATTTTGGCCGCCAAACACATCCTTTTACATCTCTGTACCACATTATTTACGAGAGTTTGGCTGTCAACTACTGACCGATCACCACTGATGAGTCGTGGATCGACGAAACGGCCGTCTGGTGAAAGTATAGTGGTTGACAGACAAACTCTCGGATTTTAAGTCTTGTTTTGTTAAACAAGCCCATTCCATATTATTTGTGATCTCAAACATTATATTATATAGGAAATCAAATAAATCTGGGCAACGTCTGTCGGTGATAGACTTCTATTATGATTCGAGAGGAAATATGTAATAAAAAAAATCAATAAGAACCAAAGAGCAAATATATTATAAGAAAAATGGTATGGATAATATGAGACTTAAATCCAGATGTGACTGCGTGAGGCATTGACTGATTTTTGACTATTAAATATTCATATTTCATTGTCGTTATTAATCATATTTTGAAAACATAAGATGCAGTAAGTTCTGAAATAACGCTGCCACTTTTTAGCTCTCCATATGCAATAAATATATGGAGGCTATTAGTTTCACGATGTTTTTTTTTTAATTTCACTGAAAATACGTTTTTTTGGTCATTTTATACTTTTAAAAAAATATCTGTCTGTATCCACGATAATTAAAAAACCACTTAACACACACTAAAAACTGTTTGGTTAAATTTACAGAATATATTTATTTCCAAAATTTTGTTTAAGGTAACACTATATATACTTGTAATAGCAATATGGATTTTAAAGTAATAAACAGGCTTTTTTATTTCAAGCAAAATATTTTGTCCTTTATTTTGCAGATTGAAGTAATTTTTTTGTTAAAAATAAGATATATGTACTTACATTAGTCATTTTAATGAATTGAAATAAACAAGAGATATTTAGTTAAATTAAACAAAGATCTGGGTTAAAATTAATAGAAACTAATCATCTGAATAATATCAATTTTGTTTATTTGACAAAATATATATTTGTAAAATTATAAACTTGTCAAGAAATCAGATTTTTCCGGCAAATAAATATTTTGTCGTACCTGCAAGATAATTACGCGCAGTGTTGTCACTTCCTATAGGGTCTAGCTAGGTATATTCCTGTGTATTTTACTGCTACACTATAAATGCATATAATAAAATATAAATCTTTACACAATCATTTGCCAATAAATATTATATTAATATTACTTAATTCGTTAAGTTTGGTTTATCGGTATCTCCCTATACTTATAATAGTCATCTCCTTGTACTTAAATTTATTGTCAAAATGTAAATGTACGATCTGAGATATTTAGATATTATTGATATTTTAGATTAGGTACTTTAATTTCCCTAAAACTTCAACATTATTTATTTCCTATGAATGGCAATTGCTGGAATCTCTGGCAACAACGTCTGCTGGCTGTGTTTTGGTTCTAAGTAGCTTTGATTTTTGATTGTCTCAAAACCCAAAAGCCGACAGCAACCTTGAAAGCGGGGATTTCCAATATCATTCTATGGCAGTGATGTTTGGACGCTTTTTGTTGCATTTGCTTCTGTCCTTGCATTTTATTTAAGTTAGAGTTAGTTTTAGTGGTAAAAACTGTGGTTTTAGTTACTATTATAATTATAAATTACCAAGAACTGATGGGTGTTTGTTTGTTGTGTCAGTTAGTGATATCTATGAATATTGTTGAGTTGGTAAGTACCATTTTGTTTATGTTATTAATTATTATACGTAATATGTAGTAACAACAATAAATATTATAATAATAATAAATAATAAAATAAAATATAATATATTTATTATTATATAGGTAATTAGGTAGGTAGTAGAACAATTTTGATGTACCGCTAGCCACTGAAAACTAGTTTGGTAAACATTAGTAGGTATACCTACCTAATTCTCCCAATTTTGATAAAATCGATAACGCTTTTAATAAAATATACCAGTTTCTTTCATCAAGACTTTTAAAATTCTAATAAGTGTGCTCCATGTATTTTTTTGCAAACAGTTAATATGTTTTTACTATTTCCCTACATTGAGCATTTTTGTTATAGATTGATTTACAGTTTGAGAAGAGTGAAAAGTGGCAAAAATAAGCACTCGAAGTTTTCAACTTTTCAACAAGAGAGTCGTGCGAAATTTATGGATTGGTTGTGGGGTGTTTTTAATATACTAAAATAATTAAGTACCTTACAGTTATAATTCAGGTAAATAATTTAGTAATTTTCTTTACCCACATTTTTTAGGTTAGGGCAATAATGCTATTTAACAAATATTTAGACTTTGTTTCTACTTATGAAATTTGTGTATTAATTTTGAGTTTTTTAATATACTACTTATATTTAGTTTATAGAATTATCTAATTTTCTTCTGATTTTAAGTTTGTTCTCATTTTATGCACATTTGATTAAGCTAAATGTCTATTTCGTTAGTTTTTTTAAACCCTACAATGTCTTAAATTTTTTTTACTTTTAATTTTATTGTTAGAGAATAAAGCCAAAGTACAAATAAATGTTTTTGTCTAATAAATATTGGATTCTTATTTCAAACTTTAAATACGAAAAAAAAAGTTATTATTTAGTTAGAGTGATAAAGTGTGTAAATTCAAGTAAGTAAATCTAGAATCAAATATACTAAAAATACTTATTTTGATTAAACATAAATTGTATTAGAATAAAAAAAAACGGATTTTCAAATCAACGTCAGTATAGTGTTTATCCTAACAGAATATATTAATTAAGAGAAATATTGGTTACTTTGATTTAACAAAAGATTTTTGTTATATTAAGTAGCTTATTAAACAAGTTAATGCAGATGTAAGTTGCCTTAAAAAAATATTTTGTTGAATTCACCAAATATTTATTTCTCTCAACCCTAGCTTTATTTATGGTAATTAGGACTCAGTTGGCATCTAACTAAATGATTTTGTTAGTGCAAACAGATATTCAATCGTGGATATAGAAACAAATGCTTTTGTTGGATTAACAATATTTTTGTTAAATTAACCAAACTCTTTTTAGCGTGCATATTTTAACAAAATTCTTCTGACCTAAACACATAGAATAATGGGTAATTTCAAAATGTAGATCAAGTAATTAATATGTATATTATATATATAACAACGATTTCGGAATCAACTTCCCTTACAACATTCAAATCCAAAGCCGCCTGCCGCCCCAGCAAAGATATTATGATGATATATAAATTTGCAAAACTTAAAATTTAGCCAAAGTTGTAATTAGAAAATAATTTAATTTTCTGCACTGGAAGTCATTGTAATTTCAAGTTGTCGTGGGAAATAACTTAATTGAGCTCTAGCGACTATATTCTCATCTCTTTTTCAAACCATTTTACTTACTCCTCTAGTCATTCTCTTCCGTTTATTATGTTTTATATTTTTTTTTTAGCAAGTTTCCTCTGGTGCTTTATTATTATTCTTATTTCCATTGCTTTTATCATAAAACTCTTGTTTTTCGGTCTTTTAATATTAAATTGAAACTGTATAATTAAAACATGCAAACTTATTATCATAAAGTTTTTCGCAATCTTTTACTTAATTTGTTATTGCAATTACTAGTCTACGGGGTTGGTAATAATAATAATGCTTTATTTGCCTATATAACAATAGTTATTGGCATCGTCACATTCAGTATGTACATAAATAAAAATACAATATAAACAAACAAAATACTCAAACAACAAATACGTGTGTATATAGTACAAATACAAAACAGTAAAACAAAGTACATAAAAATCACTTTAAACTTCAATAAATAGTCTAAAGGGGCACAATTCAAATATTACAACAATCAACAGACTATAATATAAATTAAGATTAACAAAACACTAGAGTGTACAAAATTCACTCAAAATTTGTAGGTGAGATAGTCAGCATGGTCATATGGGACAATCTCAAGAAGTTGTTTTTTCACTTTAAATTTATTGTTGTTCGCAATATCTTTTATCTGACGAGGAAGGTGATTATAGAACCTAACGGCCATAACCTGAAACTGTCGATCTGTCAAAGCTAATCTGTGCCTGGGCAGACACAGGTTTTTCTTATGCCGCGTTTCATAGCAGTGTTATTAAAGTATTGAGATTTTCCCTAATATAAAAAATCCCGATGGCAGCCAGTCGGAAAAGTAGATTTTTGATTTATGTATTTTTTATACTTAGTTTACCACTGACACCCACTATTAATAAACAAATAATGGAATATTCTGACATTCGCCAAATATAACCAAAGTGTCATATTGACAGTTATTTTAACTGAAATACCCATTGTACAATAATATATACGTAAGTACGGTCTTATTGTTATTTCACAGGTGTTTATTTGTCAAAATAATTACAGGTATAGCGGGTGATGATATTTTTTTTATTTTTTGTTACTTTATATTGACTTACATTTACTTAAATATGCCAGCGATGAAAAAACTCTCCAAATAAATATTGTAGAGATTTAAGTGCTCTATCATTTGATATGTAACATCGGTATTTTCTATTAACAACGAAAAAAATATGATTTTTTTAAAACTTTGACAGGCCGCCATTTTGAAATTAGCTCTCCGATTTCAATCGCCAACGAACTCACGCGATTCCATGACCTAGCCGATTTTTTAACCAAATTTTGTTTCGATTGGTCAAAAAATGCGGCCTAGAACGTGACGCAAAGTTTCTATATCCCATATACAGGGTGGTCCAACGAAAAGTTTGCACCTAGCTTTTCTCTTTTTTTTGTAGTCGAATGCGAAAATGCTCGGACACGTCGATTTTGCTTTTGAGGGGGACACATTTTAAACATATTTTTCGATCTGCGCCTTTAACCCCCTAGCGGGGGTGAGTAACAACCCTAAAATTTTAAATGGAAAGAGGGGTCTAATGACATATCATTTGAAAGGACACAAAATTGTCTTTCTAATGATACCCTATTTGTCGAATTTTACTAAAACAGTTAATACGAAAACGACTTTAAAGACATTAAGCCGATAATTTTGGTATTAATGAGAAATACAAATAAGTTTTAATTATTGCGAGTGAAAACACCTGCAATCGTTAGTACATTCCAATGTTTGTTAGTTTTAACATTGCTTTGTAAAAAAAGTAAACAAGCTGTTAAATTGATTTATTAAAACGTTACATTAACAAATGTTGAAAATGTGACCCATTTGATTCCATACAATAATACAGATTTTGTTCAAATCTATTTCTAACATTTTGTAGCATATCAGGTGTTATGTTTCTGCACTCTTCTGTAATGCGTTGGCGAAGATCTTCTATGGACTCGGGCTTCGTGGCAAAACATTTATTTTTTAAGTGCCCCCAAAGAAAAAAGTCTAAAGGCGATAAATCCGGTGACCTGGCAGGCCATTCAATTGGGCCCCTCCTTCCAATCCACCGTCCAGGGAACCGGTCATCTAAGAACTGTCTTACAGGAGCCACATAGTGCGGAGGTGCCCCATCTTGCTGGAAATAAAGCCGATCAGCAGTATGATTTTGGTCATCTTCTATTATTTGTGTTATTAAAGGATCAATTGTGTCTTCAAGCATGTTTAGGTACACTTCACCAGTTAAATTTCCAGGAATAAAAAGTGGTCCTATAATATGATTTCCTAATATGCCACACCAGACGTTTATTTTTTGAGGATACTGGGTATGAACCTCACGGAATAAATGTGGGTTACTGTCATCCCAGTAACGGCAATTGTGCCTATTTACAGCTCCATTCAAATAAAATGTGCATTCGTCGGAAAAACAAATGTTAAATAATAATTGCGGATCTTCAATTAAACGCTGGCTCATTGCTTCACAAAATTGCAGCCTTCTATCAGGATCATCCTCATTTAGTTCCTGTACTAATTTGATTTTGTACGGATGAAATTTGTACGCTTTTAAAATTCGTATTATGGACGAACGGGAGACACCTGAGGCTTCAGCTAGTTGACGGGTACTTTGACTATGATCCATTTCAACATGCCCTAAAACAGCGACTTCCACAGCTTCATTTCTGATCGGTTTCTGCGGCTGGTGTTTTACATTACAGACAGATCCGGTATCTACAAACTTTTTAACTAACTTGCCAACGTACACATCATTCACATTTTTATCGGGATGTCTCTCATTAAATAAGCGAGCCGTAAGTCTAGCACTACTATTATTTTGAAAATAAAGTTTAACAATTTCAACTCGTTCTAGAATTTAATAAATCATTTTGTACGGTAAAAGTAAAATAACTTGAGAAGCAACCAAACTGAATCAATGAAAAGACTAAAATAAACGGTGTAAATTCTTTTCCTACACGTATCTGCAGTTTTTATTTCAACAAAAAACGCAAACGATTAGTGAGGAATTTAGTTCTGATAAATAAGATAGTGTTTTTGAAATCCCGTTTTTCTTCAAAGTAAATAATTTAGAAATGATTGTAGTTGTTTTCAGTCGTAATAATTAAAACTTATTTGTATTTCTCATTAATACCAAAATTATCGGCTTAATGTCTTTAAAGTCGTTTTCGTATTAACTGTTTTAGTAAAATTCGACAAATAGGGTATCATTAGAAAGACAATTTTGTGTCCTTTCAAATGATATGTCATTAGACCCCTCTTTCCATTTAAAATTTTAGGGTTGTTACTCACCCTCGCTAGGGGGTTAAAGGCGCAGATCGAAAAATATGTTTAAAATGTGTCCCCCTCAAAAGCAAAATCGACGTGTCCGAGCATTTTCGCATTCGACTACAAAAAAAAGAGAAAAGCTAGGTGCAAACTTTTCGTTGGACCACCCTGTATATATATATATATAGATATATAAACTTTTGAACTGAGGTCATTTTTAGGATCCAGGGGTCATAAAATTAAGTACTGCATAAAAATTTTTCAAAATTTCGGTTGTGTCGATCTCCTGAACAGTTAGATTTTTTTTAAAAATCTACTAAAAATGCACTGCCAAATATACAGAGCAGGAACTGTTAGAATATTTAATTTTTTAAAGAAGGGTTTGTATGGCTCTCTATATCCAGCTTTAACCATTACGCGTACAGCCGCCTTTTGAATTTTAAAGATAATTTGCCATTGCGGTGCCTTGCCCCAAAACAGAACGCTATAACTGATCAGGCCCTGAAAGTATCCCATATATGCGCAACGCAAGACTTCTTGTGAACATGTAGTCGATAGTTTTCGCAAGAGATAAACCACACTGGACAATTTTTTGGCAAGGCAATCGATCTGATGTTTCCATGTCAATTTTGGGTCTACAATTACTCCAAGAAACTTATTATAAGTAGTGTTTTCGCTAGTAAAATTTTTCCTTAGTGTAATAATCAATCGAGAAGTTAAGAGACAGTCCGTTAGAGGCAAACCAACCCTCAGTACTCTCTAATTTGGTTTGGATTATGTTATTAAAATCCTCGGAAGCCTGGTAAATTGTGGTGTCGTCTGCATACTGAATTACTTGAGTATCCCTCAAATAAGATGATAAGTCGTTGACATATATAATAAATAAAAGTGGACCAAGAATTGAGCCCTGGGGTACTCCGGTTGTCACAGATCTCTCTCCCATATAGTCAACTAACTGATGTAAGTAAGATCTTATGAAATTAAGAGCATTTGCTCTAATGCCATATAGGGGAAGTTTCTTTAAGAGAATCGCATGAGAAACACAGTCAAATGCTCTAGAAAGATCGCAAAATACAGCCGTCAGAATGTGTATGATAATTGGTGAGTTTTGAAGCAATATTGTTGTTATTTATAGGAATTTGCAATTTTTTGCTATGTCGAACCAGTCAAACTGGGGCCAAAATGACGTTTTCGGGGGCCATCCAATAGACTTTGTTCCTTTGCGAACGCGACAATTCTAAACACTTTTTTTGTTGGTACGCCTTCAGTTGCGGGTCGATGTTGGACGGCATGTTGTTATTTATTTATTTAGTAATTGCTTTGGCCAATTTCATTATAGTTTGTTACACCCCTGAAACTAGAACGAGCTATTATGAAAACTGTATATAGTATACTTCTATAGACTAAGTTCATTATGAAACTTTTAACAAACCACTTTTATATTACTGTGAAATGAATATTACAAACCGGAGCCGAGTACCATAATGGGTATAAAATACGTGGGTTTCCATATATACAAACGATTTTTTATTTGCACATGGTAATCATTAATATTATGAAACTTTAACTAAAAACTTTCAACGTGTATGGTTTTTGTAGTGATTTTTCAGCATACATCTAATTAGTAATGCCATGTTGTCAAACCTCTTCACAAATAAATCACAAGCGTAGACACCTTTTATACTTTTCCCAAAGCGTCTCTCCAACTTGTAAAGGCGCTCAGAAGAATATGATGTCAAGAAAACTACGACGAAATATCTATAATATAATATTGAAACCACATTTTGAAACGGAGATATGAACTTAGATTTCATTGGTGATCTTCGCCACAATGTCATAATTCATCCAAATCGAGTTCTTTATTTTTTTTTTTTTTTGGTATCTAATCCCAACCAATATTATCTACCCAGACAAAACATCTATTACAAAGAACATACATATAAATACAAAAATACACAACATCACATGAGATATATTGGATGTATTGTATTATATAGTGTATAAAAATGATAAATAACCTACTACCACCTTTTAATAACATCACGTAAACTATAAGGAAGAGCAAGGTTGGAAATATATCGACAGGGCGACAGGCGAGGTATTATGAAAGACGACTGGAATATCAACAAATTCACAATCATGTTGTTTTTTTGTTACTTATCCTGCTTGGATTTGTTCTTCATAATAATGTACCACTTAAGAGAATTTCAAATAGAAGATTTCCACGATGGTTCAGCCCATATTTGAAAAGTTGTGTATTCCATAAAAATCATGCACACAAATTGTATAAAAGTTCTGGATCACAGCACCAGATTCACGGTGATATAAGATGTTTTTGGTCTTTTGTGAACTCCACGCGTAGAAATATCGACTTACCTTCTGAGTTGTTTCTTGACGCAGATAGAGCTACTTCCGGACAGTCCGCTGCTGATCTCTTTGCTAGGCATTTCTCTTTGGTTTATACAGCTAATGACGTCCATGTTGCTGAGCGTCTTAGTGTTAATGATATTAACTATAACTGTCTAAAGATTTCAATATCGGAGATATACGAACAACTTTCTACTTTGGACACGAATAAGGGCCCTGGGCCAGATGGGTTACCTCCGAAATTATTAAAGCATTGCAGTTTTGTTCTGGCAAGACCTTTGCATACTATTTTTAACATGTCGTTAAACACTGGTGTTTTCCTGAGATCTGGAAGTCCAGCTTCATTACCCCCCCTATACACAAGTCTGGAGACAGGCATAATATTAAGAATTATAGACCTATCAGTATAATAAGCATTATTCCCAAGGTATTCGAGAAACTTATAATAAATTATCTTCAACCTCTCCTAGGCAGTGCTATCATTGATCAGCAGTACGGATTTTTGCCACGAAAGTCAGCTGAGCTAAATCTGTTAAAATACACCAACTTTATTATTGATGCTCTAGAGAGTGGATCGGAGGTACATTCAGTGTATACCGATTTCTCCAAAGCCTTCGATCGTGTAAATCATAAAATCTTATTGATAAAGTTGGCTGAGGTTGACATTGGCGGACGCATGCTTGATAACAGAATTCAATACGTTAAGGTCAAGCGCTTTGTTTTTACTGAGATAAAAGTATCATCTGGCGTCTCCCAGGGTTCACACTTGGGACCACTGTTTTTTAATATTTTCGTTAATGACATCGCCAGATGTTTTACCTCGAGCGATTTTCTCTTGTTCGCTGATGACCTCAAACTATTTACGATAGTCAACAAAACTGAAGATTGCGAGAGATTGCAGTCTAACCTCGGGGCTCTTCACGAGTGGTGTGTTGGGAATGATATGCGTCTGAATGTTGATAAGTGTTGTTTTATGTCCTTTTCGATTACTCACTGAACCAGACTTCTCTTAAGTTGGTTACTACAGTTAAGAATCTTGGAGTCATGCTTGATAGTGGTTTGACCTTTATTCCACATATAACTTCAATAGTCTCAAGGTCTCTGAAGGTTCTTGGTTTCATTAAACGTTGCTCACTGGAGTTCACACATGTCGATTCTCTGAGGCTTCTTTACACAAGTTTGGTCAGACCATGCCTTGAGTATGCGTCGGCTGTCTGGTCTCCACATTATACTGTGCATCTAGTAAAAATTGAGCAGGTACAGCATAAATTTCTTAGATACCTAGCCTACAAACTGCACATAGACTTTATTTTTGAGAATCGTTTTGAATTATATGCCGACTTAGAGTCCTACCTTGGCATTGACACGCTGGGTGATCGACGACAGAGACATGATTTGATTTTATTGTATGACCTTATAAATGGAAGGTTGAATTGTCCTGATCTTTTGGGCACGATTGGAATTCATGTTCCATATCGTGCAACGCGTACGAGGAGTATGTTTCACCAGACACATTCCAGAAGAAATTATGGTTGCAATTCATTTTTGGCGCGCTCAATGCGTCTCGCCAATGACAGTGAATAGACACTGAATTTTTTTGTCCCGAGAAATACCTTTTTGGGTTCAGTAGGGCACCTCTTTGATAATTGATACGTTGTGTTGTACCATATTGCTTTATAATATAGTGAAGTATTGATCGTGTAGATTAGTATTATCCATTTTATTTGTGATTGATTTTTATTTGACCTTTTTCGATTGTCTAATTCTTTTGAAGTGTTTTATTGTAATTTTGTAAAAAATGGGCGTTAGCCCGTGAATAAATAAATAAATATAAGTAGCTACATAAGTTTCTTTAGTATTGGTTATTTTTCAAATTGAGTTCTAAAGCAGTGAAAGCTTTAAAAGGATGCCAAGAAAATGTGCGATGGAATTTGTGGGTTTCTTGAATAACTTTTTGAAAATACTCCGTATAATTAAGCAAAATTTGGTGCGCGTATATTATTATCTTTGAAGGAAATTATTTTTATTATAAAATCACCCTGTAAAATGAATTATTAATATTGCTTTTGCTTTTAACACCAATTGCATTAAATAAAATTAGAGACTGCATATTATTGTGTAGAGATATCCTATATAATGGTATAAAATTATTAGCATTTGGCAATCAGCCTCAACTATATAGCTAAATAGCTAAAACAATATCGTAGCTCCCTTTATGGTCCCCAATACCTATAATACTGAATAGATATTGGAATATATTAAACTTTATGCTATATTCAATTTATTTCTGGTTTGGAATTGCAATTTATGTGAGTTCGAAGTACCTGTAGGTACCTATAATAGACTATAGTCACCATTTAAAAATAATGACTTATTTACAATGTGTGATACAAGAATTATAAATGGGGGTGGCAATGGCAATGGATTTGTTTTATTCAATATTTTAAATAAAACCCTGTACAAAAATGTTTAACATAGCGGACAAGCCGATAACAAATACATCAGTATGTCGAACGTGGAATAGCAAGTTCTATGCATTTGATAGAATTGCTTATGTATCACCTTCTCTAAACCAAAAATATTTGAGGTATTATCTACGTATATACCTACTACTTTTAGCTGATCTCCTTGATATAATGATAAGTACAAAAGTATTTTCTCTAAAATGATGTTCAATCTTATTCTCTGGAAGAAATCTATCAGTTTCCAAAGTGAATTCATACATTTAATCTACCTAAATCTACCTATAAAGTATCGCCTTATCGCTCCTAGTGCAGGAGCAGAGAAAGTATTGAGAGATTTCGAACAATACCATTGACTGCAACCTGTAATATCTGTCTTTTCGATTTACTTTTCGAGTGGCAGTGGCGTTCCGATGTGATTCAAAAAAATCTTATGACAAATACATTGAACAACAATGGATCAACTTTCAGCAAAAAATTTACCGAATTTTGACCCGTTTATTTGTAATTTAAAACAAACTTTAAACAAAACGAAGCAGCTGTTCACCAATGTTCATCTCAAAGCTCTTTATTCTATTTAAGTTTACCATAGAAAGATTTATTATTGAGCCTTGTGGCCGCATACAACAAAAAATATACAGTAGAAATAAACTAAAAGCAAACACTCAACTCTCTCTCCAATTTATGCTGCTACTTAAAATAAAAAATCTAGTCCCATTTTGTAGATTTACGTACCTATCAGTAGCCCCTTTTTGGGTAGATTTATCACTTATTAGCTTGAATAGTTTTGTGAGAGTTGCCTTTTTTTTATGCCGCTATTTAGACAAATTGGGTAATTTCAAGGTTTGAGTTAATTAAATTAGTAGATATAAGACAAGTGGTGGATACAGAAATAATGAAGTGATGCCGTTGAGGGACGAATTTTTCCAGTTTTATTTCATTTTTCAACGTTTTGGCTATGTTTGAGGGTCCGATTACTCAAGGTTTTCATGCTACCCCCCACATTATATATATATATATATATATTTGGAATCAGCGCATCAAACTCTATAATCGTACCAAGTTTCAAGAAAATCTATTTTTCAACCAAAAATTAGAAATTTTCCAATTTTTTTTGCAATTTTCACAAAAAAAAAAATATTTTTTTCAATTTCCACCAACGTCACCATGTTTGTTCCTATGCACATACTGATGGAGAAAAAGTGTCTTTCTGTTGAGAAAATATTTTTAGAAGGGCAGAAATGGACTTACAAATATATTCCCACAGGGCTATATGCAGACCCTTCCTTGATGACCTACCCTGGGCTTAGTTGACTCAATCGAGCTACGCTACATACCATGCTCCATTCAGAATAGATGTCTGATGAACATATCCAAAGCTCAGAAATGAGGCTAGAACGCTTATTTTTTTATGAGTTGTCAAAGTGACATTTTAGTAGAAATGTATGATTTTGGCTATGTTTGAGGGTCCGTATTGCTCAAGGTTTTCATGCTACCCCCCACATTATATATATATTTCGAATCAGCGCAACAAACTCTATAATCGTACCAAGTTTGAGGAAAATCTATTTTTCAACCAAAAATGAAAATTTTCCATACACATACATTGATTTTTTCTAAGATTTGGACAAAAATTTTTTTTTTCTCAATTTTCACCAAACTCACCAAGTTTGTTCCTATGCCCATACTGATGGAGAAAAAGTGTTTTCTTGTGGAGAAAATATTGTTAGGGGAGCAGGACTTTGCTCACAAAAGTCTTCCCACAGGGCTATATGCAGACCCTTACTTGATGACCTACTCTGGACTTAGTAGACTCGATCGAGACACCCCACATACCCTGGTCGATTCGGAATAGATGTTCGATGAACATATCCAAAGCTCAGGAATGAGGGTGGAGCACCAATTTTTTTATAATTTTTCAAATGTGATCTATATTTGGAGGGATGTAGGCTTTCACTTGATGACCTACCCTGGGCTTAGTAGACTCGATCGAGACACCCCACATACCCTGGTCGATTCGGAATAGATGTTCGATGAACATATCCAAAGCTCAGGAGTGAGGGTGGAGCACCAATTTTTTTATAATTTTTCAAATGTGATCTATATTTGGTGGGATGTAGGCTTTCACTTGATGACCTACCCTGGGCTTAGTCGACTCGATCGAGACACCCCACATACCCTGGTCGATTCGGAATAGATGTCCGATGGACTTATTTCTACTAATTTGTATGCAGCAGAGATTTTATTGGCAGAAATTCAGTTGTGTCACCCCAAAACTTTCCCGAAGGTTGAACTATCGATATCGCCTCAATAATGTATAGTGGAGTTCATTGCGGATGCTGGATATTATAATTTAGAATATGATATCACCTGGGCAAAATACAAATAAATTGCCAGAGCAGGGATCGAACCCAGGACATTAGCACATTTTAAAAAAAATTTCCGTATGCTTTGTAAAATATTTATATTGTTTGTACCATGATATTTATCCTAATGAAATGAATGCAAATCTATCTCGGTTCAAAACAATAAAGAATTTATTTGGATGCCAAAATGATAAACTAATTTGGCAGAATAATTGAGGAATTAGATCCACTCTTCTGCCCAATATAATGCCAATGTACAGATATAATATCTGTGCGATCAATGTTGTGTCAGGCCAATTTCTCTTGATATAATGGCATTAATGTCGATATGTATAGTGTCAGAATCAGAATGTCAGTATTATATGTGCAATGATATAACTTGTGCTGGGCAACATCTGGAAAGGGATAGCCTCTCGGCGGGTGAATGTAAGTTCCTATAAATATGGAAAACAACTTTGAATTAGTGTGTGAAGATTCAATTTTCAAATTCCTTTTGGAAAAAGTCTAAGTAGGGGAGACCGGGGTCAATTGAACCATTTTTTACAAATAATTTTTTTTCTGGCTAGAAACTGAAATGATTCTAAATTTATGTTCACATATAGCTGGGAGTTTTATGTACTTAACCTAGCAGTTAAATTAGACTACAGATATGCAGGAAAGAAATATGCAAAAGAAATAAGAGATGGTGGATAATGTTCAAGGGTCAATTGAAACAATGGTAATGGGGACAATATATTGTTTATTTTCATTTATTAGTCAACAAAAAATATTCAAAACCAAGTAGGAACTATAACAAAATTGCCTCATAACTTCATAACAACAACAAAAATTAACACAATATTCTGCTTAAGAGGTATTCTGGTGTACAAGTTTGGACTTTCTTTTTTTTTCCTTTTGCTGCCACCTTTCGTGGTGGATTTTTCCAAAAGGCTTCTGATGAAAAAGTCTGATTTTGTGTGGTTGATTTGTCTAAAGTATTTTCGGAAATTTCAAAATTTTCTAGTCCCCGACAAGTTGATGGAGTAGGGTCTTGAAATTCATTGATTTCTGGACTGTTGATACGCCAGTTTCATCAACATTGCGTTGCTCTGGATAAACTGGTTGCCTGTAGTGCTCGTATTGACATAAAACGGGAAATCCAGTCTTCTCTTGCCATACCATTTTCAATCCACGTCTATCTTTCGCTTGTACCTCAACAAAGACACATACGAAATTGGTCAGCAGCTAGACGTAGAGATAGCCCATTTTGAAGCTCTACTTATGCCGATTCATATAAAGACTAGATCTTATCAGTTTTTAGGACTCTTTTACGGGGTATCTGAAATTAAATAAACTAAGTAATTTATTTTACATACAGGTGGGGTCCATTGAAACGTTACAAACGTCCCCGTTACAACTGACCCCAAGCGACATTTTTAAATAAATGATACCATATTTACTACAAGCGAAATTAATTTGAAATACTAACCAACGTAAAATAAAACTAAGTTAATGGCCTAACTAATATAAAGTTGACAACGAACTAAACACATACACAGACTCAATTACACATACATAAGGAATATCGTAAATACTTACTTTGAACACGTGAAATCACAAAATTTCGCACAAGTTCATATGTTTGCTTTAACGGCCGGCGGCGTACTGCCGGAAGAAGCTCGCCGATATTTCTATATGTTATGAGCACAGTTTGGTAATACAATCTTTACCAGAAAGAAGTTTTGATCACTGTTTCAATTGACCCGTGTTACAATTGACCCCGGTCTCCCCTACACCTATAGTGGGGTTTTCCAAATGGGAATTATCCAACTTGGATTAATCTATATAACCGAAAGCTGATTTTTTCAAACGATTACTGAATCTTTGCCTAATCCTAGTACATCAATTGGGACAAAAACCGGCTTTAATAGCTCTGAAAATCTTAAAGCAACATCTAAACTGTTTGTTTGAAAATAGCAAATAAAACTCCCCGCCTTAGCTATAACAAGATAAGCCTGGACAGTCACACATCGGCTAAATTCATCATGTTGGTAAGAAATTCTTTACTGAAACTAAAAAACTGAGATTATCAAGCACTGAGCTCTGTAACGCTTCGGAGTAGAATTATTTAGATTTTGCTCCTTCTTCAAGATATATAGTCCTAGTTACAATTATTGTTGCCCTTAGAAACGAACCTCCTGCAGCGAAGAATTCAAACAAAAAATATTAGAATTGGTGTGGCCCTAGATTTTTTGTATGATTTTACAGTTTCCACGTTGAAATCGGAATAAGTACAAAAATATCTGTCCAGCGTCATGAGGCTTGAATACATTGCCGTCCGCCGTTTTGACGTTCAATATTCCATGTCCACGAAATAGCAGTCTATATAAATATTTTTTAGATATGAAACGAAATGAATTTTGATTAGGTTCCATTTTGTAGAGATAGAAAAGCACACGACGCAGCATACGTAGGTTTCGCACTTCAAAGCTGCGAGGTAGACGTAGAAAAATTAATACACAGACAAAGAAGAATTAATGCAGAGACTCCCCACAACCTTGACGAAATTGGAAGAAAAGATACAACGATTCTAAAGCTCCCCTTGAACTTCACTAGCTTGAAAAATAAAATATAAAAATAGTATGCAGACAATATAGAAATAATACTAACAATAAAAATGGAACTGTTTCACGCTTAATAGTTTTAAAAATTATGTATTCGCGAGAGTGTTATGTAGGTAGGTATTCCATGAGGTTTTATAATCGACTGTTCATTTTATTTTCTCTCGCAAGTAGATAAAAGTAATGAAGTAGACCCATGGGATTTAGCTAAAAAGGTCCCATTGCCGTTATTACACATTTTGAAATAAGCGTTTATGGAAATATCAACCACATTATATTAACACGAAATATTATTCCGTTGATTTGATGGCGTTTCAGCGGTTTTATATTTTACTATCATAAATGTTAGAATAATTTTTATATTACTGGAAGAAATAAAAGGTTCCGATTTATAAATACTCAAAGGCGTTGGGAAACCAACACAACAATTCGCCACTGTCCTAGATTTAGCAACATTGTTTGCAGAATAGAAGAGTTAATTTCTTCAATCAACAGCTGTTATTAGAATGTATGATACGAAATAATATATTTTTTTAAATGATACTCTCACATTCTAATCTTGTTAGCCGCAAATAAATGGCTTCAGATATAATAGAAATGTGTATTGTTTTTTATTCTATCCTAAATACTTCGCACATATATTATTTTTTCAGATATATGGTATATGGTGATAGTGGGCTAAAGCTAGGTCAATAAATAACCGACACAACGTACATGGAATTGTGAGAGGATGTAAAATTTTCATTCCCTATCTCTCTGGGTATGTTGTAGTAAAGCTTTGGCCTCCACTTTCACACCCTAAATTTGTTTGATATATTATTTTGGACGTACAATGGCGGAGGCGACTCTAGTATCCAAATTCGGTGACAAATTCAATTAAATAAAGCCTCGGGGCATCTTTAATCCTACAAAATAAAAAAATCCTTTTTATCAATACAGCAGTTCGGGTTTGACCAACAATTCAGTGTCCGGACTAATGTTATAAAATTATCGCATTTATTGTCAAAATATGGCAAATAATAATAATTCCAATAAATAGATGCCCCAGTGGTGAAACCAACTAGGACCAATATGTATATATATATATATACACTAACAACTTCGGGTCCAGTAGAATGTGTATGAGTTTTTTTTGCAGTGTTGGTTTTGCAATAAAATATAACGGGGTCATATCCCTATTGGGGATGCAAAAATATGTTACGCAATAAATCCCAAGAGGGGAATTATAACATTTTAGAGTTTTATACAAATAATCGCGCTACAATATTTTGGAGAAAATGATGCGTTGTATTATGCTTGCATATACCAGGGCAATACTGTTGAAGTTCTTAAGGTCTATTTAAAACCTCAACATGGTAGCAGACCGTGGTTGCTGGTTTAGAATTTAATGCTGTAGAACTATAAGTAAAGAAAAGTAAAAACAGTGTTCAAAAAGTTGGTCAAGTCTGTCAAAGTTACAAAAGCATTCCTTTTGAAGAAAAAATGGATGTGAGTAAAACTCAAATAGGTTTACTTGAAAGTAAAACAAATTGGACTACATGGAAATACAAACTATGTATTTTATTGAGAGGAATTAAAGGTGGTGTGGATGTAATTGAAGGTAAACTGGTTGCACCTAAGCCTGTAGAAGAAAATGCAATAGCAGAAGTAAAATCCAAGTATGAAAAAGATTTGTTAGACTTCAATCAAGCTGACAGTAGCGTCCTTTTAATTTTGACTGTTAATATGACACAAGAAACTTTAGAAAAAGTTATGCGATTCTCAACTGCTAGAGACGTTTGGTTGGAACTGCACAGATTATATGATGGCACTGTCGAGGACAAGACGTATGACATTTGTATGCAATTTTTTAGTTATATAAGACAAGCTGATGATGATATTGCGACTCATACCTCGAAGTTGAAGAATCTGTGGAATGATGTACAAAAAGAAATCTCTAAAGACAAAATAACTGCAATAAATCCATGCAAGTGCGATTTACCTGATGTTCTACTAATTTGTAAAATTTTAGAGACCTTGGCTGCTGAGTATTTCTCATTCAAGTCAAGCTGGATGTTAATGTCAAGTAAAGATAGAACTATAGACAACTTAACAAATCAGCTGTGTGCATATGAAAAAGACTTTTCATTTATAAAAGTTCTTAAGGTCTATCTAAAACCTCAACAAATACATTGGCGAAATTCTGAAAACCAAGCATATAATACAATTAATAACACATTAGCGGGCGCCGCTCCTTACCGCAACTTCAGTCAGTCGTCATCTAAGTCAATCCGAAATATTAAAAATCAAAGTTTGAAGAACATTATTTACTTAGATGTCGGTCTTTGTCATTAAAAAGAAAAGATATACGTACAGTTCGTTAGTATTTTTGGCATTACGATGCTCAGCAACTCGTAATAAATATTACAATTGGCTTTTGAACCATTGTTGCCAAATGTACCTAATAAGGGAGGCAGTAACTATGCACAAATCCACAGATTAATAACTAATTAGAGGATTTAAGCCTGGATGGCCTCTGGAACTGTATTGGTGCACGCCCAATTATTATTACATCTTCAACGATCTTTATACATAAATAACGGGTCCGCCATCTAACGTTTTTTTTTTCAACTAGTGCTTATTTCGTGAAGGGTAACACTTAGCTCATGTCTGATTTGACAGATAATTAGTTTTATCCTACCGCTGAACGAATATGGTTGTGTATACGCTTGAACAACGCTGGGAAATATTGCGACATTACTTTGAAAATCATGGTAATGTTGCAGAATGTGTGCGAAAATTGCGTACGGATTTTGGAAGAAGAGAAGCACCGTCAGCTCCGTATGTTCGTTATCTCGTGAAAAAAGTGAAAGAAACTGGCATCCTCATCGATAAACCAAAGCGTGAAAAGCCAAAAACAGTGCGTACACCCGAGAATATTGCTGCTGTGGCAGAAAGTGTGCGTGAAGCGCCATCAAAATCAATTCACCGTCGGTCTCAACAATTGAACATTTCGGAGACATCATTGATACGAATTTTGCATAAAGACCTTGGTATGACGCCATACAAAGTCCAATTGGTTCAGGAGTTGAAGCCAACTGACCATCCAATGCGTTTCGCTTCGCTCAGTGGGCCTGCGATCGACTTACAGAAGATGCCGATTTTGCCAAAAAAATCATCTTTTCAGATGAAGCTCATTTTGATCTTGGCGGGTATGTAAACAAGCAAAATTGTCGCATTTGGGGCACAGAAAACCCGCACGCATACATTGAAAAGCCGATGCACCCAAAACGAGTCAATGTTTGATGCGGATTTTGGTCTGGAGGCATAATTGGGCCATTTTTCTTCGAAAATGAGCAAGGAGTGGCCGTTACAGTCAATGGTGATCGTTATCGGGCCATGTTGAACGAATTTTTGTTCACAAAAATTGAAGAGGAGGATATTGGCAACATTTGGTTTCAACAGTGCCACACTGCCGAAGCTACACTCGATGTTTTGCGCCCTGTTTTTGAAGATCGCATTATCAGCCGCAGAGCTGATGTCGTTTGGCCACCTCGGAGCTGCGATTTGACACCGTTGGACTATTATTTGTGGGATGCCGTCAAAGATAAGTGTTACGCCGACAAGCCAGAGACAATTGACGCTTTAAAGGACAATACTCGTGAAGCCATTGGTGAAATACAGCTGCACACAATCGATGTGCTTAAAAATTGGACCGATCATGTAGGCTACTGCATGGCCAGCCGATGCAGCCATTTGATTGAAATTATTTGTCATTATGAACCGGAAGGATTGTACTTTCAAATAAAAAAAGAAATTTGAGAAAATATTCAGCAGTTTTTCTTTTCTAGCATTTTCAAAAAAAAAAAAGTTATCTGGCCAATATAAAAAAATTTGCAAGCGCGACGTACTCAAATCGGCAACGATGTTTTGACATTGTATGTCGTAATTAAGTTGAACTGTCTGAATTTTTAGTGTACACATGATAATATAGAAGAGAGGGTGCAAATGTAACGCTATTTTATTTGGCTAATTGCTCATACATACCTACGTTTTGTCACACGGTTTATTTGCTAACCAGTCAGTCAACCAGATGGAATCTTGTTTATTTAGAAATTTAACAAATACTATGACAGCAAAATTGTATTATGTTTGTTAATATAGCTTTTTTACTTTTTAGCAGGGTTTTTCAGTGATGAGGTTGACAATTTAGCATTATTTTACAACAGAAAAAGGCTAGGTTTAAAGCAGTGATGGTAATTTTTTTTTTTAAATAAATTAAAAAAATCGCAAAATCTGTGTGAAACAAATCATTTTTGTCAAGCATCTCACCGCTTGACTTGTCGATGCCATTCGATCATTCATTAATGTTTTAAAAAAATGCGTTTGTTTTTTGTTCAGTGACGCTCAGATCGATCGATTTAATAGTCACAAATAAGTGTCGTTAGGACTAAATCACAATCATGATGTCATTATCCAAATAAAAATAATACAAAAGCGTTTGTGGTTCATATAATCAATTCAATCTCAGTACCTACCAACAATTTCCATTCGGGAAAAACAATGTAATATGCTGGAAATGCAAGTAATTTGTTAAGTTTTCACCTCACTCCAAACAGAATGAATGATACATTTGTTTTCGATCACCGCGCCAAGATAAAGTGCATAATGCCGTTTGCAAAAATGCACATAGGTATACATATATATTATGTACCTACATAATACGCCAAACATAAAGTTTTCTGTGTTTGTGCTGCCATAAATTACACAATGCAACTCACAATTGACATTTAATGTAATAACAAAGTAAACAGTCTGAATTGGGAAATATATTCTTGCTTACCTTGTGAAATGGGCAATTTATTTTCTTCTATTAAGTTAATTGGTTTTGTCGTATAATATTTTAGAAACTTTACTTTATACTCGAGGTTTTGATGGTAGGTTGCAGCGGGGTAGGGGTTTTATGTCAACTCCTTCGATACTTACGCGGTCGTGGTCGGATGAATGAAAACTTAAACAGTGAAACTGAAGTATCTAAACAAAGATTAGTTGTACTGCGTGTTAAGGTATAGAATTTAATGTCTAGAACTCATAAAGTAAGGGTGTGTTTTTAAAATCGCAAAATTAGCACTACGTGCTCACTTTAAAATGATTTAAAATTTGTATGTACAACGACATGGTACTAGGTGAACTCACACAACTGTTTGACACTCCCATCTCTCCAATATAACTACAATAATCTAAATCAAAAAATGTAGGTCGACATGGTGCCTGAAAACTTCTAAAGTTGTTCATCTCACCGGTCGAACTCACCTACTTATATATAGAAACTATTTCTAAAACTTGAAAAGTTTCGGTAGACGTAGTATTTTCTCTTTTAAATTTAATATCTCTATCGTTCTCAAATGCTTGCAACTTGTGTACATATACAGGGAGAGTCCATCAATTTTTGTTGATGATGACGAAGAAATAAATCATAGTAAGTAACTTTTTTTTTCTGTCTAAATCAAAACAATTCTTTTCCAGGTTTTATCCAGTTTTCCACAGCCGAGCACAAATATTACAGGATAATATAATCTTGGCAACTCTACAGCAGCTCTTGTCTAAACCAAAAGGCCCACTTGATGATGATAGGTTGTCCAGTCCACTGTGCGGACAAACGGACACTTATCTCTGGCTTGAAATCCTGGAAAGCCACTTACCTACATCTGTATTGCATGTTTTATGATATTGTACGGACGTAATAGTGTGGAGGACAACTGGAAATTATTATTGTACCTACACACCGTAATGTTGGGCGAGCTAGACATGGTGAATTACTTTGTTGTCTTGACACAGTAATAGGATCACAAATTATCTGCATTGTATTGATCATTTCGTTTTGATAAATGGAGAATAGTAAGACAGAACAAACAGATATATTATAATGAACTCTTTAATTACATAAGGAACTTGACAGGCGATCTACAATAATTGTGTTTTATACGTTATTTTTGTCAATATTTTTACTGACATTTTATAATTTCTGATTGTGCTGTCTTTGTCGTCGAAAATCTGTAAAAAAAATGACCGCTATCTATGTGACTTAACTTAAAGCTGTCTATATGGAAAATTTGTTTTTTGCTGCATCCCAACGGGTACTTTTCAAGGGGATTTAATACGGCCACACTATTTTATTAATTAATTTAATTACATCTGCAAAAGTTCATTTTGTGTGCGACGCAGAGGGAGATATCAACTATTTCCCATACATCAGTTATTGAAAAATATATGATCACATCCACCCATCTGACGGCTCTCATGACACTGTCACTTGTAACGGTAAAATTCGGGTAGATACAAGTAATAATTCAACCTAGAACCACTCTATTTCCACCGAGTTAAATACTTACCTTTAAACTTATTTTCCTATGTTCTGTTTTGCCTTAATAAACACCTTTTTATACTTATTCTTGTATCATATTTATTCATCTAGTGTACAGACCATCATCATACTTTATTTCATGCTAGGTGTCACTGTAGCCCTATTATTTCCGCCCCATACCCTGGTTCTGTGTTCCTGAAACATGCCAAGTTTCTTTAGAGTGTTAAAATGTTAATATTGTAAATAAATATAGGTACTTAAGGTAATTGAATGTGTCCTAGGCTATTATCTGTGTTGTTTTTGGATAGTTTGGTAGCCGTGTCCTGTGAGTTGGTGCAGCCCTATTTTTAAGTCCATTTAGGGTCATTTTTAATTTGTGTAACTTAAGTTTGCAAGACTTGAGGATGTCCTTGCCATTTTTGGGTATTTGATAGAATTCATGCGGATTTAATGTTGAATTCTATTCCGGGTGGGATCTTTTAAATGGTATATCTGATCCAGGAATGATGTTACCAGTAGTTGCAGCCTAACATCAGATCTGTAACAATATTGCTAACGT
The DNA here is from genome assembly GCA_911728435.2 of Apoderus coryli. Classification (NCBI taxonomy): domain Eukaryota; kingdom Metazoa; phylum Arthropoda; class Insecta; order Coleoptera; family Attelabidae; genus Apoderus; species Apoderus coryli. The sequence continues at coordinate 4,168,009 of OU452213.1, read as the reverse complement.
TAAAAGTTAACTATCTGAACATCTTGATAGGCGTTATGCATTTTAAGTCGTTATGACTTACCTTTTTGTGTTTGTTGTCATACTTCCGTTTTAGTTCGTTTTGTTTAGTTGGTAGTCTGCTAGCCTTGTTCATTCTCCTTTTTGATCGGCTTGCGGATAGATGGGTGCCACAGGGTCTTTGACGGCTGCTTTTAATGGCCAGATTCTTCGGAAGGGTGGTTGACGGGGGTAGTGCTTGGCGAGTCGTTGAGGGAGTTTATTAGACCGGACGACGACGCTGCGTACTGCTACTGCGATTCACCTGAGCTCCGCTGAATCGTCGGCAAGGAGATCGGTGGCAGTATCATTTGCAGGAACAACCGCTACTTGTTTTTGTTTCGGAACAAGCGACTAGAGACTCCATTTCTTCGTTTTCTTATCTATCTTCGTTTTCTTTTCTATCGTCGTATGTTTTGGTTTCTTTATTTTTCAGTTCTCCTGTTCGTTGGAACGGTACTACCGTGGGGAAATGTGTGGTTTCGGATTGGGGTTGTCCCTGTGAAGGTCTTCCTGGCGCACTATAACTGGAGGGTATGTGAACGAGGCCTCCCGCTGCTTCCGGGTCGCGCAACGCATACCTGTCTTTTAACATCTTCTCTTACAAGACCGTTACCTGGTTATAGGCCTCTGAGTGGCTGAAAGTCGAATTAGGCACTCTTGGGGAAGCTCCGAATCATACACCTCCATTCTGGGAGCATACGACGGCGGTGGTATTGTTGTAATGAAACTGTATGTTAGTTTAAGGTTTCAGTTTGGCATATGCTATAATTATGATGGGTTTCTCTTCGTGTTGGATCCCAGGACTTGGTTTCTAAAAACCACACAATTGTATAGGTTACCTATACTTTATTTAACTCCCGACTATGACACAAAACGGTGGCACTGTAGCTAGTGTTACTGTTTTCTTACCCGATTTTGACTAATATATTCAGTGTTTAATTTTCGTTTGCTATTATTGGGTATTAGAGTTCGTGAAGGCCTAATTTCGGCTTTATTATTATTGTTTACCGTAACGTGTAGGTTATATATTTTCACTTGGAATTAATTAAATTAATTTACTACAAACAGCTGATGTCTGTCACCTTGAATATTTCATATGACAACTTGAGTATTTCATATCACTTGCTTGATAGTTCCTTTTACAGGAGGTAGTTCACTATTGTAATTTGCTATTTATTGGTGTTCTCTCAGTGGACATAATGCTTCGGTGGCTCTGCTTTCCGAAGCTGTTTTATACCGTGCATGTTTTAGCTATTTCAATTTGACAGAGCAGTGTATTCACTGTGGAGATGTTCTTCTATCTAGTCACAGGCTATGTTGAGTGACAGTTTGTTTGGCATTGTCAACTTATTTAAGTTGTTACCGCCTGTTTGTTGCGATTTCATTGGATAGAAACAACTTTTGACGGTAAGAATAGTGAAAATTTAGGTTATTATCACTTTTTCAGTAATATTACTTCAAATACACAATGACAACTTCTAAATTGACTATAACTATATTTATAAGAGTACAATATACAACATGTTGATAGAAATTGATCTTAAACATGAAAATAATGCCGAAAACGTTTAGACTCTTAATGTAAACAAAGAAACTATTTGACACAAGCAATTTGTCTGTCGGTTAGAAAAAACATCTTACCAAAACCAAATTATGACGTGAACTAGAAGTGTCAACTAAACTAAAATAAGTGACACCAACGTTAGAGAAAAATACTACCAAATTATGACAAACCAACGAACCATGATAGAGAGATATGGTAGTCCTAAAAAATAACGTCCGCCGCTATTAACGTTAACGTTAATTTAACACCAACGATTTTAAAATAGAGAGATATGGTAGTTCTAAAAAATAACGTCACCTATGATGATAATCATATACAGGATGCAAAAAGAAACATTAATTAGCCGACATTTAACAAATTTTCCAGATTGCAATCAAATAAATTTTAGAAATGTTTAGCATACGCTTTAAATTTATATACGGGGTGAGTCAAAAATGTATTTGTTTATTTTTTTAAGGACAGAAACGTAATATTTTCAGTATTTTTTTAATTTTTTTAGATTTCAATTCAATATTTTTTAAAGGTGAAACTATAAGCTCATAGAGGTTATATACGAGGTAACTCAAAAATGTTTCTATTTATTTCTCAAGACTTTTAGACACGGCAGGACCTAATAAATAGAAAAAAATTTAATTTTTTTAGTTTGTTAGAATGGTCTCATACATTTTTAACATAAGCACTTTAAATTTATATACGCGGTGAGTCAAAAATGTATTTATTTATTTTGTTAAGGACAAAAAAGTAATTTTTTGATTTCAATTCAAGATTTCTTTGCAAGTTAAACTATAAGCTCTTAGAGGTGATCTACGGGGCAACTCAAAAATGTTTCTATTTATTTTCAATATTTTTAGTTTTTTAATTTTTTTTACAACCCTCAATGACTTTTTTCATAGGTAAAACTACCACAAGACGACTGGGAAATCCCTCAAGGGATTTCTTGTTATTAAGTAATAATTCGTGAAAATATAAATTGGCAAATATCAGTTTGTAAGTCCGGCCGTGGCTTTTGTTTCTTTAAACGCTGTTGTCTAGTTTTGATAAAAATGTTTAATAGTAAAGCAACCTATACTCAAGGCAGATGTTTTTCTTTTTTGTAAAAACCTACCTATACTCCTTTTTCAAAATAGCGAAATATAATAAAATCAAGAAAGTGAGCAAACTGACACTCTTTCATACCGTGCGCCTTTTTTTTTTCATTCTTTTTCTGCCGAGAAATTTTCGAACTATAGAAAATGACAAGCAAAACGCTTTTCCAATTACTTGGTAAGGCAACATTCCACGAAACCGATAATAGGTTTTGTCACATCTTAAAATAACAAAAATAAACTAATTTATAAGTTTCGTTCTTGAGTAGCACTATTTTTATTTTAATCTGAAGTTGTAATAGGGGTGGAACTCCACAAAATTTATTTGACATCGTAAACTGTGTGTTCTATTAAAGTATGTTTTTATTTAGTTATATTTTAAGTTTTATAAAACATTAATAAAAAAAACTTTATGTAGATAAACGGATTTGTAAAAGTGGTTCCAGTATTTTTTAGTATTATGGATGAGCTGATTAATATTCCGGGCTATTGTTTGGTGAGGAGAGATAGAGAGGGTGAGCCGGGAGGAGGAGTCCTATTTTATATTAGAAACAATATAACTTTTTTTTAAATTGAAGATATTCAATCCACTTTTGCGGAACAAATATGGTTATCATTTAAACTTGGCAAAATTAACAATGTTATAGGACTCATATACAGGAGACCTGGTTATGTTTCAATAGAGGATTTTCTTCTGGAATTTGAGGAGAACCTCAGCAGAAATCTGATCAGTTCTGGGAACCTGAATTGCATTGGTGATATTAATATTAATCTTTTGAATGTTAACGGCCAGTACTGCCAGCGGTTTTTACGAATTCTTGATGATTACAATTTAAAACAAATAGTGGATGAGCCTACTAGGCATGGGCAAGGGTGTATGTCTCTTCTCGATCCGGTCATATGTTTGGATATTAAGCTTTTGTCATCCGTTGAGGTTGATCACGCAGTAGGCTTTTCAGATCATTTACCAGTTATTGTTAATCTAAGGATCAGTATCAATAAGCCCAAACCTTTAGAGACTTTCGACATTTTAACCAACATTCTTTTTATTCAGAACTCGTGCGAATGCCATTTCATAACATTTATTACTTACATATTGAGGATAAGGTTCAGTTGTTTAATAATTACTTAATACAAATATACGACAGACATGCTCCGATCAGAACAGTCCGCATATCTAAAAAAAAGCACCTTGGGTTACTGATGAATTAAAACACTTTCAAAAGCTTAGACAAAAAGCGCTAACCAAATATAAAAAAAATAAGACTGATGCGAACTGGTCGGCATACAAACTACTCAGGAATTATGTAAGATCCGAAACCAATACTCGAAAGAAAGAATTTCTTAAGAATAGTATTGAGAATGGAACTTCCCGGGACAACTGGAGGCTGTTACGTGACTTGAGCATTTATGGAAAAGACAAAGAAAGTCTCCCACATAACCTGAATAACCCCGATAACATAAATAATCATTTTGTTAACCTTTCACATGTCCCTTATGACCAGGATCTCTTTGATTTTTATGCTAATAATCGCAGACACAATGCTGGCAGCTTTAAGTTTGAATTGGTTGCCTTGGATCAGGTAGAAATTGCTCTTTCTAGAATCAGTACCAATGCTGTTGGTAGCGATCGTATCTCTCTAGAAATGTTAAAGAGAGCATGTCCTTTCTTATTGCCGATTTTGACTAACTTGGTTAATTCATGTATTGAATCGTCTGTATTTCCTGATGGATGGAAACTTGCTCATGTAATTCCAGTTCCTAAAAAACCTTGCCCAAAAGCGGTGGGGGATTTGCGACCAATTAGTATTCTGCCTGCCATCTCCAAGATCGTCGAGTGTATATTGAAAATCATTGTCTTCTGCCTAGTACTCAGTCCGATTTTCGATCTAACTATAGCTGTTGTACGGCCTTGCTTAAGATAACGGATGATATTTTTAGGGCGGTGGATAGTGGACAGTTGGCGGCTCTGGTGCTTCTGGATTATTCGAAGGCATTCGATCGCCTCAACCATGATTTGTTGATGGTGATCCTGGAGTACTTGGGCTTTGGTGGATGTATATCAAGTAGGAGGCAGGTTGTGGTCCTCGAGGGGGGAAGAGTATCACAAGAAAAAAGTCTCTTAGCAGGGGTGCCTCATAAGGCTCTATACTTGCCCCAATTTTATACTGCCTCTATACATCACAACTTATCTGCAGTGTTAAGCATTATTCAGCTCATTTATATGCAGATGATACTCAATTGTATGCGTGTTTCGATCCTCAACAACTGTGGCCGGCCGTTAACCTGTTTAATGGTGATATTAATAATCTGGTTAAAGCTTCGAATGGGCACTGTTTAGAGATTAACAAGGACAAGACCAAGGTCATAGCTACTCACACATGGGACAATCGAAAACAAGTCTCGTAAGGACAGCCTCGGATGGGCGCTATTTTATACATATAAAAAAATGGTGCAGCATAATTACGCCACTGACAATATTGAATTCTGATGCTAATAGGTACAGTCACAGAATTTTAGAAACGCGAAAAGATAATTTTAAATTACATTTATTGAAATAGAACGTTGTTATCTGTAACAGGAGACACAATCTATAATAATATTTAATAACTATAGTGCTTTAAGGCCGTTCTTTTCCGTTTAGTTAAATCTCTATTATATATTTTTGCAAACATTAATATTATAATGCTGGAAAATTTATTCAGACACGCTTAACTAACTCTTTCCAAGAGTTTTTTGATCGTAAATTTTCTCTCTTCGCTACTAATTCCACACATTAAAAACTTTTATATAAAATTACACTTGCAAGCAGTTAAGCCCTACTAATTGCATGAATTAAAGGCTACTTACATTCACTTCTAATCTTTTTCGGGAGAAACTCTTTTAGTTAGCATAATAAAAATATGCAGTTTAATAAACTGCTGTTATAGTTCTTGAAATATTTCAACTGTGCTTGTAAATTTTTGCTGTGCAGGGTGAATCCCAACGGAGGTGGTAATATATTATTCAGTTGATAGGGCGTCAGCTTCATGATAATTGTTGTGAAAAGTTGGTTCATCTGGTTACGCATGATGAAAAAGCGACTTAATTTAAGATTAAATTATTATTATTATTAGTCGTAAAACAGTAAACGGTAAAACCGATGAAACTGTTGCTCAGTTCCTAATTTGAGGTTTTTGAAATATTGATGTCATCCTCACTAATCTTCTATAGCGAGTAGTGGACTAACTGATCGCCATGGTCCTCCATGAAATTGTCCAGTCTGTTCTTAAAGCTGTCAACCGTTTGCGCCATTATCACCTCTTCAGGTAATGAATTCCATGCATATACAACTCTGTTTGTTATAAAATTCTTCCGAGGAAGTCTAGCACATCTCTCCTTGTCAAGTTTCTTACTATTCCACGCAGATTAGGATTTCTAGCAGGATGAAATACATCGAGATCCACCGAGTAGTAGCCACTAAGTATCTTGTATGTTTGAATTAGATCGCCTCGTTGTCGTCGATCATAAAGACATGTCAAATTTAAAAGCCTCAATCGCTCCTCATATGGTATATGGCTAAGTGCATGAGGTAGCTTAGTGAATCTCCTCTGAACCCTTTCCAATGCCTCTATGTCCTTAATGAAGTAGGGGGACCAAACGCTGTTGGCATATTCCAATAGTGGTCTGACATACGATTTATACAATTGCAATATTAGAGAGTTTGATCTCGATTTGAAAGCTCTCTGTATCAGATACCACAGTCTATTAGCTTTCTTCACTGTGGCGGAAATATGGGCCTCCTACTTCAAATCCGCTGTTACTATGACACCAAGATCCTTCTGCTGATTTACAGATTTAACGGCATTTACATTTATGAAATATGGAGTCCTGGGATCATTATCATTATCGTCTCGTAGTGGGTTACAAAACAATTTGGTGTCATCAGCAAAGAAGCTCATGTTTGTCGTGATGGTTCTTGTTAAGTCTGATATATATGCCAGAAAAAGTAATGGCCCCAGTACAGACCCCTGCGGGACACCACTCAAGACCGGCAATTTAGCGGATAATGCACCATTCGCTCTAACCTGGAAAATTCTTTTTGTAAGAAACATCTCAATCCATCTCAGGAGTGCCCCCCGCACGCCGTAATGCTCCAATTTCAGCAACAAACGAGCAAATGGCACTCTGTCGAATGCTTTCTCAAAATCCAGATACAACACATCCGTAGGCTGACCAACATCATTATGGCTGATCCACACATTGAGGCACTCCAGAAGATTCGACTCCACCGACCTCTTGGGCATAAACCCATGTTGTTCATTGGGAATAATATTTGATTCAACTAGAAATGAAGTCATATTTTTGGTAATGACTTTCTCCATGCATTTACAAAGTGCGCAGGTCAAACTAATAGGTCGATAATTTTCTGCAGCGAACTTGTCACCCTTTTTAAATACAGGTATCACGACAGCAGACAACCATTCCTCCGGTAGAGTGCCCATGTTAATGCATTTTTGCATTGACGCGGCCAATGGTCGTAATAATGATTCAATGCATCTCTGAAGAAACATCGGAGGAATTTCGTCCGGGCCAGGACTCGAGTCTTGCTTCAAACCCGCTACTGCCTTCTTTATATCGGCGGTTATAAAATTAATTAATTAGGATTAAATGATTATGGCGTCCCTCCTATCTTTTTTCCGAGCCCTCAATGTAGAAATTCTTTGCCAGGTACCAGGCGTGTTGAAGTTGACTTGGAATTTTTTCGGACTACGTACGTGATCACGTATATTTTAACCGATAGCAATGTTTATTATATATGAAACAAAGGTTTAATTGGATTATAATAGTTTGTATACCGTCACACCCGGTATATTGTAATAAAAATATTGAACTAGCTATTTTACGCTGATTTAATAATTTATAAAAGTTCATCAAAGTTTATACAAGTTCATGACTCTGACATCGGTATTGTACCTAATAGACAAATTGCAAACTCAGCAAAAAACGGTACGACCGACGCTAAGAATAGACAATTGCATTGGTCGATATTCGGAAGAGTGGAGAAAATCAAAGGGTATAAATTTTTACGCAACAGGAAAAAACGGGGTCTTCTTTCGAAACTTCGGTGAAGTAAACTTCGGGTTCTAGAAGCGCTAATCCCCCCGTTGGGTAGTGTCTTAAGATTTATAGTTTATTTAACGCGATTAGAGTTTTAATGTTAATCTTTATATATCTTAAATATTTTATTAACGCAAAAGAAATATCAACTGATGCGGCAATGAAGATAATTGTAATGTAAGTACTGATTTTATATATTGTAATTTTGTTGAATTTATTTTGAAACTTGTCCTTTTTTCACCGTATTAATTTTCTTATATTTTAAATAGTTGATTTAATAAATAATAGTTAGTAATATTCATCTGACTTTCCTTTTATTTTTAATATAGTTTCTTTCAATTTAATCAAGTAATTATTACAGACCGTCACTCGTTTACGAGGGAGAATCAATAAGATCCTCTTTCGTGAGCGTGATGTAAGTGGGCGATTCTCGAGTAGCTCAACAAGCCAAGCGAGTAACGTAATAAAACTCAAACCCTTCTATAAACTCTTTTATAAATATTTAACTCAGTAGAGCACGTTTACCTGAATCTTTAAATACTACAAAGACATAAGGGAGGCTCTACCCTTATTTTATAACTCTCAAATTGGGACTTGTTGAAAGCACCGTTCCTATTAAATCCATACTCTTATACATCCTCATACTTTTGTGACAATACCATTGTTGTACAAGGTTTGTAACCCCCTGTATAAAATTTTGAAAACTATCATCTATCTCTTGAATTTAATTACAAAATATTCTCGCGTTTACTAGCAAACAACATTCTTCCGAATTGTTACAGAAAACATGATAAATTAATGTATTTCATAATATAAATTCATTCACATATCCATAGGTTATATCCCATTGTGTTTCAGGTTAGGTATTTCAATAGGGACTTGTGCCAATTGTTATATCAAGTATCATACGGCAAACCTGGACGCAATTCTGCTCTCTCTAAATTGGTACAAAGTACAAATAATAATGTTTTGTATGATGTCGTTTATTATATAAATGTGCATAATATAACCTGAAGCACATTGGCGGCACATGTAAGGTACCACCACAACCACCACCACCCAAGAAGTTTAAGCTCCACGAAATATATTGAAATAGAAAAACACGCATAAAACTTTTGTAAAACCTTGTAAATTATCCAGATATTTAAAATGTGTAAGACGTATAATAAGTGCAGTGAAAAAGCTAAGATTCTATAACGCCATATACGAAGAGAGGGAGTATGCCTACAAAAGAATATGAAAACTCGTCAGTTTTTCAAGTGCTTTCAGAAAAATGTCGCGGCGTTGCGGCTCAAGTGCCTACCTCAGCACGACACATGCGATTATTGTTTGGCACGATGGATGATGAGAGAGTAGAACGTAGAACAAGACAAAGACAGCCATTTGTGATGTTGGACTCGATGAAATGAACCGAGAGGAATAATAAAAGTAGGGTAGCTGTGTGTAAGTAGGCAGGCTATAAGGGTGAAAAGATCCCTTCTTTTGCCGCTTTTTTAAAACATGATTAAATATAATGTTCGATAAGAAATAATCCAAACATTTTAATACTTTCTAAATGCACTGTTGTCACCTCACGTTAGCTAACGAAAAGTGAACAAAAGAACTTGGATTATTAACAACAAATGTTCAGCGGTGCTTTAAAAGACGTAAAGAGCAATCCACTGTATGGATGTTTCAAGAAGAACATCAAAAATAAATTGCAAAGATCCCATTTTCTGTCAGACAATATTTCTAATTCTACTATTCGTCCTCTTGAGTTTACAGCGAAAACGCATTGCTGGATAATTTCAAATCGGAAATTTACTGATGCTTGTAATTTCCATACACCCTCAAAATATCTGATTTTAAATGAACAACTTACAGCGTGTGGATCTATTGTATATAAAAAATACTGTTGGAAGGTATTATTTCCTGTTTTTCCCTTTTTATATATTTTGACTGGATGGGATTTTAAATTAAGAAGGAAATCGAAATATACTAGAATTTACAATTAATTTTTGTATCAGATTTATAATAGTTTATTTTTTGTATTATGACGAAGAGGCTGTTAAATAAATACTAGAGATTAGATCATAAAATAAAAATTCCCTCTAACTTAGATGTCATGAAAAATGTATCATATGCTCCGTAGTAAATTGAAGACAAATTTACCAGTAAAAAGGTTTACTTTACATACCATATCGAATGCATTACATCGAAAAGTATGTTATTAAGATAGACAGACAAGAGCTTTTAAAAGGATTTTGTTGGAAATATATACAGGTATATCCTCAACACTCACTCGCTTGAGCATGGGGATTTATCTTGATCTAAAAATTGAAAAGATAGTAAATATATGCCAAAATAATGCACAGGAAAAACGAAGAGAATAAATAGAGCGTGGTTTTCGAGGTATAGTAAGTTTAAATACTTAAATCGAGATTTTTAGAAAATGAAATTTTAGCAGAATGTGCTCTCCTGATACTTTACATTCACCTCTTAAAACTTATGTGTTCCTGGTACGAAATCGAGATTTTTAGAAAATGAAATTTTAGCAGAATGTGCTCTCCTGATACTTACATTCACCTCTTAAAACTTATGTGTTCCTGGTACGAAATCGAGATTTTTAGAAAATGAAATTTTAGCAGAATGTGCTCTCCTGATACTTACATTCACCTCTTCAAACTTATGTGTTCCTGGTACGAAATCGAGATTTTTAGAAAATGAAATTTTAGCAGAATGTGCTCTCCTGATACTTTACATTCACCTCTTCAAACTTATGTGTTCCTGGTACGAAATCGAGATTTTTAGAAAATGAAATTTTAGCAGAATGTGCTCTCCTGATACTTACATTCACCTCTTAAAACTTATGTGTTCCTGGTACGAAATCGAGATTTTTAGAAAATGAAATTTTAGCAGAATGTGCTCTCCTGATACTTACATTCACCTCTTAAAACTTATGTGTTCCTGGTACGAAATCGAGATTTTTAGAAAATGAAATTTTAGCAGAATGTGCTCTCCTGATACTTACATTCACCTCTTAAAACTTATGTGTTCCTGGTACGAAATCGAGATTTTTAGAAAATGAAAGAAAAAAGGGTCACTTCGAAATAAAACAGCAAAAAATACTTTGAACAATGTCCATATTTATTTATTTTTTTTATTTTCTTAATTATTCATTTATTTTAATCCCACATACACACGGCACATTGTGAAACCTCATGTCTTACAATAAATTTGGTTTATAATTAATTATTATTTCAATTATCAATAATTATAATTAATAATAAGTGTTTATTTATATTTACAATATTATTAAATATTAATATAATTATTATCATATTTTGTTAAATAAGATATACAAAAAGAAATTAAGAGCATTTATATACCATAATAAACAAACAATTTAAAATTAACAATATTGGATATTATAGACCTAAAGCTAGTATTAATTATTAAGCTTTAAGACTAATTAATCTTTTTAATTTTTTGAAGTAATATCAATAGAGCTTTCTTCAAAAACAAAAAGAAAATATAAAATACCACTAAACATGTATACAACACTAAATATAAATACTAAACAATATAAAAAATAATTCAAATAACAAATTTCAAAGTTCTTAAAAAAAAGCTTAAAATTATATTTTAATATTTTTTTACAATAAAAATGTAATAATTTTTCTGTACATTTTGTTTTGTCTAAACAGCATTTTTTTATTTATAATATTTTATAATATAATTTAATAAAATGTATTTGTGTAAAATTCTTGAATAAAACTTATTTAATTATATTAAATTTACTTACATTATGTTAATACTATAATAATTTTATATATAGTAATTATATACGAGGGGTCACAAATTTTCTCATACTAGTACTGCTGTAGTTTTGTAAATAAAATTTTTAAAAATAAAATAAAATGGTTTTTGTTTAGATAAAGTAAAAATAAATAAATAATAATATTTATATAATTGCATGTTTGTTGACGTATTTTATTTATAATAATACTAATAATATTAACTAGAAATAATCTTTTGTTGCAATATATTTCGAATTATGGCTTTCTAATTCATATATATATATATATATATATATCTTTTTCAATTGAATAAAGTGTTTATTTATGTTGAATACAGCTATTTCATAAAAGCAAATTTGTTGACCCGGTATAAAATATGTAAGTTATATTTATTTGTTGTAAATAATCTTACTTTGTTAAATTGAAGCGTACATAGAATAAGTTGTAAACGGTTATTGCTGAATTTATTGCATATACAAGCCGATTTTTTTTCAGTTATTTTTATATTTAAAAAAAATGGTTATTAATATCCTAGAAATGCGGTAAAAACCTGAAGACACCTAAAATGGCAGAAACTAGAGCTTTTACCGTAATAATTTTACGATAAATAAAACTATGGCGACTTATTTTGAACTAGAAACCCTAATGGAGATTATAAATTCAAAATTCACGAGAAAATTCGCACACAATTTAATTTTGTTTCTACAACTTTTTTACACTACCGATAGTTACTGATAATTTTAGAAGTCTCCATACTTTTACACACCCCTGTAAGTAGAATTGGCATATCTAATACTTAAATATTAATGAAATGAATAGAAATTGACAATTTTAAAGAGATATTTTTGGAAACGCTTTGGAAAATTTAAATATTATCCAACGAAAATAAAAATAAAATTTTCCAATATTTCCATTCTAATAAATCTTTTATAAAATTCACAAATTTATTCAATTATACCACTGGATTTCGACAAAAATGTTTTAAATAATAAATCCCAGTGAGTTAAGTGAATAGTTTTAGCGAAACATAACTATTGGCGTTTTTTTTTATCTAAGTATTATACGGATGCGGATTTAGAGGGGACATTATTGTTTCTTAATATTAATTAAAACTATTAGAAAATCGATATTTTACCACTGACGCAATGCATGTATAATATGAAACTTTGCTTACGTAATATTGTATTATTTTTTTTTATAAATTTTATATAATATTTTATGTATATATATTATAATTTTAAGATTATTATATTGTTATTTACAGCAAATTGTATACATATATTATTATTTTTTAAATTAGTTTTTATTTACTTATATTCAGTTAATAAAATGTTTGAAAAGTTTGTAGCTGTTAAATGTTGTTGAAATAAAGATCTTTTTTAATTTCTGAAATCGGATTATTGTATATTATTTATTGGAAATTCTAGTGTGACATTTTATACTTGACTTAAACTGTTAAATGTTTCTTCGACCTTTAATCTAAAATTTAGTGGACTAGTACCTCTGAAATATAAAAGCCAGCGGACTCCATATTCAGATCTAGAGCTATGGTAGCGGTATAACCAACCCAGTTTGGTGAAGCCTCGCTTGAAGATGTAAGAAAATCTCGAGAATTCAAATTAAAAACATTTTGAAAATTGATTTCCGTAATTAAGTTTCTTAGCATTTAACAAGTTGCCAGTTTATGTCACAGCTAGATGCGCAAGGATATACTCTATTGAGAGCCCATAATCCATGGTTTGTTTTCGAAAAATATTACATTATTTTCTAAAATAAAAAAGAACTAGTTAGAAAAATGCGTAAAAAGGTATTGTCGAAAGATTTAATATTAGCTGCTTTTATCTCCATGAAAAAATATTTTATATTAGCTCTAAATCGCTAGTTCTTATAATAGGTAACAAGAAAAATAGAGACCGTTTTTATAACTAAATAGAAATAATATAATTATAAAGAAAAATATATATTTAAACGAAAACTACTTTTTCTAAAATTTATTTAACTATAATGAACTGGACAAATATTCATCAGATCACATATCAGGGAAATTCCTAAGTTTTTAATAATAAAAAAAAAAGAAGATTCTACTCAATTCTAGCTTCATTTCCATGGTAGTGGAATGGAAACACAAATAAATATTAACTTAAGAATCACCCATAATTAATTTTTGTGTTTTAATATGTCACTAAACATCATGTGGTGTTATATTCACTATTTAAGCCCGAGTTAGGTTAATATAGTAACGCGTTAAGAAATTATAATTAATTGTTAGTATTGCTTAAGAGTATTAAGACTGTTTCACATCCAAACTTTAACTTATAGTGTATTTTTAATAATGTATTTTAAGGTGATCTTTTTCTTTTTTTGAGCTCTTTGTAGCTGCCGAACCAACGCCTCTTAATAGCTGATATGTTGATTTTATTTTAATTGAGGTTTTAGCCATCTATTTTGTACACTGTATCTTGAGATAACCAGAACTAAAATACTTGCGAATCATTTACTTCTCAAATTTTGTTAAAAAGTACCTTGTATTAATGATATCTTTTCTAAAATATTTAAAAAAATTTTGTAGGAATTTACAAAAACTCTTTTATCTTCTGTCTGCAATATTATGAGAAAAAGTACGTTCCTACATAAAATTAAAGCATTTCGCAGTGGATATTTGTGAATACCTACAAAACCCTTTTTCATCTAATTCTCAAGATAGAGTGCATATCTACAACGCGCATATTTTATCTCTTTTAATTATATTTCGGCGAACCAACACAGGACCTTTATAATCATTTGACATTCATCGACGTCCAAACTTTCTCATCAATCTATTATTTATTTTTTAGGCCATAATAACGTTATAAATATAATATAGTTTTTTGGAGTAGCTAATATATCTAACTAAAATGTGTATGAGATCAGACCTGTAAAAAACTCTATATATTTATTTATATAGTAGATAAAATTAAACTCAAAATTAACTTCAGCTACTCAGTCTTATTTTGTTTCGTGGTTACACATAAATTTATTACTTGCAATTACTCGTTTTAGTTGTCCTAAATAGAAAATTCTAAATCTGACAAGTTGATGTGTATAGGAAAATGTCAGATACGAGGATCATTCAGGAATCAATATGAAACTCTGATCAGCCTATCATAATTCAGTCGGTGAAAGATATCAAGTCCACGAAAGGGCAACGTGCCAGAGTAGATTTTTAAAAGTGTACGGAATTATTGAAATTCTGACGACCAAAAAAGTTTTATACCAAAAGAAAGTTAGAGGAAATTTTATACTGATTGAATGAACAGTTTTTGATGCATGACCCTCGTATTTTTCTGGAATAAATAGTCGTATTGATTAAGGTTAAGTAAAAGATCTACAATTCTTTTATAAAAATAGACATTTTCCTTTTGAAATCTCTCTCTACTGACCCTATTATCGTTACTTCTCTGTTATTTGTTTCCTAACAACAACAAAAAATTACCTAAAAATCAATAATTATCATATTTTAAATCTACAAATACGGTAACTCAAATATTTGGTAAAAGCTGCATTAAACAAAAAAAAAATAATAATAATAAAACTACCTGTACTATCCCGTCTATCTAATACAGGATGACCAACTTTCCTCCTTATTTTGTACCATTTTGGTGTTTTTTTTTTCGTGAACAACTATTATAGTTTAATCACCCTGTATGTGTCACTAATTACGTTATTGGACGTGAATGACAAAATGAGAATGCAGGACCGTCTCTACAATATGTTTTTTTTTTGTTTTCTTTTATACGTATTTAATTTTAATGGTACAGGGTGGTTCATTAAGGGTGGCCATCAGCTGTACCTCTGACACTGTATGTCCTAGAACGCTTAACAAAATCAGCTTAAAAAATAAAAAGCCTTTATACTCTGTAAGTGATAGATTGCGATATATAGCGGAAAAATTTATTTAGGCTTTAAAGTTTTAGGTTTCAGAGATGGTGGCGACCCCTAACAAGAATCACCCTGAATACACAGGGTGCTCCCCTAAATAAATTGATACAATGTTAATTGCTTTGGCCTCTACAGCCAATCTATTTAAATAAAGGAGACTTCTGTGTTTCATTTTATTTTATTATAATAAATTAACTAAAACAGTTGAATTTATCCGATACTAAAATCATTCTACGTCTCCTAAATAGAATATTATGTCTCTATTTTAATGAAAAAATTACGATTTATATTATTTTTAAATTTAAATTACTTATTATCAAAATATAATATGTAATATTTTATTTTAGTTATTTTTATCCTTAAAAATTAAAAACCGAAGTGATTCTTTTTTTTTTTTTTGTTAATATATTTTATATCATCATTATTATTATTATTAATAATAATAATTTATTATCCTTACCTTCTTAAAAATTGAAATTTCTAACTACGTATTGCTCTGCATTGACATATCTTTTTACTTATTATTTTTTAAATAAATAAACAAATAAAATGTTACTTTTATTTTTTTATAAATAATTGTTTTAAATTATATTCTGAATTCATTGACATTAAGTATTGACATTTTATTTGCTTTCAAATTATTTATCTATTTTTTTTTTTAAACTTTGGTCGCATTTCTCACCAATAATCAAAAAACATTTGCCAAATATTAGGCAAGTGTTAATACTTATAATAATAATAATAGACTAAAATTAATGATCACGTTGGCTGTACGCGTTATACAGGGTGATTCAAATAACACAGCAAACAAAAAAACCTTTCAAAGTGCCTTAATTTCAGCGTATGAATCACCGCGTATAATTAATATCTGACAACCAGTGAATATTTTTAGTCTATGTTGCCTGTATAAGTGACATTTCACAGAAATGTATAAAAGTTTATGCAAAATACTAATTTTTAACTTGTTAACTTGTTATCTAGTTATTGTTTTATCTAATCTGTATTTTTTTTTTAATAAAATTATTTCGCTTCTATATATTTGCACCATCGCTGTTAAAACCAGTCCCAAACTCGATTTATATTTTTTGTCAATATTAGAAACATAGGAAGTTACCAGTAGTGCTATGGAAGAGGGTCGATAGTCCAAGAACGCAAGGAGCACGAAGCAAGTTCGAGGAAAACTTTAACAGATTAATCAAAAGAGTACACGAACTAACGGCATTGATTAAGGCCAACATAAACAATAAGGTTGAAATTAAAAAGTGCGCCGGGAAAATTGCGATGATAACCAACGACCTAGAAAGACAGTACCCAAAAATTGTTACAGAAATGGATAATCTAGCAATAACGGACAACTGTACGAAATGTAAATTAAAGCAAACGGTGAAGGGACTAGACGTGGAGACACAGACCTCACAACCAAGCAACCAGGGACGAGAGATAGAGAAACGAATCCTGCTAGCAAAAGAATATGGTGATATACTAACATTGGCGCAAGAAATCTGGCCCGACGAATGCTTCAAACATACCCAGGACGAAGAGGGGAGCCCGCTAAACGCCTCCAGGTATTATGATATTGCTTTCTGTACAAAAGAAAACTCATCGATGGACACAGGTATTTCCAAAATAATCCAGGAACGGTATCCGGAAATTGACTACATTATTAGTACCACCAGGGTCCCATCGACGCAAACAGAGACCAGGACATATGACAGATTTGTGTATGCCTTAATGACACACAAGGACGAAGAGAAAGAAGAAGGAGTAAAGCCAGAAAAATTCCTCGCATGTATTAGAAAACTTAAAGAGACTGCAGAAAGCAACAATAGGAAGCTTATTGCCATAGCGTGCCCAAACAATATCGAAGCTTATGTTGCGAAGAATATAGTGGAACTAGCGCTAAGGGATAGCCCACTAAATGCAACCCTATACCACAGGAAAACTAGAAAGAAAACAGAGCGCGAAACAGTTACGGCCCTAATCATTAAGGCTCCTGGGATGGAGTACGAGGAGGATGTAATTGTGTTCCAACCAATTTAGAAAAGAGGTACAAACTCTTAAAAGAGGGCCGAAAAAATGCTAAATGACGATGTCCGCTCTGGACTACCGCATCGCGGGAAGAGCTAAATAGATATTGATGGAATATTTTTGGAGAAATAAATATAAATTGGAGTTGTAAGTTTAAAATAAATGATTTACTGGAGTTAAATAAAAAAAAAAGACTTACAACATTTTTTTTCTTCCTACAAAACGAGTCTAAAACAGTTTTAACAAATCTCTAACAATATGGAGCCTACCAAAAATAAGTTGATAACCAAATTTATGTTTATTGATTAATTTTATAAAAATGCTGAGCAGAGATTTTTGACAAGGAAATATTGTAATTGAATATTTAGATTTGAGACTTCTTGGGATGAGGCTCACAAATTACGCAACAGGTTAAATAACGCCTTGTTATTTATTGTTCAAACATTTTTTAAGAAAACAACGTTTCGGCAACGCACATCTGTTGCCTTCTTCAGGTAATATAATACAAAAATCGTACTATACACAAAACACTACGATTTTTGTATTATATTATCTGAAGAAGGCAACAGATGTGCGCTGCCGAAACGTTGTTTTCTTAAAAAATGTTTGGACAATAAATAACAAGGCGTTATTTAACCTGTTGTGTAATTTGTGAACCTCATCCCAAGAAGTCTCAAATCTAAATATTGAAGAAATAAGGCTCAAGAAAAGAAAACTAAATATTGTAATTGAATGATATTTTTTATTTTATTTTTAGTAGACTCCATTTCTTCACTCCACTGTTGACTTACCTGTATATGCGAAGCTTTAACTATCTAAAGCAGTTAATATGTCTCGATACTTTTCTAAAAAATGTTGGACTACTATAATGCGAAGCAAGTATGTATTGTGATGTTACTAGAAAAAAAATGGCTTAAAGATACGAATTGTCGTATATATAAGATATTGAAGAAAATATTTAAAAAAAATCATAACAAACTAATGTTGAATTAATTTTGAGAATCACAAAAGTACGTTTTTTTTTTACATTCACAAAAACTGGGCATTTTTTTTTCTCCAATTTTTGTGACCCCCAAAATTTCGTTATTTATTTTATACAATATTTACTTAATATTCACAATGATAACGATAAAATATTAATTATTTATAATTAATATGAATTATAATCTTAGCATTATAAAACAAATAGCCCAGATCTTTTCAATAGGTACATAATATATTTATATTAAATATCTATATATTAATATTATTAGAACTAAAGAAAAAAATATATAAAATCATTTATTACTAAAAGGGGTTTCATTTTATATTTCAAGGTGCCATCAACTAAATTTCCTTGTACTGACCGCACCCTGTATACAATGTCTGTCAAAATACACTTGGTATTTCATCTGAAAGACATTGTATGAAGCGACCTAATAAAAAAATTATTATAACTAAATAAAATTATTAATATTAAAATATTAAAAACAATTTTAATACTAAATATAAACATTATCATATTAATCAACAGTAAAAACAAATAATATAATAACATATATTCAATAAGAAGTTTTTAGAATAAAAACTTGGTAACAATTGATGTAAAATAATAATAATAATACCAGTTTAATTAGCGCCAAAAATTTCTGGTCGGTAAATATAAAAAAAATCTCCAAAGTAAATTTGCACTATTCTCTGGCACTCTTTGTATATAAATCTGATAAAAACATAATAAATACTTTTTCACTTACGAATACCCTGTAATATTTGAATGTTTTTAAAGTTTTAAAATAAATAAATATTAACTGAAGAACAAAAAACAGATTAACTATATCAAAAAAGTATTTTCTAAATTTTTTTTCGGTTACACGCGTTTCAGTTTAACTAATTTAATTGTTTAACAAGGTGTTCCATTTAAATTAATTGAGTTGCCCAAATTATATTTGTAACATATCAAGGAAGGAGCCCCCAAATAATTCACAAAAAAATCGTAATGTTAACCATTTAATTTCGAAGAATGCGTGCATCGGTTTTGAAAATATTTGTCTTTTGAATATTATTTACAGAAAAAAAAATAACATTCTTGAAATACATTGTATATACTACGTAAATATGAAATATTAATTGTTGTTTATTTTAAATGTATAATATTATTGTTTTATCATACAATGTACATAAATTAAAATTATTTAATTTATCGTTAATTATTCTTTTCCCAATTTTTTTAAAATTCTTAATTTAGTTACTATATTTTCAAAAATTATTCATGTTTTTTTTTTTTTGCTTTGTAAGGATTTGTGTTATTATTATTATTTTGCTTTGCGATATAATAATTTGTAGCCGAGTGTATTCTGATAATAATTATCGATTGTAAATTTCGGCTCCTGTCGTTATTGTGTTTCCATTTTTTTTTTTTAAATAATAATAATTATTTAAATTGTGACGTGTCTTAACATTTTAACAGCTCAGTGGTAGCCGTTGGTAAAGGCTGCGGGGATCAGAGGACCCTGAAAATAAAAAGAAAATATGGCATAAAAATAATGCAAAAAAAAATTCATAAAAATACTTTCACCCTGTAATTATATCCATATTTCATCAATGGAAATGCCGTTAAATCTGTAAATCAGCAGAAGGATCTTGGTGTCATAGTAACAGCGGATTTGAAGTGGGAGGCCCATATTTCCGCCACAGTGAAGAAAGCTAATAGAGTGTGGTATCTGATACAGAGAGCTTTCAAATCGAGATCAAACTCTCTAATATTGCAATTGTATAAATCGTATGTCAGACCACTATTGGAATATGCCAACAGCGTTTGGTCCCCCTACTTCATTAAGGACATAGATGCATTGGAAAGGGTTCAGAGGAGATTCACTAAGCTACCTCATGCACTTAGCCATATACCATATGAGGAGCGATTGAGGCTTTTAAATTTGACATGTCTTTATGATCGACGACAACGAGGCGATCTAATTCAAACATACAAGATACTTAGTGGCTACTGCTCGGTGAATCTCGATGTGTTTCATCCTGCTGGAGATCCTGATCTGCGTGGCAATGGTGAGAAACTTGACAAGGACAGATGTGCTAGACTTCCTCGGAAGAATTGTATAACAAACAGAGTTGTATATGCATGGAATTCATTACCTGAAGAGGTGATAATGGCGCAAACGGTTGACAGCTTTAAGAACAGGCTGGACAATTTCATGGAGGACCATGGCGATCAGTTAGTGAGGATGACATCAATATTTCAAAAACCTCAAATTAGGAACTGAGCAACAGTTTCATCGGTTTTGCCGTTTACTGTTTGGCGACTGATAATAATAATAATAATAATTTATTCTCTATTCTCTACCGTGGATCATATTAAATTATTTTTGTTCTTTGAACTAAATCAATTTTTCTTTTCTTATAAAATGCGAGGAAAAAAAATCCGGATTTTAAATTGGCCTTTATCATCAATTAGATGGTTTTCAATTATTCATAGAATAAAATGCCTTACAATTCCCTGCCTCGTTTAGATAATTACTTAATGGTGCCTTACAAGATGAGAAAATAGATGGTTGAGTCGTAAAACATCGCGAAAAACATAAAATATACAAAAAGGATGAAGAAAGCTTGATAGTAGCCGGAGTTAAAGCTGACTCTAAACGGTATTATACCATTTGGGCCAATAATGAAAACGGTTACTTTACAAATTAAATTATTTATTATAGGGTGAACATCTTATAGCTATAACAATCAAAAAGCCTTCAACTAATTACTTAGAGTACTGGCTATCCCACCTCTGACTATTTCATGAAAATCGAGCACATACTTCGCATTAGAAAATTCCCCGACGATAATTTTTGGACAAACAAATCAACGTTATGTTGTGATGTTATGAAATTAAAAATCCTGACTTACCGGATTGTAATTAAGCGGCGCTCTGCTGACTGCAATAGCAGGAAAGCTCGACGGCTGCGGACTGGCCGCTTGCACGTACCCCACACTATCTCCAGCCCCACTGCTATTGTACATATCAATGGTAGGTCCTGGACTATTGGCCGCTGGAAAACCGCCTCGTGTGTTGGCTGCATGCGGTGAAGTTGGCGGGCCGAAACCTGCTTGTGCTGCTGCTGCGGCCGCCTGATAGTTATTCATTACTGCAAATGAAACGGAATAGTGATGGTGATGTGGAGCAGCTTTTGGTTGATGCTGTTGCGCTTGTTGAGTAACGGCTACCGCTTGAGTCGTTGGCGGGTGGTCGGCACCGGGACGAGCAGCTCCCGTCCAGCCGCCGGTTCCAGAAGAACCTGCGGGACAAAGAGATACACGGTCCTTAGTGCCGGCCAAACTACCAATTATTGCAAGCAAGGATGCTTTAGAATTCGCCGAAGCATGGTATTCTGAAGCATCCCTCAAAATAGACCTTTAGATCTCTACTAAAGTGCTGGTCACTTGAATTTTTTGATGCTGATTTCTCACAAGTTTGTGAGGAATCTACCAACAAAAAAATTCGATAGAGCTGTTAGTTGCTCATAAACTGCGCTGTTCTTTATACATATTGATGTTAATTATGTATATTAAACACATGAACAAATGAGAAAGAATGAAATTATTACCTGACAATGCTTGGGTCAACAATGGAGTGTTGTTATTTGGTGTCAATTGCCCATTTGTTAGATCAACTGTAATCGCAAGAACAGAAACACAAAAACAATACGAATTAGTACAAATTGCCTATAAATATTCACAAATAATTATTGATAATGAGTTAGTAGAATGAACGAATTTGATTTGAATCAAGTGTAGTAAATTGTGTTTATATTGTGTGCCAGGATATGACTATTTCTGACCAATATAGAGTGACTAAAAAATATGAACAAATAAATTATCATTGATGATTCCAAAACAGTCTAAATGAATCAATTCATGTCTTGCAGCAAACATAGTTTTCGGCTATAAATAGTTTAGCAATAGCAGTCAGTCACTCCATATATTATATGACAGAAATTGTCAATTGTAAAAAACTATTTTCTGTTCAATCTAAGCAAAAATCAAAGTGAAGCCTTTGAAGTTAAATTTGTGAAACTTTTCTTGAAGCTTACGATCATTGCAAACAAACTTTAATATTATTTATTTCATTTTACAGTTTCCAAAAAAAAAAAGTAGAAAAACTTTTTACCAAAGTCAAACCCGATTCTCGTCAAATCGATTATGTGAACGTCTATTACTCTTTTGTCGTATAATATTGTAGCTCCCGCTCCAATATACCAAGAAAAATGAGGAGAAGAGACAAGACGAAAAACTTTCGAATTAAACTTTCGTAATAAAAATTCAGGAAAGAAAAGAAAAGGAAGAGCAAAGTTACGAGGAAAGACGAACAAAAAAATAAAGTTGAAACCTGTTTTATTTTTCGTACGACACACTTATGAGTCTATCACATACTACTATAATGATGTAATAGACGTTTTATAGACATTTTTTCGCTCTTCGATGTTTTTTGATTGATGGCAAAACTGAGCTAAAATAATAGAGCGGTGCAATGTTGAGATTTCTACAGGCTAGTTCAAATGCAAAACTCAATCACGGCAAATGGAAAGTGCCAATCTTTTATGTCACTTTTTTCGAACTGACTGTAATTATCAAATTTTACGTTTGCAAAATCTTCAATTTTTGCCAGTAGGTACTTAATATTATGTGTATTGTGTAGGTATGTGTGTTTAAAATCGGCAAAAGTATCACAACACAAAATATATCAAATATATTATTCGCTCTAAACAAAAAGCATCGTAAGAAATCTATTCTAAAAAACCAAAAGAAAAATACCTAAAACACAACGCGGTCTCTATGTTTGTTAATCATTTCAATTAATTAAACAATTATTATTCACTATTAACGAAAACTAAAGACTAAAAAATCTAAACACTACATTTTTGCTAACCTAAACTTGTCACGACTACCCAATATTTTCAGCTAATTTTCTTTGTTACAGTAATTAATCTATGTGTCTATATACGGGACATTACAAAATCAATATTTTTCTTGCAGTACCCCGTATGTTACAAACATTAGTAAATCTAAAAACACCAAATACATTATGTTCATTAGTTGACTTTATTAAAAACTATTTTCTATCTAAAAATCATGGATATTGTTGAAAAGTTTGCAAAACTTTACAAGGTTATCCGTGACCTTTAAACCTAAACCATCTGCGTCTACTTCTAAAATTGTTTTTTAACTTTGAACTATTAGTAAGTACAATCAATAAAGAACAAAAAATACATGAAATATTTTTTTTTTCTCTCTGTTGATTGGACTAACAACATCAATCAAAATCATATCACAAAACTATGATTATAATAAAAATTTTATGTTTCTGCTTTTTTTCTAATAGCTTAATAATAATAATACAATATTGAAGTAAGTAAATTTACTCGCCATCTGTCTGTTGCCTCGTATTCCAAATTCCGTATTCTTCGGTGTACACGATGAAGACTTGTATAGCTACTATTTTTCACAATTTTTACACTTTCTTTAAACCAAGGGAAAAAAAAGGCCAGAGACAGAACCTACATATCAAAACACCTTGTGCAAAAATTCTTTGAAAGACACTGTATACAGAAACAGTGTCGTTGTGCCTGTAATTTTTTTAATGTATTTTGGCCAATTTCAAAACACCTACAAATATTCTTTGGAAAGTAATTTTTTAAATGTAATTTGGCCACATTACAGGGTGCTTCAATACGCATACGATTCATTTAACCTGTTTATTATAGAAAACAAAAGAAAAGAAACTTAATTACACCACCACATTTGTCCTTTGTATAATTCTAATAATAATAATAACAACGTTATCAAATAAGAGCACGGGAAGTAAGTGTATTGTAAAACAGACATGGCAAATTCTACGGTATTTAGTTTTGGAAATTATGCACCTGAACTTTACATAACAACAAAACTCGTTATATTTATTACACAAAATGCATATTGTGTGGCAGTAATTTAAAGTTTCGCAAAATGTATGAGAGAAAATTCAACAACACAACTACAGCAATAAATATCTTAGAAGGTACAGAAACAGCCAAGTCTATATATGGAGCTTCCAGCTCTCTTCTACACCTTGTGTGCATTCTTAAAAACTTAATGTTGTTCTTTTCTAGTGTTTGCACCCATGGTCTTTTCTATTCCGTCTCTTTTCTGGGAATCTTTCCACTCAAAACAGACTCTAATCGTTTTTGTATACAGCATGATACCAAATATCGGTCTCACATATATTATCATACTTTCATTCAAAAAACCAATCATCATTCTCCACGAGGCTAAAATGTTTGTTCCTATGCACATACTGATGGAGAAAAAATATTTGTCTGTTAAGAAAATATTTTTAGAAGGGCAGAAATATATATTCCCACAGGGCTATATGCAGACCCTTCCTTGATGACCTACCCTGGGCTTAGTTGACTCAATCGAGCTACGCTACATACCATTCTCGATTCGGAATAGATGTCCGATGGACATATCCAAAGCTCCGGAATGAGGCTACAACGCTTATTTTTTTATGAGTTGTCAAAGTAACATTTTAGTAGAAATGTATGATTTTGGCTATGTTTGAGGGTCCGTATTGCTCAAGGTTTCCATGCTACCCCCCTCATTATATATATATTTGGAATCAGCGCATCAAACTCTATAATCGTACCAAGTTTCAAGAAAATCTATTTTTCAACCAAAAATTAGAAATTTTCCAATTTTTTTTGCAATTTTCACAAGAAAATTTTTTTTTCTCAATTTCCACCAACGTCACCATGTTTGTTCCTATGCACATACTGATGGAGAAAAAGTGTTTTTCTGTTGAGAAAATATTTTTAGAAGGGCAGAAATGGACCCACAAATATATTCCCACAGGGCTATATGCAGACCCTTCCTTGATGACCTACCCTGGGCTTAATTGACTCAATCGAGCTAGGCTACATACCATGCTCGGTTCGGAATAGATATCTGATGAACATATCCAAAGCTCAGGAATGAGGCTAGAACGCTTATTTTTTTATGAGTTGTCAAAGTGACATTTTAGTAGAAATGTATGATTTCGGCTATGTTTGAAGGTCCGTATTGCTCAATGTTTTCATGCTACCCCCCACATTATATATATATTTCGAATCAGCGCAACAAACTCTATAATCGTACCAAGTTTGAGGACAATCTATTTTTCAACCAAAAATGAAAATTTTCCATACACTTACATTGATTTTTTCTAAGATTTGGATAAAAAAAATTTTTTTCTCAATTTTCACCAAACTCACCAAGTTTGTTCCTATGCCCATACTAATGGAGAAAAAGTGTTTTCTTGTGGACAAAATATTGTTAGGGGAGCAGGACTTTGCTCACAAAAGTCTTCCCACAGGGCTATATGCAGACCCTTCCTTGATGACCTACCCTGGGCTTAATTGACTCAATCGAGCTAGGCTACATACCATGCTCGGTTCGGAATAGATATCTGATGAACATATCCAAAGCTCAGGAATGAGGCTAGAACGCTTATTTTTTTATGAGTTGTCAAAGTGACATTTTAGTAGAAATGTATGATTTTGGCTATGTTTGAAGGTCCGTATTGCTCAAGGTTTTCATGCTACCCCCCACATTATATATATATTTCGAATCAGCGCAACAAACTCTATAATCGTACCAAGTTTGAGGACAATCTATTTTTCAACCAAAAATGAAAATTTTCCATACACTTACATTGATTTTTTCTAAGATTTGGATAAAAAAAAATTTTTTCTCAATTTTCACCAAACTCACCAAGTTTGTTCCTATGCCCATACTAATGGAGAAAAAGTGTTTTCTTGTGGACAAAATATTGTTAGGGGAGCAGGACTTTGCTCACAAAAGTCTTCCCACAGGGCTATATGCAGACCCTTCCTTGATGACCTACCCTGGGCTTAATTGACTCAATCGAGCTAGGCTACATACCATGCTCGGTTCGGAATAGATATCTGATGAACATATCCAAAGCTCAGGAATGAGGCTAGAACGCTTATTTTTTTATGAGTTGTCAAAGTGACATTTTAGTAGAAATGTATGATTTTGGCTATGTTTGAAGGTCCGTATTGCTCAAGGTTTTCATGCTACCCCCCACATTATATATATATTTCGAATCAGCGCAACAAACTCTATAATCGTACCAAGTTTGAGGACAATCTATTTTTCAACCAAAAATGAAAATTTTCCATACACTTACATTGATTTTTTCTAAGATTTGGATAAAAAAAAATTTTTTCTCAATTTTCACCAAACTCACCAAGTTTGTTCCTATGCCCATACTAATGGAGAAAAAGTGTTTTCTTGTGGATAAAATATTGTTAGGGGAGCAGGACTTTGCTCACAAAAGTCTTCCCACAGGGCTATATGCAGACCCTTACTTGATGACCTACTCTGCGCTTAGTAGACTCGATCGAGACACCCCACATACCCTGGTCGATTCGGAATAGATGTTCGATGAACATATCCAAAGCTCAGGAATGAGGGTGGAGCACCAATTTTTTTATAATTTTTCAAATGTGATCTATATTTGGTGGGATGTAGGCTTTCACTTGATGACCTACCCTGGGCTTAGTTGACTCGATCGAGACACCCCACATACCCTGGTCGATTCGGAATAGATGTCTGATGGACATATCCAAAGCTCAGGAATGAAGGTGGATCACCAATTTTCTTATGATTTTCCAAAGTGAGATTTTAGTAGAAATATATGGTTTTGCCTATGTTTGAGGGTCCGTATTGCTCAAGGTTTTCACGCTACCCCCACATTATAGATATATTTGGAATCAGCGCATCAAACTCTATAATCGCACCAAGTTTCAGGAAAATCTATTTTTCAACCAAAAATGAGAAATTTCCTAATTTTTTTTTGCAATTTCCACAAAAAAAAAAATTTTTTCTCAATTTCCACAAACGTAACCATGTTTGTTCCTATGCAAAAAAAATGAGATAACAGTAAATAGTAATAAAAAATATAAAAAGAAAACAATTCACAAATAAACAGAAGAACAAGTAAAGATGTTTGGAAGATCTTGGATATAAAATCAAACACTGTTCTGGACCCATCAATTGGAAAAACTAATAAAAAAGAATGAAAACCAGAAATCAACCAACGATGTTGTAATGACTCTCGTACAGTAGAATTAAGACCAAAAGCTTTTAGCTCATCTCTTTCGAAATCCTACTGTTAAATCGTCATCAAACAAAAAAACTTCTACAGAACAAAACTTTCAGTGCAAACTGTACGATCATAAATTTATTACAATCCCTTTAGTTTAAGACCCAATACCTCACAAAATTAAGACGGAAATTTTCCAAATATAGACACGAGAGTATCTGTTCGAACCTGTAAGTCTATAAATAATAAATAGACTAAGAAGATAAGTTTGGCAAGTAACAAGAACTTCCAACTACGAGTTATACATTTATTTTTTATTGTCTTTATCAGTAGCGTATCATCTACCGCTTTACCAAGGTTAACACACACAAATTGTCCTCCTCTTTCAAGCATAAAAACATTTCAATGTCTTCTTGACCCAAATTTGTAATCCGTACTTTGCCTACTATTTAGTTTGAATATTTTTTTTTGTTGGAAAAACGTTTTTATATTTTTATTGCCCTAAACTCTCCCCGAACCTACCGCTATTGCTGTGAACAGCGGCAGCAACCATACCTACCATTTGTATCTAATGAAATCATGAAAAAGTTATCAACTGTAGCAGTGGGTGCGATTCACATAGAATTGCCTACACATTTTGCTTGGGTGTAAACTTCAGGTGCACATATTTTATAAAAACTCATTTTATTTTGAATTGCTTTTTTCCGTTCTTTTTCTGGATGATCGTCAACGAATTTTTACCATAAAATACGTAGTGAATAATATATTTTGAGTGGTGAAAGGCTGATAATTCACTCAAATCCAACATGCAAATTTTCTTAGGTGCAAGATAAGAGACAGTTGCCAATTGGGAAAAGGGCACGTAGCAGTTTTGGGTTTCTATGAGGTAAACTGCGGAAGAAGTGTTGAAAATATTGCAGCATTTCTTAAAAAAATATATTCCGTTAATTTAATTTTAATTCGAAGACCAATGGCTACGTGGTTAAGACTACTATCGGGGAATTTAGAAGACTGATATTTGGCAGAAAATTGATTTTAATAAAATTAGAGTTTTCGACGGTTTCTAGGCGTTCGTTCTCGAGAACTAAGAACTGTAGCAATTGATGAGGCTGTTCTTATTTCTCAATTTATTAATATAGTTTTAAAAATTTCATTTACGAAAAGCTCGTGGTCATAAAGCATCCAATCCACTTTATGGACATTTTCAGTTTTATCAATAGCAAAACGAGATTTGTGAGAGAACGAAATCTAAGTAAGTATATTTTTTCAATACCTACATGACTCTTCAAAATCACGGATCTAGTCCATACGAATGTTTAGCAAAAGTATATTATTTTAACGCGTAATCTAAAAAGATTTTTCGTGAATTTAAGGGTATCAGGTTCCCGATTTTCATATGACCTTTGTTGTAATTCGCCATCTCAGGAGTTAGAGGCAGTAATGCTAGGTTTCCTTACTTTTAAACAACACTGTATTGGTCACTTAATAGTATTGAAAGAAAACTGTATATAAAGCCAGTGAGGGAAAACATGGATCTGCTGCAAACAGACCGCGTCGTATTCGTCGTCAGACACAAAGGATGAAGATAGAAAGAAGAAAAGGTGCAGGAAATTTCTTTTAGATTTACCGTGATTTTATTTCATACATAAATGCAATAGAATGGTGATTTTTTTTTGTGCTTTATTGTTTGAACGAGAGGCAAAGACAGGAGTGATATTACCTACTTTACCACACAACGAGAAATACAGTTATTATAATGTAATTTTGTTGCAATAACGTAAAGGTAAATGGCCAACGATTTACTGAAATAGCAACGACTGACCAACGCGTTTAAATTCGATAAAATTTCTTGCTATTGCCCACAAGATGTTCAATCAATAATATGGAATATTCAAATGATAAATGCGACAACACACTGTACCCATGCAAAATATTCAATCAAATAATATGCCTCGAAGAAACTAAAATTAGGAACCGTAATAATACAAGATGATTAAATCACCCTGTATGTATGGATGTAGAAATCACTAATGAAATTTTGGATTTTAATATAATACAGCAAATACTTTTATTGTATATATTTTTTTTTGTATTTTCACAATATTTCAATTTTATAATTAGCAAATATTTCTTTGGTGTTTTTTTTTTTTGTAATCTTTATCCAGTCATTCGCAAAACGTCAATATTTTTAACAACCAAACTGCTATTAGGTATTCGTCTTATTAATTATGTCTTTTTTACATACTTAATAATTTTTCTTAAATATTATAATAATATATTTACAACATTTTAATATAATAATTACATTTATTTGATATATTTTTGATATTTAAAGTTTTGATACTGCCCAAAAAAGCAACACAAGCTTTGAAATGCCTCGACAATAGCTAGCGGAGTACCTTGTCGCTGATAATTTTAACGTATATAGTAAATAATTCTGCTCATTAAGTGTACCTAATTCTGTTTACGAAACACATTTCATTCGATAAAAAACTTATATTAAACCAAAATAAGCATAAGAATAAAATTGCAAAGTCCATACCTGTGTTTAATTTTTGGGCGGATCATTATTGCACATATGGTTATATATTTAAGCACTTAATTGTATAATAATATAAATGAGATATGTGCGTTATATTTAATCATGATAATAATAATATTATGTCGTATTTGACAACTTTGAAGTTGTATTTTCATAATATTGAGATTCATAACAACTGCAAGGAGTTTTTAAGTAATTTAACGCTGTATTTGAGCTCCAAAACCAGTCGAATGTGTTAGGCAATGTTATTTATTTATTTTTTTGAAAATAGACCGAAAATATATAGAATACTATAAGCCAAGTTGATAAAATAGAACTTACAGACAGCTATTGTATAGTAATTTTAAGGGTAAGCTTCAGTATGTCTCTGAGCAATCAAATATCGTTTACATAAAATCCTAAAAAGGTAAAATTATTTATCATTTGATTCCAAATCAAAAGAGAAACAACAAATTTAAATGTCATCTTTGTTAATCTTCTTTATCTCTTTAAATTGCAAGTCAAACCACTACTATGTCATGCTATTATTCTAATCTACCCGAATCGTTAATTCAAACTCGAATTTGTAACATAAATTGGAAAATAGTTCTGCGACTGCTATCCAACGAATAGGTAATAGGTCTATACCTATATAAAGCTTTGCCCCAACAACATGGAGCTTTTACTATTACTACCCACTGTCATTCTATTGTATAGACTTAATTAACGTTTTGAATTGAAATCATTAAAACCATACGATACATTTAACTTTGCATTAGGGCATGTTGTTGTTTAGAGAAACGGTTAGATTGTATGTCATCAAACGAAAACCATTTAGCAATATTTACGATGGACTTTTCATTCTTCTTCGACTTCAATGTCTAAAATATTTAATAATAGTAGTGCCGCCTTCGAGTAAGTAGTCTTAGTTCTAGTGTAGCAACTTGGCTTTATTTATTTTTTATTTAAATATTAATTAATGTATAAAACGGTATTTTTTCTTTGTTAAATATAATTTTATATTAATAACATGTGAAATTATTTGACACGTTTTGGGTACGCCTAGTATTCGGACGTAATACTTCTCAATATTAAATTGATATTTGCTATGAATTTTGAGATAATCAAATCATAAATAAAGCAGCTAACTAACCTAAAACTGTCAGGCCTAACACTACCATGCTCCTGTGAACTGCTAATGTTAATTGATTTAGCTATTAATATTTCCAAAACTTCATTAACAACTTACGTTGACTAGGTACTCTATAAAAATACAGAAAATGGTGTTAGTTAGATTTTAGAATAATTTAGGCAGTGCCCAAACGCTGCAATTTCACTGGATGGAGAGCAGGGACGGGTGGCACAATTTGCAACATCATTTGCAATTTTCATTGAGATTGATTTTTAGCACATAGTGTCTGATCCTCTAGATTGCAAAGAAATGTGTGAAATAGCAATATGAGGCAACATGGTTCTTTGGAATTTACATAAATATTTCACACATTTTGGTTTCATAGCATATACGAGGCATGTTTTTTAAGGAAGTACCTTTTTGGAATTAAAAAAAAGACGTGCGAAGATATCGCAATAATTTTATTTTTACATGAAAGCCTGTACCTTAATCTACTTTTCTACATAATTTCCGTGAATATTGAGGCACTTGTCATAACGTGGCACCAGTTTTTGAATACCCTCCTCATAAAATTCTGCCGCCTGACTTGTTAACCACTGTATCACAAATGTTTTGACTTCGGTATCAGAAAACCCAACGTTTAGGCAGTGCATTGACTTTCCTTGAGCGGTACCACAATGAAGGTGAAGATTTTTTAGACCAAATTGTTACAGGTGACGAAACATGGGTGGCCTACGTCACACCAGAATCGAAACAACAATCCATGGAATGGCGACATTCATCATCACCCAAAAGAGTGAAGTTTAAGCAAACAATTTCTGCCCGGAAAATCATGTGCACAGTTTTTTGGGACAGAAAAGGAGTATTGCTAGTGGAGTTTCTGCATTTGTGATACAGTGGTTAACAAGTCAGGTGGCAGAATTTTATGATACGTTATGACAAGTGCCTCAATATTCACTGAAATTATGTAGAAAAGTAGATTAAGGTACAGGCTTTCATGTAAAAATAAAATTATTGCGATATCTGTGCACGTCTTTTTTTAATTCCAAAACGGTACTTACTTAAAAAACATGCCTCGTATATAAACTATCATAAAGTTCCTAGTGTGCACGAGCTTTAGATAAACTATAATTTACACAAAACCTGATAAAAATGAAATAACTATGTTTTTGCTTAGCTATGAAAAATTCATGATTAATTTTAATTTATTTTTAAAACATAATATAAAAAATATATTAATATTAACAATTTCTTGTATAAGATTCAATATTATTTAATACTCTTAGATCACATGAGGCAAATCTATGTTTAAATAATTCTTCTTCTTGATAAAGGAGCGTATCAGTAAATTTTAAATTATTTGTCTAACATCTATCTATTCCAAACGACCGTTGGTGCAATATTACTTTTCCAACCATTGTACAGGAAGAGTAAAAAATATTGCACTTAGTTATTTTCAACTTTAATTAAGCTTAACTCTTTTGCATTCGATTAAACTAACTAATAAACTTTATTATTCTTGTTTTACTCATATTAAATATTTCTAATTGTAAAATATCTAATTTATTTAATTACGCAGGCTAATAAATACTTGTTACCTAACGAATTAGTAGATTAGTAGTAGTAAAGAGAACTGTTATGCTATTATTAATATTCCTAACCTAGTACAGTTATTAATTACTAGTTGGGATTATTATATGATTACTTTCATATATAAAGGGTTACTAATATCTATAGAATATTTGATAACTAGTTATGCTATAGAGAAGGTATTCAATTTAATGAATATTAATGTGAAATGATATGTAAATAAATAAGATTAACTGTAAACATGTATTTTGAATTGTTATAAATATTCACAAGTCACAATTGAACAATTTGTTCAATTTATGCATACAACACTGTACTATTAGCTAGCGGTGTGCTGTTTTATATTTGTTTCATTCATGTATGATAAATTTATTACAAAAGTGTGACTGTGAAGTTCAACTGCAGATACAGGGATCATCCAAACGGTTTATGATGAATTGAATTAAAGTTATCATTATATTCAGACAGGGTGTCACTAGACCCTTAAATTTAATCTAACTCTTCACCTTCATTGAAGTTACAGACGACGCAAGTCTTTCAAATTTATATGACAAATACATATAATATTTAAAACTCATTTAATAGAAATAATATTAGAAGGCAAAGTAGATTTTGTCCACAATGATTAGAAGAAGTACCAGACGCTAAGGTGTAACAAAATAGAACCCGCCACTGGCAAGCTTACAGATTACTTAATCTAGAATACATGGGTGGCAGATCACTTCTTTCTGAGAATTTCCAATATCTAACAAGTCCTTTTTTCTAATATATATATTTACGATAACACGAAATATTCCCATAGATTTGTTGACATATGGTTCTTATTTTTTCTAAACATAAATACGAACGTACCCTAATATTATGTGATACGACAAACATGGGGGGGTCTAAAAGTTATCTGCGTCATAAAAATTGTGCAAGGCTTTTAAAAAATTTTTGTTCTTAAGATGTCTTTTTTCTGATTGGCTTATTTTCATTTTGTATTACCTACTATGTAACTTTTATGAGGCAATTCTGGAAAGGCAAAAGGACTTTAAGATCAGAAGCGTCCTAGCCTTGGTTCAGTCAAGTCGTGTTTTCTCTAATTATAAAATGTTAAATTAAATATTTTAATTTGTTTCTGAACTTAGTAAATTTTTTAGTTAAGAATTATTTTCTAGTTTTTGTTTAAAGACTAAGTTTATTTCTCATTTTATTAATGGTTACAAAAGAAGCACACTCCTTCTTGATATAATATGTTCAGTAGGGACCTGGGAGTCAGATAATTGAATTTTTATAGATAAAATAGGAATTAAAATTTAAACCGTTTAGAAAATCCCTGCTATAACACTCTTAAAAATGTTTCTTCATCAGAAACAACTCAAAGCATTTGAAACATGTCCGCGAACTCAAAATAGGCAACGTTCACAGGGGCATAGCATGCAAACCGGCAGCTATCCCCGCTACTGCACTACCACCCCCACTATGATGGTGATGGAATAACCCACCACCTGTACCACCTCCACCACTTCCAAGGTGATGATGGTGGTGATCTAAAGGGTAAGTAGCCAGTAGCGGGGGTAGGTTAGCAGCGGCTGAATGATGGTGTAATGTAGCCAAAGCATTACCTGCAGCTGGATAAGGTAGTCCGAAACTAGGGTAGCCCGAATAGCCGCGACCTGCCGCATAGGCTGCGTACGCGGCAGCAGGAAAACCTGTAATAAACAAGACATTTCAGTAAATATTAAATGGAAATTAAATGATTAGATTTGTTTGGAACATTCAAGTAAATAATGATTGTGTATACTCACCGTCAGGAAGGGTTCCCAGCGACCACATAAAATCTATAAGAAAGAAACGAGAAAAACAAATGAATTAGTAATCAAACAAATTACCTGTCGATCTCTGTTCAAAATGTAGAACACAAAAACAACAACATTTAGATAATTATGAAAATAAAATAAGAAACAAAACGAAACAATCAACTGTATCTAGTTTCAACTAAATCTGCTTCAAAATTCTTTTAATGTTATTGTTTTATATTAATTAGCATTCATGAAATTTCTACTACGTGTCTATAGGAAAAAAAATTAAAAACTAATTTTAATTAATAAATTATAAAAATAAAAATTTGCTGTAGCTATTTAGTTTCATACTATGGCGATAATTAACCAAAACAAGCATCACTCTAAGAGCGAAATAAAAATTAGTAACTCAACGACAGCGACATTTTTATTTGTTATCAAGGCCACAATGCCCATATATTTTCTTGCTACAAAAAAAAAAAACGGAGACTTTGGCGTCAAAAAATCACCAAATCTGAAGGATTTAGACTCGAGTCCTGGCCCGGACGAAATTCCTCCGCTGTTTCTTCAGAGATGCATTGAATCATTATTACGACCATTGGCCGCGTCAAAGCAAAAATGCATCAACATGGACACTCTACCGGAGGAATGGTTGTCTGCTGTCGTGATACCTATATTTAAAAAGTTCGCTGCAGAAAATTATCGACCTATTAGTTTGACCTGCGCACTTTGTAAATGCATGGAGAAAGTCATTACCAGAAATATGACTTCATTTCTAGTTGAATCAAATATTATTCCCAATGAACAACATGGGTTTATGCCCAAGAGGTCGGTGGAGTCGAATCTTCTGGAATGCCTCAATGTGTGGACCAGCCATAATGATGTTGGTCAGCCTACTGATGTGTTGTATCTGGATTTTGAGAAAGCATTCGACAGAGTGCCATTTGCTCGTTTGTTGCTGAAATTGGAGCATTGCGGCGTGCGGGGGGCACTCCTGAGGTGGATTGAGATGTTTCTTACAAAAAGAATGTTCCAAGTTAGAGCGAATGGTGCATTATCCGCTAAATTGCCGGTCTTGAGTGGTGTCCCACAGGGGTCTATACTGGGGCCATTGCTTTTTCTGGCATCACGTCAAACAGGAGCTTCTTTGCTGATGACACCAAATTGTTTTGTAACCCACTGCCAGACGATAATGAATTCCAGATCGACATTGATGGGGTAGTGTCCTGGTCGGCGGTTTGGTTGATGAACTTAAATTTGGAGAAGTGTCAGGTACTACACATCGGAGCTAATAATACCAGGAAATGCCTTAAATCTGTAAATCAGCAGAAGGATCTTGGTGTCATAGTAACAGCGGATTTGAAGTGGGAGGCCCATATTTCCGCCACAGTGAAGAAAGCTAATGGACTGTGGTATCTGATACAGATAGCTTTCAAATCGAGATCAAACTCTCTAATATTGCAATTGTATAAATCGTATGTCAGACCACTATTGGAATATGCCAACAGCGTTTGGTCCCCCTACTTCATTGAGGACATAGAGGCATTGGAAAGGGTTCAGAGGAGATTCACTAAGCTACCTCATGCACTTAGCCATATACCATATGAGGAGCGATTGAGGCTTTTAAATTTGACATGTCTTTATGATCGACGACAACGAGGCGATCTAATTCAAACATACAAGATACTTAGTGGCTACCACTCGGTGAATCTCGATGTATTTCATCCTGCTAGAAATCGTAATCTGCGTGGCAATAGTAAGAAACTTGACAATGAGAGATGTGCTAGACTTCCTCGGAAGAATTTTATAACAAACAGAGTTGTATATGCATGGAATTCATTACCTGAAGAGGTGATAATGGCGCAAACGGTTGACAGCTTTAAGAACAGGCTGGACAATTTCATGGAGGACCATGGCGATCAGTTGGTCCACTACTCGCTATAGAAGATTAGTGAGGATGACATCAATATTTCAAAAACCTCAAATTAGGAACTGAGCAACAGTTTGCGTTTAAAAGAAAGAAAATAAATATTCTTACATTACAAGCAAAACTCATATCGAATGATGTTGACTTTAAGGCTCCAAATACCTCGAGATGAGTAGTTCTCTTTGGCTAAGTAATTTACTTTAATTATTTTACCTGACGTTACAAGAAGATTGTTATGTTTTTTATCTTTAATAATCCCTTTATCAATTGAGGAAATGAGGAAGTTTGGAATTTTTTTTTTCTATTTGGATTCTTTTGACTCTTGTAATCTAACATCCTTCCTAACCCAAAAAAATGTCACTGTCCGCTGTTTCTATACCTATTTTTTTTTTTTTTTGCTACACTAATTTTCTATTAATCCTATCACTAGTAATCATTACATCCCATAAAATACCGTTTTTAATTAATTTTTAATATTATTACATTAATTAAAACCGACTATCATCGAAACGTCAATAAATAAGTAGGACATTCGACTAATTTAATTTTAAATACGCATTAGAGTAAAATTAAATTCTTTTTTCATATACAGGATCATTTCAAATGCGATAAAATTCCACAACAAATAAAATAAAAATAGAATCAATACAGGTTGTCCAAAAACTGAACTGCCAAACTAAGACTGAAGCATAAAATCATCCATATAATCTGCTGTCTGCGTCTGTCAACTCAGTTTCTGGACAACCTGTATAGTTCAATAAGTATGCAGCATTTGCAATAACCCTGTATGAATATAATATCTAGGTAATGTACTATTGTAGCTCTAGATAATATACAAAACATTAAATAGATAAAAATCGATACCTACTAGTGGTACCTATTTAATTAAAAACCTACAGGGCACTCCATTTTGTTTTAATATATATCTAAGATTTGAAATACCCTGTACAACTACATTTTTATGTTAACATTATTATACTAGCAATGTACATGGTTATTAACTATTTTTAATAATACAGGGTTTCCGCAAATTATAGCCAGTGAATAAGCAGCTGTAATTTTCAAAAAACCCTATACCTATAGTATACAAGACATTTCAAAACAACAGAACCGTCAAATCGTTTTGTAATAAATAAATAGTGTTGTTTCCAAATACCCCGGTACACAGGGTTTTAGTAAATAAGTGCGACAAACTTTAGGGGGTGATTCTGCATGAAAAAAGTATGACAGTTTGCTATATAAATGTTTTGTAATTGTATATCAAAAATGCGC
Organism: Apoderus coryli; assembly: GCA_911728435.2. Lineage (NCBI taxonomy): Eukaryota > Metazoa > Arthropoda > Insecta > Coleoptera > Attelabidae > Apoderus > Apoderus coryli. The sequence goes on along the minus strand of OU452213.1, from coordinate 4,130,150 downwards.
TCGAAGTACCTCTTAAAACTCACCAAATTTCATTTGCATATCTCGAACTCTCGAAAACTTTATATTTTCTACGTTTATATAGCAAACTGTCATCATACAAAATCACCTCCTGAGATTTATTGCACTTATTTACTAACCACCCTGTATAACTAATAAAACTACATTTTCGTTACCACAAAAATAATGTTTGTATCTAAAATTTAAGTTCAAATAATATTTTTTTAACTATAATATCGATAGGTACTTAAAATTATGATTACTGTAATCTAAAATATTTAATTTAATAAAACTCTGTACTAGTTAATTTTTATACAGGCTGTCCCACGACCATAGAGGCACTTTCGGGTATACCGGAAATAGACCTGTACTTCCTTACACCCTATATGTGACATTTTAGACAGATTAATACGTAGAATCTAAAAATTTATTTGAAATAAGCAACTGCAGGCGTATTTCCGATACAACCGGAAGAACGATTAATTTCTGAGAAATCGTGGAGCACCCTGTGCATATTTTTCGAAAAACTAATAAATAACTGAAATGAAAATGTAATTTCTAAACTGGGAAAATTATACGGAATATTTTATTGTAGCAAAATTTACTAAATTTCGTTGCGACTGTTTGGGAACATACTCGAAATTTTGATTGAGTCAAAATGGTTAATCTGATTATAAGAGAAAATGTTGCAAAAGTTGCAGCAGCAACGGGAAAACGTCACGAAAGTAAAAGTAAATTTTCGTAAATAAGCAAATGAACCGATATTAAATAGTTCTGATAGGGTCTTTAATCGGCCCTCGTATCTTTATTCATCATTATTATCAAACTGTAATTACATTTGAATATTTCTCATAATACAAAATAACATTTGAAAGTTCTATGGCTGGAAAAAGTTCAAGTGGGTAATTAAAATTTTATGCGGCTTCAAGAAATATAGATCTGTTTCATATAGCTCTAAGTTGAAACTGAGTTTTAACTTTGTGAAGAATGAAGTTGATTAGGCTTCATCTTATTTCTCACAGATAAATTAAAGATAGAATGGAACAATTTATATTTCAAAAGGAGATTTCGGTTTGGCTTCAGATTTATTCTCAATTGCATCTAATATGTTAGTTATCAAAAAATAATACCAAACTAAATTTACAACAAAAAACCAACAAAACATACTAAGAAAAAAAAATCCTAATCATTGATTTTCTTTTAGTAATTGATTAAAATAAATAATTAAATCTATTATTAGAAAAAGTGTAGATCGCACCTTTGGAAGGCTATGGCATAACATATATGAGACCTGGCCGGACACCATAGTAGGCCCATGATGGTAATATCCCACCATTATTGTGACCTGAAATATTACAACTAACTGCCCGGAAATGTGATTTTTGGTTCTATCCTTCTACTAAATTAGTTTGGAATACATTTTTTACATCAAATTTGCAAATTAAAGTGTGTTAACTGAGGAAGAACACAAATTTTAAGTGGTGAAGTACCCTTTAAAATGTGTGTACTTACTTAATTCACACCCAGGCTAATTACAAAATAAGCACATTTGTAGTTTCTTATAGTACCTCGTAGAAGGTACAAAATTAAGAAATGAAAAAATATATTTTTTTGAATGACACGTGGAAATTTCATGAACAATATTAGAAAGTATGAAAATGTTGAGTCAAGACTATAATATAGTATCATATTAATATGTCTGACGCGAGAGGTGACGGGCTGTAATTCGTCTAAATATTTAATTTTTTTAATGTAAAAGCTATTATTAATAATATTGTCTAAATCAGCTAGCTGCTAAATTTTTTTGTATACATTGCTAAAATTCTACTAAATCATAAAGACGCCATAATTCTGAGCTAGCACTTTATAACTTTAATTTGATACGCTTGGTAACCGATTTTCAAAAGTTATCGGGTTTCTAGGTTATCAAATTCTGGCAAAACCTATTGATATGAGGTTAAAAAGTGTCAAATCTACAAATAGCTAGCTCAAAATATCTATTATTGTCAAGATTATTGAATCAAATTTTTAATTCATTGCCTACTGAGACTACACTAACTAATATCACCTAAATTAATTAAAAACCAGTCTTTCTTTTTGTACTTCTTTTTGTTAACTATGAAATCAATAAAATATCTAATAAACCACGTAAACGGTGTCCTGATATGTCTCATGTCATCAATTTTTTTTAAAGTTAAATATCAAATAAACTGCTCTAGTTCAGTCGCAGAGGATTGGACATACTAAGTCTCAAGAATGAGGTCTCAATACTACTGTAATCAAATACTAGCGTTTCTAATAATGGCGAACAACAAATGCAACCCTCACTATACCAAATTATTGGTCGTCATGACTTATGCCTCGAATTTGAACCACAATTCTATATTTCGATGAGGTGCATATACTTTTAAAAAATCTAGCAGGTTAAGATTCTATTTTCAAAAAGTGGATCAGGATAGATGATCATAAATTAATAAGAATATCCTAGTCACAATTGTAAAATAAAAACTAAATAAATAAAACTATAAAAACAAACTAGCAGCTAACTGTTTACAGCCCTAAACCCGGCAACGCATTCGTGTACACAGTCGGTATATCCAACCCTTGCAAACCTAACAACTCACTCATACTATATGTAAGCGTAGGTGCAGCTGTACGCGTCAACGGTCTTAGAGCTGTTGTTGGAGCAGCAGCAAAAATTCGCTTACAGCCCGTCACATCGTACAGCGCGTGAGTATAGTGTAAGGGAGCTGAGGCTGCAGGTGCCAAAGCTATAGCAGCTAAAGGTATAGCAGCTGAATGCCCTGTAGCTGCTATAGGTAAAGTGGCAGCTGAAGCCGCAGCTGGTAGCGGGTAGGGAGCGTAGCGTAGTGTGGAACCGCCTGCAGCTGATGCAGTCACTGGTCCAGGATTCAACATGAACAACTCACCGTAAGCACCTCGACCGGCGGCTCGCGTTTTGGCTAAATTGGCTGGTAACATTACTTCTTTGGGCTGGGCTTTCTTGCACTCCACCTAAATAAACAAAGAGAATTGTTAGATTTCTTAAAACAGCAACTCTCTATTGAATTTGAATAGGAGCACCATGTATGTGTGAAAGATCACCTTACTCATCTGATCAAATAAACGGCATCCATCACTTCAAAATGGCAATAAACTTTATCATTTAATTACAGTTCACAGTGTCTGTTTCCTCTCCGCATTGAGAATTTAAAGATATTTTAACGTTACGTTGGCCTGTTTTAGTGCAACCTCGCAATTAAAGTGTATTCCAAGTAGTGCTTACTATGGTTAATCCTTTCGCCTATTTCATCCGCTCCGTAACGCCAAGCGTCGGTTGTCCCTAGTATATATTGTGAGGGCATGCAGGCGCTTTTGCAATTTCTAATTAAAAGCCATTTTAAATATGTGTGACATGGTGTCTAATGTGTATTTGTATGTGTGTGTGTTAGGCATAATTTGCATTTTAGGATCTTGTTTATGCTTCTCTACTTAATGCCAAAACGCTAACGATAAATCTTTAGGTCTTACGTCTTATGTCTTTGGCATTTCTCTTTTCGAATAGTTAGTTTGCTGGGTTTATCTCACACCTATAATAAAACTATAAACCAAAAATGTGAACGAATTAAGGATTTTTAAACATATGAACACATGACGATTATTTATTGCTTAACATTGTCCTAGTAGGTATATCAAGAGTATCCAGAACGTGTCAGATTTGGGAAAAAATCAAACCAGAAGAGTCAAGTACATTTTTTGTTGTTGACTATTACAATTTCACCAGTAGCGGAATATGAAGAACCCTATAGTTCGCAGACATGTATTATGACTGCAGAAGCGTTTTCAAATGACCCTCAACAACTTACACTTGTCGTGAGGAAAACATTAATTGCCTCAATGCCTAAAAATGTTGTAAATAAGATCGTTCTTTAACAGTCGTTATTTGGTTTCAATTGAATACATTTTCTGAATTACTTTTATAAATCCATATAACTGCTAATTGAATTTTCATAGCTATTAATTCTTTTCTGTATATTACAAGCGCTATGCAAGTTAAGAGAAAAAAAAACGATTATAAATCTTATTGAAAAACTAGCATGGCATAGCATTCTGAAATAATTGCTATTCAAGCAAACCATTATTATATAGTATAGAGCGAAAAGGAGAAAAAACCACCCAGAAAAAGTCTTTAGTATGTAAGCATTTCTGTGTAGTAAAATTGCCAGCGCACTTCGCGCGAGAATCGAGTATATATATTTCTTTTCTTGTGCCCGTATGTCTCAAAGCATTTGCAAAGACAAACGGGGTCCACTAAAACTCCTTAAACACTTGAGAGAGAAAAAGGATGGTGTGTAAGAAACGATAATGGAATTGAAAATATATTCTTTTGTTTAAATTTGATTAATGGTGCACGATTTGGACACACTGTATTGTAGAATATGGAATAGAGCATAATAATATATTTATAATAAGCTCGTTAAAATTAGAGCTTTCGCCGGAAAGAGAGGAACGTGACCGGCTCCATAAGTTAGAGTGTGCTTTTACAACGTGATTGGGGGATACACTTTATTGTTGACAGTATAATGTAGGTTAAAGGATGTTGTTTTCTATATACAGGGATGGTCATTTAAAAGAATGAAAGTCTTTTACATTTAATAATGACTCGACTTGTTCTTATGTCGTACTAAAAGGTTCTCTACGAGGGAGCGTTTTAAACGTATGCCATATAAACAACAACAAGAATATGATGCAGTGTTATCAAATGACTTCAAGACCCACCAACTTCATTCAAAAACCATGTTTGTTGGTCCAAATGAATTGATTTTATAAAATTTGATTCAATTTTAGATGCTTGATGTTGATCTAAAAGAAAACGTAAACCCAACTGTATACTCTATTAAACAACAAATTGATTTTATGCAAGAGCACTTTAAAACGTATGCAACACATTCAGCATAAATTCAGCTAAACCATTATGCTAAATGTACGTTATATGTGGAAAAGGTATCGAAATACTAGAAGGTCGCTTTTTAATGTATATGTTATGTATACCTACCATATAGGTAGTATAGGGTTCAGGTATAGGTGAAATAGGACCCAGAAATTTATAGAAATTCACAAAGCATAAACCAAAATTCAAATTTTCTCATGGAATGATATTATTTATGGTTGAAGGTGCGGTGGGCAATTCAACTTTGGCTGCCACGATCGTTTTCCGCATTTTCTTTTTAACCGATGCGCCCTGGCTGGCTTTTCATGAGAGGAAAGTTTTAAGTGGCTTTCATTGGCGTACAGCATACAGTTTCCCATGTGTAACAAGAGTTCAGATGCCCCTCTCACCGAGAGTTATTTAAAAATGTTCAGTACGCAAATGAATAATTATGATTTTAATACTATTAGGCATACCTGTATGGACACATTGTACAATAATATATACTTTAACTTTTTCGTTTTCACCTCTTACACCCCTGTGTAATTTAGATTTTCAGTATTAATATTGTGTTAATGAATTCTGTTCCTGGTTTAATTTAGATAACATTGTTACAAAGGGGTGAATTTGATTGTGCGGCTTTATCAGGTCTAATTAATCAGCTTTCAGTTTTTGAGAAAGTTTCGCTAATATTAAGGGTAGAACTACGAAATTGCTGTAACTAATGAGGAGAAACGTCAAATATATAGGAAAATAATAATTGAGTACCTATTAGAAGAAATTGGAAACGACAACCCAGTGAGTTTGGTTAAAATTGAGTGAAACGTTTCCGGCATTTTTGGGGAATTTTGCTACTTTAGGCAACAAAAGATATTTAAACCTTGCAAGTAAATTGTAAGCACGGAGGATCAATTAAATCGATAACAGCGGTTTCTATTCTGTAGAATACAATAATGTTGAGTTTGTTTGTTTGTAGAACCAGGGGGTACTTGTGGCTTAACGATCGGACGAGACGGGATTATGTGTGGCCAGTTATATATCACACAATGCCTCAAATCCTGAACCACTCCTGGCCCGGTCCGCTCTTTCACCCAGAATCCTGTGTGCCCAACTTTATTGTCTCATGACAAATTTTGTGGGGGCTGCCTTGCAAAAATTACCATGATTAGCATTATTATGGGGGGTTTTCAGGTCGACGCAATCTACACAGATTTTTCTAAAGCCTTCGACAAGATCGATCATTCTTTGATGCAGCAACGCATGAATGACATTGGCTTCAGCAGGAAATTAATTGCATTTTTTTGCGTCAGTTCGTTGAATATAATGGCTATCGGTCTGATTACTTCTTTGTGCCGAGTGGAGTCCCACAGGGTAGTACCTTGGCTCCTTTACTGTTTGCTATCTTTGTGAACAGTATTGGTGATAATTTCTCAAGTCAGCACTTGCTTTTTGCGGATGATTTGAAGTTGTACAGTGTTGTACGGTGTGCCGATGATTGTGATCGTTTGCAAAGAGACCTACATATGCTGTCTGTATGGTGTGACCTAAGCAAGCTTCCCCTAAATGCTAATAAATGTAAATCCATAACGTTTACAAAACGCGTTGGAGAGATGTAATGTCATTAAGGACCTCGAGATTTATGTTGACAGTGAATTGACTTTTAATGACCATGTCTCACATGTTTCGGCGGCTGCACTCAGGATGCTGGGATTCATTTTCCGACAAACAAAGAATTTTAATAATATAGACTGCCTTAAAACGCTATATTTTGCTTATGTACGGTCCAAATTGGAATATGCCTCAATTGTTTGGTCACCTATGTATCACGTCCATATACAGAGGCTTGAGAACATCCAACGCAAATTCTTAAAATATCTGTCATTTAAGCTTGATGGATGTTTTCCATCTCGCGGCTGTAGTCACGGTTTGTTGCTGAATAGGTTTCAGTTTCAACTATTGTCCGAGCGGCGCATTTATGTTTCTCAAATATTTGTCTTGAAATTAATAAACGGTTTGCTGAACTGTCCTCGGCTGCTTCATCAGATTGGGTTTCGTGTTCCCCGCTTACACGCAAGAGCTTCCGATATATTTTGGGTGCCCCAGGTTCACGCAAACTATGAAACTAGGGCGACCCTTTTTCGGGCTTGCAACTACTGCAATCGTCTGACTATCCATGAGAATATTAATTACTTTAATGCATCACTCAATTCATTTAAGCGTGACCTGCGCGGGTACTTACAGGCTAATGAAATTGATATTATTTAGGTGGTTATTTGAGTGGCCATTTTATTTTATTTTATACCTTTGTTACTTTTATTAGTTTTATTTTCAATCACCTATGTCATTGTATCATAATATATATTTTTGTTTTGTCTTGTAATTGGGTAGTTATACCTGTTAGACAATAAAGAGATCATTATTATTTTGTAAAATTGTTTTAAACTTTTCGAAACACAGTATATTTTAGCTAAACATATAAAAATTATTTTCAGGCCATAATTCAGAATTAAGTATCCAAAATTCAAGGGCTTCGATGTCACAAAAATGTCTAGTAAAATGTAAATTCCACATTACTCTCCAAGATTTACAACCTCGTCGCCGAAAATAATTCGTTTTTTTTTCTTCCTTAACGTGACTTTTACTAACTGCAAATATATACTCTGGGGTACAATTTTAATGTCCCTTTTGCTTTTTTCTGCTACTATATTTCCTCCCACTGTTTGCTACTTCTTTGTGTGACCCAAATTGTGTCTCTCCACTTACTAGAAAATACAAATGAGAAAGCAGCGTATAGAGAAGAAGAGTCCCTCAAAAAAAACCAGTGGAAACAGCAGAATCGCAGATACAATTTTGTCACCCCTAATTGGACTTGTTTAATTGTGTAGGAGGCAACCCTTTCTGTTTTCTAACAAACGACTTTATAATAAATCTCGTTGTACCTAAATTATTGTTAAGCTCTACATACGGAGTTGATATTGTCAACTAGTATTGGTTGAGTTTATTTTATATTTACGAAAAACCCATTCAAATCTGAATAATTAAAAAGATTTCATCCATAGCTTTCCCAACATTATCTACAAATTGAGATTATTTCATTGTAGATGAAATAAAGTGAGAAAAATGAGTTTTTCCTTTTTTCCTTAAAGTCTACGGAAAGGGAGAAACTTTTTCTGTCCTGAAAAAAGGAAAACTTCGTTTTCCCTAAGTACCTCGCACAGCACAAGAAAACTCTTAGTGACAGTCTGTTATTAATGATGTTTGTTAATAAAAGCGAAAATTTTTGGTCGACGAAACCATTCAACTAGCCCACTTTTTTCGTTTATGGTCAGTAGCGTCGCGAATTAATGCATTTGTTGAAAACGAAATATCCTGATCTATATTTTCGTTATATTTTATACGCATCCTTGGAGAAATAATAAGAAGAACACATTATAGAATTTCTTTCAAGATTCATTGAACTGATAATTCCTTTGTGATCCAAATAATTTGCACAAAAGAGCGGATCGTTACTAGATAGCATATTTTCGTTACAGCACAGATGAAATAGCACTAGTTTGCCTTGCCAGCTTAAATAAAACCACTTGACAAAGCTGGCCAGGGCGGAAAATATTATAGAATCTATTTTAGCTAAAATGGCACATATTGTCACTTTTATATTCGTAAGAGAAACTAAAGAAGACATTTCTTCTGTCACTAATTTTATATAACGTAATACCAAAAAATAAAGTCACTTTTTTTTAAAACAAACCTCGTATACATTTTATAGGAAACTTCATGTTATGTCTCCAAAATAGAATAAAACAAACTTTTATAACAAGAAAGGACATTGTTGTGTACCATAATATATTATATTGACATTATAAAAATAAAACGCCAATAAAAATGATCAAAAAATTTCATAGAGAGAAATATAAAACACAAAATATACTTCTAAAAGTAAAAACTCACCATTTTATTGTTAATCTCGTGGAAGTGAATCTCGCAAACTTTATCTACAACATCTTCGCTTTGAAATGTCACAAACCCGAAACCTGGAACAAAGAAAAATTCGTAAATTGATTTATAATGCAGTATAGAGTTTTGATTTGAAAAAATGTAAAAGTTGTGTTTCTCAAAGTATGATAGAGACTGCAGGACTCGATTTACAATGTTCTTAATCTCATCTTCATTACAAAATAAGAATCAGTTAAAATTCTACTTTTATTAGATACGTCCCTGTTAATTCGATCCCATCCCTAAGTGTTCAGTCGTTAGAGGCTCGCTCGGCAATTGTTTTCGGAAATTGGATAAAGGTTGAAAAATGTTCCCGATTCACCATCTTCGTTACTCTCGCCTATACGTTGCTGCCAGATATTGCTAGACGACCATCCTCGGTAAAATTATAAACGTCAGAAAGGGAAACACGGGAAGAGACATGCTTAAAGCTGTTGAGTATAAGAGAGATGTGGAGATCGCTCTCTCGGTTTGGGATTAAACGTTAGCAGTTACCGGAATTGCTAGTAATTTTTCCATGTCCCGAACACTATGAATCCTGGTGTATGTAGACAGAATTAGTTGATAAAAAAAAGGAATTTGGCTTGTGTGATGAGAGGTGGTTTTTTTTTAGTAAGGACTGTTGCTTCGAATTATAATAAAAATACAAATTTCCCATATACCTTCAGAGATACAAGCTTCAAAGCCTGACAACCAGATGAAACGTTCTTTCCTAATTGCTTAGCATGCCCGTCAAAGTTAGGTCTAAAGTAAAAGTCATCAAATTCAAAGAATCCTATAAAGTGATACTCGATACCGTAATAAATTAGTAAAAAGTAACAAAAATACTTCGGTTCAGCCGGTATACATAATGTGTAGGCAAGGAAAATGCCATTTCAGCAAAAATTTGTGCCATGATTGCCTCACAAAATCCGTTATACATTATAGATGTGGAGAGCGAAGTGTATTATGAACCCCCATATTATCCCTATTTACGATATGACGATCCCCAAACTTAATGGAATTGGAAAATTGTTTGAATTTTGCCGGATTTGCATTTTTCAACTTCTATATGATATAAGTACGTACATAATATGGATTTTCACCATATGCTGGGGCTAGAGTATATTGATCATATTTTTTATACGCATGCCAATGCTAAGAGATACTTTTGAAGAAGAAACTGATGGACTCTTTGCAAAAAAGTTTACGTTTATAATATTTTTAATCACAAATTTCAACTGTGCAGCATGGTTTCTTCACGGGTCGTTCTACATCTACCAATTTATTGGTTTTAACACAGTTTCTGAGTGAACAACTTGATCATGGTGTCTTGATGGCTAAATTGTGTCGTTTTGGTCTATCCAATGGCTTGCTCCTTATCTTGGATTCATATTTAAATGGTCGTTATCAATATGTTGACTATAGAGGGTTCAGGTCTGTCAATTTTTTAGTGACCTCTGGAGTGCCCCACGGTTCTGTGTTGGGGACATTGTTGTTTTTGCGCTTTATTGATGATATTTCCAGTGGCTTGACTAGTAGTTCGCTCTTGTATGCCGATGACTTCAAGATATACTCGGTCAATGATAGTGCGCATGATTGCTCCGTTATTCAGGAAGACCTTAACAAGATTTATGAGTGGTGTGTTCGCAACAATCTTTATTTGAATATTGAAAAATGTTTTTCAGTTTCTTATACACGCACATTGAAGCCTTGAGCAATATGGACCCTCAAACATAGCCAAAATCATACATTTCTACTAAAATGTCACTTTGACAACTCATAAAAAAATAAGCGTTCTAGCCTCATTCCTGAGCTTTGGATATGTCCATCGGACATCTATTCCGAATCGATCATGGTATGTAGCGTAGCTCGATTGAGTCAACTAAGCCCAGGGTAGGTCATCAAGGAAGGGTCTGCATATAGCCCTGTGGGAATATATTTGTGAGCCCATTTCTGCCCTTCTAAAAATATTTTCTCAACAGAAAAAAACTTTTTCTCCATCAGTATGTGCATAGGAACAAACATGGTGACTTTGGTGGAAATTGAGAAAAAAAAATTTTTGTGGAAATTACAAAAAAAATTAGTCTATCTATGTATGGAAAATTTCTCATTTTTGGTTGAAAAATAGATTTTCTTGAAACTTGGCACGATTATAGAGTTTGATGCGCTGATTCCAAATATATATATAGTGCGGGGGGTAGCATGAAAACCTTGAGCAATATGGACCCTCAAACATAGCCAAAATCATACATTTCTACTAAAATGTCACTTTGACAACTCATAAAAAAATAAGCGTTCTAGCCTCATTCCTGAGCTTTGGATATGTTCATCAGACATCTATTCCGAATCGAGAATGGTATGTAGCGTAGCTCGATTGAGTCAACTAAGCCCAGGGTAGGTCATCAAGGAAGGGTCTGCATCCCTGTGGGAATATATTTGTGAGCCCATTTCTGCCCTTCTAAAAATATTTTCTCAACAGAAAAACACTTTTTCTCCATCAGTATGTGCATAGGAACAAACATGGTGACTTTGGTGGAAATTGAGAAAAAAAAAATTTTTGTGGAAATTGCAAAAAAAATTAAAGCCTATGTATGGAAAATTTCTCATTTTTGGTTAAAAAATAGATTTTCTTGAAACTTGGCACGATTATAGAGTTTGATGCGCTGATTCCAAATATATATATAGTGTGGGGGGTAGCATGAAAACCTTGAGCAATATGGACCCTCAAACATAGCCAAAATCATACATTTCTACTAAAATGTCACTTTGACAACTCATAAAAAAATAAGCGTTCTAGCCTCATTCCTGAGCTTTGGATATGTTCATCAGACATCTATTCCGAATCGAGCATGGTATGTAGCGTAGCTCGATTGAGTCAACTAAGCCCAGGGTAGGTCATCAAGGAAGGGTCTGCATATAGCCCTGTGGGAATATATTTGTGAGCCCATTTCTGCCCTTCTAAAAATATTTTCTCAACAGAAAAACACTTTTTCTCCATCCGTATGTGCATAGGAACAAACATATGGTGACGTTGATTTTTTGTGAAAATTGCAAAAAAATTTGTAGAATTTCTCATTTTTGGTTGAAAAATAGATTTTCTTGTTGTCTTGTCTCATTTGTATTTCATTCACGATTCTCCATTGGTTGTTTGTGAGCGTATTAAGGATTTGGGGATTTTCTTTGATAGTAAACTAAACTTTATTGAACATTATAATTATATGATTTCAGCTTCGTATCAGTCTCTGGGTTTTGTCATGCGTAACGCGAGGGATCTTAGGTCTCCTCAGACACTTATCACGTTATTCAATGCATTTGTTAGGGCTCAGTTGGAGTATGCCTCAGTTGTGTGGAGTCCTACATATGAATTTCATTCGGGGAGTATGGAACGTGTTCAACGTCGTTTCGCTAAGTTTCTGTGGTTTCGTAGCGATGGAGTTTATCCAGTCATTGGATTTCCACATGATACGCTCCTAAATCGTTTTATTTGACATCTTTAAGTACGCGTAGGGAATGTTCTGCTATTATCTTACTGTACAAAATTATTAATGGAGATATTGATTGTCCAGAGCTGTTAGAATTGCTTCCATTTTATGTCCCTACTTTGCGTACACGTAATAATAATACTGTTTTTTACTTGTCAAGAGCGCGCACTAATTTGTTGTTGTATTCCCCTTGTTCTTAATGTGTAATATTTGTAACTCTGTCATGTATAAAACGTTTATTTTTTCTTTTATTTACATAAACGATTTGCCGAGTTCTTTGATCAAATAAATCTATGTGGAGTGTAGAAAAATGTATACCTACGGAATTTTGATCAAAAAAGAAGACACACACAATGCTGAGTTTTCGATATACAATCCTATTTACTGTCAGGTTTCTACACTCACTCATCAGCAGAATATATCACTCAAATGTTTATAACCCAATGTATATGGAATTAAATTAGAACTTTTATATTCTCATAACTTTTAATTATGGCTAACAAAAACCGAAAATGGCTCTTCTGTTTGTTCCAGTTCATCATATTACTCATATTCCTAAAAGCCACATAAAATTGATTATATTTACGGGCTATAATACGCCATAAAACTGATAAATAAATTGATATTAATAAAATTAGATCACATGCTCTTAAATAGGATCAAAATTGTAGCTCACAATGTGTTCACACATCAGCGACAACCTGGTACAATTTGTCAAGTAATAATCCAGCTCCTCGAGTACAAAAAAATAAAACAAAATTCCGACAAACTTCATGTATCTCGGCGCTTTTGGCTTTTCGGTTTCCATTGTCGGACTTTTGATCCCTCTCGTGAGAACTGCGACATTTGTTTAAGCACTAAAAAGGTCTAGCATGTATTATATGAACAGCTCTTTCTCTCTGTATTATAAAGTTGCTGGTAGTATATCGTGTGTTTTAAAGCTAATGAAACGGGGGCGCAGTGCTGCTTGTCATGTCTCGTTTCCATCCTTTTTGTCTAACAGTAAAGTAGTTGAAAAGTTTAAAATAATAAAGCTGTTGTTTGTTTCACTTTGAAGCGCAGCTATAGATATGTTTTTATAATTGGAAATAGTTTTTTAAGCTGATTTTGACCTATTCGCATTGGGACACCATCCAGTTAGAAGAAGAAATCGAAACTCAAGAAGTTAATGCTAGGGAATTGCAATTGCATAAAAATGTCAAAGAAAAACTCAAAAAATATATGAATAATATAAAATAAAAATTATGTTACAGTTTCCGAAATAAATAAAATGGAAGTTTGTTTCGTTACGCTTGATTGAGTTCAAAAATATAACTCAAAATGATTACCGGATGCAAAATATTTCACAATACGTACAGCTAAAACTGAAACGCAAAAATATAAAAATAAATCATAATTATTACGTATTTTCTTTATAGAGATATAACTTCAGCAATATACCTCACAACACACACACAACAAATCGTCAACCGCAAATGACGTGTATGACTTGAATTCTGTTTTGATTAAAAATTCTGTGGATATCCTTGTTGTGCCCATGACCAATTTGGCAAACTTATGTTTTACTACCGGTATTTTTCCCGAAAGATTTAAACGCCTGTGTTCAAGAAGGGCGATTGCTAGGTTCTGGGTAATTACAGACCAATATCAATTATTGTACTCTTCTCTAAAGTCATTGAGGTACTGCTGAAAAATAGACTAATAGAATATTTTGAAGAACATGACCTGTTTGACTCTGCTCAGTTTGGTTTTCGATCCGGACGGAGCACGGTCAAAGCAGTGTCGGAGATTGTGGCAGGCATAGTTGATGCCTTTGAGCGGGGGGAGCACGCATCGTTGATGGTGTGTGACCTTGCCAAGGCGTTCGACTATGTCTCGCATACTATTCTTTTGGAAAAGTTGCATTTTTACGGTGTGAGAGGAGTTTCTACCTCACTGGTAGACAACAGTGTGTTAAAGTGGGAAATATTGAGTCCATCAGGGTTGACGTCAAGCACCGTGTGCCCCAGGGGTCGGTACTGGGTCCCCTGTTTTTCATAATATATATAAACGATATATGTTCTTACAGGAACGACAAATGTCGCTGTGTATTGTTTGATGATGACACGTCCTTTTTAAGTACATCGGGTGTGTTTGAGAATCTCAACATTTTATCGAAGGATGTCCTGGAAGCAGCCTTAATCTGGTTCTCAACAAATAATTTACAATTAAATTGCAACAAAACTAAACAAATTTGTTTTGCTAGTAATGACTCATGCAAAATACTTGGGATTGTTGTTGATGGCGGTTTGAATTGGGCCGAACACGTGAGTCAGCTGAGTAGTAAGCTGTCTGGTATTTTATTTGTAATTAGGCAACTCAGAATGGTGCTTTCCCTTGAGGTTCTTAAGTCTGTCTATTATGGTTTGTTTCATTCGCGTATTGTATACGGGGTTATTCTTTGAGGCAACTCACCCAACACGTTACAGGTTTTTAGGCTACAGAAAAAAGCTATTAGACAGTTGGCTGGTGCAGGGTCGTCCATTCTTTCTTGGGTACAGGATAATGCCTTTGCCTTGTTTTTATGTATATCACCAGCTCATGGAAATTCATGAGCATAAGGACAAGTTCCCTAGGCACGGACAGGTTCATGACCACAATACGCGTTCAGTTGGGCTGACCATTGCGCCACGTTTTAGACTTAACAAAAGTCAAAATAACTCGCTAAATATAAAACTATACAACAAGCTTCCTGCTAGCTTCAAAATTTTAAACCAGAATAAATTTAAAAGAAAAATAAAGGAACTGCTCTTAAGTAACTGTTTTTATTCTGTTGATGAATACATGTCACACTCATTTTGAAAATTCGTCTTGTTGGACTTGAGATAAAATATTTTGAAATTTGTTTGTAAAATTTAATCGTGATTGTTGTTTAAACATACATAGATGTTATACAAAGATTTTACAAGTTGAATTGTAAATTTTCTATTTGAACGTGCTGTAAATTGTAATTATCAAACTTTTGTAATTGCTACTATGGTAAATAAAAATCTATCTATCTATTGAACAAACAAGACACACAATACTACTTGTAAAAACTAACGAGGATTTCTTCTTAATTCAATTATTAATATTAAATTTGATATTGTCATCAAAACGGTAGAAGGTACGTACCGCAAAGCTATAAAATAGGTTATGTAACTTGTGCCGGAACTATGGAAATGTCAAAGCCAAAATTAGATGGATCCCTCAGGCGTTGTGCAAAATGTCAACCACTCAACGCTCTACTTGTATACAATAATGACATCCCCAGAGAACTTGGTAGGGTTATAGCATACATATATATAACAAAAAAATAAATATATATACATATATATTAAGGGGACACACACAATCCAGGGATCATATACGTTCATTCATTCTAAAGTAGGTTTCGAGATAATAATTTGGTATTATACAATTTTAATTATTTGTTGTTCCCGTGCTTTTAAATCCTGTTTCGTATCAGTGACAGTGATGAGGAACGAATAGATGGATGGAAGAGGAAAAAAATAATTGTGTAGGTTTAACGGAGGGTTACTTATACAGATTATAAGCGGTAATGAAATATTTAGTAGGAAGCTGATTCGGAAATGTGAGTAAGGGACTGACACATTTCAGGTCTAGGCACATTTTCGATGATATCGTAAATTTTGTTTGAGATTCAACACCAACATTACATGCAACCATCTGCCCTAGAAAACGACTTTTTATTGTTTGTACTATCAAACACACTACTCAACTCTCCTGTCCCGCTAGAGATGATGTTGGCCTCATATCTGGAGTTTATAGCGAAATGAATCAAAAATCATCACAAACAAATATCAGAAAACTGTAGAAACTACTCATGATAAATAATTCAGTTCCAAAAACACATATGTCAAAGGCATTGAAACAAAGAAAAAATACTTTATTTCTATTTTTGTTGTCAAAAAGTCATTCACACCATATAGTTTTTCTTCTAGCCAAACATAAAACAGTCAATTTTTCAAAACAATAGAGAATAACAAGGAAGAAGGAACGCTGTCATTGCATACGGTTTTTACGTAAAAAGTTACCACACGTCCTGTGATGTAAAACTAAAATAAACAAATCTCCGAAGTGTTTTGGCGACAGAAGGGCGACGCGACGCCTCAAATAACAACAAAAACATTTTATGTATTATTTTGAAGAGGTGTAACTATATAAAGTACAGTTGTTGTGAGAAACCGTATAATTTTGTAATTTATCAAAACAAGAAAGAAAAAAGGTGTCTGGAATATGGAAAATTGCTCAATGTTTTCATTTCATTTACAGAACGACCATCGAAATATTTATGAAGAATATGGTAAACAATCGCAATCTCCTGCCTTGAACGTGAATACTCATCTAATACATGGATTTCAGATAGAGCAGCCAGTCTATAGACCCACAAGAAACAGATTTCTTTGGTTTTTTCGACTGCCAATGTGATCTACTAAAGACAGTTAAATATAATTTATATTATCGTATAATATAAGACTGATAAAAGGTATTTCTAGACCCCTTTAAAAAAACGATACCGTAATATATCAGAATGTTATTTCTCCATACATTATCAGAAATCTAAGTCATATATCTACAAATTTTTCAAACATACATAATGTAAGATCTATACCTAAAGCCCTCTAAAATCGTAAACCTTTCAAGATTACGTGTGTAAACGTATAGTAAAAATATTTTATAACCCTTGTTTTTGGCTTCACCTCACACATATCAATGGCAGTGTATAGCAGCGAATGCTGGATATTTTTATTGCTGACTTGCAGCTTTTTCTTTCCTTCAGCTGTTTTGCCAACTTTTATTTCTTTACATTGTACACAGAATATAACAAAAAGCTATACTTGATTTAGTTTATGATAAACAACAATGAGATTTAAAAGGTAGTCTCGAAGCGAAATTCTACTGTTTAGAGAGTGAATCGAGCTTGATTGATTTTTTTGAATCCAAGAGTTACTTTCGGTTTAACCAGGAATGGTAATATCTCGCAGATCATTTTACGCATGATAGAACAAAATTTGAAACTCCTGAACGGATAAATATTAGTTCAAAATTAAATGATAATAAAATAAATTAAATTTTTAAAATCCACTAGAAACTAAATAATTCTATTTGATTTGAAATTGTCAGTTAAGGACATAAATTAAACCATCACTAGATTTCTGCCGACGTTTCGTTTAATAGGCTTAAACTTTTTCAAGGCCTGTAAAAATTGTTACATAAGTTACAAATATCACCAAGATTAAAAAACATTAGTACATACGTCATCTAGCATCAGAACAGAAACAAAACATCAAATACAAAACACACGTGAAATATCAATAGATACATCGTATGTATAAATTGCGTAAAATAATTCAACATTATTCAAAATTTAGTTGTAAACAAATATCATGGTCTGTGCATCAAAAATTTTACCGTAGATGTGGACGGTCTTAAATCGAATAGAATACAAACAAAACACGACATCAATATTCCAACAATTTTCAAGTAAAAACCAGAAACTAAACTAATCTAATCTGATTTATTTATTTAGGTATATTTGAAATTCAATTTAGTGATATTTTTTTCTTTCAATTTTTTAAATATGTAAAAGTTTTATTTTTTAATTCGCAGATTTACAAGTCGTCAATTTTAGTTGGCAAGCATGCCAAAATACACTATACTTAAATTCATCACATCAGCCCTAAAATTTACGGTTTTATCAAGATACTTGTTAATATGCAGCATTTCAGACAAACATCGTTTATGGTAATTAGGTTCTTGATCTAAAATCTTTGTTTCGTCAAACAGAAAATTGTGATTCTGTTCAAAGTGATGTGTGGCTAATACTGTTTTGTTAGGCATGAGAAGCGTGTTACGATTACAGTCATTCTTATGTTGATTTACTCTTTGCTTTAATTTATTTTTAGTCATACCTATGTAAGACTTATCACAATCGTTACAGGGAATGGCATAAATGACCGCAGATTTGTCCATCTTATCCGTTCTATGTTTAATCCTAGTAAATAAGTTACCAACCTTCTTCTTTGAATAAGTGACAATATTGGTGTGTTCGGTTTTTAAGCATTTGACCAGTTTATTGGTCAATCCATGTACTTGTGGCAATTTCATATAGCTTTTTTTAATAGCATGCTCATCAAGATTAGTCATATTATCCGAATTGTCATTCCTACCTGAAAAATTACTATTACGGTTGCCATTATTTGGTGTAGGTCTAAACAAAATATTATTAATGATATATCTGGGAAACCCGTTATCAGAAGCAATTCTCTTAATTAAGTTAAAATTGTCACTATGAAAACTCGGATGTGATAGTTTAAGTACTCTATTCTTTAAAGATTTTATTATTCCTATTTTTTGATGGAGAGGGTGTGCTGATTTAAAATTTATTATCCTGCCCGAACTGCTAGGTTTGTTATACCAATTTGTGTATATACCATCCGATTTCTTTAAAACCATTGTATCTAAAAAAGGAATCTGTGATAGTTCTTCTCTCTCAAGTGTGAATTGTAGGTTTACATTAAAAGAGTTAAAGCAACTTAAAGTTGTCCTTTCCTGCTCTTTGGGAATGCTAGTCAGAATATCATCCACATAAATATATAGGAAGGGGAGGGGAAAAGGTAAATTAGGAATAACGGTATTGAGTAATTCGTTCATACAAAGGTTGGCAAGTATAGGCGACAAAGGATTACCCATCGCACTTCCAAAAATTTGTAAGTAAAATTTATTTTCATATGTGAAATAACTATGGTCGAAAATAAACAATGATTTCCTTAAAACAATCATTTGAGATATCTGTATGTCTTGCAATATGGTCCCAATTCTTGTCTATCACTTGGAGTACAAGGTCTTTAGATATATTCGTAAATAATGATTTAACATCTAGAGAAATTAAAATGTAATTCTCCGGGATACTAACAGAACTAAATAATTTTTGTATGCAAATAATAGTCAAGTAGTGAAAAATCTACAGTTGGTTTTGCATTATTTCGATCAATTCGAAGACGTCCCTGGTCCAAATAGACATATGAATTGGATAAGACGAAAAATATAAAGGGACTGTATGTGACGGTCAAAGTTAGAGATGTGCTCTATTTCAATCTGCGAAAAGAGACCACAGAGAGGAAAAAATATATCCTCTGGATTAGGGAAGTGTGACGTTAGCTATTTTTTTCCTCGCTTAATCTTGATCCTTTTTTGTCGTTAAATAGTGTTGTAGAAACTTTTTTTGTTCCGAAACTTTACTCGCTATCTGTTTTTGTATAATATATAAAAGGATCTGATGTTTTTAGATCATACTCTGCTGGACTAGGAAAAATATTAATTAATGAGAGAAATATAAAAAATATGCTGGAATATAAAAATAAATTCATAAGCAGAATACATCGTAAATTAAACCCGTTCATTGTGTAATTTTGTCCCCGCTTATATCTCTTTATATTGTATGTATGTTTGTGCAGATATACCTATATATGAAATGGAACATTCTAACAAGTGGCATTTCGTTCGTATATTGCGGTATTTCCATTTGCATCTACTCATCTCTCTCGCAGAACAGTCAGATTGAAATAATGCAAAACTATACCACTGGTATTTATATAGAAAATCGTATTTACTTTGTGGCATCTGTATAGATGAAAATGAAAAACTAATAGTTCATCATCGTTCACATTTTATATTATAAGAACAGCTACTGATGATAATATTTTCTTTTGGGGAAGAGAGACATTTCTCTTGATTTTTTTTTGTATTTTTCATTAATATATGGATCTGCATTAGCTAAACAGGGTGTCCAGACAAAAAAAGGTATTTTTTCTTATCATTGAGATTGAGATCAACTTGATTATCATAAGTTTAAATATTTTTAGCCACATGCGAACTAGTAGCAGCAAAAAGCTCCTTCATCGTTTCACAACATTGTATTGCTCATTAGTATTGCTATTGTAGCAGTCCGTTTTTGAATAATATAACCCAGATAGACACACAGCGAGGGCCAGTAATACAAGCGAGCTTGTGTTTGCGGCTAGTTTTCTCTGCTGCTCGATTTTGTGGTTTGTTTTCCGTATGCATATAACAAAACACATATAGATATATATTTGTGTTTAAATAATTGCACCAAAAGCTTTTGTATACAAGAACCGGTATATTTAATTGACCATTATGTCCAATTTTATGTCTCAAATAATAAATTAGCCAGATAATATTTTATAAATGTACACTAATGGATTTTGGTTTTACACATTTACCTTGTTTCATATATGAAAGATGGTAGATGAATTTTTATTTATTATATTACAATATAGTGTGACAGGGCACAACAGTCTAGAACTATTTCCGCAAATTTGGAGATCTTAATTGAGGCAACTTTTTGTTTTTTTTTTTTAAATCAAATTGCACTCCCCTTTAACCGGAAATAGGAACAACTTTGAATTTTCCAATGGCCTCCTTTTTATTTATGATTATTACAAGTTTTTTTTTACAAAAACATAATTTTTAATGAATTTTTAGAAAATACATTTCGGCACTTCCCTAGTTTCAGGATTTCTCACTCTTTAGTGTTACTTTGTAGAAAGGAACCAAGGATATACACACAAGTGAAAACAATAGCTATTAAGTTGCCCTCGTATTTAAAAACAAAATCTCTCTATCTTATCAAACTCCGAGAACATGTCAAGCCAGAAAACATATTAGCCGAAAATCCATGTGGATAATATATGCCTTTTCGCTAATATTAATAATATATTACCAAGCACAACATAAATTCCCATGTCCGGCTCTTTCTCCTGCTTTTACGAGTCAACGCCAACGTCTAGTGTAACATGGGTCCCCGTCCAATGGCTGCTTCTACACTGTTATTGAAAATGCCATAAGTAAATCATGGTAATGCTTGTCACTTAGTATATTAATTTAAATATCTATAGAAATTGTAAATGCAAATGCAAAAATCTCGAAAGCAACAGTTTATTTTTATTAAAATCGATCTAAACCCATTACCAAACCGTACCTTAATCCTCTTCTCACAGCACAGCTTCTGTTTTGTTTTTAGGGGTGCGTCTAAAATTGCGCAATATTAATTTGACGTGCGATCTTTGGTAGAGAACTAATGGGTGATATCGACTGTGAAATTTAATACTTGGGATATCTATAGGCAAATGCTTCTTAGCTGTGCATTTTATATCTATACTGTTCGCCTGCTACTTCCCTAAACTGACAAATTATATATTACTGACGGCAGTACATACAACAACACTGTTTGAAATTTCACAACTCCAGTCGAAAACGACAAGGATATAACAACAGAAGATATTTGACAGATGATAAAGGAAGGCAAACTCGGTTAATTATTTGATGAAATGGAACATAAAAAATTTAACTAAGAAAAATTAATTACAATAAAAGTAATGGTCGATTTTGTTTTTATAATTACTGGGAATTTGTTTGTGATTTTCCAAAAACTGATCCGCTCTGTTTCGGAGGGGTTTTTCACACATGCGAAGAAGTCCTTTGCATCAACGAACGGAAAGTAGTTTTTGACAAGCAACAACCTACAGAGTGGGAAAAATGTAAAAGCCATAAAGGCGAATATCTTGAAACGCAATAAAAAGAGCCAATCGTGTCGATCTTTTGCCTAGATACCGTCTAAGTAATATGTGATTGTATGCATTTTCACAGCACGTAAAAAATGTACTTTTGAGGAAAAATTTCAATATATCTGCTTGCCTTTTCCATTTTGGCGAACGCTGGCAAAATAACAAACAGCATTCGGATGCCTAAAATCAACAAACCAAACTAATATGTATCCACTATACACTGCTATGTTTATATGTACACATCAACATTGGCTCTGTCTATGCCACCGACTGGGACAATAGTCACTTGTCTCAACGACACAATGAGAATGCCTTGGAATATCCTAACAAATTCATTTCAGAAAAGGTTTTCGTTGAGAAATCGACAATTTCGTTTTTTAGAGCATGTTGATTGGACTAATGGGCCTCTACCGTTTTATGAGTAATCCAATAAACTCTATCCGGTCATATCAGTTATGCTCTTGTTGTTTGTCTCTGTTTTTGTTCCTCTGGAATCTGGATAAGTGTCAAAGGAACGGTCCATCTGGTGAATTGTAAACGGATATGGGTTTCCTGACAGTTCTTTAGGAAAGTAGCTTTAATATTCACTCTAAAGTGAATTAAAGTGAGCCCAGTATACAGCCAGTGGTAATAGTATATGCATGCTTCTATATTGCTGTTATCTGTTTATGTAATGGATGTGGATTTCCTGTGTTTTGGGGCCAGAAATGGTATTTCATTGATATTAGTGTGTGTCATGGTATTAGTGGTAAACGAAACGTTTGCCAACTGAAATAAACCTTGTGCTCGCTCTTTCTCTATCTAACTCGATATTGGTCGTTAATATTTCGAAGGGGCATATAATATGTGAAGCACATTTAGAAATTGGTTTTGGGGCGGATTAATATCTACGTCTATTGTTGTTATTGAGTTAGTGGCCACATTATACATATAATGTTTGGATTATTTAGATTAACTGGATCAATTTTCAATAAAGAGTGTTTTGGAAACTAGGAGTAAGTTGAAAATGTGAAGTCTCACAAAAAAAACTATATATAAATACCAAGTAGATAATAATACAACTAATTGAACAGCTTTTTCTATATGCGACTGATTATTCTCTAAGAACATAATCATCTGACTGAAAACTTCTTTTTTAAATCTCAGTCGTTGTCCTCTTTAGAGAGTGTTGCTCAAAAGTATATGGTTGAAATATAAGTAATAACACACTAAATATTATATCATTTGGCACAGAATTTTGAAAACACCCTATATTTCCATTGTGTCTATTCTCTAAATTGAAATCTATTGTATGTATATTCACAAAATAATATGCTTTGTTATGTTGTGAATGATATAATAAAACGTTTTCTGTTCGGCTTTATTCTCCTGCTGCCAAATCAAAAAATATACAACACACACACATAGATATATATTTATTTATTCATATATTATTATGAAATTCATCTATAGGGATCAAAATAAATCAGATTAGTTTAAATTACAAAATATTTGTTTGTTTATTTTTGGGTATATCTGGATATGACAGCCGACATATTTATGAATTTATACACCGACATGGACAGAGTTTAACCAATTATTATCTCACAATAATCAATTTGAAGGTATACAGAGCCAAAATAACGTTAATTTATTTTATTTTTTCACTGTGTTGCCGCTACAAAACATCATTATCAGTTTCCCAACATATCCTCGATCCTCAAAATACTACTATTACGAGGATTGATGAGCCTGAAAGAAAAACTATGTAGGTAGTACCGTTTTATAACCATTTCATTATCCCTTGTAACATTTTATTACCTCGGCGTTGGCGCTAAATTACCATATGCAGCTAAATTAAATTGATAGCGCTTAAAAGGCATCCATTCCACTCCACTATACGTATATAAAGCCACATAACGAAATATATTCTAACCTATAAACAAAACCGCTTAAAGATATAGATCGGTTTCTATTGAATAGGAAACTAGAAAAGCTCGAGCTAAGCCCGTAAAGTTTCTGTTGTGGTGCGCGCTATTTCGCGATAAACACAAACCTATGCGCTTTTTGGCTAAAATTACAAATCAACCAGGTGCATATCTCTTGTAAGAACATAAAGAAAATGCTTCAATGTTCGGCAAACTTACCTATGCTTTCTCTTTTAATAAATTATATAAGAATAAGTTTGAAACAAACTTCAAACACGAATATCTCTATCACTACACAAAGTTTCAGTCGATTCAAATCTTCAGATCCAGATTTTTTGTTTCTTATAAAAACAGTTAAGAGTCAACTCTGACTGAAAATTGACGTTAAAAAAAGCTCTGAACCCGGCCATTAGAAACGCCTGATATAATTGGTATTGGAATAAAAATCTTCCGGCATTGGTAGAAGAAGAAAAAACAAACATAATGAGAATTTGAAGTGTTGTTATACACATTTTTTTTTCGGTAGAAAAACTCCATCTGCTTGTTAAAGCGCCAAATCATTCATTAATTATTATTAAGGAAATAATATTTTTAAAGCATCAGGGGTGACTGCTCCCCAATAACACGGACTCATTAAATTTGGTGTCAGCGTCATCATGGATTTATTATCGGGAAATAAATTTTCATTAGGTGCTTTTTTTTATTACCAACTTGAACAAATTTAGGAACAAAAAGTAGTATTTAAAATTCCTACCACTTGATTTGTAAAGAAAACTTTATATTCATTTTCTTTGGTTGGGTATTACAAATTATATCATCCTTGAGGTATGACCATAAGACGAAGGGCTGAAGTCGGAGAGCGAGCTTTTCGGAAGGAGTTTTCCGTGGAAGATTTTTGTTGTGGAACCATTTAAAAACTAAAAATTTATAAAACTCAATCAGAACACAAATTCGACCTGTCCAAGAATTTGTTTGCAAACCACTTCTGTCCAATTGCTCACTTCCCGTTTAAGGGGACATACAATACAGGCAGTAGGGAATGAGGAGAAAAAAAAATCAGAATAAAAGAAGGAAAGGCGACCCGATATCGCCTATTATAAATCATGTCAGAAACATATAAGAGACGAAAGAAGCACATACAACCCTTATAATAAATCCCGCTTAAAGATGCGTGCCTGATATTTATTACTGGTAAAGCCATCTATTCAAAGAAATTGTTTTATAGCTGTCGTGGAAGGGAAATGGTCCCTTTTTCCTATTTTATGGACTTTTCAATATTTTATTGGCGGCAAATTACCAGGGTTGTTACAGTTTATATTAATTCAAACTAGCCCTTATGTATATCTCATCCCATCATCAGACATTTCTTCTCAAGCATAACGAAACGTAAACAGAAATCCTGATGTGAT
Organism: Apoderus coryli; assembly: GCA_911728435.2. Lineage (NCBI taxonomy): Eukaryota > Metazoa > Arthropoda > Insecta > Coleoptera > Attelabidae > Apoderus > Apoderus coryli. The sequence continues at coordinate 4,104,821 of OU452213.1, read as the reverse complement.
TCCATTATCGATATTCCATGTTATCCTTTCCCTTCTCATTTAATTTTTTATGTATTTGCACAAACGCTTATCCTTGTACCCAACATAGTAAAAAGACATGCATTATATAATAATGCCGACCCACTTCACGTGATAATCATGTCAAGCAGAGAGAGTGACTTCTCCTTCTCTACCATTATTAAAGATTGCCAGGTCGAAATTGGGAACATATAGGGCTGGATATACCTACATGAGTTGTGTCTCCCCAAAAACTGTGAACCGTCGCCTTAGGAATTTTAATAGATAAAACTTTGCGTGACTTTGCCGATAAAAATATTCTGCTACCTGGTTATGGATTAATTGACTATTAAGCAAGATTTATTGCAACAAATTAACAATTTCTTAGTTGACATTTAACAAATTGTAGTGGTCTTGGTAAAGAACACGGTACACTGTCAATTTTATTATTTCTTCGTCTTTATAAACCTTTGGAAGTTAAATGAAAATCGCGACTTATTGATTATTATGATCATGTTGAAAATTACAGACCCGTCTCGCTCCTGCCCAACTTCTCGAAGGTTTTTGAAGCGGCATTACTCCGAAAAATATTTACTCAAATTAAGCATCAGATTGATCCACAGCAGCACGGTTTTTCCCAGGCCGCTCTACAGTAACCAACCTGACGTGTTTTCTAGAGGATGTATTTCGTACCCTCGGGGAGGGTCTCCGGATCGATGCGATTTATACAGATTGTTCGAAGGCTTTCGATAAGCTGGATCATTCGCTTGTCCTACGGAAAATGTCGAAGTTGGGTTTTCATGAGGATCTTTTAACGTTTTTTGCCTCCTACTTGTCTGGTCGACAACACTATGTCGAATACAATGGTCATAAATCGGAAACTTTCACACCCACCAGCGGAGCACCTCAGGGCAGCTGTTTGGCACCATTAATATTTTCAATTTTCATTAATGACATATCCCAGGAACTTACAAGTAACCATTGGATGTTTGCAGATGATCTCAAGTTGTATCGTGTTATTCGAGACACTTCGGATTGCGTATTGTTGCAGCGCGACTTATCTAAACTTGAAGATTGGTGTAACTATAATAAATTGCCTTTAAATATTAATAAATGTAAGTTTTTGAATATCGCTATCAGCTGAGTGACACTGCGCTTGAGTCTTGTGATGTTGTCAGGGATCTTGGAGTTTACGTCGACACTGAATTGTCATTTAATTAGCATATTCAAAGTATTACCCGAGATGCACTACGCATGCTTGGCTTTTTGTTTCGTGTTACCAAAGATTTTAGTGATATTGAATGTGTAACCAATTTGTATTGTGCTCTGGTAAGATCTAAGCTTGAGTACGCATCTATAATATGGTCTCCCATTTACCAATCTCATGCAGGACACATTGAATACATACAGCACAAATTCCTTAAATATTTAGCGTTTAAAATTGACGGTAGATTCCCATGTAGAGGATTCGATCATAGAGCACTGCTCGATCGCTTTCAAATGGTTTCGCTGGCTGCTCGCAGAGTGTATGCCGGACAACTCTTTCTGTTTAAGATTATAAATAGCTTGGTGGACTGTTCAAATCTACTCCGATCGATGATTTTAACATACCGCGCCCCTCTGCGAGGAGTAGCAGACTATTTCACGTTCCTGTTTTTCGTACTAATTATGAATCCAAAGCACCACTACTTCGAGCATGCCAAACATGTAACATAGAAGGATTTAGTCAAGAAATTAACTATTTCAATGAGCCTGTAAGATCTTTCTGCGCTCGGTTCCTGCAAAATCTGGCCATCTGATGTGTGTGCGTATTTTTTTTTGTAGGATTATAAATTAGTTTAGTATTATAGTAGCTTATTTATTTAGTTATATTGTCTTGTAACCTGTAACCTGTTAGACAATAAAGAATATTATTATTATTATTGTCAAAGATTATTGAGTTGTAGGAGAATTATTAAGAAAACTCTTATTCCATATAGAAATGTGACGAAATGAAATTAAATGAAGTTTTTACAATCATCAGATAATGAAAATATGGTATTACTATATTAATTTACTCCCAGTGTTGAAATTAGATTCCAAATTCCAGCTAGGCAATTATTCATATTATATCATATTCAAAATAACAAAACAAGATGGTGCTAATTGACATACCGTGTCAGAACATTAATGATATATATCTACACCGTACATTACGTGGTATAAACAATTCATTATTTATGCATCTGGCCCACAAATACATTTCAACGGGAGTAGCAATGAAATCAATGCCACCCTAAACAACATAGGAAAATCAACCCCACCAAAAACACTTTGGTTTAAGGGATTTAGTTTCTCAAGTACTATTGAGAACGTGCAAATGCATTTTGAAGGCTCTCTATGGCACATTCGGTATATGGTTAAGCTCATTAGGGTGTCATTTCCGACGGTAAAACGTGAGCAAATATTAATGTGAAGCGTATAACAAATTCATTCATGATTTATGCGAAATATTTGTAATTTTTTAAAAAATGCTAAAAATAACGAATTAAGCTGTTTCTAGTTTGGCGTATATCCCCTTTCATGTGAGTGGATTGTTACAGTTTTATTATAATCACAGAAACTCACTATAATCTAAATATTATCCACATTTTGAAGTTTTTCTTCTTGCATGTCACACCGATATTAAGATATATCCGTATATAAACCCTTATTCATACAGAAAACCATAATACTCTATATTATACCATGTATATGTTACTATTAAGTCTCCCTACTTGAATTTGGGTGAATTAAATAGATTACTGCTTTCGTGGTTTTAGAATAAAGTATCTTTTATTATATAGGGTGGTCCAAATTTTATTAAAATGTTGAATGAGTAATTTCGTACTTCCTATATTGGGACATAAATTTCAATTTCAACCTTTATCCTTTCAGTTTCATGCTCCAACTGGAGAATATTTTGCAAAAATCGAAAAACAGTATATAACCAGCCATCTGATGTTATTCACTTCAATTTATCTCCCTTTTCCTCGATCCACTTCATTTATGCTCTTTTCAACCCCTCAAATTTTATTGAAATCTCATTTCGTATGATAGAAGGACCCACTGACTGGTCTCCGGTTTTCCATTCTGTCTTCCCTTATATTTTCTTATTTTATACGTCCTTTTCTTTCAACTTTCCTTCATACTGTTTCCTTTATTGTGTCGTCTTTATTTCGTTTCTGTTGGCCAGTAAATATTGGACACACCAGAGAAAGGATGTTGGCAGAAACGGTTTTATTGAGTTTTACGATTTATATTTGCCGTAAAGAAATTGGACAGTTTTACAATTAAGTAATTTCACACAGAACGTAAACGTAAAATAAAAATTCTTCTGATTTTCTTCGGCCATTCCATTAAACAAATATTCATAATTAAGTGATTCACGTGTTTTTAAAACGTCTTAAGAGCCGCCACTGCTCTATATGATTATTATTTTTTTACAAGCATTTGCGAAATACTCGTTTGGAGCTTATATCGTCTATTAGGATGATATATACAACATTATTGTACGATTTCCATTCTCAATTTCCCCACAATCATACAAAGTTGTGGAATTTTATTTGGCACAAACCGAAAAATATTATGCAAACGAGATTGAGGAAAACCGATTTTTGGGGCTGGATTAAAAGACAGTGTTGACTATATATATATATGTCTGTATATATACAGTTCCGAGTTTCGGAAGGGAGTTTAGTTTTTCATAAACCCTTTCTACTTTGCAACGCAAAATACCCTCATTTTTTTCCATGAAGAGGAAAAGCTTTGAATAACACCCGGCACCAAGTATGCGGGATTTGTGTTCGTTACGTTAAGGATTTCCTGAGAAAATGTTTTGAGTACGAGGGCGTTCGTTTAGGTATAATAATTATCGAGGAGGGATTTGCTGCCTATCTGGACACTTTCAATAGAAATTCGAAGCATTTCTGTGCATGAATTTAGTAAATTCTTTTTAAGAAGTTAATTTTTGCTGCTGACATCACTGATTATAATAATACGCGTTTATTTCTAGCAGATAAAATCAGATATGTCACGAAAATAGGTTCCAAAGAACTCATCGATGGAAAAATTGTGTTGGAGAAACACGAATTGTAATGCAAATGCTTTGTTAAATGATCAAATTCAAATAACTTACCTCGATGCCTGTTTGTTTGCTTGTCAAACATGAGCATTGCGTCCTCTATCTGTAACAAAAATTATAAATGATTTAGCTAACAATTTAGTAGAATATTTTACATGACCGTAAAAATTCGTCAAAAATTAAACTAAATTTGTTCAATCGCCAAAAAACATGAAACAATATCCTAAATTTCGACATACAGATATGGGAAGAGATATATTCCTGTATAGAATTGAAACAGAGTTATATAGTCTGTTTGGAAAAGATATATTTTTCAATTTATTTTTAACCAAAACGCGCTCGTGAAGCTTTTAATCCAGAGGGCTATTCTACCGCGTTCAATGCCGCTTCAAACCCCGCTCCCTCTCCATACCCGTTGTTCACCTCTACCCGCCGAAAACAAATCCAATATCCAGTTAATTTACTGACCTGCTTTTCCACTTTTGTGTGAGTGGGATAGCGCAACTATCGGAGAGACAGGATGATGAGGAGCAAAGGGGTGAGGTGGAATAGAGAAATGTAGGAAAAAGGTATTGAATTTATGTGGCGCAAACTTGCCGTTTCCATACGCGATAGATCAAACTACGTGTATATCTCACTCCTCTGGAGCGCGGATATCTGAATCTGCAGAAATATAGCATTAGGAACCAAAAATAAAGGATAATGAAAAAAGCACTGGATTTGTGTGTGTGTTGTGTTCCAATTCAGGGGATTTTAAAAGTCTAATAGATAACCACACACATAAAAGTTATTATATAAGCACATGATGTTCCACATCAAAAGGTTATTGAGGGCAGTGCGAGAATAAACTTTACGTAGCACATGAAGAAGTTTATCAAACTGGGTGCAATATTTTCGCCGGGCCTAATTATTTTTTTTTAATTTTAATTTTTATTTAAACTTGCCTAACAGGTTTAACACCCAATTACAAGGCAAACTCTTAACAATATTGTACATATTTAGGAAATTACTTTACATTATCCAAGAAAAAATAACACTTAAAACTGTTACCAATACTAAGATAGCAAACATAAACATTATTGAGTTAAAACTAACGACATCGAAATTAATTTAGGAAAAGAATAAGCGTATATAATAAATAAGATCTTACAGTAAGCTAATCTTCGGAGCGATATAGGAGGCGAGACAACTGGGCCCTAAACCCACGCAGTGTTTGGTCAAAGTAATCTACCTCACTGCTGATCCCTCGCGCATTGCACTCTTGTAATGCTCTAAATAGAGGTGCCCTATACTCATAGTTGGTACGAAGTGTATGGATATGGAATAACCTAGCGTTTCTGGAATAAAACCGTGGAATGTTGAAACCAATCCGCTCCAGCAGCTGAGGACAGTCAATCATACCATTAATTATTTTAAAGAGGAACACCTGTCCAGCATATAATCTACGTGTAGCCAAAGAGTTCATGTTAAATCTGTCAAGGAGCATGCGATGATCATATCCGCGGGATGGAAAATGTCCATCAATTTTGAACGCTAAGTACTTGAGAAATCTACGCTGAACACTCTCAACCTGTCTTATATGTACTTGATATATGGGAGACCATATATTGGAAGCATACTCAAGCTTAGATCTGATCAACGCATTGAACAAATTGGTCAGACACTCAACGTTGTTAAATTCTTTAGTTATTCGAAACAAAAAACCAAGCATACGAAAAGAGATTTTTTTTGGGTCGGTCTTTATTGAATCCTGAATATGAACAAGATAGTTTCGATATGAATTATTGATCTGGCTTTTGATTAATGATCTTAAATGTGTGAAGGCTTGTAGATCGTTTAAATCCCGTGAGGATCTCCATTTCTTGAAAAGTCGCATTTTCATCCTAATATTACTTATGATATCATGTGTATACCAGCATGGGTATGAATGCTTCCTGGAGCGAGTTCTCACAGCGGGTACGCACACATCAAATATTGCGTTTAAGATGTCATAGAAGGTGGAGACCGCGATATCCACATCATCCACAGAGTCAAGAATCGACCAGTCCTGTTCGAGAATTAGTTGGTATATATAATTATCAACTGTTGTTCGCAAGGTTCTGTATTTCAAGGTATATGAACTTCTGCAAGCTGTATTTACCATACAGGGATCTCTATTGCAACTCTACACAAATTCTGCCGTTTTTTTTAATGTTACAATGATTCACATCAAACTAGAGTTGTTACACAACATCACAACAATTTTTAAAATGAACGATTACCAATCTACATTAAAAAATCCTATAGAGCACTGCATCATTGTAATAAAATTGCGTACTTTTATTTCTGTTGGGTGGTCATAACGTTATATGGTTCAGTTAAAAAATAAAATTTACCAAAGTGAACGCGAGTGCAATAAAGCATTTGATTAGTTCATTAAATTACCTATTTAGTAACGTTATTGGTGCGTTACTAATAATATCTGACGCCGCATCCCATATTATATAATGCCGGTGCAACATATACCTACGCAGCTATAGGGCGTGTAACAGAGCTGTTCAATCTTGATATTATTTTATCTATTTCGGCAATTTTTACCATTTTACACAAACATTTGGGTATGCGAAAGCTCTCTGCAAAGTGGGTGCCGCGTAAGCTCACAGTTGACTAAAAACAACAACGAATTAATGCTCCAGAGGAGTGTTTGGCGTTGTTAAACCGCAATAAAATGGAATTCTATCGTCGATATGTGACAATGGATGAAACAGTCTACCTCCAAAAAGGAACCACCATCAACAGCGATTGTTACTGTCCACTTTTGGATCGATTGAAGGCCACATTTGCAAAAGTAAAAAGTGTTCTTTCACCAAGACAATGCAAAATTGAATGAATTGGGCTTCGAATTGCTTACCCACCCACCGTATACTCCAGATTTAGCCCCCAACGACTTTTTCCTGTTTTCAGATCTCAAAAGAATGCTTGCTGGAGAGAAATTTAAGTCTAATGATGAAATAATGGCTGCAACTGAGGCGAATTTTGCCTGTAATCTATTTACCTCAAAACATGACTTTCGAATACACATTTTGATGCATCATCCTATAGATAAGTAGATGATAATACATTAGTTCAAGATTGTTCATCACTTTTCCGTTTTGTCAAGCTCCACCCAGTATATCTCACCCACATTTTCCATAGCACGCCGAGCAATATATAACTGGCACAACTAATTTCATAGTTGGCTAATTTTTGGAAATATTGTATGATCATAATAAATCCAAAACACATGAACAACATTTTGGTGATTAATAGAAAAAAATCAATCATACGACACAGCCCCCCATACACTTCAGGCAGGTGTGCCGCCGTAAATTTCACTCGGAAATTGCCCTATACATATGGTTTTTGTTATAAATGGCCCTAGCGCTGTAAATTAATTATATAGGACGGGGACGTGTATTAATTTGGTGTTTATTTCTCATGACAAAGCAAAAGTGATACTTCACATTGACATATCAATTTCGAAATGATATTATTTTTTTCGTAGTTGATTAATTGTGATATTTATCCCACCTCTGAATTGCATTTTTGAACTAATTAAATGATTCTTTGTCTAAATGAGTTATTTGTACCCCTTTCTGTAGTACATATCATATCTCTTCTCGGAATCAGATTACATTTCAAGGCTCCAAAAATTGAATTGAAGGGCTATCTACATGCCAAACGACATTCAAGAACAGTGTCATTAAGGATAGTTTTTTAGGTCTTATATGATAGGGTCCTACACCAAACCAAGGCTCCAAAAATTGAAATCTGATTCACTACTAATAGGGTAGTGATATTTACGCAGGACAATGATATTATGAAGGGCTATCTACATGCCAAACGACATTCGAGACCAGTGTCATTAAGGATAGTTTTTTAGGTCTTATATGATAGGGTCCTACACCAAACCAAGGCTCCAAAAATTGAAATCTGATTCACTACTAATAGGGTAGTGATATTTACGCAGGACAATGATATTATGAAGGGCTATCTACATACCAAACGACATTCGAGACCAGTGTCATTATGGATAGTTTTTTAGGTCTTATATGATAGGGTCCTACACCAAACCAAGGCTCCAAAAATTGAAATCTGATTCACTACTAATAGGGTAGTGATATTTACGCAGGACAATGATATTATGATTTCGAAATGATATTAATTTTTTCGTACTTGATTAATTTTGATATTTATCCCACCTCTGAATTGCATTTTTGAACTAATTAAATGATTCTTTGTCTAAATGAATTCTATCTATCAGGTACTTTGTACCCCTTACACATCAGTATCTCTTCTCGGAATCAGATTACATTTCATGTGTAAAATATGCAGAATATACGAAAGCTTTTCAGCATTGTTCCCATTGCATATATCCCACTTCTGAATTTGAAGAGAGGCGGCAGTAGCGATAGTGAAGTCTTGTTTTTGCGTTTTAATTATCATTGTGTTCTGCACGAGATATATACTATAGTGTCATCTTGAGCGGTACAACACCGGTGTACTCCACCACCGTATCTAATGAAGTGTCTTGTTAGTTAGGCGTATTTTTGGAAAACTGCTTTTTGCATATTCTGTCTCCTAGCTTCCACTGCAATGTATCTATCCTATCTGTTTCAAGTATTTTGTGACAGCCACAATTAGGACGCGGTTAATTAATGAAATGAGAAATGCAATACAAGAGTAAAGTGTTTGAATGTAATGGAATTACAGGGTGTCCATAGGAGAAATTTGCTTGATAATCAAAACACAGTATTATTTATTGAAAGCTGCTGATGTTTAAATTGTGGCAAGAGCCTTAAAACTTCATTTTAAATTGGCCAGTTCGTTCCTATTAGAAAATAACAAGAGTTGTGCGAAAAAGAGTAACAAAACGTAAAATTGATCAAGCAAACCGTCCGATATCTAGATAGAAAAATGCCTATAGGGAGCCATTCCACTCTATATTCTTATTTGAAAAGAAAAGGCATCTTAACGGCGCCTCGGAGAAATAGGCTACATTTCCACTGATAAATAAACTATTAAAAGTTTTCTTCGCTCTCATTCGCATTACTGTTCTCCTCCTCAAAAAGTTTCACAGCTTGTTGATCAATACGGTGTAATACTATCGTTAGATTTCTATACAAGGAGTTGAGAACAACTTTCATAATTTTTATTTCTAAACGGCTCGGCTGTAAATTATTAAGACTTTTCAACCAAATTTACAACACAGGAAAATTCCCAACCAAATGGCTTACATCTCTTTTTATTCCACTCCCAAAGAAGAGCAACGCAACAAGATGTGAAGATCACAGATTGATCAGCTTGATGAGCCACACTCTGAAAGTGTTTCTGAAGGTCATTCACTACAGAATTTCCACAAAATGCGAAAGCGCTGTTGGATCCTCTCAATTCGGATTTAGAAGGGGTCTCGGTACAAGAGAGGCACTGTTCGCAACCCAAGTGTTGGTTCAGAACTGTTATGATCAGAGAAAAGATGTAGCGATGTGTTTCATAGATTACGAATAAGCATTTGATAGAGTGCAACATCACAAACTCGTTCAAATGCTGAGGCGAATTGACATAGATCAAAAGGACATACGCTGTATTGAAAGCTTGTATTGGAACCAATCAGTGGCAGTTAGATCTGACAGCGAAGTTACGAAAGCACATAAAATCCTTAGAGGTGTAAGACAGGGATGTGTCCTCTCCCCACTTCTGTTTAATATTTACTCTGAAAATATCTTCCAGGAAGCTCTCGAAGGACAACAATTAGGCATCAAAGTAAATGGCACATGGATCAACAATATACGGTATGCAGACGACACAGTCCTGATAGCAGACAATATGAATGACCTCCAAAGACTCCTGGACATGGTTGGAATGCACGGCCGACGCATGGGAATCAACATCAACATAAAAAAGACAAAATTCCTAGTAATCAGCCGCAAATTGGATGAGTTCCGGAATGCGGAACTTACATACGATAGTGAAGACATAGAACGAGTTAAAAAGTTTAACTATCTGGGGACTTGGATATGTGAAGACTGGTCTTCAGATGCGGAAATCAGGTACAGGATAGAAAAAGCGAGGAGCTCATTCATGAGAATCAAACACGTCTTTACGAACTCCGACTTTGACCTCAATCTCAGAATAAGATTCACAAAGTGTTATGTATGGTCCGTACTGTTGTATGGTATGGAAGGCTGGACAGTAAAGGTTAGCACAATGAATAGGCTAGAAGCATTTGAAATGTGGATCTATCGAAGAATCCTGAAAGTCCCATGGACAGCAAGAAAGACCAACGAGGAAATTTTGAGGACGATAGGAAGAGAACGCGAATTGCTGGACACGATAAGGTACCATTTCCTACAATTAATAATAGAAGGAAAAATAGAAGGAAGAAGGGGTGTAGGCAGAAAGAGGATGTCGTGGCTCCGAAACATCAAGCATTGGACAGGAATAGGAACCACAAGAGAATTAATTCACACCACCAGAGATAAGAAAAAATTGTCAGAAGTGATCGCAACATCCATTAATGGATAGCAGCAGAAGAAGAAGAGTAAATTATATTTTGAAGCATAGCTTAATCTAGAACACAAGCGTTTCCATATTTTATTATAACATAACATAATAAAACCATAACGTTAAATTTATTAAAACATAAAATCTGAAGTAAGCAATGTGATGGCCAATTTTTAGCGTATATATCACCGTTTTGCTACTAACATAACAAATTGAATATAAAGAGCGAAAAGTTGTAAAAAAATATGCATATATATAAAATTATTATTTGAAAACGAGATTCATAGTCTTTCACAGAAAATCGTTGAAAGTTTATTGTATGCGAATGTTCATAAAATTATAATTTATGTGGAACTTGATGTTACTATTCTTACAAAATGCATTTTAGAACTAGAGATGAAACCCTACGACTTTTTGAGCGTCCAAATCCTCAATTGTCTCTCTCTGTTAAATAATTTGTCTTTGAGGTATACAAAATATCAATTTCATAGTTCTTTCCACATGATTATACGTTTGTGTAAAACATTTCTAAATGTACAAAACGTCAACTCTTCTTTCCCCTTATTTCGCATTTACTTGCTTAATTTCCTCTCAGCGGACTATTATAATTATCTCATTTTAATTATGTTAACTTTACGGAAGGCATAATTAAAAAAGTAGAAGCCCTGCAACTACGCTCCAACTCTGTTGGATATTTTAAATATACATTTTTATAAATTCCACTACTTGTGTGAAGACATTTTGAAATAAGAATACACCAGGACTTTAGACAATACGAGGGACAATTAAATAATGAAATTAATCTTCATGACAATCTTACACACACAAGGGTTGGTCCCCGACAAGAAAATCGTGTAAGACAGATTAACGAAACTGTGGTGGGATCTTGCAAAAAAATATTTCCTACCTGGTATAAAATATAAAACACACTTTATTCGTAAACAACGACTTTTCTGTTGAGAAAATATTTTTAGAAGGGCAGAAATGGGCTCACAAATATATTCCCACAGGGCTATATGCAGATCCTTCCTTGATGACCTACACTGGGCTTAGTTGACTCAATCCAGCAACGCTACATACCATGCTCGATTCGGAATAGATGTCTGATGAACATATCCAAAGCTCAGGAATGAGGCTAGAACGCTTATTTTTTTATGAGTTGTCAAAGTGACATTTTAGTAGAAATGTATGATTTTAGCTATGTTTGAGGGTCCGTATTGCTCAAGGTTTTCATGCTACCCCCCACATTATATATATATTTGGAATCAGCGCATCAAACGCTATAATCGTGTCAAGTTTCAAGAGAATCTATTTTTCAACCAAAAATTAGAAATTTTCCATACAAAGGCTTTAATTTTTTTTGCAATTTCCACAAAAAAAATTTTTTTCTCAATTTCCACCAAAGTCACCATGTTTGTTCCTATGCACATACTGATGGAGAAAAAGTGTTTTTCTGTTGAGAAAATATTTTTAGAAGGGCAGAAATGGGCTCACAAATATATTCCCACAGGGCTCAATGCAGACCCTTCCTTGATGACACCCTGGGCTTAGTTGACTCAATCGAGCTACACTACAATACCATGATCGATTCGGAATAGATGTCCGATGGGCATATCCAAAGCTCAGGAATGAGGCTAGACCGCTTATTTTTTTATGAGTTGTCAAAGTGACATTTTAGTAGAAATGTATGATTTTGGCTATGTTTGAGGGTCCGTATTACTCAAGGTTTTCATGCTACGCCCCACATTATATATATATTTGGAATCAGCGCATCAAACTCTATAATCGTGCCAAGTTTCAAGAAAATCTATTTTTCAACCAAAAATGAGAAATTTTCCATACATAGACTTTAATTTTTTTTGCAATTTCCACAAAAAAAAAATTTTTCTCAATTTCCACCAAAGTCACCATGTTTGTTCCTATGACTTATGAACATCCTTAATTACCTTGGAACAAACATAGACAAAAAAGTATAATCTGGAAATAACGAACATGCAAATAGTTAATTAAACTTTTCAAAAACCTAAAATAAAAACAAGTTAAAAAGTTTGAAAATTAAATGTTTTCATCTGCATTCGCAGCATTTGATCGTAAATTCTGTAGAAAAGTATTATGACAATAAAACAGAGAAACGAAATGTTTTCATCAAAAAGTTCCTTTAGTAAGATTAATGGAAATCGGAGGAGTGATGACACAGTCATTAGAGGTTTTTTTCTTTTTAATTAAGGCCTGCAGACAATAGCGTACAACTTTTTTTAATTTTATCCATCACAATTATTGTGTACCAGGCATGCAAAGAAAATACTTTGTACCTAGGATTGTGGTAAATACTATTTCAAAAGCTAAATAATTACTGATTATTGATATTAAATAAAAGGATTTCATGTCCATAAATATAATAAATGAAAAATAATTTAATGAGTTTGTTCGGCCTCTGCATGGTATAGGATATGCATTACTATGTACATGTAGATGATACGTGTTTACATGTGTCTACTGTTGTGTATTCTATTGTGCTTAAATACAGGATCATATTTGTAGATGGGCAACAACTATGGTACTCTGACGAGCTCATAACCAGAGCGAAACGAATTCGTCAGTATCTGTAGACCCATGCCTCGGTCTGGTTCTATTGAATTAGACCGGGGCCTTGCTAAATTAAACAAAATTCCTTGTGTAGGTAAAACCAGCACTTTAGTCCGCTTTGCCATTAAATTATTTTTTATTTATTGATATTATTGTTACCAAAATTCCTTGCAATGCAATTTACAGTCACCCATATAATGCATTAAAATTGGACTCTGTTTCGCACCTGATTGGGTCGTGAATTTTAGACAGGACCACGATATGATGTACAGATCAGTTTCATAATCCTTTTGAAGGTTATGTTTTAATATAATCTTGTGACCAAGACGGTTTGCGAACAAAAAAGAGACTTACAACTTTTAGCTTAAGAAACTGTCACTGATGCAGCGTTAAAACTATCTTATCCATGTTACACTGCAACTTGAAACTTCCTCATACACGCGAAATCATTTCTAAAACTCAGCAGAAACTCCTACTTTATCATAAATCATTATTCGCTTAGCGAGGCTCCCAATCGAGGAGAGAAATATTTTCATACATGAAACTTTACATGTTTCCACACAACATAACATTTTGAATAACATTAGCAAACCAACTAGAGAGACCCTTGGCGGTTTACAACTCCTCTCTTTCTCTCTCTCTCTTCCATATATACAACACTTTGTATTATTATGCCTCGGTTTTCTGCCCGAGATTTAAGTTATGATATAACATTTCTACGAAACATTCAGCTTGTTCTACAGAGCAGTTTTGTTGTTAAAATGTGTCTAATTGCCATAGTTACTATTGTGTTACTTTCTCATGTTCTAAGACTGTGTTGTGAATGAGAATGAACTCGGAAATTAGCGTGATATTTTGGAGGAGAGTTAAATGCAATTTTAATGATGTAAAGAAATATTTTATGAGGGCCACTATTTATGATAATCAAAATACATTAATTGTTCATCCCCCGGTCTCAATATATCGCGGTTATCTATGGATGTTGGTGTATCACAGGGCTCTGTTTTGGAACCCATGTTTCAGATCACAAATTAATTATCTTTGTGCAATTTTCATCGGCTACAAATCTTATACTGTTTCTGTTATTTATGTTGAAGAAACAACAAATTATCTAGATATTTATACAAGTTGATCAAATATATCTTTACGGTCAAATAGTTAAAGCCCAACCCCTATTCATACGTGTTTGGGTTTACGGCCATGTAATTTTCACGCTATTTCCTATCAAAGTTGTTCTCTAGTAAACACGTGGATTTTGATGGGGTGGTCTCTGTAATTAGCTGGGACAGCAGTATTCAAGTTGGTGTAATGTGTTAGCCCACTATACATACACTACATGTGGCTTTGGCGTATACAAGCAACTAGTTCTGTTCTACAACCATGACTTCATAGCTAAAGATGTTGGATTGAATCTGGTTTTAGAGACAGACATAGATAATATACTGAATAAAGAGTTTATCTTTAAGTTGTGTTCAGTTTTAGACCAATAAAAATATTATTAATTTTGCTACAAAGAACTTCTTGTTGGAAAACAAAAAAATCAGCAGCAAATTCAAGCACGCTAGCTGTTACTAGCTACTAACAATAGCAAAGTGCATAAATACATACTCCAGTTGTATAGCTGGACACGGTAAGTAAATAGATACCATGGTGACGTTAACAAGAGATAAAGGACTTTCTGGTGGATAATTGATACGTATTCCAAACAATAATGAGCCATTATATAGGTACCTAATATCTATGTGTGTAGGTACAATTCGGGCATGAGTATATATGTGGATGTCTGATATAGGAACGACCGTTATATGTTCTATGTGTTTCAACATCAATCGTTTGCTTAATTGGCTACAATTTCACGTGTTGTCTACCTATAAATGTGCCATGTCACGTGTGTCGCTCTATATATGGTGAATTTGCTGCCGGTAATCATATTTCCTAATTCCTGCTAAGTAGTCGACCCAGTGCTGTCAATCGAGGGAATACAGTTTTTATGGTTATTTGAACAATCAAATTTTGTCCTTGCTTTTACGTACGCTTTGTAAAAAAAATATGTTCCAGATGGAGTCCACCGAAGTTCAAAAAACAGCTCGTGCAAAATTTCATTCATTCATTTCCCCTTCTAATAGGATAAATAAGTAAGTTACCGTTGGTACTCAGCTCTGTTAGTTCCATGGAGGTCTCTAAAAAGTTTCCAAGCTATAGGAGCACCATGACCTCTCCATCTATTACCCTCTTCGTTACAGAAAGAGATTGCTCTACCATTTACAAAGAGGAACTCATCGATCTGTTTGCACCACCCTTTATGTATTTAATTCTGATAAAATTGTATTTCCAAATTCTATAAACTAAATTAATTCAATATATTAAATAGAACCTAATCAAAATAATAATAATTCCGATTTATTGCAGGTTTATCTATAAATAGCGGCGTTATTACAAATATTGTTGGCCACCCCAAAATAGCGTTTACATAAATAGAGAAATTCTATTTCACCATTTCAGTGTATATATGGAATTTCTACAGGCACAATAGTCGCATGTGATAATATTTAAATTCGTATATAAATTTGCTACCTAAATTTGAATAATATTAATTACAATTTTACATGTTTATCTGCACATATTATAGCGCCCAGTTTTTGACCCGCTTAAATCTCTAATAGAAAATCAATTGCAGGACATTGACGACTTTATACGTTCATTAAACAAAGATTAGAGGCGATATGTTGAACATCTTCAATCCATAAAAACTGTTTAGAAGGTCCATGATTTTTCTCCACAAATGAACCTTGTAATTTCCAATAAATCGAATTTTTGTAAAATCCTTGCCCATAGGCGTTCTTTATTTACGATTTGCTCGCCATTCATCATATGATTATATTTAACAATGTACAATATGATAATACGCCAGCATTACATAGCGACCACCCAGTAAACGTACGTCAAATTTAACAAAGCACAACACTATCCTCAAATTAATTTAACAACCAAAGACATTTGTCTAAATGCTACACAATTTGTATACGTTTTCATGGGTGAGTTAAACTGGTTTCACCCTCCTTTTCTAACCACTGCCTAATCACTAAAATATCTTCCGAAATTAGTCTTGATAATCTACAGACCATTTATGGTTGAAATGTAATCCACGTAGGGAATTGTCCCTTTACAACCACTACAATACAATGTATACGTAGGATGATGGGTTTTGATAGTTAATGTTTATGTATACGAGGTACCCAGTAATTTTTCATTCAACGTTGTTTCTTAAAAGATATTCCTGTGAAAACTATTCCTCTATTATTGTGTTTGAATTCCGTATAGTTGTTCGTACTTTAGATTCTGTATTGACGCTGCTGAAGATGGAATTTTGTTTCCGAAACATGTTTGGCATACGATTCAAGCATATATATATATATATATAGAGGGTGTTTGGAAGGTCGATAGAACGTCTTGAAGAGGTGATAGGGAAAATGTTTTAAGCCAAACATACCTTAGTACAAAGTCTTACGGTTTTCGAGATACTAACTATTGAAACATGCTTTATTGGTCTTCAAAATGAGAACCATTGTTTCTAATACATGCTCGAGCTCTACGTCTTACTTCGGTAGTTGTATGTAATAACCTCTCTTGCTGCATTACTTGAAAACCTTCTCGATTTTTTTTAAATAGTTTATACTGAAGAAATCGTATCAAGAAACCATTTAATTAGAAAAAGTCGAGAAGCTTTTCAAGTAATGCATCAAGACAGGTTATTACATTCA
Source organism: Apoderus coryli (assembly GCA_911728435.2). Lineage (NCBI taxonomy): Eukaryota > Metazoa > Arthropoda > Insecta > Coleoptera > Attelabidae > Apoderus > Apoderus coryli. The sequence continues at coordinate 4,087,853 of OU452213.1, read as the reverse complement.
ACAACTACCGAAGTAAGACGTAGAGCTCGAGCATGTACCTATTAGAAACAATGGTTCTCATTTTGAAGACCAATAAAGCATGTTTCAATAGTTAGTATCTCGAAAACCTTAAAACTTTGTACTAATGTATGTTTGGATTAAAAGACTCTACATGGTCTGCTCTATCATCTCCCCAAGACTTTCTATCGACCTTCCAAACACATTTTGTGGAGCAGACGCCTTTCATTTATTAATAAACCAGCTCCTCGTCGTTATGGATTACTTCAAAAATTATAAATAGTTGCCCTGGTATGTACCTATGCATTCCGTAGCTTCGTATAATTACTCTGCCATGATTGTCATCGACACAATGTTCACAAGTTGTCATAAAAATAATTGGATATGCACTATAATCAACATGGTAGATATTATGCAGCTCATATGCAAAAAAAAAATGTTTCAAGTAGCTTCTGCATCATATTTTCCAGTCTTTTGTGTTGCATACATGCCATGTCACGCGCCCGTCAGCTTTAAGGGTTCTCTACTTCAACAGTAACGCGACATTCCCCCTGTTCAAAAGAAAATGCTGAGGAGGTGTCTGACTTCTTCTATGTAGGTAATAATCTCTTGAACACGAGGCTGATTTTAAAACTTTGATAATAATATTCACATTCATTTCTCTTCCACAAATTTTTACATAATATACAAATTAAAGGTTTTCTTTTCTTTTTGGGATCGCTTCGTTTTTCTCACACAAACACACACTTTCCAAGTGTGGTAAAACAAGCTCCCCAGCAACAAAATTTAATCTCTTTACGTCAAGATTCTTACAAAACGAAACTGTCACTTGTGCGTTTTCCACAGCAATAGTTTGTCAGGAGAATCAACTCCGCTTCGTGGATTCCATTCTCATTATTTTTTCAATGGTACATTGATGAAACTAAAATCGTTTATGAATGCATAAATTGAAGACCCAACCACAAATAAATAAAATAAATCATAATCAAAATAGCAAAAACAAAATAAAGTTTAAACACTCTGATTGCAAATGGTAGATATAAACATAATGAGAGTTTTTTTCCACGTGTGCTGCTAACGAGACAGCAGCTGAGCTCCTATAGGCACCATATATACCCTGATTATTATTTAATATCGTCTCTTTGAAGAATGTTTCTCTCTATCTCTCTTTCTCGCAATTCAACGAGCTGCAGCTTTTTTATTTGAAACTATTTCGTTTTCATCCTTCAAACAGATCCGCAAAATCGGCTCAAAAGATAGCGTACCCGCTGCTTTTTTTTTTTTGATACAGAGGAAAAGAACTTACATTCACTTTGATTGTTATTAAAAGTGATTGTTGGAATCCTGTGCAGCAGCTTTATCAAAAATTAAAAACTGCTTTGCATTTTTCACAAAAAGAAACTGGAAAATGTTACTGGAGGAATTCAAAAACAATACGCCTTTCTTAAATCAGTCAGAGAATTATATTGGTTACATAATTAAATATTTCTTACAGCCAACATTGACATTTGGATCAATTTTGTTCATTGATAGCATTGACGTGTACTTGATGAAAATTCATATTTAAGCTTTTTTAATCTAGAAAAACAAACGTTTTCAAATTTAGTCACAGTGTTTCCTAGAATACCCAGCGATTAAAGCTGCGTTTTGAAAGTTTCTACCTTAGCGTTTTAGTAAACCCGCAGTTTAATTAAAAAGAATATAAAATTATAACATCGATACCTCGCCCACACACAACTTGAATAATGTTTTATACAACAGTGAGTTAAATATTCATGTATTCGACCCCGCAACAAAAAATTGAATCCTTAACAAGGTGTATTAATTTTCTTTCCGCCCCCGAAACGTTTAACGAGAAACTAACTAGGATAATCTATTTTAAATCACCCTCTTGCTTTTAGTTTAGGAATCATTTATCTATAGTTGAATATATGCAACTATTCTAGGGCTCAAAAAATTCATATTTCTTAGATGCGGGATCGGGTAATGTTTCTCCCTCGTACATAAGAAACATTGCCCTCTTTCCCTCTGTAAGCCAGACTGTCGTTCCATCCAAAGTGTATTTAATATGTGTTTGTATTATATGCTTGTCCATTACATTCCCTTGCCCGAAAATTTTAAGCTCCTTTAAGAGGTCGGATTTGTGCTTGAAATCTAGACCTCTGCCCTGTCGCTTCGGTATATAGACACAGGCTTAAATATGAAGGACATGGAAATGTTTCACACCCTTTAGAATGTCACGTCTGGCAAATAGCCTAGCTCTTGGAATGAATTGATGTGGAGAGATGATTTACTGTACTACATGTCATTATTTTTATATAAATTAACTTTCAAGCCATGTACCCCTGATTCTTTCACAGATTTTTAGTAGCCGAAGGTGTTAGACGGGGTTAAAAATGTACGAAAACAATTCCGTCTTCTGAAAATTAGATATTTTCTTAGTTTAGAGTGGGATGTGTTTGATCAGAGCTGTCCAGGCCCTCTGATTCTTGATTGCCGCATCTCCAGCTCCCTTTCCTGATTGTATTCAGCTTCAAAGAGATTTGGTAAGACCTGTTTTACTCTTTAAGTCGTTTGCACACGGGACAACTAAGAAAATTTAATCGATTTCCATACCTTAAACAATGATTGTACCTTTCTCCTATGAGATTACCCACTTATCCATCCCTTTTGAAGTTTTTATGGTAAATTTTGAAAGAAGCTCTATAAAATAATAATAAAAACAAATTTGGATACAAGAATTGTAAAAATTCACAATATTTCCATACTATGATTTGAAAGGAATTTATTTGAGTAGCAAGGGTACACCCTACAATACCCAGAACCGCAGATGCAAAACTTCTGATCCTTATTTATATGGAATTACAAAATGTTAACGTTACATTGAGGGTATATAGGAGAACATGTACACATGTGCTTTAGCTGTTCCCATGGATGAAAAACTTTTTTAAATAAGGTTTTGTGAAAAGTTTCTCTATACGTCAACAACCTTTACAGATAAAGAAATTCAATGCATGTGATATCTATTTTGCCAAAGAAGCGACATTTAAATCCTGACAAATAAATATTATTTCGAAAGTTTCCCAGAAGCTAACAATATATAGGGTGACCTTACACATTGAAAATGGCTTCATTTAATGAATTTCGAGAAACTGCTGTCCTTTTTATGCCCTTTTAAGATAAAAATTTCTTTGGCGCTCTCTGTATATTATATATAAAACACTCTGAATTAAATCAGTTTAAATTTTCATTAGAGGCTCCAAATAAATCTTTGCTTTTAGTAGTTATAAAACGCAAAGGGAGTTAAACGTTTTTACGTATAATAATAATATGCTCTATCTCTTTGACTTGTTTTGCTACCTCTTCTATAATAGCACTTTTTGCTTCTATCAAATGGGCTTAAATTCTAAAGTTCTATATTCTTATGCATGACACGTGCAAAAGTGTTTTGTTTCTACAGCTTTTTACCGTGTTGCATTTTCATGGAGGGTGGAGAAAACAACTTTAAAATGAATTTAAATGATTTATAGACACTGTGTTCTACATAACAGGTAGGTAAATCTAATTCAAGCTACGGCTGGGCAGGAATATCGTCCTTTAGGCAGACCAGTCTAATCATGGCCGAGATGCTCTTACTGAAAAAGCTTTCCATGAAACAAAAAATCTATTAAGACCCTAGAAAAAATGTCAGCCGAACATTTATTGTACAAATTATGTTTAAATTTACAATTCAAACCAGAAATCTCCATAATATAATCGTTATTCTATTTAAAAATCAAAAGAATCAATGTTTGCCTAATTTCACTGATTTTTAATTCGGGAAAAGGAAATGCAATAAAAATAAATTAACAAAAAAAAAACACCGAACGTTTCTTAATTGCCTGTGTGCCGAATATACATGTAGTATTTCCCTTTTTTTTTGCTGCTCGTTGTGGAAACCGTTCCGACACATACTGGGAAATCCTTCTAATATAAATCGACGTCCCGTTAGAATGCTAAACCGAAATTCTCATCAGATATCTCAAATAAAATGGCTAGGGACAGAACAGTACTTGAGAATGAATTAAGTAAGCTTTACAAACACAAATAAAGTACCATTTATCCTAATTATTAAGCTTAGAATATAAACAGTAGCCCTCGTAACGCATACCAAACTGAACCTACCCCGACAACGTGCCCTTGCCGCGTCTATACCCATATATATTCGATATCTAGCCTAATCCATTAATTTTATGCCTGTCAAGTACAAGTTCTACACCAATTGACGCTCGATATCATTCGAGATATTCCACCGCAGCATTCTGAAGACCCCTTTCGTATCAATTCAACCTGTGTATTGTATGACGGTGAAGCGATAGCTTGGGACCTATTAGCTACAAGGATATACTTACTAAGCCAATATAATTAGAAACAATGGTAATTAGTTTGTAGATTAAGGCTTCTGAAAATTTCGAATCTACTTTGACCGAGACAATAATTACAATACCAATATTAGTTTAGACGCGAAGGAAAAAAATTCAGGATTCAGACGATTCAAACTGATAAAAAAAATGATTATTTGCCCTAGTCCTGGAAGGGTTGTGGAGATGTTGTTTGCAGCTAACATATATCCCAATACGGAGCAGCAGCTAGCGTAATGATAGAGCTAAGGCTGCAAAAAATTAAAAGAATGGCGAACTTGGTAAAACAGAGGCTAAGACGATGTGCATATTGTGAAATTAAAAATTATGTTTTCTTCTTGCTTATTAGCTAATTATCATTGGCCTGATTTGATCAGCAAATTTAGTTAGGACTTGTTATCTTTGGAAAAACCTAATAATCTCCACCACAAGGCTTTTCCAGCTATTTTATTTTATACAGAATTAACAGCGTGCAAATAACGAGGAAATTATTAATTATTTTAATACGAATAAAGCTTTTTAGCTCCGGTTTCGGTTCTCTTTCCCATTCACGGTCGGTTTGTTAAAGTTTATGCAAATATCTGGAAAATCTCCAGTCAAGTTTCAAGGGGAGAGAGAGAGAGAGAGAGAGACTGGCTATAGAACGTGAACTATAATGCAATACTGCAAGTAGTACAATCATAATTCTAGAGGTTCCTCTATTCAGTTTCTATTTTATGTCAATTCGTGGTGATATAAGGACGGAGATTGGGGCTTCAAGAGCGAAAACCTATTGTTAGTTTTGGATTTTGAGAGGCGTTTATTGTATGGAAACTCACCCTCTATCAACCATATTGTTTTGGCTACCTCATAATTGAGCGTGCGCAGTCTCATGCTGTTAATATTATTTATATTCTTATTTTCGAAACTCAATTCTAAATGTACATAACTTTTCCAAGGCGTTCGATAAGATTGATCATTCCCTGATGCAACAGAAGATGTGCGACATTGGCTTCGGCAGGAATCTGATATCTTTTTTTCAGTCCTATCTGGGAGCAAAGCAACAATTTGTTGAATACAATGGATTCAGTTCAAGTTCATTTACAGCCTCAAGTGGAACTCCGCAGGGCAGTACGTTGGCTCCTCTTCTCTTTGCAATATTCGTAAACGATATTCGCTCTGGTTTCAATAGCAATTATTTGTTGTTTGCGGATGATTTCAAATTGTATCGTACTGTTGTTTGTGAGAACGATTGCGCACAGCTTCAAACAGTCGGCTCTCAGAATGGTGTGATCTAAATAGACTTCCTGTAAATCTGAACAAATGTAAGTCGATGACATTTACAAGACGTCAAGATCTGTTTTTGCGAAACTACACCATCGATAATTCAAATTTGGAACGCTGCGCTTTAATCAAAGATCTTGGTGTATAGTTGGATGGTGATTTATCTTTCAACTACCACATTGAGCAAGTTTCTGCTAATGCTTTGCGAATGTTAGGATTTATTTTTAGACAGACTAGAGAATTCAACAACAAAAAAAGTCTCTATTTCGCCTTTGTTGTGTCTATTTTGGAATTCGCTACAATCATTTGGTCGCCCATCTACCGTGTTCATATACAGAGATTGGAGAGTATCCAACGTAAGTTTTTAAAATATTTGTCATTTAAGATTGATGGATATTTTCCTCCTCGTGGGTGTGATCAGAGCCTGTTACTGGCAAGGTTCGGATTTCGGCCGTTAGCCGAGAGACGCATCTCCGCGTCTCAGAGCTTTCTTTTCAAGTTGATCAACAATATATTGGATTGTCCTCGGTTGCTTCAGCAGCTATGGTTTCGTGTCCCTAAGGTTCACTCTAGAAGCGCTAGTTTATTTTGGGTGCCACAGATTCGTTCTAATTATGAATCTAAAGCACCGCTATTTTGGGCTTGTAAATCCAACCGATTAGTTATTAATGAAAACGTTGATTTTTTTAATGTATCGCTTGATTCTTTTAAGAAAAGTTTAGAGACATGTTTGCGGGGTACTGATTTGGATTTGTTTTGCTGAATTATGTTCATGTGTTAATTATTTATTGTTATTATTAATTGTTCTTGTAATCCTCCCAATTTTCTTTCGTTTTGATGTGTGTATTTCCTTTTTTGTATTTTTCTATTTTTCAGTTAGTTCTAAGTTGGGTATTTTTGTATGCTAATGCTAGGCAATTGTTTTTGTTAATGTAAGATTTTGTCTTGTTACTGGGTAGCAATACCTGTTAGACAATAAAGAGATTATTATTATTATAATGAATTAGAATACAAAGACTTAACAGCAACGGCTAGGAGAACATTCTATAACAGATTGTCGTTGTGTTTACACACGTAATAAAACCATAAGTTTCGTCACAAAACGCCGATATCAGCTAGAGTATTTTGATATAACAGAAAACTATTGACACATTCGATATAAATCCTCCAACTCCCATTCATTAACATAAATTAATCACCCGTTTTCCGTCGAATACTGGCCCAGTTGACAGTTACATTGATGTTGTTATTTAATGAGCCCAGCTCCCTTTTGCATTATGCGCGAAAAGTGAGATTATAATATGCACTCCGTATATAACGGGGCATACATTAACATTGGGCTAGTTCCGGACGGCCACAGTTACTTCCTTGGGGGATATGAATAACGACATAACCTCCAACATATATACCTTGTATAATGTATGCTTCAGTAATTAATTATTACAGAACTAGAACTTCATGTATATTAAATGTTGTGTTATGGAATACTATGTGCATCCTACATGGAGGGTCATATTAGAAATGTTGGTTTGTTTTATTGGTCTCCTCACTGTCCAGGTAGTGATTTATACGATGGCAATTATTTATATTATGAGCCTTGCCAACACTTATTAATATTATTATCATAAATATTACAAAAAGTCTCACCCAATTAAGGGAATGCTTTTTATTCCAGAAAATTACCAGAATAAAATTAAATGCCTTCGCAAAAACGTACATTCTTTGTATCTTCTTTGCTTATTCATGGAGATTCTAAAATCTGAGTACTTAGTGCTTAGCTAAACATACTACTAACACTATTAAAGAGTTTTCACTGCTAAAAGCTTTAAGAGATCATCGTATGCAAATGCTGGGCTTGTTTTTACAAAATCTTACGCTCTAGTAGCTTTTATTACAATAGGTAGGTATATTTAGTTTTTGAAGCGAACGCTTTGTGATAATTGCTGAGAGCGTCGATTCTCAAACGGATGTTATCGTTACAAGGAGTGTGAAATGCTTTAATAGACGAAATTATTTTAACACTAACAGTGAACTTCAATGTTACAGAAAATCCTCAAAAAATACACGTCTTGGGAACCCATAATATTGAATAACCCATTATTTGTGTATTTAAAAATATACATGAGAATCATCATCAAGGTTCTGAGTAAACTATGGAAGCAGGACATTCTGATCAAAATCCATAAATCTATATTATGTACTGTTTATTTATTTAGATTACCGGAGAGTCAATGATGCCATTCACGATCTTGAATAGGAACAGGAGTGAGGCATATTCTCTACGCTTATCAAGAGGTACAAAATTAAAACGACCCAGAAGTTCATCATGGGGAAATCCCATGGTTGGATACACTCCGTCACACTTAAACCACAAATATTACACAAATCTTCGCTGAATCCTCTCTAAGCTATTCGAGTGCAGCGCATAACCAGGACCCCACACAACAGACGCATATTCCAATTTCGATCTAACGAAGGAATTATACAGTAAAATAAGAGTTTTAGGTGACACAAAATGCTTTGTATTTCTCATAACAAAACCCAGACTCTTATAGAAAGACGAAACCACATCAATCACATGCCCCACAAAACTAAGTTTAGCGTCAAAGAGCACCCCCAAATCCTTAACCTCATCGCATATTTTAAGCGGAACAGAGTCAATGTTATACACAAATTTTATTGGATTTATCTTACTTAGAATTCCGTGGTCAAACCTGTCAAAGGCTTTGGTAAAATCCGTATAAATAACGTCAACCTGACCCCCGCTATCCAAGCTTTCTGCCAAAAACTGGCTCAAAATAACGAGATTAATAGCAGTGGATCGGCCAGGAAAAAATCCGTGCTGAATAGGCGTGATGAGCCGCTTGACATGATTAAACAAAACTTCATGCAACATGATCTCAAAATACTTGGCAAAATCCGATTGTATGGCAATAGGCCGGTAGTTTCTAATATCCTGCCTATCACCTTTTTTGAAGATGGGGCTCATCCTAGACAGTTTCCAGAAATTCGGAAACTCATTATATTTCAATGACAGATTAAATATAGTAGAAATCGGTTTAGCGAAGACTGAGGCACAGTCCTTGACGACAAAGGTTGCACACCATCCGGACCCGAAGTATGTCTAGCTTTAAACGATTTAAGTGCTCTGAAAACATCGTCTTGAAGCTGCTGTAAATCGCAGTTTCTTGCGGAAGCCCAACAAAATGGAGCCGACCGCATATATTTATCTTTGAAAATAATCGGCAAAAGAATTAACCATTTCTAGAGGATCGGCGAGTTCAATGTTATTGTATGTAATTTTATTAGGTAACCGGCCAGTATGTCTATGATTGCTTATAAAAGACCAAAATTTATTGGAGTTTAACTGAATCTGAGCCTCTGTCTCCCTCATATAATCAACATACGATTTATCAATTGCAGACTTCACATAATGCCTAATAGTCCTAAACTCATCCAGACTACTGTTCCTCATGACTCACCCTGTAGAAGGAAATTAACTTAAAAAAATCCAGTACGTACTTATAAAATTTCTAATCCATTAAAACTTATTAATTTTCAAATTATAGATACTCTATATAATGACGACGGATGGACGAAAAATTATACGAATAGATTTCGGTTCCGTTAATTAAAATTTATTTTAAGTAAAAGCGATTTTACACTTAGTTAAATAAAGTTAATTAAAAATAATAAGTACGCAACAAAATATGTTTTATAAACACTTAAAAATACCACAGAAATTGATGATTCTAATAAAAATAATTTGTCTAACGCTGTACAAGGCGTACCTACAAAATCTTGGGGAAAATAAAAGTTATTTATTTTCTTTCATTTAGAACAATATAATAGTAATTCGTCTGCCTCTATTGGTAATACAAACCGTCGGAATATTGTTACAATGCACCTTTCGCCTAGTCAATAAATCGATAAAAACTGCTTAAATAAGATATGAACTTTGCGAGTAAAATACAAGGCTATGCTATCAAATACATGAATTATAAATAATTCAAAATACCTCGCTTTCTATATACTCCTGCTGGTTAATATAGAGCTTTTATAGTTTTATAATGCCAGTAAAAAAATGATACGGTATTATTTCCATGTGAACTTTCTTTTTTAATTAGACAGCTATAAATAATAATAAGTATATTACACTGTACTGTGAATATTTTAGTTTAAAGCTTCCGGCAATATTGGAAAACATGCTTTTCCACGTCATCAAAACACGAAAAATTAGTAGATGCAACACACAACAAATCTCTCAATATGCCAAGAAAGGACGTTCTGATATGCAGACGGGTCTAAAAGTGAGAAGGGAGTTATGCCTTGGAAAGAAGCCCAAAAGTAAAATTAGGACCATAACTAGTATCAAACAGGCCTGTTTTCAAAACAATGGACCAAAATTGACTTGTACAACATCGAGAAGATATTTAAGCGAAAAACTGAGCCTAGTCAAGTTTGTTCTTCTTTCGGAAAATGGCAAACACGCTGTACATGTGTATCCCGCTTCTGCGGGTTGTGTGTATGTAGTACATATTTTTTTTAACGTATACCCTGTTACTGCAGACATTTTTTAATCCTAGTAATGCATATATACCTCTCCGATTCTGACTACCGTAGAGAAAAAGGGGTATAGAAAGTCGCCCTAGCGTAAATTTTTGCGCGCTTGATATTCACGTGCATATATATATATATATATATATAATTTTTTTTATTAATGTTACGAAGCGGAATCAAAAAATGTACCATACCATGGTATAACATCCCATGCAGAATGTATTATGAATTCTAATGAAATTTTTCACATGTTACAATTAATGAATTTTTGGAAATTCCAATAAGCGAAATTGATTTTTGCATTTCAGCTATACAGATGTGCATTAGATTCAAGCTGGAAATTAGGATAACAAGTTTCTATAATGTACTGGATTTTAAACAAATATTTTTGCGTGAGAATCACGTCAAATAACTTCTACCGTTAGATACGTTTATAACAAGGCAAGGGATTACATTTTGGGGTAGGTAGGTACCTATATCATTTCATATTTGAGCGACACTAATTTACATTCAGGGAAGTTACTGTGCGAAGAGCGTAATTGATATTAATTCCATTAAATCTATAACAATAATTAGATTTGGTAGATATATTTTAGACTGCAACTACTAGGATATTAATAATGGAGTCCCACAAGTCTTGGCTAGGGCGGTGGGGCCAGTGCTTATTTCCTAACTTTATACCCTTAAAAACGTTCACTCGTAACACGCTGAGCACTTTTGGAGTTTTTATTCCTACTTTTCCAAAAGATATTACGCGAAGAGCGTTTGTCACAACACAGTCATTTGCAAGTAAAATAAAATATTTCGTGATGAATAGAGAATGACGAACTCTATTAAACGATAATTAAAAATTGTATATAACGCGAAAAACAAACCACTTTCCATATACAATCATTTTCATTTATTGCATTTTCCATCAATACTATCAAAATAAACTAATTTTTATAACAATATGCAATTCATATAATATTATTTCATACATATTACAGATCCTGTTTTTTCAAATTAACACGTAAAAATATCACGTTTTACTAGCGAAAATATATTTTACAAATTAAATATTTTTATTATTTGATAATTAAATATTTATTCAATTTTCACAACTTTAGTGATTGCGAATTCCGCATAACATGCAGAACTTCCTTGAAGCGTGCTTTAACAGGGATACGTCGCAACAATTCCTTTAGAGGATCGAAGAACAGTTGGCCTGAATTAGTTTCCTTCCCAGATTTTGTAAAATCATAACCGTAACCCTCGTACGAATGCAGTATTGAAAACATTTGCTTCATAAATATTTTACTGCCAGACAAAAAAAGTATTTTGGATACATAAACCAGATTCTTGTGCTGTTGTAAAAACTGTAATTTCTTAAAGATATCAAATTTTAATCAATACAACGATGTATAGATATATTGTGGATATTATTATTATGAAATCGGGGGTGGGTTTCCAGGAAAACAGACACCCGAATGGTTTGGCCCATTAAACGCTTTCTATACACCAGGTTATAACAGCAACGGCAGCGGTCCTTTATTTATGCTTATGACCCTTGTTCCTAATTTAGTTATAATGCGGCAAGTTTTATGTTATCCCAGTAGCGTACCTACATTATTTCGCTTGTCAGACCGACCAACAGTTTTCGTTTCGTTACAATAGTATGTTTTCCACTATTTAGGAATTATTAATGAAGAAGAACGAAGATCACGACGTGATAGATAGATAATTTTTTAAGAAACAGACTGCCATCGCTTGATAAAATCAAGCCCTCGTATACAGTTGATGATTTAATTGAATTTTTGTATATACCAGCCACTGCCACTGGTGTTAAAGCATATACTCAGCGGCAACAAATTGCACGATCCAATACAAGTTTAATGACGGTGTCTGTTTTGGAAAAGATAAATTTTCAAATTAAAATTAATTGGCAGCAGTGAGCTGCTATATTACCTATAATAAGAACGCGCAACTGAGAGAAGTTTCCTGCTCGAGTATAATAATGTGATATATAGAGCAGCACAATACCTATTGCGGCAGCAACAACAAAAAAATAGAGGCTCTTTTCATCATGATGATTATTATTATTATATAATAACTGGTACACGAAAAATTCAGTTAAATATAAAATATGAGATTGCATGTGTTCGGTAGTTGCTGATAAGATGATTAGTTTAATGAAAAATTATTGGGTTTAAGGAAAATATTGGATTTGTTTTCAATACGGTAACGTTTCTTGGAGATCGTTTCAAAAATGTATCTACGAAGATAATAATAATAATCTCTTTACTGTCTAACAGGTATTGCTAACCAATAACAAGACAAAATCTTACATTAGCATACAAAAATACCCAACTTCAAACTAACTGAAAAATACAATATCTGTATATGAACACGGTAGATGGGCAACCAAATGATTGTAGCGAATTCCAAAATAAACACAACAAAGGCGAAATAGAGACTTTTCAGGCAGTCCATGTTGTTGAATTCTCTGGTCTGTCTAAAAATAAATCCTAACATTCGCAAAGCATTAGCAGAAACTTGCTCAATGTGGTAGTTAAAAGATAAATCACCATCCAAGTATACACCAAGATCTTTGATTAAAGCGCAGCGTTCCAAATTTGAATTATCGATGGTGTAGTTTCGCAAAAACGGATCTTGACGTCTTGTAAATGTCACCGACTTACATTTGTTCATTTAGAGGAAGTCTGTTTAGATCACATCATTCTGAGAGCCGACACAGATCTGTTTGAAGCTGTGCGCAATCGTTCTCACAAACAACAGTGCGATACAATTTTAAATCATCCAAACAACAAATAATTGCTATTCAAACCAGAGCCAATATCGTTTACGAATATTTGCACAGAGAAGAGGAGCCAACGTGCTGCCCTGCGGAGTTCCACTTGAGGCTGTGAATGAACTGGAACTGAATCCATTGTATTCAATAAATTGTTGCCTTGCTCCCAGATAGGACTGAAAAAAAGATATCAGATTCCTGCCGAATCAGGGAATGATCAATCTTATCGAACGCCTTGGAAAAGTCAGTATAGATTGCGTCGACTTGCAAACCTCGACCGACAGCCGGAATTACATCCTGCAGGAAAGTGGTTAGATTGGTCACCGTAGAACGATCCTTAATGAACCCATGTTGCTGGTAAACTAGCCTATGTTTTATTTGCCCAAATAACTTATTGTGCAGAGCAATTTCAAAAACCTTTGCGAAATTAGGAAGAATTGAAATAGGTCGATAGTTTTCGATTCTGTTAAGGCTAATAAAGTATCGTTATTGCCAACTAAATGTTAATAGTCACCCTTGTAAGGCAAATAATCTCTGCACAAAAACATTTAACCAGGGCAATTTGTTTTAATTTTAAAATTATATAATAATTAAAGTTAAATGCCTGCGATAGTAAATAACATTTTGGTTTTAGTGGGTAGAGAGTAGGATTATCTAAATTATCTAAATTTAACAAAATGTATTGGAGCGTATTAAAATGGTCCAATAAGTAAATAAATAAAGCGTTTAATTCAATAAACCGCACATCTATATAGAGCCTCTATGCGTGTATATGGGAGAGGGAATAGAGCAACATAACCTCACTATTTCATTGCTGCCAAAATTGATATATTAGAAATAGGTATAGATTATATGCTGAAATTGGATTTGGGTGTCATTATTGACAGGTTGCGGTCGGGACAGATAAGCCTACTCGATACCATTATTTGCGATAATTGATAGGTTTATGTATCGGTAATACCAAAACAATTTTAGAGACTTATTTTTTGTATAATTCCGACGAAATTTCATTCTGGGTATTGCAGAAAAGTAGAAATAGTGTAGATATACATATTCCTTTCTCGCAGTTGCAATTGTTCATGTATTTAAATATTAAATGGTATAGTACCAATGGGAAATTGCTACATAAGCAGTGGAAAATAACTTTTTTACCTCAAAGTGTTTGGGAAAATGTAGCACAGACCTCTCAGAACAGAAATTTGAACCATAAATTATTACGATATTTCAGACAGTTCATATAGAACGAGGTGTGGGCTGCAACTAGACTAGACTATTGATAAAAACATTTATATTGAACGATAGGAGTGACCGCGATAAATATTATTAGCAACTCAACTTGTGCATTTTAAATGGAACACCCTATATATTATTGGATTCTACATTAAATTATAGTCAGCATTTTTTTATATACGGAGAGGCATTTTTATTTCACTTTTCCAAAATAGAAACATTTACTTAACGTATTTTTGGTCTCCTTATAAAACAAGGTCTAGTTTTGCGAATTCTGTAACAGATTTTGGAATAGAGGGTAGTCAAGAAAGACTATTGAAATGGAGCTAAATGAACAGTTACGTTTTGTTTAATAATTTTAATGTTTTCAAAATTCGAAATTTTAAATAACTTTTAGATTTCAAAACACTTACCGGACCGAATTGTTCAAAATAACTTTTAACATCTTCTAGAGTCGTTGGTGCGGACAAGCCTCCAACAAATATTTTTTTTGTTCGTGTAACCATCTGAAACAAATAAAGACCACATTAAAACGACTTTTCCGAGCTTTAAACAAATAATATAAATTTCCTTAAACACCCTGTAGATATCTACAATACAGATAACTTTTTTTTTTGGGATGTTGATTGCCTGCACTGCATTTTTAACAAAACTTTCTATTTTATTTTTTTTTCTATAGCCAAAAGTCTGCATTCGATGTTCAATAGTTTACCCACTCTATAATATGTTTTGCTGGGGCTCTAGTGCTCCAGTTGTGCTCTCCCGGAACCAATTAAAAACTCTAATTCCACTTTCTGACAGTTGATATGGTGGCTGCAGACGGGGGGAGGGGGTGGTTAGTGCATGGTGGTCGGGGGCATTTACTACTACTATCGATGTATATATTCAAGCTGATTTTAATTAAATACGCCCAAAAGGGAAACTATAGTTTTCCCAAACTACAGAGGGTGTGCGCTATTTTGTACACATGCTTGTATAGTGAAATGTCTTAATTCCAATATTACCTGAACTCAATTTTCCAGGGGTGATTTCGATGTGGCGAAAAAGTTAACTTCAAGTTGGTTTTCGATAATTGAGATAAAGTGTGTTCATTGACGTGGTAATTGAGATTTATTTAGCTAAAGCTAATTTTTAATTTAAACTTAACTTGTTTCTTTATAGGTTTTCCAGAAATTAAAAGATAAGAGTTGGGTTGGAACACCCCTTGATGTTGGTTCATTTGTCTTCTTTTTCCGATATAATCACGTTAAGAGATGTGTAAAGGACGAGGAGGCGTTTTTAATTCCTGGGAATGGTACCGATATTTTTAATATATGACTCATCATTAATATAAATACTCAATTTTATCGGGTAATTATTGATTTTTGAACTATCGCCGTTGAACTACGAAGTAGAGGTCCCAGATGTGAATCCTGAGGCACACCTCACCGAATATGAAACGCAGAAGACCCTATGAACCCATCCAATGTAACAAATAGTCAAAAACGTCATACGCGTCAAATTTAGCCACGATATCAAAAATTATAGATCGGATCAATGCTTTACTCAAAACATCAACTCAAAACACGTTTCAAGATCCAAGTTCGAAGCAATTTACCATTAATTCCTGCCCATATACGATCGTCTTCTTCCATATTTCACCTAAACGCAAATTCCCATTTTTCTTTTCTAGTTTTTTTTTTTCTCTGCAATTCTGATGGTTTATAAGCACAGCGATATATTCACGTATAAAATTAACGTGAATATTGCGTGTTACATTCTCTCAGTCACTAAAAAATTTAGCTTTTGTGTCTCAAGTCTAAAGCTCATTCAATGTTCATAAAAGAAATGTTATTCAAAAGGGAAAAATAATGTCGTTAACGTAAGCGAAATATTTATTTCAAATGCGATTTTTATCCAGATACGTTTAAAATTTTACTTTGGTTACAAAATCATTAAAACAATCTTTCTTTGATGACAGCAGTTTGCAAGTCCTTGTGAAGACCGAAATAGGCCGGCAAGAAAGAGCGATATGACTTGTTGTGGATTATTTTCTTTGTGCTTTTTTGAAAAGTAAGTTCGAAGAACAAATCACGAAATCTTCATTAAAAACAACATACCCATTTTCCAGGAGTCAGTCCCTTGAAACTCTGGAATTAAAGGCTTTCTTTTTCCTAGAGCCTATTAGATCGTATTACCTTTTCCAAAAAATAAAGATTCACTTAACGTTCGTAATTTACTTTGAAAATTTATTGTATATAAAAGAGAAATTAGACTATTATAATATTATTAATACATTCAACCCCTGAGAGACATTATGATACCTTGAAAATGATAAATTATAATTACTTTCTCTTCTTGTGTTCTTTATTCTAAAGCCGGGCACATCTCTTCACCCCTCCGTTGAGGAAAGTAATTTTACTCTGCTTGTTTTAGGTAGAACATATACCTATTTTCACGCTCTTTTCATTTATTTCTTAGGAAATTCTTATACTTTGGACTATAACGGGATTTTTTGCAACATTATTATATGAAAGAAACGCGTTAACGAGGCTCTAGATTGCTTAATGAAGTTTTATACAACAACCCAGGGTATAAAATTTGACATTTGTTAATGATATAACATATAATATAAATTCCAGGTTCTCAATCAATAAATAAAGTCAACTTATATAGGATATCATCAAATCTAATAATGATAACTTTCTTTTAATCAAATCCTGCTATCAATAGGTCATTTTTCTGACGAATAATCTATCTTAGCTGATTGATATATTATATCGTTGTCTATTTTATTTTGGTGTTATTTTTTGCCCTTTCTATATCCTTTTTACTCGCGTCCTTTTCGGCAGGCTATTTATTTTAGTGGATATCATTTTGGTCAATCAATGACACACAAAAAATTCTACGATAAAATGATTGGTGATTACGAATTAGATACAATAACATGATTTTCGTTATTTGAAAGGAATCTTCTATATTAGATTGCTTGCTCTTTTATTAATCAATCTTGAAGCCATTTTAATTAAAGTCAAGTATCAAAAATATGGTTCAATTGTGCGTCCGTGTCTCTGGTTGAATTTTCCTGACGACATTTCTTATTAGCTGACTTTGATAGTATCAATTATTTAAAGCTAGTCAGTTTGAGAAACCTAATGTCAAAATACAGATCCAACACATTTCAGCCTCGAATAAAACTTTAGTTTTCTACGGCCCTATGCAAACATTCTTTACACATAAACCCCAAACTTCTAATCTCACTTCGTCATTTAATTAATGACAGCGCATTTTTTAAATTCAATTTCATTCCCTTCCAGAGATCAAAAAATAAAGTAAATGGGCCAGGAACGGGAAAAAAAAAACAACGACCCAACTAAGGGAGGCTTGGCGTCAACACATGCGGCACATAACCTTAATACCTGATGCCAGTAAAATGAACTTTCGCCTTCGGAAAAGTAATAAAAACGCGATTACCGAAACTTTTTCGGTCAGAAAATAATAGAAAAGAAAAAAGAGAGAATCAAACAAAATGTGATTCATGGTCGTCGTGCTTTTTTGGTTTTACCCTTCGGTATATGTGTGTATCTTTCAAAGTTCTTTGTTTTTATACTTTAAAACCCATGAATTGATAAATCATTGGCCTCAAAAGTTAGATTATGAGAAAAATCACGATGACAACGTTGTCTAAAGATAACTGTCTGTCAGTGACAGCTCCCCGTACTCAAGTTGTTGTCAATGGATAGTCAAGCAATTGGTAATCGAGTATATCAGTACACACTCTAACAGGATAGATTTCCCGCATAGCATACATAGTGTTTTTTATTTCCTGCCCATCTATAGTGTGTAGTTATGTGTCTATATGCACTTTTATCTTCCAGCTGTGAATTTTTCCATAGGACCTGCTTTTGGATTAACACACATATAGATAGTGCACAAGCCCACGGTAAAATAAATGGAGAAGGGAAAAAATCGCTAACAACATATATGTACCTTTTTATTTTTCCGCTGCTAGCGTTTATTTTTTGTGTTTACTCTATTCCTATGATTTTTTTTTGTTTTTGGTTTTTATTTGCACCTCATTTCGTTTTTAAACCATATTAACGATGATCCGATTAAGGGGTACATTAAATCGCAAAATGGGAATCAATTTGGCGAGCATAGCATGGAGAATTTGACAAAAATAACATCAAAAGTCGATTTTGACAAATACTGAAGAGTTCATACCTGATGGGACATGTATAGATTAGCAGATTATATCAAATTCCAAAACGACAGTAGCTGCAAATCTCTTGGTAAGCTCCAAACCATTCTACATACGCAGATTTTGTCCTTGTCAAGAAATTTCTTGATTATAGAATATTGATAAGAGGGGTAGTGTTTTCTCATGGGGTACGGCACTAAGCAAAGTACGTTGGAGCCCTTTTATAAGTAAGTAAATGGGTGAACCGTGAACTTATTCATGCATGTGTGGAATTTCTAAATCCTGCGTAAAGCTCCATGAAATGAAAATATCTCTTTTCTCAGATACATACATTTTTTTTACGCATCGTAAATGTTGCTGATTTTCCAAATAAATCTAAACAAACAATGGAAACGCCGAATCGGTTCATATAATTCTGTTCAAACATCACCGAGAGCAATGTGAAATGGAATAAAGTAAACCTCGTGCGGAAACAGCTTGTTATAAAATTTCAGTTTTTAGATTAACAATATTACAGAGGCTTTTGTGGTTTTGCTGATTAATAAACAGTGTTTAAGAAAAAGGTAATCATTTATTGATGATACGAGGGTGTGAAAATTGTTTTTATTTTTAATAACTCGTATATGTGACCTAATTATTTTAACTATCGAAATTGTCTCACCTTGTACAAAACATTAATTTACACATGATAAATGATTATGTATGGAAATGATGTTCTTGTTGTGCTTGCCATAGTCCATTAACTATGGCACAAAACTAAAATGGAAAAGACGCTCCCCGTTGTAACACTTGCACCGATCCAAAACTTAAATTAATAACACCCAAAGTATACACACGCATCTTTTGTACAAGTAATTGTTTTGCTGAATGGAATACGTTAAGTTATTAATTAATTTTAACATTTCATACATCGCTGCGTTTCGTAAGGCTGCAGCTCCAGTTTGTTTCTACAAGTTCCACATCACAGGGTAGTGTTGGGAATAGAAATCTTTCTCTCACCACATTACAACCCCATGCAGGCACTCACTAGCGGAGAGTAGTAGAATCCTTCTGGAGGACAGGAGTCTTAGATATTAAAGGAGACAGAAGTCAAAATCATCATCATAATTTTTCGTCGTCAAAAGGTGTTTAATTTAAAATTTGAAGTCCAACCCTATAGCAACTAAGTTACTCTCCAAAACTCAATAATACTATACCTCCTCTACCAATGTTCTAAGGTCGTAGTATAGGAGTATTATACATATATACAGCGTTTTAGATGGTGGTAAAACTTCAAAGTGTATTCTATTATAAGGGGAGTTGGAGTTTATCTTTGGCAGTGAATTGTTCGAACGGCCAAAGTTCTATCCACACATGCGTCTACTCCCCCCGTACTCCCTCTGGCTGTTGTATTCTGAGAAAATATAGAACTAAGTAAATTCCTTAGCACATAAGAATTAATCTGTACTGTGCCCGAATCCATCCAAACCAAAAATCAGTAAATACGTAACTAAAATATCGAATACTTGGCCGGCACATGAAAATTTAGCTGTGATATAGTAAATCCTTACTACAATTAGTAGAGTTATATAGCTGCTGCTTTCTAATGAGCCTTACCCACAGCTCTGAAGTAAAATATGATAACCACAAATATTTAAACGTTTTTGTAGCATGAAATTTCAATTGTGTCATCAAAAAGTTTATATGTGATGTATCAACATTTAAAAAAATTGCATAAAGTTTCAGCATGTACTATGGACTAGGTTCACCATCAGCGCAACACGACTCTTGTGTACAGGAGCACTCTCCTTTAGGAGCAAGCCATCTTTCATCAATTATCCCATTTTGGTGTGTGTTTTGATTGCTTATTTTAACTGCTAACACTTTTATGTTTATCAGGCCTTAAACTTTTTGGATGGTGTTGTGTCTGTTTTACCTCATTGCATGTAGTCTGCTTGGAATCAGGTTCCTAATGATCAAAGTTTTGTCTCCCAGCAGCATGTGATTTTTAACAGTTTCCCAAGCGACTGTTTTGGTATGTCCCTTATTCCTTAAACCGAAAATCACTAACCCAAAATGTTTTAAACTACACTTTCATGTATGTTTAAAATTCCGTAAAAGAAGTTTTGTATTCATGTCGCATCCATCGTGTATCATCCGGTAAGTCACACCCCTAAATATCGTGTCAGGGGGTTAGTCGGTTAAAACCATCGTGGAAACCAATACTACTACCACCACCCGATGAGAAACAAAGAAAAAGAGTAGACAAGAGGGACGAAAAACAACTATACTGTGTCGCGTTTAGATTTTATTAAGGGATCGGTTCAGGAAATAAAATTCGATTTTCTATGGACAGGTTTAATTCACTTTGTCTCGCTCTAATACATTCGACAAAGGAAATGTGGTAGGCGTGTTGACAGAAATCATTTTTTCGTCTC
Source organism: Apoderus coryli (assembly GCA_911728435.2). Lineage (NCBI taxonomy): Eukaryota > Metazoa > Arthropoda > Insecta > Coleoptera > Attelabidae > Apoderus > Apoderus coryli. The sequence goes on along the minus strand of OU452213.1, from coordinate 4,067,015 downwards.
CGCTTCTGTTTGTTTCGGGAAACATAAAGAGATTACCAGGAGTAAATATAAATCATAGAACTTGTTAATCAAATAAGAGTTCAAATTCAATCAAGGCTTTAAAAACTAACGCTGTTGGGACTTTAATTTCTAAAGTGAACTTCAATGCACAAACACAGGCAATTCTCGACTCCCAACTATGTCAGTCATCGTATCAAATTGGTTGTATTTAAATGGGCCACATGGTATATTGGTGAAATTGTGGGTGCTGATCTTACTCGGGTTATTATAATCTTGCGAAGAAAAGTAAAGACATAGAGAAAATGAAGATATTTAAAAAAATCGACATAGAAATTTAAATTAGTCCGCTCACAGTAATTGAAGAATGCAGTAAATCGAAAAACAACTGGATACGCAGCTTTTAATCAAATAAAAAAAAAATTCCGAAGCTTTAATGGCAAAATGAAATCCTCTCATTCTGTTTCGCTTCGAATGGTGGTAGTATTAATATTATTTGTTTATCGATCTTTAATTATGCCGTGGCATTTTCAAGCTCCCTAAAAACGTACTCAATACATAACATAATAGAATACAAAAAGCTCGATATACATTTTAGCTGGCGACCAAAGCAATACACGCTGAATTCGCGTTCGAAATGGCAGATCTATATTTCATTTTTCATTTAATTAACGGCCGTATTATTGTGAATGCCAAAATATTGCCGATATCCAGTTTAGGGTAAAACTTTGACAAAAGGGAAAAATAAACACACAAACTTTAAGGAAAATTCAATGGAGAATGAGTTTCATTTTAATAATACGAGGGCGGGTGAACATTTCCCGGCTTAATAAAGAGAAATATGTCATCGGTTTATGGGGAATCTTGACCAGGAAAAATGATGGTTTACAAGTGGAAGAGAATCACTTCCTCGGCCGAGGTAACCTTATTGAAATTATACTGGAAGATGGTTGGCTGAGCAAGAAATAAGTCTTAGAAATGGTTGAAGTATGCGATATACAATAATTTTTAAAATTTTGCAGATAAAATCTTGGCAAGACAAAGGTCAGTGCAAGATGGGTGCTGAGAATAATCACAAATACACAGCACGTCGTATAGAAGCGATTGGTCTTGCCTAATTCTCTGTGAACCCTTCCCTAATTCCCTAAATAGAGGGATTTGGAAAGGAACATTAAAAATTTTAATTATAACCCGTTAGGCTTAGGTCCATATTCCACTAAATGATTCTTGTTCCAAAAAGTAACATAGTGCCACGTGAACTTAATTTTTGTTCCAATATAGAGTTCCCAACAAAAAGCTTAAAAAAAAACACCCGGTACTATTAAACTTTGCCCATTCTATCGATAATTTACAATAAAAATAAAATATTGAATTTCAAGCTCACAATAATATTCAAATCTTGCAATTTGAATTCAACAAAACTTATGCAAAAATCCCGATAAAATTCACATGAAAATTTAAATAAAAAAACTTCAATTGACCACTGTGACAACTTTTGAAATTAATAAATAAAACAAACAAAAACTTCTTATTAAAAAAATCAAAACACAATTATTAAAAACAAATCACAAAAACAACAAAGACTTACATTGCTTTCAGCACCCGGTTTACTAGCCACAGTTGTTTTTAACTAAATTCGCTTCTAATGTACTGAATCAAGCTCTATGAGCCCAATGATATGAATGTCGATAAAATAATTTCAAATTTATCTATTATCGAATTAAAGTTAACGCGTACGTCTAATGCCACGATCGAGTTTACACTGAACTGTTCTTTGAGTTGTTCGCTCCAACACATACACCGTTGTTTCTGATTCGTCGCAGGCGGGCTCCCTTTTGAAAAACTTCCACTTTGGAGCACACGTGACGTATCTACGCGCGATGGATAGTGTCTGATTGTGCGCGCGGCTTGAGGGCGATTTTATTTTCATGAAACGGGTGCTGCCGGGGCGGGAGTGAGAGAGCAATTTTATGGAGGCTCACGCTGCTATGGGGAGACGATGCAAGGGAAAGTGTGGACACATTTTCTTTGAACGACATTGTATAATATGGTGATTACGGTGCGTTTAAAGGTATAGGAGGAACAAACGTGACTCGATCACAATAGGTAGAGGGTCGCATGGGAAACATACACCTTGGTCAAGTCAAATAAGACCCTCAAACTTTGTAAACACATAATATGCATATCATTTGGGATCATCAAGCTAAAACAGCTCAAATTTGAATTAAATGTCAATGAAAAATAACCAAATGCTGCAATTACACCCTGTGTAAAAAGGAAAATTTAATATTTAATAACTTCTTTCCGTGAGATCGGAAATAAAAGCTTAAAAATAAGACGAAAGCACCAAAAAAAAAACACCAAATTGTGTGTATATAACGAACTTTCTTTTATATTGTTTTGAATACTTTTATATTTATATTTTCACCAAGAAAAGGTATAAAGAGCCGTTAAGAAATAAATTTTCCGCACCCTAACGGTCGACCGACAGTTAATGCGAAAATTCTCAATTCTTAAAGAATAAGAAAAAAAAATGTCCTGCCTTAAATTGTATCACTTAGGTACTTATCGAAATTGTTCTTTGTCATTTTTCGTCAGAAAAAAAAACTGTAATTGTCAAATTTATTAAATTAGGGGTGTTATAAAGTTCCTAAGCAAGCAAAGTCTGCCAAACCCATAGAAAAACAATGGTTTACAAGTGGCATGGGCTTTTGAAGCATTTGGTAAGGAAATAAATCATCACCCATCCCTATAGAGCAGATCTGGCCGCTCGAACTATTATTTGTTCTCAAAAATGGAAAAAGAAAAGACGGAATTTACGAGCGATGAAAATCAGTTTCAGCATATTTTTCGGAAATTTTTTTTATTTTCCACCCTCATCCCCTATTCCGCTCCCTCGTACATCTAAGTCTACTATTTTCCGTGTGTAAGTTTTGGTGAAACTGGCTTTGTCTCGGATTTTTTTTTGTTATCGTTAAGGCCAATATAAGGGCACGATAAGGGCAACTAATATCATTAATCTTTATGGTATAGAACAGGGCCACAGCTATCTGTTTCAAACATGGGGTGCTTCTTTTGCACTACTATAACACCCGCTGACATTCTACATTGTAGAAAGGCGACCGCTCCTTACACCCACGCCAACGCTACTCATACAGGGTGATGTGACAAATACAAAGACAAAATATATGCTGATCCTGTGTCTTGAGGATGTAAGTTTGTTTCAAATACGAAACAAGTGCTGACATTAAAAAATGTTTCATGGAGAAGTCCGGGTTTCCGAGACTCTCCCAGGAACTTTGCAAAGGGATTAAAAACTAAAGACCTGTTTTTTTGTCTCAGAAACTGCTCCTGTGAAACACCGATATTGAAAAGCTTGGGACACTCTGTATAATGATTTACCAAAACTTTCATAATGTGTGGAAAATAAAAATTGTGCTAGAGCAACCTAAACTTACGCGTTGGCAGTTTGTTTCCCGTTAAATCCGCAAATCTCCAATGTTATGGAAAATAGTCTATCCTCGTTTGTTTTTTCTTGCTCTTGGTGTTTGTGTCCTCTGCTATATACTTTCCATTTTTCCCGGCGCTGCTTTAATACCATTCGTAGCGCTCTCTCAAGTAAACTGCTGTTGTAAATCTTCAATAATATTCCTCCAAGAGCGAAAATAATAATAACATTGTAAGAAAAAACAACGTTTTCTTTCACGCAATTTATATGAAAAACAAGTAAAAATTGCTTAAGCCAACGTGTATTTTTATTGAATAATGAATAAATGATTTTTTAGTTAGGATCTGCTAACTACTCTATTTTCTACCAGCCCGTAGAACGCTTCATTTTCTATCTAGTCCCAATAACTTCTCATAGCCATCTTCTCTAAAAACTCTACAAGCTGTTAATTCTCATTGATTTTGTTGCTATTAAGAAACCCTGGTACAATATTATATCTTATTTGGTTTGGGTGTATATTGAATAAATAAAACACAGACTTACATCTCAACCCTCTGCCACTTATAGAACTTATACTCCACGAAATAAATCTGTATTTGACAGTTTAGCTCTATTTCCCAAATGCCTTGACCCGGTAAATATTTGATGGCATATTTGATGTACGAGAAAAGTACTGATATTTTCTTTACTACTTAGTACAAAAAAGAACCAACGAACGAAAGCAAATCACAAGACAAAAAAACATAAAAAAAAAACACGCAACATAATAAAAATACTGATAAATCAGATGAATACTGATGATGGTCATTCGGGGTTGTTTTATTATATTACAGGGGAATTTAAAGCAAAATGTTTCTCACATGTGGAAAAAATCAACAAATTGTAATTATTGAAATGGAATTGATATCACACAGCACTATTTTCATACCAAACTGGATTAAAATCAATTTTATGTGTATTAATAATAGTTCGCCCTGTATAAAATAAATCACCCTGAGTATTACAACAACAATACCGGAGTACCTAGGAAATCGTTAAAATTGGTCGGCGCTGACACTATTTTTGTTTCCACGTATGATTGTTTGACATCAACAAAGTGAGCTGTCATAAGTAAAATGCCAAAATTGGAAGTCAAAACACCTCAAATGCATTAGTTTTATACACAAATTCCATTATTTATGTCCCAAATGGGGTTGAAGGGGTTGAAAACCACAAATGGTGGCAGCGACCGTAATTTACACAATGTCCAGAAACGCTGCAAGTCGCGCACCGTAGTACGTCCAGGTAAAGTGACCAATAATCCATTTTTGAATTTTCTACGCGATGTCCGTCGAAAGGCACAAGGTCTAACACCAGTAGAACTGGCGAAGAAAGGTGGTGAATTATGGCGGAAAATGACCGAGAGCGAGAAGAAGCCCTATTGTCAATTGGCGAGAGAGGCGCGACGAGGACGTCGACGTAGGAAAGGTAGAAGCAGGCGACGTAGACGACGTAGAGCATTATCGGTGGCGGATAGCTTGGACACACCATCATGTCGATCGAGATCAAGAAGTCGATCGAAGAATAGTGCGAGACGAAGTTTATCAAAAATTAGTAAGTCGAGACAAAGTAGAAGACGGTAAAGTGGGACGAACTTATTTGTTGTATACAAGAGGTGATTATTATTCTTAGTAAATTCTTTCGTGTAAAAGTATATTCCTTGTGATACTTTTTTTGATACTGGCATGTCTAAAATATGTTTTAAAATAAAATTTTAAATGAAATTTTGAATGTTTTATTCAGAAATTATATTATACAGGGTGAAGTGTTTCATTAGAAGTTTTAGGAGACAAAATGAATATGTTAATCTGAATAACTTCTTTTGAAAAATCGATAGAGGCACGGCATGAAATTTGACGCAAGCAACTTGTAATTACATGAAATGCCTGCCTAAATGTCGATGATATCAGATTATATTACTTAGAGAAACGCACAAATAAAGTGAGCACCAACATTGGGTCTCGTTCACTTGAACCATCCAAAATTCCATCGCGACATAATCTGAGCGTAATTTCTTTAAAAACGCAACCAGCATAAAAGAGGCAAGACCGGCTAATCTTTAGTGCCATCTGTTGAAGCCTTGGGGAAAAAGGGACAGAAAAGTATCGTACATAAAGCGATGTAATACGTATAGAAAGAAAGACAAGTAGAGTAAAGAAAGGGGATGTCTATATGCTACTCTACATGGTATAAGTCCCTGGGGGTTCATTCTTGGCAATTCTCGTTCGGCATTCGCCACAGTTTAGCACGCACCGTTAACGTATTATGTGGATTGCATCTGGAATTGGCCAAATTGGGACGGTATTGGAGCTATTTACATATTTTCTGTTGGATAGTTTCGATAATATGATAAAATGATAATGGTCAAGCCTGGGTAATCGAAATAAAAATCACAAAAGATAAATAATAAGAAATCTAAAACCCTTTAATGGTCTTTTCACATAAACTGACTGATTTCGAGAAAATAATTAGGGAGATCACCAACATAATCCTAGGACTATTGACTAAATGTTGGCTCATCTTTTTTCATCCATCCCTCCCTATATCGTTATATACTTTTTGCATATTTTTCCTGCACACATCCTGCAAATATTTCCTACACATTTTTTGTATAATTTTTTTTTGTTCTACTCCGCCTCCATGTAGTGCTGAATTCGCACAAAATGCGTGAATAAAGACAATGGCATATCCATTCTCTACTCAGGGAGACGTTCCTCATTCTCCTAATCACTGCATATGGCGGAGCTGAACGAAAAAACAATAGACATATTTTTATACAGCGTCAATACGCGAAGGAGCGAACAGAAAATTATTATTGCCTCAATTGGGAAAATGTGATGAGAATCCAGAAACGAAGAATGGAAAGGTCATTTATAAACTGAAGCAACTGAAGACTATAATGGCTGATTGGAATCATAACAAAGACAGACGAGTGGAAAACCCAAGTTGGGCACAAACACATTGTTGTTTGCAATTTTACAATGTGGAAAATTAAACAGATTAAGGAAATTTAAGAGCTAAAGTGACATGAGAATGCCAAAGGAAAATCTGGGTAGGCAAAACTCTTCACTGGAATTACAGTAGCCGTTTGAATTGTCGACCACATTTGGCAGAAGGATTTACCCAATTTGAATGAGAAAAGAAAACGCTAAGTACGTCTCTGTAGCATGCTGCTTCATTCTAATGCATTTTCAAGTGCAACATGTCTGTCTGCATAATATGCACATAAATATAATATGCTGTACCTACTAGAGCCCAGGTTCAAAAACAAATCGACACAAAAGAAGTCTGTTTTTTTATTCGGTTTATTGTCTTCCACTGCTTTTATATTTTTGCAATCGCGTATATATGAGCTTCAGCTGCAAACTATAGACAATAACGTTTTTGTTTCTAATTTGTCAATATATACCTACGTGTGTTTTTATGAGCATAGTTTTTATGCACTAAACGACGAGCCTAAAATGATCGAATCTGGATTTTTAGTTTCCGAAATACAAAATCAAAAGCTTAGCTCTCTACCATTTTTAACTTATTTGTACACCAAAACGAGCAAAATTGAGCAGACAGACAGCTAGAAAACCACATGGGACCAATAAATTCAATTTCCCATAATTTTGTGATAATACAGAGTTAAAAACAAAATAGAATTAATAAAATAGAGCAATTAATTGAAGCCGTTTTGGGAAAGCGGCTCTATATGTGTAAGAACGACCCGCATACTCTAAGCTTGATGATCTTAAACTTTGCTAAAAGTTGCGGCAATATATCTAATTTAGACTGCAGAATTGCAAAATGCTATAACAGCAGCCTTGTGGAAGCTTAAGTGAGCGGAAGAGATGAAATAAGAGAGAAGGTAGGTAAATATACAGAGTCAAGGAAGGGATATACACAAATTCAAGCTTAATTTTCCTAATTTGATTGTTTAATAAAGGAACTTTATTTGATTTAACAGATAAACAATTTTAGTTGTTCATTGTATACAAATTTTGTTTCGAAACTTTCGGGCAATGGTTCCAGGAAACCTAAAAGTAGACTGGTTGTAATTTCCTTCACACGTTCCTTCCTTTTTCATTGTTGCTTCCAAAAAAGAGAAAATCGCGAAACAACACCGAATATTTACCCATCATTTCCCTAACACTATCAGTAAAAGATTCCTGAAAAGAAGTATGTTCATATAAAAAGTAACACCTACAAAAGATTCAAAAAACATTCTCATTTTCCTTACATATATTTTGTCCCTGTTTTTCCATGGTGGAAAAACGAACTTGTTTCCTTTTACATATAGTAAGGTAGTACACAAACAAAGCTTTATTACTTCCGTCACATTCTATAAAATACTGTATGCGCTGTATTCATACAATGTCGTTCAAAAACCTGGAAATGGAACCAATCTATACAATGTTTCCTACTACAAGACTTGCAAATCGGCAAGCTGTGTGGGTTGGGTTGGGCCATTTGAATTAAAGGTAAAATGGCAACTGCCATTGAAGCTTTACAGCAGCTTTCAAATCGAGAACCTGGTTTGCTCCACAAATGACTAAAATACTTCAAACTGTCCTGGAGTTTTCTGAATAGCTCTTCAGGAAGATGCTACAACAAATTCATTACAGAGCTTGTAAATAAATTATGTGGCAGTCAAATCATTGAATTTTGCTTTGAACTGATTTGACTTTTGAAAGCCACTGTTTGATTAGCTACAAGGCTGTCCTAGGTACAATAGCAGCTGAGCTATAATAATACATAGCTCGAGCGGTTTATCGGGCATTTTGTTATTCTTTACATTTTCCTGGTTTTATGTCAAGAAGTAGTAGTAGTAGACGACATAAATCGTAGGGAATTTGGAATTTAAAGATATGTTTGGTTTGAGAAGGTATTATTGATTTTTTTTTATTACTATTGATATGAGAATATTTTTCAATAAAAAAAGATTGAATAAATTTACCTTTACGGAAAGCGAGGCTTGAATTCCAAAGTTCTTTCAAGTATTCTTGATATTATTGAGAACTTTTATTTGTGAAATTGAGATCCACCGCTGACAATCAATGATTAGGAAATACACAACTTTAAAAACGCATTAAAAACATTTTTTTCGCACAGACAAATGAGCATTTCATGCAAAATCGAATGTATGCAGTCTGCGATATGGCAAGAGATGCCTCTATCTCGATAATAAAATTGACGCATCTCAAATCCCCTTTACTTGCAACATTTTAGCTTAAAATTTTATTACTTTCTTTTATGCTAGTATATCCACACACATAATGTCTCTCTGTGTTGAAAATTATATCTTTTTTCCTTTAATATTAAGTTGAGCATTTTCATCCGCGCTATGTGTACACGATGGTCGTCGGACTTCATAATTTCGCCTGTCGGAATATAAAGTTTAATAGTTGGAATAGCGCCAAACAAACGTTTTGACGTTTATTCTCCAACCCCCATATCCCATTTTTACCCTTCGCGTATAATATAACAGCTATGACGGTGTCTCATGGCACGTGAATTTTTCGGGTGATTTTTATTTTAAACAATAAATTTAATTTTTAATTAAAATGTGAAAATGCTTTTGTTTTCATCGTTCTATTGTTTTCGAATATATCAAGTAATATCGAGCGATTTAAATGTATTATAGACAGTCAGTTCCATCCCTGAAGAAGAAAGAAGATACAGGGTCCTAAAGTGAACCTTTGGAATAGACTCGTATAATTTCCAACATCACCACTGGAATTTCCTATCCATCCATTCATAAGTTTTCCTTTTTATTTTTCTAAAATATTATTTGTATCCATAATTTCCCACTGTTTCTTGAATTTGACTCAGTTATTTTCTATGCGTTTTTTTTTTCCTTTTTCATTCTTTTATATCCGGCCACAAGTGTACAAAATTGTGTGTACTACAATATTTTTTCGAGCGTATTTCGCCTCTTCTGCAAAAGCAAAAGTTTACGATTACAAAACTAACGGTTCTTGCCGCCTCTCTCGCAAGCTCGCTAGCAAACCGCAAAAGCTCCACTACGTTCCAAAAGGAAAATAAAAAAAAAAGAGGTAAAAAATATTATTAAAAGAAAAATGAACGTTGAACAAGGAAGCAGACCTTGCTGATTTTAATATGATTAAAATACGAGGTTTGGTCCAAATGAAACACCTTCACAGTAGTAAGGTGTTTTTGTTTCTGATTCTTGGTTCTTAGTCGATTTATATTTTATAGTTCCTTTTTTAATAATACAAGAGTTGAAAATGGGTAGATAGCCGAACACGCAGCATGTTTCCTGTCTTTATCAAAATACCCCACATATGCATGTGAAGTATATCCATCCACCCCATGCCAAGCTCCTTTTGCTTCTCTCCTCTCTCTCTCTCAAAAATAAATCTTAAGTGCCCTGCTGGTCTGGTGTAATCCGATGAGCCCGTAGAACTCTCATTTTCTATATAGAGAACTACTTTTGTATGTGTATGCTATGAAGATGCGTTTAAGTGCTCCTCTACCGGCCAACTTACATCATCGAGGCTAGTAACAATACAAAAAAAAAAAAAAAAGGGAAAAAGAGAACGTAGGAAGTAGTAGATGGGAAATAAGGAATCGGAATTCTTTATTGATGTACAGAGTCTTATGATTTTAGTGGTCACAATGCTGTTGGTAGAGTTTAGTCGTTGGATGCTTTTTTTATGATTTCAAATGTATTCAATTGCTTTGGTAACCTTTTGGTAATGAATCCCCATCATATTTCGTCAAAACAAAAACAAAAAAATACACGCATATCTTTCCAACTGCAGATAATCCCAGCCTGTAAATCTCTATATAGCGCTCGCTGCATGTAGCACAGATGCATGGTGTCATCTTGATTTGCTGCTTTAACCATATTGTAGCAACTCGATATAGAGCAGCATTGTTGCTCCAAAAACTGGAACACATTATTAAAAGGAAACGAAGTAACATCTGGCTGAACTTGGCCGATACTCTATCATCATTGTTATTATTATTATTATTACTACTGCTGTTTGTACAATTTTTTTGTTGTGCTCTAAATCGCTTTCGAAACATATTTAGGAACAATCATTGACAGACACAGAGGCGTACGCTAAAAATCAGACTGCAACTTATGAGTGGATAAAAGAAACTGTCCTTCTGTAAGGACTATTATCAGTTTTTATCTATTTTCACCGTAATTAATTTGAGACAAATTGATGTAGTAATTAAATATAAAGAATTACGCTAACGTTTCACAAGTTTATTAGAGCATCTTCATTAACAACATCGACCTTTGTGTCCAGGAAAGAAGTTTGTGAGTTCCCTATAATACAAGATCAGGAGAAATTGTCCTATACCTCCAAACTACTTTAGCATTTCCTTATACAACTAACACGAGCTTTTTATTCAGCTTCGGTCAAGCTAGGTGTTATAGTATGAGTTCAATAAAAATCATCATTAGTTAAAAAAATATTAGAGATTCTATTTACGCCACTGGCTCTCATAAAACTCGCACATATAAAAGCCACATAGACACTTTATTTTTATCTCTGCCAAGCTATAAATTTTATACGGCAATAATTTTTTGAAGTTTATCTTTAAACAAATAGCAATTAATGGTCTAGCCTATAAATACACGGTCGATTTAAAATACTACACTTTCAGATAAAAGACAATCAAATTACGAAGAGTAGCAGAGCACAGCGTACTTTAGATTGTTCATAGTGTAACTTTCAGTTTAGGAAACCCAAGGGCGTACCACTTTCGGGAGCAGCCACTACAGTTAAACTAATGAAACTTTTAAAAACGTCTTACCTTTGGATGGGCTCTTCTAGGGAATGCTACTTTTGGATCAATCTGGAACAGAAACACAAAAAATGGATAAATTAAATAAAAAGTAAACAACAAACTACAAGGAAAGATGTAATGGACGCAACTCCGCAAGTTAGTGTTTGTTATCTTAAGTTTTCCAGTCCGTTTGATGCGAAATTAAAATAATAAAATTCAAAATGTGTGTGGAGCAAAGTGGAAAGAATCCGTGTCGACGAGAGAAGTTCGTATTTTATATATTTTTCTTTTCTATTCCCATCTCCTTTACACTTGCACCGACCGAAAATGACGGACTCACTCTTTTCCTTTTGCAGTTGACAATTCTGTGCGCACACAAACTAAAGAGATAAGTTCAAATGTCATCAGTCACCAAGTTAGGACGTGGAGATAGGGCACAAGTGATTTATTTCATTTGAATGTATTAATGGTCGGAGATTAAACTTCTTTCTATAAAGGGTGTCCCAAACTCTTACGATACTTTACACTCGATGTTGAAAAAAATTGTCAATTAAATCTTCCTCCCACATACCAAACCAATTCCTCTGTCTGTAATTCCTTATCTCATTTTCTATGGTACTATATGCAATGTTACTTTCCGCTAAAACAATTCAAATTACTCACATTTCATTTGCGAATTGCTCTGTGCTGTTTCCAGTGCTCTACTAGACACAAAAGCCCCCACTTGTCTATGTGTAAATGCCGAAAATCTACTAATTATGCAGAGAAGATAACAAACAACACAGTGTTAGTGTGGAATGGAGACAAATATAGAGGAACACTTCCTGTTTATGTATGGTATCATTTACGATTGAATAAATCCAAAAGAGATACAAACTAATCGAGGTTATGCGTTTAGAACTGTTGTAGATAAAAAATTTCACACATCCGAGAGTTCTCTCGCTGATCGATGCACACATATACAGTTTCATTCGCTTCATGTCACTATCAACTCCCAAAATTTGCTTTTGTTGACTTGAAAAAACTGTTCTGATGAACCCCCGCCATTATTCTGAGCTTATTTACGATGCCTCAGTATTGTTTTTGCAGAATTTTAATCTAAAATAACGTTTTTACAGCCCAGTAACAAAATTATTCTTTTAGAACTTTCTAAAATCTAAGCATGCCTCGTACAGCATTTCCTTATATTTTTAACGTCATTGCCTCTCTCACTTAGTAATAAAAACTAAAACAGCATAATAAAATCGATCACGCTACGCATAAAACTGTCAAAAAAATAAATAAAGAAAAGGGTCAAATTAATTTGGCGTTTTCTCGTAATCGCCACTCGTCTCTTTTTACGACAGGACAATAAACGAAATTTTTAACACTAAATTCGTTCGTTTTTACTCGCCAAAGAGGCGAAAAATGTTTGTTGTAGTCGTAAAAGAGTTTTCCTCATCTGGGAACAGGTGGATGTTGTCGGTGGCAAGGCACGTTTGAAATCGAAAGTTTAAACCAACATTCTTTCACGTTTTGGAGTACAATATGGAGTGAAACTTATGCCTAGGTTTGAATTTGTTCAGATTACAAACATACAACAATTTTATTTGCAATTGAAATGTCCACGTCAAGGTTCCATTGTCCGATCAAAAGCACTGTCACTGTGAACGTGTTGACTAACGCTTAAAACTTTAAGGCAACAACAAAAAGATCAGTCCTCTTTACCAGCATGCACTCCAATTTCTTTTTTAATTATTTTAGTTTCAAAACAGCGAAGAAGCGTCATTTTAATTTAATTTAATAAAAATCTACTCTGCAAATAGCTGGGGGTGTCGCGAAATAATATTTCACGTGTAAACTTCTAACGGCGGGCGGCGCCCCACTTCGACATACCCTCATGCTCTATAGCACATATTGGAAATGGAAAATATTAATTTAGCAACTTAATGGGCACCCGTTTTCGCCCCATATGGCACTTAATTACCAAAATTAGATTGGAAATAAATGAGTGTCATTAGTTGAACATAAACGTGGTAGTGGTGGAACGGTATGAACTGCAAACGTTATCGGGAAATTTATATCGGTTAATGTCATATGTGCAATATTTGCATTTTGGACATTGGATTTAATACAACTAAGAATATCTATTTTATAGTATGTATAATTGGGACTGGACTGGAAGCAAGCCGTTTGCCATCAGCGGTAAAGTATGTCTCTTTGCTGATGATACTAGTTTCACTTGGTGCGGCCCGGATAGTGTGGCTCTTCATAGTACCCTATCCAAAGACTTAATCACCATCGAATCATGGTGTAACTCTAACCTGTTGTGCTTGAACACTGCGAAAACTAAATCTGTGTCATATAAAGGTGCGCTGCAGTCTTTTGAACTTAATAATTCCACTATTGACATCGTTTCTTCTGTGAAGTTTCTGGGCCTTGTTGTGGAAGTTGCACATTGATGCGTTATCAAAAAAATTAAGCTCTGATTGTTTTGCGTTAAGATCAGTTTCCAAACAACTTCCATAACAGTCTACTTTTCACTCTTCGAATCCCATCTTCGATACGCGCTCCCATTCTGGGGTACATGCTGTGCAACGCAATTTGGGTGTATTTTTAGATTACAAAAAAAAGCTATTCGATACTCTCTGAGATTGCACTATTGAGCCCATTGCCAGGACTTCTCCAGAAAATTTAAAATACTAACACTACCTTCCTTATTCATATTGGAATCGGTCTGCTTAATCCGCAATCACCTGTCAAATGTCTCTGAAAGACCATTCCATAACTATCTCCTTAGAAACTCCGAACATGATCTTTATCTGCCAGCCCCATCCTTCGAATTAATCAAAAGCTCGATTATATACAATGCACAACCATCTGCAAATGGAAATCAAAATGCTATCATCCCTTCCTCGATTCCGTAAATCTCTAAAGACGTATTTGCTGAACCCTAGACACTAACATCGAGTTTCGCATCTATCACAAAAAAAAAATTATGGCATTGACTAACTTTAATTTCTGGACATCCTTTCGACATACTCACATCACCTCTCCTCCCTCACTAATGCGGGTGGTACAAAACACCACCAAATTATTAATCCCGAACATAGAAATTTAAAAAAACTGCCAAACTCAAAACCATACGGTCGCGAAGTATACAGAGAGCTATTAATCATACGAACTTTAAAAAAAACCCAAGCAATATAGCGACAAATATTTCCTATCGATTTCAATGGTGATTTATGACCTGTAGAAAAAAAGTCTCTGTCTCTGTTTCTCCTCCATGGTTTTTCGCATTTGCTGTACAATTTTTTTTTTAATTCAAACCCAATAAAGATATCGTTTTCCGAGAACGTATTACATACAGACACTTTTTAGGTTATGTTACTTCCGGTTACATATTAACCCATTTATCCAAAATGTGTTTTCGTGCTTTAGATACTACAGGATGTCCCAAATTCTTCTCTCATGGATTCACGTAATAAAAAGGAGCCGGCGATCGGTACAAACTAATAATTTTAAATGCCCTGTACATGTACACACAGGTGCTTAGTAAAATTGTCATCCCTGAACCATTTTTAATTAAGCATGCACCTTTTAAACCTGGAAAATTATTAACAAAGCTTTAGAAAAATAGCATAGCGACAACAGCTTATTTAAAAGCTCGTTCGCATTGCTTTTGATTCTTTATGCGTTAGTAATGATGAAGACAAGCAAAATGCATTCTTTTATGGATGAGACCGGATTTCCATTTGAGTGCTATCAAATGCAATATGCATCTCTTCTTTTCTTAATCTCCTGCACGTATCTCTCTCTATACCTGGGATATAAAAGTAGCAGCAGAAAAAATCATCGCTCGATAATATTTTCCAATTTCAGAAGTTTAAATTGACTCTAAAGTATTTTTTTTTTCGCACAACAGCATAATCGGCGAAATATTTAATAACGAATTAACAGAATGACGTGCCAAAAAGTCAGATTGATATAGAGAGACTAAAGAAGCGAATGAAATTGCAGTTTGTAACATATTTTACATTTCGGAACGTTTCTATAGTTCGGTATTTTGTAAGGGATAGGAGAACGAAACGGCTTGGGTAGGAACATATATATATGTCTAACACTGTATATATACGGCTTTTAAGTTGAGATGTTCGCTCTAGACAGCTGACGCGGATCCCTAGTTGAAAATTAAACGCACTGGAGAAAATTTAGATTCACTTCAAAACGCCACGGTGTGATGCCACAGTGGCTCACCCACTTTTTTTTTAAAGGATTGACGAAACGAATTCTATGAAAAAAATGTGTCAATATTTTATTTATTTACAACTCCATACAGGTTGAAATTTTGATGTCCTTGTTTGGTATAGGACGCTATCATTCAAGATCTAAGAAACTATCCTTAATGACCCTATTGTAGCATGTCCTTTGGCATGAAGATCCTGTGAAAATTTTACAACTCCATCATTATGTTTGAAATTTGAAATAGACATCGAAAACCGCAACGACCTGATATTCATTCATTCCGCGGAACCCCAAGTTTTATCTTTAACCTGCTGTCAACCCAGGCACTGCGAGTTGTTTTTGCATACCAAGCTTGCATTGCCTAACGTGTACGTGTAAGGCAAGCCCTTCATTTCTAACTAGAAATAAAGTGGTCCGTGGTTTCGACAAGCTCATAGTCTTATAAAAGACATCATTAACTGCCAGGAAGATCCGAAAAAACCCGCAAATTCTGCAATTTTTTAACACCCGTTGGGATTTTTACAGCGACACCACTGTTGCAGCTTTTAAGCGTTTATTTGGTTGAATTTCTACACTTTCCAGTCTCTCTCTCTGAAACGTGTGGGTATGTTTGTTTTTCTACTGTATAATGTGCCTTGCTTGATGCTTTTCTCTATCTGCCTAGTTTTGCATTACATCCGAATGTAAACTGAGATTATCTGTCAGCCGTGATTTTTCCTGATACACACGTAATAGTGTCTATTTTGTTGATGAATTTTTGAGCTTTTGGAAGCAACTTATTAGCAGCTTTTTATATTTTTAGAAACTACTTTTGACAAAGGGTTTGTAAAAAAATTTATCACTCGTGAATTATGTTTTGTTGTCTTATTATTATAAAATTTAACCCTCGTATTTGAAAGATCAAACGAAACGAAAACCAATTTACGTTAATCCCAAAATTCCTTAAAATTATTATCAGTTATTATACACACAAATTCCCTTTCTGGAATTTATCAAACTGAAAAGTTTCTCCATCACCGCACATGACTTCATTATTATAATAATTATTAAACGAGTTTGAGACGACCGACACCTTGAAGAACTGAAAACCTATATCAAAATGTGAGGCATTATTCTCTCCCACCATTTGGAGCACAATTATTATTATTATTATTGTTGGCGTAACCGGGTAACGGGGAGACCTTAAAAACGCTTCGTTTCTCTCTTTGTCTCATTCCCGAAAATCGAGAACGTTCCACTCTATGATTTTCCTGCTTCATTAAAGGACGGAAGCCCTTTATATTAAGTCGTTCTCCATCTACAGCGATTAACAACATTTCTGGTTCACGAATATTTCATTTTATTTTAATCATTGATTGATTTTTTTTTTATAAATTGCTTGAAATAATTTTGACACCCTTTACATAACATTATAGTTAACTAAGAAACCACCACCACAACTACTAAATCATATAACTACAATATACACAGTCTGTTGTCAACCATAAAATCGAAAACCACCCCCTTCGGCAAACTACTTGTTCCAATAATAATTTATAGTGTTACACCCTCTATTAAACGCACCTAAACAATGTCTATGTATCAATTCGTGTGTGTACCGCCGCCCGACGACCGCAAACGACCACCACTTTCAATTGCTAATAATTTCTCAGACAGATACACCCTCCTACAACCCTTCACATTGCACATAATCAAAGATTTGTAAGCAAGAATTTAGACGGCTTTACTATTACTTCTTTTCTGGTATAATTTGGCTCGTCTATTTGCCAAACTGGTAGTAAAATTAATGAGTTTCGTAACAAATATTCCAAATTAAAATAAATGGCGTTCAAGGGAAACCACATTAATAGTAGGGAATTAGAAGGAAAAGCAATGGACGACGGGATTGTGTTGTGTTGTATAGTAAAAAATTGCTTTAGCCACTGCTATTGTTTTCACTGTATGAAAGGCAAGTTTTTCAACAAATGAATTGAAATAACAGATGACTACATCCAACTGATGATTTCTTTTGTTATTTTGGATTCTCAGACACAGGAATTATTAGATATACAAGATAAATTTGAAGAAACTGGATCCGTTCATGATAACAGAAACAGGATTTATCAACGTAGTGTTGAAGAAGATCCAAAAACATCCATTCGTCATCGTTCGCAGCAATTAAACATCAAACGATCCACATTATTCAACATTTTGCATCGTGATCTCCTTCCAGCTGACCCAAGAATTCAATCCAGCTAACCACGCATTACGTTGGCAATTCGTTTCTTGGGTCATCGCAAAACAATGGATGACATGGTCGACACCTTTTACCACATCTTATTTGATGCGTTCGAGGTTTTTGTGCCCAAGAAGAGGTGTTCCTCTAAACGATTTCCGCGGTGGTATTCACTGGAGCTGAAACAGCTCATATCTGAAAAGAAGAGGGCTCACAAGCGTTACAAATTCACAGGCTCGCAGACCCATTATGCGGACTTTAGCAGACTCAGAAGTGAATGTAATCGCCTTTCTCGCGTTTGCTATATGTCTTTTACAAATGCAATTGAGAGTGAGCTGCCTCAGATCATTGGAGCTTTTTGGAGGTTCATTAATTCTAAAAGAGGATCTTCAGACCTGCCCTCGCGTCTATCATGTGGTGAACGAACGAGCGACGCCGATCAGTGTGGGGCGGATTTGTTTGCTGCGTATTTTGAATCAGTGTATAACGACAGATGTCTTGACTCTCCGGTTGGCTGTGTCGGAGACACCCTAGTGAATGTTTCCGATCATCACATCTCTCTCAGATATTTTAGAGGCAATTGTTGGCTTGAAAGTGAGGAAGTCGGCCGGTCCCGACGGAATCCCAGCCTTGCTTCTCAGGAATTGTAGCTTTTCGCTTGCTAGACCGCTTCAAATTATTTTCAATCATTCGGTCTCCACTGGCACTTTCCCTGTATTATGGAAAACTAGTTTCATTACCCCTATTTTTAAATCCGGCAACAGAAATGAAGTAACAAATTACCGACCGGTCTGTATATTGAATTCAATTCCGAAACTATTCGAGAACCTGATCACTCGTTATCTGACGGCCACTCTAGGGCCATTAGTGATCTCCGATCAATTTGGATTTCAGGCAGGTAAATCTACCGAGCTCAATCTCCTCGAATTCACAAACTACTTGTACCGGGCTTTGGAGCACGGATATCAAGTTCATGCCATTTACACCGACTTCTCTAAGGCTTTCGACAGTGTCAACCATCGGCTTCTCATTCAGAAGCTTGGGATTATTGGAGTCTCTGCGCCTATGTTGGACTGGTTGGGGAGCTACTTATGTGGTAGAACTCAGGTTGTCCGGATCAATGAGTTTCATTCCAGGCCCATATTAGTTTCATATGGTGTTCCTCAGGGGTCTCATTTGGGCCCCTTATTATTTAACTTATTTGTCAATGACATAGAGCAATGTTTCGTTCATAGTGAGATCAAGTTATTTGCTGATGATCTAAAGTGTTATAGGCGTATTGCAGGCCCATCCGATTGCTACCTTTTGCAGAAGGATGTTATTCGGCTTGTGCATTGGTGCGAGGCGAATGGGTTGGATTTGAATATATCGAAGTGCTTTTGCGTTAATTTTAACCGTACTAGGGATCCACTTTTTCACGAATACTTTATTGACCGGGACGCTTTGGATTATAAGGCTTTGGTCAAGGATCTGGGTGTCTACTTGGATTCTTCACTGAGCTACACCGACCACATCAGGCACGCGACATCGCGGTCCATTAAGATGTTGGGCTTCATCAGACGTTGTTCGGGGGATTTCAGTCAGATTGGTACATTCAGAGCCCTGTACACATCCCTTGTGAGGCCGCATTTGGAGTACGCCTCTGCGGTGTGGTCTCCATCTTATGTTTGTCACACTGTCTGTATCGAGAGGGTTCAGAACCGTTTTCTGAGGTACGTTTATTTTAGACTCGGCGGTGAACGACCCGTTAATTTTAAATTAAACTACGGCGTATTGCTGAGTGAGCTGGAGTTGGCGCTACATTGGGCGCCCGCAGGGTTGTCAAGGATCTGACTATACTATATAAAATTTTAAACAATACTCTTTTATCTTCTAGTCTTTTATCCCAGATTGGTTTTCATGTTCCCCCTAGACAAAGCAGAAGTTCTGATCTCTTTCACGTCTCGTTCCACCGCGCGAACTACGCTATGAATACCTTTGTCACCAGAGTGGCCCGACTGGCGAATCGTTGTTCTAATCATAACATCGATTTCTTTGCACCATTTGGTGAGTTCGCCGGTCGCTTGAGGAGGGGGTCTAGAGATGAATGGTTTCCCTAATTCCTTGTTTTTAAAATTTAAAATAAATTATCATTCATTAATTCCTTAACATCAGCGAGCGTTGGAGTCCTGCGAGCTGTTGTATGTCGCGCAATTGCTGGTTTTTTGTTTTTTTTATTAAGTTCAATTGTAATGGATAGTCTAGAGTTATGTAAGTTTTATAATTTCTGTATTATGTTGTATGCTATTGTTTTGTACATGTTGTAATAATGGACTTTGTCCGTAGATTAATAAATAAATAAATAAATGAGAATTTAATCTTCACCGATGAAGCCCATTTCCAGCTCAATGGTTACGGTAACAAGCAGAATTGCCGCGTTCGGGGTGAAGAGAATCCAAGAGTTATCTTAGAGCAACCATTGCATCCACAAAAAGTTACGGTTTGTGGTCAATATTTTCTTGAAAATTAAAATGGAAATGCGATTACTGTCAATGTAAATCGCAACAGGGAGATGGTCTGAAGCTTTTTGTGGCGGAAAATTGATGATTTAGACAGGATGGTGCCACTTATCACACAGCAAGAGAAACAATGGATCTTTTGCAAGAAAAGTTCGAAAATAGCATTATTACTCGTAGAAGAGGCCACCAAGCTCGTGCAATTTGACACCTTTAAATTTATTGTGGGGTTTTTTTGAAATCGAAAAAGTACAACAGTTGACGAGCTTAAAACCAACATTATCGAGCAGATATAGATCCGATTTAGAAAATGAAATATAATATACATCGAACAAAATATTTTTATCAATAATAATAAGGAATATGCACTCATTCAATTCGTTCTTTTCAAATTATCATTATTTTTGCGATATATACGTATATATTTTTTATTTCTCATTTGAATTGAAAAATATTCTTTTTAGTTAGTAATTGGATACACATTTTATTTCTCTGTTCGCTTCACAGTACGCATTCAGGTTTTATTTAACGATGAGGTATAAAGAAAAATGATGTCAATAGCTTTTTGAGGCGCTTAATATAAGCGCTCTATAATATCACATAATATTTTCAGAGAGAGGTACGGTCCCAATATTTTTTTTGACTCACAAATAATGTAACTTGATATTTACTCCAATTATTGAATATTATTCAAATGCTTTCTTCATCTTCTAATATAGAATTTAGCTCCTCCTGCAGATTTTCGAGGACCTTAGGGGTTATCTCATTTTTTAGCTCTCCATATCATATATGTAATATATGTATATATGGAGACTATTAGTTTCATGAAAAAATTTTTTTTTTTAATTTCACCGGAAATACTTGTTTTTGGTCATTTTATACATAAATAAGTAGTTTTAAAAAAATGTCTGTCTGTCTGTCTGTCTGTCTGTCTGTCTGTCTGTATCCACGAAAACGCAAAAACCGCTTAACAGATTTTAACCAAATTTGGTACAAAAATACTATTGGACATGGCAAGGAGCTGATTAGATTTTGGGAAACATTGAGCGTAGGCAAAGGGTTTAAAAGAGGGTTCAAAAATTAAAAAAATTCATAGTTCTTAAACTTATCCGAAATACTGCATAATTTTTTACGCATTTAATTGAATATAACCTAAAATATTGAACATAAAATATTAGACCACATTGGCGTTCGAAAATAGTGTAAAATGGGGTAAAAAAGATTTAAAAAAAACGTATTTCTTAAAAATAGCAGAAATATTAACTAGTTATTTATAGTTTTAAAAGAATATAACCTATAAAATGTGTCATGAATAACTTACTTTCATAGGCGTTCGTAAATAGTGTAAAAGGGGTCAAAACATAAAAAATATATATTTCCTAAACTTATTCGAAATATGGAATAATTTTTCATAGTTGTGATACAATATAAGCTAAAAAATATTCCATAAAAGAATCGGTTCACACAGGCGTTCGAAAATAGTTTAAAAAAAGGGTCAAAAACGAAAAAAAAAATGGTTCTCAAATATACCAGAAAAATTGGCTAATTATATATAGCTTTGATATAAGATAACCTAAAAAATGCAGCATACAATTTTTATTTACATAGGCGTTCGTAAATAGTAGAAAAAGGGGTAAAATAAAAAAAAATTAAAATGTAAAAAATTTTTATATTTAACTAGATGAATTGGTGTTAAAAATACACGACAAAAATTAATGTACCATAGGCGTCCGTGAAAATTCTATAAAAGGGTCAGAAAAAATTTGTATCCGTGATAACTCAAAAACCGCTTAACGGATTTTAACCACATTTGGTACGAAAATACTACAGGATAATTATAGGTGGTGATTAACATTGAGCGTAGGCAACGGGTTTAAAAGAGGTTTCAAAAATTTAAAAAATCATAGTTCTTAAACTTATCCGAAATATTGAATAATTTTTTATAGTTGTGATAGAATATAACCTTAAAAATGTTACATAAAAGAATTAGTTCACACAGGCGTTCGAAAATAGTGTTAAAAAAGGGTCAAAAACGAAAAAAAAATGTTTCCCAAATATACCAGAAAAATTGGCTAATTATATATAGCTTTGATATAAGATAACCTAAAAAATGCAGCATAAAATTTTTATTTACATGGGCGTTCGTAAATAGTAGAAAAAGGGGTAAAATAAAAAAAATTAAAATGTAAAATTTTTTATATTTAACTAGTTGAGTTGGTGTTAAAAATACACGACAAAAATTAATGTTCCATAGGCGTCCGTGAAAATTCTATAAAAGGGTCAGAAAAAATTTGTATCCGTGATAACTCAAAAACCACTTAACGGATTTTAACCACATTTGGTACGAAAATACTACAGGCTATTTATAGGTGGTGATTAACATTGAGCGTAGGCAAGGGGTTTAAAAGAGGGTTCAAAAATTAAAAAAAATTATAGTTCTTAAACTTATCCGAAATATTGAATAATTTTTTATAGGTGTGATAGAATATAACCTAAAAAATGTTACATAAAAGAATTAGTTCACACAGGCGTTCGAAAATAGTCTTAAAAAAAGAGTCAAAAACGAAAAAAAAATGTTTCCCAAATATACCAGAAAAATTGGCTAATTATATATAGCTTTCATATAAGATAACCTAAAAAATGCAGCATAAAATTTTTATTTACATAGGCGTTCGTAAATAGTAAAAAAAAGGGGTAAAATGAAAAAAAAATTAAAATATAAAAAATTTTATATTTAACTAGTTGAATTGGTGTTAAAAATACACGACAAAAATTAATGTTCCATAGGCGTCCGTGAAAATTCTATAAAAGGGTCAGGAAAAAATTGTATCCGTGATAACTCAAAAACCACTTAACGGATAACCTACAACATGCAGCATAACAATTTTGTTTACATAGGCGTTCGTAAATAGTAGAAAAGGGGGCAAAATAAATTTTATAATAAAACTAAAAAAAAATCAATTATTTTGC
The DNA here is from genome assembly GCA_911728435.2 of Apoderus coryli. Classification (NCBI taxonomy): domain Eukaryota; kingdom Metazoa; phylum Arthropoda; class Insecta; order Coleoptera; family Attelabidae; genus Apoderus; species Apoderus coryli. The sequence goes on along the minus strand of OU452213.1, from coordinate 4,043,875 downwards.
GTACAAGAATTTGGCCTAGATCTGAAATATAAAATATCTGCGTATAAATAGTGCCTCCAAAGAGAAGAAAAAGGCACAAAACCCGATACAAAAAAAAAAAAAAATAGTTGATGTCTAAAACAAAACAAAAATTTAGATAAATGACAAAAAGATCATAAAATTATTACTTTTACACTTAAATATGGAGAGCTATTCGTGCCTCGAGGGCAACAGCTAGTTTTATTTAAGTTTGAACCATAAACTTTCAATACGACCGTCTTCCAAAGTTTCTTTTTCAACACACTTAGTAATATTTCGAGAAAAAAATCACTGCAAGGGCAATGGAGGGTACAGGCTTATTGCTTAAAGATTCTGGGATAAAAGAACAAATTTTTAGTCACATACCTTTTTTCCATCGAGTTCGTGAGTTCCTTGTGCTAAAACTTTATCTACGCTAGCTGGATCCGTAAAAGTGATAAACCCAAATCCTCTAAAATCAAAGAAAAATTTATAAATTAGAATTGCAATAATCCTTATTAAAAATTAAATTGTTAATATGAAGATATCTACATCAGTATCTGCGGAAATTATCTAAATACCTAAATCTAACATTCTATTCTAATTATCTAATATACTAAATAGGACTGATAGGTTTTTGGATAACTTTTAAAACAGTGTACAAGCAACCGCCAGTATGTATTAAACAAATTATGTAGATATCTTCAAATTTCTTTAATGTACGTTGTTTTGTGAGGCGCCTTTATGTTTAATTTTTATAGAGGTAGTTCGAATAGTCGATGGATTTTCATGAAAATCTGCCTTAAACATTTCTTTAAACAGGCAGGCAAAAAAATCGTTAATTTCGAATACTGAAATGTGTTACTCGACATTTTGTCTGTCAACATATGCATTATATAGCCCTATGGATAAGCTGCAAAAATTTTCATATGGTTATGTTACAACTAAAGCTCAAATGACTCATTTTTTCACATGTAGAGTTTTTGTTCTAAATCCTTGGTGCTTATCATTCTTATGACTTGAGGGAAGTAGATTTTTGCTTGGGACTGAGTTAGTTTTTCGTATCAAAAAATCATTAAATTGAGTGGTTTTTGAGCATTGAAATATGCTGCTTTATTCCATTAATGATCTTGTATTAAGGAAATTTAAAGAGGAGTGACTACAAATTGATTATTCCCATTTTGAGCAATTAAAATGAAATAGAGTTTCAAAAATACTCCATTAAACTATATAGACTTGCTCATGCTCTTGTTCATGATTACAGAGCAGTAAAAAAATACCACTAGGCAGTTTTCGCAAAACAACTTTCCATGTTCAAAATAATAATAATAATATTAAAAAGATTTTAATGATCTTGCGACTTATTTTGATGTGAAAACATACCTGGGGGTGTGGACCACTGGTCCGATGTCAGCTGATGTTGCAAAGCAAACTACACCTCCGCCGCTGAAAGAGACCAATCATACAAACCCCCTGGATATGCATTTTAATCATAAAAAAATAAACACAAACACAAAATTAAAAATTAGCGAAACTACCTCTATAAAGCGCATTGTATCTACATACTAATTCAATTTTTTACAGAAAATCTTTCAGCAATTTTATAAATAATGAAATTGTAATTCTGAAAACTATACATGATGATCAGAATTTAATTGCTTATCAATATTTCTTAATACCTAATTCAGTATTCAAATTATGGTATGGTTCATGAAACCAAGCAATTCAATTCTGAGTACCTTGTGTTCTATGGGCCACTTTTAATTAAAATTTAAATTGTATCGCAATTTTCTTGACGGTTTAATCTAACTCTAAATCTAAAATGATATGTTCAAAAATATCAAAACAAGAAATTCATAAACTCAAATGCTTCAATTTTCTATTTGTTTGAAAACTTAGTAAAACCCAATAATAACCCACTCCAACTGTTTTTTTTTCTTTTGTGGAATGCCATTGGAAAAAAAAAATGTAGTCAATACAAATCGGCAGTGAAATAAACAAACACGAAAGCACGAATGTACAATAATAATACAAAAAAAAAAAGGGCAACCGCTTTAGCTTTTATCTCAGAGCCCAACTTTTTTTTTTTAACTATATAACTTTAATATTGAAAAAGTTTTCCTTTAGAAATTACTGAGTGCTCGACCAGTTTTTGAACAATGAAAGCTTTTTTAAAATGGGCGGTTCTTTTATTATTATTATTTTTTTTTTTGTGAAACTTTCTAACACCTTTTTGATGAAAAATATTGCGTATATGGCGAAAAACAACAACTAATTTAAAAAAAACAGATTTTAGGATTAATTTTGAAAAAAAAAAAACCCATCATGATCGAAAACAGAGCTAGGAATTTAGAGAACAGATAGCCAAAAAGGAAGTGAATTATCATATTTTAACTTATAAAATTGTGATCATCTTCACACAACATTAAATTAGCCAAAAATTAATGCATAGCTAAAGTTTTTCTGGGAATTTGTTACTACTACTGTCCTGTATAATTTGTCAAAAAATAAAACTCATATTCAACAATAATATGTTAAAAATAAACAAAGATAAAACCGCAATTTAACCATTTTATTTTGGAATTAAACTGATAAAATATGGAATTTTTATTAAAAAAAAATATTAGCAAATTTAGCTAGCAAACATCTCCCAAATAACGGAATTTTTGAACATACCATTTAATTAATTCTTAAAACTAATTAGCAGACAAGTTTATTTAGGAAAGGATACCATCAGGAAAAGTAGACCTCGTCACATCAGTCGTCAGTTTCGTCAAATGTTGCTGTATTCGCTGAAGCTTAGCTAGGTTTCAGGTATAGGACGCTAGCATTCAAGACCTAAGAAACTTTGTCCAGCCTAACCCAAAGAAATATTTGTCAGTATCGATAAACCGGCGCAATTTAAATTTAAAAACCTCGTTTATATTTGATCACGGTCGTATATCAAATCATCCGTATAAGGGCTGTTATCATACCACAAAGAGATTGTTTTTTAAAATTTAATATATATAAAAATATAGGGTGAAATGGGATACGGTTCATTTCACCACAAAGGTTTTCCGATTTTTGTGGGTTTTCCTTTTACGGAGAGAGAAAAAAATAGCATCACAAATAAAATAAAATAACTCACAATGCCAAGGATATTGTGCTGATTTTCATTGTTTCATTGTTCATGTGCGATAAATAGAGAAAGAGCAGTATTTTGCTCATATTTTATAAAATACTTGTCATAATACTAAACAAAATATAATACCAGAGTATATTTAAGCATTTTCCAACGGTTCTAACGTTTGTCGTAGAAACTCTAGACCAATTTGGCGAAACTGAAGTTCTCCAACGTGGTTATCAAAAAGATTTCTAGTTTGCTGACCCAAACATTCAACGCCAAAGGCTCTATTTAGATAATATTTCACACTAAATCTCTCCAAGTTGTCAAATGATAATATATACCTTTGTGTACCTACTCTCATTACACTTATAGAAAGCGTTAGCTATCTATACACTTGGTGTTTGTGTTTTCTCAGTGTTATTATATACATAAACCTAAGGAAGCACAATATTGTGTTTAACTTCATCCCTCTCTATCTATATCTGCCCTTTAAGATAATAGTTATTGAGCAAATAGACTTGGTATGTAGGTAATACAGCTCTATTTACAGAGGTGGCTGCGCCAACAGTATGGATTCAAAGATCGCACTAAATAACAACACAGATATCAAGTAAATGAAATTAAAAAGAAAAAAAATACAAACAACAAACACGGAACATGTATATATCACGAAAGCCAGTCAGGAAATTCATATTTTTCATTCTATATCCAACACACAATGGATTTTGTACCAAACCAAGAGCCAAAACGGTTTTTCCGTTTAAATGTCTGAACATTTTTCACTGACAGCATCATTTTCCGCAGTCATTGTCTAATGAAATATTTCTGCTATATCACATAATATGGTTTATTGATACTTGCTGCCTTTGTTAACCAGCAGCCAGGTTTGAAAACAACCTATACCTATCTATAAGTAAGCCAGGGCTTCAGATTTTCAATTAGAATAATAATTACATGATTAAGCAAAGCAATTTTCTCTGTAGCTTTTTGTAAATGGGAAAAAGAATAGAAATTATTTTTCAATTATGTATCTTCGATTTGTCGCTATTTCCCCTCTTCATTTCTGTTTCATTTTCAATTAAAAACCCATTTCGATCCTTGATTTCCAATGGAACAAAAAAATTGTATTCTCTTATTGTAATATGTAGAGGATGTCCAGTTTTCGCCCTTATATATTCGTATAATGCTAGCTGCTTTATATTTACAAAACAAAACTTTTAGAACTGTTTCTGTTTAATATCTAGGAATATGTAATGGTTTCAAAAAATCCTAAAAGATGGTTTACAAATTGCTTCTTCTAAAAGTTGTTATAGGATCAAAGAATGCATGCCAAACGACATGCGGAGGCAGGGTCATTAAGGATAGTTTCTTAGGGCTTGAATGATAGCGTTCTATAGTCGAATACCGAGCAAAAGCATCAAAAAATTGAAATTTTTCCGGTGCCTGAAGGGTTGCTTCTTCTAAAAGTTGTTATAGGATCAAAGAACAGCTCCTGTCTGTATTATCTATGACGAATTCCATAAAGTCCTGTTAATCGAAAAATCTCTTTAGAAATAATATTTTGATGTAATCCCTTTATCCAACAATACAACTCAAGTATAGTAATATTCGTAATCTTCTAAATACCGTATTTCGCCCGCTCTAGAATAGGATAAAATATAATATGTGTATGTTCCTCGTGACAAATTTAATGTCGCTGTTAGAGGCATATCAACGGGGACAGGACTTGAAACAAATTTAAGGATTCAGCTTACAGTGGTGTAGTTTGTTTTCATAAATTATGCCTGTCAAATTTAGATGAGTGAAAGCAGACAGCTTAGTCATGCCTAACTTTTCGCCCTCTATACGAGTATGTAACAGTATAGAGTTAGCACAAGTTCAAAATTCCATTCTTGGAACTTCCTGGATATTCTGAATCATATAAAGCCAAAGGTATATTTTCAAACAAAAATAAAATAATAATTAATCATAGATTATCACTAAAGCCTCTCTTGGCTAGGCACGGTGTTCAGTTTAATTCGCGACTGACAACAGTATAATTCTTATTCGAAAGAGCATAGTCCAATGTGGGTAAAGAAATCGGTTATAGCGGAACTTGATGGCCAAGCAGATGCTGGAGATGATTCAGGTCTCTTTCTAATTGACTAATTTTGCAACTTCGAACTTGGAATCAATAAATAGAGAATAAAATGAAAAATAAAATATAACGAAACAAATTGAAAGACCCATCATCAAAAGTTACGCTTATGGAGCGTCACAGACAGGAAGTACTGACGTTAAATATATTTGCTTTCCACACCAGATGGCTGACAATAAATAGAAAACAACGACTTTGTGTGTGCATGAGAGAGAACGGGCAATACAGTGTTTTGCAATCTTTCCTATCAAGCGTAGCAAGAATGACTATTTGTAACTGAATTTGACCATTGTGGCAGATTAAAGTTGTTATATGTATCACAGTTATACACTTTCTCGGTCTCCGTTTTGCTACCAGCTGATGTTGATCCAGGCATTTGGACGCATATCTTATAATTAAGTTACATTATGAGATATCTTGAAAATAATGAGATAATACAGAGAGATGCTGCTGAATATAACGACAAGAAACTATCGGCAGCTAAAGCCAAAATAGAAACAAAATGGGTAGTCGGAAGAAAACGAATTTCCCACTGAAAGTCTACATTTATGTAAAAAATGGCAGGTGCAGAAAAATATTGACTTTCAAGGTGCATAAAGAAATAGAGATTCACAAGTATTGGGCACTAATATCCGTTGGTTCTATTAAAAATTTCTAACAACAAATACAGAGATAAGGGGGGTGTAAGTTTTAGCAGGCACACCCTGTATCCATCATAACACTATATGCTTCTTATCGGTGGACACTCCTAACCCATATACACTCATTTGAAAGTTAATCCATCGATCGATGTATTTCTAAAATAGCAATCAATCAATCAATGCCTACACTCCCATTCTCTACCAATCCCCTCATGTGTTCACCCCCGCCGGTTTCTACATTGGTGTCTTCTACGTTACCACTATGTATGGTGAAAGTCTTGACAAGTTCCTTCATCTTCCACCCCACCGCAGTCCCAATTTTGCACCCCTTTTGCTTTCTATACCGGAATCGGATATCGTCTTGATGCCACCCTTCTTGTCTTCTCAATACGCTTTGGTAGACACCCCATCGCGCTTTTCACGGAATAACTTACACCAGGAAATTCCATAGACGTTCCTAGGAAAACTTCTGCTATAATTACAAACATGGAGGTCGATGACGAATTGAGGAAAATGCGTAGGTTGTCACATTTAAAACAAAAATTGAAGATGAGCAAATCAATCAAGCAGTTTATTTTTTATATTCATAGGATTGTTGTTGTATTGAGTTCCAAACTCCTACTTTTGGTTCGGACTTATTGCTCTACTGACAAACACTTTTTAATTTAGGTTTCTTATGCGTTGCTTATAACCTCGGAAGCTAGACAAAAAATGGGTAAAGTCCTTGATGTGGCAGCGATCAGAACTATAAAAAATATCACTCCGCTAGTTAGATGCACAAAAAGCTGTACAGCACGCCACTGCCTAAATGCGGGCTTGGCAGGGCTTAATTTCGTGTATCAACGCACCGTTTTTATTTCCCTATGTGGCGTCTCTCTTCTTTTGAGACGCGTTCAGATTGAAAGGTTGGATAAAAATTGTTCGATTGATGTAGCCCTAAAGCAGACGATTGAGGTGAATTTCGTTCAGTGGAAAAATATAATTAACAGCTGTGAAACAGGAAAAAAGTGAAGAATATTCTTTCAGAGAGGCACAGAACTCTCTATAAAAGCGTTCTATATAAAAAAAATATCAATTAGTGTACACGAGAGTTTTTAGACACAGACGGTTTTACTGCAGAGCGAGTCATTAGTACACAAAAGCCTCCGTTACAGGGTATGCCCTTATGTTTCTCTCAGAAACATCAAAAAACTGACCTGCTTGAGCACTCCAAAAGCTTGTTTTAGCAAATATTAGAAACATAAACAACAATACTTCTGCTATCAGAACATCAGAATCGTGGAACGCCAGTTATTAACTGGTTTACATCGGAACTTCGAGAGAAAAGGGACAAGCTCATGGCCATTAAGATAGTTTGTGAGTCAAGGCGCGACGCTTCTCATCGGGCTCTGTATAACTCGTTGCATGCAGATTATAGGAAGACTATTGTTGAGATATATAGCTAGCTCCACTAATAAACCACGTGATATCTGGAGAATAATTAATAGTGAAAGAAACTATTGTACAATGCCAGTTAGTACTCGGCTTACACCTTCCAAGTTTAACAGTTCTTTTGTATCTGTTGCTAATAAAATTACTGAGGCCATGTCTGTGGATCTTGATGAGCGGGTGCATATGATACCGATGCAGCCTAGCTCCTTTTTTTATGTTGCCCATCTCGGAGTTTGAGGTCCTGGAGACCATTCGCCACTTAAAAAAAACTCGAGCAGTGTTGATATGCACAGATCTTAGTTAGGCCTTTAGTGCACATCTTCAATTTATGTTTGTGCGGCGGCATTTTCCCTGAGCCATTAAAGTTGACTAGAGTTATCCCGGTATTTAAAAAGGGTGACATTGATAATGCTTCTGATTACCGACCGATTTCTATAGTTCCTATATTTGGAAAAAATTTTGAGATTATATTAAAACAAAATCTAACTTCTTTTTTGGAAGCGAATAACCTTTTGTGTCCTGGACAGTTTGGTTTCAGGGGTGGTCGGTCGACAGTTCAGACGGTGGCTCGTGTGGTGTCTGACATAGTCGAGGGCCTGGAGAGATGTGAATTTATGAATCTCACCTTATGTGATCTGAGTAAGGCCTTTGACTGTGTGTCTCATGAAGTTCTTCTGACCAAGCTTTCTCGATATGGTATGCGGGGACTCTCGTTGCAGCTGCTGCGGTCGTACCTGACAGTGGCTCTTCGGTCGGAGCTGTCTAAGGTGAGAGTATTAACGAGTAGAGTGCCCCAGGGCTCTGTGTTGGGTCCGTTGCTCTTTGTCGTTTATATTAACGACATATATAGTTATTTGAATCCTGGAAGGATCACTCTTTATGCTGATGATACTTCTTTGGTGTGTTATGGGAGCAGTGTTCACAGCTCGAAAGTCGTGCGGGGCACCTTGAGAAAATTGCGAATGGCTGGTTCACTAGTAATCTGCTGAAACTAAACATTGATCAGACCCAGAGACTTACATTTTCTGGTGCTAGTGGTCATGCTCGGGGACGAACAGCCAACTTATTAGGGATTATTGTTGATGATGCGTTTTGCTGGGTGTCGCACGTTGATTTTCTCAGGGGTAAGTTGTCTTCTAGTTATTTCTCACTGTTCCATTCTCATATTTCTTATGGAGTGACTCTCTGGGGTAACTCGTCATCGGCTATGCAAATATTTAGAGTACAAAAAAAGGTGGTTCGCATTCTGGCAAATGCTGGATATCTGGAGCATTGCAAGCCCATTTTCAAATCTCTGAATATAATGCCTCTCCCGTCTTTATATATATATTATCAACTGCTTGAGATTCACAGATGTAAGCCCGATTTGTGTATTAACTCAACTTGTCATGAGTATGGTACGAGATCTGCGGACTTGGTACGGGCTCGGCGATGGAGATTGACTAAGTCTACAAAGAATTCCCTACAGATTCGGTTATATAATGCACTTCCTCGTAGGGCCGGGAGTACAGTTCAGAAATGTTCAAAAGAACTATAAAATTATATTTGCTCATGCATGCTTTTTATTCTGTGGAAGAATATTCCAAGGAAGTTGTACATTTTAGCAATTAGTCGCTTTTAATTTGTTTGTACCTATGTTACTTACACTTTCATGTTTTTTGTTGTAGATATAGTTTTTGTATTTTGACGTACTGCAATTGTTTTGTACAAAACGTAGTCAACAAAGATTATTATTATTATTATTTTAAACGAATAACGCCCTATATTTATATCAGTCATAGGCATATTGCGAGATAAAATACCGCTTACCAGTAGAGGAATTAATTGGAATTTATTTAGAGCCTCAATATAAATTTTATGTCGTTATTATAGTATCATTATATGCATACATAGATGCGTTCAGAATATTTATGCCTATACAGCTTTCACCTCTAATATAGAGTCTGTCAACCAGATGCCGTTGACTGGTCGTTTATTTTATTTTTTTCCAAAGAATTGATTAATAGCTAAATTAAGCTTGACATGCACGGCCATTGCCATTACAAAATAGTATAATTTGAGAAAATAGTGGCTTTGTTCAAGCGTACAATGTTGTACAGCAGCCTCATTACCCCATGGCCTATAATAACGATGTTGAAAATGCAAACTAGAGTAAACATTCTTTTAATCAAGCTGTTTTCCCCAATTTTATGTTACGAACTCCATAAAATAATAATAATCATAGTGTAGGTATGTACTAGGGCAAAAGAATAAGAGAGAGAAGGATGGCAACAATCCACTTTAAAAGCAATTTGGACTACGTCGTTGTAGTCAATTTGTAGAGTCGGTTTTATAAGCGCGCCAAAACAATAAGAATTCGTGCGGAACAATCTTGTATATAATTTTCTTACGAATTGTCTTGTCTTATAGGAACGATTTCCTGGAGCTGTTAGCGTTTTCGTCGGGCAAACGAGACGATTTTGATGCAGAGGCATTTTGTTCTTGGGTCGCCGAGGAAGGCATTATGCTATGGTTTTCACTATACAGCGACAGCCAATATACGAGGAGTCGTGTTTACTTTTCAAAATTTTGAAAATCCCTTCCACTGTATAAGCAAAATAAAACCCAAACTGTTTAGATCACTAATTAATTTAAAATTGTGTTCTTAATTTATTTATAATAATCATCATCACTACAATACTTACATTAATGTAGAGCTTTTTTGAGATTGTTTCGATATGTGAGTACAAATTTCTTAATAGAAATCTCAATTTGCAATAGTTTTGTCATTCACTGTAACTAAACGACTCTCTATGAGACCCGAATATACGTGTGTATGTAAGAAGAGAGAGTTCAACTTTTTGAAGAGCTTAAAACGCAATTATAAGTTTCCTACAATCGATTTTACACTGCAGATGTGGTGTGCCGTATTTTTAAGGTTAGAAAATGCCGTTTGACTTTCGATGGTACATGCCAAACTTTTTACTACATCAATTTTACAAAATTGTTTAGGTCCCACAGTGATACTAACGCAGGATATGAGTATGGTTAAGAATTGCAACTTACAAAACCATCTCACTAAGGCCCGCTGGGTACTAATTTGTTTTTGGGAAAACAGTTTATTCTTCATTTGCACAGAACTAAAAAAAAATCCAAATGACCACCATCAACCTGCAAATGCATAAGAGCTTTTAAACGCAATATTATACATGTCATCCAGCTTTTTCAAAGGTTCTGGAGAAGATAATGGAGAGGCAACTGCGCCAGTACTTGCATAGCAAGAATGTCATTCCAGCAATGCAGTCTGGATTCAAATCTGGGCATGATTGTGTTTCTGCTTCACTCAAAATAACAGAACTGATAGGTCAAAACTCACTGTGCTTGTGCTTTTGGATTTCTCCAAGGCGTTTGATACTTTGGATCACCGTCTAATGGTGTCAATTTTAAGGCATGTTGGACTATCAGACTCCTCGGTACAGCTGATGTATTCTTATCTCAATTGTAGACTACAGGCAGTCACTTATGAAAGCATAAAATCAACATACTCGCCCATTTCTACAGGGGTACCACAGGGATCTATACTGGGACTGTCTACACGGTTAACTTTCCTTTAGTCTTTAGATCATGCGAACAGCATTACTATGCGGATGATACCCAATTGTATTTGTCCTTTAGCCTTTCTGATGCTCTGTGAGCGGTTCCTGGTATCAATGCTGATTTGCTTAAATTGGGTGAGTTTGCTAAGGCGTATTGCCTTAAGTTAAATCCGGACAAAACTGTTGCAATAGTGTTTAGTCGGCGAAATGACAGAAATCTTTTTGAACAGACTTATAATGAGTCTTTGGTTTTGGAGGGACGTTGTATACCATTCAAACCGGTGGTTAAGAACCTCGGGCTTCTGATTGATCAGGATTTTCGTTACACAGAGTATATCTCGCGTCGTATTCAATTGGGATATGTGAATTTGAAATTAATATTTCAGAACAGTTCTGTGCTTAGTGTTGAGCTTAGGGCCGGTGATATCAAAAACTAATCGACAAGATCGCCCTTTGGCAAACAATACATTTACAACTAACTAACTATTCAAGAAACAACCCCAAGTCCTGTGATGAGTATCGGTTGATCAGTCTGATGAGTCATACCTTGAAAGTACTCTTAAAAATAATCCAACAGAGAATACATCGAAAATGCGAAGAACAAGTGGATGAGACGCAGTTTGGCTTTAGAGAGGGTTTAGGAACTAGGGAAGCTTTATTTGCCATCACAGTACTGCTACAGAAATGTAGAGAATACAATAAAGATGTGTACGTCTGTTTCATTGACTTCCAAAAGGCCTTCGATAAAGTCCAACACGACAAACTCATAGAGAACTTGAAGAGCATCAAATTGGACCCAAGTGATATACAATTAATAAAAAATATCTACTACAATCAAACGGCAGTAGTTCGAGTTGGGGACATCGAGACTGATGAAGTCGAAATTCAAAAAGGAGTTCGTCAAGGCTGCGTTCTATCCCCACAACTGTTCAATCTATACTCTCAGTCTGTATTTCAAAAAGCACTTTACGAGAGACCTGAGGGGGTAAACATTGGAGGGACATTGGTTAACAACCTAAGGTTCGCCGATGATACTGCCATAATGACGGAGAGTGCAGAAGATCTTCAAACCCTGTTGGAAAGAGTCAGTCGAGAGTGTGAAGAGGTGGGACTCACTATAAACACGCAGAAAACTAAAATGATGGTCATAAGCAAAAACCAAAATATTAACCCTATTCTCACAGTAAATGGAAACCGAATAGAGCAGGTCCAAAAATACAAATATCTCGGCTCTGTCATAAATTCTGAAATGGACCCTGATCAGGAAATTAAGATCAGAATTGAAATGGCTCGAAAGGCATTTATGAAATATTCCACAATGCTTACAAACAGAAATCTAAATCTTGGCATCAGATTGAGATTCGTGGAGTGTTATGTGTGGTCAGTGTTAATGTACGGAGTGGAAACTTGGACGCTAAAGACTCAAATGATTAAAAAGCTCGAAGCATTTGAGATGTGCCTCTATAGGCGCATTCTGAAGATACCTTGGACTGATAGGATAACCAACGACGAAGTGTTGAGACGCATCGGCCGAAAACGAAAACTGCTCACAATCATTAAGATAAGAAAAACATCGTACATAGGACACATATTACGCAATGACAAATATCTACTGTTACAAAATATTATGCAGGGCAGAATTGAGGGGAAGAAGGGTATCGGCAGAAAGAGAAAATCCTGGCTCCGAAACATTAGAGAGTGGACAAATCTCAGCGTTGGAGAACTGTTCCATGTTGCAAAAGACAGAGAAGAATTTAGAAAAGTGGTCGCCAACCTTCTGTCAGAAGACGGCATGAAAAGAAGAAGAACTATTCAAGAATCTTACTAAAATAAATTAAAAGTTGAACCTTAAACATATATACGATACAAAACAACTCATTATTGAGAATAATAAATTCAATTTTAATACACCAAAATTGAAACTCATTCCTTAAATCGTCAAATAACATACGCTTAATCTCAAGTGTTAAAACAGTGAATTACAGGAGATAAAACGCGATGAATTTTACTGGAAATGTTTCTCTAAAGAGGGAATCTTCATCTGCACATTTATTTGATCGTTAAAACAAAAGTAACTACATTAAAGTTAATATGTAATTTTGCTTTTAGTTTGCTTTTCTTGCATTTTAGCTTAGATACATACACATAGGTAGGTATATAGTGGTGGAGTGGAAGAGAATAGAGTGTATTATATTCGTGTTTATGCAAATGTGTTAAAATAATTCGATTATACACAAAAACAACAACAACGATTCGCTTTTAAAACATTTTCAAGAGCTTAGAGCAGTTTAGGTAACAGCTACGTGTTAGTTAAATAAATCGAGATGGTTGATTATATTTGGGAGACTTGCAATTTCTTTAATTTTAAACAATTTAATAATGTCTTAAATTGTAATAATAGACTGCTTGACTTGGTCTTATCTAGCACTGAATGTGATGTAACTCATTATGATACACCTTTTGTTCTTGAAGACACTCACCATCCAGCATTATATGTTAGACTCTTCAGCTCTGTCTCTAAGTCTGCTTGTTTTCCACTTAACTGTTCACGGAAACCATATAATTTTAAAAAGGCTGATTTCATTTCTTTGTATGACTCAATTTTTGCTACAGATTGGTCGTATTTGAACCCAGTCGAAACTATTTGTTTGCTGATGATCTTAAAATTTTTAAACTTATTACAACTAGGTTGGATTGCTTGGCGTTGCAGAACGATCTTAATATAGCAAAGTGTAAATGCGTCACTTACTCTCGGAAGAAGAAATTCATTGTTAATTTATATACACTGAACGGCATTTGTTTGTCCCGATCAGACTAGATTACTGACCTCGGAGTGATATTCGATTTGAGACTCACATTTAATGAGCATATTAAAACCAGAATTCAGGAAGCAAGTCGTATGTATGGCTTCTTAGTACGAAGTTTGTAAGGGATTTGTGAGTGTCGATGCTCTTATTGCCCTTTATTTTGCATGTGTTCGCTCTAAATTAGAGTACCTATGGATCTATCATTTGGTCCCCATTTTATTCATATCATAAGCAGTCATTAGAAAAAATACAACGTAGATTTTTGAAATATTTGGTCTGGAAGCAGGATGGCGCTTATCCAACTCGAGGATACGATCAGGGACTTCTTTTAGCTCGATTTTCAATGCAAAGTCTTGAACTTCGTCGTGTTTTGTCATCTGTAATGTTTTTGTTTAATAATCTCCATAACAAGGTGGATTGTTCTTATATTCTCTCAAAGCTAAACTTTAATATTCCCAGAATTTCCACTAGACACGATTGTTTGTTTAGATGTGAGCGTGCTAGGACTAATGTTCTCTTGAGATCCCCACTCTATGTAATGACTGTTAAATTTAATGGATTAAGTCACTGTTTTGATATATTTTTTGATAGTGTTAGTAAATTAGAACGTCAGTTTTGATGTTCTTTTTTTTTTCTTCTATAAAGGGATTTTGTAAATCTGTTGGGCAATAAAGCTATTATTATTATATTATTATTAAAGGTTTTGTGAATTCTGTGAATTAAAACAAGTCGATTCTATACAACAATAAATTAGAAACCCTATTCGAAGATATAAAACCAGTTCCAATTAAGAAATGTATTATTATGTTTATGTCAAAATAATTCAGTATTATAACAAAATTTAGTAAAAGTAACTATTTTAAAGCGTGTTGTAGCAAAGCAAATAATCACAGATTATTGATTTACTGATGTTGTAACCCTCTAACCAAAACCGTTTTCGATAAAAATAAATAAAAAAGAATCCGTCGAGTCATTGCCAAACAATGAATATCTAATTTTTTTCAAGAAAACTCATTTCCCATGACATGGGTAGTATTAAATAAATGACAAATAAGTAAAAAGCTCTCTATGTATTATCATTTAAAGGACTTTTTAATAATACATTTTCCATACATATTCTTTCTAGTATATTTATTCCAAGTTATTGAGTGTATCTATCTTGATATTACCATAGCGTGATCTCGTGCGATATTATTGGAAAATAAAGTACTTACATGCATAATATTTTCTTTTTTGATTCTTTTTCGACTTTTCACAATTTATGATGGCTTTTCCCTCATCGTTTTATTTGCATTTATACCTACGAGTACATACACGTGTGTGGGGACTATTATGACATGTTTCTTGAATTATAGACGATTTTTGGATCGATTAGAGTCTCAACAAAAGCTTCAAAGTCGTTTTCATCTGACGAAATAGCTGCTATTTATTCTGTTGCTTGGATGCATTATGGCAAACACCGATCGCCAACTACAAGACCTCAAAAAAGCGTCCAACCTTACAAAAACGTATCATTATTTAATTTCCACATCTCGTATGTTAACATTTCTGGAATGATTGTAAAAAAATAGTTAAAATCACTCATCCGCATGCTACGACTTCATTCAATTATTCCCATTTCATGAATATTTTACTTTTAGTTGAATGTTTAACACCCCATAGATCACTTGTTCTGATATTTACAGTCAATTACCTTTAAATGTACCTATTATGTAGAAAAATATTAAATAGATTTTTTTTTCGCTAATTTGACATGCCGAGCATGCATTTACGTATATTGTGCATTGTCAAAAGCGTTGACAAGAGGGCTGGCCGTTGAACACGCAACCCAAGAGTTGGGTGACGAACAGCTAAAGTCAAATTAAATTGCAAAAAGCACTTTTAGAAATAGTAGAGCACGCACTTCGTTAACTCTAATTATAACACTTTTAATTGCATATTAATATGGCTTGGAAATGTTGCAATTTAACGTCAAAAATCGAGAGAATTAACATGCAATTCACTTCAACTGGAATTTGAAATTTTTTTTTAATGACGAAAGTAGACAAACTGATGTGATTTCTGTTGTTTTTTTGTGCATAGATTCAAAACGCATAAAGAAATCAGTATGCACAGTACAGGGACGTAGTGTCTTAGATGCCGTTGCACATTTGACCAATTTAGCAAAAGGAAGACAATTTGAATTCAAACAGAGTGTAAGAAAGTCGACTGCTTCGGGATGTTTCGCAGAGATTCACCGACAACGGTGATTTTTTCGGTCGTCTTTAATTTGAACCAAAACGTTGGAGAGTCGAATTGAAAGATCACCACGTCTGCTGTAAAATTGACCCAATAAGGCGCACAACATTTGCACTAACAGACACTAATCATGACGCGAATACTAAGCCAATTATCATTATTGAATATGTCATACATTTTTTAAATTCCTCGAACAAATAATTGCATACAACCCTAACAAAACAAATTCCACATTTAAAAACTGTTTTGAATTGCTATATATGGTTGTATGTTATTCCTTTCAAGCATTTACTCTGATATATGTACAAACATTATTATGTCAGTTATTTCGTATATTTTTATTATGATTTCATATTCTATGTCTCCGACGAAATGCCATTAGTTTTGTTTGTACAACCGGAACAATGGAATATTCTTCAGTTCTGTTTTGTATAATACACTTTGAGTAAATATAACGGATAATGGGCGGCTTACATAATGTAGAATATGTTTATAATAGTGATTATCAATGCAGAATGCACCGTTAAAGTACGATTTAAAGGATAAATCAACATAGTTTCCGTTTCTCCAGAAAGTTTAAAAATACTTCATGAATTATCCGCTTAATATTTTTGTATTGAAATGTATGCATTAAGTCCTTTGTTTCATTCATAACTAATTTGGACTCTTTATTATTTTTATAGCGAAAGGAAAAAAAATAATAACAACATTGTTAAATGCATTTCATCGGTGTTGGGAGCCAATTTAAATGCAAAATCGCGTACAAATAACCTAGGTAATTGAAAAAAAAGCAATTATCTATTATTAAAATGGCAATTGCGATATTTATTTTGTGTATGCTGTTTTTAATTTGTTGCTGCTCTTACACTAGTATTAAATTTAAATAGAAATACGACTTACCAACTCTATTACAAGTTTTAATCGTTAAACTAATTAATTCACTTAAAAAGTACGTTGGTGCCGATTGTCATTTAGTGAGAGAAAAACGAAACTTAATTGGTGCAGAATGTCAATTTTCCAATAATTGCCCATAAAACTCAACGAGGAATTTCACCAGAGCATAGCACTGTTGTCGTGCACATACATACATATGCAGAAACGATGCGATTACCGTAATTAATAGGAAATGCACCAATTTCACCTGGGCTAATCCAATATTGGCCGCGATACTAATCTTCTATAGGTACATAAACCTACACCCCACCTCCCTAGGATTACCCCATCATATTGACCGGATTCCTATCAATACGTTAATAATGCATTAATACAAACGTATGTTCTGCCTGTCTCACTTTAGATGGTGTCTGCTCACTCCTGCAGTTCCCATCTGCTAATATTATCTCTCGACGTTCTGCGATATGATGTCGTAATTGACTTTCCAATTACTAAAGGGAAATATACCTGGAGAACTACTGTCTGGAAGAGGCAAGACAGTGTTGCCAAGTGTCTAAAGAATACTGATATCAAATGGTCAAGCTGACAATCGTCCTATACACAATATATTTAGTTTCTGATAGCAATACTTCATTGAAACCTATTTATAAAGAATATAATCACAAGATTAGGGTCTTTGATTTTCAATATGCTTAAAATAAAGGTTGTGAATAGATCCTTAATCCCCCTCTGTGTTCTACTGGCACACACTCACATAGACAGTTATTTGTATAAGAAGAACCTGGAATAAAATTAGATTCAGTAGTAGTATTACTGAGAAGTGTTGAGAGTGTGGAAGAGAACGAACGAGAGAGAGAGAGAGATGGGCTCCTAATAGAGGAAAAGACATTTACATTTGAAAAGCATTCATCAAAATAAATTGGCAACATTTTCTCCACTATTTGAGTAATATCCACAGCTTCTGTGGTAAATGACACACACAGACACATAGAAAGTGTTATATTATGATCCAAGGTTTGAACAGTGGCGGATTCTGTTTCATTATCTCACCTTTGTTAATTTAAAATGTCATGTTTTTTTAATACACCTCGTGTATATTATTATACGCGATGTCCCGTACTGAATCTTTTTTTTAAATTTTAAATTTATATATATTTATTTCTTGTTGTTCTTCATTTTCTTTATTAGTTTTAATTATTAAATTAGTTGTTTTTAGCCCAAAATTTGCGTTTTATTTCTAATAAAGTTCTAATAAACCGCTCGTAAAACTTGAATCGAACAGTAAACAATTTGAATAGCATATTGGGATTCATTTGGATTGAGCTATAACATTATTATTCTTTCTGAATGTACATAATACCCGCTAATTTCAAAATGGTTACAATACAACAACAAACAAAAGCAGAACCCCACTGTCACTGCTTCCTACTAAACGTATTTAGGTATATATTTTCCACTTATAAGAGATTCACAGTTGAAATTTATATAACTATGAGACTTATTGTTTCTCATAAACACTATCTTACATTGTAAATAAATAAGGTGGTTATATCGTGGCAATATCTTCTCTCTCTCACTTTTTTTTTTTTTTTTTGGTCTAAACATCACGCGACAGAATTAAGTAGGTAAAATGGAAAATATTACGACACTTTTGGTGTGTGGGAGCTCATAACGATTTATCAATTTAGACTGAAGGATCTAGTAAAGTTTATCTTTCCAACGAAATAAGGGTAACATTGCAATTTTTATCAACACAGATATACATTTAGATGGTATAGTGAAAATATAAAATGTCAGTGATACATTCATTACCTCTATATGAACGTTGATTCCCAATAGGATCGATATGTTGTCAAAATGAAATAAAATACAAAATAGTTGACACAAAACAAAATGTTTTTGGGTCTCTAAGAGCGTTTATTTTTATAAAATTCTTGGGTAATAAGCAAACGTTGTTACAAAAAGTTACAAATTTCTACACTTTTAGAGATGTTGTTTAAAAAACACACAATACGGACCCGCAAACATAGGCAAAACCATACATTTCTACTAAAATCTCACTTTGGAAAATCATAAGAAAATTGGTGATCCATGTTCATTCCTGAGCTTTGGATATGTCCATCAGACATCTATTCCGAATCGACCAGGGTATGTGGGGTGTCTCGATCGAGTCGACTAAGCCCAGGGTCGGTCATCAAGTGAAAGCCTACATCCCACCAAATATAGATCACCTTTGAAAAATCATAAAAAAATTGGTAATCCACCCTCATTCCTGAGCTTTGGATATGTTCATCGGACATCTATTCTGAATCGACCAGGGTATGTGAAGTGTCTCGATCGAGTCTACTAAGCCCAGAGTAGGTCATCAAGTAAGGTTCTGCATATAGCCCTGTGGGAAGACTTTTGTGAGCAAAGTCCTGCTCCCCTAACAATATTTTCTCCACAAGAGAACACTTTTTCTGCATCAGTATGGGCATAGGAACAAACATGGTGAGTTTGGTGAAAATTGAGAAAAAATTTTTTTTTGTCCCAATCTTAGAAAAAATCAATGCAAGTGTATGGAAAATTTTCATTTTTGGTTGAAAAATAGATTTTCCTCAAACTTGGTACGATTATAGAGTTTGATGCGCTGATTCCAAATATATATATAATGTGGGGGGTAGCATGAAAACCTTGAGCAATACGGACCCTCAAACATAGGCAAAACCATACATTTCTACTAAAATCTCACTTTGGAAAATCATAAGAAAATTGGTGATCCATCTTCATTCCTGAGCTTTGGATATGTCCATCAGACATCTATTCCGAATCGACCAGGGTATGTGGGGTGTCTCGATCGAGTCGACTAAGCCCAGGGTCGGTCATCAAGTGAAAGCCTACATCCCACCAAATATAGATTACCTTTGAAAAATCATAAAAAAATTGGTGATCCACCCTCATTCCTGAGCTTTGGATATGTTCATCGGACATCTATTCTGAATCGACCAGGGTATGTGGGGTGTCTCGATCGAGTTTATTAAGCCAGACACTATGCAAAAATAATCCGAATTCCAACCCAAAAATAATGTCAGCATGAGTGGAAAATCTTGCCTCTAAAATTAATGGGCTTCATATTTAAGGTACGTACGTAAAATATAAATTACAACCTTTAAAATACATAATTCATGACCACTTTATAATAGATAACTAAAAATTTGTATAACATTGCGCGTTTAATATATGAACCATAAATCTTAATTTTTGACAAGCGACGTCTTCTACAACTTTAGCATATTTATTAAAATAAGGACGTTGGAAGAGAAAATGTGCAAGTAAACATAAAAACAAAGCTATAGTAATTATCCATTTGCAAAAACCAATCATCTTCTTTCCAGCACTTTAAATGGCACGGGGGTCATGTTTGCAAACGCCAGAAATAAAATAAGACTCGTATTAAGATACCGAAATCCATGGTTGGAACTCCAACGAATTAGACTATAAAAAAAAAAGGTAACTTTGCTGCACAAGCTGTTTTTAAGGCTGCTTAAACAACTGTTCTATTTAATAAAGTTCGTAATAATGTGAACGTAGTAGAGCTGAAACTAAAATTTTAATAATACCCCAACTATAAGCTATAAAATGTAAAACGAACAAATAACAATAAAATACACAAAGTTTGTAATTTCATAGACTGTCAAAAGAGCAAAACTTAAACATGCCGGCCACTGTAGTATAGTTTCACCAAAAACTTTCTATACCCACTGCTATTATCATTATATGTTATTATATTCTATAGAGTCAAGTTAATATTGTATTGTTCTACTGGTACCGGCAACATAACCTTAAATTATTCATTCACATCATACATATCCACACGTGCTGTTATTCCATAAGGCAGCAACTTTCTGAAACTCTGTATTATGTGATGTTTGGGCTGTGCTTTGACTAAACGCCTTTATTGTATGAACAATGATTGATTAGATTATTATTATTATTATTAGTTGTAAAACAGTAAACGGTAAAATCGATGAAACTGTTGCTCAGTTCCTAATTTGAGGTTTTTGAAATATTGATGTCATCCTCACTCATCTTCTATACCGAGTAGTGGACCAACTGATCGCCATGGTCCTCCATGAAATTGTCCAGCCTGTTCTTAAAGCTGTCAACCGTTTGCGCCATTATCACCTCTTCAGGTAATGAATTCCATGCATATACAACTCTGTTTGTTATAAAATTCTTCCGAGGAAGTCTAGCACATCTCTCCTTGTCAAGTTTCTTACTATTGCCACGCAGATTAGGATTTCTAGCAGGATGAAATACATCGAGATTCACCGAGTAGTAGCCACTAAGTATCTTGTATGTTTGAATTAGATCGCCACAGTCTATTAGCTTTCTTCACTGTGGCGGAAATATGGGCCTCCCACTTCAAATCCGCTGTTACTATGACACCAAGATCCTTCTGCTGATTTACAGATTTAACGGCATTTCCATTGATGAAATATGGAGTCCTGGGATTATTAGCTCCGATGTGTAGTACCTGACACTTCTTCAAATTCAAGTTCATCAACCAAACCGCCGACCAGGACACTACCCCATCAATGTCGATCTGGAATTCATTATCGTCTCGCAGTGGGTTACAAAACAATTTGGTGTCATCAGCAAAGAAACTCATGTTTGACGTGATGGTACTTGTTAAGTCTGATATATATGCCAGAAAAAGCAATGGCCCCAGTACAGACCCCTGCGGGACACCACTCAAGACCTGCAATTTAGCGGATAATGCACCATTCGCTCTAACTTGGAAAATTCTTTTTGTAAGAAACATCTCAATCCACCTCAGGAGTGCCCCCCGCACGCCGTAATGCTCCAATTTCAGCAACAAACGGGCAAATGGCACTCTGTCGAATGCTTTTTCAAAATCCAGATACAACACATCCGTAGGCTGACCAACATCATTATGGCTGGTCCACACATTGAGGCATTCCAGAAGATTCCACAGACCTCTTGGGCATAAACCCATGTTGTTCATTGGGAATAATATTTGATTCAACCAGAAATAAGGACTTTTGTATTCATCAATATGATAAAGATTTATACAGGAAGTATATTTACTGTCTTTGTAATATTAAAACAATGTTACTATATATTTTACTCAACAATTTCTAGAATTACAAATTAACAATTTTTTCAAAAATTGATGAAATGCATGAACAGTGATTGCGGCGGTTCCGAATTCAACTAAAAATTGTGCAGTTTTCACATCAATTTTCGCACACATTTCTGTTTGAATAGCTTTGAATCAATTTCGAAATAGATTTCTCTGTACGGGATGTAGATGGATATTTGGCGCATATCATTTCGATTTTACGTATTATGCAAATAGGATTACTAAGTGATAATTCATTCATACACTCCCATTTGATTATTTTATTTTAGACATCGCTTTGAACAAATCGGACTCTAATAGGAACTCTTTCAAAAAACTTCCTTATATCTAAGCTGCAAGTACATTTGTAAATTTACACAAACCTAGCCCTATCTAGGTCAAGAATAGACCGCGTCAGCATGCGTGCTGGCGTTCAGCAACAAATTAATGTATTGAAAGCCGCTTGACAATCAAGCGTATTTGAATACACATTATAAAGTGAGTTCTGCTGTCCAATTGCGTTGAAATGAAAATTTGTCGCCAGCTTTAATGATTATTACAATTTTGAACAACGTGTTTATTGTCGCCGAGGGTTGAATATGTGATTAATTAACACCAACAACAACAACAACGTAGAAATGAGTTACATTGTTAACGAAATTCCTATTTGATAAAAATTGATGTGTGCGTCAATTTTTTTTTTACCGTACATATCGTAGAACGCTGAATTTGTGAAAAAACATAGTTATAGGCGATCAATAAGCAATTTAACTATAAAATTAAGCGTTGGGATACACAATGTCAACAACTTGTTCCAATTTATTGTAGTTTTTAGAATTATCTTTGCAAATAAATGATTCTAGCAAAAACATTGGCACCTTTACGTTCTTCTGTCGAACCTTGTATATAGATTTATACATATGCCACTTATTCACTTCAGATTACGTTAATATTCATGATGTGAAGTGTTCGAGTGAGCAGTTTTCCATAGAAAATCTTTTTTAATTCCAACTCTCGAAATGAGCAAATGAAAGTTGGAATATCAACGTTTCACATTTCACATACACACACAGGTAGGGACTTAAACAGAATTTATGTGAACTGTTGGAATAAATACCTAATAAGTGTCCTTATTGGTTCAAATTTCGAAAAATCTTATTTATTTTTATTTTATTTATATTCAAATTACACACACCATTTAGGTAATAAAATGTAAATTAGAAACTAAGTAACAACATAAAATTAACACTATACAAACAGACAATAATTTAGACTAGTAGAATTACATTTTAAAATATCTATAGATCAACTGGCAGACATTAACTGAAATAGAGACCTGATTTCATGAACACTAGTGCTGCATAAGTCGAGACCCTTAGCGTCTACAATCTGATTGCCAATCGAACACATTGCATTCAATGGTGACAAGCTAAAGTTATCTATATGAAACATTTCCCTAGAGTTAATTCTTAATTGTATTTTAGGAACTTTGAAATATATTAGACTTATTAAATCACAATTCACTTTACTTGTACAATTTATAATATTATATAAATATATCAAACATTGCATATTGCGCCTATCACAGAGAGTTTGTATCTTGTATTGCTGATACATTGTTTTGTATGAGATTTTAAACGGATAAACTCCATGTTCCCTCTTATATATAAATCTCAAGAACCTTTTTTGAACCCTCTCGATGTGGTCACTATGACAAAAAGCCCTTGAGGTCCAAATAACACATGCGTATTCAAGGTGCGTACGGACTAAGGTGTTATATAACTTAAAAATTGTGGATAGTTCAAAGTTTTTGCTATTCCTCATTATAAATCCCAACGACCTATATGCTTTCCCAGTTATGTACTGGTAATGACTGTTAAACTTAAAGTTTTATTGAAAAAATACACCCAGATCTTTGATTTCGTGTTTCCTAACTAGGGATATGGAATTTAATGTGTAGTCATATGTGATGGAATCTATTTTCCTTGTGAATGTTTGTATGGAACATTTGAGTACATTTAAGGTCATTGCATTGTTTTTGAACCAATCAGATATCGAGTTTAAGTCGTCCTGCAATTGTTCGCAGTCTTCGACGCTGTCTATGATTTTAAACAACTTAAAGTCATCAGCAAACAGCAGTCCACGCGACGCAAGTGCTATACTGGGAAGATCGTTGATGTAAATGTTAAAAAGTAACGGCCCCAAGTTACTGCCCTGCGGTACACCAGAAGGGTTAATGAATTCAGCTGAATGTTTACCCGCTACCGATTGACCTGAAAAGCCCATCCTTCCAAGCTTATACAGCAGTAACGTATGGTTCACTTTGTCAAAAGCTTTAGCGCAATCCGTGTATACGACGTCCAGCTGTCTACCCCGTCGAATAGCCATAGAAGCATACTCTGAGAAAACTAGTAGATTAGTGATGGTAGATCTTCCATTTATGAAGCCGTGTTGATAATCACTGATGTTCGGTTTCACCCATGCATAAATGTCAGTATAAAGAATGCGCTCGAATATCTTTGCTATGGTATTAAGTACAGTTATAGGGCGGTACTTGAGGATATGGTTCCTTTTACCATTTTTATGCATAGGCGTCCCCACACCAATCTTTAGATCCCCGGGAAATGTACCTGTTTTGATTGCCAAATTAAATATGTGGGCCAAAGGTTCTGCTACAAATTCCACACATCCCTTGTATATATAATCTGGTATACCGTCAATACCAGAATTCTTTTTGGATTTGAGCTTTTTAATGGAATCAATGACGATCTCCTCAGTAACCGGCTGGAAATCAAAACAGCCCAGCTCGACATCGCTCGCATCGCCCTCACATGAAACCTCATACACGGAACCAAAATAATTAGCAAAAGCATTCGCTATCGCTTCTGCATCAGCGAACACCTCACCCTCATATATCATCTCAGTGGGTATACCACTCTGACTCTTGCGCCCATTTATAAACGACCAAAACTTCTGTGGATCTGTGTTTATTGTACGTTCAATGCTCTGTTGGTAATTTTTTGATTCTAATTGTGTCTGACGTTTAATAGAATTACGTAATGCTATGAATTCTGGTCTTAGTTCTAGTGAGCCTTGTTTTAATTTTTTGTGTTTTTGGAAAAGTTGCTTCTGCGTTTTTTGATGATGATTTTTTCATTTTCTGAATTTTTGAATTTTTGTGAAAATTTTGAAAACAAATTTTTATGAAATAAGGGCAGTTTTTGACAATTTTAATAACAAAAATTCAATTTGACATGGTATACCTACCTCATTTTTGGTTATTATAGGTAAGCAAAAACTAATAACAGCTTCATCAAATTTCACTTTTCTCTAATAATAAATAAAAATCCCAAACCTCGTCTCTTATAAAAATTGAAGTAAAACAAAATAGCAGTGGAAAAATTAAAAATATGAAATTGTGTGTTAGATGAAAAATGTCGTACACCAAAAACTAATTTCCCAAGTCCATTAAAAATTTTGCTCCATGCTTCAAAAAATATCGAATTAATTTTCTTTTCTCTTTCTCGCACACAGCAAATATATATTTTTTTGTTCTACACGCAGACCGCTCCGTCGTGGTCCACTAATTAATGTAATTTTTCCTTAAAAACTTTATTATTTGTAAGAAAGTTTCCGTCGTTTTTCTTCACCACTTTTTCCGCTTCCTGTAAGTGGAAAAATCACACACAGCTTTAGATGGAAATGCTTTTAATTGTTCCATTTTTGTCATTGCAGAAATATTGTTTGTGGTTTCTAAAATTCGTGCGCCACCCCAAAAAAATAAAAGCTTCAGCTACTTTCATTCCACAAGGCATTTCGCGTTAATCCCAACCTTTTTCCAAAGAGAACTTTCTGTTTTGCTCATATTTTATTTAAAAGCCATGTACACTCAAAACGTGAAAGATATAAAAAAAAAAGAGGTTTTCGTTTTATTTTCAATAGAGATAATACCGACATATATACGCCGCTTATGAGAGACGGATAAGATATGGTTTCAAAAGAGAAAAAAAAACATCATCATCTACATTTACTTAACCACTGGCTGTAAAATATTACTTTCGTAGTCTTTGGAGATGAAATGGAAAAAGACGTTTTGCGATCTTGTGTGTTAAGTCGAGTTTTGCTTTGGGGAAAAAATTTCTATATATGCATGTGCAAAAGGAAAAGATATACCCTTTAAAATGGATGAATCACTTACAGCTGAAATGTCTTGACTTTTAAAAGTTTTTATACCTGACGAAATTCAATGATTGCTATTTTATTGAGAAAAAGAGCTTTGAAGTTTTCAAGATATTTGTAAATGCATATTTGATAGTCCAGACCTGATCCCAAACGGATGTTTCTTCCCAAAAAAACTCAAATATTATGCAATTTCACCTTGTATAGAAGAAATTATAAGCAGGATAATTTTAATAACTTCTATACATGTTGTGCAAAGTTCATGAGTTCTAAATATATCCATAGGTATTAAAAGGGCTTAACTAAAGTAGTTTGTATAGGTATTAATCAGGCGAACGCATTAAAATGTCGTTAGCAGGTTCGGTGATGTATTTTGATAGGACTCATTCACGTTGCTTGTGTTATGATAATATCTTTACAGATATTAGGGTGGAGTTTACTGAAAACGGAAGTTATAACATCAAACTGCTTTACATTCTCTTCACTTTTTTTTTATGTATTGCTTTTACTGTAATTAGTCAATAAAATACCAGCAATTGAGACTCGTATCCCTTTAATAAAGTTAATATTTCGCAAAAACACTTGGATTCCTACCCAAGGGCGTTCATGCCTAAATTTGACAAGGTTCGACCTAGCGGAAAATTTAATAGAATTAATTTTGGACCACTCTGTATAATTTCTATATTATCTACTATATGCCAAACTTAAATTAAATCCAGAACTCCTATGCTCGTCGCCTTTCAATTGTTCCACTTACTCAGTCTATGTGAGAAAACAATCGCACATCAAGTGAATATTATTATAGCGGGACAATTGATTTAAAACTTGACCATCATCAGAGAGACAGAGAGAGAGAGGGATAGAGCGACTGTGAGAGCACGAGACCGAGGAAAATGGATTTGAGTTGCATTATGTACGTCTCGGAAGTCCTTTTAGGTTTAGATAAGTTGGAAAGTTCTGAAATTATGACGGTATTGTGTGGTGGAGACCATAGTGACCTTCGGGCGCTTTTGAAATTTAAATATAGACCACGTAAAGGTTAATAATACATTGCTTTAATGAAGGTAGTGAAAATGTATGCATAGGGAAATTTGGTAGCAGGAGAAAATACGTATAAGTATATCCTTCAAAGCTAAAGGTTCTTTGATAGTCGCAACCGACTCAATTCTAACAAACTAAATTCTAAATCAATGTGATTGGAGACTTTTGACGAAAAAAATAATTTTTTTAAACTGGAAAATCCATTATCGTCGATATGGTAGATCTTGCAGTCCTTCAAATGTTGATGGAGAAGATCAATCATCAATGTATACAGATCTTCTTGTTTTGAGAAATTGTTATGCTTTTGGTACTATGACACGCCCGGTATAATTATCACTATATATAAATGCGGTCGTTGGAGAAATCCGTAGTAATTAAAATAAAAAAAAAATACACGAAATTATCCCTAATTAGTGAGAAATTTCATCGTCTGCATAAATAAAAATAAAACCGAGCTAGTACCAGGGCATACGTTTAAAGTACATCATTAAAAATACGTGTATATTGACGAGGCGACACATCATGTTCCGTTAATTAATCATTAAACCAATAAAACTAATTAGATTTATTAGAATTTAAATAGAACGTCGATGGCAAATGAAAACAAATATGCCACGCACCACAAGCTTTTTTACAAACGGCATTATACGAGCCTTAGAAAAATTATAAAAAAATTGGTGATCCATCCTCATTCCTGAGCTTTGGATATGTTCATCGAACATCTATTCCGAATCGACCAGGGTATGTGGGGTGTCTCGATCGAGTCTACTAAGCCCAGAGTAAGTCATCAAGTAAGAGTCTGCATATAGCCCTGTGGGAAGACATTTGTGAGCAAAGTCCTGCTCGCCTAACAATATTTTATCCACAAGAAAACACTTTTTCTCTATCAGTATGGGCATAGGAACAAACATGGTGAGTTTGATGAAAATTGAAGAAATTTTTTTTTTGTCCAAATCTTAGAAAAAATCAATGTAAGTGTATGGAAAATTTTCATTTTTGGTTGAAAAATAGATTTTCCTCAAACTTGGTACGCTTATAGAGTTTGATGCGCTGATTCCAAATATATATATAATGTGGGGGGTAGCAAGTGAAAGGCTACATCCCACCAAATATAGATCACCTTTGAAAAATCATAAAAAAATTGGTGATCCACCCTCATTCCTGAGCTTTGGATATGTTCATCGGACATCTATTCCGAATCGACCAGGGTATGTGGGGTGTCTCGATCGAGTTTATTAAGCCCAGGGTAAGTCATCAAGTAAGGTTTGCATATAACCCTGTGGGAAGACTTTTGTGAGCAAAGTCCTGCTCCCCTAACAATATTTTCTCCACAAGAAAACACTTTTTCTCCATCAGTATGGGCATAGGAACAAACATGGTGATTTTGGTGAAAATTGAGGAACATTTTTTTTTTGTCCAAATCTTAGAAAAAATCAATGTAAGTGTATGGAAAATTTTCATTTTTGGTTGAAAAATAGATTTTCCTCAAACTTAATACGCTTATAGAGTTTTATGCGCTGAATCCAAATATATATATAATGTGGGGGGTAGCATGAAAACCTTGAGCAATACGGACCCTCAAACATAGGCAAAACCATACATTTCTACTAAAATCTCACTTTGGAAAATCATAAGAATATTGGTGATCCACCTTCATTCCTGAGCTTTGGATATGTCCATCGGACATCTATTCCGAATCAACCAGGATATGTGGGGTGTCTCGATCGAGTCGACTAAGCCCAGGGTAGGTCATCAAGTCATCCCACCAAATATAGAGGATTATTTCCCTACTAATGATGCCCAACATACTGAGGAATAGAGCCGAAATCTCGCAAAAACGGTACTGATTCTATTCAGAGAAGGTCATACATTTGGGAGTGATCCTAGCTAGACAACTTTACTGGAAGGGCGACAAAGAAAGGACGACATCCAAAAGCAACAGCAGCAACTTGGAAACACATAGAGGTTAAAGCCAAGGATCACGCACTAAGGGTGCAAAACCGTGGTAAGCAAGGGAATTGTTCCCCAGAAAGATAATTAACTTCATGAGATCCACAAAATATTTGTTTAGGTCGAAGTGAAGAGAGAACCATGTTTCTCAAAATAAATTTGAGCAATTTTTAAATGACCTTTCTAGCTATAGTATCATAAAGGTCTGATATCAATTCATTGTGTATAAATATACATATAGGAATGATACTAATGTAAAATGATTATCTCTAATCTTTACAAGCAAACCAACCCTAATGCTTAAAATTATAACTTGCGTGCTTTACATTGATGAAAGCACAATAATTGTAGTTACATTAATTCCAAACAATTTTCATGTTACGTTTTTTATTTTTTTATCTAATTCATCTACACAATCTATTAGTTACAACGTTCATTTAAAATCATATAAATTATAAATAGTCATGACAATGCTATAAGTTAATCCCTGAAATTACACAACAGCATTGGCAAAGAAAGTAGAATTTATTCATAAAATTCCATCGAAATTATTAGAAACTTCAGTATGTTAAAGCTCAATTTAAGCTTAAACAAACTGAAAACACACACATATACTTCATATTTCAATTTTTTACCATAATGACCACTACATACTCCCGAACGTCTAACACAGACTGACTTCAAGGCCTAACACCATTTGAATAGTATTATTATAAGGAAGTGCTAATGTTTTATTTTGTTATAAAGAAATGGATTTGCTTTTACTTGGTTTCGTTTATAAAAAGGCATAAATCAACTGTTCCACTATGTCTAATTCAAAAACAAACAGCGGCTCATAATAATATACAACGATATAAGCACGCAAAACCATAATATACAGTTGCGAAACCATTCTAATCGGTATGGTCATAAATTATTGAGGGAAAATTGTTAATTGGCACAGACGGACGTGTAAATTATCCATCCATTTAAGACTTGTAGTCTGTTTATGACAGTTTACCAGACTACCACATATTATATTGTAAATTATCACCTACAGGGTGTCAAAACACACTCTCCTGAATTTATAAATTGTAAAAACAGTCTGAACCAAGCTGCCATCCATGGAGATTCAATTAAATATGTATTTATTTCATTCGTCAAAAAATGGAATGACTAAAATAAAAGATTAGAAAATTTTCATACCAACACAGAGAAAGTATTTTATGAAATTTAAACTAATGGAATTCCACGACCATTTGTCATTCCAGACTTTTGACTGCTTTCTTATTATGAATCTCTTGCTCACTTAACAATTCAAATAAATACATTTTTAAATTACACGGTCTGTCGAAAATGTATTCTATAATTGCGTATACGGTATGTTTCTAAAATACCACGATATTTTTAACTTATTTCCAGAAATGTATATAGAGGCTTTTATTTAAGTACGTGGAGGTGATTCTTTGGTTTGAATTGAATACTACACTTAAAAAATGTTACTGTCATCACTCGTTGAACAATAATTACTACTTTACTACAAAATGCAAACATCCCCTACGAAACTATGTATCTCTACCATATAATAATCCACCCACACCACACGTACAATATAACCATAACGGATAAAGCACTCCCCATACACTAGACATAATATGAGGGGTTGTTAAGGTGTAATCTTACACCCTTGTAATTACAACTCTTACGCGTTTAATGTTTTATATAAAGTCTAATAATCATAATACCGCACGGTTAGGATGATGTTTGTGGGAATTATTTGACAGCAATTTATGTTAAATGATTTACTACTATTCAGGGTTTGTTTTCATCAAGAGCACATTTCTAAAAATGCATTCTCATTACGGATTTTGATTTGAAACTACATGTAAATTTTGCAGCTAATTATTTTTTACATAATCAAAGAATGACTAAATTGACCAGCCCACTTTCAGTTTCTTTTTTGGTAAAGTTAAGAAGTCCGTTGTTGGTTAAAAATAATGTGTCCCGTATTTAACACTTCTTTAGCCAGTATCTCGGTTTCCTTGTTACCGCTATCTCAAAAAGTTATAAGCTACACTTTCCAATTTAAAATTTATTTCAACCAAACATATGCTCATATCCTTGCAGTTCACATAATAATAACAGCAAAGACACGGCCTCTCGATAGACTCTATTTTTGTTATTCAAGAACTGGAACGAGTTCTTTTCCGTGATATTGAGAAACGTCCAGATAGAGAAAAGCAAAGTGGAATTCCCCAAAAAATATTTTCTGCCATAGACTTGATTTCCAAATCTTGGCGAAATTCTTTCTATATTGCATTATACGTTATGTATATGTTATATATATGAGAAAACCCTGTGTGTATAGGTTGGTTTCTCTTTCGGAATTGAATTGTGGTTCAAATTTTTATACACTTTTGAATGCAGCAAAGCGCACGACGACATAAGCTTTTCCTGTATGGAATCGATTTATCTACACTATGTTGTGACATCTGTACATAACAGAAATATTATTAGAAATATCCAATGTATACATTTAAAATGAGTAGTAGGTACATCGTCGTATACCTCGCTAGTGAAGATAGGGATGGATTGTTACAGAACGGACCGTTAGAAATGCATGGGATCTGTGATATTATTTGCGTTACAAACCTCGTCAAGCCCTAACCATACAGTCCATGCTATAGGACCTTCCAATGGAACAGCATGACAAACCTAATAGGTAAATATAACCCACCAAAATAGGATTCTCATTCCCTCTCAATTATTTTTGGTATTATAAATTGAAATTGTATAAATATCAAAACAATTTGTTTTGTTCAATAGAATGTAAATTTATTTTCAATGGTTACTGTGCTCTATCTGAACAATTTATTAAGCCTCCAAGGCTTTTAGAAACTGAATAATATAGATTTGCTTGCTTTTCGCAATACCTGGAGAATTTAATATGCCCATATATACATTTCACCCGAAAATTTCCCTATACGTGTTCACAGTAAATATTACCAAGAGTGAAAATGAGCAGCGGGTGCTAAACTTTGCCCTCCTGAAATATCTATAGATTATAACAAGGAAGAACTCTCTCTCACTCAGTACGTATATAGAGCACGAACTGTTATAAATTGTGTATTTATAGAGCACGAGGAGAGAGGGATATGAGGAGGTTGATGGAAGCGCTGATGTATGTTTGGACAGGAACGTCTCGCCTTAGGGCTCCGCTAGAAATTAAACTGGAGTAATTGCCTGTAGTCATCAAATATCCGGACCTACAAATAGATAAATAGGACCTGTACAGCACACCAGGGATGGACTTATGCTTCCTATAACAACGATCGAGAGGACGTTATAAAGATGATTCACATCTAGGTCGCCTTCCTTAATAATAATTAAATGGAATTACTTTGAGCACTTTCCATTTTGCCGAACAATTAAGCAGGAAAATTTCGTTCTCTGGTTCGCTAACGCAATCGGGCAATTGCAGTTAATTTTACTGCTGTTGTATGACTGTTTTTGGTCATGCCAAAACAGGGCAGCACTAGACATGGACCAAAAGTGTATAGAGGAAGCATTATAGAATTTTATTGTATTTTTATTTTTTCCCAAAAAGAGTTTTAGCTGTACGCTTATTGTTGTAACTGCATTTACAGTTTAAACTGTGACTGGACAAACGCATAATAAAATGCAATGTTTGCGAGTGTAATTGCCTCTGTCAGTGACAGAATTTCGTTTTGCATGAAAACGAATTGGTGGCTACATGGTGGATTATATCATGGTGGTCAGTAAAATTCATATCAAATAATAGTTTTCTGTGTTATCCGGAATTTACACAACAAAGCTATATTGATCATTAATGCGTACATTGTTTAGTATTTGCAGATTCTAAATGCCACGTACTTGAAAATCTCACAATACCATTATTAACAAACACCTTCAACTAAGGATTCAAAAATATTCCCTGAGTATCTTACTTTGTCGAATCTAAACCATATTTCTATTCAAAACGGGGTACAAATCTAATTTCTACCTCTAATTTTTCCAAAATTTTATCTCCCTAATAAGAAATTGAACAATCGCTGTATGAAAAGACTACATCTTTTTACCTTAGCGTTTTCATTTCGTCTCCCAAGAGATGTTACTATACCGCTTCTCTATCGATATTCTCTTCTTCTTTTTATACCTCTAAGAAATTGGAAAACGCTTTATTAAACTTTGAACAAGCTTGAAGTTAGAGTGGAGTTTATATATGTGTGTGTATTATATGCCTTGATATTTTTTGGCATCTGTCCGTTTAAATTAACAGAATCATAGCCTTTTTCCAGAATATAACATGCAATTTACCAGATTGCTTTTTGGAATGTAATTGGCCAAGAAACACCAGTGTTGTTGCACATGTCCCTGAAGCCTTCAAATATGTATTTGATTGGAAACTCTCTAACTGGGTGTTTTAGACAGTGACATGCGAAAATATCAGTTTTTAAGGGATAATAAACTATCCTTCATGTCAAATAACTGTAGTTTAGGGAAATTTAGAAACTATGGGACAAGGAATAAGAAAAAGTCGAAAAGTGTTCGTTGACGAATAGCTACATCGTGGCCCAAAAGATTAGCGTTCGACACCAAAATGAAGTTCGGATGCATCTTGTTTTAGTTGTCTTATTTGGGTTGGATCAACAATATGTTGTAATAAAATACTAGGCTACTACCTATACAAGCAAACAAAGCAAGTTATTAAATTTTTCAGGTACACTTGCTTCCTCTCTGAAGCTCTACTTCATAGAGCAGCCAAAATGCTTTTTTATTTCACATGTAGCTTGTACTGATGAAAACTTAATTATTACATACAAAACCGGTAGTGGGTCGCATCTCCATAAAATATTATTAACAATGCAAACAGTGGTTATATGTATGTAGTAAACGCATCAAAAAAAAAAACACATACACAAGATTTTAACTTTGTTATAATACCTACACGTTTAAGGGTAAAAACGCTGCTGCTGTGGTCGTCAGACCAACACCGTAATAAAAAAGCTCAAGCGGAAAAATGTTTGCTCTTTGTATTTACGATGGAAAAAAGGATGAACACAACGAAATATATCCTGAGGATTTTGTTTACATGTTGTATGAACAAGTGTAATTATGGTTGACTAATAATTGATGATGCAGCAACATTTCAACCAAGATCCCTTATACATATTACACTTCAATTGTGACAAATTTATTAATGAGGACACTTCATCAAAATAATATTATGTTTATGTTCTTCCCAGATTTTCTAAAATAAACACATAAAACAATGTTAAAAATCTACTTGAATGTAAATTAAACTAAAAATTGCATTAATTGTCCCCACGAATCCGTATTTCATAAAAGTCATAACATCTGACATTTTTAAACGCTCTATGCCGCTCTATTTATACATATTTTTTATTACGTAGGTACACATATACACAAATGAAAATTGCGTGAGTAAAATTAATTAAATACACGACTTTCACATACTAATTCAGGACAAATTGGGAACGCAGTCAGCGAATTGCTATTATATTTTAATTTGAGTTTAACATAAGAGAGTCACATTGTGCATACGCTTTTTTACGCTCCGCTATATACGGTCTCATCTGAATTTTTCCTCATATGTTGAAAAATTAATAATTTACATAAAAATGGTAATGTTTTGCTACTGCAACATTTTGTAGCGAGGGTGGCTCTTTAATTTATCATCAAGTGAACGCCTACATCCCACCAAATATAGATCACATTTGAAAAATTATAAAAAAATTGGTGATCCACCCTCATTCCTGAGCTTTTGATATGTTCATCGGACATCTATTCCGAATCGACCAGGGTATGTGGGGTGTCTCGATCGAGTCGACTAAGCCCAGGGTCGGTCATCAAGTGAAAGCCTACATCCCACCAAATATAGATCACCTTTGAAAAATCATAAAAAAATTGGTGATCCACCCTCATTCCTGAGCTTTGGATATGTTCATCGGACATCTATTCCGAATCGACCAGGGTATGTGGGGTGTCTCGATCGAGTCTACTAAGCCCAGAGTAGGTCATCAAGTAAGGTTCTGCATATAGCCCTGTGGGAAGACTTTTGTGAGCAAAGTCCTGCTCCCCTAACAATATTTTCTCCACAAGAAAACACTTTTTCTCCATCAGTATGAGCATAGGAACAAACATGGTGAGTTTGGTGAAAATTGAGAAAAAATTTTTTTTTGTCCAAATCTTAGAAAAAAAAAATCAATGGAAAATTTTCATTTTTGGTTGAAAAATAGATTTTCCTCAAACTTGGTACGATTATACAGTTTGATGCGCTGATTCCAAATATAGATATAACGTGGGGGTAGCATGAAAACCTTGAGCAATACGGGCCCTCAAACATAGGCAAAACCATACATTTCTACTAAAATCTCACTTTGGAAAATCATAAGAAAATTGGTGATCCACCTTCATTCCTGAGCTTTGGATATGTCCATCAGACATCTATTCCGAATCGACCAGCGCATGTGGGGTGTCTCGATCGAGTCGACTAAGCCCAGGGTCGGTCATCAAGTGAAAGCCTACATCCCACCAAATATAGATCACCTTTGAAAAATCATAAAAAAATTGGTGATCCACCCTCATTCCTGAGCTTTGGATATGTTCATGTCTCGATAACAAAAAGTCGATTTAAACTTATATATTTTGATTTCTCCCCTTATCTAACGCATTTTTCCAGATCACACCCCATTTCTCGTCCTTCTTTTCCCGAAAATTGTAATTAATGAAACGTCCAGGCACACATATAACAGTTACGTACACATCAGACTAAAACTTCTTGTTCATGGATGTGAAACTCCCAACTCTCACAACTTTCAACTTTACGAGTCCCCTCAAAAACATGTATATATAGAGAGAGAGTGAGTATAGAAAAGCAACTTACACAAATATATCTGAGAGTAAAGTATGCATTAGTGGAAAACTTTCCAGATATTTGTACGTCCTAGCGTATCAAAAGGTCGATAAGTCAAAAGAAAATATCAACGTCTAATGTGGAGTCCAATGGAAATGGGGAGTTGGAAAAAGGAGTTAGGTATAGAATATTAGAACCATACAAACTAACAGATCTCATATTGAATATCAGTGACAAACCACGGACTGTATATCGATTCGTACCTTAGAAAGCAAACAGAATTTTCTTTGGAAATGTATATACAGGGTCCCTTGTCCGTTTAACACTCCAGTGTGTCCCAAATTTGGCTTAAATTCTTCTAATAAAAGTGGCCTAATAACGTATTAACCATACCAGTCGTTTACAAGCCTCAGGGAAAAATTCAAAATGCAGTATTTTGGTTTTCCCTCATTATCTCAAATACCACAAAAGATAATGCCAATCTTAAGGCAGATTTTAATTTGTAATAAAATAAAACTTTCCTAATAGCTCTAAGCCTTTCCAAAATAGCAATTCATGTAAACCAAATTTGAGACACACTTTACAGTGATGTTTACACAAGACAACTTCTATACTCAAATGTATCGCATTTGTATCACAGCACCCTGTATATTACATTGGAAACTCCCATATGTAGAAAACTCTGAAGTTGCAACTCTTTCTCAAAATTAATTCGAGAAGTTTTTAGTTAGTTTGTCTGATTCCAACAAAGACCATGCGGATTTTCTTCTACTTCTATATAATATGACTGTCGCATGTTACATTCGTTCGGTTTTTTTTTTTTTAAGTACAAACTTCATTTTACTTTCCGGATTTTCTACAATGTCGAAATAGACTTACCTAGACCGTCGTGTGGCCGGATCTTTCATTACCATTACTTCTGTTATGTCGCCATATTTACTAAAGTATTCACGTAAACTTTCTGAAAAAGAAAAGAAAATAAATGTGTATAAAGTTTTCTGTAATTTATTTTGATACGTAAACTTCAATTAGGTAATCACATTGATTTACTAAAAGTAATTCAAAAAAATTGTCGAGTAATGTGTCATATTTATAAAAGTGAAACCCTTACAAATCCAACTAAATTAAAACAATAACATACAAATTATAACACATTGATATATTATGAGCGATTTTCTCGATTTTCGCCTCGTAAAATGGAAAACCCAACCAAAACTTCAAATCATTTCCTATGCTGCTGCCGTGCTGTTTATTCAGTTATTGTAATAAAATTAACGAAAACACAACAAACAAAACTAATAACACGCCTGGTGCTCTACTGAAATAACCGCAGTAATAGCATTAAAATAGGTAGTTATACATTTATTTCGTTATAGTAGATCTATCTGGGTTGAAATTCATTTAGCAGAATTGTATAGACGATAACTGGTTATGTGAAAAAAATTCCAGCTCTTAAGTTCTACTTTAATAAAAACACAACAATAATTTTACGTAGAAATTCGAATTCTACAACGTAATGTTTGAACGCCAATGGGAGCGCACGTTCTTCTTAATTCCAACAGCTAATAAAAGCTAACAAATCAATTAGTCTATAATTATTGCTTTCATGAAGGAAATACATAAACAACCGAGAGGAAAAAAAAAACTTGAATACAAGACACACGATTGAATACATGGAGTTACGCCAAGAATTTCGAACAGCATTAACATTAATTTACATAAATATATATTATTTTTGTTACATGTTCAGAGTAAAACAGATAAGCATAACCCATCTGTTTTCTCCTCATTTTTGTTGTGTCCTATTTTTCACTAGTCCAATGTATGAATAGAACATTATATTCGCTTGAAGCGAACAAATCTAGTGAGTAATGTTGCGGATGAGTCTACAACTTACGAGGAACACTTTTAACATTTTTACAAATGCTCTTGTGATCTTCATTTAAATCATCCATCATAACCGTGGTCTGGGAGATAATTGACAGGTCGGTTTTTATGATAACCAAGAAATTGTTGATTTTTTGTTTGCCTATCAACAATAAAAGGAATAGTTCTGCTACCCAACAATCATTAACAAATCTTACTGCTGATGATTTCAATACATATTTTACCAGTATTGCGGAAACTTTAACCCATGACTTATCCTCAAATATCAGTCCACTCGATTTGTTGTCTATTGACATTCCCGCCAATTTTAAGTTTAATGAAATATCTTTTATTGAGATGAGAGATATAATAAACCCTTTGAAAAATAAAAGCTCGAAAGACATTTTTGATTTGAATATCGTAATCATTAAATATATTAAGGATATAATAATTAATTATTGACAATACTGATTAATTTGGCGATCTCATCCGGTATGTTTCCGAGTTGTCTGAAATTTAGCAAAATTATACCGTTATTCAAAAAAGGATCTCCAGATGAATTGAACAACTATCGCCCTATTTCTATAGTGCCTGTTCTAGGCAAAATTTTTGAAAAGATACTCTTTAAACAATTAGCCAACTATTTTGAAAGAAATAATTTATTTTCTCCGAAACAATTTGGATTTAGACCGAAACTTAACACCGTTTCAGCTATAGAAAATTTTATAAATATCGTTTTGAGAGTAGAAGGCTTGTGGGGGCTTCTCTTCTTGATTTAACAATGGCGTTTGATTGCATCTCACACGATATCTTGTTGGGTAAACTGGAGCGACACGGTATGA
Organism: Apoderus coryli; assembly: GCA_911728435.2. Lineage (NCBI taxonomy): Eukaryota > Metazoa > Arthropoda > Insecta > Coleoptera > Attelabidae > Apoderus > Apoderus coryli. The sequence continues at coordinate 4,005,166 of OU452213.1, read as the reverse complement.
GTTCGAATTCGATTCGTTTGCTGAGTTCCTATCTCACTGGTAGGAATGTTGTAACGACGTTTGAGTCAAAGTCTTCTCAGCCCTTGTTGAGCTCTTGTAGAGTCCCACAGGGCTCGGTGCTCGGACCTCTATTGTTTTTGATTTTCATTAGTGATTTACCGCTACATCTGCCATGCTCTGACCTGACATTGTTTGCAGACGCTTCAACTATTGTCGATGTTGAACTGTCGAGTGATGTTCTGGCCTCAAGTATGATTAATTCACAGTCGAGGGCTGCTGACTGGTTTGCAGCTAACAAACTCTGTATGAATGCCAATAAAACAGCTACTAAAATATTTACATTACGTGAGACGGATGTTGCTGTTTCTGATGGTCTGGTAAAGTTTTTGGGTGTCACTTTGGACCAAAAGCTAACCTGGGCGATTCATGTCGAGGTTACCATTGCCAAGTTGTCTAAGGTTGTGTTCATGTTGCGAAGCTTGAAGGGTGAAGTATCTTTTAATGTTTTGAAATCAGCACAGTGTGGCTTCATATGCTTTGTCAATTTAGGGACACTCTTGTCATGCTAGTCGGGTATTCGCAATCCAAAGACGAGTGGTTCAAATAATGACAGATTTAAAGTTTAGAGAGGATGTCAGACCTAAATTTAAAGAATGTAAAATAATTACACTCCCGTGTCTCTATATCTACAATTCAATTATCTATGTGAAAAATAATTACAATCTGTACATAAGGCATGATGAAGTTCACAACCACAATACCAGAAACAAAAATCACATTCTTCCTGAATATATGAGGTTGGGTAGAAGCAGAAATTCTGTAAATTATTATGGTCCCACATGCTATAATCATTTGCCAGATAGTTTGAAAACACTAAGCCTTGCAATGTTCAAAAATAGATTAAAGAACTACTTAATTGACCAGGCTTTTTACTCCATTGATGAATTCCTCAGCACTGACTTTCTGTTTTGATTAAGTTATATACATTTCTATGTTTTTATGTTGTATTATGTAATATTTTAGTATTTAATATGACTTGTGTAAACCTTTTTTGGTAATGGCATGTAATGACAATAAATACAATAAATAAATAATATATCTAGCTATAGCTGTGTTATTTATAAAGGGTTGGGAGTTGTTGACTAAAATTTTACAATACTCTCCATACATCTCAAACACATTATCTTTAATCTAAAACGCTCCTGCTCGGATCATCCATATCAAACAATGGCAATTACTTAATGTCACTTCTTTTGACTTTTTCTTTTCGTTTCATGCAGTGTTTTTGTACAGCCATTTCCCAACTATATAATAATACATCATCCGTTTCAAAACACGCCATGCTCGAATCTGCCGCTGACAAGTGTTTACATTAAACAAATCGAAAGTTCGCTTTTGGCTTTTGGACATTAATAAATTCGCTGCTTATGCTGTTATTGTTGTTTCTTGTGTGCGATTTTTTTTCCTATGTGTGTTGCTTGCTTGTTGGGTTTCTTCTTTTTGTGTTACACAATTTATTATGCAAGCTGGGAGAAAATTATAACTTTATTGCAATAAATCATTTTCTTACATAATTTACGTAGTTTTTAGCTTCTGTTGCACTTTTATTTTAGTAGGAAACCAACTATCTTGGTATTGTATACATTAGCAGTATTAATAATTTGGAAACTTATGAGTATGAGATTCTCCATGGCATAAATCAACAACAGGGATGAGAGTTTCAAGCAGTTTTGTTAAGTTGAGACTCCATACAGTAAAATGGAGTGTACTTACAAAATATGCCTTATCCAGGAATGATTTTGTGAATGTATTTGAAAAATATAATTCCAATTTCAATTCCGACATTATCCTTTACTATTCATAAAGAAATGTAATATAATCTGTCTGCCAGAAATCAGGTTATAATTCACTTTAAAAATCAATAACACTGTCCAGTCGGCATACTGAATAATACAGTTTGAATTTAACAGGTCATAAGCGTACTTCGACCTATTGTCCAGGGTAATTTATTGATTGAATCCGCTTCGATCATCTGCATTATTTTGTATACGATTTAACTCAACAAGGATCAAGTTTTGATAATGTATGCATCATCAGATGCTTTTCTTCCTAGATTTTGATTTTGACTGATGAATTTATCTGGATACGATCCTGCTTTTTCTGTTATCATCTCAGCTTTATTTTGCGTCCTCTTCCATTATTCACTTCCATCCGAAAGGCGTAAAATTTATACCGTAAACTCATCAAACAAAAAAAAAATGTTTTCAGCGACGACGGGACGCAACTAAACTTTTTAATTTTTATTCTAAACAGTCCACTAACTTTATGTTTATAGTAAGTACGTTGTTGACGAATAAAATAAGCTTAAAAAGCGCGCTGCTCTCATGCAGATTTTATTTTAATTTTACTTTAAATAAAAATTCACAATAACAAAAATGGGATGAAGGTACAGTATGTCCCCGGATGAGGTTAACAGAAATTTTTATTTATAACAAAGGAATTGAATGGAATGTTTATTATCCGGAGACACACCGTAGAGCATTATGCTGTTAGATCTTCATATTTCAGAATAAAAGGAAAGTTTTTGGTTACTCTAACAAGATTTTGTCCTGTACCTACAAACTTTGTTCACTTATCCCACTTCTGATGCACCGTCTACAGAGCACCAATAATCTCTATGGGTCAATATTGAAATCTAGTATATGTTCTAAACTATATTAAACATATAGTGTAGTAGAGTAGTCTCTATACTTTAAATATTAGCTATTGATTTGCAGCTTTCTTAGGAACGGTCGAGATACAAAATCCGGTAAAGAATATTTCAGGCATAGTGACAGCCACTGCTTTGGTGCCCTGTACGTACATATTCGGAGTTAGATAGCCACTTAAAAAGTGCAAAGACATTTTAAAAAAGTTTTTCTTCTCTCAAAACGGCGGACTGAAAGTTTGTACAAGTATAATGGGCTGTAAGAAATGCAGATGCAGTGTGTTTTATGGATTTTTAAACAATACTATTACAGCTAGTTTTGTGTTTTATGTTCTAATAAAACTTTACTTTAAATGTAATTTAATGATTCCTCTTGTTTTATATGCGTGAAAGCTGTGACATAAAGTAAAGTAGTTTCTAACAGGGTCGTTTAATATTCTATTTGTAACCATTCTTTCAAACAGGGTGCACATTTTCTCGTAGGTCTTTTTTATCAGATAAGAAATGCCCTTAAAAATCCCAGAGTTGTGATTTCATGGCAGCATCTTCCTGAAGAGTTTCTAGATACTTCAGCTGGAGACTTGAATTCGATTCCCAATGCAAGATATTCATTTATTCATGTTAATAAATACAATTTTGCATATAATATTATCAATCATATTTAATAACACTCTCAACGGGGATTTCAGCATCTACACCCTTATTATATTGTCGCAATTTTATAAAAGGTAAAACGCAAGTTTTATTTCCCGTACTAATTTAAAAATTATCATTTTTCCAACGTTGAAGCACATTTTTAGAGTAGGATTTCTTTTTTTCCCACTAACATAAAAAGAAGCAAATTTAATTTCGTCGTTTTAGAGTGCTCCTGCGTCGTACATGGTTATTGCGAAAAAATATTTTTCAATGGTACTTTATATACTTCATATAGGAATATATTATTATGTTTATCATAATATTGTACAAGGCTTATAAAATATTATTTGTATATAAAATTTTGATAATATTAATTACCCTGTATATGTTCAAACCTATCTATCTATCTATACCGATATATATTCAACCTTATAGACACATACAAATGTCTGCAATCTGAAATATTGATTATACCTACGCGTGTTGTGTTTCTTATTGATTTAACGTTCTCTGTAGTTTGTGATAGTTTCGAATTATTTCCTATTTGAGTCTACGCCCGTATTGGGAAATCTTCAACTGAACATTGAAGTCACACATCACATCACTACTAACTCAGCAACAATTTCCGTTTGTTGAAATCTATAATGACACAATGATTGCGTGTAAATTTACTACAAATACGTCGATAACTTCAATTTTTTTGGAGAATTAGATGAAAATGCTGATGCGCATCGTAATCGTGATTTAAGTATACAGGGCGTATATATTTGACACAAACAATTTGGTAAGAACCAGTGGAGTAAAACCTGGCAGAATCAACCAATTTTAATTATTCCCTTCAGGAGTTTTTAAAAGTACATGATCATTTGGTAATTTGGGTAGTATGATTGTAATAATTAAAACACTGTTTAACGGTATGTACAAAACTGAATATTTATTAATATGGAAAAGAGTGTATTTGAGCGTTAAGTTGTTATAAAATCTGGAGAGAGAGTTTTGGCACGAGAGAGATGTTGACGGTTTTGACTGGGCTAAAATTATAAAATTATAGAAAATACATTTCTCTTGAGAAAGTACGACATCTGGTCGGTACGTAGCTTTAACACTAACCACTGCTTTTTCTAGGTACGGACTAGGGATTTATTTTGTTCACGAAAATGAAAAACATTAAAAAGAAAGTAGAAATATTCGTGCCAGATGTTTGAACATTTGGTGCAATTTAGAAAATATTATTTACAACTACTATACTAAATTTTTACAAAGAAATAACTAAATTTAAAAATACATATATACAGTGTGGCACAATAAAAAGGTTGCCACAGTATCTACGGAATAAAATACAATATATACAGTGTGGCGCAAGAATAATGGTCGCCACAGTACCCCCCTTCCAGTGATTGGATCACGAAAATCCGGTTTTTAGACGGTCTGGAAAGCGGACGCGTCGTCCTGATCGCGTACGCAGTTCTGGTGCAACTGCTATACGTCTTTCGGGCTGAACTGCAGGCTGAGTGGGAACTGGAACTTGAGCTGGGGTGTGATTTCGTTGAATCTCTACCGTTGCTGGTTGTGCGTCACCATGGCTGTCGAAGGCGTCATTGTCTTGCATGACAAAAGCTGGTTTGAGTCTGTCAATGGAAACCGTGACGTTTCGAATACGTAAGATGTACGTTTTATCGGAGCGAGACTCAATTTTGTAAGGGCCTTCGTATGGTGGCTCGATCGCACCGAAGAAAAGCGTGCGTCGCATTGGACAGGTCTCTGAATAAGAACGTAGGGCGTTGTCCGTGTCGGGAGCCGTTGATTGGACACAAATGCTGAATCTGCGAGCACAAATTTTGTACAAATTGGCTCGCTGCAGTGGCTGTGGTGCTGCTTTCGGCGAGAAATTTACCGGGTAAGCGAAGGGATTCACCGTACAACAGTTCTGCTGCTGTAGCTTAAAGATCTTCCTTCCAGGCGGAACGTATGCCTAGGAGTACAGTGGGAAGAACTTCGGTCCAACGGTCGTTTTGGTGGCACCAGATCGCAGCTTTTAGTTGGCGGTAAAAGCGTTCAACCATTCCATTAGCTGCGGGATGATAAGCAGTTGTTCGAAGGTGAGTCGTACCTGTTAAGGCGTTAAGTTCCTTAAAAAGATGCGACTCAAATTGCCTGCCTTGATCAGTGGTGATTCGCAAGGGTGTACCGAAGCGTGCAATCCAATTATCGTAAAAAGCCCTGGCGATTGTTGCGGCTTCAGGCCAACGGGAAAAGCGGTCTACGCATGTCAGAAGGTATCTGAAACCTTCAGAACATGGCATGATCACGATATCGATATGAACGTGCTCGAATCTTCCCGCTGGTGGAGTGAATGTTCCTGGTGTAGTGGTAACGTGTCGTGTAACCTTGTTTCGCTGGCATGGCTCACACTCGCGAGCCCATTGTGCGACATCTCGCCTGATGGAGGGCCATACGAAACGTTGTGTGACCAGTTTAACACTTGCCTTGCATCCTGGATGTGATAGTTGGTGAAGCGAGTCGAATACACGTCGCCTAAGTGAGAGTGGAACAAAGGGACGTGCTGTAGCTGTCTTCACATCGCAAACGATGGCTGCGTTTGTGAATGGCAGCTTAATGAGCTTCAGTTCTAGACAGGGGTCGGCCCATGTGGCAAGTTCTGAATCACTGTGGCGACCATTATTCTTGCGCCACATCATCATAGGAAAACAGCAAGATCTATTCTGTGTACCGTTACATCTCTAAAATTGGTAAGCAAAAAAACTTACCATTTCAAATGAGCTGAAATACAAAAAAAAAAAAAAGGAAAAATCTGCGTTCCACTTTCTTCCAATATATATGAAAGAAAACAACGAAAAGAACAAACATAGGAAAAACAAAACACCCATTCACTTCACCGTATATACCAGGCCACTATTATTATGTCGATTTAACCGCCAGGTCACGTGCCCAAGCCGAGAATTACGGACACAAAAAGCTTTGATTAGCCAAAATTAAATAAAGCTTAACGCCACATATACCTATTACGAGTATATATACGTATATATAACGTTTTTCTAACTTTATTATTGTCTGGATTTGGCCCGCTTCGGATTTTATTCTTATTTGTTAGTATTGACGTGAATTTTAAGAACATCCTTGCAAGAATAAAATGATTTTTTTGCATGATTACTAGAAATATCGAAAGCGTTTTTTCGTGAATAATTGATTGATCTCTCAGTCCTTCAAATTCCCTCAAAAATTAATTAAATATAACTTTAAACTATTTTCTGGTTAAAAAAACAGACACATTTACAATTCAATTCAATTCCCTTGTAATATTCGAGTGAGGTTTTAATGAAGATGACAAACCTCCTGAACACAGGACAATATAATGTTTTTTGTTATTTATCAGGTTTGTTAGAAATAACACGCCTCACTAAGAAAACAGCTAATAGATTTCTACAGATGCAACACATTGAGATGTTTTTATGCTGCAACGAAATCATAAATATGCATTCGTTCTTGATTAAAACAAATTAAACTTTAATTTATCTTTGAAATATTATCGTTATTCAATTCTAATTGAACTCAATCATATCCAATTTATTGTTCTGTAACAAATAGGTATATAAAAGCAGCAGTACATCTACTATTATTATATTCAAACGGATTTATATTTAGATTTAAAAAATAATTCTTGTTACTTCACTGCTAGTAAGACGTTAAATATTTCCATGTGGCGTCTTGATAAGCTTCTTAACTGATTTAAAATATAAGAATGAACCCAGTTACTATTTATTCAAGAGAAATTATTTCGTGAGGGTTCCGTTTTCTGGTTTTATTGCATGTGGTTAACGGGGTCGGGGACGCCCTATATGCATTTTCCACAATAAAGATGAGTGATTTATTCGAATATAAAGCCAGTATTAAATTTAACCGAATATCCTTAATTAATTTGTTAAGCTACACTTACTTGTAATACGATTTAATGTGATGTTGTCTATGTATGGGCTATAAGTTATAAGTAGTAGTATATTCAGATACCTTTATATGTCTGTATATTCTATGCATTATTCATTTTCTACGGTAGTAAATTGCATATTATGCATCTAATGAATATGGCAAACCCGCATAATTCTTGGGTTTCGAGAGTAACACAGTAGCTATTTCGCCATTTCCCTATAATACGACACTACTTACCCTAGTGATATAGGATTTGTAACATAGATACGAATCTTGTAATTTTGTTATAAATTGAGTTATACATACAGAACAAATTGGAATTAGTGTACAATTAGAACGTGTTATTTTCGTAAAAACATCCATCAGAACTCAATAAATTTTGAAAACTACAATTTTAAAATTTAAAAAGCCAAGCAAATATACATCTAGTAATTTAAATGTTTGAATCCACTCATGAACTCCATTGTGTATTATGGAAGTTCAGTTTAAACAATTAAATGGCAAGTTAATTAAATAGATTCATAGATAATGCGAGACGCGGACAGAAAGGGAACAAATGAAATGACACAATTGAAAATTCAATTAAACATTTTGTGATGGACGAAAAAGAATAAACAAAATAAATAAATGAGAGGATTATCACGAAACTATAATATATATACCGGGATAATTAGAAACGTCACTAGTCACTTAAATAAACCGAGACAAATCGGTTAAAATCTTTGAATCAAAACCTCATAAAGTAAGAAGAAGAATATAAACAGAACATGTCACAGCTTCTCCAGTAAGAAAAAAACAAGACCCTGTTAGGATGCCGTAATTTTATAGTCCACTTTATATTTGGGATAAGCTCAATCATTTTTCCCGGTTGAATGGTTCTTATCAGACTGCAGGAAACTCACTTTCTTCAACACCATTCTATTGCAAAAGTTTATTCTCTTCCCTTCTTACCCCTATAGTTGTTAGAAAAACGGAAAAAAAGTTTACGTAAAACACAAATCATGATTACAACTGTTTTTTGTAAATCCTTTATACATCAAGTAAGATGAAATATAATTTTCTGAAATGACAAGAGCAACAAAAGAGTTTTGTGTGTGGACCGAAATGGGAAACGACAGCAGAAGGGTACAATTCTGATTGTCATAGCGAGATAGAAGAAAAGTTTATATTCAGTTTAATTGGCAACAAGACATTCTTCCTGAACTTCTTGATGTGTGCGTTGTGATAATTTAATTTTGCATTATTGTGACGTTGATATCGTGGTGGATTTGCTGGAGAAAATTGAATTGATATCATTTTTACCAAAAGTAGCTGCATAAAGTAAGACAGTGAAATTATTTTGCACAAAACAGCAAATTGGCTTTGCCGTTAGAGAAAAATTAAAAGATACATGCAATCAAAACACTGTTTCTGCATAGCAATTCAGTACAGTTTCCAATTCGGAAATAAAACTTCTTAAAACAGTGCCAGCAGAGTGTAAAAGAACTGAGGTAGAACGTATTAAAGATTGGAGTTGGCAGAGTTCAAAAACTCATTGCAATTGAAAAGTTCGATTACCATTGCAACTTTTCACTTTTCAAATACTTAATTATAAAACGAACAAGAACATTATTTTGCCCTATATAGAACGTAATTCTGAGGGTTTTAATCTAACTTTAGTTCAACACACCTTTTATTATGAGGAACATTTTACCATAATATAAGTACAGGGTGTTTTATAAAGAAGTTCAGTTAATATTAACCGAGATATAGAGCCAAAATTACTAATGTGCGCCGCTGTATCTGTTGTAAAAATAAATTATTTATATTTTTAATTTTTATACAATTTTTGACGAATTTTCTCTCAAAAATGTCCCGCCATAATAATTTAAAAACGAATCATAAACTGTACCAACGATTAGGGGAATCAGATAAGTCCTTTATTCTTGCTTACAATGAACAGGTTTCAATTTTTTTAATACTTTTGTTCAAGCCCTAAGAAACTATCCTTAATGACGAATTAGCCACAAGTCGTATGGCATGCAGATAGCCCTTCATAATATCGTTGTCCTACTTTTTCGACCCGATACTTAATTACTATATCGACCCAACCACCAACCCAAATCCAGAGCCATTAGCCAATAAAGGATTTAACAAATTTATATCTGTAAAATCCACATTCCCCAACTCTACAAAAATCACTGGAATATCTTCTCCAGTTCTCTTTTTTGGAAAAAAAAAGACTTGTACCAGGGTGTATATGTGTATGTCTACAAACATCTATTTATCATAGTCATTGTACACCAGTGAAATCCATATATTACTTTCGAAAAATATATATTGAGATACCACGATCCAGATAAGTAACAAATGGCAGCTCAAAGAAGGGTGAAAGTAGGAAAGGAAAGCACTATATGGTGCAGGAAAATATTGCTAACAGCAGGACTGTACTAAGCTCGCTAAATTTGTTATTCCAGACGCCATCGGTTGCGGTTGCTCCAGAAACTCCAACAGAGACCGAGACTAAAGTTGTTTTTGTGAGACCCAGATCGGTATAATACTAGTAAATGTTTTTATTTGCCAGAATTTCCCGGTCTCGATTGTGCCAGTGGAGCCCTGGCAGCAAGAGAACGGATAGCGAAAATCTTAACGCTATATGAAAAGTATAAGACCAAACCCGAAAAGACTGGGATATACTCGTAGTTTCGTGAAATTATGTCTTTTGTGTATAATATATCCATTTCAGCATGTTTTAATTTTAGGTTTATGTATTTTCAGTTTCACCTTCTCTTTTACGTAAAATTTAAAAGATATACAGGGTGGATCTGCGGGAATAATCGCGATAAATGTTCTATAAATAGGATAGAGCGACAAACTTCAATGTAGTATAGAATTCATATTGTCATTTAAATTTTTGGCATCCTTTATTTTTCCTGCTGGCATATAATTTTCCTGACACACGCGACCCGATACATGTATAGGTATCACTCAATAGCATTCGGTATAGAATACGATTATATTAAAATGTAATCGGTTTCTACATAGAAGGAACATCTGGAAAGTATCCCATGTTCGTATATAGCAATAGTAAACGATTTTTGATTGGAACTATAATACTTACAATCAGTATTGGAAAAAGTCTTGTTATAGTCATCGAATAACTTCCAAAGAAAATGACGTGAAACTGGCAAGAAATTAAAAACCAAGGAAACCTTAGCAATTGATTTATGTTGATTTAAGGAATGTGCGTAAAAGACCGCATCAGGAACTGTTAAAATAAGACACCCTATTGGTAATGCGGCCTTTTTGGTGGCGGATTTGCACTGTTTTACCTGCCTAACATATTTTAGAGTCCATGAGTCTTTTTAATAAATAGAATACGTAATACGGGTTGGAGTGTAAGGCATTATATTTCAGAACATAAGACCGAAAATAAAATATGTAAATGCGCCTTTGCGTGTGTTCCACATAGCCCCGAGAGAAATGGAGTTGGTGTTAAACCGCACTAGAGTTTAGTTGCGGTTGGTTTTGTAGAAACGACAATATATCACACCTGTATACCTATTACTATAGGTTAACTGCTACTGTTTTAGGTATACATAATATACACAATTCCTCCTTTTTGGTCTAAATTTGTGTTAAGTGTTAGATAACTTGACCGAATTTATAGAGACCCAACCGACGACGACCGTTAGTCTACGTGTACAACTGTATTAAACTAATGACCGCTTGTGTTGTATAAATAATGTACGCAACAAAAATATTAATTTATTTTCATTAGTTCTTGAAGTTGGAAGTCCTTTTGCTTTTTACTTCATCTTCCAAAATTGCATTACTTAAAACCCAGCCGTATATTTCATGCCAAGATAAATACATCTCGCATTTGCATTTAAAAACATCGAACATTTCTTTATTTTTAATTCAAGATTTTGATTAGATAAACAGAAAAGCAAATTTCGCCAATAACCCCATTTATTCCATAAAACGACACCCTTTCTTCCAATTATTGCCCAAAAATCCATACAAATTAGACGAAATTAACTCCCCTTTTCTAAATTAAATACAACATTAAATAAAGAAAACTTTATTTAATGCTTGAATATTCATCTTGAATGACATGGCGGTTTGGTATATATAGGTGTACATTATATATAGCTATTCAATTAATTCAAGGAACATTTTTACCCCCTTTAAACCTGTTCTCATGCCTCAAAACAGTTTAGCGGCTCCCTTTAATCCGTGACCCGGGTCTCAATCTATATGTATATAAGTCTATAGGGTAAGTCGCGAGAAACTGGGCCGGTTATTGCAGAAAACCTACTTTTAGTTTAGATTCAAAATCACATGAAGTATGTAAACACAGATTTTAATAATTTGCTGCAAATCAACTTCTTGCCAATAACTTTGTCCAAATCTCTTGTTGAAGTTTAGCTGGAAATTATTTTTACCACCCTATACATAATATATCAACGTGTCCCCTTTTGCTATATACGTTTACACATTGTGAACAGTACAGCTATTAGGCGATGAATAGCTTAACTCCTGTTTCTCTTTTACTCCTGACTCAGAACTGTGTGGTGCTCTTTGGTGTTCAGCAAATTACGCTTACCTAAAACTTTGTTGAAAAGTTTCTGTTCGATCGCGAAAGTGGGTCTCACATACAAACGCTGTCACAGGGTGGAATGAATTCAAATGAAAAAGCTTGTAACTTTTCTGGATGCATGAAAATAGGCCAACATAATTCTGCTTCATATCCCATGCGATTCACTCCCTATCATAATGGTATTGTTGGATACGACCAAAGCAAGATATCCAGGATTTAAACTAAATTCTAGATTTTCTCACCCCACTGAGGTATCGTTATGGTGTACAGCAGGGAAATCTACTACTATTTTCTATTTACTGGGTATATTTTGATCCTAACAATCAAAACACAGTAAATATGATCCATCCTGCATTCCAAAGTTTACAATATACTATACCATCGCCTTTATGTTTCTTAATTAATCAATTGAATAATAATAATATCTCGATGACATAACTCACTCTCCTACCTTTACCACCAACCGTATATATTGAAGAATATAATGTATCTCCCGATACTGCAATATCGGAATGCCAAAAGTGTACACCATTCGCAAGCATTTGGTATGTGCATGCAGATTTGAAATTATACGACCCCAAACCAATGCTACAACGGTGTTCACGTCGCCATATAGCTTCTATCTCTATTGCCTCTGGTGTGCAGAACACGGTTATATAACACTCACTACTACTACTATACCCCATACCCTTTCTAGCAGAAAAGGCAAAACCAAAATATCGGAATTGTCGGGCTGCTGTAGGTATAGAAAATTTCTAAATTCAATATCGCATGCACACCCGACAAAATGGAATGGAGCTGGGGCGGGGGGCCAATTACACAAGGTTTTCATTTTCCTATTGGATATGCCAGAAGTACTAAACAAGCTGTTATTACAACAGCAACATTTTTGGGAACAAACTATTCTCACTTCGACCTGCAGAAGATCTTTTGTGAATGACTCTAATCTATGATTTGCCCAGCTGTCCCACACTTTTCATAAAGTTGATGATTTCTCTTGGGGCTAAATTCCTTGCCTCGTCGGGTGTTAGGGTCACCCCTCCAAGGTGTTTTAGCCTTTTGCAGAAAAGTGCCATGCATTCACAGAGCACGTGTTCTGTTGTCTCTGTTGCGTATTCGCAAAACCGACAAGTGTCGTCCTCGGTTAGGCCGATCTTTTTGAGATGGTACTTCACTGGGTGGTGTCCCGTAAAAAGGCCTGTAATTCGCCTTAGGTCGCTTGTCTCCAGTTGGATAAGCCTCCCTGCGTTGGCCTCTGAAGGTTTGATAAACCTTTTTGATTGTCTTAGGCCTGGAGTGTTTCTCCAGTAGGACTTAAGTTGTTCCTTTTCCCATCTCCGAAGTTCTTCCTTCATATGGCTTTTTGGAAGACCAAAGATGGGTTCCTGGCCGCAGAACGGAGCGTTTGCACCCTCTTTTGTAAGTTGGTCCGCCGCTTCGTTCCCCTCTATGCCTTCATGTCCTGAAACCAATGTCAGAGTAATCTGAGCTGCCAGTTTAGGGTCTGTTTGGATTCCTATACTAGCTTTGACGTGAAGGTGTAAGTGCTTTTAACGCAGCTTGACTCTCTGACATAATATTGATCTGCCGTTGAGCACAACGATTAATAGCGTTGATCTGTGCTTGGAATATAGTGGGACTTTTCCCGAGAGATTCAGAGAGCCTGCAATTTGGCCCGTATACTCCCATGCCTGTGCTCCCTTCTATTCCTTTTGAACTGTCCGTATACCAGACGGATGTGTTTTCTGGGAATCGTGGCTCCCCATTTAGCCAATTTTAACGGTCTGCAATGACCACTTCAAATGGGATTTCAAAATCATGCTTGCGTGGCAAAGCGTCCGACGGTTTTCTTCCTGAATCCAAAGGTATTAGATTCAGGATTCCCATGTGTCCCTCTAGATCGCCAGATTTGTATTCCATTACCTGTGCCAGTTTCAGAGCGCTAATTGCTGCCTCTTTTTTGACTAGGACAGGCAAAGGTATTAGATGCAGCAACGTTTCCATCGCTGCTGTGGGGCAAGTTCGCATTGCCCCTGTTATTACGGCTACGATAGAGCAAATTACAACTATTGCATAATTACGAGGAAAGATACATTGCCGAACCCTATAGATTCACATAAAACGCACTGATTCGTATTCACACGGCATATATTCGTTACACGATACCGAACTTTACCGAGAGGTCGTTTTTCCTAAATATATACCCGATTTCAGTGAAACTATACCATGAATATTTCATAGATAAATTGATATAGGTGTTTGCGCGAGATCGATGCAGGTTTTATTTCCATAGTTCCTTTCAATTTTATTATTATTCTAAACCTTTAGGATTTTGCCTTAACAGATCCATTCCTGTCTTTCAGCAGAGCACGATGAAGCCACGAGCACTTCGTTCGACACCTCATTAACAGAGTTTTTTTCAGCCGCAATAAAGAAACAGCTTTAAGGCCACTCGACCTGAAAGAATATGCTGGTATATTTGGTACACGGAGTAGGTATTGCATTTTATATTATTGTGCCCGAAATGCTTCGCGAAAAACGTCGAGAGATTCACTTTATCTACTTCCTGCGGGCGTGTTTCGTCCGGAAAATTTGACGAGAAGATTATTGCTTTGCGACTTTTTCCTCCTTCCAGAGAGAGAGAAAAAACGCGATTTAATTTTATTTTCTTGACTATACTGTACGGAAGATTCGCATTGTCAAATTGAAAAATGGAAACAAAAATAGACCCAAAAATATACGATAAACTCGATTACAAATATTACAACTTTGATATACATCGAAATTGGAAATACTGAACGATTTTGATTGGTGAGACGGTTGCTTCTTTTTTAAATTCTACTAAATCACAAATTATTTAACACTTAAACATGTTAAAATGAAAATAAGATAATAAATCGCTCCCGGTGCGTATGTTATTCAATTTGAAATTTCCATTTAGAGAATATTCCATTTTAATATGTCGTTTTGACGCTAGTCAAAACTTCCGTTCAACTCTCTCACTTTAGAGAAGTTTATGATTGGATCTTTCCTATAAGACGACAAATAGGATGCGAACACCAGCTGACACCCCTTACTTTCTACTTCCAGCACTTCAGTATCTACTTGCATATATACAGGAAGCATGAATTAAAAAGGAGTTATTGAAGAAAATGGTTCTTCTTTGCATTCAAAGTTTTGAAATTGTTTAGTATTAGTTCATAATATTCAGCCCCTTTTAACAAAAACAGTTCGTGGACTCCTAAAAGAATAAGATCAGATTTTGCCTGGATTATATAAAGAAGAACAGCTTGAGAGTTCGATGAAAACTGTTACGGATCAGAAATTTAGAAGATTGAACAAGAAGATAAAAGCATCAGAAGATTTAGCTTGTATATTTGCTACCGTGTCCCTCAACAATAAAATGAGAACAGTGATACACTAAATAACTTCTTTTCCTATGGTTTAGTTTAATGTAAAGTATATAATACCCTCATTCCGACTTCTATAGTTAGAAATTTCACTGTGCGTTTCAAAGAGCAATTAAAAGATATAACAGTAGTGATTGCCGTCAGCCAGGTGAGAAAGACATTATCGTTAACGTAGAATTTTACAGCTTGAACTCTATGATTTTGTTCCTAATTATAATGATAAACTCAAAATCGAGATTTATTTGAACGCATTATTTCTCCCTGCCTTGTTATGTTAGTAAATTTCTTTATTTTTTCATAAACTCACATAAACGACATTCGGAATCAGTGTCATTAAGGATAGTTTCTTAGGTCTTGATTAGGTCCTGCATGATGGCGTCTGATACCAAACCAAGGCTCCAAAAATTGAAATATGATTCACTACTAATAGGGTAGTGGTCTTGTGTTGTGGAAGTTGTACATTTTAGCAATTAGTCGCTTTTAATTTGTTTGTACCTATGTTACTTACACTTTCATGTTTTTTGTTGTAGATATAGTTTTTCTATTTTGACGTACTGCAATTGTTTTGTACAAAACGTAGTCAATAAAGATTATTATTATAAGGCCTTTGAAATTAGATCAAAAGACATAATAGGACCATGTTATTTCGAAAATAATCGTATTTTGGTCTAAACTTCAATCATAAAAAGGTGGTTCATCCCACTTCTGATATCAGACCATGAAACGCCAAAAGCGAGTTGGAATTTTGTAAAATGTTGATAAAAATAAAACACTACATAAAATATCTTGAAAAATAAATCCATTTGCTGGTGATCGTTTACATTATTTTCAAGGCAATTGAACAGAAGAAATACGACCGGCAATTTTTAAAAACTATTCAAATTTCTCCTATATAATAGTTGTTGGACGCATAGAAACCTCTAAAATAATTGCAATGTAAATGGCGATGGATAAAGTGTGTGATTTGGAAAGTTTTTCCAAAAACAATAATAGTAAATTACTTTTATTACCCCCATCGTGTAGTAGATAGTTCCTGAGAAATTGAAATAGTGGAAAAGGAAGGCATTTGCGGTGTGCTTTTAAATAATTTATGTAGGAAAAAAGTTGTTTGCATCTTTATGTTGCTAAGGACACCATAGCTGGATGGATGGCAGTTAGTGGTAAGGATATTACCAAATGTCATCTTTGCACTATCCTCGATCAATCAACAATATATTATCTAATTTATTTCGTTCAACCGGTATAAAGAAAAACATAATGTCTTAATAGCCAAGTAATTTATTGCTGCTTGGAATATCTGAGCCATGTTTACAAAACGCTTGTGTTAACATGATCCAATAAATTTACTGGTAGGAGAGTCGTCGTGATAGAATAATAAATAACAAACAAAAACCAGTTTTAAGAGACCGGTAGCTACATCGAGCAATGTAACAGTGTGTGGTAAACGCCACGAAGAAGCAATTTAACACCTACTAAATGTCTCGTCAACGCCTTTGAGAATAGTCTTGTGTGGCTCTTGAGAAAATGGCATAATGATGTGTAACATAAGAGAATTTATGAGGACCTCCTGTTAGCTAGAGAATTGTGTATAGAAAAACATGATATGCAATGACATCTGATCAGTTGTTTAATGTTATAATTGTCAATTAATGATGTATCGCCCTTTTTAAATACAGGAATAATCCTAGCAGATTTCCACAATGAAGGAAATATGTTGGTGGATAAAATCAAATTAGAAATGTGCAACAGAGAAGTCAAAAATGCAGACACACAATCCTTTACCAGAAAGCTCGGAATATTATCAGTGCCAGCCGTGAACTTGTTCTTTAACTTCCTGCAAGCGCCGATTATGTCGTCGCTATCCAAAACCGAAACTTCTATACTATTCGAGTGTGGCACGTGCAAGTCTGGAACAGTAGGCAATAAGCGTGCATAAACACTTTCAAAATATCCACTAAATGCGTCAACAATATCCTGCGGTCCAGAATAGGTTATCCCATCAGAGTCCCTCATCACTCCCGGCATCCTGGATATATTGAGTCTACTATGAATAAAAGACCAAAAATTTTTGGAGTCAGGCATAACTAAGGCCTCACATGCTATAATGCTAAGAACGTATATCAAAAGCTAAGTCAATGATTTTGAAATACCCAACCCGAAACACGTAACAAATTGGGCTCAGAAGTGGGATAAAAATTATTTTCTGAACAGGAGACAACTTTTAGCAGGTGTGAAGGCTGAAGTAGTTAGTAGTGTATTGATTTTATAGCGACACATTGTATATTATCATCATTAAACCGACATAGACAAATCCAAAAACTACTACTGCATCATTTTAGGCCCACGTCCACCCTTGTCTAGTTTTTTTTTTGTATTCCATTTTACTCCCTCGTTCACCTACCAAACAATGTTCTCTCCCCAACTAGCAAACGGAACTTTTTCCACTCCTTAGCAATAACAATAGGACACAAAATGAACGAACTTCCAGACGACCTGGCATAGGATAGTAGTAGTAGACACGAACAAGGAAAAAAATACTATAAAGTCGCATATCCATTGGTATGTCCATAAAGTAACCAAAAAAAGATAAAGAAGCAGAAGAATAAAAAAAAAACAGTCGACCATCGTTTTGTGTCTTGTCAGCGAGCTCTTGATTACACGAGAGAGAAAGAAAGAGAAAAACCCTCAGCAGCAATTGTCTATCAGTTATTGAATTTCGCGGATGAGACGCACTGACATCGAAATAAATGACTGTGCTTGCGATGCGGTTGTATTTTGTGTTTTTATTTTATTTCACTTCGTTTTGTGTTGTAGTAGTATGTTCTTTTATTCGTCTCCCAAATACGAGGGTCAGCTGCAGCTAAACTAAACCAGCTGAAGTCATATAACAGTAATAGTATGTCTTATGTATATTCTACGAAGTCTGGAGTGCCTCGAAGGTCCAACCTCGGCCTCTTTTGTTACGTAATTAAATGCTGTGAAAAAATAACTTTGATCTGAGCATCCAGAAATGCTAATTTCAAAGTTAGTCTTAGGT
Source organism: Apoderus coryli (assembly GCA_911728435.2). Classification (NCBI taxonomy): domain Eukaryota; kingdom Metazoa; phylum Arthropoda; class Insecta; order Coleoptera; family Attelabidae; genus Apoderus; species Apoderus coryli. Next base: position 3,986,849 of record OU452213.1, on the reverse strand, counting down.
GTAAAACTTTGGATGAAAATTAGCATATATAGGACGTCCGGTAAAAAACGGCTGCAAAATAAAGGTGGTATGAAGCTAAATAAACAAATGTGGCTAATTTGGACGTAAAACTACAAACCCCGTATACACTATTTCCGTACTTTTATAGACCTTTTACATAGTTAGATGGTACTTGTAAACGAGAGAATCAGATGAAATAACTATACAACAAAGTGCTTTTATGCAAGCCAACGCACATAATAATAACATCTCGGCAACTTGATACGTGTGGAGTAGTAAAAGTATCATAAATATAATTTTACAATGGTATATACAACCTCTTCTGCAGGTTTCAGCGAGAATAAGAAAATCGTTCCTATATAGTATGCGAATAGCTAGCTACAGCTATATAACGACATATGTAATGTCGTTTTAGCGTAATTTACGTACGCTCTACGTGACCCGTCTTGTGAGGAAATGCAAATCAAAATGTTCGATTAATGTAGAAGCAGATAGACCTACAACCGGGAATCTGGTGTAGGCCTTGGGGCTTTTACACTTACGCCATTGTAAACTATGAGGGGGAGGTTTTTCCTTAGTATAAATACTAAGTTTTAGCGCATTCGGATCATTAATCTTCGATCAAGCAACTCACTAAAAATTGCTTGCTGAGCTTTGAGAGGCTCAAAAATGTATGCCAATCGTGATAAAAGACAATTTGAGTAAAGTTGAACTGCAAATTTATTAAATATTTCCTAATCATTACACTTTATACCTTTATAAAATCGTTTGTTTCCCAGATATTCGACACAACATGATTTCCAAAAATTGAATATGCCTTAACCAGTAGTTATACTTTCTAAAATCTTATTTGTACAAATAAGCAATGGAAACTCCTTGGAAATGCCAAAGATATACACCAACAGCATTGTCGTGAATCCATTTTCGAGCACGTATTTGTATAATAGACAAAGACTAATTCCCTGTTACAAACGAACAAAGATAAAGACGAATTTTAAATGTAGTTAAAAGACCGATATAAATCCGGTGGAGTCTAATTCTGCGTCCTGGATAATTTTCAATATTGACATAGTAGTTTAAGAGTGTCTAAATTGTAAATGTTATATAGGATTTTAATTGACATTATCTTATAACTATAGATTTTATATGGATAGTTTCTTAGGTCTTGATTAGGTCCTGTATGATAGCGTCCTATACCAAACCAAGGTCCCAAAAAATTGAAATCTGGTTCCCTAATAATGGGGTCGTGATATTTACGCAGGACAATCATATTATGAAGGGCTATTTGCATACCAAGCGACATGCTGGAAAAGGTACAACAAACCAACAAAATTTTTAAATCTTAATAGCAAACTTCGAAGTCGTAAAACTAACAACATCAAAGACACAATCATCAAAGATTGCATGTAAATGTAGCTAATTTAATTTATGTAAAAAAATCAATTCCAACACATACTTATCAAGAAAGTTCTAAATCTTCAAATTCAATAAAGTTGTAAGTAGCTATCTTTAGCCGAGAAGACTGCATATATTTCAAATTGAACTTTTAAAATCTGCTTTTAAAAATCACCCATTTCAATCGGTTTGGCAGTACAATTTCGATACTATAAGCAAAAATATATTGTTATAGCACATATATAAGAGCAATTGCCGATAAAGCAGAACTTTTATACCATGTAGTTTCATAATATAAATTATTATGAAAAACGCATGTGAAAGAATAAAACGGTCCCATTTTACGGTTTTAGTCACAGCGATAATGTGTTCAATATGCCCGGACCGCGGAAGATATCACACATATAGATTCAGGTTTTTTTTTTATTGCTGAAGCTGTAACTCGGTATAATTTGCACTATAAAAGTGCTTTATCACCAGACTGACCAGTATAAACCGCAATATTCTCCGGGATTTTCTATTATGAGCAAAAACCACATAGACATGACGGTTTCATTTTGGTGTTTCCAATGTTTTTATTTGGCGATTTCAAATACAGAGAGCCCCATATAAGTCCATAGGAGAATTTTGAACATTTAATAACAATAAACCTCAACATAATATACACGGTGTCCCTAATTTCAAAATGGTACATTTTTAAAAGAAAAGACAAACAAAATTGCTAAAGATTAATCAAAACTGACCGGTCTCGACCTTTTTTTTAAAGATGTACCATTTTGAAAATAATAATAATATTCTTTATTGTCTAACAGGTATGTTATATGTTTGGCATGCTCGAAGTAGTGGTGCTTTGGATTCATAATTAGTACAAAAAACAGAGGGGCGCAGTATGTTAAAATTCAACGATCGGAGTAGGTTTGAAGAGTCCACCAAGCTATTTATAATCTTAAACAGAAAGACTTGTCCGGCATACACTCTGCGAGCAGCCAGCGAAACCATTTGAAAGCGATCGAGCAGTGCTCTATGATCGAATCCTCTACATGGGAATCTACCGTCAATTTTAAACGCTAAATATTTAAGGAATTTGCGCTGTATGTATTCAATGTGTTCTGCATGAGATTGGTAATTGGGAGACCATATTATAGATGCGTACTCAAGCTTAGATCTTACCAGAGCACAATGCAAATTAGTTATACATTCAATATCACTAAAATCTTTGGTAACACGGAACAAAAAGCCAAGCATGCGTAGTGCATCTCGGGTAATACTTTCGACAATTCAGTGTCGACAGAAACTCCCAGATCCCTGACAACATCACAACATTCAAGCGCAGTGTCACTCAGCCAATAGCGATATTCAAAAACAGTTTGCGATTTCGAAAATATGACAAACTTACATTTATTAATATTTAAAGGTAATTTATTATACTTACACTAATCTTCAAACTTAGATAAGTCGCGCTGCAACAATACGGAATTCGAAGTGTCTCGAATAACACGATACAACTTGAGATCGTCTGCAAACATCAAATGGTTGCTTGTAAGTTCCTGGGATATGTCATTAATGAAAATTGAAAATATTAATGGTGCCAAACAGCTGCCCTGAGGCGCTCCGCTGGTGAGTGTGAAAGTTTCCGATTTATGACCATTGTATTCGACATAGTGTTGTCGATCAGACAAGTAGGAGGCAAAAAACGTTAAAAGATCCTCATGAAAACCCAACCTCGACATTTTCCGTAGGACAAGGGAATGATCCAGCTTATCGAAACCCTTCGAAAAATCTGTATAAATCGCATCGATCCGCAGACCCTCCCCGAGGGTAGGAAATACATCCTCTAGAAAACAGGTTAGGTTGGTTACTGTAGAGCGGCCTGGGAAAAAACCGTGCTGCTGTGGATCAATCTGATGCTTAATTTGAGTAAATATTTTTCGGTGTAATGTCGCTTCAAAAACCTTCGAGAAGTTGGGCAGGAGCGAGACGGGTCTATAATTTTCAACATGATCATTCTCAGCAGATTTATGGATTGGACAAATGCGCGAAATTTTCCAAGCTTTTCTCCTTTTTCCACAACGGAACAACGCAGTCCTTAACAACGCAACTGGGGATCCCCTCTGATCCATCAGGTGCGTATTAATTTAATTTAGAAAATTCTATAATACAATTTCGGATAATCCTATCGGTATAAAATGATACAGAATATTAATTGAATTTTTATTTATAATTTTTTTCATTCCGAATAATAATAAAAGGAATTAATAGAAAAAAACACAATATCAACAGTAATCGAAACAATATTATGATGATGTTATGGCGGCACACATGAGTTTTGAATACATCAACATAATATAGAAATAATAAATGTCAATTGGGTAATTAGCTTTAGCGGTTAAATACTACAATAAATAAACGCTATTAAAAGCTCATTACCATATATTAAACATGTTTAATTCATGTGAGTAGAAATTTAATTAACAAATTTAATTTATCTATCCTAACATACATTGTTTGAATACTATTTTTCTTTTACTATTTACACTAATGTAAAACTGGATGATACAACTAAAAAAAAACACAAAACAGTATTGAAAACTACACGGAAACATATGCAGGCTAAACCCGAAGATGGCATACTAAAGTTACCAGAACATTGCTCTGCGCCTGGCTGTCCGGAATCCTTCGTAAACTTCAACCAATTTTTGGGTATAGCACCACGTACGTAATCGTCATCCACCAATAAAGTGAATCTTCGTTTAACAAAATATCCAAATTCCTCTCGCACAAAAGGCAGCTTTAACATACATTTGTCTGTCACTTGTGTCTTAATCATTAGCCTCCCTTGCTTAGTGAAAACAAATTACACAGTATGTCTTCTACAATGTGAATAATTCTTAATACAGTCGCAAGCATATACATTCTTACATACGTAATTTCGTTCTAATGTAATTACCGGACCATTATAATTTATTACTTGCATTTCAGCAAGACTATAATTTACAATTAAATAGTTATACTATACACGACATAACCTATTATACAGTAGTTTCAGTGGCGTAATAAAAAACCATGTATTTCGTTGACTAAAAATTCAGAAAATCGGCTTACTGCAAATTTGTTTGCTGTTAAATACGACAAACTAACAGAATCCTAAAATAGAATAGAAAAAAATGGTTAAGTTTACTTAGGCAAGTCGTTTAGCTTGTTTCCAACAAGAACAATCATTTTACGCTGTCCCTCTATGCGAACATACAAACATACAACAAATAAATTGTGTTTGTTTTGAGAGTGAGTTGGGACATATTATAGTGGACGTGATGTCTCATTTCTTGCTCGTTTAAAAGCACTTTGTTAGTCCTGTTTAGAGACCGCTTTTAACTACAACGAATCTAAAATAATATATTTTAGAAACTTTCTCGTCTGTTGTCTGGGGCTGTACAGGTGGTCCAGACTTTAACGATGTACTAGGGGAGTTTTTAATACCACGGAATACGCACCTTTCTCTTTATAATCAATCAAGTCCCAAAACTTCTTAGATACGATTTTTTCAAAAAGTGCAATAGGCCGAGGGTCGTCGAGATTCCCTACCATGCTTAAAAAGCCCAAGCGATTTCTGCAATACAACACCAGGTACATTTATTTATTTAATGTCATTACCAAAAAAGGTTTACACAAGTCATATTAAATACTAAAATATTACATAACACAACATAAAAACATAGAAATGTATATAACTTAATCAAAACAGAAAGTCAGTGCTGAGGAATTCATCAATGGAGTAAAAAGCCTGGTCAGTTATGTAGTTCTTTAATCTATTTTTGAACATTGCACGGCTCAGTGTTTTCAAACTATCTGGCAAATGATTATAGCATGTGGGACCATAATAATTTACAGAATTTCTGCTTCTACCCAACCTCATATATTCAGGAAGAATGTCATTTTTGTTTCTGGTATTGTGGTTGTGAACTTCATCATGCTTTATGTACACATTGTAATTATTTTTCACATACATAATTGAATTGTAGATATAGAGACACGGGAGTGTAATTATTTTACATTCTTTAAATTTAGGTCTGACATCCTCTCTAAACTTTAAATCTGTCATTATTCGAACCACTCGTCTTTGGATTGCGAATACCCGACTAGCATGACAAGAGTGTCCCCAAATTGACAAAGCATATGAAGCCACACTGTGAAAAAAGCCATAATATGCTGATTTCAAAACATTAAAAGAGACTTCACCCTTCAAGCTTCGCAACATGAACACAACCTAAGACAACTTGTCAATGGTAACCTCGACATGACCCGCCCAGGTTAGCTTTTGGTCCAAAGTGACACCCAAAAACCAGACCATCAGAAACAGCAACATCCGTCTCACGTAATGTAAATATTTTAGTAGCTGTTTTATTGGCATTCATACAGAGTTTGTTAGCTACAAACCAGTCAGCAGCCCTCGACTGTGAATTAATCATACTTGAGACCAGAACATCACTCGACAGTTCAACATCGACAATAGTTGAATCGTTTGCAAACAATGTCAGGTCACAGCATGGCAGATGTAGCGGTAAATCATTAATAAAAATCAAAAACAATAGAGGTCCGAGCACCGAGCCCTGTGGGACTCCACAAGAGCTCAACAAGAGCTGAGACGACTTTGACTCAAACATTGTTACAACATTCCTACCAGTGAGATAGGAACTCAGCAAACGAATCGAATTCGCACTCATACCGTATCGCTCCAGTTTACCCAACAAGATATCGTGTGAGATGCAATCAAACGCCTTTGGTAAATCAAGAAAAGAAGCCCCCACAAGCCTTCTACTCTCAAAAGCGGTTATAACGCTATTTATAAAACATCACCTCTACTATCTTTAATACACATTAAAACCGGGACATGTTTCGGAGGACTTCCTTCATCATCAGCCAATGGATTACTTTTTCAATTTATTTTATATGAATTGTGAATTCCGAATTGTGCCGTCCCTGATTTGTGTCTATAATACACAATAAGTTTACTTTAGCCAATTTCCATGTCTATGCCATAAGCTCCATACGTGGCACAGAACACACCAAAACCAGCATAGACAACAAACTAACTAGTTAGCTAAACTGGCAGTATAGAGATAAGTCGACTGGCTTTTGTCCCCGATAATTTAAGAAAAACGCTGTGCTAGCTCATCGTGCCATCTCTCTCACTTTAATACGCCGCGTTTTGTCAGATTTAATGCCGTTGTCGCTCCTTCTCTCAACTTAAGAGTAGGAATGAATCGGCGAACGAACGTATATAGAGACGAGCGAGCTGCATTGCGACATATTGAAGCATGGCTGCATCTTATCGGGAATGAGAGTCCGTGTATAATACGGAATTTAAGTTAGAGGAAGAAAAGCGGTCGGTCCGCCACTCCAAGCTAGATTAGGTTGTTATGCACTTGGCACACGAAAGCTGGAATGAGCCAAACTGAATGAACCCAACGCGTTTGTGGTTGGGAGAAGCCTGTGTATACACGCTGAATTTTCGCAGACGTGGTCATACCTAGTGCGATTGAGCGAAAATTTGCGCACAGAGGCGTTCCTGCACAAATTTAGATTTTTTACTAGTGGATTTGATTTTTTCCTTTTGTCGAGAATGAAAACTCGCATCAAGAAATGTTGTTGAAGTTTTTGCAAAAAATCAGGGTTGAACCGCTGCTCCTGTAAATGTCGGTCCAGGATAGGAAGAAGACTAAAAACTGAAGTTTCATAAAGGAACTTTGGAAATTCACGATTTTGAATACGATATCTTAAGCCGTGTGTCGACTACCAAGCTTTCTTGCGGAAGTTGCTTCCAGAAGTTTTTGTCGTGTAAACACGTATTAGAAGTCGACTTCCAGAAGTTACTTGCAGCAATTATGTGGAAACACGTGTTTGTTGCTTGCTGGAAGTAACTTGAACTACTTGCTGTGAACTACAAGTGTTTTGAAGACTTGCAGAAGAAGTGGGGTATACGTAAACGGTTTGTGGTATTCTCTTCTGTTTTCAGTGTTGTTTTGTGTTTTTTTTTTTGAGTTCTTTTTAAAATTTATAAAAATGGACAAAAATAAATTCGTTTGGAGTAGTGAAAAAACACATTTGGTAACTGAAAAACAAGAAAGTTATCCTAAATTATAGGACACGTCCTCAAAAGACTAAGACTAAAATTAAAAAACAAAATGCTTTAAAGGCAATTAGGAAAATTCCATTTGTTGTGAAATCCGTTGGAATACAGAAGCCAATCTCCTTCCGTTGATGGAACCTAAAAAAAGCAGTTTAATTCCTAATAAATGCTTTTGTGTTCTTAATTTCTTTAAGGATCTTTCAATTACATTAGACAACGATGAAAACATCACCGATTAGTCCGAAAAAGTCAAATCAGTACCACGAAAACGACAAAAAAACGAACATGACGTCGTATTGGAAAATGCTCTGCAAATAATGCAAAAACCGTCTGATGAATACCAAATATTTGGTGACTTTGTCGCCTCAGAACTTCGAGGTTTGCGAAAATCTGGGAGCAAACGTAAACTTAAAAGATTAATTCAGCAGGCTATTCTAAAAGTGACGGACGAAGACGATGGCAGCTGCCAATCTGATTTTGCCACAAGACATTTTTATACTGTCATTCCTAAAAAAAGCAAACTACTGCAAGCTGTACTCACATTGTGTGGAAACACGTCTGCAATTTCTTGCAGCAAGTTCGTCGTGATAACTTCTACAAACTACTTCTGGAAGCAGACTTCTGCAAGTTTCGGTTTGAGTGCAAACACTTCAGCAAATACTGGCAGAAGTTCTTCCGCAAGTGACTTGCTAGTGGACAAATAAAACTAAATAAAAATCATATGGAAAAAATTCTAGTGACGCCATCTATGTGTCATTCTCTAATATATTGATCAAATAACATTTAACTCTTCAATTTTAGCCATTGACATATTGTGTAGTTGAACAATACCGTTTCGAGAATAATAGGAGATATTTGTTTTTCTCGCAACTGTTATGTAATTTCATGCAGGTACGTACATTAAAATGTTTGTGGGATTTCTTTGGCGTACTATACCTATACAGGGTGGTCCAACGAAAAGTTTGCACCTAGCTTTTCTCTTTTTTTTGTAGTCGAATGCGAAAATGCTCGGACACGTCGATTTTGCTTTTGAGGGGGACACATTTTAAACATATTTTTCGATCTGCGCCTTTAACCCCCTAGCGGGGGTGAGTAACAACCCTAAAATTTTAAATGGAGAGAGGGGTCTAATGACATATCATTTGAAAGGACACAAAATTGTCTTTCTAATGATACCCTATTTGTCGAATTTTACTAAAACAGTTAATACGAAAACGACTTTAAAGACATTAAGCCGATAATTTTGGTATTAATGAGAAATACAAATAAGTTTTAATTATTGCGAGTGAAAACACCTGCAATCGTTAGTACATTCCAATGTTTGTTAGTTTTAACATTGCTTTGTAAAAAAAGTAAACAAGCTGTTAAATTGATTTATTAAAACGTTACATTAACAAATGTTGAAAATGTGACCCATTTGATTCCATACAATAATACAGATTTTGTTCAAATCTATTTCTAACATTTTGTAGCATATCAGGTGTTATGTTTCTGCACTCTTCTGTAATGCGTTGGCGAAGATCTTCTATGGACTCGGGCTTCGTGGCAAAACATTTATTTTTTAAGTGCCCCCAAAGAAAAAAGTCTAAAGGCGATAAATCCGGTGACCTGGCAGGCCATTCAATTGGGCCCCTCCTTCCAATCCACCGTCCAGGGAACCGGTCATCTAAGAACTGTCTTACAGGAGCCACATAGTGCGGAGGTGCTCCATCTTGCTGGAAATAAAGCCGATCAGCAGTATGATTTTGGTCATCTTCTATTATTTGTGTTATTAAAGGATCAATTGTGTCTTCAAGCATGTTTAGGTACACTTCACCAGTTAAATTTCCAGGAATAAAAAGTGGTCCTATAATATGATTTCCTAATATGCCACACCAGACGTTTATTTTTTGAGGATACTGGGTATGAACCTCACGGAATAAATGTGGGTTACTGTCATCCCAGTAACGGCAATTGTGCCTATTTACAGCTCCATTCAAATAAAATGTGCATTCGTCGGAAAAACAAATGTTAAATAATAATTGCGGATCTTCAATTAAACGCTGGCTCATTGCTTCACAAAATTGCAGCCTTCTATCAGGATCATCCTCATTTAGTTCCTGTACTAATTTGATTTTGTACGGATGAAATTTGTACGCTTTTAAAATTCGTATTATGGACGAACGGGAGACACCTGAGGCTTCAGCTAGTTGACGGGTACTTTGACTATGATCCATTTCAACATGCCCTAAAACAGCGACTTCCACAGCTTCATTTCTGATCGGTTTCTGCGGCTGGTGTTTTACATTACAGACAGATCCGGTATCTACAAACTTTTTAACTAACTTGCCAACGTACACATCATTCACATTTTTATCGGGATGTCTCTCATTAAATAAGCGAGCCGTAAGTCTAGCACTACTATTATTTTGAAAATAAAGTTTAACAATTTCAACTCGTTCTAGAATGGAATAAATCATTTTGTACGGTAAAAGTAAAATAACTTGAGAAGCAACCAAACTGAATCAATGAAAAGACTAAAATAAACGGTGTAAATTCTTTTCCTACACGTATCTGCAGTTTTTATTTCAACAAAAAACGCAAACGATTAGTGAGGAATTTAGTTCTGATAAATAAGATAGTGTTTTTGAAATCCCGTTTTTCTTCAAAGTAAATAATTTAGAAATGATTGTAGTTGTTTTCAGTCGTAATAATTAAAACTTATTTGTATTTCTCATTAATACCAAGATTATCGGCTTAATGTCTTTAAAGTCGTTTTCGTATTAACTGTTTTAGTAAAATTCGACAAATAGGGTATCATTAGAAAGACAATTTTGTGTCCTTTCAAATGATATGTCATTAGACCCCTCTTTCCATTTAAAATTTTAGGGTTGTTACTCACCCCCGCTAGGGGGTTAAAGGCGCAGATCGAAAAATATGTTTAAAATGTGTCCCCCTCAAAAGCAAAATCGACGTGTCCGAGCATTTTCGAATTCGACTACAAAAAAAAGAGAAAAGCTAGGTGCAAACTTTTCGTTGGACCACCCTGTATATGGAGTTCAAACAGAATTGCACCGATAGAAGATTATAGACCACACACGATGCTAATTTAACAATCTGAAAACAAACCAAATAGGGTTGTTTTTACATCAACAGTATACGTTGTAGAAAGCAATTTTCTTGTATATAAAAATCACAGTTAATAACGTTGGATATAAACATTTTTTGCGAATTACCGTCCCCGTCGCCGTAACGGCAGACGATACCACTGGTCATTTCCTTGTGCTGTTTTGGCTGCTTTGCTTTACAACAGTAGAACATTGATTTATTCTAAACTACTCGTATATTACAGACACCTTCGGAAATAGCAGTCAACTTGCTTTAATAATATTAAAAAAGGAAATTAGAAATTGATGATAACGATGATGAAGCAGTGAATCAATAGTCTCCCTCTCATCAAGAACGAACAGAAGACATCACAATGTAAAGAAATTGTGTTCTTTAAGCTGTTGACGACTCATCCAGTATAACGAAAAATTTTTTTCACAGATCTTACAGTACTGCGACAGACACGACCACACCAGTCTGGATAGTATGTCTGATTTATTTATCCAACAATATTGATTGAAAATTCAATCATTCCATAATATTTACATTGGATGGGTTAAAACAGTATTTTTATTTATTTTTTATGAGTTTGATCTTTCTGGTTTTATTTTTAATTTCGAATTTCTGTATCAAATTTGCGGCGATTTCCACCTATAAACGAAGTGAAATAAAATAAAAACACAAACGAGATTAAATAAACGAGATATTCCAATTAAATATTCGGATATATTTATATAAATTCCATTTAAAACGGTCCCGAAAATATCGCTGTAATTGCAGCTTTAAATACGCAATTCTCCACACCACCAAAATTGCATAAATTTGTATTGCGGCAGCATGAAAACCGGACATTAGTAAACTGCACAATGAAATTTTAAAAAAATTAAAAAGTAGGAGACACCCTCGTAAATAAGTACACGGTGCTCCATGTAAAATATAAAATTAAATCAGTTTTTTATCACAGAGGCGTAAAAGCCTCCACTCTCTATCTACTTCCTATTAAATAATTTCGATTTATACAGTTTCCAGCTCGGCGTAAGGACCATTTAAGGCTGAGGGTGAGATATACATATACCCTTCTCGACGAAAATTTCATTTAAACTTCAATATCATTTTACGCCAATGACTGATAAGCGACTGACTTTGGTGGATATTAGATTAAAATTCAATTTCTCACGTTAGCACACTCTCTGGGGTGGGAGAGGCGGTAGCATCAGCTGGGGGTGATGATTTTTTCTTCATTTATTAAATGCTGCTGGATAATAACAAAAGAAAAGTTATTATTAATCCTTTCTTAAATTTCTATGATTATTTTCGTAGAGCGACCATACTATCGCGTTAGGAAATTGGAACATATAAAATCATTTTGTTTTTATTTATGGATACCTGTGGCGACCATTATTCTTGCGCCACACTGTATATATTGTATTTGATTCTGTAGATACTGTGGCAAACTTTTTATGGTGCCACACTGTATATATGTATTTTTAAATTTAGTTATTTCTTTGTAAAAATTTAGTATAGTAGTTGTAAATAATATTTTCTAAATTTCACCAAATGTCGAAACATCTGGCACAAATATTTCTGCTTTCTTTTTACTGTTTTTCATTTTCGGGAACAAAAGAAAACCCTAGTCTCTACCTAGAAAAAGCAGTGGTTATTGTTAAAGCCACGTACCGACCAGATGTGGTACTCTCTTCACAGAGATGCTTTTTCTATAATTTTACCCCAGTCAGTCTTCAACATCAAAACCGTCAACATCTCTCTCGTGCCAAAACTCTCTCCAGATTTTAACAACCTAACTCTCAAACACACTCTTTTTCCGTTTAATAAATATTCAGTTTTGTACATACCGTTAAACAGTGTTTTAATTATTACAACCATACTACCCAAATTACCAAATACCTAATCTATCAAAATTATAAGAACAGGCATGGGAGCTATTCAGTTGCAGCAATTTTGCACTAAGTACGGAAAACTAGAGAGAAAGGCTACACAACTACGCGAATACCAAACGAAAGCTTTGGAATGGTGTAGTTTCTATTATGAAGGGCTATCTGCATGACAAACGACAAGTGGCGACATGGTCTTTAAGGCCTTATTCGAATACCACAACTTCATTGCTTTCACCCTGTTTATTTGAATGAAGATGTTTCCTATTTTTTGATTGATAATAAGTACAGATGATGTGAGACATGAATTCTAAAATGCTTGTATAAATAAATCATGCAATAAATCATTCCGTTTGAAAGCATCAAAAATATGCAGTTGATATTTACATTCACTTTACAAAAATAATCCTGTTATCAATAAACTTAAATCAAATAGAAATGCGTTATATAATAATAATCTTTAGATGCTCATATACGATCTCGTCTACTATTAATAATATTCCTGCTATTAAGTGTTTCCGCAATTTAATGAGCTTTCCCCACTCTTTCTACCATCGAACCCAGCGCTTTTGCTGCATATTACACAAAAACGACGTTTAGCTTATTAAAAATTAAATCAAGCCAAAATTAAATTCGCTTCATTCCTTTCATACCGCATAATCCTAATTACTTAAGCTTGCAGCTTGCATATGTGTGCATTTTATGTTACATAGACTATGTTATACAAAACTTAGACTAGGTTAAGTTATATTAGAGGATATACCTGTGCTGTACCCCACAGTTGGGCGCCAATAATTAGCTATGCACGTGAAGAGCACACACAAAATATCAGATATTGGCATTGAGATAATGAAAAGACCCTAAATATTGAAGGTTTCGAGAAAAGTAATAAGAATGTCGATATGGGATATCTTCTTTCTGAGAATTCTTTAGATTGCAGCGATTGCACAGAGAAATCGGCATACGAGTTGGGTTTCTGGAATGTTTAGGGCATCCAGACCTACAAGTTTGATCAGTTTTACTGATAAATTGGCAAAGAAAACCTCGTACTAAGCCCGGCACTGAAAAAATCTTCTACATATTTAATATTTAACCTTTGCCGTTTCAAATATCCGTTCGAGCAGACCTAGTATAATACATAACTACCGAATATATTCATATATTATTATTTTACTTTCGCAGACATGCAATACCGTGCTCGACTTCAATATTAAATAGAATATGCCTAACCTATAAGCTCCCATCTTATAAGTTTACCACACACATATATTAAATGACGAAAGTATAACAACTGTTTACCTATTCGGGATATGGATATTTTTACGGATTATATTACGTTTTGAAGAGCAAAATTACACTCTCGTAAATATCACTGCCATATACAGGGTGCAACTAATTATTATTTAACTCAAAATACATATAATCTATGTCGGCCAATCTAGAAAGAAAATACAGACAGAATGTCCAGTCAACTTTTGTTTTCGGAGGGCAGAGATAAAGCCAAATAGAATTGTTTATGTTGACTCTGCATGCACACCAAAGTACCTACAAGTGCATGCAATGAAGACATTAACAATAATAACAATTAATCAAAAAGCTAGCGTAGAATTTATTCGAATATGAAAACTTAGTTAAAAATCCTATATTTCGATGATAAAATTGTTTGATACGCCACTGATCAACACACACAAACAATCCATCGTCATTAACTAACGATATAATTCCATGCATACCTGAAATAATATCCATCTTGCGTTGACATAATTAGTATTAAGCTGTAAGATGTTTTGATTGAAAACAGACCGCTATGCTGGGATCGGATAATGGATAATATTATATACGTGGGAATAACAATAAGTTATGAAAAATTAGGGGTCGATAGGGGCTACATCGCCAAAATATTATCGTACATCCGGCTATTTCACATAGAATTCCCTATATATAAGGTGCTTTCATTGTAAAACTTATTGCTAGGCAAGAAGGATGGCAGTGGTTGCACCCTGGTTTGTGTCAAACGCACAGATCCGAAGGGACCTTAAACTCGACGCCCTCAGGGACGTCATGAGGTTGAGAGTCCAGAGTCTTTGCAATGGCAGAGCCCATGCAAACCCACTGATTCGCGAAGCAGTCAACTACAACGTAGAAGACGGTGCCAGGCGGTACCGGAGACCGAGGAGTCAACTCTGACAAAGGAATCCACAGGATTAGGACACCATTAATATTGTTTCTTTCAGGTCAGGTATACTCATCTAAAGGTATGTTTCAGAGTGTTTTCTAGGCACCACCAACAGAGGACAACAGCAACAGAAGACAATCAACATCAGAAGACAACAGCAACAGAGGACAATCAAGCAAGGACATGGAAAAGGGAGGGTTCCCGAGCCATACTACAAAGATAAGGCAGAGTTTTAGTTTGGGTTAGAGTCCCACACTACCTAGGGAAGTGGTAAGGAACTCCCTAGGTGTCATGATGATTTCTCTGCCTTGGCCTAATCAAAAAAAAAAAACTTATTGTTGGTTGAATTTTGTGTCCTTGAATGGATCTGTCAACAAACACAATTAGGTATATATATTGGGACAATGAAAATCCACATTTGTTTCGGGAGGAACATAACAAAATATCCAGATTTAAAGCCATTTTCGGGACACTTAAAAGCTGAAGTTCTCTCGCTAACGGGTATGAATCACTCAAACTCAAGGATTTCTGAGAGAGAGAGAGAGATGTTTTTGGCGACATCTAGCGTGAACAGACAATATGCCGGGTGAAACACAGTTCACAAACGATGGCCGGACAAGAAGTAAAAACAATCATTTCTCGTGCTAGTATAAGCTCTTTGTAAATGTTGGAAATTTGGGTCACACTGCCTGCCGATCACCACTGATGAGTCGTGGATCGACGAAACAGCCGTCTGGTGAAAGCATGGTAGTGTGAAACAAATTTCCAACATAACTGAAAGTCTTGTTGCTTTAGGTAGAAGCAATTCTGCAAGGATTTCTGTTGTGGACCCTAAGATGGCTAAACAGACCGATCCTAAAGTCGAAGTATCTGGACCTTTCCTCCACAGAGCCTCACGGTTTATAAGACGCAACCAGAAGACTTTGATGAATCAAAACTAGAAAATCTCGAGCCTGTAGACAGATATCTCCGGAAGCATTATTGTCTAGAAAATAATGGAGCTAACTTTAATACAATCATTTTCTCATTTAATTTCGAACCTTCAAAACAATTTGTTTCTCGGTAAGTACGAGTATATATTTAGTAGATATTTTATTTCAAATACAGTATAAATGAATTCCCCTTGGTGCTAAAAACCATAAATTTCACTAGTTTGACCTTTGCCATATAATATATGCCCACGTTGTCTCCTTTGCCTTGTTAACAATATATGTAACAAAAGAATCTGTCATGCGGGCTACATATACATATATATACATTCACGGTGTAGTAGGCGACAAGTGCCGCCCTGGGATACCTTGTTATACATAGAGGCAACGAGGTCTTCCTTTCGAGAAGTGTATAATATATAAAAATATTTTTAATGTCTACACCATTCTTCAAAGATTTTTTAACTAAAAAGAGTTCATTTCATTTAAATTTAATAAAAACTGTAAAAATTAGCCCCATATGTGTGTGTTTCCGAACGACAAATATACATAATGGAGCATTTTGTTATAATATAATTTTTGAGGATTTCGTGGGGATAATTAAAATTTAATTGTATCCAATTTGCTAAACCAATTGTAATACATTATATGGTTAGGCCTGACATGAGTTAGAGAATGACAGAGAACGAGAATCATGATGTTGATGATACGGTCGATTACAAATGGTTCATGTCCCGTGAAATGTATTGTCTCATTAACAGACATTAATAATTATTAATAGAAGTTTACGCATTTGTCTAGTTGCATAATTCAGCCGTATATACGATGATTGGCTCAAAATATTTTTATTTACCTCCAAAAATGTTTCCTTCAAATTAAAAATTAAAATAAAATAAATTATTCGAGTACGAAATTTGCAAAATAAACCGTTCATATAAAGGAAAATAAAAAGATGTCTGTCCATTTATCCCAATTTAGCTGCCATAACAATTTTACTGTATTTTATTGCTTAATACTACTACTTGGTAAATGCAATGGTACATATACTATATTTATATCCACTTGTTGGTCGTTGGACGATAAATTTATTGAGAAATGCATATATACACATAGAAGTATCGCTGTCGCATAATCCGAATCTGCTACCATAAAATTGCAATTTTTCGGAAGACGTTTTATATTTTTTTGTTGTCGTTTTTATCTTTTATTTCTTTCCATAATGTATCCGGATTATGAATGAAATTTTTGGGAACATGGCTTTACCATACGTTTGAACCAGCGAGCGCTCAAAACATTTTCTCCACTCAGAATTTTTGTATCTCAGAAACATGGCTTTGATAGTCCATTGTATATAATAAAAACGAAAATTTGTCTTTATCCCGTTAACTCAATATTCAGTTTTTAAGCTTCAAATTCAATGTTTAATAAAAATAATAATAAATATAGAGGCATCGAAAAAAACAGAAACACCGGAGGCAGTCTATTTACGGGTAGAAAATCACTTGCGAGATTCGATTTCGGGAATGATTTTCCGCTGGCTGCATCGTGCGTCTAGCAAAATTAAATAACTTTCGGTTAGATGGATTTTGGAACGCATCGGTCGAAGATGTTGGCAGGTCCGGACACTGTAAAAGATTTACAACAAATTCCACTTTCCCTGAATCCAAAATATTTAAAAATAAAAATTTATAGTAAACCAGTGAGAGTGATGAACACACATGTTAGAAGAACAAGTTAAGCTTGAAAGACTATGATGGAACTTTTCCCCGGAAGCCAAGACCATTTAAAAAATAAGCTGATCTTCAAATCCAAATCATTGACAAGGCACGTCAAGAAAGAGAAATTCGTAAAAAGACAGGCGCCAATTGATCAACCTAAGAAGTAAGTTTTCTCCAAACAGAAGCAAACCAATGATTATCAAATATATTGTTTAGCCCATTATGTATTCCTCAAAATATTGGAATCTAGCAAAGCGCCGATATAGTCTCGAAATATTCTGATCTCTTGGCACTGCACATCTGAAGAGAAATGAACATTTTTCCAGCATTGAGAGCAAGAACGATGGCGAGGCTAAAAAAATTGGTGATCCACCCTCATTCCTGAGCTTTGGATATGTTCATCGGACATCTATTCCGAATCGACCAGGGTATGTGGGGTGTCTCGATCGAGTCTACTAAGCCCAGAGTAGGTCATCAAGTAAGGGTCTGCATATAGCCCTGTGGGAAGACATTTGTGAGCAAAGTCCTGCTCCCCTAACAATATTTTATCCACAAGAAAACACTTTTTCTCCATCAATATGGGCATAGGAACAAACATGGTGAGTTTGGTGAAAATTTAGGAAATATTTTTTTTGTCCAAATCTTAGAAAAAATCAATGTACACCTAAGTTATGGAAAATTTTCATTTTTGGTTGAAAAATAGATTTTCCTCAAACTTGGTACGATTATAGAGTTTGATGCGCTGATTCCAAATATATATATAATGTAGGGGGTAGCATGAAAACCTTGAGCAATACGGACCCTCAAACATAGGCAAAACCATACATTTTTACTAAAATCTCACTTTGGAAAATCATAAGAAAATTGGTGATCCACTTTCATTCCTGAGCTTTGGATATGTTCATCCAACATCTATTCCGAATCGACCAGGGTATGTGGGGTGTCTAGATCGAGTCGACTAAGGCCAGGGTAGGTCATCAAGTGAAAGCGTACATCCCACCAAATATAGATCACCTTTGAAAAATTATAAAAAAATTGGTGATCCACCTTCATTCCTGAGCTTTGGATATGTTCATCGAATATCTATTCCGAATCGACCAGGGTATGTGGGGTGTCTCGATCGAGTCTACTAAGCCCAGGGTAGGTCATCGAGTAAGCTTCTGCATATAGCCCTGTGGGAAGACTTTTGTGAGCAAAGTCTTGCTGCCCTAACAACATTTTCTCCACAAGAAAACACTTTTTCTGCATCAGTATGGGTATAGGAACAAACATGGTGAGTTTGGTGAAAATGGAGAAAAAAATTTTTTTTTGTCCAAATCTTAGAAAAAAGTTTATAGTAAACCAGTGAGAATGATGAACACACATGTTAGAAGAACAAGTTAAGCTGGAAATACTCTGATGGAACTTTTCCACGGAAGTCATGACCATTTAAAAAATAAACTGATCTTCAAATCCAAATCATTGACAAGGCACGTCAAGAGAGAGAAACTCGTAAACAACAATGGCGGTGAATGTTGGCTCATTGAGTGTAAACCTTAGTTGGGTCCTGAATTTTGTTTCAAATCACACCTCGATCTCTCAGTCACAGTTTTGTTAAGGGGTGTTGTACAACACAACTAGGTAGGTAGGGAGTAGAAAGCGAAATTAGGAAATTACTGTAGATTGAACGTGGAACTCAGCCAGTGGGGAGCGAACTTATGTGTGTGTTATAACTCAAAATCATATTAACGGAATAATAATCATCATTTAATATTCGTTGTCCAAATGGAATAAATGAATTCCATTATAACCTGAAACCTACTATATCATCATCGTATCAATTTTTTCTATTCAGTTGAGTTGTTTTTCATTTAGTTTAATAACAATTCTAATTAGGCTGAAATTTTTGATCGTCCTGTATTATATAGGGATTTTGATTGTCCCGGTGTATAAACGAACATTATACACCAACCCAGCCTAACAAAATACTGTCGGTCGGAATGACAAAATTTATGTCTTCTATACCTACATGTACATAATACACAAACATAGTACAAAACTGTTTTATTTATGATTTCTTTTGTTATGCGGCAAGCAAACAATTTTCAGGAAGTTTTACCTTTTTGGAACGTAAACACACAACATATATACTTTATATATTATGCTACATGCGAAAATTCTTTTGCATATATCTCGTTTGGGGAAATTTCGTGTCTATTGTTATGTACTTACCTTCCACTACCACTATACTACATTTTCTCGTGTTTGGTTTTAATATTTATAATGTTCTTACCATACAGGGTGTAAATTGATCTAAATAGCCAAGAACAGGAGCAGACCGACAGGCCAGCAAGTCTATTTCGAGTTTTCAACCGAAAATACAATATTTGTTCTCACACAATCAACAAATTAGTTCTTCTTGTATTCCCCGTTTTACAGATATCATTGCACGCCACTGCTAAATACATAAATAAATTCAGAGGAACTTACGTGTGTGCATTACATAAAAAAGGTACACGCAAACCGGTATTTTGCTTAATAGAATTTTTTCGTCATCTTTGAACATTAAAATTATTATAATTATACAGTAAACGCATGTTGAACAATGTTTTATTTTTCCGGACAATTTGCCTATTCATATATTTTTCTTGTCCATATATAATAATAATTGTGCACACTGGGATAATTACGATATAATAAGAGTTTATACTAAAATAAATACAAATACAGAACATTTTTCTATTTTTCATATCTTTAAGGTATTATGTACATTCATTGCGAAATAGGATACAAATTATACTTTCAAAATAATCCCTGTTACTGTAGTTTCAGGGGTTTCTTGTATTTCATGAACGAACCTTGTTGCATGTATTAAGGTGCCTGAGAAAGGCGATAATATCGAAACGTTGTACATGCCGTAAAATGAAATATTATTTAACAAACGATTGTCTCTAATATACAAAATATATACCGAAACCAAAGATCAGATAAATAAGCGCTCACCACGTTTCATTATGCATTTATACTCATATCTCCACCGTTATTAAACGTTAGCGATCACCCTCGTACACAATCACATGTGATAACGTGCTTCATGTACGTAATGATATGTCCTTTCGCCTTATATCTTCTGTTATGCTATATATGACTGCATGGCTCTGATTAATGGTGTGGACGCGACATTATCTACACTTTTATTCTACCGACATAATTTACAAGCTCAGGGTAGGTCATCAAGTAAGGTTCTGCACATAGCCCTGTGGGAAGACTTTTGTGAGCAAAGTTCTGCTCCCCTAACAACATTTTCTCCACAAGAAAACACTTTTTCTCCACCAGTATGGGCATAGGAACAAACGTGGTGAGTTTGGTGAAAATTGAGAAAAAAAAAATTTCATTTTTGGTTGAAAAATAGATTTTCCTCAAACTTGGTACGATTATAGAGTTTGATGCGCTGATTCCAAATATATATATAATGTGGGGAGTAGCATGAAAACCTTGAGTAATACGGACCCTCAAACATAGGCAAAACCATACATTTCTACTAAAATCTCACTTTGGAAAATCATAAGAAAATTGGTGATCGACCTTCATTCCTGAGCTTTGGATATGTCCATCGGACATCTATTCCGAAACGACCAGGGTATGTAGGGTGTCTCGATCGAGTCGACTAAGCCCAGGGTAAGTCATCACGTGAAAGCCTACATCCCATCAAATATACATCACTTTTGAAAAATTATAAAAAAATGGGTGATCCACCCTAATTCCTGAGCTTTGGATATGTTCATCGGACATCTATTCCGAATCGACCAGGGTATGCGGGGTGTCTCGATCGAGTCGACTAAGCCCAGAGTAGGTCATCAAGTAAGGGTCTGCATATAGCCTTGTGGGAAGACTTTTGTGAACAAAGTCCTGCTCCCCTAACAATATCTTCTCCACAAGAAAACACTTTTTCTCCATCAGTATGAGCATAGAAACAAACTTGGTGAGTTTGGTGAAAATTGAGGAAAAAAATTCTTTTGCCAAATCTTAGAAGAAAAAATCAATGTGTAAGTGTATGGAAAATTTTCATTTTTGGTTGAAAAATAGATTTTCCTCAAACTTGGTACAATTATAGAGTTTGATGCGCTGATTCCAAATATATATAATGTGGGGGGTAGCATGAAAACCTTGAGCAATACGGACCTTCAAACATAGGCAAAACCATAGATTTCTACTAAAATCTCACTTTGGAAAATCATAAGAAAATTGGTGATCCACCTTCATTCCTGAACTTTGGATATGTCCATCAGACATCTATTCCGAATCGACCAGGGTATTGGGGGTGTCTCGATCGAGGCGACTAAGCCCAGGGTAGGTCATCAAGTGAAAGCCTACATCCCATCAAATATAGATCACTTTTGAAAAATTATAAAAAAATTGATGATCCACCCTGATTCCTGAGTTTTGGATATGTTCATCGGACATCTATTCCGAATCGACCAGGGTATGTGGGGTGTCTCGATCGAGTCGACTAAGCCCAGAGTAGGTCATCAAGTAAGGGTCTGCATATAGCCCTGTGGGAAGACTTTTGTGAACAAAGTCCTGCTCCCCTAACAATATCTTCTCCACAAGAAAACACTTTTTCTCCATCAGTATGAGCATAGAAACAAACTTGGTGAGTTTGGTGAAAATTGAGGAAAAAAATTCTTTTGTTCAAATCTTAGAAAAAATCAAAGTATGTGTATGGAAAATTTTCATTTTTGGTTGAAAAATAGATTTTCCTCAAACTTGGTACGATTATAGAGTTTGATACGCTGATTCCAAATATATATATATAATGTGGGGAGGAGCATGAAAACCTTGAGTAATACGGACCCTCAAACATAGGCAAAACCATACATTTCTACTAAAATCTCACTTTGGAAAATCATAAGAAAATTGGTGATCCACCTTCATTCCCGAGCTTTGGATATGTCCATCAGACATCTATTCCGAATCGACCAGGGTATGTAGGGTGTCTCGATCGAGTCGACTAAGCCCAGGGTAAGTCATCACGTGAAAGCCTACATCCCATCAAATATACATCACTTTTGAAAAATTATAAAAAAATGGGTGATCCACCCTAATTCCTGAGCTTTGGATATGTTCATCGGACATCTATTCCGAATCGACCAGGGTATGCGGGGTGTCTCGATCGAGTCGACTAAGCCCAGAGTAGGTCATCAAGTAAGGGTCTGCATATAACCCTGTGGGAAGACTTTTGTGAACAAAGTCCTGCTCCCCTAACAATATCTTCTCCACAAGAAAACACTTTTTCTCCATCAGTATGAGCATAGAAACAAACTTGGTGAGTTTGGTGAAAATTGAGGAAAAAAATTCTTTTGTCCAAATCTTAGAAAAAATCAAAGTATGTGTATGGAAAATTTTCATTTTTGGTTGAAAAATAGATTTTCCTCAAACTTGGTACGATTATAGAGTTTGATACGCTGATTCCAAATATATATATATATAATGTGGGGAGGAGCATGAAAACCTTGAGTAATACGGACCCTCAAACATAGGCAAAACCATACATTTCTACTAAAATCTCACTTTGGAAAATCATAAGAAAATTGGTGATCCACCTTCATTCCCGAGCTTTGGATATGTCCATCAGACATCTATTCCGAATCGACCAGGGTATGTAGGGTGTCTCGATCGAGTCGACTAAGCCCAGGGTAAGTCATCACGTGAAAGCCTACATCCCATCAAATATACATCACTTTTGAAAAATTATAAAAAAATGGGTGATCCACCCTAATTCCTGAGCTTTGGATATGTTCATCGGACATCTATTCCGAATCGACCAGGGTATGCGGGGTGTCTCGATCGAGTCGACTAAGCCCAGAGTAGGTCATCAAGTAAGGGTCTGCATATAACCCTGTGGGAAGACTTTTGTGAACAAAGTCCTGCTCCCCTAACAATATCTTCTCCACAAGAAAACACTTTTTCTCCATCAGTATGAGCATAGAAACAAACTTGGTGAGTTTGGTGAAAATTGAGGAAAAACATTTTTTTTTCTGTGACGGGAAAAAAGTTTGACATATTTACTCTCTTGACAGGTAATAAAATGTCACTTTTTATCCCCGGGAAAAAAGTGAGCACTTTTTTCCCGGACACATAAGTAACGGTAGATATTTAATTTTAGGAAATTTTATTATACAAAAGTTACATTTTCTTTATATATCAAAACTGGCAATAATTTGTGACGCTACTTTTGCTGCTTCTACTGACTCCGGTGGAGTGTTCGCAATTTTTAAATTAAATTACAGAATGGAATTGACAGATATTTGATTACTTTTTTAAAACTTCAAATTTCACTTGGATAATTTTCTGACTTTTTTCAATATTAAATCGAAGTTTTTCCCGTCTCAGAAAAAAATAGTGTATCATACACGGGAAAAAAGTTAGATTTTAGCTCTCGGTTTTTTGTCTCCCTCCGCTGCGCGTCGGGAGACAACACAACCTCGAGCTAAAATCTAGTACTTTTTTCCCTTGTATAATAAATAACTATTTGTCCAAATCTTAGAAAAAATCAATGCAAAATTTTCATTTTTGGTTGAAAAATAGATTTTCCTCAAACTTGGTACGATTATAGAGTTTGATGCGCTGATTCCAAATATATATATAATGTGGGGGGTAGCATGAAAACCTTGAGCAATACGGACCCTCAAAATTAGGCAAAACCATAGATTTCTACTAAAATCTCACTTTGGAAAATCATAAGAAAATTGGTGATCCACCTTCATTCCTGAGCTTTGGATATGTCCATCGGACATCTATTCCGAATCGACCATGGTATGTGGGGTGTCTCGATCGAGTCGACTAAGCCCAGGGTAGGTCATCAAGTGAAAGCCTACATCCCACCAAATATAGATCACCTTTGAAAAATTATAAAAAAATTGGTGATCCACCCTCATTCCTGAGCTTTGGATATGTTTATCGGACATCTATTCCGAATCGACCAGGATATGTGGGGTGTCTCGATCGAGTCGACTAAGCCCAGCGTAGGTCATCAAGTAAGGGTCTGCATATAGCCCTGTGGGAAGATTGTACAAATTCAACTTACTTATTTTAATAATCCCACCTCTGGGAAGATTCAAATCTGCATGAATCTGACCTGATCTAATTGATTATATTATACGATTTGCTTCCGGCTGAGACGAGTCGTAACTTCAATAAATTCTACATTAATATCTGAACATCAGGACAACTAAAAAACTTGCTGGCTTCGTTTTAGTAGTGATTGTTCCGATAGGTACTAGGGAGAATAAATAAATGTATGATATTATCCTTACGATATATACAGCCAGAGAAAAAAAAGGGCATCCAGAAGGCTAATAACAAATGTAAAATGGCAAAAGTTCAAAAGACACAGAAGAGTGCGAGACGCGGGACAGGATAAGTACAGCGAGCCATGTGCTGCTTTCCTATGTTAAAAAATGATACTGCATTGCACCACATCATAGAAATACCTTAAGTAATAAGGTCAGTGGTGTGCTGAAGTTATTTTATAAAAAAAAATAGAAGCTCCCCACAATCATTAACAAAATCAGTCAATTATCGAAATGTTTTACAAACAGTTAAAAAAAAAACTAATTAAGTGCGATCTTCGACGGATCATTAATTAAAATGTATTGACATAATAAAATTACAAGGTATACAAAAGTAGAAAGAAAAAAACACAAACAAGTATCTAGTAGAAGTTGTGATGGGTCTGAATGATCGAATAGTAATCATTAACTGCCGTTGGCCGCGGTATCGGCACACGTAGAGAGATAAAAACTGGTTTTCGATTGGCTATTTTGCAACATATAACTAACAAGTGATAAATGGGTTTTGTGTCACTCTATTTGGATTGGATTAGCTGATTTTGTTTATATACATGTAATACATCTCTCTCTCGTCTTTTAATTAGCTTATTAGACAGTGAATTTCGTTATTTAAATGTTAATTACATCAATTAGTTGATACATTGAATGTCTTTAATTTGTTTTTAAAACTTTTTCTATATAATTCCTCAAACTTGGTACGATTATAGAGTTTGATGCGCTGATTCCAAATATATATATAATGTGGGGGGTAGCATGAAAACCTTGAGCAATACGGACCCTCAAACATACATTTCTACTAAAATCTCACTTTGGAAAATCATAAGAAAATTGGTGCTCCACCTTCATTCCTGAGCTTTGGATATGTCCATCGGATATCTATTCCGAATAGACCAGGGTATGTGGGGTGTCTCGATCGAGTCGACTAAGCCCAGGGTAGGTCATCAAGTGAAAGCCTACATCCCACCAAATATAGATCACCTTTGAAAAATTATACAAAAATTGGTGATCCATCCTCATTCCTGAGCTTTGGATATGTTCATCGAACATCTATTCCGAATCGACCAGGGCATGTGGGGTGTCTCGATCGAGTCGACTAAGCCCAGGGTAGGTCACCAAGTAATGTTCTGCATATAACCCTGTGGGACGACTTTTGTGAGCAAAGTTCTGCTCCCCTAACAACATTTTCTCCACAAGAAAACACTTTTTCTCCATCAGTATGGGCATAGGAACAAACGTGGTGAGTTTGGTGAAAATTGAGAGAAAAAAAATGTTTGTCCAAATCTTAGAAAAAATCAATAAGTAAGTAAAGTATATGGAAAAATTTCATTTTTGGTTGAAAAATAGATTTTCCTCAAACTTGGTACGATTATAGAGTTTGATGCACTGATTCCAAATATATATATAATGTGGGGGGTAGCATGAAAACCTTGAGCAATACGGACCCTCAAACATAGGCAAAACCATACATTTCTACTAAAATCTCACTTTGGAAAATTATAAGAAAATTGGTGATCCACCTTCATTCCTGAGCTTTGGATATGTTCATCGGACATCTATTCCGAATCGACCAGGGTATGCAGGGTGTGTCGATCGAGTCGACTAAGCCCAGGGTAAGTCATCAAGTAAGGGTCTGCATATAGCCTTGTGGGAAGACTTTTGTGAGCAAAGTTCTGCTCCCCTAACAACATTTTCTCCACAAGAAAACACTTTTTCTCCATCAGTATGGGCATAGGAACAAACATGGTGAGTTTGGTGAAAATTGAGAAAAAAATTTTTTTTTGTCCAAATCTTAGAAAAAATCAATGTGAATGAGATGAAGTCGAAACATACACAAGATCCTAAAAACAGGAACTGATTATCTTAACTTTTAGGAAGGATTAAGGAATAATTCTATAGATAGAAGCACTATCGTTCCCGCTTATCCTGGTCTCTACTCAGAAAATTCAAAGACGCTATTTGGGAATTGGACGAACGTCCCATAGTTGAAGAAGAATTTTATTTTAAAACAGCCGTTTAAGCTAAATAAAATGAAATTTACTAGAATATAAAAACCCGGTGTTAATAACGATGATAGTAGTTGCTAATGAGGTGAATCATTCCAAAGTTTATGCCAAAAACAGAGGTATATAAAGGAAGAGAAAGAAAGAGTCTGAAATATACATGTATATGAAATTCCCCACGGGATATGCGACGACTAAATGCGATTATATCTCTCCACCTTATTACAACACAAAACAAAAAAAAAAACAGTTGTAGGTTCAGGCAGGTAGGGAGTCTCATAAAAAGCATTTAAGTGTAAGTATGGCTTTAAAATATAAAATGTGAAAGCGGTAGAGAAGTTTTCAAGGTGTTATTAGTGGAAATTCTGGCGATTTTCACTTCTCATTTGAGACGACAATTAGTGACTGTATGGTTGCAGTTGCCAAGAGGGTTTATTTGAATGCAGGATTTTTACATGGGCTTTAATAATAAAAGACTTCATCGTAACACTTGCAAAACTCGTCACACCTCATTCCACTATGACTTAGGCTTTATATACGGTTATTGGGAATAAAAATAGTTTCGATATCACCCTGTGCTTGTTGTTAAATATATATTTCCTACATAAAAGCATTACAAAGATTGTTATTTTGATGGTATCTCTATAGGTATGCCCCTATACATTACTTTCTATAAAAGTTTGCATGCAACGTAACTTTGAGATTTTATGTACATTAATAGGTTATACCAACCCCTAGTAAAAACATTTAAACCCCATGTTAGCTTTTAGATATTTATACGACACTATGAAGTCACTTTAAATTCTACCTACAGGGTACGGCACTGTTTTTCCTTTTAAACCAAAAACTAGTTTTTGGCATGCCTATATTCATTCACGGTAATGTAAAGTAAAGTAAAAATCATTTGTCAAATCACTGATATTAAAAGTTATGTGGAATGCTAGCTGCTTCAATCATTTCATTCTCTTGGTTTGATTTTAATGTGAATAGCCCTGTAACAATCTCCTCTGCACAGCACACTACGATGATGATAATCATAATGAGTCTGCATGTTTAATTTTTCGCCATAGAACCAGCATTCTATGGCTTGTATATATATGAAATGCAACGTGTACAAAACAAAAGACATAGGCTTCGAGACAGACAGCTTTTCTTTAATGCTACCCCTCCTCACTCTCACTCTTTCATTATTTTTTGTTTGAGATTTTTTTTTATTAAAATGCGGGCAATGCCAATGGCGTAGATTACAGGGACTATCTGCAAAAAAGGTGATTCTTGTTTCAAATGTAAACATCGTAGTCCTAAAAGGCACAGGATCCGTAGTTGGCCTATACCTCGCCAAACTCTCACATTCATATTTCCCAACAAAAAAACGCTGAAAATTTTCTCTAAGCTGTCAAAACATACGGAGCTGTTCTCTCATCGACTTTGCCGCAAATGTGGCCGTCTGTTTTAGCGCAAATTATCCAAGTACGAGCAACTCGCCACTGTACTAAATAATTCCCCACCATGTCTGCTACAAAATCCTCACACATAACAAAATCCATTCCAGCAACGTTCAACACCACTCAAACATCACTCTTATACGCCACCCACATTTTTTTTTTGTCTCCGTCTTCTTTCGACATTCTTAAGTTGCATTTTCTATGCGATCATTATTAGAAACAAAAGACCGAGCGAAATGAGATGATTATAGATGAGGCCTCAGACATATACATATTATATAATATGCTCTCTCTCTCTCCCCAAGAGATTCAAGTGGCTTTTCCTTATATAATATGCTCATTCACCAAAAGCAAAAGGATCTCTATGTGACGTGCCTCTCTAAAACATATAATAGAGTCTTCTTTTGCTTTTTGCTCAAACTTCATGGTATTCAGTGTCAACCGGATGTGCTTGGGTTTCTTTTTACTGTGGCATACACCAGAACGTGATTCTCCACCATTTTTCATCAAAATGAATTCCATGTATTAATAGCGTTTTTAACAGCTATCGAAATTTAAAAAAAAAACATAGCACACCACTGCGTCCCACTGTTATGGAACCTTACGAATATAATTCAGCATTTTTGTTTAAAAAACATAAACTGTCTGACATAATTATTATATTCACATGATAAATGGCCGCGTTTTATCCCACTTATGAATTAATATATTTAATTTGGAGCGTATTCTATTATTTGGTCCCTGATTTATTAAAATACCCATCAGATTCATTGGTGTACTAAACAAAATAGTTTTCATATAAATTATACGTTTTCAATTATTAATTTATTTATTTAATTAACTCATCATTAGCTTCATTTTATTAGAGCAACTCAATCATGAGGACAATCGAACACCGCGCCGTTCAAACGATTATGGAAGAGATGCCTTGGATTATTAGTGGCATGATCTTGGAAAAAAGATCAAAACAGAAAAACCACGCAAAGGTGGAAAAAAAATGTAACCAGTGTCCAGGATTAATTGAAGAAGAAGTTTCTGTCAATAAAACTCCAAAACTCGATGTGTAATTGAAAACTACTCAGTTCGCTCAAGTATAAATCTTCTTTAAACTCTTTGTATTTCATCTTATATCGGACGCACGAACGCAAAAGGCAATCCAAGAAGAAAACAAAGAAAATGCCAGACACCAGACAAGAAATTATTGTCCTAAAATCGAAAAAGCGTTAATCAAGCACTTGGAGAGAGGTGATAGCGACAGGCAAGCAGTGAAAAGGAAATCTACGACTTTAGAGAAAGAACGGTCTATACTATGCGGAAAACAGATCGAACCCATTGCATTGAAGTAAAAAGGGGGAAATGAAATACTGAAATTCATTCAATCGTGCTTTCTAGTATAACTTTTCGGTGTTGGACGACGACAAATTTGAACAAAATTAACGGAAATGATACTAAAACGGTTTTTGAAATTGCGACATTAAGTACTATTACCAAGAGCTTCAATCAATTTTGCGCCAATTACTTGTTGTATGTACGAGCCCAACGCCAAATTTACGTAATTAGTTTAGGCTTAATCTGGTTTACTATTTTTGCAACGTTTAGTACGAGGTACGGCTGTAAAATAACGAGACTATTACTTTCAATATACAGGGTGAGTCACAACTACTACTAGCACTAACTAACTAGATATTACGCTTTTTGTTCAAAGCTTACATTTTAAAAATAATTTCAAATAAGAGTGCTTGAAAAAAGAGTGGGATATCAAAGTTGCGGTTTTTTTAAATGGAATGCTCTATATTTTATCACATTTTTGAATTAAGTATTGAAAATAAGATAATAGACTTGCGTTTCGATTTATTAAAGATTTTTCTAACCAAGTTATTTTTTTTATGGATGACACTGTAACACTAACTAATGAATATGTTACATTATTATTTTAAAAATACAGACACAATGTAAATTTAGTTTATTAAACAGTAAAATGCTTAAAAAACTCATATGTATATAGCGAGAATTTACACTCAAAATGTAATGTTTTATTCATTGTATGATTCAGTTCGATACTCGTATGAAAAACACAGAAAAAACATAAATTCGATCAATACAATGTGTCCAAAAAGGAACATCTTTGATGCAATTGAAGCCTTTCTGTTCCTCCAGAAGCCGTAACTAATTTTACCAAAAACTAACGCATCTGATCTTTCGATAACAACCAAATTTTAACGTCTTTAGTCTGATTGTACAATCTGAAAGGAAAATAGACTAATTGGATTGAATTCAAATGACTTTATTAGGCCAGGAAAACCTTAAAATTTTAGAGTAGAAATTAACAATCCGTCAACTTCAGCAAACTCTTCTTCCAATTTAACATTTACCAAATGTAGTTTTAAATAAAAATGAATAATATTTGTTTGATTAAAACTAGTACATTTTGTATTGAAAATTATTAAACGTCAGATTGACAATCAAATTTTTGATATCTACAAAGTAAAAAATTATCTTATCGAATACTCCTCGGGCCTTGATAAATACTCAAAATTTTGTCATAGAGAATCCTTCAAGCGAGTTGCTCAAGGATAATATTATATAATTATCAAGCAACACGCTTTCGGCATTCTTTATGACAAAATTATCTCGGTATTATCAAGACCCTAGGTGTATTACTACTGAATATTAGAACTTTTTAAATACTTTTCATAAGAAGTTTTAGATCAACAAAAAATACGAACTATACGTTTTATTATAATAACAAGCGGCCAATAGTTCAACCTTAAAAAAAGAAATTGGAATATATCAATACATTTCTTGCATCTCTAATAATGAAAGAAAGAATATATCGATACATTTCTTGCATCTCTATGACTCAATTCATTGAACTTTTATTATTATTATTGAAATTGTAGCAAGTCTGGTGAGGACAGTAAAAAATAAATAATAAGAAAAAGAGATAGTTTATTTTGGTTACACTGTATATGCATATAATTTTTATTATAATATGTTTTAGGCAAATTGCAAATTAAACCATGTTTAAATTATTTTTTTTGTTTTCTATTTCATCTCCGCATGATGATTATAATATAAAATTAATTCCATTAGGGGCAGAGGCTATTATTACAGAAAATTTATACCATTTTGCGGTACTTTATTAATGTTTACCAATGTAATTATTTTAATTAATTCCCAAATAGAAAAATAAATTCCGATAATAATTATTTATACGTATTATTTTAGATTTGTTGGTAATTATGTCTCATGGACGCAGAAGATCAAATTTAAACTCGAAAATTGATTATCTTTGACAAGGACATACAAAATAGTATTTTTTCTAAATTACTTTAAAGGTCATTAAGGACCAATAAGGCCTATTTTTCCTATGGCACGTCACTGCTTTCCAGTTTCTTTGATTGCAGTAAGTATAGTACATAAAGTCTGGAAAAGCAGCTTTGCATAAACTGTTCGTTAAATAATTTGCGAATCTGTGAACGTCAACGAAACGAAAATAGAATAAGAATAAAAAAAATATTATATGGTACGAAAAGAAGGCGTATAAGAAAATGAAAATAGGAAAAGGAAAAATATTAAAATTCTGCACGCAAAGAGAATTTTCAGACCATATTTTCCCTTTTTTTTTTCTGTGCGTTCTCTATAAACACGCCATATTAAAACGTTAAGTCGATTATGAACGCTACCGAGCCTACTACATATTTTATTTACAATTTCATTCATATTTTTTATTATTATGTGGTTTTCCATTGTTATGCTTGTTCGTTCTGGAGTTTATTTTTTACGCTCGATCAAAAACAAGGAAATAAGTTTTTCCAGAAAATGCGTTGGTTTATTACAATAAAGATATGAAGAGAATTCAAAGATATGCTCCACGTGAATTTAATGGCGATCACATATCATTAGGAACCGACTACTTGGTGTATGAAAAAAAAAATCACGCGGGGGGTCTAATGGGACATAGGGAAGCTTGTAAGACACTTTCTACAAGACCCTCTATATTAAAATCCAGAAAAATAACAAACAACAAGAAGTGTTAGACCCTTAGATTGATCTGTTGTTTCAAATTAATAACAGAAATTAAACTAAATAAAATTATTAACGATATACCTAACGAAAACAATATTCAAAACATTTCCTGTGATAAATATTTTATAAAATATACAAATTATACATTTAATTGTATTGGTAAAATATTACCTACCCTTTAACAATTTTAAAATTATTATTATTACTAGGTATATTCGAAGCATTTACAATTTCAGTGTGATAATAACCTGCGGCAGCCCGTAAAATTGCCGATATATAATATTATACGTACCAAACCAAATTTCGATATACGAGGGTTTCCTTTTATATTCCGGGACTTGGCAACCCTGGTATTGCCATCTGATAACTGACAGCTCTATCGTAAAGTTCGACATTTTTGAGGTTATACGTACTCAGAATGTTTTGACAGTACAGTAACTTAAAAGATTCATCTCGGCCCAAAAATGGAATTAAATCGTGAACATTTTCGTGCGATTATTATTTACAACAGTGCATGGATGAACTTAATTCAATTTTTGGCGATGAAGCTCCATCAAGGACCACTGTTTATCGATGGTATGGTGAATTCAATCGTGGTCGTAGTTCACTCCAAGACGAATTTCGTGAAGGTAGTCCAAAATCAGTTGTTGTTCCGAAACGAACTGATATTGGAAGATCGTCATGTAACCCATCAAGAGATTGAGACAACCTTAGGCATTAGTGAGACCAGCATACATTCAATATTGCATAAACATTTGACTGTCAAAAATACTTGTTCGCGTTGGATCCCAAACAATTAAAGTAAAGTAAAGCTTTCGATCGTGATAATTTTGAATTATTGCTTGCCAAGCTTAAATACCTTGGATTTGATGGTGTGTCGCTGATATGGTTCAGAAGTTATCTATGTGGTCGAAGACAGCGGGTGAAATTGCATGGCAAATGTTCAGATTTTTTGGTGACCAATAGTGGTGTTCCACAAGGGAGTATTCTTGGACCATTGTTGTTTTCTGTTTATGTATTTGACATTGTGGGATCATTCCAGCTCTCTAACATACACCTCTATGCGGACGATATCCAGGTATATTTGTCTTTTCCCCTAGCCAGTGCTGAGACTGCAATTGATGTAATAAATGGAGAGCTGTCTCAGTTTTCTTGTTGGTGTGTTAACAATGGTTTGCTCCTGAACTCTAGGAAGACGGTGGCAATGTGCATTGGCAACGAGCGCCACGGTAGTTTTGTTACTCAAGAGTTTCATGTTAAGATTAACAATGATGTTATCCCCTGGATGCATAAAGCTCGAGATCTAGGAGTAATCGTGGATTCTGAGCTAAATTTTAACTAGCATTGTGGCAATGTATGCAGGAATTCACTTTTTAAATTGCGTTCGATATACCATCTTAAACACCTGGTTGATGAGCCTACTAAACTTAAATTGGTTAAGGCTCTTATTTATCCGCATTTGGATTATTGTTTTCCGGTATATTTTTATTTTTTGTTTCAATATAATAAAATGAAGTTGCAGAGAGTGCAGAATTCTTGTATAAGGTTTGTTTGCACGGTTCCTTTTGCTGCACATGTCACTCCTTTTTTTGAGAGATTGGGTGAGCCAAAGTTGGATGTGAGATGTGAGTATTTATATACTTCATTGCTACATAAGATATACCATGCTCGGGACCCTCAATATTTGTATAAGTTGTTGTGTAGACGTTCTAATGTTCATGATGTTAATGTACGTATTGATTCCTTTACTATCCCTAAGCATATGACAGCAAAATTTGAGGGCAGTTTCTCGTATATGGCCTCACTACTGCTAAATAAATGTATTGATATAATTGATTTGCCATTGGAATTATTTCAGCGACAATTGAAGCTCAGAATTTATTCATAGTGTGATTGACTTTTTACATTAATTTATAATGAAAATTTGTTTATTATAGTTTTAAGAGATTTTGTTTTGTACATTCTTTCTTTATTTGTATATGCTTTTTTAAGGAAGAGTGGAAGAGTGGCATTGGCCAAATCTCTATCCTTTTTGTGCAATTGTATATATTCTACATTTTCACAACAAATCATTATTATTATTATTAATTTGTCAATCGCTCAAAAAAAAGCTCGTGTCGATTGGTCGAAAGAAATGCTCAAAAAATACGATCGCGGTGCTTCGAAACACGTCTATGACATCGTGACAGGTGATGAATCGTGGATTTACGCGTATGAGCCCGAAAGTAAACAGCGGTCGACTGTATGGGTGTTTCAAGATGAGCCAAATCCAATAAAAGTTGTTCGCTCACGAAACAACTCCAAGCAAAAGGTCGCCTGTTTTTTCAGAAAAACTGGACATGTCGCAACCGTACCACTAGAACAACGCAGAACAGTCAATTCTGAATGTACACAACCATTTGTTTGCCAGTTGTCTTTCAAGAAATCAGGAAAACCAACCGCCGAAGACGGATCACTCTTCACTTCGACAATGCGAGCTCTCACACATCGGCTCAAACAACTGCATTTTTGAGCACCCAAAACATTGATTTGATGAGTCATCCGCCGTATAGTCGAGACTTGGCATTGAGAGGTCAACGTTTTTCGACACCTGAAGAAGCGGTACCTCAATCAGATTGGCAAAAGTGCTTCGACAATTGCTTCAAACGCATGCAAAAGTGTATAGATCTTCATGGGGAATATTTTGAAAAACAATAAAGTGATTTTCGATTATTAATATTTGTTTTTGTTCAATAATCCCGAAATATAAAAGGCAATCCTCGTATACCTGGTATTATACCTACATTGGGACACCTCTGCTTGCGAGACCGA
The DNA here is from genome assembly GCA_911728435.2 of Apoderus coryli. Lineage (NCBI taxonomy): Eukaryota > Metazoa > Arthropoda > Insecta > Coleoptera > Attelabidae > Apoderus > Apoderus coryli. The sequence continues at coordinate 3,951,909 of OU452213.1, read as the reverse complement.
TAATTCAATTAAAATATTTTATTGGATACATAAATGTTACCCATATTTTTGGAAAGGAAAAGGGTTAAAGTTAACTTAAATAAGATTTTGTCTATATAAGGAAACGATTCAAATAATCAATTTCATGCTCGACTGGCTTTAAGAAACTTCTTTCAATATGTAGCTTTCCACACTACAAACTAAGCTACTTATTCAAAACTACAAAACAGCACAGAGCTGACTATATCCTGCTAGACTCTAATACAGAATAATATAAAACATAATCTAATATTACCCTATAAGTTGTACGGTTTCATTTTAATACACTGCAAAATAGAAAATGTTAATTACGTTTGTCGCACAGGTTTGCATCAGAAACAAAAGTGCTGAGTAGATAATAGAATGCAAAATGACAATAAAATACATTTGAAAATAAACATAACCAGCACTGTTTTGTTTTACACTGGCGTTCTACGGCTAATGGAACTTTAATTTGTTGAAATGTTGATACTAGCAACACACAAACACATCATTTTTATTGAAAATAATCTAATACAACAGTTTTCAAAGACCTTTGTTTTGATTTAATAAACAAAACGATTAATGAATAAATAATGCTCCACTACCACTGGTGGAAATTCGTGCTCTTTGTAAAAATGCCTTAAACAGAACATACAAGTCTCCCCAAAGTCATTAACGAAAACTAACGAACGGAGGGCCCAAGTTGGAACCCTGAAAAACTATTGACGTCGCAGAATTTGAATTTGAATTTACCAAGCGATCTGTTCATTCCTGATAACGAAAAAATACATTGGCCTTAACATCTTTTTTAATAAACAATATTTTGTGGAAAAGACTCGTTTGATTTACGTGACTATAATTTGATGTTCATCAAAAATATTCGTGTGTGCAGATTGTACCCGGCCCAGGAGTTACGGGGCGTACTTTATCCGCCGCGAGCCGCAAAAATCAATAGAGTTCCCACCCCTAGGGCTCTGGTATGTGTGTGTGTATACGCCGTGCCGTTCTCTGTCGTCTCTGGACTGCTGACCGCCCCAGGGCACACAACACCAACGAACAGTGGCAAAAAGCGCGTTGAAACGCTTCTCATAACACCTGATTCTTGGCAAAACGGACCACCAATAATAAATACAAACATGTGCGTAACTAGTAACATTTTAACTGATCATTTTTTCAAAGTTAATGGGAAAAGCGTTTATGGTCAGGAAGAGGAACAAATTTGATTTTTAATAATTCATGGAAACAATATAATGGCACTTATGATGTGTATTGGACTCAAAACTGACTGACTACAATTGTTTAAAATGTCAAAGGCCAAAGATGTTTCAGAACTTCAATGTTCCATCGCATTAGTGCCTCAAGAGAGAAAAATGGATTGTATCGACAGATTTCGTATGAAGTTGGAAATAACAAACGACACCTTCTGAATCTTACCGTTCTTTGATTTTCTGGAGGTTTTAGAGTCTTTTGTTTTATTTTACCAGTAAACTTCTTCTCGGCCGGCCAGCCTTCCTCAAACTTGCCGAAGTACAATGTTATATCTAGATATCTGGCCGACCGAGAAGAAGTTTACTGGTAAAATAAAACAAAAGACTCTAAAACCTCCTGAAATTTTTGAAATTAAATGCGAGTGTATAGATTTTGCATTGTCTTGGCTTATAAAAGAATTTTAACAATTTTAGAATAATTATGAAAAGTTAGGTAATATGAAAATAAAAAAAAAAAAAATGAATAGAAAAAAAAAGATAAATTAGTTGTGGACGCAACAGTTAGTACTAAACAATTGGATCCCACACAATTTGTCAATTGCTCAAAAAAAAGCTCGAAAGAAATGCTCAAAAAATAATAACTTATTAGCCTTTCAAATGAATTCCTGTGAGCAAATTCTACAACAATGGAAGAACAATCCACCTGTTCAAGCTTTTCTTCTCCCTAATTTTACTATCACCTTGTATATTGAAACCACTTCAAAGATGCAACGACTGAAAACTTTACAAACATGTATATAGGTATCTACACCAAGTTGAAACATATTCCACTGACGTAATTCCGATGAATTGAATGTAATTACTTTGCAAAGTTGCGAATTAAAGCGCTATTATTGCTCTAAATTGGTTTCAACTAAGGAAATGTACGTATACGTTTCACTTTTGTGGTTTATCTCTATACAGGGTGTGTCCCAAATAAACCCTCAGTTTTCCACACCGAGAAACAATTCATTAAAAGTAGTTCTGAAGATCGATTATTATCATTCAATTTCCGAAACAGTGTTGCAAATGCTGAAGCTAAAAATATTGAAGATCAGTCAAAAATTGCCTTATTTTCGATCACACCTCAAGGCTGGTTAGGAATTTACAAATCACGTTCTTTTGAGTACCTACACAACGATATAATTATTATAGTATTATCATGCTTCACCTATTAACAGTTTATGTGTTTTATATTATTTGTTTTCCTTTCTTTCCGTTTGTTTTTCTTTTACTACCTAAACCGCTATAGAAGTCATAAATCTAAACGATGACTTAACAACCATGTTATATCATAAAAATTTGCCTTCAAATTGCCTTATCTTTTTTTTCTTTCGTTCGTCCCTCCATCCTCGATATTTATATTCTAACATGCTCGCTTTTTTTCTTTGTTGTTCTACACATTATACAATGTTATTAGAGCCATTTCTCAAAGTGTGCAAAAAATGTAATTAATTGCACAACATTTATCTCAAGGCCTTTCCAGAATAAACAAAAAAATAATCAACAAATAACAAATCTTTATCTTTGAGTAAGTAACAGGACCCCTAAATTGAAAAAACACAACTTAGAACCATGAAGAGCTGCAGTGCTTCCTCGAAAATCAAGCTTAATTGAACATTCCCTTGTGAGTGAAAATTTGACAAAAATTATACTTTAGGACAATGTAGTGTTAGGAAACCCTGTAATCAAGAACTACGACAGTTACCTACCACGAAATCTATCTCTTGATAATGTTTATTTTTAACAAATAAACAAGTAGAACAATAATACAAAATAATTGATAGTAATAAGTGAAAAACTATGTTCGTTAATTAACAATTTGATAACAGTCTTTTAAGTTCATAAATAATAACAGTAACGAGAATGGTGACAATTATTTTATCAAAACGGTAGTATTTATTTTTATTTTAACGCTGAATAGTATATGTTGCATAGTAATTTATTCACCAAAGGACATTTTGGAAGCCTCATAGAGCTAGAAGGATGAGAAGTCAACCATTTTTTAAATTGAAATAATTAATTTTCCATTAAAGTGTTTCACCAAAAACCTTCTGCTAATCAATTCAACATAATACGGAAGTCTTTGTAGACAGTTATGACTCTGCGTTTGAAAAATAACCTTTTAAACCAAACTAACCGTTCATGTAATTTTTAACAAATAAAAATGTCACTGGCATATAATTTATTACCAAAGCTACTTGTACTATACCCGCTAATAGTAACAATAAAATAACAATGCTTTTCTCTCTGTAATACCTACAACCATGCTCTATAAAAACGACATTAATCTAGAGTAAATAAATATTTAGATAAATATTAATTCGTGCAATAAGTCCCCACCCGAAAAGCCTAATATAAACAAAAAAACCTACTAAATACGTTTATAGCCACCGTCGATGATCGTCGCATCGCCCTAAAATTATAAAATTTACGTAACGGAATAAACGATTTACAAAAAAAAAAAAAAGCCCAGAATAATTTAATTAATTTTCAATTAAAATTAACCTTATAAACAGGCACTTAATTTGCAAAAATAACACTTCAACGAGCTATAAAACACTTACCTACATAACACGGTATACCTGTACTTGAAATATCCCGTAAAGTAACAGCGGATATTTTACTTATACAGTGTGACCATTCCAAAACACCCCAAATTTCAAAACTCGCTTTCGAAAAAAAAATTTCAATTTGTTAACTGTGTAAGTCCCCTCTAGTATTAATTTTAGTTAGTTTCGTTCTTTAGTTGCAAGTAAAAAAACAACACATATTGACCACTGGTGGAATTGACCTTTTCCACATACAAAAAATATCCAATCCTGCTACACACCTGAACTTTGGGTATGTCCATCGGACATCTATTCTTAATCTATCACGGTACGTATGAGATCGAGATGAGTTCTAGTAACCCCAGGGGAGGCCATCAAGTAAAAGTCTACAACCCACAAAATATAGAGCAACTTTGAAAAATCATAAAAAAATAACCAATCCTGCTACACACCTGAACTTTGGGTATGTCCATCGGACATCTATTGTGAATCTATTAGGGTATATAAGAGATCGAGATGGGTTGTAGTAACCCCAAGGTAAGTCATCAAGTAAAAGTCTACACCGCACCAAATATAGACCAACTTTGAAAAATCATAAAAAAATAAAAAGTCCTGCAGCGGGATATAGCTTCGGATATGTCCATCTATTCTGAATCTATCAGGGTACGTGTGAGATCGAGATGGGCTCTAGTAACTCCAGGGTAAGTCATCAATGAAAAGTCTACACCGCACCAAATATAGACCAACTCTGAAAAATAATAATAATAATAAAAAAATAACAAATCCTGCTACACATCTGAACTTTGGGTATGTCCATCGGATATCTATTCTCAATATATCAGGGTATATAAGAGATCGCGAGGGATTCTAGTAACCCCAGGGGAGGCCATCAAATAAAAGTCTACACCGCACCAAATATAGACCAACTTTGAAAAATCATAAAAAAAATAACAAATCCTGCTACAAAACTGAGCTTTGAGTATGTCCATCGGACATCTATTCTGAATCGACCAGGGTATGTGGGGTGTCTCGATCGAGTTTATTAAGCCCAGGGTAAGTCATCAAATAAGGTTCTGCATATAACCCTGTGGGACGACTTTTGTGAGCAAAGTCCTGCTCCCCTAACAATATTTTCTCCACAAGAAAACACTTTTTCTCCATCAGTATGGGCATAGGAACAAACATGGTGAGTTTGGTGAAAATTGAGGAAAATTTTTTTTTGTCCAAATCTTAGAAAAAATATTGATTTTTTCTAAGATTTAAGTAAGTGCATGGAAAATTTTCATTTTTGGTTGAAAAATAGATTTTCCTCAAACATCTAACTTTGGAAAATCATAAGAAAATTGGTGATCCACCTTCATTCCTGAGCTTTGGATATGTCCATCAGACATCTATTCCGAATCGACCAGGGTATGTGGGGTGTCTCGATCGAGTCGACTAAGCCCAGGGTAGGTCATCAAGTGAAAGCCTACATCCCACCAAATATAGATCACCTTTGAAAAATTATAAAAAAATTGGTGATCCATCCTCATTCCTGAGCTTTGGATATGTTCATCGAACATCTATTTCGAATCGCCCAGGGTATGTGGGGTGTCTCGATCGAGTCTACTAAGCCCAGAGTAGGTCATCAAGTAAGAGTCTGCATATAGCCCTGTGGGAAGACATTTGTGAGCAAAGTCCTGCTCCCCTAACAATATTTTCTCCACAAGAAAACACTTTTTCTCCATCAGTATGGGCATAGGAACAAACATGGTGAATTTGGTGAAAATTGAGGAAAAATTTTTTTTTGTCCAAATCTTAGAAAAAATCAATGTAAGTTATGGAAAATTTTCATTTTTGGTTGAAAAATAGATTTTCCTCAAACTTGGTACGCTTATAGAGTTTGATGCGCTGATTCCAAATATATATATAATGTGGGGGGTAGCATGAAAACCTTGAGCAATACGGACCCTCAAACATAGGCAAAACCATACATTTCTACTAAAATCTAACTTTGGAAAATCATAAGAAAATTGGTGATCCACTTTCATTCCTGAGCTTTGGATATGTCCATCGGACATCTATACCGAATCCACCAGGGTATGTGGGTTGTCTCGATCGAGTCGACTAAGCCCAGGGTAGGTCATCAAGTGAAAGCCTACATCCCACCAAATATAGATCACCTTTGGAAAATTATAAAAAAATTGGTGATCCACCCTCATTCCTGAGCTTTGGATATGTTCATCGGACATCTATTCCGAATCGACCAGGCTATGTGGGGTGTTTATTAAGCCCAGGGTAAGTCATCAAGTAAGGTTCTGCATATAACCCTGTGGGAAGACATTTGTGAGCAAAGTCCTGCTCCCCTAACAATATTTTATCCACAAGAAAACACTTTTTCTCCATCAGTATGGGCATAGGAACAAACATGGTGAGTTTGGTGAAAATTGAGGAAAAATTTTCATCATGGTACTTATGAGATCGAGATGGGTTCTAGTAACCCCAGGGTAGGTCATCAAGTAAAGGTGTAGACCTCTTATATACCCTGATAGATTGAGAATAGATATCCGATGGACATACCCAAAGTTCATGTATGTAGCAGGATTTCTTATTTTTTTATGATTTTTCAAAGTTGGTCTATATTTGGTGGGTTGGGTTGAGTTGGGTTGGGAGGCCATCAAGTAAAAGTCTACACCGCACCAAATATAGACCAACTTTGAAAAATCATAAAAAAATAACAAATCCTGCTACAAAACTGAGCTTTAAGTATGTCCATCGGACATCTATTCTCAATCTATCATGGTACGTATGAGATCGAGATGGGACACTCCCATTGATGGTGGTGGACCCTGTACGATTATAATTATTATTATACGATCTATTGTTTGATGTTGCAACAAAGTAATCAGGATATGCAGTTTTGCGGTATTCTTATACAAATAGAAAAGCTATTAGCAGCAATTGTGTAATGCAAATTTATGTATGTAAGTCTCATTAATTCGTTCTTTCTGTTTTATTTTTTTTACGAGAGAGATTATTTATATTTTGAGCCACACTCAACGAAACTCAAAAAATAATTGAAATTATTGGCCATAGACGTAGCAAAAAATTCCTCCAGAAGAGGACGTTGATCCTCTGCTCTGAAGTACTGATACAAATCGATATATAAACACAATATCAATACATTGTTGCAAAGCTGTGAAAGAAATCTTCGAAAATTTACTCCATTTTGCTACAAACTAGTATAGAGATATGACGGTATAAAAAGTAGCGAAAATCCATATTGTATGTAGGCAATATATATTTTCTAAGAGATACACATAGAACAACAAATAAAGCTGTCACCAAGTGAGAAATTATATACAATTACGTGTACAGTTCCGGGCTTTTACTGCGTAAGTATATAGAAACTTTTAGGCGAACAAGAATTATAATACCCAGCACCGTTCGTATGCGATTTTCTGAATACCGCACCGAATAAAAATTACACTAGAGAAAGCTCTCGATAATTGATGAAGTTCTTTTTTATGATACCCAAAAACTGCTACACGACATGCCTATAATAGTGTACTTAGTCTGTATTTTTTATTCAGTTTTATATTATTTTATTCTTCAATCTAGATAAAAGGATTTGGATACGTGACTAGAATTATTAAATTTGGACTTCAAAGAAGAAATGACTTGTTTTTTTTCTCACGAGAAAAAAAAACACAACGAATTTAAAGTAACCGAATGAAGGAGCTAGATATTAGCTTAGGTAATGTTGACCCTTTCGAAATCTACTAAGAAAATCTGGTTTGTGACGTTTGTCATAAAGTTTTATGGCCATTGGTCATCGGTGAGAACGAGAAGGACTTTTAAATGATTATTGTAAACCGTCTCCCAAACCTCGTAACTAGTGTGTGAGTACGTATCGCATTCTGTAGAGGAAAAGCTATTTTCTGACGTACAAAACAACAACAACAGGACATATAATATAGGAATCGACATTGAAGAGAGGAGTTTTAGCAAAGATACGTTGGCAGCAGGAGCAACGGAGCGGATGAACGAACGTCTGGTTGCGTGCTGATAATTGTTACCAGGTCTCCAGGAAAATTCATTCAAACGAACGTATTATATATAGGTACATGAGCAAAAAAAAACAATATAATGCATCTAGAAAATAGGCAACATTAGTTTGTGAAATAGTATAAAGGAAAAAAAAATGCAATGGTTCGCCTGGCAAGAACAAAGTGCTACAAAGTAGAATTGTTAAGTATTTACCTATTGTTATAAGTATCTGTTTGCGACGTTCGTTGGTTGATGCTAATATCTTTTTTATGTGCAGGATAGAAATTATTATATAAAAATTAGATGACGAGAGATTAAGTTCTTCAGAAAAATGGGTTACTATTCGACTTTATGGTTGCATACGTTCGGACCAGTTTTAACAAAATTTTTACACTATGCGAAGTTTGTATCTCAAAAACATGGCTTTGAGTTATTTTGCGCAGACCACCGAGGTTTCTTTTGTTGTCTGACACTGTCAAGTCATTTGAAATTGTAAAAAATCATCCACGAGTTATTTCTAATGAAAATTGTAGAAGTTGCCGATATAGACTACCATTTTCTGGCATAATTACAGTAACAAGAATGCCATATATACTTCTCCTCCTCCTGAAACTATTAAGCAAATAAACTAAAGTTTACTTCCTCTTCCCTATTTTCTATATAGGCGAAGTTATTTCCGGATTCCAACGCTTTTCAATTTTATTTTTCGCGCGCGCTTGTCAAATAGAAGGTGTTTTAATCGCCCGAAGGCAAACCTGTGTGTATATGACGCCCTTTTGAACTTTCGAAATTGAAATATTATTAAATACCGAACAAAGTGTCTCGATCGTTTTCCCTGTTCTTGGTTATAAACAGGGTGGAACCTAGACTGTTTTCTGTCTGACAAAGTTGTAATGAACACAAGCTGCGCATGCAGTTTTTTAACAAGAAATACTGGAAGATCTTCAACGGGATAATCATGTTTTACCGGGTAGAAGCAGATGCACGCATCTAGTGAATCTGAATCTCCATTCATAAATCCTATATTATTTGCTTTGGAAGTTAGTTATTTGTCACATTTCCTCAAAACTGATATGTATTAGAGTAAAACAAACAGATTTGTGATGATTTAACACCAAGTCAGAACAGGTAATGTCATAACAATCTTCTATAAAACATATTTTATGGCAAAAGAACAAAAACTAACTTCGCTTAAATGCTCATAATAAACGACTCAGTCTAATAAATTAGCTTTGTTACATATTAATATGTTTCTCTAAATATACAGTCTGTATCAAATGGGATTTTTAACTACAAGCTATTAGTTGTTTGGTATAAGACGCTATGATGTCGTTTGGCATACAGATAGCCCTTCATAATATCAGTCTCATGCCTAAATTTCGTACCCCATCAGGCCCGGAACAACTATTTTAATGTATAAGGATCATCTCAAGATTTGAGATAAGCGTATGTTGCATGCCTCACTCAAAATCAATTTTTATGAAATAAAATAATAATTTGTACTGCAATAAATTATTCATTTAGGAGGATAACGTTCTATTGCCGCTCGTAATGTATAGAAAACCACATTAAACTATCCTGCTTGCAATAACAATCAATAACGAAACAAACATATTTTTAATTTATGCATTATAATTTTGCCAACCGATATCTAGGTGGAAATAAATTTAAACCAATGTCAATTAAACTTTCTAACCTGGCACTATGACAATATTTTGTTGAGATTCTATTATTATTTACATTATACGTTTTACTGCCGCACATATCACTGTCTATGTCAAATTTTCAACTGCTCTCTAATAAAAATATGTCGGTACAAGTACAAGGGGGCATTTTAATCAATGAACTTTAACATCGTCGACAATAGAGCGACATTAACAAAACATATAAATAAGAGGAGACCTAACACAGAGCTCTGGGGCACTCCATATATTGCACAATCATGTTACGTTCACACAAATAAGAATCAAAAAATGTCAAAACATTAAAAGGTGAAATAAAGTCGACCTGACCTCTCTCATCGAGACTTTGTCTAATTTTCCTGGACTATAACCAACATAACTTATTCTCTAACATTTTAAACATGATAAAAACAAACTCAGGCAACCAGTTCCCAAAATTATTATGTCATAGCTGATGCTTGTTAGAGAGTAGGAACGAAGCGAAAAAACAGAAACAGAACGCGAAAACCGCAAAATAAACGTTGTTTATGGGTTCATATAACTTGAAAATGGTTGAAATGATTGTTTTGTTATTTGGTGTTTCGACCAACAACAAACCGAAAAATGTAACTATACACCAAGGCAATGGAGATAGAGACAGAACCACAGAAAAGTTTGCAGTACTTTGATATTATGAAATTCTATTTAATGGTAGAGGATATATTTCCGTCTAGCCCCAGGGGTTCCCAAAGTGGGCGATAACGCCCCCTTGTGGGCGCTGCAGGCCTAAAGGGGGGCGGTAAGAGACCCAGAAAAAAATGGGGGCGTTGTGTAGAGGCTTTGGGGGCGATTTGTAATTTTATCTAGCTAGAAGGACTCTTAGACACCGACTGAGCTCTCGACTCTCGACTACAACTTGTGAACATCAAATCAATTAAGATATTGCTCAAACTCGGTTCGATATTTCTCTCCGCGTAGTTCATAATATATCTGTCCTGTTTTATTCAATAAATAAAAGAAAAATCATGTCAATCGGTCGCTCCGTTTCGAAATAAAAGCTGGCTGAAAACATTGCAATCATCTGAGAACTAGTCAATTCTCAATTCAGCTCGATGAGTCCACTTTACCAACTAATGAAGCATAGTTGCTGTCTTACGTGAGGTTTATTAAACATGAGAAAATATGTGAAGAACTATTGTTTGCTAGAAATTTAGAGACCGATATAAAAGGCGAAACCATATTCAATACATTGGAAAAGTTTTGTGATGAGAAAGAGATTCCCTTGAAAAATATTATATCAGTTGCTACGGATGGTGCTCCGGCTATGACAGGGTGCCAGAAAGGCTTCATAGCGTACTTAAAAAATAAAATTCCAGATGTCCTTGCTGTACATTGCGTTATTCATAGACAACATTTGGTTGCTAGAAACGACTATTTCAATCACTGCAATAAGTCATCAAAGCAGTCAATAAAATCCGTAACAGCTCTTTGAATGATAGATTATTTCATCAGCTTTGTGTTACTAATAACGAAGATTTCAACCGTTTGTTGCTTCATTCTGAAGTTCGTTGGCTACCAAGAGGCAATTGTCTGACTCGATTTTACAACCTGTTTGATTCTGTGATACAGTTCTTGGATACTAAAGATATACAGGATTGCGCAACAAGCTCATTACATCAAAGAATGAAATAGCTTACATGACAGACCTGTATAAATTGTTCAACGACATGAATTTAATTAAAACAAAAAATGTCAAACTGCTTCTGCACAAAAATAATATGGGCTCTTGTGGGTTATAGTAAAAGTCTCTGCTAATATAGCTCACAGTGGTTTTTAAGTAGGTGAAAAAAGGGGGGCGCTAAAAAATAATTTATTCTCAAAGTGGGCAGTAGACAAAATAAGTTTAGGAACCCCTGTTCTAGAATATAAAGATTAGATGTGGCGGGGTGTAACATAATCCTCCTATTGTACTCCTGATGCAATTTCTTCATCCAATGAATTATTTAATTAAAATGTCCTTTAAGTCTAATAATAGCCCATTATATTGAACTAGCTCCTCGTGTGCATCTAATACTATACTATCAAAACCATTATTTCAACTTAAAACTGTGATTTAATATACGAGGTTTGTTAGAATAATTAGGTATATAATTTTTTCATGTGTCATGGCAAACCGATACTGGAACTAATCCTAGATATCTTGACCGAGAACCTAAACGACTCCAATATAATCTACATTTCGGGACACACATTTAACCGCCATAAATTCGCGTCAAAGAAAATTGAAAATGGCGCCGATTTAAAGTTATACTCTTTGCACTTCAAAAGGTCGTTTTTCATTCAAAACGTAATTAGTTTACGTATTCGAAACTTTTCAAACACAAAAGAGAGTCGAGGCATTATTATAATATGTGTGCTAAAGGATTCGTCCATTCGAGCTCTATATAGTTATAGGATATATACCTAAACGATAGCAGCTCTAATATAAAGCTATATAGAGCTCAAAGATATACAAGGAGAATAGAAAAGTGGCTTTCAACAATCAACTTATTGCGTTAGCTAGTCTAAATCTAACGCATCAGGAGATAAAATAGACGTTGATAGTGTGTGATGACGACGCCACTGGTGTATTTAAAGAACTAGAGACATTGCATGCACTTAGATGCAATTCATTAAATAGAATAATTAGATATGTACCTACAAATGGTCTAAAAATAAAACAGTTACATATGTGGCATATAAAAGCAATATAACTATTGAAAACTCCACCTAAAATGTTCCTCTTTAATTGTTTTATACTTTTAGGTACACGTATTTGAGAAGAAAAATGTATACTATTTATCTACAGGGTTTACCCAAATATAGATCTGATCAACATGTTCAATTAAACCACGTTTCGCATATAATATGTCAGGCCAAATCAAAAAATAAAAGACAAAGTCAAATGACTATAAGAAAATAACTAAATATAATTTTCTCACCTCTCAAAAAATACAGTTGAAATCGTATTCTACACAGCAAATTATTATAAATTAATGTCGCCAATAGTAGCGTTACATAAGTCAGTGAAAAAACTAATTATAGCATCCATTAAGTTTACTATTTAATGTTCTATGAGAACAAGGTACCTACGTAGATTTTAAAATATTAATTTTAGAAGTCGTTCGTTAAAATACATGTTGTCGAATATTCAAAATAACCCTGCATATACAGGGAAATTAAATAACAAGCATAAATATCATTTTGTTAACTTTGTTTCATATTTTATTGTTATCGTTTATAAATAATAAGATAACATCCACTTTCTCTTCAGCGAAATTTGTGGCGACACACTGTATATAAGTAATTAAGAAAAGAGATCCTCGACAGAGAACAATAGAGAATGTGATCTTGCTGGTGAGGGAAGAGATTGCGCATATAATTGCGCACTCAAAACCGCCATGTTTTCTTATACTCTCATTGTCGTCGCGATATTTTATTTGTGCTTTGCCGTTTCAAGTGATTTGTTTTCCAGTGCCGTAGTATTCTGCAATATATTATAACTACAATTTATCATTCTTTAGTTTCCCGATGGATAGTAAAAGGTAAGATAATTATGTAATATTTGAATTAGATGCATATAAAATTAGATTAAAATAATATCACATAGGTACATTAAATCAAATTACCAATTGTTATTTTGAAAAACAAATATTTCTAAACAAACTGTTTAAAAGATTGAGCTTACTTGCCTAAAAAATCACAAAATTTTTTTAAAAAACATGAATAACTTCGCTTAATTTCGCAGCACAATGGCCCTTATCTTTTAAAACTTGGTTCAGTCTATTTGCCCATAAAACTCCAATACATCTTAAGCATTCTAAAAAGAGAGCTTAAAAATCTTACTAGATGAGTGCAAAAATCCTATTAAATTCTTATAGTGTTTATTAAATTTGAATTACATATTTTAACTATTATAGATATTAGCAGGTAGTAAATTCACGTCTCAGGTTTTATTGGGGGTGATTTTAGCATGTTTTGTAGGTATATAATGGGAAATTCCCAACATCTGTGCTTGCGTTGTTTTTCTGAAGGCCATAAACAGGTAAAATATAATACATTCTCAATTATACTTAAGGAATTGAAAATCGGTAGACCTATTGTATAAATTAGAACAATTTTATTTGACTCTATCTAAAATGAATACATTTATATTTGCCCGTAATCAATTACACTTTTTTTTTCTTTAGAGCTGAACTATGGTTAATTGCTAGTTCAATATTATTAATAATTTTATTAATTTAAGCAAAAATGTAAAGTTTGAACATCCATGTTCTAATTTCCCAAAAAAATATGTTACGAAATTATATTTTAGGTTAAGGTTATTTTATACATTAAAGTTAATCAATAGAAATTTTAAAAATATAAATAAAATGATTATATGGAAACATGAATAAAAGTAAAAAAGTATTTGTTTTTTTTTATAATTAATAAAGATGTAATTCTATTATAAAATAATCCCCTGTTCTTTACCTATCCTGTAATTTCAATAAAACGTAAATACGGATCTGTCGAGTATATTAAAAAATGGCTACCACCTGCCTCGCACAGGACAATAGAAAGTGGTGCGAGTTCATATTCTCTGTTGTTCTCTGTCCTTCCTCGATATAGTTTAAACACTTTATAATTGCTACTTTTAAACTCAATAGGTACAAGGTTATTTGTCCGACATTTCGGTTTGGTTTGGTTATTTATTTTAAATACGGCTCTGTCGTTTTTACTACAAATGTGAAGCAAATTTTAATTCTGAATAAATTATAATAATTAAACTACTTTTTTATGACCCTACTAACCTAGCAAACCTTTTATAGCAAGTTTTACATTTTTTACAAACTTAGAACTCTCACTGTCAAGAAACTACTTAAATGAACAGATTTTTAAAATATTGCGAATTTCGCATTAACAAATGTTGCAATGTATGCATTTAGCGATGACATAAACCAAACGGTTACCCTAGTATTTGAAAATTAAAGCTCCTAAAAATGGCCTACCTATGAAAATCCCAGGTTTGAAATTTAAAATAGCGGGACAGAGTAGACTATATAGAAAAAAAATAATGTGCCGCAAAAGAAAATTTTTGAGGTTTAAAAGTCAATACCCCTATATGAAAAGAAAAAAATTATTTAAAATAGGACTTTTCTTAGCTAAATTTTGAATTTTCTCTTCATAATTTCGTTGCGACTGAAGAAATAGGACTCCTGACAACCCTACATCCGCACCTAGATTCAACACTACAAGTCTAAAGCGATAAGAGGGCATTATTCATATCATATACCTAGTATCAACATAGATGGCTAACACATAAAGATAAAGATAAGCAAATGCCTTAAAACTGTAATAACTTATGTATACCATTCTCTATGCATACAACAACTACTAATGTTTGAGGAAAAAAAAATGGTTTAACAAGTAATTTCCTGTATATATTCATAAGCGTACACGATTATAGAAGCAACACGTTTTGTTAGACGATAATTTAAATTTAAAAAAATTTGAATCAGAGAAGTTCAAATGTCACAAGCCTTTAGTGATATGATCTAAAATACTTTGTCTAGATATGTGATGATTTTTTTACATGCCGTCTCTAGTTTATTTAAATATTTATAAGTTTAAGGGATTCAAGTATGGATTTAAGTACTTATAGTTTCCTAGATCGACAGACTACATTACAAACTAAAATGCCTCTCATAACTAGCACAACTACAATGAGCTAAAAGCCATAATAAAATACGTAAATGCGATTTCCAACAAATCGATGAAGCGTGAATCCTGTTACATAAACCGATGACAAACAATAATACATAAAAAAATATTGTTAAGAATTCTACTGCTGGGTATTTAAAAAAAATTGTGAGATCAGACATTACATAATGTTTATTGTGTTTAAATATTTCCTAGTTTTTTTATTTGAGGCAATCCACCGATGCACATTATTAGTAAATATTTTTAGTTGACAAATAAGTCCCTATAGTTGTTTCTATCAAACGAAGGTTGGTGCTCTAGTGATTTGCGCAGGATGAGAGATCTGCTATGCACCATGCATTTGATTCATAAATCAGATTCTCAGTCTGTATCTAAAGTCGCCTTAAGACACTATAAAAAAACAATATCGAGCTGAACTTTCTAAGGCCAAAAGAAGGGCTTATGAGGAGTATATTGCTGCTGTGTGGAGACTCAACTCCAAATCTCGAGACAGCTGAGAACTTGACTGCGCATATTTTAAATGACTACTTTACAACTGCGGCTGATGATATCATAAAACAGCTACCAGCCACATCAGTCACTTTTGAGAAATATATGTCTCCCACTAGAGCTGCTGGATTTAGTTTGAGAACGGTAACCTTTAATGAAGTACGTGAAAAACTATCAGGTATGAAAAACACAAAAAGCTCGGATTGTTATGAGCTTAATGTTAGGATTATTGGGACTTTAAAGAATCTGCTAGTGGTGCCGCTTACTAAGTTGATAAACCATTGCATTGGTGACGCTGTATTTCCGGCAGTCTTGAAGGAGGCAAGGGTTATTCCAATCTACAAAAATAAAGGATCGGTTGATGATCCCAGTAACTATCGACCAATATCGATCTTGCCATTTTTTTCAATATGGCTCTCGTAATAAAAGATCTACTACTCTTGCAATTAATAACCTTTTGGAATATGTTTCGGATGGTCTGGAGCAGGGCTGTGACACCTTTGCTTCCTTTTATGACCTCACTAAGGCTTTTCACTGTGGCTCACACGAAATACTTCTTCAGAAACTCTCTTACTATAACGTTGATGTTGACAGTGTTGCCTTGGTTGGCTCCTATCTCAGCGATCGTTTTCAACACGTTTTGTATGGGGGACGATACTCGGAGAGACGAAGGGTTGGACGGGGTGTGCCCCAAGGGTCGGTTTTGGGACCTTTACTGTTTTTAATATACGTAAATGATTTATACAGATTTAAAGAAGATTCAAATATAATCCTCTTTGCTGACGACACAACTAGTCTGATTTGATATCGACCAAACGACCCTTTAGGCGAGTTGGTTAATGCTGTTGAGACTGACATAGGCAATTGGTTTCTGGCAAATCAATTGAGCTTGAATCAGGCTAAAACTCAGAGCATGAACTTTACTTTGCGTTCTGCGCCTATCGATCTTCAGCGTGAAGTTCCTTGGGGTTCATCTTGATCCTAAATTAACCTGGGAGAGTCATGTTCGAGAGCTTGGGTGCTCGCTGTTCAGGTTCAATCGCCAGTCTGTTGACGGTATATCACGGTTATTTTGTTTCCCGTATATCGTATGGTATTTTGAACTGGAGACATAGTTCCCATGCAATGAAAATCTTTAAGCTACAGAGGAGATGTTTACGTACAATGTTGGGGCTCGGTTGGCGTGACTGCTGTAAAAAATATTTTGTTGAACACGGACTACTTACTTTGCCTTCCTTGTACATCTTAAACTGTCTTGGCTATATTCGAACCAACGCCTCGCATTTCACTCTTCACTCTGATATGCATAATTATGGTACGCGAAATCGAAATGACATATTGCCTGAATTTCACCGCCTATTGAGGACTAGGAAAGGTTCTGACTATTATTGTGTTAAATTTTATAATAAAGAACCTTGGTGAAGTCCAGTTTAACAAAAGTATTAAATCATTTTTGATATCTCAAGCTTTTTATATCTTTGAGGACTATTTCAGAAGCGATATTGTAAGATTTTTCTAGATTTTAGTTTATTTTATGTTGTTGCTATTTTAATTTGTTTGTAAGCCTTTCTTTGTTGCTGTAACTTTGATTGATTTTTGTTCTTTTTTGACGTACTATACATGTTTTGTAACATAAGATCTATCTATCTATCTTAAAATTAGATTTCATCCAGGAAATTGCAGGTAAAATATTTTTTTTCTACGCATTAATAATGAACAAATATTTTTCATAATAAAATTCATTTATGCAAATATTTAAAGTTATTCTTAAGTGCGATAAAGTCACAAAATTAATTAGCCCAAATTATGTGTGCAAGTGAGCTGTTATGTAAACGGATACCTAATTAATAATGCTGGTTTGTTTTATAATCTGCAAACAATTCAACGAGTAATATTTTACTTTAAGTGTAAGTACGTAAAGGATGTCCCAAAATTAACGCAATATTGGAATTAAATTGCCTATTAGTATACCAAATCATATTAAAAATATCAATATTACTTATCAATTAGGTAGTTAATCTTTTTAAAAATCCTCGTATATAATAGGTACCTACACAACAATCCTAACCACATCTGTTGACACACTAGGTATAATTCCTTTGCGTTTAAAATATTTACAGTATACCTATTATACAGAGTAAATAACAGATAATTCAATATTCCTAATACACTTGTTTGAGATAAAAACTTTTCGAGTAGTTCTCCTTTTGCCTTTAAAAATTCCTAAGTATTATACCCAATGTTTTTCAATAGGTATGTATAGTATTACCGAAGTTCGGTCCATACCACAAGATTGCAATAAGCCAAAATGCAGAATTGTCAATAAATAAAAAAGGCTAACCCAGTTCTGATTGTACCATATTAAGTTTCATAAAAAAAAGTAGCGAAAACCGCAAGAATCCATCTCTAACTACCAACGTTACTAATACCCTGCAGTCGAAACCAATCTGGGATACAGAATAAGTACTTATACAAGTTATAAACCGGAAAAATCATTCAATAAAGTAAAATACATACAGGGTGGTCCAACGAAAAGTTTGCACCTAGCTTTTCTCTTTTTTTTGTAGTCGAATGCGAAAATGCTCGGACACGTCGATTTTGCTTTTGAGGGGGACACATTTTAAACATATTTTTCGATCTGCGCCTTTAACCCCCTAGCGGGGGTGAGTAACAACCCTAAAATTTTAAATGGAAAGAGGGGTCTAATGACATATCATTTGAAAGGACACAAAATTGTCTTTCTAATGATACCCTATTTGTCGAATTTTACTAAAACAGTTAATACGAAAACGACTTTAAAGACATTAAGCCGATAATTTTGGTATTAATGAGAAATACAAATAAGTTTTAATTATTGCGAGTGAAAACACCTGCAATCGTTAGTACATTCCAATGTTTGTTAGTTTTAACATTGCTTTGTAAAAAAAGTAAACAAGCTGTTAAATTGATTTATTAAAACGTTACATTAACAAATGTTGAAAATGTGACCCATTTGATTCCATACAATAATACAGATTTTGTTCAAATCTATTTCTAACATTTTGTAGCATATCAGGTGTTATGTTTCTGCACTCTTCTGTAATGCGTTGGCGAAGATCTTCTATGGACTCGGGCTTCGTGGCAAAACATTTATTTTTTAAGTGCCCCCAAAGAAAAAAGTCTAAAGGCGATAAATCCGGTGACCTGGCAGGCCATTCAATTGGGCCCCTCCTTCCAATCCACCGTCCAGGGAACCGGTCATCTAAGAACTGTCTTACAGGAGCCACATAGTGCGGAGGTGCTCCATCTTGCTGGAAATAAAGCCGATCAGCAGTATGATTTTGGTCATCTTCTATTATTTGTGTTATTAAAGGATCAATTGTGTCTTCAAGCATGTTTAGGTACACTTCACCAGTTAAATTTCCAGGAATAAAAAGTGGTCCTATAATATGATTTCCTAATATGCCACACCAGACGTTTATTTTTTGAGGATACTGGGTATGAACCTCACGGAATAAATGTGGGTTACTGTCATCCCAGTAACGGCAATTGTGCCTATTTACAGCTCCATTCAAATAAAATGTGCATTCGTCGGAAAAACAAATGTTAAATAATAATTGCGGATCTTCAATTAAACGCTGGCTCATTGCTTCACAAAATTGCAGCCTTCTATCAGGATCATCCTCATTTAGTTCCTGTACTAATTTGATTTTGTACGGATGAAATTTGTACGCTTTTAAAATTCGTATTATGGACGAACGGGAGACACCTGAGGCTTCAGCTAGTTGACGGGTACTTTGACTATGATCCATTTCAACATGCCCTAAAACAGCGACTTCCACAGCTTCATTTCTGATCGGTTTCTGCGGCTGGTGTTTTACATTACAGACAGATCCGGTATCTACAAACTTTTTAACTAACTTGCCAACGTACACATCATTCACATTTTTATCGGGATGTCTCTCATTAAATAAGCGAGCCGTAAGTCTAGCACTACTATTATTTTGAAAATAAAGTTTAACAATTTCAACTCGTTCTAGAATGGAATAAATCATTTTGTACGGTAAAAGTAAAATAACTTGAGAAGCAACCAAACTGAATCAATGAAAAGACTAAAATAAACGGTGTAAATTCTTTTCCTACACGTATCTGCAGTTTTTATTTCAACAAAAAACGCAAACGATTAGTGAGGAATTTAGTTCTGATAAATAAGATAGTGTTTTTGAAATCCCGTTTTTCTTCAAAGTAAATAATTTAGAAATGATTGTAGTTGTTTTCAGTCGTAATAATTAAAACTTATTTGTATTTCTCATTAATACCAAAATTATCGGCTTAATGTCTTTAAAGTCGTTTTCGTATTAACTGTTTTAGTAAAATTCGACAAATAGGGTATCATTAGAAAGACAATTTTGTGTCCTTTCAAATGATATGTCATTAGACCCCTCTTTCCATTTAAAATTTTAGGGTTGTTACTCACCCCCGCTAGGGGGTTAAAGGCGCAGATCGAAAAATATGTTTAAAATGTGTCCCCCTCAAAAGCAAAATCGACGTGTCCGAGCATTTTCGCATTCGACTACAAAAAAAAGAGAAAAGCTAGGTGCAAACTTTTCGTTGGACCACCCTGTATAGGGATGTCCATTTAAAAATATTATGTGATAGTAAATTGTCAAAAAAATCCATATATATATGGGACTTACCTGGACTCGTCTGCCAACTTAGTCCACCAATAAACATTTTTCTGAAAATAGAAAGAAAAATCTTTGTTCTAAATAAGTATTTCAATACTGATGTGTACATTAATTTCGCAGGATACGTTTATGGATCCATACCTTACGCATTTTTGACATTAAAATCTGTCAAAAACAAGATAGGACTTGTTAAGTACCTACACAGAATCCAAAATTGTAATAATATATATATAGGGCGTTCCATTTAAAAGAGCAGGTTGACTGCATATAGATCTTGGTGGGACAGCCTGTACCATCGGCTAGTTTCGTTTCATATCAAAAGAGCATCAAACGATTACTTATACACGAAATAGGTAGGTATTAATATTATTATTTGAAATTAATAAGTATTTTATGATAAAACTTATTAAATAAATAGGTTATACGGGTTCAAAATACAAACAAACAATCTTTATTTAGCGAATTAATACGTATAGTAAGTACCGACGTTATTATTATATCATAAATGTGCGTAACTTTACCGGCAAAACATTTAAAACTAACATGATGTTAAAAACATGTGATTCGCCAAGCCCCCTTTCGTAGAACATAACTACCTAGGTACTTATAATAATAACAATACAAAAACAACCTACCCAGGATCATTTGGTACTTCCGCGGGACTATTACCAATAACAATTTCCTGATTTTGATTCTCCATCACTAACTTTTAAACTCTACTAATTTTATTAATACAAATTAATATTACTAGGTAGATATTATTATTGTTATTAAATCCTTCTTAAAGACACTACTATTCTATCTTAGTGGTAATAATTGTTACGTACGATATACACTAAAAATAAAGGTAAATAATAGACCGGTAAGTGCGGGGGGGCGCCGTTTGGTTTGTAAATTATTATAATCTATTTTTTTTTCTTGTACTACAGGCCCGGATGGTGATAATCAGCGCGCGGCGCGGTGTCTATATAAACGACTATCGACAACACGGTATACAACTACACAACTGACTGGCTAACGAAAAGAATATAAGGCGCGCGCGCTTCGGATAACTCTACCGGCGGCACAACGTTATATTACACAACATGCTCGACCGTTCACAAAACATTTTCCGCATTATGAATGTATATTGCACTATTAGAAAATACTTTTTTTTTTGAAAAATTCTGAGACGCTAAAGGAAAAGCAGTTTTCCAAAATGGCAGCCGTCGCGTACTGAAATTCTTCAACAACCACTAAAGCTTTGAAAGTCTTATGTCAACTGTCAGTAAACAAAAGAGCATCAGCAGTATTAAATTAACAAGGTTTGTTCCCACAAGTGTCAGAAACAGTTATTCTTTGGCCGGTAAAAATCAGAGCCATGCATAGTAAAAAATAGTAATCAGTTTTATTTGCATAGTGAATTAGGTAATATATTTTCGAATTTCGGAGTATGCAGTAAGGAAGACAATTGCTCATTTCAATTAAACAGCTAAGTTAAAGATAAGGACCTTCATATATCACGAATCATGATAATGAATTATTTTCGTAGCTTTGCGGGAGTTGCTTGCAATATTTGGCAACGCCTATGCATCAGCTGCCCACATTATGGCGGGGAGACATTATTACTTATTATTATGTAAAAATACGAACAAAACAATAGATGTGATTGGATGCAATTCGTGCATTGCGACTATGACGTAACTTGCACACATGTGCGTGCGTATATATGTATACAGTACAGTAAGTAAATATGTAAACGTTCACACAATGATGCCAATTTTACAAAAAATATATAGATTTTTGAAATAAATTGAGGGGAAGGTCTTATTTTTATTCTACAGGTCTAAACAAATTAATGAAGTAATTCTTCGCAAATAATCCTACAATTTTTGTCTTTTCAAGTTATTTTGCAGTAATAAATAATAATAGTCGTACATAATGATCATTTATCAAAGTACCTAAATAAAATTTGGCAACAATGTTGTAACTTGAACGACATAAGAAGATGCATAATAAAGGAAAGAACGAAATGCAATATCAGTAGGAATAGGAAGAAAAAAACATGTGGACAGACTAAAAATTGAACATTTATCATTACATTTTATTTTACTTTGGTCTCTGCTAATGACTATAATTTATCATGTTACTAGGATCCGACTTGACCTTGATGTGTTACTATAATAATAATAGGTATAATGTCGAATATTTAATACCTACAATCTACTAAAAATTAATTTAAATTATTATTTAAGTATATTTTATTGATTCAAATGATATCTATCGATTTTTATATTACAGTAATTATTATTTACATCATTTAAATGGTACAGGTTGCGACAAAAGTCATATATGATAATAAATAACAGAGGAGGATTACCTATACGATATTTTATAACGTGAAGAATTGTTTATAATTTTACTTCTGGAGCAGCACTCTGTAATATGAATTTTAAGGATAGAGATAGATAAGGATCGCTATTACTTCATTATCGGTACTCTATAAGTGAATCCTTATAGCTTCGGTAATAGTTCGACAAGTTTCGTGTGTCTCAATCGGGCAGAGAAAATACTACTAAGCGTCTAGAAAACATAAGACAAATTTGCTTAAAGCCACTAAAAAAATACGGTAATAAGAAGATATTTAATTGACATTAACCTCACATTTCCGTTGTTTATTTTACTTTGTATTTTGAGTTTAATCTTAATAGATTGATAGTGTTTAGTAGTTCTTTATTTGGTTTTACAAAAAGCGTTGTATATTTATGTGATTGTTAAAAGTGTTGTCACTGCAAAGATTTCTTGTAACAAAATCGAAAATATAGGAAGAATTCATTAAAATAGAACTCGAAAAAGGATTTAGTCTACATGATGATAAGCGTTTTTATTGAACTTTAGGTCTAAATAAAGGCCTATATGATTTGTTTTATAGATACACCAATATTATTACAATTCTCTATGGATACATAGCTAAGTAAGAATCTATCTACTAATAATTTACAGTTTAAAGTGGTAGGTTGCTACCATTGTTTACAAATTTTGATCCCACTCAAAAATGATATTATTTGTTAAAATGTCTTAAATTAAATGCTTACTTTATACCTTTTTCGCGATAAATGTTTATAATTATTGTAAGAAGTTTACCTAAAAAATAAATATCACCTGAAAATCATAAACAACCATAACCTAACTAGGGATACTAACGATACTTCGATATTAGTACGGTATCGATACTTTGGTTCCGATACCAAGTACTTTTGCCATCGATACTTTTTGTTCGATACTTAAACAGTATCGATACTTACACGCCTTAAATCATAGTATCGATACCAACATACCTAAACGCTTTAACACTGTGTTCTCAAGAGTGGCGCCATGGAAGAAGACATATTTGATAATTTTGGCCTAGATTTTAGAAATTTAGATAGAAAGAGTTCAAAGTTTAAACGTAAAATTGATAAATTAAATTATTTTTATGAGTATCGATGCTTGAGCTTCGATACCAAGTAGCGTATCGATACCGAATTGCGATACTTTACTTGGTATCGGGTATCGATACTTTTGAAGCGATACCGTATCCCTAAACCTAACTTCTTTTCATTTTATTGTCATTGAATGAAGAAAGATAAAAAACTCATGCATGCATTGAATAGACTGAGACAGAACGATCATAGAAACACCTTTTAAGTTGTCTATATCATTGGCTTCTCTATCGCCCCTTCGGTCATGTTCAGCTAGACACGGAAAATACCGAATCTGGTTACAGAGTACGAAATAGCGAAGCGAAGGGAATCTCTATCGCTATTTTGTTACAGAGTGCCGCTCCAAGGGTATCGACATCATGGACACTCTAATCCTATGCTTGGGTCAAGAAATGATGGCGCCCAACCAACCCAAATTTTCCCATCCATCCCCTTCTTATGCATTATGATATGCGGAGCAAAAAATACTTCCTTACCTCTTTAATTGTACCAAAGTTAGGCCAATGTCAATAAAAACATCCTTACTGGCCGTAATTGAATCATTTTAAGCGCGAGGCACTGCCTCTCGTCCCTCAAGCCAGGACAAAATAAGTGCTTTAACTAACCCCAGAAACTTCTTCTAAATTAAAAACTTTGCGCATTATCACTATTATGAAAACTTCGAAAACTACTACAACTTCCAGCTAAGATACTCGATATAACTGAACTGGACAAACTACTCATGTCCGAGGACATATTCGGATAGTCAATCTGTTGTCGTAACTGTGAATTCTTCCACAGAACACTCTCAACCGAATCGGACGAATTCCCCGGACCGGAATCCAAATTAATCGTCACATTCGGTGGTGGTGTATCACCATCCTCCATATCCAGCACTGCTAACAACTTCCGTTCACTCCTCACATACTCAATAAAGTTCCTGATCTTCTGTATCAAAAACGCCGGTACCTCAAACCCATGCAATTCATGAATTTGTAGGTTAGGACTCTGTCGGTATTCGTCACTCTCTGTCAACTCCTTAATGTCATCTAATAGCATGAGATACGCCTTCCCACCGCTAGGTGGCATTAAATTCTTTGATGCCAACCATTCTTTATCTTCCTGATCTCCGGAGTACCGAACGAGGTTCGGATGACGCACATATAACCGCCCACGAGTTTGCCCGTAACCTAAAACTTTATTGGCACGCGCACCCATAATGAAAAGAGTGTTATCCTTAATTCTTTCAGGATTCCATTTAGGACCATCACGTTTAAGGGATAGTTTACAACCGATATAGTCGTTAGCATTGGACATTTTATTGCGATGTCGTTTTAAAACTGGTTGGGGTAGTTGTAAAGACA
The DNA here is from genome assembly GCA_911728435.2 of Apoderus coryli. Lineage (NCBI taxonomy): Eukaryota > Metazoa > Arthropoda > Insecta > Coleoptera > Attelabidae > Apoderus > Apoderus coryli. The sequence continues at coordinate 3,926,718 of OU452213.1, read as the reverse complement.
ATTCAACGTCGTCATTCTGTTTACGTTTGTTTATAGGACTCTAGAATAGAAATGTTGAATCGTCACCCCAAATATTTAATAAGTAATAGAACAATCCACATACCTCATTGACACTGCTCTCTGAATCAGCTTCGTTTTGGCTAAATTCGTGAGGCGAACTGTCTGGTGATTCAGCACACATTCCATACATCATTTTCGCTTCTTCCAACATTTGTTTACACACCTCTTTAACATGTTCTTCACCAACACTATCTTTACCGAGATTTGTTTTTATGTTTTTGATCGCCGGTTGGAAGAACTTCTATAATCAACTAGTAATAGGACAAACAGCTAAAATTACGAGTGAAATTCATTACCTCTATATATTTCTTGATAACGTTATCAATATCTCTGTTTATAGCTGTTTGTAGATTTTTCCTTAACAAATCCAATGATTTTGTTGGGCTAGTAATACTGAAAGATCTCTGATTGTTCAACGTTGATAGTTTTGTACCATTTTTACTAGTTAACTGACTTGATGCTATGTTCATTAGACTCACTTGTCTCATATTAAAAGTATTTTTCTACAAAACAAATTAAGAATTTATGTTAAATAATTGTAATAGAATAAGTTTAATTCGTATAAACTCACCCAACCAACCATATTTTGCTTATCCTCGCTTTGCCCAGGAAGAATAGGAGGTATCATTTTATATATTAAAACTAGTGACTAGGTATTTGACTAGATATTAGAGATTAAGAGAAGGTGAAAATTACTATTTATTGATTACATTTCAGTTTAAATTGTTTTAAAAGTTAAAATTATTAAATAATGTTTGATCAACAACTATTTTATTTAGTAAACAAACAATATATGACGTATGACGTTGACATTTATTTGTCAATTCTTCTTTTGTTGTGGCAGCGGACAAAAACGTTCTCAGCAATTTTCCCTCACCTCACTAAGTCGACGATTTCTTTTACAAATTTAATTGCCGACAATTTTAAACTCAAAAGGTGTAATGATCAATAACAAGTTTGAGGTTCCGTTTACAACAAAAATTCAACAAATCAGGTGCGGTAGTAAATCATATCACATATTCAACAAATCAGGTGCGGTAGTAAATCATATCACATTCGTTCAGGTGAGCTGAGGTGTAAAAGAAAAAGGTCTAATCACTTAGGCGCCAGTCTACCGTTGTTGCTAATGCCAAAGATAATTTACTTTTATACTACAATTTAAATTAATTAATTTGTTAAACCTCTCAAAACGACTAACAGTTTCAGTTTGCAGGTAAAACTGAAATGTATAGATATTAATTTAAGCAAAAAAACAATACAAAAATATTTATTAGACTTTTTAAAATAACAACAAAACAAAATAAAAGACACCTAAACCACAATCAGTCATAAAACAATAATGAAAATATAATTTTGTATAATATATTTTTTTAAAAATTTGTTACAATTTAGCAAGTCATGCAGATTCTAATTTCTTTTTCAAATTATCTGCCAATTTATTAATAAATTCAAATGTCTCCATATAATCCGACCTCTGCACTTTACTCATTCCTTTAATACAAATCGCGAGATCCTTGGTCATGAAACCGGATTCAATTGTTTCGATGCAAACAGCCTCCAGAGCATGCGCAAACTTAGCTAACGCATCATTACTGTCCAATTTGGCACGATGCAACAAACCTTGCGTCCAAGCAAAGATTGAGGCAATGGGATTGGTCGACGTTTCTTGGCCTTTTTGATATTGACGGTAGTGACGAGTGACAGTTCCATGAGCGGCTTCTGACTCAACTGTTCTACCATCAGGACATATCAAAACTGAGGTCATCAGACCTAAAGAGCCATAACCTTGCGCGACAGAGTCACTTTGGACATCACCGTCGTAATTTTTACATGCCCAAATGAAGCCTCCGGCTGACTTCATTGCTTGTGCTACCATGTCGTCGATTAAACGATGTTCGTACCAGATTTTTTTGGCTTCGAATTGATCTTTGTATTCGCGATCGTAGATATCTTGGAAAATATCTTTGAAGCGACCATCATATTTCTTTAGAATTGTATTTTTTGTACTTAGGTAGAGTGGTAGCGCGCGATCTAAGGCGTATTTGAAAGATGCATGGGCAAAGGCTATTATAGATTCATCGGTGTTGTACATTCCTGCAACAAAATTCATTCCGATTTAATATTTATACTATGAAACAAAAAACTGATAACTTGACTTACCTAGAGCAATGCCAGGTCCAGCAAACTGATGTACAACATGTCTAGTAACTTCACCAGATTCCGAAGTAAACACCATCTCCAATTTGCCAGGTCCATTCACAACGAAGTCCGTAGCCTTATATTGATCGGCATGTGCATGTCTTCCTATAATAATAGGCTTATCCCATCCACTAACTAACCTTGGAATATTCTTACAAATAATCGCTTCTCTGAAAACAGTACCACCAAGTATGTTTCTAATAGTACCATTCGGTGACTTCCACATCTGTTTCAGCTTGAATTCTTCAACTCTATTCTCATCTGGGGTAATTGTAGCACATTTAATCCCAACACTATATTGTTTAACTGCATTGGCACAATCAACAGTTACTTGATCGTTAGTTTTGTCGCGGTTTTCTATGCCCAAGTCGTATACCTTAAGATCAATATCCAAATACGGTAAAATTAGCTTTTCTTTGATTGCGTCCCAGATAATTCTTGTCATTTCATCGCCAAGGATGTCTACAACGGTACCAGCCTTTATTTTACCCATTTTTCCTACTGAAATATTGAAAAATTACAAAGTTAATGCGTACTACGCCCCAAAACTTATCACAGCTAATATGGTCTGATATTCAACGTTAACACTGCACAGGATGAGTTGTACAACTTGTTTTAAAAACAGGGGCAAAGGCCACAAAATATATTCAATTTTTTATCGCTTCGGTGGGGCGTTCTTATCTGGTAATATAAAACAATAATATTACACGTAAGGAAAAAGAGAATGTAAATACCACCGACCGCCGATGGTAATCATTACCGGCAGCGTTGCCATTAGCTTGGGATAATATAAAAACATAATTACTTTCTGCATTTTTCCTACAGTTTTTCTTTCCACAATTCCTCGTCATCGTTAACAATTATGCTAATTATTTTTGACACAATAAATTTTGTTGATAAATATGTCTACTAATGACAATTCATTATTTTAATAATTGTTATTGTCAATCGATTGCGTTAATCTGACAACATTGTACAGTAATATATGTAATTTTGTTTATTCATTATGTAATAATTGGGTTTACAAATAGAAAAATAAATTAATCGATTACAATTGTTTTTATTTTTCAAACTTTGATTAACAATAATAGAAGGTTTGTTTTTGCCACATTTTATCATTTATTTGTGATTATATTATGAGAAATATTTAAAATTCAACACAAATATAGGTATGTTGGTCATTTTATCAGACCTCCATGGGAACATCCGTTGAATAAACAATATCTCCAATTTCTATATTTTATTTTAAGCAAAGACTCGCTGTAATCCAGTTTGTGACAAAATTCAATATACCTAATACCGATTAAATTGAGGCTCAATAATTCCCTCACATAATATCAATGGAGAAGGGAACTTACCTATTATAGAGAGCCATAATCAGCTGAGCTGAGGTAAGTAATACTAAGGTTAACTACTACTGTCCACAGAAATCTTATATTATATATATATATATACTCTAGAATGATAATCCCGTAGTACAAAAATGTAACCAAAAGTGTAGAGCTGTCCATAATGCGCATGATCATCAGTCACTTATTTTTCAACAGGACCGGCTTTCATTAAATATAATGTTACTGTTATAGGTATATTTAAAATTAAATTTTACCATTTGGTAATTCAAATAAAAAAATGGAATAAAGGAATTTAAGAAATAAAAAATTACATTAAATATATAAATACTTTATTGTCTAACAGGTACAACCCAATAATAATAAATCTAAGCAGAAACGAGAAATAAGTAAAAATTCTAATATTGGAAAATATCGTAAGGACTTGAGCATTCTAATTATTTATTTTATTATTATATAATATTTGTTTGTTTATACAACCACCTTAGGCCTCTTACCTCTCTACAGCCTTCAAAGAAGGGGTGCAAGAAACAGTGATTTCACGAATATTTTCCGTGTCCATGTAAACCACTTCCATATCATCCGTACTACTCGCAATAGTATTTTGTGACAAAACATGGTTGGTAGAACTTTTATTCTCAGCAATTTCATGGAGGATTCTATAATTAAGTATATTCCAGTTTAACACCAGAATTCAAACGAACTTTGTATACCTACACAACGTAGGAAATATATTCTTGACATACATATCATGCATTTTTGACTGACTGCTTTTAAGTAAACAGTGTCTTGATATCAAACGATTAAGAATTTAACTTCCACTCTCATTTACATAATCTCTTCTTTTCAACAAAAGTTTGGGAACTGCATCGGGTACGAGGGTGATCCTCTTGCCGTCTTCTCTACAAATGATATCTTCTGCAGCGAAATGCTTACTGCATATGACATTCCCATCACATACATTTTCTGTACTAGGATCCCAATGCCCGCATCCAAACATCATGTCTTTTTTTTGTCAAGCTAAAAATGAGTATCATGTCAATGGTATCATATTGACTCAAACTGAGACTGTTAGAAACCCGAAACAATAACTTACTGAAAATATTTAATACCAGGAATGATACTTTCATTTTTACACCACAACACTATACACCTCATTGTTTGTTAAATAAACAAACTACCAAACCAAAATAACAAATATTAAAAACAATTTTAATCACAAATAGGTATATCTATCAACAATTAAAATATACCACGCATAAACCCATAATTCAATTATAAAACCTATCTGAATTGTTGTGAAGCCGACTCTGACAGATATTCCCACTACGAGAAATGTCATTTGCGAAAATAGACGCTGTTGCGAAATCTCCTAAATTTAATAAGATTTGGAAAAAAATGTTTCGTTCATATTGCTGAAAACTAAACAGTATTAGAATTTTACCGATAACATTGAATTATTTGATTTTGTCAAGCAGTTTCGTATGACGCAACATATGGATTTATTTATAAAACAGATATGTCGCATAAATTCTGTAAGGCGAACGACAAAATAGTTTTAAATATGGCAGCTCTGTACTGAAAATAAGTGACTGAGGAGCATGCGTAGTTCGAGAAAACTCTGCATACCCGTTACACTTTTTGGTATTCGGCTGGATTTAATTAGCATTCTAGAGTACATATTATATAATACAAGATTTCTATGCTACTGTCTTGTCATTTGACATTGTTGACATGCGTGAATCACTAGAGATGTACAACATAACAGACATAATCACCTACCATTCACCTCAGTTGAATTTTTTTATAAAAGAACCTCAAATTGTCAATACGTTTTGGGGCTAATTTGACGACACGCTCATATATTTATGCGAGATGATGTTTAGTCGAACATGGAAATGAAAATTTAAATAAAATTAGTTCAATAATTTTTATTCTGATATAAAACAAGTGTCAGCATTTTCATTACAATTTTTATATTCTCTAATATTTTGCAGACTCAGATCTTCTTTTTTAATACAAGCACATCGATGATTTTGAGATTCTATTTCAAAATATTGTCGTGGCGTCCCAATCCAATCTCGTTGAATACCACCGCTTCGGTTGGTACACCAAACTTTGGTACCTTTAACAGCGTCCCATTCAACATTACATGGTGGATACTTCTCGTTTTCAATACTCTGATTCTGTTTGGCTAGTTTAGCCTTTTTTATGAGCTTCTGAATTTCACGAGCATACGGTGTTAATGTACCGTACGTATCATAGTATTTCCCGATTAGTTTACCTATAAAACCAATACATTTCCCGTTTTATAGAACTGATATATTATTATCCATACCTTTAAATGTATATTCAGCCCGGTAAAACTGCAACCATTTATTTAGCGACAACAATTCTTCCGCGTTTAAACCAGTTACATCATCACTTAAGATGTCAGAGTCTCCACTGTAACCAGTAATAAAATTTTTCGAGGCATCTTTAGCTGCAAAACAAGTTATTATACCTTTTAATGTTTATAAATCAAACAAAACCATACCAATAAAGTAATTGTATGTTCCTTCAGGTCCATAGAATTTGTCTCCCTTAGTTACATCGAATATATTCCCCAATATCGATAAATACAATTGGGGCTTATCTACGCCATTGTAAAGTTTCAATTCGGAATATTGAAACAGCTTTTCGTTTGAACTATTATTGCTTTTATTAAATAAATTATATATCGGCGTAATTATGTTGTAATCAACGAAGTAAATGCTTAATAATACTGTCATTAAAGAAATTAATAATAAATATTTAAACATTTTTGATTTGTATTGGTTATAATATATTAGTTGAGGTTAACTCATCTTCTTTTCTTCGTACGGTATTCTGTAGCAACAATCAAGACAGACAACTGTTGCTAAATTTGAAGCCATTATAACTATATTATGTATAAATAAATATATAACAATCGTTTAGTTTAATTAATCAAATAAACGTACATTACATAATATTTTCATATGACTGTAATGTGCTGTTTAAGATAAAAGTCTATTATCTTCTTTGTGTAGGCGAATTGTTGATTTATCTGGTATGTCAAGGTCACTGCAGTGACTAGCCAAAATTTGAAAATAGGAACCTCAATTTCTCTGTTGTGGGGGTAACAACACGTGCGTTCTTTGTTTATAAACTAAACATATTTATTATTATTGCTTACAAGTAAATCGTGAGCAGTTTTATTTTTAAATCTACAATTGGTCGCAGTTTATTAGTTACTTTTTACTAAAATGGAGTATATCAAGCGAAAATACCAGGCAGCACTAGACTTGTTGACTTCCTATAGAAAACCTGCCGAAATATGTTCAAAAGAAGTTCAGTGGCAAAGCGTCTATTTAGAACTATTTCTAAAGATAGTCACGTGGAAAAATATCGATATTACGTTAAAAGTATTTATATTTCTACAGTTCGTGTTTTGGTAAGATGAAATTTCTTTGTTCTTGAAGCACGTGTCGGTATTCAAACTATCGATTTTCAGGTACAGTGTAGTCTATAATATAAAACCTATTTGCTGCATTGGTGTTACACTATTACAGTTTATTATATTTGATGCAATATTTTATGAAATGATATTGTGTAAATATACCGGGCAATATACGAAAGTTATAGAAGAGACAGTTGAAAGTCTAATGTCGTGGTTGGACCTTTTCAAGGAACTACGTAGAGAAAATAAGTTATTGGTATGTCTTAATTAATGAATATTTGAAGTAGGTAGGTACATCAAAGTTTATTTATGTTTCAGTTTACGATATTTATGTTTATCAACTGTTTAGTTTGTTGCGTATTTTCAATAAGTTTATCAGGTTATCAAATACTTTATGTGCTTCTATTGCTGACATTTTTTGCGCCCGTAGTTTTTAGAAGATGGACACCGAAAGGCAAACAGCAGAGTAAGTAAAAAAATGCTGTTTATTGTTTTGTTGAGTACAGTAGCAATATTTATTATTACAGAGATGTTGGCTGAAGATGAACTAATTCCTTTCATTGCCAACAAAGACTTTTCGTCAGCCGTTGAAGCTGAACTGGAAAGTTTGTTAACTGATAGAACTGCAGGTAAAAGTTACGTTTATCAGTGTTAGTGTTTAGTTTTAAATCTTTTATTTTGTAGATTCTGTCTCGAATAGTTTTGCGAGTGGTATTAGCGCTATGCCCTCATACACTGAAATAGTCGATAATGATTCGATTGTCCTTGGAGAGGAGGATCTAATCCCGCGCTACTTCAGTGTTAGTAGAGGGCAAACGCCTAGCGATTCAGACTCTGATCATAAACATGATCTGAGTTTTGAATCAGATCATTTCAAAACTAGTTCGTCAGATGAGGATATTCAAGAACTGAAGGCTGATATGTCCAATACCTGGTTGCATAATGTTGCTAACATAGGTAATGCGTTGATGTCAAACTTAGTGAATCGTACAACTACCAATAATGGAGAAGAGGAGAAAGAAGAGATTGCCTCAAGTGACAGTGACTTTGAAATACTTGACACTGATGAAGTTATTGAGGATTAAGAGTGACGTTTGGGGTGTTATTGTAAAATAATGTAAATATTAATTAAGGATTTTATATAATACGAATAAAATAGAACTTTTTGTTAGGTGCTAAGTGTAAACTACTTAATTATAGATGACTAATAAATTATTTTAGTTGAATTTTCATTGCTACTGACCTATGGAGGGTGAATATGTTATTTGAAATGAGTGATTTCTTCCATATTACAAGAACATTTTTGTTTTTAACCTCACTTTAGCTTTATATTTTCTCGATGTACAATGTGCTATAATTTTTGCATCACTTCATTCCTTTTGTATTAATAATAAAACTAGTGTACTTAATTGTTTGTTAAGGGTTTTATTTAATAAACCAACTTTCAATAAATATATAAAACAACATTGTGGACCAGTATTTGGGTGCAAATAAAATAAGAAATGCAAAGACAACGTTAAAATAACAAATTTATATAAAACTTTTATTTACAATACTTCTTAATGTAATATAAGTTATATTTCACTTACTTTCACTGCATTATCCATGGAAATATCGGTTAACGATTCACTCTCATTGTTTCTTACTTCTTTTTTCTCAATACGCTGTGGTAATATCCGTTCGAAGGCTTCTTTAAACGACTTTCCTTCACTTACTCTCAATAAGATTTCAAATACTGCAACATAAATATATAACTAACTTTTCCGTCTTTATTTCTCTTTAAAAGTGGCGTTTTCACTAGTAGGATTTACATACCTTGATTAATTGTTAAGACTTTTCTATGTTTCATCCAAAAATATTCACCAATAGGGAGTTGGGCATGTGCAATTCCTTGTTCCACAGCTTTTTTATGGCAAACACCCTAAAATTCCACTTCTGTCCATGAAAATCAAAAACTCAGCTAAATTTCTCCTCACCTTATGAAAATTATGATCCACTAATCCACCTATTATATACACACGATCATCCTCTAATTTCTCAATAACGTTATCACTTTCACTAGACAAATAAACAAGTTTATCTGTAGGAAAAACCTTTAGGTAGTCATTTTCGTGGAAATTAATGTCCCAATTTTCGTAACCGTTGTGTCGAGATATCTCTTCTTTACATCTTCCCGCAAAACTGGTTAGGTGCAACTGCATGGGGGCACTTGAACGGCGGTTTTCCGTGTACACTCGCAGAATTTGCTTGATTGTCTTCGCCATATCCTAAGTAGATTTCTTCTTAATTATTTATTTCCCTGGTACTTACGTAACTAATTTACCTTATCATTCATTAACTCATCAAAGCTTAGATCAATACATACGCAAGTTTTGCATGGACTAAGCTCCATTTTCGCGCGTTTCAAAGCTTTACGGCTAGGACCTAAATCGATATTATTTTGTTTAGCAAGTTTGCGTTTCTCGCGGATTTTCACACGTTCTTTCAATCGTTTTTCTTTCTTTACTTGCTGCCAATTCAAACATTTTTTGTATTTCTTCATTTGCCTTTTGGTCAAATTCGAAATCTCCACTCCATTGAAATACTTTTTATCAGTGGATTCATCTGTTTGGATGATTTTAGTAGTCGTTTCTTCATTTATGAGATCAATTTGAGATGGTGCCGTAGTACTATTTTCCATATTTTAATAGAACAATCCTAAAACCTAAAATACTTTTACCATTGCCTTTATAAACCTTTCCTTTTAAAGACAATGCTTTTACCACAGAATAACCATCTATGCTTTTACGTTTTTGGTTAATCTGAAACGTACATAACCTTATTTTCAAAAAAGTTAGAATGGCTGAAGCGAATTCTAACTTTATGGCCTCTTGCCACGATAGTAGCATACAGCCAGCTCAGTTTCAATAGGGTTATTCTTTCGTAGTGATTGATCTGAACAAGTGAATGTGATTAAACAGAATGTGATTATACTGAACTGAATATTTGGCGAAACCGAAAGATCATCTTTCTTGTGATTGTCTTTCACTTAACCTTGAAAACATGTGAAAACAACCAAATCTGCTCTGAAAACTGGAAAATTATTTCTTGCATGATATTATTATCCATGTTTTAAACTTTTACAATTTATTGGTTTGATTCGAAATCATATTCCAATTAGGTATCTCTGTATATTCAATACTTTTAGAGGTTAACTGTTAACTGAACCATTGTGTTTATTATAATATAGTGTGTCAGCGCTTGGTTAGTACCATCATCAAACAACAGACGGCGTTATCAACTTCAGTCGTTCATTAATAAATTTCTCGTATATGATACCGCCATCTGTTGTTAGTTGACAGATACTAACCAAGCGCTGACACACTATATTATAATAAACACAATGACTGAACGAACTAACCGATACCTAGAGGTTGATCAGTATGCGGGAAGGGGGGTAGGAATTTTAATCAGTTTGGTAGAAGTGACCGATGTCGAAAGAATACGCACAATCGTGAATGAACTGACAATTTTCCGATTGTTCACTTAGTTCAGTACGAAAGAATAACCCTATTGTTGGCATGCATAATTCATTCTGATTTTTTAAACTGTCAATTAATTTTTGTAAATAGAAAGCAATCAAGTGAAGTGAGCAGAAATGAGTGATATTTGTGGGGAAAAGGACATCTCTACTTATGTCAACGTCAACCACAGCTTCTGTCAAAACATATGAGTTTCAGTTTTTCGAAGTTGTTTTGTGCAAACAGCGATTTTCGAAAAAATGACTGTAATAAATAAGGTAAGATTTATAAATTAATTGTTATAATGTCGTTTATTAATGTCATTTTGACCATGTATAAATCAAAATTGTTATAATTAATATAAAAAATGGGACAGGAACATTCCTTCCATAGGACCAGACCAAAATCACCAAACTCTAAGAAGAAATCTGATGGAACTTTTAGAAAAACACCAATTTTAGATGAACCGAGTAGCACCAAATTAAATGACTTATTTATTGAGAATCCTGTATATCCAGATTCACAATTTTATTTGAAAGGAATTGATTAGTGACTCACACCTAATTTCAGATGGAAGTTGATGGAGGCGCCAAAGGAGAGGGCTTCCGTTCATATTACATAACCAAAATTGAAGAGTTACAACTTATCGTAGCAGAAAAGAGTCAAAACTTACGGCGTTTACAAGCACAGAGAAATGAATTAAACGCTAAAGGTAACCATTAACACATATATCAGTCGTTTCAGGTATTAAACTAAATCGGTTTAAGTGCGAATGCTTCGGGAGGAGTTGATGCTTCTGCAAGAACAAGGTAGTTACGTGGGTGAAGTCGTTAAACCCATGGATAAGAAGAAAGTGTTGGTTAAAGTTCATCCAGAAGGGAAGTTTGTTGTTGATATCGATAAGAATATAGATATCAACGATGTAACACCAAACTGTCGAGTCGCGTTGAGGAATGAAAGTTATACTCTACACAAAATCCTGCCAAATAAGGTAGGAAATTATTAACTTCGATCAGTGGAGTGTTTTAGTAGCAATTTGTACTGTAGGTTGATCCACTTGTCTCGCTGATGATGGTTGAAAAAGTACCAGATTCAACATACGAAATGGTCGGTGGGTTAGACAAGCAAATCAAGGAAATTAAGGAAGTGATTGAATTGCCTGTGAAACATCCGGAATTGTTTGATGCACTGGGTATTGCACAACCGAAAGGTGTATTGTTGTATGGACCTCCAGGTATTGAACCAAACTAGGTCTTTCATTAATCAAATTGAATTTATAATGAATTTAAGGTACTGGGAAGACACTTTTGGCCCGTGCTGTCGCTCATCACACTGAATGCACATTTATCCGTGTTTCCGGCTCTGAATTAGTGCAAAAGTTTATTGGCGAAGGATCAAGAATGGTGCGTGAACTGTTCGTTATGGCCAGAGAACATGCACCGTCCATTATTTTCATGGACGAGATCGATTCCATCGGTTCATCGCGTATAGAATCAGGTAATTTCATCTTTAAACTCACTCACCCAACAATCGATCGATACACTTTCTTCTTTAGGTTCTGGTGGAGACTCCGAAGTTCAACGCACAATGTTGGAGTTACTAAATCAACTGGATGGATTTGAAGCAACGAAAAACATCAAAGTTATTATGGCGACAAATCGTATCGACATTCTCGATCCCGCTTTGTTGCGTCCAGGCCGTATTGACAGGAAAATCGAGTTCCCGCCACCAAACGAGGAAGCGCGGTTGGATATCTTGAAGATTCATTCGCGAAAGATGAATCTAACGCGTGGTATCGACTTAAGGAAGATTGCGGAGCTGATGCCTGGAGCTAGCGGTGCTGAAGTTAAGGTTAGTGAGTTGTTTTCCAGTTTTTCTTGTAGAGTAAGGCAATAATTTTGTTTCAGGGAGTGTGTACGGAGGCTGGGATGTACGCTCTTAGGGAAAGGAGAGTGCATGTGACACAGGAGGATTTTGAAATGGCCGTTGCGAAAGTTATGCAGAAGGATTCGGAAAAGAATATGTCTATCAAAAAATTGTGGAAATAAATTTGCTCTTTTTTTTTATTTTTCTAGTGTTTGGCTTAATAACTTTTAATTAATATTAATAAATGTGAAGAAAAATGTGATTAATTTGTTTTATTTGAAAGATCCTTCAATTAAACACTGTCGTTTTGACACTAGCGTACCACATTCAGACAATTTTAAGGCAAGGAATTAAAATCTTTGTTTATATATAATATATTTCAATTAACTACACGCACAATACCTTTTTGTTTCACTATTATACAATTACAAATTTAAATTACAATAGGTAAAGCCTCTCCTTTCATCAGCATAATCTGAACCATCATTTTTCTCAGATACTTTTGGATAACCTGGATCTCCTGGCAGACATACACATCTCGACTCGGACGTTCTCCAGCCAGACACTCTTGTCCAATCGTTTGCATTATATTTGAAATAATATACTGCTGCGTACATAAACGCAACAGTCATAAGCCCTTTTCCAGTGAAATATCTGATATAAGCTGCACGAATTTCTCCTACGGAAGGAGTAATCGCTTTCTCGAATTTATCTAGTGGCCAACGGTAGAATCTACGGATTGGGTTGTGTAATGCTTCGTACATTCCTGGGACTTTTCGAGGTTCGTTCGGTGAGAGAATTTGGTCTTTTAGCCATTGTGCACGCCAGGCGCGTTCTTCATCGGTCATACCAATCAGACGCTCTCGTTCGTTTACCATTCGCCCGGCGATGGCCATGGGCTTTACGCCCCCGCTTATGGAGGCTTTTCCGCATGCGGTCGCTTTTCCCATTTTGATCAAGCTTATGTAATTGTTTTGTAAGACTGTTTTGATAGAATTTCACTTTTGTGGTTATTATTTTTCATTGCCCGTCTTCTGTCAATTGTCAAACTTGTCTATTCAAGCAGACATATTAGGCCTGTTCCTTCAATGTTAATTATCAGCATTTTCACTCACAAATTGACAGTTAAATGAGACAATATTTCTCAGTTGCTGCAATTCCTGAATAAATCTTCATTAATAGCTAGCATTTTCGTGGTTAATTTCAAAAATATTGACGTTTACTACTGATATATTTATAAATCTACTATAATATAAAAGTACCTGATCCTTCAGGTTGATTTTAAATAGTTGTAACATATCTGGAACAAACCTAATAAACACTCATAATTTAAAGTTCCCGCCTTATGTTAATTTCCTCTGTATGTCATGTTAAAACGTAAATGTCAAGAGTAATTTGTCAATATACGTTGTTATTGTAAATGGACGAAGATTTGAATAAAACGAATTGTAAATCACGTTAAAGCTTGATTCTTTATTTATATGAACCATCACTAGTTAAATGATCCATAATTAATCACAAACGTAACAATAGTAAGTGCTTTTCAGATTGGAATTGCGTGTTAATTCCTATCATAAAATCAATAAACAACGTGTTATAATCAATGAAGACTTGAAAAAGGACGAGAGAGAAGAGCAGTATTACTTTTGTTAGATCTACTTTGTAGTATCCCTGTGTGTGTTAATTTTTTATAACAAAAACAAGGTTTTACTTGTATGAAAATATATATTTAAACAAAAAATAAATTACACTAAAGAACTGTTCGCCCAAATTACAACTTCTGTGGGTAAGCCCGGATATTTGCTAACTGCTTCTGTAATCTGTTCTGGTGTTACTAGCAAATTAAAGAATTGATATTCTTTTTGTGTCTTTGATATACCAGAATTCACCATACTAATTAGTTCAATTTTCTGAAACAAATATACCTCGAATCAATAGAAAACTTTCAGGACTTCACGTTGGCATCCTTGCAACCCCAACGTGTCGTGTAGTAGCAGAAGATGTCAAAGGGAGTTACAAAAGAAAAGCAGCCAACATTTTGTCTCATTAATTATTAGTAAATAGACCACAAACAGTACCTCGATATGTTCAAACGCTTTCATAATCACAGGCCGTTGCACAGACTGCATGCCCGAATGCTTATTCGCAAATTTAACGTATCTGGTACAGATCATTTCGAAATTCATCGGCTGTCTATCGTAGATCTCGTTATGATGCTTCATAGCGATTATAAGACACAATTCCAACACACTCAGATCCTTTAGGACTTGGACCATATCATCCGTTTCAAATTCATCTAGTTGGTTTTGGAACATGTCAACTGTCAGTTTTTGACAGTCAACGCTAAGATTCAACACGCATTTCAACTAAAATACCCTCCTGAGTTAATTATACTTAATTATCATGTAAATTTAATTCAAGTATTACCAACATATTCTTCAAATTAATTTCGTTATGATCGATTTCAACCAATCTTTGTATCACGTTTTTTAATTTTTTATCATTAAACAACGTTCTAATGCAGTTATTCCATTTCTCTTTATCCAGTTTTGTGATATTTTCTTTAGCATTTTCTGTAATTGTTAAGTACGATTTCATTTTCTCCAAAACTTGATTTAATTCATTGGAGTCATCTTGACCAGGGAACAGGAAGATTTGTCGATGAGAAAATCTGGACTTAACACGTTTTTCTAGTAACTGTATGACGTCAATACGCGATGTGATTCCTAAGGCCACACTTTGTTTACATTTCCATATACACCCTGTATATACACTTACCTATAATACATACTGGGGCTTGATCAGACTGTGATACATCAAACAAATTGTACAACAACGTTTGGTTATGGTGCAAGCAAAACAAATCAAACTCTTCTAAAATAAATACTGTTGTTCTTGACGTGGATTTTTCACCACTTTTAAGACAAGCTAAAAGAAATGCTAGGTTCTCCGCAAAACTACCAAAAACTTTGCCATCGACCGTATTATCTAGATTCAACTGGCTTGTTATGCTTTTCAATGCTAATCGATCATCGTTATGTATTAAACCATGTAGTTTCACTAGGACTGCGTTGTTTTTAAATGTCTTTTTCTGTCGTACTTGGTCTAATATATGATTTATTAACTAAAATAATCATATTGTACTGTATCTAATAATACTAGTGATAATTGTTATAAAATTAATTACCACAGTTTTGCCAGCACCTCTAGGACCTATTAGAAGAGATGAATTTGATTCACCAAGTTCTACAGCCCTATTTATTAAATCAGTGATTTGGGTTTGTTGTTTCGTATAATTGTCAATGTTTATTTTATTTAGAAGGTTCGTTTTTATTTGTTTGCGAATTCCCTGTATTGAATTAGAAGTCATTTCTTTAGTAATTCGATTAAAACACCTCAAAAATTGTTTATTTTTTAAAAATAGAAACTTATTTGTGAGATTGAGGTTATGTCTGGTAATTTTTTTGATTAACGGTTATTGAACAATTTTATTAGCAACACATGAAATTAGATCCAGTATTAATACAAATCAAGCTAATTATGAGAAACGGCATAATTTTTGTATATAAACTGAAATCTTGTATATGTGTTAAAAAAATGTGTAATAGAGAATTATTTCGCTAAAATAAATACGCGATAAGTATAGAATCATCAAGATTGCCTCTTTAAAATGAAATATACGGCTTTAGCAACAAAAATAACAATAGCCACAGTACGTATACAAATAAACAATATTCGTTTTATGCCCAATATCACATTATTACTCAACCCCAACTCATTTAAGTAATAAAAGGAAAGTGCTATTTCTTAAATTCTACTGGTTAAGCTCTGTCATATAAGTTAGCAGGAGGCCATTAATTTGAAGAAGAAGACGCTCTGTCATATCTATTAGAGGTTATTTAAAGATTGTTTATTCGGTGTGTTTTAATTAAAAAGAAACCATGGAAAATAATAATGAAATTGAAAAGAAAATTTTCGAAGCTATTGAACAAAAAGATCCCATTTTATTAAAAGCATGTTTAACAGACAAACAAGATGTAAATATTTTGGACGAGAACTCTATGACGCCATTACAACATGCCGCTTATAAAGGAAATCAAGAAATAGTACAGATACTTCTAGATCATGTACGTATTGCATTCATATTAGCGAACTCTAATGTAAAATATAAAATACATTACATTTCCAGGGCGCTGATGTTAATCTATGTGAGCACCAGCATAACTACACAGCTCTGCACTTTGCAGGACTTTCTGGCAACTCTGAGGTATGTTTATTGTTATTGGAGGCGGGTGCAGTACCAAATGTCATTAACACAGTGGGCCGTACACCAGCGCAAATGGCTGCATTTGTAGCACACCACAATTGTGTAGTTGTTATTAACAACTTTGTATCGAAATCTGATATAGAACACTTTACCAAAGGCAGTCCTCCAATACTACAGCCATTTCTCATCGATAGTTTTCATAAGTTTATTATGCAAGTGAACATACACCCCATTAAAGTTGTGCTAAACCTGTTTGGGTTAACTGGGCTTCAAAATCACTTAGGTGAGATCAAGAAGGTCTTGGAAATGATCAGTGAGAAAGAGATTAAGAAAGGGACGGAATCAAATGAAGTGAGTATTTTATTTACTTGTCACGTCACTTGTTGGTTTATTTTTTCATAGGTTCTGTCATTTAAATGTCACTACCTTTCATTTATCGTTGGTGAAATAATAAAAATCCAACAAAGACAAGCCAAAGATGATCAAGACAAGAAACTTGATGTTACGGAAATATTCACAAGAAAACTGTTGAAGCCCAGCAAAGATGGGCAAAGCTATGAATTCATGGATGCATTTCTTAAAGAATGCGTCCGCGAATTCCCCCACAGAGAATGTACACTTTTCCGACAAATGGTTACGACGTTGGCTAGCGAAGACTCACCGCCTGCTTTAACTGTCATTACATCAGCAATAAATGGACATTGGGGCTTTGCTGATAGTATAGCACGATGCAGTACGTGCGGTGAAGAGAAACCTGGGAAAAAATGCGCTAAATGTAAACTGGTACAATATT
Source organism: Apoderus coryli (assembly GCA_911728435.2). NCBI lineage: Eukaryota > Metazoa > Arthropoda > Insecta > Coleoptera > Attelabidae > Apoderus > Apoderus coryli. The sequence continues at coordinate 3,909,224 of OU452213.1, read as the reverse complement.
GCGACCGGAATTGTCAGAGACTACATTGGCATTGGCATAAGAAAGCGTGTGCACGCATGGGAACAACTAATGCGACTGAAGTAAACGCAGGCGATAAAAAAGATGTTGATGTCGCAGAAGTTTCAAAGGAATTACAAGGACTGCTTGCTCAATAAGTAAGTGCCTGGACCCATAACTTGTATATGACGGATAATAAATTTTTGTTTCAGGTTAGGAACGGTTCAAATGTGTTTTTTCTGCAACATTACCCTATGATGCATCTATGTACCTATTATGACGCATAATTTCAAGTAAATTTTTATTTTGTTTTATTTATTTTATACAAGTATTTTGTTAAATATAATTTTCCTTTGTTGTAAATGTGATTTATGCCCATTAGTAAATTAAAATAATAATAAAATTATTATTGCTTTCATTTATAAAAGTGTCACTCGTTGACTTCAATGTTAGTCTCACAACCCGAGACTTACCGCTCAATCTGGCAACACTGGTATGTACGATTTTACACTACTGACATTAGAGGACCACAGAAATAAGTTTGTTCCAGTATGCCAAGCGTAAAGTGCAAAATGCTTGAAGTGGGAAATCAGTTTTCCCTGATCATCTACTCACAAATAGAAATTCTATTAATAAAATAATATATTTATATAAATTCTTATAACAGTATTATTTTACAAATTACATGTGTGCTATTTTATCAGTAAAAATATAAAAACAAAAATAATCTTGCAATGTAAAACAATATTATTATGTGCATGTTTGTTAACCCTTATACCAAAATAAAATTAATTATTAATCTACATTACTGTGCCACACTTTATTTCATCAATCCACCGCTGGGGATGGAGAAGGCGGAGCACCGTCGAAATTCTGTAAAATAGAAAACAACACAATAAAATTTAATTTGTGCCTTAAGCTTGCCCATTATGTTGGAAGATTGTGTCTGTTTTTGTTCACTCTATTATCACTGATAAAAAAGAAAATGTATCGAAATAGTATATATTATGCCAACTTACATTTCTGATTGGTTTATTTGAGCTGGTTTGTTGGCGAGAGCGGAAAAACCATAATAAAAGAGCAGCCAATAATATCATAGTCATCAAAAATACACTGTCATGTTCAATTTCATTATTATTCCTCGGAGGAGTTGCACCTTAAAAATATAAAATATTCTTTAAAGCTAGTAAATAAGAACAATAAAATGCTTCGCAGATGACGTCACTGCGCAAAATTAAACTTACTAGTTTCAAAGCATTCTGTGTCAGTACATAGAGCTTGTGAATTTCGTATCTAAAATAAAAAATAAATAAAATTCAGAAACCTATTGATGAAGATTTTGTAACATACGACACTAAGAAGTCTTCGCATAGACATTTCGTGAGACCAAACGCAGGCACAAGGATCAAATCCATCTTGGTCACTCATTTTGCTAAAACAAATAATATCAGCTAAACATTTAAATTAAAACATATAGTATTCAAAAAAACTATCATAATATTATGGGAAGTCTATTTCCCTAACAACAACTATCGTCCAAAACGTTTTTTTATCATAAATTCCTAATAATAATAAAACAAGGACACATACATCATTATATTTATCTAAATTAAAAGCAAGAAAGTACAGTACCTACCTACTTGCTGTAAGTATTTAGATAATGATTTCTGGTAATTATTATATTAAAAACCCGCCCTCGCCTTCCTTATTTCGTCAAAATTAATCTTAAATTATACCAACAAATAAGAACACTATTCCACCATTTTGCACAAATTTATTTATTATTTATATTTGTTGACGTATTACCAAAACAATCAGATGCTGAGACGGCGTTGCACATGCAATGGATTAGGGAAAGTTAGTCAAACGTCAGCGCTCTCAGCGCTAGAACTCCAAATCTGAATATTAGCTGTTCATACACCTACGGATTTAGTGTGTTAATTTTGGGTGGCACATGTAGTTATTTCGTGCGGATTTTCAAAATTTTACATTCAACAAAGTAATGCAAGTTCTGTTTCACGGTGCAAGTTCGTGGATTTCAAATTATAATACAGATAAAAATAATACTTAGCCGTGGCAAACGAACTGATTCTTCTCAGCGGGTATGGACAGCTAATAATACGATTATTAAATCTGTTTACAGAAAACTTTTTTGCAAATGCGGTGTTGTCAGCGGTTTTAGACGAAAAGTACCATCCTAAAATTAGAGAGTAATCTGAAAGTAGTTGCCTCATTTAAATTATTAGCTCTTATAAAAAAATATTATGCTGTTATAATAAGAACAGAATAAATAATCAATCATAGGATATGTATCTGAAAATAAAAATAATTATTGGTTAGTTCAGAGTAATGATTAGTAGAGGGAACTATTATCTGATATGTCCATAAAATCTGCTCAATTTGGCTACACTGCATTGTTGAAATGGGCTACTCCATCTGTGATTGCATGTGAGAAAGATAAAACATATGGTTTTCGCGTGATAGTGAGAGATGAAAAGAATTTATAATACAGTGTACTTCACTAATCATGATTATGTGCTAATCTATTTCATTATTAGAAATATAATTCAGAGGATAATTTATTTATCTCATATGATTTTTAACTCTTTTGTGTTGAATACTCGTATAAACATATTTTTTTACATATAAAGAGTAATAAACGTACCTAATATTACCGTTACCACGTTTTATTCTTGAAGTGCCTTTTTATAGCATTTTTATATTTCTCTCGCATGGATATGACAGAAAACACAACTTTCTACTTTACTATGTTTGATATACGGTCAGTTTGCCTGACCTTATTAATCAAAAAGTGTTGTGACAAATCCCGGAAATAAAAAAAAAGTCTTTGAACATACATCCTTAAGCACTCAAATATCTAATACGAGGGCTGTTAAATATCTGTCGATTTTTGTACAGGGCAATAATCACTTCTCTTTGTACAAGATATCAAGCTTTTTGAAAACTTGGGAGGCTCTATAAAAATAAAATTATAAGACAAATACATCTTTTTAAAATTACCAAATCATTTGGATATTTACAATGCAAAACCTTTGGTCAAACACCCCCCGTTTTTCTTCCCCAATGAAATGTCAGGAAGATTCCATCCCCACTACTATAAACCGCTGAATATTATCAGGCGAATATCTGATTCGATGGCGACAGAGCGCATGATAATAATGTGGTAAATTAACGTAGGCTACAAGACTTCTCTTCCTTCTTTCAATTCAACATTTCTATATCGAGTGTGTCAATAGATGGGCCACAACGACTCCAGTTTTTTACTTATTTATACGCTCTGGCGTTAGCCAATTATGTTAGTGACAAAAGTCAGTTATTGGTAAGTAGATTTTCAATCATTATTTATTTATTAATTATAATATGCAAAAAAAATTCTATTAAAAAAAGAATTTACAGATGTTTGATATTATTTTTTGTACACCCTGTATTGATATTTATTAAAATCTAATAAAATAGATTTTTTAGCTGCAGCAAAAAACAAAATAAAATTTACAAAAATAATTTTTAAAAATCCCAACGAAAGTTATTTTAATTTTTATTGGACATTTTGGTTGGGGTTTTTCCTGTGTGTGATTTTCGTGAATTTTTTGAAAAACTAATGGATACCCAATCGTGGACTGTATCGATCTGTACATTTTTTGCACTTGAAATCTTTAAAGTCTATTAAAAAAAAAGGAGTTTTGACAAATTTCTTAATTTCATGTTTAATATTTGTTTCTGGACACCCTGTATTAATATTTATTAAAACATTTAAAAAATCTAATAAAATAGATATTTTCCAGCAGGAGCAAAAAACAAATTAAAATAAAATTTACAAAAATACTGTTTAAAAAATTCCAGCGTTTTTATTTGACATTTTGGTTGTGGTTTTTGTTTCGATTTATATTAGACCATCCTCAGTATGAATTTCGTGATTTTTTTTATTTTTTGGTAAATTAATGGATGAACAAGAGTATTTTGATAGATTTCTTAATTTCATGTTCATGTTTCATATTTTTCAGCAGGAAATTCAACTCTCTATGTATTTGAAATGAAAATTTTATTTCGAAACTGCAATACCTGTAGATTCCCCTCAAAAAAACAAGTATTGGGTCTTCCAGATAACTTTTTTTTTTTTGAAAATGCTATAAAAGAAAAACTGTTGAATATTTTCTCAAATTTCTTTTTTTATTTGAAAGTACAATCCTTCCGGTTAATAATGACAAATAATTTCATTCAAATGGCTGCCTCGGCTGGCCATGCAGTAGCCTACACGATCGGTCCAATTTTTAAGCACATTATCGAATGTGTGCAGCTGTATCTCACCAATGGCTTCACGAATATTGTCCTTTAAAGCGTCAATTGTCTCTGGCTTGTCGGCGTAACACTTATCTTTGACGGCACCCCACAAATAATAGTCCAACGGTGTCAAATCGCAGCTCCGAGGTGGCCAAACGACATCAGCTCTGTGGCTGATAATGCGATCTTCAAAAACAGGGCGCAAAACATCGAGTGTAGCTTCGGCTGTGTGGCACGTAGCGCCGTCCTGTTGAAACCAAATGTTGCCAATATCCTCCTTTTCAATTTTTGTGAACAAAAATTCGTTCAACATGGCCCGATAACGATCGCCATTGACTGTAACGGCCACTCCTTGCTCATTTTCGAAGAAAAATGGCCCAATTATGCTTCCGGACCAAAATTCGCACCAAACAATGACTCGTTTTGCTTTTCAATGTATGCGTGCGGGTTTTCTGTGCCCCAAATGCGACGATTTTGCTTGTTTACATACCCGCCAAGATCATAATGAGCTTCATCTGAAAAGATGATTTTTTTGGCAAAATCGGCATCTTCTGTAAGTCGATCGCAGGCCCACTGAGCGAAGCGAAAACGCATTGGATGGTCAGTTGGCTTCAACTCCTGAACCAATTGGACTTTGTATGGCGTCATACCAAGGTCTTTATGCAAAATTCGTCTCAATGATGTCTCCGAAATGTTCAATTGTTGAGACCGACGGTGAATTGATGTTGATGGCGCTTCACGCACACTTTCTGCCACAGCAGCAATATTCTCGGGTGTACGCACTGTTTTTGGCTTTTTACGCTTTGGTTTATCGATGAGGATGCCAGTTTCTTTCACTTTTTTCACGAGATAACGAACATACGGAGCTGACGGTGCTTCTCTTCTTCCAAAATCCGTACGCAATTTTCGCACACATTCTGCAACATTACCATGATTTTCAAAGTAATGTCGCAATATTTCCCAGCGTTGTTCAAGCGTATACACAACCATATTCGTTCAGCGGAAGGATAAAACTAATTATCTGTCAAATCAGACATGAGCTAAGTGTTACCCTTCACGAAATAAGCACTAGTTGAAAAAAAAAACGTTAGATGGCGGACCCATTATATTCATAAATAAGCAAGTTACAGGGGTGGGTTTTGACAACACCAACAACTGAACACCACCCTGTATCTTTTAAACGTGGGTTAGTTTTTTTTCTAATTCTGTGACTTGAGCTTAAAAAAGCTGTGCTGTTTAGGTCTGTTTGTTTTTTAAGGTTAAGGTTAAGTTCGCACGATATGGAAAACTTTTTTATTATTAATTTTACGGAAAAAAGTTATTCTTCATAATATGTTTTGCATGGGCTTAAACCTAAAATGCTACCATAACTTTTTTCATTTGTATACGCGGTTTCTCAAAAAGTATGAATTTGGCTCAAGAGTAAAGTCTCTTTATTTTTCACTATCAATATCGAAAATTGTTATTAAGAAAATTTGATTAGAGTTGGAAACTACGTTCAGATATGCAATTACATTCAATTACATGGAAAAAAATCTTTTTTAATCTAGAAGCAATGTACATTTTTGCAAAATTCATATTTTCTGACAAACCGCGTATACGACTGACCAAAATTAATAACTGATGGGTGCATTTTAAGTTTCAGACCGTGCAGAACATTTTATCAAGAATAACTTTTTTCCGTAAACTCAATAATAAAAAAGTTTTCCATATGGTGCAGACACAGATAGATCGGATGATGTCTTTATAAGAACGAAAATGATTTTCTAAGTAAAATAAATTTTGTCTCCTTTAATAAATATCAAATTTGTATCACCCTCTACCAAGTCTGAGGCTGTGAAATCTGCGTCATCTTTTCTAACTTAACCCTTAATCTATATTAAGGCTTGAACATGATGATGAATTTCACTATACATGTATGTTGGAAATTCCAGGGTAACTGTTTGGACATGAATAGTAGCCACTCAATTATTCTGATTGAGAGGCTACGGAGGTATGCCTGTCCAATGCAGATTACCCAATATCGTATTATGCTTATTCTATCAATAATACATTTCCTGGTAAAATATTTTGTGACGATTCAAAATTAATTAGTTTACAAGTGATGTGAATTTTGTAGTATCCCCTCTTATTCTTTCACAATAACAGCCGGATCGGACACTAGCAATTAAAGTGGTTTTGTATTGTAAAATATTAAGCAAATTCAAATTCTTCACGTAATTTTTTTTAGTAGATAGTTTTTCACTTAGAAGAGCTCACATTACACATAGCTAATAAAGTTCAAATCAAGATAGGACAAAAATAAACCAATAACTAGTCTAGGTTTATAAATTTACTTCTATAGGACTCCACCAAAATCGGTGAGACATCCGGATAACAATGGCATGTAAAGAACCAAGACCGCCTCTAACAGGGCGAACAATTCAGCCCTGTTTCAATCAGACAGAGGATGAACGAGAGACATGGGGTAAAAAAGTTGATTTTTTGTTATCTGTTATTGGATTTGCAGTTGATTTAGCTAATGTCTGGAGATTTCCTTATTTGTGTTACAAGAATGGTGGAGGTAAGTTTTTTTTCTCTTAACAACGTCAGGCACATGACTTGAAATTTGTCTAGCATCCTCGTATATAGTTTAAGTGAGAGTTAATTGAGTATTCGACGAAATTACTCTAAAAGCAGGCGGCCTCTTTATAGTCTAATAACTTCATTCTCCAATAAATTGGACAGAGTGTATTTTATCACTTACCGAACTCCCTAAAGGCAACTCTCTCTATTAATAAATTCTCTCGAACGGGAAAGACTCAAAACACTAAGCACATTATATTTTCAATCTCTACTACATGTATATTGCTTAAAAGCTAGGTATATTAGTCAACCTTTACTATAGCTATAGCTTGCTAATATACTTAGCTGTAGCTATTCCGATAAGTATTCAATATTAAGGGTAAAAGATAAAAGTGTACAACCAATCTTTAGTCTTTAACTTTTTAACAATGACTTCTGTTTTTGACATTAGATTACGACGTATTTCCGGTTGCGATCTGCTATAAAGCCTTGGATGCAAAGGAGAAAGTTTATTTAATTTCCTGTCCTTTAAAATTTGTTTAACTCTGCTAGACAGACAAACGTTTTAATAACTTGAGTGTTCGTTCATTCGGTTCTATTCTTTAATTTATTTTTCAGGGGCATTTTTAGTTCCTTATTGTATTATGTTAGTGGTTGGGGGAATTCCATTGTTTTACATGGAACTAGCACTTGGTCAATACAACAGAAAAGGAGCGATAACATGCTGGGGTCGATTATGTCCATTATTCAAAGGTAAGCCTGTATAAAAATTTCTAAAACCATAATTTCACTTCCTTTAAAAGATAATTTAGTCATTGCTAAAATGATTTTGTCGCTAGTTGAGTACGCATTGGCTTTATGCGGGCACAACTTTTCCCAAGTCAATTACAGTGGCTTTTACGTAACTTGCGGAAGTTCACAACGCTGCGGAAATGGCCCATTGTACCGTAGTTGTTGAAGCTTTTTCTCTAGAGCAGAAATGCGAATAAGCACAAGAAAGAAATAAGTAAAATAAAATCTACGCGTCATTTGCAATTGTATGCACCTAAATATAGGGTGTCCCATTTAAAACAAAATAAAAAATTAATATTGTTCAATTCAAATGATTTAGTAACATTTTTTATTGGCTCAACTTATATACTCCCATAACAATAATGTGACAAAACCTACTATTCAAGCCTCCAGTCCGGGGTACGTGCATTATTTTATATTAATACTGGTTTATTTGTATTAGGTATAGGCTACGCGGTAGTACTAATAGCATTTTACGTAGATTTCTACTACAATGTCATTATAGCATGGGCGTTGCGCTTCTTTTTCGCCTCATTCACTGATATGTTACCATGGACGTCCTGTGACAACGAATGGAATACTGTCGACTGTCGGCCGGTAAAACGACTTAAAATTTAATGCCTAAATACCGGGTGATTTTAATAAGTGTTATATTATCATTCCAGTTTGATTATGGATCAACAAAGAATTATTCGAAAATTGATATCAGAAATCAATCAGAAGTTTCTATTCGGATACAAAATGCTCCTGGAGCAGATAACAATAAATTTGCATCGGCCGCTTCCGAATATTTCAAGTAAGACAATTGTTCGTTAAAAATGATTGCCTCGTCATCATATTTTGATTTTTAGTCGAGCTATTCTAGAACTTCATCTCAGCCAAGGCTTACACGACCTTGGGGCTATCAAATGGGACATGGCTTTATGTTTATTCGCCGTTTACGTCATTTGCTACTTTTCTTTATGGAAAGGAATATCCACGTCAGGAAAAGTCGTCTGGTTCACAGCGTTATTTCCATATGCGGTACTTTTGATACTATTAGTCCGCGGAGTAACGTTACCAGGTGCTGGTGAAGGCATAAAATATTACTTGAATCCAAACTTTAACGCGATTACTTCGGCCGAGGTATAAACCCTCAAATAAAGGTTGAAATGTCTTTTAAATTGTGATTTTCTTCTGAAGGTTTGGGTGGATGCCGCTACTCAGGTGTTCTTTTCCTTGGGTCCAGGCTTCGGGGTACTTCTAGCTTATGCTTCATACAATAAATATCACAACAATGTTTATAAGTGAGTATAACCGTCAAAGGTACAGTTTCATTGAATTAAAATCAATAAAATTTTCAGAGATGCCATTTTGACAAGTGTGATAAACTCCGCTACGAGCTTCATTGCTGGGTTTGTGATTTTCTCCGTTTTGGGCTACATGGCGCACACAGTTGGCAGGCCAATTCAAGAGGTTGCCACTGAGGGTCCTGGACTGGTGTTCATAGTTTATCCAGCTGCTATTGCAACGATGCCTGGTAGCATCTTTTGGGCGTTAATTTTCTTTATGATGCTGTTGACCTTAGGCCTTGATAGCTCAGTAAGTAAATCGTATACAGTTACAATAGTTTAATTTTATTTTATTCTCTAACAGTTTGGAGGGTCTGAAGCCATTATAACAGCTCTAAGTGATGAGTTTCCAAAAATTGGACGTAACCGAGAAATATTCGTCGCATGCCTTTTCACATTATATTTTATAGTGGGTTTAGCCTCCTGTTCTCAAGGTGGATTCTATTTCTTCCATCTACTTGATCGCTACGCGGCTGGATACTCCATGTTATTCGCTGTCTTCTTTGAAGCAATCGCAGTCTCATGGATTTACGGTAAGCCACAAAAATGAAGCAAAAATAAATCCAATCAAAACATTTTTTTTTTAATTAATTTAGGAACGAAAAGATTCTGTGATGACATTGAAGACATGATCGGTTTCGCACCAGGCCTGTACTGGCGATTCTGTTGGAAGTTTGCCGCACCAGTTTTTCTATTATTCATTATCGTTTACGGCTTATGGAGTTACGAACCTTTGACCTACGAAGGTTATGTATACCCGGAATGGGCCAATGTATTGGGATGGTGCATTACCTGCTCTTCGGTTATGATGATACCCGGTGTGGCTATCTATAAGTTTATTCGAACACCAGGCTCTTGCACCAGGGTAAATATTTTTCAAAAATCAATGATTAAACATATGGGACAAGCAATTTCGTATGTTTTTAGTCACAATCGTATCAAAGAATAACGTACCCATTCGTAAATTCTATTGAAAAAGTATTAATCTTTAAAAATATGACTCACTTCACACATACTACGTTCCTTTTAAAAATATCACTATTCCAAATGTCATATAAACTGTGACAGCTACCGCACACAAAAGGTAATTGTGAAGCAAATTATTAATAAAATAAGTGACACCAACGTTAGAAAAAAATATTTTCAAATTATGACAAACGAACGAATTTCAAAAAATAGAGAGATATGGTAGTTCTAAAAAATAACGTCCACCACTATTAATGTTAACGTTATTTTAACATCTGGTTAAACCAACGAATTTCAAAATAGAAAGATACGGTAGTCAATTTTTAGCATAAACTTTAAATTTATATACGGAGTGAGTCAAAAATGTATTTCTTTATTTTCTGAAGGAGAAAAAAGTAATATATTGATTAATTTTTTGATTTCTTTAGATTTCAATTCAAGATTTCTTTGAAAGTTAAACTATAAGCTCCTAGAGGTGATCTACGGGGTAACTCAAAAATGTTTCTATTTATCTTCAATATATTTAGGTACGGTAGAACCTAATAGATAGAAACATTTTTTAGTTTTTTAGATTGGTTTATGAAATTATTGAACAGGGTGGTTAAAAAATGTTTAAAAAAAAGTTTAATTTGAAGTTTTTTGTATATTTTTTTTTTTAGTTTTACAGTATTTTTCGATATATATTATTAAAATTAAAATACAATATTTGTTATCAGGTTTCTGTGGCGTCATTGGTAGAGCGTTCGCTTCGCATGCGAAAGGTTAGGGGTTCGATTCCCAGGTCTGGCAATACTTTTTTTGATTTTTTTTTAATTTACAACCCTCAATGACTTTTGTCATAGATAAGACTACCACACCAGACGACTGGGAAATCCCAAAGGGATTTCTTGTTTATTTATATAACTTTTGTTTTTAGAGATTCAGAACTCTGACAACACCGTGGCGGGATTCACAAATGTCAACCTGCACCAATCAGGTAAATGGTTCCGTACAATCAGACACCGCCGAAGTACGACAAGTGTATTCAGGCGGCGATAACAGCCCCAATAGCCAAGCCCCTGTAGACGTGTGAGACTGTAGGAAACTGTCAAAATTCACGGAATATTATGTTTAATTTTAGATTAAGTATAAAGATATTATGACCCTTCAAAGTACCTGAAACAAATCGTAGTACCAACTAATTTTGTCTATACACACCTGTCAACAAATAGAGGCTAAATTCTGCCCATTATACAGATCGATTTAGCGCCATACATAACATATTATTTCGAAGCAAACACAGTATAGACATTGTGTTTATTATAATGTAGTGTGTCAGCGCTTGGTTAGTACCATCATCTAACAACATATGGCGTTATCAACTTCAGTCGTTCATTAATAAATTTCTGGTATATGATACCGCCATCTGTTGTTAGTTGACATGTACTAACCAAGCGCTGACACACTATATTATATAAACACAATGGTATAGACAAAATCTAGTTTATTTAGCAACCTGTCGATAGTAGGTATAACAATAATAGATTACTTGTATCATATTAATGTTAGTGTGACGTCCATGATATAAAATTCGTTAAAACAAATAAAAATATAACATATGGCAACGTTGCTTTTGCTTTTAACGAATTTTATGTTTTTAAATCTAAAATAATTAGCGATTAAGGATAATAAACAACTGGACAAATGCAGTGCGATATACAATACATTAATTAATATAATAAAAAAGTTCGGGTCGAGTCGACTTTAGAGACAGTGGAATCTTATGATTTTTTTTTATTATTAGAAAGACAGCATTTGAAATAGTACATTTCAAAAAAAAAAATCTGCGGTAAAACCATTATTAAAGCCAAAAATCAAAATTTAATTCCCATAAAAATGGACTTTTTCACCTATTACATTCCTGGTATTATAATATAGTATGTCAGCGTTTGGTTAGTATCATCATCTAACAACAGACGGCGTTATCAACTTCAGTCGTTCATTAATAAATTTCTGGTATATGATAGCGCCATCTGTTGTTAGTTGACAGGTACTAACCAAGCGCTGACACACTATTATAATAAACACAATGCCAGTACTAATATCCAAAATGTAGTACGCAGCTAACTTCACTTCGATGTAAATAGTTATTTAACCTATTACTAAGATTTAACATTTTGTTTATATTTTACATACTATTTTATTTTTTAGTTTGCAAATTTGTTTTATTAAACATTGATGCTTTAATTAGGTAAATAAACGCCTATAGAATATAGATTAGTGTTAAAATAACATATTTTGATTCAATCTTTATGAAAAAATGACAAAACTACTAGGTATGTAAAAGTGGACTTAAATTTTGATTTTTGGCTTTAATAATGGTTTAACCGCAGATTTTTTTTTTGAAATGTACTATTTCAAATGCTGTCTTTCTAATAAACATGAAGAAACCAGAAGATTCCACTGTCCCTAAAGTCGACTCGAGCCAGTTGGTCAAAACAGCCATTTTGAACAACTTATATACAGGTACAATGTATTTTTTGTGTAACTAAGTACTTATATGGTAATCATTATATACAAATTATCAAAACTATAGCTTTAGATAGTTTTCACCCTGTATAATTTCAAATAAACTACTTGCAAGCAGCCATTTGCAGGTAGTTATCAATTTAAGTTTGGGACATGCTTTCTGCAAACCAGCCATTTTGCAAAAAGTACTGTTAATTTATTATTAATAAATTTCTTTTTATTTTCTTTTAACGTGTTTTATTTACAACCATAATAAATAATAAAACAATATACTTAACTAATAACAATAATATATCTCACCTTCTCGAATTTTTTAAAGCATTTAAAACTGATTCAGGTGTGGGATCATTCGCCACAGAGTAGACTTTTATATTTTCTTCTTGAAGTGCTAATTCAGTGACGGGCCCAATTGCTATAAACTACAAAATAACTCATAATTTGATTTTGAGAATATTGTCACACTAACCTTAATGTTGTCGAAGTCATTCTTCACAAGTCTTAAATACTGAATACAACTCCTAACTCCTGAGGGACTAAAAAATACAACATACTCTTGGATACAACTTAAGTTTTCAGTAACAATTTCTATTTCTTGTTCGATATGCGGATTAGCTAAAGTGTCATATACCAGTACTCCTTTAAGACCAATATTTTCATGGCTTAATTTCAAATTCAAAGTATCAGTTTTTAAATTACCATGTGGAAATAGAAATGGCTTATCAAACAAATGTTTCTCTACAAAATCATAATATGTGCTAACACTACTGTACTGTACAAATTATTACCACTTACTCTCTATTATAAACTGTGACAAATTTACTGCATTTCCACTATCTTTTCCTTCACAGCGCAGCCCTAATTTCTCTAAACATGCTTCGAAGGTGGTTTCGCCTACAGCAAAGTTGTGTTTTGATCTCCAGTTTTCCAGTATAGTTTTGTTATTATGTTGTGTTGCAATTTCCACTGCCTCTACACAACGGGGACTAGAAAATATCAAACCACTGAAACATTCACTATGTTTTAATTCTTCTAATAACTCCTCTAAATGTTTAAATTCAAATGTTAGTGTTTTGATTTGGCTAACCTCAAAACCGTTTTGTGTTAGAAGTTCTTTGTATTTATCGTCGTTGGAGATTTGTGATTTACATAGTAGAACCGCATTTTTTATTATCATTGTATGAAAACTAATTATATTATTATAAATTAATTAAAATTTTAAAGTAAATCTTTAATTGGATTTTTACAATTATTACAAGAATGCAATATTAAAAATAAATAAATCAAACTGTAGATAACTGTATTTAGGAATCCTTTAGTTCCGATATTTTGACAAAGATGACACCACTGTAGAAAAAACAATAACTATTAATATTTTGTAATTTTTTCACATTTATGTATTTTAGATATGAACTCGTAGTCTTTCCAATGTGAAATGTTTACAAGAATGTTAAAAATGTTTATAAATACAATTAAAATGAAATTTACAGCAATCACACTGTAGATAACTGTATTTAGGAATGCTTGAGTTCCGATATTTTAACAAAGATGGCACTACTGTAGAAAAATCAATAACTTTGTATTAATATTTTGTAATTTACGAAATTTATGTATTGCGTAGTTTTTCCAATTTGAAATATTTACAAGCATGTAAAAAATGTTTATAAATACAATTAAAATTAAATTTACATTAATCACACTGTAGATAACTGTATTTAGGAATAATTTAGTTCATTTATTTTGAAAAAGATGACGCTACTGTAAAAATAATAAAGTTCAGACATTTTTTTATTATTAAGGTTATGTGTTCCTGATACAAATGAGCATCGTCAGACTAATTTTGTTGTGATAATGAAATTTTTGCTTGCGCCCACATATTATATGAATTTAAAAAGGAACGTGCCATGGAAACCACAAATAATAAAAAATAACTGGTATGTCAGTAGCGTATTTGAAGTTTAAGTAAATCAACTATTAGAAATTATTTTACTTCTAGGATTAGAAGATGATTTGGCGAAGGGCTAATGTAGTTGTGGGCGTTCCACAAAACCGTTTATCGTCCAAACAAATGTGGGGCTATGGTTTATTTTTGTCGTTTTTTATAATGTGCGTACCTGTCGCAACAATATGCAGTATACCGAAAATGAGAGCTTACAAAGAAGGATCTTCCAATAAAGAAGGAGCTTAGTACATTGTTAAGTAAAATATTACAATACCTACCTACTATTGGTTTTATGTTGAAAAATAAAAGATAGACCCTAAGTTGTAGAAAATATTTGAGATTTTATTATCAAAAAAAAAAAATAGATCAACTGGGCTGATGTGAGACGCAACAGCCTTTTTTATAAAAGGAGTGACAAATTATCATAATTATCGTTGGCCACGAACATTTTGAGGTTATTTTCTCACTACTGTCAATTCAAAATTTTAAAAGGAACGTGCGTTTATGACAGATGAAAATTGATAATATTCGTCATATTATTATCATTGTATATTTGAAATTTTTGTTACCATAGTTACCAAAACAAACTAAATTAATAAACATAATACTCCCTAATTGTGGTTAATAAATAAATCTATAAAAAAGGTGGTAAAAGTTATATTTTTAATTTAAAACACATAAAAAGGTATTTAATTTAATTAATACGTAATTGAAGTAAGTATTATTGTAAAGTTAAATTTGCAGGATTTAGAAGTGATAAGAAGATGAGTCTTACTCGCCAAGCGAGCGTAGTTGTGGGTCCCCCACTTCATCGACTAACCACAGCTCAATTATGGGGTTATGGATTGTTTATGTATGCCTTTTTTATGTGCGTCCCGGTTGCTACAATTGCTAGTATTCCGAAAATGAGAGCAATGAAAGAAGGATCTAAATGATAGCATAGAATAATGTTCAGTAATGTACTTACCTAAATAATAAATAAATATGATGTTTTTTAGTATAATGTGTTTAAAAATTCACGTTCCTAATAAAGAAATTAAGACCAACCGCCGGTGTCGGCATACTATGTCTGGAATCTGGAAATAAATCTAAAATGTCTGCCGGCCGAACTGGAAACGATTCAATTTGCCGGTCTCTTGGCCACACCAGAGGCGTCCTAGTCTATGTTAGATAGAGCGTCTCTACTGTATATAAAGTCATTAAACGCTCCATTACATTTTAGGAAACAAATTGCACAAAAGTTGTCTTGCTTTGAAGAATTACTTTTAGGTATTTGAAACTAAACAATGGCGTAGTATCGTTCTATCACTAATTTTATAACGAATACAGAAAAATTAATTATTTACTGAATCTACTCAATTAGTTTATTGGCAATTTTAAAGTTATGATATTGACAATTTTAAGGTTATGATACTGTTATGCGGTGTTGCCACTTTTTCTCAATATAACTTAATATAAATAAATAAATTCGTATAAAAATTACAATAACAGTTTCATGCTGTGTTTATAGTTATAAATCAGTAGTAACTTTGAGAAAAACCTTGATATAGTTGCAAAAACAATTCGTCAATAATTTAAATGACCATAAGAATAAAAATGTTAAAAGTAATGGGTTTCAACTTGATATATTTACACAATTCTCCACGACCATCAGCCGTAAAAACGTCACTTTATTTCTAATTTACCACCCTCCAGTTCATCGTTTATGCATTTCTAATAGATCTTCAACCCTTAATATATATCGCTGTTCTGCCATATATACGATATGACGTGATATAAAGAACCAGATAAAAATATAATACAGCATTTTTCCCTCCATGTTGTGTCACACGTAACCAAAACGCCCGGGAAAGTGTTCATTTTCCGGTTGGATTGGTTTTGCAGTCCTGATAAAAAAAAAACCATTGTAGCCAAAAAGAAAGGAAGAAGTTAGTACAGTAATAGCTATCTCGCGTTCAAAGACCATGAAAACGTTTTTCGGGAAGGGCAGGCAGCGCCAAAATGCAGTAGTTTGTTACTGTTACTACTTGTTGTGGCCCATTGGCGAGATAAACGTTACTAAAAAGCGCTCTGGTGGTGTCTTAACGACACTCTTTCTTATATACATGATGTCCCCTTTGCTCGATTAATTCGCAAGGATAATTTAAATTGCATAAGCAAATAATAAATGTTTTTTGAATGAATAGATTATAAAGGAACTAAAATTTACATTATTAAAAAACAATTTGTCCAACTTAAACTTTAAGTCGGACTTAAATTTCATTCTATTTGCAAACATGAAAAATTATAATTAGCAACGACTTAACTAAGTGATTTTCTTGTTGAGTATATTGGCTATTGGCTATCATGTTTAATGTCAAATTTTGACATTTAGATATTTTAGAAATGTTAGAATAGAATCTATAGAATTATAAGCAATTTGTGTGAGTGTTTAGTGTAAACCATTGAAAAACTTTAATAGTTTTACATATTCCATAATACATTCTTCGGTAAGTAATAATAAAATATATATTTGTATCCTTTTTAAATTTTTTATATGAGATAATGACGACTCCGACAAAACGAACGTATAGGTTATCTTATATAGCTATTGCTTGAATAAATAATTATTATTGATATTTTCTGCCAATCACCAGCTAGGTAGGTACAAATTTAAATACACATTTACCTCATAAGTCAGTGTTAAGTCTACTTAGGGGTTAAAACGGGCTTAAGAAGAACGGTGCAAATATTATTACAAATCTGAATCATTTAACTTATATTATGCTTTACTAAATCATCAAACAACGCCACCTGTCAAATAGGTAGCAATTATAACAACATTGCCATATCTAAAATATAGTAAGAGATTCAAATAAAAAAGCACATTTTAAAAATGTAAGAATTTTAATTAATTAAGAGTGTTTGTTTTATAATAGATTTTCCATTTCACACAAAAAAAGACTGTACTTTATTGGCAAAAAAGCTTGATCCGTTTTTCATTTAGAAAATTACTCTAATCTGGCAGATTCAACTTTTAATTGCTTCGAATAATCTGTGACAGAATAAAAAAAAAATCGAGAGATAAAAGCATAGAGTAGTTTCTATTCCATAATACAGAGATATAAATTCGTTTATCTCTTTCTGATGCGTTAGTGTTTATAGTACAGGCGAGAGGAAAAAAAAAATCACGCGAGATTGAAAGAACTTTTTTAAAAAGAATCAAAAAACCGTTAAAAATCCGCGAGGATTCATTCCCTTCGGCTAGGCGTATTATAATTTTTTTTTTTCACAAATTTCCAACTTTGTCCACAGTGGCAGGACATTTTATTTAATAATTTGACGTAGTGGTTGACGACTGTCGATAGCAGTAGATAGTTTTGACTATCGAAGATCTTGGAGTACTATTAATAAATTGTCAATAGTTTTTAATTACAAAAAACGATTTTTGTATTATAAGGGGTGCGAAAAAAATAGACAAAGTATTGGATATATTTCAAAAAGAAAAACTCAGAAAACTGTCATTATTTATTCCTCTCTATGAATATAATTTGACAGATCGTATATAATTTGAAGTTAAGACGTAGTTGTTCGTCTTCTTTTTAGGCCTCCACTATTTAGTTAGGGGGTGCATAAAATTTTAAAAATGCTTAAAAACAAAAAAATATTTTCCTGCCAAACTAGAACAGCTAAAATTGTGGCTAGTGGCTTATTTTGTAGACAATTTACTATACTTTAAGAAAACGTAGCATTACAGGCAAAAAATAGTACAGTTTATTTAGAAAAAAAATCAAAGACCCAAGTGACAAAATTTTAAAAATGCTTAAAAACAAAAAAATATTTTCCTGCCAAACTAGAGCAGCTAAAATTGTGACTAGTAGCTTATTTTGTAGATAATTTAATATACTTTAAGAAAACGTAGCATTACAGGCAAAAAATAGTACAGTTTATTTAGAAAAAAACTCAAAGACCCAAGTGACAAAATTTTAAAAATGCTTAAAAACAAAAAAATATTTTCCTGCCAAATTAGAGTAGCTAAAATTGTGACTAGTGTCTTATTTTGTAAATAATTTAATATACTTTAAGAAAATGTAGCGTTACAGGCAAAGAATAGTACAGTTTATTTAGAAAAAAAATCAAAGGCCCAAAAATGACAAAATTTTTAAAACTCTCAAAACAAAAAAAGATATTCCTGCCAAACTCGCGCAGCTAAAATTGTGACTAGTGGCTTATTTTGTAGATAATTTAATATACTTTAAGAAAACGTAGCATTACAGGCAAAAAATAGTACAGTTTATATAGAAAAAAAATCCAAAGTTCCAAATAACAAAACTTTAAAAATTCTATAAAACAAAAAAATATTTTCCTGTCAAACTAGAGCAGCTAAAATTGTGACTAGTAGGTTATTTTGTAGATAATTTAATATACTTTAAGAAAACGTAGCATTACAGGCAAAAAATAGTACAGTTTATATAGAAAAAAAATCCAAAGTTCCAAATAACAAAACTTTAAAAATTCTATAAAACAAAAAAATATTTTCCTGTCAAACTAGAGCAGCTAAAATTGTGACTAGTAGGTTATTTTGTAGATAATTTAATATACTTTAAGAAAACGTAGCATTACAGGCAAAAAATAGTACAGTTTATATAGAAAAAAAATCCAAAGTTCCAAATAACAAAATTTTAAAAATTCTATAAAACAAAAAAATATTTTCCTGCCAAACTAGAGCAGCTAAAATTGTGACTAGTGGCAGCTGGACACAGACTTTATAGTTTGGGCGTGAATCTATTTTTTATATTTATCGAATTGAGAGATATAAGGAGTTGGAAGTTGTAGAACGCCACTGATTTAATCCAACTTAAAATGCCATTTCATAGATCCGCCCTCAGTGTAATTGCCCTATGTACTTTTATACTGTTCCGGAGGATTTCCACACCTAAAAAGAATTTTAAAATTCTTTTAAGTGCGGATAGAATCTCTCTCTTTGTTTTAATCACACAGTTTTATTGGCCTTCTTCCTCCGAATAACAACAGATTTTTAATTCCCACAGTCTAACGTATATATTTTTCTTGCTTTTAGCGAGATTTTCCGCTTCAGCTACGCGTTTGCTTTCAGAGAGGATGATCATATAAGGGCTTTGCATGTTTGAGAATTTCTCGATATCGGTTTAGTAGGTACCCAACTCTATTTGGAATATAAAGTTATTCTCCCAACTTTATACCAATATTTAACGACGTAAAGCAAGTAATAATGGTTTGATATCCTTCTGTCGACTGCGCCATATGTTTACAGGAACATAATATTGGATGGCATCCTTAAAATCAACATTAACACCTCTACTAAATTAAATTCTAATATTCTATCATTGAAAATGTTGAGAGTAAGTTTGGCAATGTCGTCGCCATCAAACAGATCTGTGTCGGCTCTCAGAATGGTGTGATCTAAATAGACTTCCTCTAAATCTAAACAAATGTAAGTCGGTGACATTTACAAGATGTCAAGATCCGTTTTTGCGAAACTACACCATCGATAATTCAAATTTGTAACGCTGCGCTTTAATCAAAGATCTTGGTGTATACTTGGATGGTGATTTATCTTTCAACTACCACATTGAGCAAGTTTCTGCTAATGCTTTGCGAATGTTGGGATTTATTTTTAGACAGACCAGAGAATTCAACAACATGGACTGCCTGAAAGGTCTCTATTTCGCCTTTGTTGTGTCTATTTTGGAATTCGCTACAATCATTTGGTCGCCCATCTACCGTGTTCATATACAGAGATTGGAGAGTATCCAACGTAAGTTTTTAAAATATTTGTCATTTAAAATTGATGGATATTTTCCTCCTCGTGGGTGTGATCACGGCCTGTTACTGGCAAGGTTCGGATTGCGGCCGTTAGCCGAGAGACGCATCATCGCGTCTCAGATCTTTCTCTTTAAGTTGATCAACAATATATTGGATTGTGTTCGGTTGCTTCAGCAGCTATGGTTTCGTGTCCCTAGGGTTCACTCTAGAAGCGCTAGTTTATTTTGGGTGGCACAGATTCGTTCTAATTATGAATCTAAAGCACCACTATTTCGGGCTTGTAAATACAGCAACCGATTAGTTATTAATGAAAATGTTGATTTTTTTAATGTATCGCTTGATTCTTTTAAGAAAAGTTTAGAGACATGTTTGCGGGCCACTGATTTGTATTTGTTTTGATGAATTATGTTCATGTGTTAATTATTTATTGTTATTATTAATTGTTCTTGTAATCCTCTCAATTTTCTTTCGTTTTGATGCGTGTATTTCCTTTTATATATAATATATAATTATTGTGTAAAGTTTTAAAATGCCGAATCGTTATTGCGTGGTAAATTGTAAAGGAAATCACGCGAAAGGTGGTAGTGCTAACTTTATCGTTTGAAGTTATGTTTGGACTCAAAAACTAAATACGTATTATGTTAATTAGTGTGTTCATGACGTCATAAATTAAGCACATTGTCCTTACGTAGAGGTGTTTTTGCACATGGTCAAGGGTGCGCTGAAGGGTTATTTAAGTTTTAAAATATTGTATTGAACTGTAAAAGAACAAAGCGGGTGTGGAAAATAAAATTTTCATGCCTAAGGGCAAATCCTATAATAAGCTTTTAAAAAAGTTCACTGAAAACGAACGAGATAGAATGAAATAAAGCTTTGGGTATAATGCTTTCCAGATATATTTTTCGTTAAGGGATTTCTAGATCAGTGTCGCCGACTGAAAATAATGGCTATTGAGTCAACAACACCTTTCGGAGAGAAAAGTGATAAATTTGACCTACGCTACTGGGCTGCATTCATCGATTAGTTGAGTTAATTAAGTGCTTTTACTTAATTGACACGCTGATTTATTAATTACTTTAATAATTATAATTAGTTCGAAGCTATTCTACTGAAATAAATCCATATTCGTGTGCGTTCTCCTGGAATTTCAGAATTTTGCAGTGCATATATAGCAGTGTTACTAGGTACCTATATCTATGTAATAATAAATTTGGCATTATACAGGGGTCTGCAAATTGTTCTTTCTCAAGATACGGGGTGTTAAACTTTTTTTTTTTTAATTTAAATTGGTTTTTCGTAAGCATCTTAGATATCCTTTACCCAATTTTCTTGGAACCTGGTAGTGTTAAAGGACTGATTTAGACCTAACCGGATTAAATTTCACTTTCATTTTTGACAAAACCTTATCAAGGGTTGCCTTGGAAAATGTTACAGGTTACTGTAAGCTAAAAAAATCCTCTCTAAACTATCCTGTTAGGGTATAATAACTGCCAATCACGGGCAATCATTAATGACGTAATTTGACGATATGTGAACAGCTGTTAAACAAATGACTGTAGGACAAACCGTTGTCGGTCGGGTGGTTTACACTACCACCTATGTACGTATATATATATATATATATACGGGGGGTGGACATGATCCCAAGGGATCATCACATGGAAACAACGGACAAACGTTGTTGTTGTTGGGTCCATTTCATTGGGGAATATAGATGTATCCCCGCGTAAAAAATAAACCAGAAAGATTTATTTTTAATTGAATCTGATAAGTGTTTAGCCATGGGGCTTTAGTTTTTTTTTATTTTTCTTGTAAGCAATACAGCAATGATTGGAGTTCACCCTGTATTATATTAAAATTTATTTGTCTGTGGTACTTTATTTGCATAAAATAATCACAGCAATTATCACAAATTTAGCTTAAAGCCAGCATCATCATAACCAACGTGTTGTAATATATTCAGCGTGTATAATGAAGTTAAAAGTTTGAATGACATGAGGTCTAATGAAATATAAACAAAACGCCCAAAGTGCTGCCATATTATCGGCTAGGAACACTCGCTTAGTTTAAGGGACAGCTATATATGAACGTTATGGGGTATATAATAACAAAAGAGAAACACCTCCGTCCCTTAGAATATACCGCCCCCAACATTTTCTTTTACCGCTTATCCAGTTTATTACCAGGGCAGTTTATTTCTTTAGACACCACGTTGGGCGCCAAATATCACAGTCAATGTGGGTCTGTATAATACCTGAAATAAGGACGTATTACTCCTTGATTCAAGCAGAAAATTGTGATACGATAAGACTATTTGGCAGAGAAAATAGCTCTGATATACTTTCAGAGGTGGGACAGTTAAAGCGAATAATTGGCTTTTTGCCTCTACGTAACCAAGTGTCCCTTAGGCTATCTATTTTGTACTCTGCGTAATATACCACAGCACCTAATAATGTCGAAATTATTAATTCAGCAGTTAATTACGAGCTCTGTGATGTTGGGGAATTGCTTCTCTATATACATAAAGCCTCTGTTTGGGAATTTATATTTTCTCTCCGGATAGAACTGTATTAAATATTCATTAATATAATTGTACAACTAATGTGTTTATTTTATTTATAAAAACGAGATTTGTATGAAGAGCAAAATGGTTTTGTAGCATTTTAGAATATTTTTCATAAAGATTAATGATTTCTGCATTCTGTCTTTCGGCAATCTTGGAAGGATGGTCGATCCAACAGTGTTATACAAAAAAGGAAATACACGCATCAAAACGAAAGAAAATTGAGAGGATTACAAGAACAATTAATAATATCAATAAATAATTAACACATGAACATAATTCATCAAAACAAATACAAATCAGTAGCCCGCAAACATGTCTCTAAACTTTTCTTAAAAGAATCAAGCGATACATCAAGAAAATCAACGTTTTCATTAATAACTAATCGGTTGCTGTATTTACAAGCCCGAAATAGCTGTGCTTTAGATTCATAATTAGAACGAATCTGTGGCACCCAAAATAAACTAGCGCTTCTAGAGTGAACCCTAGGGACACGAAACCATAGCTGCTGAAGCAACCGAGGACAATCCAACATATTGTTGATCAACTTAAAAAGAAAGATCTGAGACGCGAAGATGCGTCTCTCGGCTAACGGCCGAAATCCGAACCTTGCCAGTAACAGGCCGTGATCACACCCACGACGAGGAAAATATCCATCAATTTTAAATGACAAATATTTTAAAAACTTACGTTGGATACTCTCCAATCTCTGTGTATGAACACGGTAGATGGGGGACCAAATGATTGTAGCGAATTCCAAAATAGACACAACAAGGGCGAAATAGAGACTTTTCAGGCAGTCCATGTTGTTGAATTCTCTGGTCTGTCTAAAAATAAATCCTAACATTCGCAAAGCATTAGCAGAAACTTGCACAATGTGGTAGTTGAAAGATAAATCACCATCCAAGTATACACCAAGATCTTTGATTAAAGCGCAGCGTTCCAAATTTGAATTATCGATGGTGTAGTTTCGCAAAAATGGATCTTGACGTCTTGTAAATGTCACCGACTTACATTTGTTCAGATTTAGAGGAAGTCTATTTAGATCACACCATTCTGAGAGCGGACACAGATCTGTTTGAAGCTGTGCGCAATCGTTCTCACAAACAACAGTGCGATACAATTTGAAATCATCGCAAACAACAAATAATTGCTATTGAAATCAGAGCCAATATCGTTTACGAATATTGCAAAGAGAAGAGGAGCCAACGTACTGCCCTGCGGAGTTCCACTTGAGGCTGTGAATGAACTTGACCTCAATCCATTGTATTCAACAAATTGTTGCCTTGCTCCCAGATAGGACTGAAAAAAAGATATCAGATTCCTGCCGAAGCCAATTTCGCACATCTTCTGTTGAATCAGGGAATGATCAATCTTATCGAACGCCTTGGAAAAGTCAGTATAGATTGCGTCGACTTGCAAACCTCGACCGACAGCCGGAATTACATCCTGCAGGAAAGTGGTTAGATTGGTCACCGTAGAACGACCCTTAATGAACCCATGTTGCTGGTAAACTTTGCTAAATTAGGAAGAATTGAAATAGGTCGATAGTTTTCGATTCTGTTAATATCCCCCTAATGTAGAACAACTCCTAGTTGCTCTGCAAAAAAAAATCCTAAAAAGAAACTACAAAATCTGTGATATTTGTTTTTACTTAAAAAAAAAAATGGCAAATTAACTTTGAACAAAATTCAGTTTATTGCAGTCTGGTTTGAAAACCAAACTACTTTGTTAGTGGAAGAGGAGCCATAAGTTAGTTTGTGTAAGTTTATTATGTTTCAGAAAAGGTAGGCTTTATATATTATGTTTATCACCCAAATAAATAGGGAAATGGTATTGTAATAGTTAAAGTTTGCCCACAATTACTTAATCTAGTTGGTCAGAAGTGGTCTTTTGTATAAAACGGGAAGTGGAGTTGTTGGGCTATGCTCAAAGGAGTTGTGAACTGGAGGTTTTTTCCGCCAAGGGCCATTTTTGTCCTTGCAGCACATTTTTACAAACATTATTTACGAATATTGAGGAACTTTTGCAATTATTATGTGTGATGAGATGGGAATACGTGAAGATTTTTTAAGGTTTTTTGCTTAAGACAGAAATATTTGGCTGTAATTTAGCTCATTCAGCTCCTGGTCCTGATGAAATCCTTCTTAGTATGCTGTTTTGAATCAAAAATCGTGATTTTTTTGTTCTTAATAAAAAATTCAATCTTATTGTCTTTTTCAAATTAATACAAATTATTTTAATGGAATTCCAGAGGGACCTTCATAAAATTATTAATAGATTCAGTGTTTAGCATTATTTTAAACCTAAATCTAATAGTTTTTCATGTGCTCAATGTAAATGTCTAATTTAAACAGATTTATTTTTGATTTTATATGTTTGATGATTTTATGAGGCTAAAATTGCTCGTCAATTTGACAGCTGGTGCAAAAGTTCTGCTCCCGAATTCGGGTATATGTGTTCGGCTAACAAAGGAGGAGGAACATTTTAATTATGGTGATTAGGTACCGCTCTCGGTCTTGTGTACACAAATAAATTAACTTTAAAAGTGAATTAATTGCTTCTTGCGTTTAAACTGGGAGAAAACGCGGAGAATTATCGTGTTTATGGTCTCTGGAAATTAAACTTGTTGAAATTTTTTACCGTATACTACTGTATTTAAGTTTGATTTGCGTTGATTTCCTTAATATAACAAGATACCTTTTTGTTGGGTGTTAAAATTGGCGCCCAACGTGGTTCATCTCCTGCTGTCTTTTCATTATCATCCCTCGTCAAAAAGACTAACATTTGGTGTGCATTATTTGCAAAGATATATATCGCACACTCACACATTATCCAAACTACTATAGCTTCATAAATTATTTGCTAAATGATCTCGAACAGCAGTTATGTACCATTGTTTTCTCGAATTTAAATTACCTTATAAATATGAGATTTTATCATTTTAATACTACCGACAATTTGATCATCCCAGTTATTATATTACAACACAAACTACAAACTAAATACGAGAGATACAGTGAGGCCTAAAAGTTACCAACGAATTCGGTAAACATTTTTATACGAACTACTTCCAAATGTCACTTTTATATATTCATTTAGTTTGGAATAATAAACTACACTAAACTTTAACCCATGGCTTATCCTCAAATATCAGTCCACTGGATTTGTTGTCTATTGACATTCCTGGCAATTTTGAGTTTAATGAAATATCTTTTATTGAGATGAGAGATATAATAAACTCTTTTAAAAATAAAAGCTCGAAAGACATTTTTGATTTGAGTATCGTAATCATTAAATATATTAAGGATATAATAATTATACCATTGACAATATTGATTAATTTGCCGATCTCATCCGGTATGTTTCCGAGTTGTCTGAAATTTAGCAAAATTATACCGTTATTCAAAAAAGGATCTCTAGATGCATTGAACAACTATCGCCCTATTTCTATAGTGCCTGTTCTAGGCAAAATTTTTGAAAAGATACTCTTTAAACAATTAGCCAACTATTTTGAAAGAAATAATTTATTTTCTCCGAAACAATTTTGATTTAGACCGAAACTTAACACCGTTTCAGTTATAGAAAATTTTATAAATAGCGTTATAACTGCTTTTGAGAGTAGAAGGCTTGTGGGGGCTTCTTTTCTTGATTTAACAAAGGCGTTTGATTGCGTCTCACGCGATATCTTGTTGGGTAAACTGAAGCGATACGGTATGAGTGCGAATTATTCGTTTGCTGAGTTCCTATCTCCCTGGTAGGAATGTTGTAACGATGTTTGAGTCAAAGTCTTCTCAGCCGTTGTTGAGCTCTTGTGGAGTCCCACTGGGCTCGGTGCTCGGACCTCTATTGTTTTTGATTTTCATTAATGATCTGCCATGCTCTGACCTGACATTGTTTGCAGACGATTCAACTATTGTTGATGTTGAACTGTCGAGTGATGTTCTGGCCTCAAGTATGATTAATTCACAGTCGAGGGCTGCTGACTGGTTTGCAGCTAACAAACTCTGTATGAATGCCAATAAAACAGCTACTAAAATTTTACATTACGTGAGACGGATTTTGCTGTTTCTGATGGTCTGGTAAAGTTTTTGGGTGTCACTTTGGACCAAAAGCTAACCTGAGCGGGTCATGTCGAGGTTACCATTGCCAAGTTGTCTAAAATTGTGTTCATGTTGCGAAGCTTGAAGGGTGAAGTCCCTTTCAATGTTTTGAAATCAGCATATTATGGCCTTTTTCACGGTATGGCTTCATATGCTTTGTCAATTTGGGGACACTCTTGTCATGCTAGTCGGGTATTCGCAATCCAAAGACGAGTGGTTCGAATAATGACAGATTTAAAGTTTAGAGAGGATGTCAGACCTAAATTTAAAGAATGTAAAATAATTACACTCCCGTGTCTCTATATCTACAATTCAATTATGTATGTGAAAAATAATTACAATCTGTACATAAAGCATGATGATGTTCACAACCACAATACCAGAAACAAAAATGACATTCTTCCTGAATATATGAGGTTGGGTAGAAGCAGAAATTCTGTAAATTATTATGGTCCCACATGCTATAATCATTTGCCAGATAGTTTGAAAACACTGAGCCTTGCAATGTTCAAAAATAGATTAAAAAACTACTTAATTCACCAGGCGTTTTACTCCATTGATGAATTCCTCAGCACTGACTTTCTGTTTTGATTATGTTATATACATTTCTATGTTTTTATGTTGTGTTATGTAATATTTTAGTATTAAATATGACTTGTGTAAACCTTTTTTGGTAATGACATGTAATGACAATAAATAAATATCTCAATCGAGCTTCCATAGAATTTTATGGAATTTAAGTGTGACTTTTGGTTCTCACTGTAGGTGTAATAGCATTAATGTTTGTTTGAATCTGTATGTTTATGTGGTATATAATAATGGTTTAATGTCGTAGTAATCACATCTGGTACGTATAATGTTTTGTAATAAATATCAGAGACGTAGTAGAGTGCGAGATTGAGCATTTGCTGCTTGTGTCAAGAATTGGCTTTTGATTTTACTATCTGATCTGATGGAGTTGTGAAATTTAAGCAGGACAATGATATGATGCATGAGTTTTAAAGTAATCAAACTGAATCAATGTACAGGGTGCTCTCAATTAGATGCATTTGATAGGAAATTACTATTTAGTATTGAAATGTTTGTCGAACTTTTTAGCAAGAAAAAAGCTTTTGTAACTCTGACAAAGATTTTTTGAATTTTGAAACACATTTTTTTTTGCTCCATCACCATTTTAAATCCACGCTTATCTTGCTTGCTATAATCCTTAAAACATTTTCGAAAATACCCGCAAAGCTTAAAACGTGCAGAGGAAAACTCGGAAGCATTTTGTGACCTCACATATAGTATGTAGTCCCTAACTATTCTCACATAGACAGTACAATATGGGTTAAGAAGAGAGGGTTGGTTGGTTGTGGTGAGACGAGTTCGAGTATTAGTATTTGGCTCTAGAGAGAGAGATGAATCCAAAGCTCTTAGAGTGCCATTAAACATTCACATGACAGCCATGCGATTGCTTAAGGCCGATGCCAAATGCTCGGTTTCCGTGTGCCGATTTACTATTCGGTGGAAACGAATTAACAGGAACGAGATGTCTAATGAGTGAAAAGGATTAGACTAATGGAAGGAATACCAGTGGCGTACTTCTCGTTCTATTTAGATTAAAACATTTCTGTTATAAAATTAACAAAAAACAGCTGAAGATAAACGTCGTGCTAAAATAGCTCAGTTTACATCATCAACCGATAATGAGATGATTTGGTTGGATGCTTAGGATAGTATCGTATGGCATAACCGATATTCCCTTAAATTTAACACGCACATAATTCATATAATACACCTACTTTTTGCTGCTCGTTAACAAATCACAAGACACAACACATAGAAGCCAATTTATCCAAGTCCCATGGGACATAAGCAGCGCAAAACATATACCAGCAGCATCCCTCTCCACTCGCTGATGAGTTATGATGCCGAAAAGGAAAAATGTCACACTGGGGACTTCATTAATGTTGGCAAAATGTCGCACCGAAAAAATATTATTAATAGTTTGGCAATTGGGGATGGTATTGTTCAGATTGTTAACCGTCCGAAATTACTGAATAATTAATGAGGGATGACAGATGTGGTAGGTTATAGCGTATAGTCTATCCACGGCCATTTCATAAGTCTGAAAACATTTTTAATATTAGAAAGTGAAGAGTGTGTATAGAAATAGATCTGGCCTTATACACGCAAATTTGACAAAAACGTTAAGAAATGTTATAAGCTTGCCTCTATATAAAGGAATCTTTAAAATGTCAACTTTTGAACAGATAATGAAACCTGGACAATTGAGACGTTTCTGTCCAAAGCTTAGGCGGTCAATTATTGTTCAGTTAAGAAGCACTCAGAAAAATGTAAAAAATCACTGTAAATTCAATTTTGCAAACAAAAATATGTAGTTAAAAAATATTTTTGCAACGAAAAATATAGAAAATAACTGTAAAAGCAATTTTGCAAAAAAAAATAGTTAAAAAATATTTTTGCAACGAAAAATGTAAAAAATCACTGTAAATTCAATTTTGCAAACAAAAATATGTAGTTCAAATATATTTTTGCAACGAAAAATGCAAAAAATCCCAACAAAACACCAATTCGACTACTTAGATTGGACTAAGACTAAGATTGGAAAGGTAATCCCTTTGCTAAAGTCTGGTAATGCTACAATTACTGTTATATTTTCTAAGGTACTCGAGGTCTTGTTAAAGGCCCGACTTTCGGATTATTTCGAACAGTTCGATCTACTTTCTCCACGTCAGTTTGGTTTTAGAAGAGGGCGAACAACAACCAGAGCGATCCTGAGTGTTGTGGGCGATGTAATTGCGTCTTTTGAGAGTGGTAAACACTCTGTATTGACCACGACTGATTTGTCTAAGGCTTTTGACTGCATTTCCCATGATACCCTTCTGGAAAAGCTGTCTTTCTATGGAGTGAGGGGGATACCTTTGGGGTTGATTAAATCTTTCCTTTTTGAGAGACAGCAGCTGGTCGAGTTGAAAATGTTTTCTTAAAAGGGTGAGATATGGGGTGCCTCAGGGCTCTGTGCTTGGCCCATTACTTTTTATTATATACATTAATGATATGTCCCATTATATGTCAGATATCTCATTTCCGTCCCAGTTTTGTGTCGAGTAGTTCAAGTTTTGACAACCTGAACACTATATCCCTTTCGATCTTGAATGCAGCCAAGAAATGGTTTGGTACGAACGGGTTAAGGCTTAACGAGGACAAGTGCAATGTTCTGAAGCTGTCTTCTAATTTCTCCCATATCAGTGGTGACACTGTCAAAGTGCTTGGAGTCTATTTAGATGACAATCTTAACTGGTACTCTCACATCGAACACCTATGTCGCAAGTTGTCCAGTGCTCTATTTTTGCTTAGACAGCTTGCGTGTTACTTACATTTTCATGTCCTTAGAACGGCTTACTTTGCGGGTTTCCATTCACACTTGACTTACGCCATCGTGCTTTGGGGTGGTTCTTGGCATGCCTTGAGAATTTTCAGATTGCAAAAGAATACTGGTTGGCGTTGGGCCACTTGACCATTGCAAGCCGCATTTTGTAAACCACGGTATAATGTCATTGCGTGTGTTTTTATCTATCATACCTTATTGGAGATCTATTCAATTCGGGATTCACTGCGGCCTCACTCTAGTAATCATACCTATCTTTAGTACTCTCAAGACACAAATCGTATAGTTGAAGTTCACAAATGACATTCGACATTCAAGGATAAGCTTCTCTGGAGATCATTTGTTGCTCGTAGCATTTGTAAAACAAAAACTAAAAAACAAACACCATACTAAGCAAACACATAGCATCCCTAGCGATATCGCTGTATAGAAAAATGTATAAAGCATTTTGTTTGAACAAGACATATTAAAAATGTATTAATCCATTTTCGGACGCGCCAGGCAAACATAGTGTTGAGGGCAATTATTTTACCGTTTTCTGCCCTAATCAATCTCTATCATTCTGCTATTGGCGACCACCCCATATATATATATGACAAAGCACAAGCAAAGAGGGTGCATCAGAGAGAAGATTTAGTGTTGGATCTGTTTCATCGATCGCGTATCGATATTTGAAATGCTATAGGAGATTTTGAAGCCTGTATTATGAAGGGCTATCTACATGCCAAACGACATGCGGAGGCAGGGTCATTAAGGATAGTTTTTTAGGTCTTGATTAGGTCTTATATGATTGTAGATTGTTTTTCGGAGTCGTTTAGGCGGTTTGGCCTCCCCTCACTTCGACCTGCAGAAGATCTTTTGTGAATGACTCTAATCTATGAATTGCCCAGCTGTCCCACACTTTTCATAAAGTTGATGATTTCTCTGGGGGCTAAATTCCTTGCCTCGTCGGGTGTTAGGGTCACCCCTCCAAGGTGTTTTAGCCTTTTGCAGAAAGTGCCATGCATTCGCAGAGCACGTGTTCTGTTGTCTCTGTTGCGTCTTCGCAAAACCGACAAGTGTCGTCCTCGGTTAGGCCCATCTTTTTGAGATGATACTTCACTGGGTGGTGTCCCGTAAAAAGGCCTGTAATTCGCCTTAGGTCGGTTCTTTCCAGTTGGATAAGCTTCCTTGCGTTGGCCTCTGAAGGTTTGATAAACCTTTTTGATTGTCTTAGGCTTGGAGTGTTTCTCCAGCAGGAATTAAGTTGTTCCTTTTCCCATCTCCGAAGTTCTTCTTTCATATGGCTTTTTGCAAGGCCAAAGATGGGTTCCGGGCCGCAGAACGGAGCGTTTGCGCCCTCTTTTGGTCTTATACGATAGGGTCCTACACCAAATATCAAATATTTTTGTGCATCTCTATTCTTTTTATAAATGTATACAATATGGGGAGGTAGAGATATAAAAAAAAGGGAAAACATACACAAAAAGACCTGGATGTAAGGACGATCTTTATTAATTTAACTTTAGCGGGGTGGCTATCGTTTATGTGTTAACACAGTTATAAAATTTATTTTTGTGGTGCGAATACGCAGGGGTTGTTTCTACATAATATTAATATACAGTGTCTGTATAAAGTATGGAAACGGCTTAACAGGTATAAACTTAGAATTTACTGATGGACGATTTAAAAACCAATTTCAAACGTAACACCCTGTATATACCTATTTTTTTATTTATAGATTCTATAATTATAAATGAGTGTAACGTAAAAAATATACGTATACAAGGTATTACGTTTCCAAAATTAAAAGTGGTTTGATTTCGAGAAAAACTAAGGAGCTGGCAACAACGCCAATACCGCCATATGGGGTGTAAGATTCTCTTAGAGGACTGTACCAAATTTGGATAAAATCCAGCCAGCAAATTTTAAGGTTTCCAGACTTTATCCACACACTGTACAAAGCATAAGGGATGTGGAGAGAATGAGACAGGTTTAGATATACCGATATTTTTAATTTAGTGTAAACTGACCAATATTTTGGAGTACAGGGTGAGCATATTACACTCACTTGCAAAATAATCGATCCGCACTCAAGAAATTGATGAAGTTTGCTCATTTTGAATCCGATTTGGTTCATTTTTTTTTAAATATTGTATGTATATGAAACATAGTACATGTTGAAAGGAATTGGGCGTATGCCATTTTTACAGGGCGAGACAAAGTGTGTTTTCTTGGTCTACCTTTATTTATTTGGTTATCAAGGTACATCGTTTCTTTACAATTTCGTTTTTTATTTATTACAATAGTTGACTTTTTGTAAAAACTACAAAGGTTTAAGAAAACCGTTACATTCGTAGATTTTTCCTTTGGTAATAACAGTAAGTTTACAAATTTCATAATGAAAACGAACTGCAAACAAGAATACGAAGTGTAATAGGAATAAAAGTCGATCCTCCAGGAAAGAAATCCAATACTATTCTTCCAAATGTCTAGCTATCATAACTTTTACTCATCAACGTAACTAAGTTTGTGAAAGGAATCGTTTAAATTTGAAATGACCAGTTCAGGATAATTAATTAACCTGGATTTTCACATTTTCTATCGTATTCTTTTAATTAACCAACCACCAACCCTTTTTATTACGTCGTTTCGCGGTATAATTGAGGGTTTTTTTTGTTTTAATTAGAAGTTGCCTCTCATGAATATATTTGGAAATGTTTCGCTGCCGGACACTGAATAAAAGTCCATTTGGTTTACACCTATAGTGCTATTTATAATTTAGAGTTAAATTATGTTTTGAGACTTTTCTCTATTTCCGGTTGAAGATATTTGAATAGCAATCTAATAATTTGTCGTGTTGAGTAAACAGCTGATCAGATATGATTGCAAGAATGCCAACCATTTGAGTCATTAATTACTGATCCGATCCCACCGAATCATACACATTAAAATCTCATTACACTTAATAATCTGCCAGATATGC
This sequence comes from Apoderus coryli, assembly GCA_911728435.2. NCBI lineage: Eukaryota > Metazoa > Arthropoda > Insecta > Coleoptera > Attelabidae > Apoderus > Apoderus coryli. Next base: position 3,876,018 of record OU452213.1, on the reverse strand, counting down.
ATTTGGAACGGAGTCCTTCCCCAGTAGTCGTTGAATTAATGATCCGTTTAAGTGAATCGTTAAATGAGAAATTACTATCGGTGATCGCCGTGACAATCGTTGTTCTGTGAAGTAAATCAGCAAAAAGGGACACAACACATACTATGCCTGGTATGGCCGTTCCCCATTCGATATACACATACTATACAATCCTGCTATTGGCGTCTTTAACTCCGTGTCGATTGCCACGCGACCCACGTAACAGAGCAGAACTAAACTAAATTGAGATCGTATTATATATTGCCTGGCACTCTCTGATCGTATTATAATACGAGTATATTATGGAAAACATGTACCTAATAGGCATAGGATAAATTTTTCTTAAATAAATTATAAATTGAATTTACTCTATGTGTTTTGCTTCATTCATTTTAAGAAGAGCCCGTGTCGGCAGGATTCTACAATCCCACATCTGATACCCCATATCTGACACCTTAAGACAGCGGGAGAAGAGTGATACGGCTTTTAATAACATTTGATGTATGCAGTTTGACATTTGACGTTGACATCGGAGCTCGCTTGGTAACACAAGGATATCTGACACCTCATGACGGCGGTACAGGGTTACTGACATTTGACGTATGGCGTTTGACATATGACGTGTGTCGTTGACATCAGAGCTCGTTCAGTAATACAGGGATCTAAGCGCCAGAACTCTCACAGCATAATATCTACTCTTATTTGTTCAAATTTCTAAACAAAATGTTATTTTTTTTAAAACCATTCTTTTAAGGTTTTCTTGTAACTTTATTATGATATGAAGTTGGAGGTAATTCGGTGGAATCATGCATATCTTTCTGCTCAAAAGCTCCTCACATCACATCTGCTTCATTCATTTTAAGAAGATTTCTTTTCAGCAGAATCTTACAATCCCATATCTGATACCCCATATCTGACACCTTAAGACGGCGGTAGAAGAGTGATACGGCTTCTAATAACATTTGATGTATGGAGTTTGACATTTGACGTAAGACGTTGACATCGGAGCTCGCTTGGTAACAGGAATATCCGACACCTTATGACGGCGGTACAGGGTTACTGACATTTGACGTATGGCGTTTGACATATGAGCTCGTTCGGTAATACAGGGATCTAAGCGATAGAACTTTCACAGCATATCTACTCTTTTTGTTCAAATTTCTAAACAAAATGTTATTTTTTCTTAAAACCATTTTGTTAAAGTTTTCTTGTAACTTTATTATGATATGAAGTTGGAGGTAATTCGGTGGAATCATGCATATCTTTCTGCTCAAAAGCTCCTCACATCGACAACAAATATGAGAGAACAAGCGAGCAAAGAAAAGAAGTTGGAAAGTATATTTTCTTTGCTTTGGAACTTTTAGTTAAACATCCACTTTCCATGGCTGATTTAACAACACACTTATTTAGCCTTTTCCACCTGATGAAAAACAAGTTTATGCAATAAAAATCGCTGACAACGTTATTAGGAGGAAGAAGAAGGAAAAACTCAGTTGGGAGTATTATAATAATAAAGAAGAAAAAAATACTGTATAATGGTGTAACCGAGATGGAGTCGTATAAAAGTTTTCCTATTTATTTTTCGAGGTTTGGTAATAAGTTGAGACCATGTTTCCTGGAAAATTGTTGCCATTTGGAGTACAACTTTGCATGAGGATGAATAATCTCTAAGTGGATGGGTTTCATTAATTCCATCAGCAATTTTAAATCCTAGCGTTTTTGTAGCACGCCAGCATCTAATAATTAAAAAAAACTTTTACATTTTTGTTATTTATTTTCTATTTTATTTATTTATTTTTTAATTTCAAAGTATAACTGTCAATGACTTTTGTCATAGATAAGACTACCACAAAACGACTGGGAAATCCCGTCAGGGATTTCTTGTAAATATACAGGGTGACATAGAAAAAAGGACATTGCATAGTGCCACACAATAGAGGACACTAAAATAAAAAAAAAAAGTTCCCGTGAACACGGGTCCACAAGGCCTTCGGTTAAAAGATACGGGGTGTTGAATTTAATTTTTTTTTTGGGTTTTTTTTTCAATATCGTTAGCCAGAGACGCAAGCAATGGATAAAATGTGGTATACAGGGGTTTTTTATCATGCTAAATTCAAATATAATCTTAGTTTTGTGATTACTGTAATTCGAAGCCACCAATATGGGTTTTCTATTAATGTGTGGGCAGGTATAATCGATAAATACTTAATTGGCCCATTTCGATTGCCCAATCGATTGACAGGTGTACTGATGGGGCGCCAGCTCACTTTTCTCGAGTGGCAAGGGAATATTTGGATAGGAGATTTGGAAATACGTGGATTGGTCGAGGGGGGCCTGTACCCTGGCCAGCTCGTAGTCCCGACCTTAATCTCCTCGATTTTTCATTTTGGGGATTTATGAAAAATGAAGTTTATGCAGTAGAAATACATAATGAAGAACAATGGATAAGAATTATGGAATCGGCAAATAGATTTCGTAATAACACAGGAATATTTCAAAGATTTCTTTGGCGGTTTTTGAATAATTTGCGTACATTGTCGGCTTTTAGATGCATTTGTACTGGAACCATTGCTTCTAGCGACTTGGACAAGGTATACCTCTCTTAAGTATAAAAAAAGGGATATCAAATTTTTTGTATGTAGCGCCCTCTATCAGTAATCACAAAACTAAGATCATATTTGAATTTAGTATGATAAAAAACCCCTGTATACCACATTTTATCCATTTCTTGCGTCTCTGGCTAAAGATATTCAAAAAAAAATTAGAATTTTCTTATTTTACTGTCCTCTATTGTACTTTTTTCTATGTCACCCTGTATAATAACGAATGATAGGCTCTTATTCACTCAAATCTTCAACGAAAACAAGGTTAATTCGATCTCAATTTCTCATGAGCTGAGAATTATAAATTGATGACTCCAATTCAGTGACTTGTGGCACACCAACAAACAACAGTTTTTCCACAACTCTAGCTATATACATCAAGGCCTATATTACGTCGCTTTTCAACATTTCCCCACTTGGTTTACCTTTGGGCCCATTTCAATTTCACTTAATACTGTGAGCGGGAGTTGTGTCAATATTTGCATCGGTTTGTATAGTTGAATTATATTACGGGGTAGGTATGTACCCGTCTCGTCATCTCTCTTTTTCGTTTGAACAGCATTCACTCCTATATACGGATCGCTCCCTTTTTCGCTCGGATTTATTTATTTCCTCTCTCGACACACATGAAATTTGCCGCTTGCAAGCTGACATGATCGTTTTGTTAAAAGGCCTTTAATATGATTGTATTATACTTAACAACTACTATACTCTCTATAATTCAGACACTCTTTGATAATATGAACTTGATTTCTTTCTGCATTATTAAATGCTGCTAGTTTATCATAGATTTCTTAACAATAAAAGCATCCAACAGTGCTTTGACTTTTGAAAAATAATTCCAGACCCATATATAACCTTGAAAACTATTAATAATCTTAACAAAGTTTTAAAAATACGCCAAAATGCCAAAATAAAATTGCCTTATTTGTTGTTTCAATAATTAAATATTCTTAGTACGGTCCTGTATATGGTATGCGGTTTATATTTAATTTTGTCTTTCATCCGTTTTCATGTCAAGTGAATCCCTAAAATAGAAAATATTTATTAAATAATTATTTAAAAGTTTTTTTAAAAAATAAAATTTATACTTACTACTTATGGTGGAGCCCTCGTAAATCTTTTTCTTGAGTCCAGGACATCAATTGTCGTAATATTTTGGGTATTTGATAGAATTCAAGCGGCTTTATTGTTGAATTCTATTCCGGGTGGGATCTTTTAAATGGTATATCTGATCTAGGAATGATGTTACCAGTAGTTGCAGACTAACATCGGATCTGTAACAATATTGCTAACGTTAAAAGTTAACTATCTGCACATCTTGATAGGCGTTATGCATTTTAAGTCGTTATGACTTACCTTTTTGTGTTTGTTGTCATACTTCCGTTTTAGTTTAGTTGGTAGTCTGCTAGCCCTTGTTCATTCTCCTTTTTGATCGGCTTGCAAATGGATGGGTGCTACTGGGTCTTTAACGGCTGCTTTGAATCGCGAGATTCTTCGGAAGGGTGGTTGACGGGGGGTAGTGCTTGGCGAGTCGTTGAGGGAGTGGTTCTAGTTTATTAGACCGGACGATGACGCTGGGTACTACTACTGCGATTCACCTGAGCTCCGCTGAATCGTCTGCAAGGAGATCAGATTGTTTTTGTTTCGGAACAAGCGACTAGAGGCTCCATATCGATAATTCGACCGATGCCCGCGGTGAAGAGAAAGCAAGTGGCGCCAGGCAAGAGAACACTTTTTAAGTTGGATTAAAGGTAATCGTATATCGACCCCCCCCCCCTTTTCTCCACTGTTTCAAAGCTAGTCCGAAGGCCACCGCCGCATCAGACAAATTTATCAATAATTCGAGCGATCCTCCTTATTAAAAATTTATACGTCACAACTCTCTCAACTTTAACCGTCTCGATCAACATGGAGTTCATCTCAACTCATAAACTCCAAAGAAATGTATGAGGCGTACAGATGATCCCACATCGTACCGTTTCCGACAGATGTTTGTAGAGGAACTGGATTGGTCGGAGTTGCCTTTTTGTTTTATCTAGGCCTAGATCAGTGGTCGTCAACCTTCTGAATGTATTGAGCACCTTTGGTAATTTTAGAATTGTACAGTGAGCTACTTTTTTTTTTTTGAATGTATAGTGTTTTTAGGGCGTTGGTGTGGTATAGGACGCTATCATACAGGACCTAATCAAGACCTTATTTAAGCACTTATCCTTAATGACCGTTTAGGCGTATGTCGTTTGGCATGAAAATATCCCTTCATAATATCATTGTCCTACGTAAATTTCACGACCCCATTATTAGGAAAACAGATTTCAATTTTTTGGGGCCTTGGTTTGGTATAGGACGCTATCATACAGGAACTAATCAAGACCTAAGAAACTATCCTTAATTACCGTTCCGAAGAATGTCGTTTGGCACGCAAATAGCCCTTCATAATATCATTGTCCTTCGTAAATTTCACGTCCCTATTGTTAGGAAAACAGGTTTCAATTTTTTGGGGCCTTGGTTTGGTATAGGACGCTATCATACAGGATCTAATCAAGACCTAAGAAACTATCCTTAATGACCGTTCCGAAGAATGTCGTTTGGCATGCAAATAGCCCTTCATAATATCATTGTCCTGCGTAAATTTCCCGACCCCATTATTAGGAAAACAGATTTCAATTTTTTGGGGCTTTGGTTTGGTATAGGATGCTATCATACTGGATCTAATCAAGACCTAAGAAACTATCCTTAATGACCGTTCCGAAGAATGTCGTTTGGCATGTAAATAGCCCTTCATAATATCATTGTCCTGCGTAAATTTCCCGACCCCATTATTAGGAAAACAGATTTCAATTTTTTGGGGCTTTGGTTTGGTATAGGATGCTATCATACAGGACCTAATCAAGACCTAAGAAACTATCCTTAATGACCGTTCCGAGGAATGTCGTTTGGCACGCAAATAGCCCTTCATAATATCATTGTCCTGCGTAAATTTCACGTCCCCATTGTTAGGAAAACCGGTTTCAATTTTTTGGGGCCTTGGTTTGGTATAGGACGCTATCATACAGGATCTAATCAAGACCTAAGAAACTATCCTTAATGACCGTTCCGAACAATGTCGTTTGGCATGCAAATAGCCCTTCATAATATCATTGTCCTGCGTAAATTTCACGACCCCATTATTAGGAAAACAGATTTCAATTTTTTGGGGCTTTGGTTTGGTATAGGATGCTATCATACAGGACCTAATCAAGACCTAAGAAACTATCCTTAATGACCGTTCCGAGGAATGTCGTTTGGCACGCAAATAGCCCTTCATTATATCATTGTCCTGCGTAAATTTCACGTCCCCATTGTTAGGAAAACAGGTTTCAATTTTTTGGGGCCTTGGTTTGGTATAGGACGCTATCATACAGGATCTAATCAAGACCTAAGAAACTATCCTTAATGACCGTTCCGAAGAATGTCGTTTGGCATGCAAATAGCCCTTCATAATATCATTGTCCTGCGTAAATTTCCCGACCCCATTATTAGGAAAACAGATTTCAATTTGTTGGGGCTTTGGTTTGGTATAGGATGCTATCATACAGGACCTAATCAAGACCTAAGAAACTATCCTGAATGACCGTTCCGATCAATGTCGTTTGGCATGCAAATAGCCCTTCATAATATCATTGTCCTGCGTAAATTTCACGACCTCATTATTAGGAAAACAGTTTTCAATTTGTTGGGGCCTTGGTTTGGTATAGGACGCTATCATACAGGATCTAATCAAGACCTAAGAAACTATCCTTAATGACCGTTCCGAAGAATGTCGTTTGGCATGCAAATAGCCCTTCATAATATCATTGTCCTGCGTAAATTTCACAACCCCATTATTAGGAAAACAGGTTTCAATTTTTTGGGGCCTTGGTTTGGTATAGGACGCTATCATACAGGATCTAATCAAGACCTAAGAAACTATCCTTAATGACCGTTCCGAGGAATGTCGTTTGGCATGCAAATAGCCCTTCATAATATCATTGTCCTGCGTAAATTTCACGACCCCATTATTAGGAAAACAGATTTCAATTTTTTGGGGCTTTGGTTTGGTATAGGATGCTATCATACAGGACCTAATCAAGACCTAAGAAACTATCCTTAATGACCGTTCCGAAGAATGTCGTTTGGCATGCAAATAGCCCTTCATAATATCATTGTCCTGCGTAAATTTCACGACCCCATTATTAGGAAAACAGATTTCAATTTTTTGGGGCCTTTGTTTGGTATAGGACGCTATCATACAGGATCTAATCAAGACCTAAGAAACTATCCTTAATGACCGTTCCGAAGAATGTCGTTTGGCATGCAAATAGCCCTTCATAATATCATTGTCCTGCGTAAATTTCACGACCCCATTATTAGGAAAACAGATTTCAATTTTTTGGGGCCTTGGTTTGGTATAGGACGCTATCATACAGGATCTAATCAAGACCTAAGAAACTATCCTTAATGACCGTTCCGAAGAATGTGGTTTGGCATGCAAATAGCCCTTCATAATATGATTGTCCTGCGTAAATTTCACGACCTCATTATTAGGAAAACAGTTTTCAATTTGTTGGGGCCTTGGTTTGGTATAGGACGCTATCATACAGGACCTAATCAAGACCTAAGAAACTATCCTTAATGACCGTTCCGAAGAATGTCGTTTGGCATGCAAATAGCCTTTCATAATATCATTGTCCTGCGTAAATTTCACGACCCCATTATTAGGAAAACAGATTTCAATTTTTTGGTGCCTTGGTTTGGTATAGGACGCTACAATGAAATTGTTACAGAACACATTTAGTCCAATCTGAAATTATTCCTTCAGCTAGATGTTGCAATGATTGGGAGTTGATTTTTTTTGTATTGAATAAAATAGGAACGTGGGAAATTTTGAGGAAACAAAAAAAATGTGTGTAGATATATTATATAGGAACAGATCATCAAAGCCATTAAGTGATCAATCACATGCCGCAATGTCGGTTTTGCGAACACGCCACGCTATGATATGATTAGCGGCTATTTTAAATTAAAATCGGCAGCCCAAAAAAACGCACATACACGAAAATATAAAACCGGTGTGTGACAAAATAGACGGTAATTTGAAAATGATGACTTTGTTATCGGGTGACAGCACGCGTGTTTGATGTAAAGAGATTACGTGGTGGATTGGATTTTTATTTATGCGGGGTTATTGGTTTTTTTGTTATGCAATCAAATAATGTTTCAATCCTTATTTATTTTGGTTATTGAATAGGAATCGTTTCGAAATTGTTCAGGGCTTTTGGTGAAGACAAGGGTATGTTTCCGAGAAAGCCATGAATGAATACGTCGAAGAGTGAAAGAAATTTTATGAACGATAATCGAATCACAATTAGAAAAGTCGCTGATGATGATCATAGTATAACAAATTACTAATTTTTTTCAAACAATACAAGGGTTGCCTTTTATATTTCGGGATTGTGCAACCCTGAGCGCTATAACAGCAGTCTTGGGGATTTTTTCTTCCTTTTTCTGCTGCTAGATCTGTCTGACAAACCTGTTTGCATCGAGATTTTATTCACCATACAGTCCGATTCAAGACAGCAAAAACCTCAGCTTATACGGGCGTCGAAACACTTTTGAAATGCCAAATACACGTCTTGTAGGAGGCATGCTGCGAACATACTTTTTCAAAGGTGCCTCATGGTTTTGGTATTAATTTTTGACAGGATTTCAATTTATCAGGATTTTATGGAGCAATAACGTCTGCAAGTAGTTTTTCTTTTAATTAAATAATATCAAAACCCATCGGCCTTGACCTAACACTGATCTGTCGCCTCTGTAATTTCATCTTATCGATGAGTGTAATTCTGTCAAAAACTCCACAAGTTGTGGATAACCTTGAACCAAACTGTTTTGTCCGGGAACACGCGAAGGCTCTAGCAGAAAATTCGTTTAGCTCTCTTAGACAGGGCATTTAATAAACTGATTTATTGTGATGTTCTCCAATCCCGAAATATAAAAGGGAACTCTCGTATAACGCACAAACTGTTCGCTTATTTCTATACTTGGAATCACCTCATAAAATAACCCTTAACTAAATATACTTCATTAAAATAGCATAAATATTGCTTGATCACTCCTTATAAAACCCAGATATGCATAAACTTAAACCACCTACCAACTTTACAGCATGAACGGCAATTACCAAACTAATTAGGATAAGCTCAACGAGACACGGTTAGTTAGCACTCTGCTATACCTCTCTCGCTCTGCCTCTATATACCTCCTCATGGCTCTGCATCATCATCATCATCATCCCCTGCTTTCTCAATTGTGTTAGTCAAGATAGTAGGTATTATAGGCAGCTTCCAGGGAAACACCCACAAAATGATTGTGTATAGTCGCCATGGTTTACTAGTATATGGACGTACAGATAATTGGGCCAAGTTATGGTCTGTTATATTGTTCCGTCAAGATGATAATTGCCAAGTTTATCTGCTTCGCCTGTTTAACCTGTTTATGGTAATAACAATGGCTGAAACAGACCAGGGTGCGACAAATATTTATTCCTCAACATTTTATTCACATAGAGAAGCGAGAATTGAGAGGAATTATCCAGTTCCTATCCTAAGTGCTTTGGAAATTTGTTGGTAATAGCAGTGGCATTAGGGCAGGAAAGGCAGGCTGTGCCTGCTCAGATTTAATTTCAGGGAGATTTTTCGATTCGGAATAGATGTCCGATGGACATATCCAAAGCTCAGGAATGAGGCTAGGACGCTGATTTTTTTATGAGTTGTCAAAGTGACATTTTAGTAGAAATGTATGATTTTGGCTATGTTTGATGGTCCGTATTGCTCAAGGTTTTCATGCTACGGCCCACATTATATATATATATATATATATATATATTTGGGATCAGCGCATCAAACTCTATAATCGTACCAAGTTTCAGGAAAATCTATTTTTCAACCAAAAATGAGAAATTTCCCAATTTTTTTTGCGATTTTCACAAAATAATTTTTTTTTCTCAATTTCCACCAAAGTCACTATGTTTGTTCCTATGCACATACTGATGGAGAAAAAGTGTTTTTCTGTTGAGAAAATATTTTTAGAAGGGCAGAAATGGGCTCACAAATATATTCCCACAGGGCTATATGCAGACCCTTCCTTGATGATCTACCCTGGGCTTAGTTGACTCAATCGAGCTACGCTACATACCATGCTCGATTCGAAATAGATGTCTGATGAACATATCCAAAGCTCAGGAATGAGGCTTGAACGCTTATTTTTTTATGAGTTGTCAAAGTGACATTTTAGTAGAAATTATATGATTTTGGCTATGTTTGATGGTCCGTATTGTTCAAGGTTTTCATGCTACGGCCCACATTATATATATATTTGGAATCAGCGCATCAAACTCTATAATCGTACCAAGTTTAAGGAAAATCTATTTTTCAACCAAAAATGAGAAATTTCCCAATTTTTTTTGCGATTTTCACAAAATAATTTTTTTTTCTCAATTTCCACCAAAGTCACCATGTTTGTTCCTATGCACATACTGATGGAGAAAAAGTGTTTTTCTGTTGAGAAAATATTTTTAGAAGGGCAGAAATGGGCTCACAAATATATTCCCACAGGGCTATATGCAGACCCTTCCTTGATGACCTACCCTGGGCTTAGTTGACTCAATCGAGCTACGCTACATACCATGCTCGATTCGAAATAGATGTCTGATGAACATATCCAAAGCTCAGGAATGAGGCTTGAACGCTTATTTTTTTATGAGTTGTCAAAGTGACATTTTAGTAGAAATTATATGATTTTGGCTATGTTTGATGGTCCGTATTGTTCAAGGTTTTCATGCTACGGCCCACATTATATATATATTTGGAATCAGCGCATCAAACTCTATAATCGTACCAAGTTTAAGGAAAATCTATTTTTCAACCAAAAATGAGAAATTTCCCAATTTTTTTTGCGATTTTCACAAAATAATTTTTTTTTCTCAATTTCCACCAAAGTCACCATGTTTGTTCCTATGCACATACTGATGGAGAAAAAGTGTTTTTCTGTTGAGAAAATATTTTTAGAAGGGCAGAAATGGGCTCACAAATATATTCCCACAGGGCTATATGCAGACCCTTCCTTGATGACCTACCCTGGGCTTAGTTGACTCAATCGAGCTACGCTACATACCATGCTCGATTCGAAATAGATGTCTGATGAACATATCCAAAGCTCAGGAATGAGGCTTGAACGCTTATTTTTTTATTCGTTGTCAAAGTGACATTTTAGTAGAAATGTATGATTTTGGCAATGTTTGAGGGTCCGTATTGCTCAAGGTTTTCATGCTACGCCCCACATTATATATATATTTGGAATCAGCGCATCAAACTCTATAATCGTACCAAGTTTGAGGAAAATCAATTTTTCAACCAAAAATGAAAATTTTCCATACACTTACATTGATTTTTTCTAAGATTTGGACAAAAATTTTTTTTTCTCAATTTTCACCAAACTCACCAAGTTTGTTCCTATGCCCATACTGATGGAGAAAAAGTGTTTTCTTGTGGATAAAATATTGTTAGGGGAGCAGGACTTTGCTCACAAAAGTCTTCCCACAGGGCTATATGCAGAACCTTACTTGATGACGTACTCTGGGCTTAGTAGACTCGATCGAGACACCCCACATACCCTGGTCGATTCGGAATAGATGAACATATCCAAAGCTCAGGAATGAGGGTGGCTCACCAATTTTTTTATAATTTTTCAAAGGTGATCTATATTTGGTGGGATGTAGGCTTTCACTTGATGACCTACCCTGGGCGTAGTCGACTCGATTGAGCCACCCCACATACCCTGGGCGATTCGGAATATATGTCCAATGGACGTATCCAAAGCTCAGGAATGAATGTGGATCACCAATTTTCTTATGATTTTCCAAAGTGAGATTTTAGTAGAAATGTATGGTTTTGCCTATGTTTGAGGGTACGTATTGCTCAAGGTTTTCATGCTACCCCCCACATTATATATATATTTGGAATCAGCGCATCAAACTCTATAATCGTACCATGTTTCAGGAAAATCTATTTTTCAACCAAAAATGAGCAAATTTCCAATTTTTTTCGCAATTTTCACAAAAAAAAATTTGTTTTCTCAATTTCTCTAATTTTAGTTATTTGTTGTATTAATCTCACTATTACTACCCCACCGTCACTCTGTGATTACAGAGTTTGAGTTCCTATTAGTCACATCAATGAGACGCCACTGCTCACAACAGCAATATAGCAGTGATAATGCCATACCGATCCCGCCTGTAGTTTAGTAGTTTAGTTTTGTATGCCTCTACTGTCAACCTTCAACCGCTTAGTCTAAACTAAACGCAGGCACCTAGCCACCTGCCTGCTTCCTATTAATATACACGTGCTGTCAGAGAACTGTTGACTGGGGACACATGCATCAGTGCAAATGATTTTATTTTGATCGTACCTCGTCTCCATCAATTGCTCTTTCGATTTATTATGATACTTCTCCATTGTAATACTACCTCCATCTCCAATCAGTATCGCTATGTATAGCCTTCAGAGCTCTGCTTGTTTTGTTTAGAGCTCCACACCGCTGATAGAGAATTAGTATAAAGTTTGTCAACAGCCACCTCTATAAAACAGATCAGAGCGAGACAGAGCAAGATGCGTTGCTTAGCAACAGAAATATGAGCATCGTATTCGCCGACTAGATGTTTTATGGATTTTCGGCCAGCGCTGTTTCTAGATCATCACCATTTAGATGATGATTGTTGTTTCTGTTGCAATTTTTGTATTTTGTTTGTTCAGTTTTTAATTAGCTGATAACGATGTTTGCAGCGCGTTTGGGAAAAAAGCGAATTTAAGATAATTTAACGTTGGGAATAAGCGTTGGCTTTATCGGGATATTGTGTATTGTGCATTGTAAATTGGTTATTGTGTGAGTCTGTTAATTAAGAGAGAAAATTGTTTGATGCTTGGTCACCTTAATATACAAAGCCGATGAGAATGGAATGGAAAAACACACAACGGTCATAATATATATCAAACCGCATGCATCCTGATCCTGGATAGGCATTTTAAATGAAAGAGCCAAATAGAAAGGACGATGTGTGTGATAACCAAGAATAAAAGCCTCAGGAAGGCAGGGATAGGCTTCAGTTCGTTAACAAAGTGTTCTGGAACATTTTGGCGAGGCTCATTTCCAACTCAACGGTCAGTTATTAAGAAGAATTGTTGTTACTGAAGTGCAAAGCAATTGTTATTATTTCAAAACCAAATTCATCAAGACTAAATAGTTAAATTGGAAAGCCATTAAAGTCAATTAACATAAATTTTCTGCAAACAAAATTTCAATTAGACAAATCAAGTTCCTCAAGCGGTTTACCTACTTTAGCCCCTCATATACGCAATAATTGTTTGTCTCTATCACTATCTCTATCCAACCTAAAAAAGAAGACAGGCGAGAGATCGTTCTCAATGTTATAGAGCCACTTCATGCGAAATGTGATGAGCAAGAGAGAGAGAGAGCGAAGACAAACGCACTCTCAGGCAAGGACTCAACTTTAATTGAAAATGACAAATCCCTCTATTGAAATGGTAATCAACTACTAGGAAATCCTATTAGGATAAACTCTCTGGGTGGGTGCTCTTCTCTAAATTTAATAGTGTCCTCTTTCTCGCTCTTTCTGGACGATCAATCAAGTAGTAGTGATGGACGAACTAATGATGACGAAATCTAAGTTTTCTATTAAGAAATCAAGGAATCCAGGAAATACGAAATACAATCTACAAGTTTGTCGTCAAAGAACAGATAAAAGATAAACTCTAAATGGCTTCTATCCCTTTTGTGCTTTTTTATTGACTACTTACTTAACTTGGAAGAGATACTATTGTTTCTAATATTAGAGAAGAGCTACAAAAGCTCTAAATAGAAAAGGGATTTCCAACAGTGACATATTTGTTAAGCATCGTTAGTTTTTATTTGTTTTATATTAGACTTGATTATTTTGCCCCAGTAATAGATCAAGCAAGATTTTTTTTTCTTTTTAAATTCCAACGAAGTGTGTTTTTCTGTTGAGAAAATATTTTAAGAAGGGCAGAAATGGGCTCACAAATATATTCCCACAGGGCTATATGCAGACCCTTCCTTGATGACCTACCCTGGGTTTAGTACACTCAATCGAGCTACGCTACATACCATTCTCGATTCGGAATAGATGTCTGATGAACATATCCAAAGCTCAGGAATGACGCTAGAACGCTTATTTTTTTATGAGATGTCAAAGTGACATTTTAGTAGAAATGTATGATTTTGGCTATGTTTGAGGGTCCGTATTGCTCAAGGTTTTCATGCTACGCCCCACATTATATATATATTTGGAATCAGCGCATCAAACTCTATAATCGTACAAAGTTGCACGAAATTCTAATTTCCAATCAAAAATGAAAATTTTACATTGATTTTTTCTAAGATTTGGACAAAAACAAATTTTCTCTCAATTTTCACCAAACTCACCACGTTTGTTCCTATGCCCATACTGATGGAGAAAAATTGTTTTCTTGTGGAGAAAATGTTGTTAGGGGAGCAGGACTTTGCTCACAAAAGTCTTCCCACAGGGCTATATGCAGACCCTTCCTTGATGACCTACCCTGGGCTTAGTTGACTCAATTGAGCCACGCTACATACCATTCTCTATTCGAAATAGATGTCCGATGGACATATCCAAAGCTCAGGAATGAGGCCAGAATGCTGATTTTTTTATGAGTTGTCAAAGTTGATCGATATTTGGTGGGGTGTAGCCTTTTCCTTGATGACCTACTCTGAGCTTAGTTGACTCAATCGAGCAACGCTACATACCATGATTGACTCGGAATAAATGTCCGATGAACATATCCAAAGCTCAGGAATGTGGCTAGAACGCTTATTTTTTTATGAGTTGTCAAAGTGACATTTTAGTAGAAATGTATGATTTTGGCTATGTTTGAGGGTCCGTATTGCTCAAGGTTTTCATGCTACGCCCCACATTATATATATATTTGGAATCAGCGCATCAAACTCTATAATCGTACAAAGTTTCACGAAATTCTATTTTCCAACCAAAAATGAAAATTTTCCATATAACATTGATTTTTTCTAAGATTTGGACAAAAAAAAATTTTCTCTCAATTTTCACCAAACTCACCACGTTTGTTCCTATGCCCATACTGATGGAGAAAAATTGTTTTCTTGTGGAGAAAATGTTGTTAGGGGAGCAGGACTTTGCTCACAAAAGTCTTCCGACAGGGCTATATGCAGACCCTTCCTTGATGACCTACCCTGGGCTTAGTTGACTCAATTGAGCCACGCTACATACCATTCTCTATTCGAAATAGATGTCCGATGGACATATCCAAAGCTCAGGAATGAGGCCAGAATGTTGATTTTTTTATGAGTTGTCAAAGTGACATTTTAGTAGAAATGTATGATTTTGGCTATGTTTGAGGGTCCGTATTGCTACCCATTAAATTGGTACTTTGGATCCTTTATGCGATGTAATTGCCCTAATTTGTCTGCAATTCCTCACTAGCTCGATACAAAAATCCATATACCATTTACATTTAAATGGCTATCACATTTTGAAAACCAATTTCAACTTGTCAAATGTCTCAGTGACTCTTTTGTAATTTAATTCGCAGATATATTATAAGTTTAATCACGATGGTATAGTTATAGGGCAAGTAATTTTAAATGGGGGATGCCGATAAAAGGGTGGGTTTTCAAAAGATTTAAAAGTTGCATATGGTGACTTCACATAGCAAGGCGAGTATAGTTGAAATCATGCTTAATACTAATCTAAAGTACCAGCGTTGGAAATAGTTTCTTTAAATATGCTTGAAAACGTAATTCAGCCTTGGATGACAGAGAAATCATGGCGCGGTCTTTGCCATATGGCCAAATCAATTAGTCAATTGAAGCTGTGTTTTGTTTTAGGGAGTTCTTTTTCCATTTTTGCATGCATCATCCTCATCACTTTGACGAATCTTAATTGAAACAATTGTGATAAGCTGCTATACCTGATATGTAAGATTGATTTCCACCCTGTACGAGGGGATGTTTAATGCAAGTGTGTGCGTGTAGAGCGACATTGTATAATTCAATTTCATGCATGAATCCCTTTTCTATATGCTGATGCGTGTATCCCGCCGCTCCTGACTGCCTGACTGGACATTCAAGGATTTATTTCCTACACTGAACACTACAAATAAAATTTGGCATCAATACAAGTAGATTCTAATATACAAAGTTATGTTTGTCCTATAGAGACCGAACAACACTAATATTATGTGAGTTTAACTTTGAAATTTACCGTATCAACTTAACATTTTTCCTCATTAGTTCCACACATGTCGACCGAATGTTTATTGTTCAGGTGTGTCGCGTACTTAGTTCCACTACGAAATTATGATTCTCTTTATGTGCCGACAGCATTTTAACTATTCTACAAGGCCCTATCAAAATATATTCTAAATAGTATCAGTGTTTATCCACTTGAAGTTGAACACCTCATAGTTTAATCACCAAATTCAGCCAGCAATTTGACAGTTGATCGTTTGGAAGGCTTTTAAATTATGTTGGGACTACGTACACCACTGATTTGTTTAATGACAAATCCAGTATGTTATATAATCTCATTAAAAATGCAGCAATTATAATATAAATGGATGTCATTACTAGCGTTAATAACGGCTAACACAATCGCTTAGTAGTGGTGGCCTCGGGGGTGTCGTGTACGTAATTTATTAATGTTTTTTTTCTTCCGAGAAGAAAAGGCGCCCAATACCACTATACTATAACCGAATACAACAATAGCTTGTATAAAAGTATGTAGGGTGGCTTATTGTATAAGGGTGTTTGGAAAAATTACTATATGTGGCGAAAAGAATTGTAAATTACGCACAATACACGTATCGAATTTGAATTATTTACGTAATTGCTGACATGAGCGTTGAAATTGGGTGAAGAAAATTGGTGATTGATCCCGGACCAACTAAAATATTCCACATATCTGCTCTTTTTCTTCACTGATGCGGTTTCATCGATGGACAATTTACTTTAATAAATTTTTTATGAGTTGTCAAAGTTGATCGATATTTGGTGGGTTGTAGCCTTTTCCTTGATGACCTACTCTGAGCTTAGTTGACTCAATCGAGCAACGTTACATACCATGATCGACTCGGAATAAATGTCCGATGAACATATCCAAAGCTCAGGAATGTGGCTAGAACGCTTATTTTTTTATGAGTTGTCAAAGTGACATTTTAGTAGAAATGTATGATTTTGGCTATGTTTGAGGGTCCGTATTGCTCAAGGTTTTCATGCTACCCCCCACATTATATATATATTTGGAATCAGCGCATCAAAATCTATAATCGTACCAAGTTTCACGAAATTCTATTTTCCAACCAAAAATGAAAATTTTCCATATTGACATTGATTTTTTCTAAGATTTGGACAAAAAAAAAATTTCTCTCAATTTTCACCAAACTCACCACGTTTGTTCCTATGCCCATACTGATGGAGAAAAATTGTTTTCTTGTGGAGAAAATGTTGTTAGGGGAGCAGGACTTTGCTCACAAAAGTCTTCCCACAGGGCTATATGCAGACCCTTCCTTGATGACCTACCCTGGGCTTAGTTGACTCAATTGAGCCACGCTACATACCATTCTCTATTCGAAATAGATGTCCGATGAACATATCCAAAGCTCAGGAATGTGGCTAAAACGCTTATTTTTTTATGAGTTGTCAAAGTGACATTTTAGTAGAAATGTATGATTTTGGCTATGTTTGAGGGTCCGTATTGCTCAAGGTTTTCATGCTACCCCCCACATTATATATATATTTGGAATCAGCGCATCAAAATCTATAATCGTACCAAGTTTCACGAAATTCTATTTTCCAACCAAAAATGAAAATTTTCCATATTGACATTGATTTTTTCTAAGATTTGGACAAAAAAAAAATTTCTCTCAATTTTCACCAAACTCACCACGTTTGTTCCTATGCCCATACTGATGGAGAAAAATTGTTTTCTTGTGGAGAAAATGTTGTTAGGGGAGCAGGACTTTGCTCACAAAAGTCTTCCCACAGGGCTATATGCAGACCCTTCCTTGATGACCTACCCTAGGTTTAGTACACTCAATTGAGCCACGCTACATACCATTCTCTATTCGAAATAGATGTCCGATGGACATATCCAAAGCTCAGGAATGAGGCCAGAATGCTGATTTTTTTATGAGTTGTCAAAGTTGATCGATATTTGGTGGGGTGTAGCCTTTTCCTTGATGACCTACTCTGAGCTTAGTTGACTCAATCGAGCAACGCTACATACCATGATCGATTCGGAATAAATGTCCGATGAACATATCCAAAGCTCAGGAATGTGGCTAGAACGCTTATTTTTTTATGAGTTGTCAAAGTGACATTTTAGTAGAAATGTATGATTTTGGCTATGTTTGAGGGTCCGTATTGCTCAAGGTTTTCATGCTACCCCCCACATTATATATATATTTGGAATCAGCGCATCAAAATCTATAATAGTACAAAGTTTCACGAAATTCTATTTTCCAACCAAAAATGAAAATTTTCCATACACTTACATTGATTTTTTCTAAGATTTGGACAAAAACATATTTTCTCTCAATTTTCACCAAACTCACCACGTTTGTTCCTATGCCCATACTGATGGAGAAAAATTGTTTTCTTGTGGAGAAAATGTTGTTAGGGGAGCAGGACTTTGCTCACAAAAGTCTTCCCACAGGGCTATATGCAGACCCTTCCTTGATGACCTACCCTGGGCTTAGTTGACTCAATTGAGCCACGCTACATACCATTCTCTATTCGAAATAGATGTCCGATGAACATATCCAAAGCTCAGAAATGAGGCCAGAACGCTGATTTTTTTATGAGTTGTCAAAGTTGATCGATATTTGGTGGAGTGTAGCCTTTTCCTTGATGACCTACTCTGAGCTTAGTTGACTCACTTCAGGTACGCTACATACCATGATCGACTCGGAATAAATGTCCGATGAACATATCCAAAGCTCAGGAATGTGGCTAGAACGCTTATTTTTTTATGAGTTGTCAAAGTGACATTTTAGTAGAAATGTATGATTTTGGCTATGTTTGAGGGTCCGTATTGCTCAAGGTTTTCATGCTACCCCCCACATTATATATATATTTGGAATCAGCGCATCAAAATCTATAATCGTACCAAGTTTCACGAAATTCTATTTTCCAACCAAAAATGAAAATTTTCCATATACTCGACATTGATTTTTTCTAAGATTTGGACAAAAACAAATTTTCTCTCAATTTTCACCAAACTCACCACGTTTGTTCCTATGCCCATACTGATGGAGAAAAATTGTTTTCTTGTGGAGAAAATGTTGTTAGGGGAGCAGGACTTTGCTCACAAAAGTCTTCCCACAGGGCTATATGCAGACCCTTCCTTGATGACCTACCCTGGGCTTAGTTGACTCAATTGAGCCACGCTACATACCATTCTCTATTCGAAATAGATGTCCGATGAACATATCCAAAGCTCAGGAATGTGGCTAAAACGCTTATTTTTTTATGAGTTGTCAAAGTGACATTTTAGTAGAAATGTATGATTTTGGCTATGTTTGAGGGTCCGTATTGCTCAAGGTTTTCATGCTACCTCCCACATTATATATATATTTGGAATCAGCGCATCAAACTCTATAATCGTACCAAGTTTGACGAAAATCTATTTTTCAACCAAAAATGAAAATTTTCCATATACTCGACATTGATTTTTTCTAAGATTTGGACAAAAACAAATTTTCTCTCAATTTTCACCAAACTCACCACGTTTGTTTCTATGCTCATACTGATGGAGAAAAATTGAAAATACACGTTGAAATTGGGTGAAGAAAATTGGTGATTGAGCCCGAACGGACTAAAATATTCCACATAATGACTGCTCCTGTTTCTTCGCTGATGCGGTTTCATAAAGTCTCATTCATCGATGCACAATTTACTTCAATATATTGGCGCAGTCGACTATGATGTTGTGACACACACAGATCGATTTCGTATTATTATTTGCCCTTTTTAGTCCTTTTTTTTGCAGAATATTAATTTAGTATTTTGTAGGATAAAATAACGAAAGCATCCACAAAAATCAGGGACGTCGTAGGACAAATGCATCAATATACATTTAAAAAACACCTTCCTAGCATCCGTGCTGACTCACCCCCTATCTATATATCCCAATTTATTGCTGTTCAAAATATTGCAAGAATAAATAATAAGTAAAAGCTCAGGGTTATGTTATTATTCGCACCAAGTCAGGTGATTAAAGAAGAGTGAGATATGTGCTGCTCTTTTGCTCCACAGGATAATAATTGGGTATGTGGTTGGTTACGTTGTCACTGATCCAGAAGAGAATAACGACGTGCAGGTGTGCCAAGTTTAAGGTATGAGGGCCAGTATACTAATATTTTCAAACATGCAATTATCTTTTAGTAAATAAATCATCTTTAGTTTTGAAAACACACAAGAACTCTAAATTAAAGAACATAAGTTGTGCTGCAAATTCAGGACTCTAATATAATATCTCGCTCTCTGTTCGCAGCGCGTATACCCCATAGTTACCGAAACAATAGTGTTTATTTGTCCTGCGAGACCGCTATAACAACGTGCCAGCACAAGTGAGACTGCGATAAGGAATAATAACCTCACAGCAGCCGTGGATGAAAATTGTATTTCATATAATAGGTGTGTATATATTATGATGTCCTGTACCATTGTCTACTATGAATAAAACTCATGCAGGATAATTAGATATATATACAGGAGTGAAAATGCACAACAGATTCAGGTCAGTTTATTTATTTGCATCAGAGATCATCCCATTACCTATAGTTGCTGCTTTCTCAGGGTTGTAGGTAGGTACATTCTGTTTTCTTTTGCCAGTAAACAGTTCCTTCGGGACGACAGCAATAAGAAACTCTGGCATCTAGAACCCATGTAAGAAAACCTGCTAAATTATTAATGTTTAAAGCGCTGCCTGCTTTTCTGCGGTTCACATTTAAAATGAATAGACTCAATTTCTACTTTGTCGTTTATAATACCGGGTATTCCATTAAGCGTGGACAGGTAGCATATCTCAGGAAATAATAGTCGTAGGACAATGGGAAAAAAATTCTTTTAGGGAAATTTACCATGGGAAATCGCTGGAAATAGTTTTTTAGTTCCTAACTATACAGCTAAGGGGCGTAATAGATACAGTAATGCGAAAAATCATGTATCTTTAATTTTCCGTGATCAAGAATGCCATGGGAAATAAAGAAATAGGTTTAAAATTTATTAAACTGATAGTTTAACAAATAAAAATAATGAAAGATCCATTAAAATTACCAAAATGCAGAGCTTTCATAAAATTTGTTAAAAGAGGTAAATAGACAAAATTGGCAAGTTTCCTTGGAGACAAATAAACAAACGCGAATATGCTGCTGAATACCCTGACCGAAGATACCATAGCAGAAAAGGAAAACCTATTTCTTGATCACGGAAAATTAAAGATACATGATTTTTCAACGAATTTTGGTGAACAACATTCTTTTGGCCATAACTCTCAAACGAATAAAGTATTTTCTGGTGCGGTTTTGGACTTTTTTGTTGCAAATTCAATTTACTTTTCATTTTTGATAAAATATTTGTGTCATTCCATTTAAGTTTTTAAAGAAAAATCAAAAAAACCTTATGCGATGCAAATATCGCCATCTAGCGGAGCCCCAAAAAACAATTATGATTTGAAATCTTTTTTTTCTTCATCAGCAAGGCTTGAGTTCTTAAACAAAAATTAGATTGATAAATTTGGTTAAGCCAAACCAAAGTTATACACATTATCATAGGTAAAATTTCGTCCTACCCTGCAGCTTTTATTTCAAGCCTTACAATAAAAAGTGATACACCAAAAAGATGCCGAATCTCAGTAGCATTACCGTGGTAGTATTGTTTTTCTAACTTATATTGCGAAATTTTCAATAAAAATGCATTTTTCGCATTACTAAAAAACTATTTCCAGCGATTTCCCATGGTGAATTTCCCTAAAAGAATTTTTTTCCCATTGTCCTACGACTATTATTTCCTGAGATATGCTACCTGTCCACTCTTAATGGAATACCCGGTATATTGTCGAGTAAAGCCACCAGGGACACACTGTATATTGTTTATCTCAAGAAGAATATTCAACACATTAGAAGAAGAACCAAAGTCGGAATTATAATAATGAATAAATAATAATATATCAGTCCAACAACAAAGTAGTCTAAGGGAGATTATGTATACACAAATCTGATATATAGATTAGAATTAAAGTGTAAACAACGAAACAAAAAAAAAGATTAAGAGCGTGTGTGGCAGTTCACACATTCACACCCTCGGAAATCTGGATCACGGCCACTCACTCACTGTAATCTTCTTACAAATAAATACAAACCCCTACAGGGATGTCAATATTTGAAATTAAAGCGAAATAAAAAAATCCTGCTTATGCATCAACTTTCATATCATCAGGGCTTAAAACTAATTATTTCAATAATTTTGCCTACAAAATTTCATGCCGAAACAACCGTGAGCCTCGACGATAATAATTTCCTGTGTTATTCGAGAACAAAATGAATTTATCTGTATCAAATATCTAATAATATATTGAGATGAAAAAGTTGATAGAAATTGCGATCAGGTTTCTATTCCATTAAAATTAATAATATTGAATCCAACTAAACAAGATAGTGGTTTATTATTATTTGAAACTGTATAGCTTAGGAAGTTATTAAATAAAGTTAATTGAAGCATAACTTCAAGCACTTTGAAGTTGGTATAGTAAAAATAATACACACAACTTTATGGGATATTTACTTACGAGTTATAGTATTTAAAATAAATGCCTCTATTCATTAGTACAGTCTAGATTTGTTGTTTGGGGTTTTATGACCGTTTCGGCTCTGTAACCTCAAGGATTCTTTTAACTCTACGTAACTAACGTGAAACATGTGATGATTTCCTAAATACCTACACGTTGTATGGGTTTGATGTCTATTGTCAAAAGCAATTATGAGTGAGTTTATTAGCTTTTTGTTCTACGAGGTCTAAGCAAAATACGAGTATACCAATGTAATAAACTAAACCCCTTTAACAAGGCTTTATTTAACTAGAATGCAGCATAACGTATGACATTTAACTATAAATATGACATTATATGAATGACAACAGCTAAATACTAGTGATATTTTCTGAATTTGAAGGAACATCGTCTTCACAGGAACAAATATTGACTTCTGCAGTTGGTGCTAAGTTTCTAAGAGATACAGTTGACTCCCGGCCATTTGCGTGACGTACTAACGCGTACTCTGGATTTGCATCAATTAATTCAACTTCTTCCACAAGCGGGTCGTATTTACTTTGACGAGCATTATTCCTTAACAGCACTTTTCCTGGATTGATGAGCCATGAAGGAATTGCTGTTCCATTGGTAGATTTTCTTTGGTAAGTGAATAATAATTCATGTGGTGTTGCGTTTGTGGACGTGCACAATAAGGATCGAATAGAATGCAATGCATCTGGGAGAACTAGTTCCCAATCTGAAGGTTTAAGATTTCCAAATTATGCCATTATAGCGTTCTGCTTGTCCATTTCCTTGAGGATTGTATGGAGTTGTTCTACTAGTTGCAATGCCTCGTGAATGAAGATAATTAAGGATTTCTCCAGAAATGAAAGATGATCCTCTGTCAGAATGAATGTATGCAGGCATTCCAAAAGTTGAAAAGAGATTATTTAAACACTCAATAACCGTTGAAGAGCTCATATTTGAACACGGGTATGCAAACGGAAATCTCGAATATTGATCAACTATTGTTAGTCAATATTTATTAGTAGTTGAACTCGGCAAAGGTCCTTTAAAATCTATATTCAGTCTTTCTAAGGGAGAAGTTGCTTTTATAAGATGAAAACTGTCATTTTTGTAGAATTTCGGTTTAATTTCGGAACACACAGAACAATGGGATGTCATTGTTCTTACGTCTTCTACTGAATAAGGTAAATTTCGAAAACGAACAAAGTGAAACATTCTAGTTATTCCTGGATGACAAAGTGATTGATGAAGTTCGAAAAGTTTATCATTACTTGCGCCACAGACTCGTGATAGCGCATCTGCGACAATATTTGACTTTCCTGGTCTATATATTATATCATAATTATATGCCATCATTTCCAATCTCCAGCGCATTATCTTTTCATTTTTAATTTTGCTTGAATTTTGTTGGAACATAAAAGACACTGCTTCTTGATCTGTTATTAATTTAAATTATCGTCCAATCAAGAAATGTCTCCATTTTTTAAGTGACTCAATAATAGCGTAGGCCTCTTTTTCTACAGATGAGTGACGTTTTTCTGTATCAGAAAGAGTATGTGAGAAAAAAAGCCACAGGTCTAGATGCTTGACTTAATGTTGCAGCAATAGCGAATTCTGAGGCATCTGTTTCGACCACTAATACATCTTTTTCATTGATTGACCATAGTAAAGCGTTTGCAATATCATTCTTTAATTCTTGAAAGTCACTTATTATATCAGAATGTACGGGGAAGTATTTGCATTGAACTAGTCTTCTAATTTTGTGCGAAAATCTTGGAATCCACTTTGAATAATGTGAAAACATACCTAATACCTGGTTAAAGGGGTTTAGTTTATTACAATTTATTTAACTAGAATGCAGCATAACGTTTTTTATGTATAGTTTTTCACTATTTTTCAGGGCATTTTTGAGTTGTTTTCAGGGACATCCTGTATGGTTTTTAATACATAAATAAATCACCAAACTTCATGATACTTATTTGTTTATTTAAGTTTTATAACATACAATTTCCTATCATTTTCAAAACAATCTAAATACGTTAGCACCTCTCAAATAAAAGAAACACATCTCGAAACGTCCTCCCTCACATAAAAACAAGAATAATAATAAGCTATCTGACAAAGGGATCTACCGCCACTAACTTCAATCGTCACCATAAATGATTTTCAACACCATCTCCCTCACCAGTTTACTTTTGTACAATATTATGATTTCGAGTTATATATATGGAACAGATGTCACAAAATTCTGCAGTCACACCAATTTACTTTGATATCTGATATTATATTTATATGATGACTTACAGTTGGATATTATATTGTTAAAATCCCTCTGCAAAAAAGGAACCTTGGAAGATTTACACGTGTTTGTTCTCTGATGAGGTTCAGCGATCCTTTGCCATTGTGAAACGTTCGCTGGACTGATTTTTTCGGCCGATACAACTTTCACTCTTTAAACCTATTAAAACGTGATTTGTTATGTTTACATTGCCAAGCAGGTTATGGGCCCAGAAGTTTTTGGAGTAATTTAACAGTAAAACTGGGTTGATGGGGTTTTTATGATCAGGTGAAATCAAACAATTTAATTTTGTATGAAGTATTTTAATATATACACAAGGAATTTTACAATATCCACATCATTGATTAGACAATATCGATTTAAATACAATTAGAGCAATATATTTATTAAGTTTTTTTTTTTAAATTTTAATTTACAAAAATACTGAGCCAAGAGCTTTAGTTTCAAAATATTTAAAAAGTTGTAGCCATACATGGGTATTTAAAAGATGTTTTTTTCTATTTTGTTGCTTCACCCTGTATAGAAAAATCAAATCACTGTGTTTATTTTACCTCAAAAATAAACTTTACCTACTTCTTGAGAAAATAAATCGGAAATACCAGACCGGATCAATTCTAGAGAATTATTGGGTAAAATAAACGCTCAAAATTTTGCTTTTTGATTCAAAAGCCAAGTAAACCAATGCCATGCTTTTGACCGAACCTTGTATATTATACACTGTTATATTATATTAGAAAAAACAAAACAAATATTTTTTTATACAATTTTTACACAATATTTTACAGATATATTTGATTTGTACAAGCATACATAGTGTCCCATTTAAATAGATACTCTGTACTTACTTAAAAATACATCCAACTTTGATGCCTAATTTTAAATAGTCTTTTTACAATTATTAGTCACTTGTGTAACAAAATTTCACGAGCCCAAACTATGTCCATGATTCGCTAAATGAAAATACGGCCCATAACCGTTAGAACTGGCCGCTTGCAAGGGATACACGCCGCCATAGGGTACGTGATGTGAGTACAATAGTCCTGAATGCGTGTGATGGCCAGGAAATCCTGGAAATCCACCACTAGAACCCACATTCGGTGGAGGGATTGTTGGTGAGTTCACGTCCATCCCAGGGTTCTGTTTCTTCCATTTAGTTCGTCTGTTTTGGAACCAGATTTTCACCTGTGTCTCCGTGAGGCTGAGGCTCAGAGCTAGATTCAGCCGTTCGCATACGCTCAGATATCTGGAAAAGACAGATAACAAGGTTTTTATTTTTTTAAAATGGTAAAATCTTTAGCACTTACCTGGTTGTTTTGAATTTATTCTCTAATGCTACCAGTTGCTCGTAGGTAAAAGCTGTTCGTGCTCGTCGGGGTTTCCCCGCGTTTTGTGATTTGGAATCCGATTTTTTCTTCTTTAAAGATGGATCCTTGAGGTCATCACTTATATCACTCTGCATATCGTCATCATCGTCAGAATGATGATCTTTTCCTGAAAGAAAGAACCCGTTTTAAACACAGTTCGTCAGCCAGGAATTTCTATGTTTTCTTTATGACTATAAACCATTCATTCCATGATATTATCAAATTGCAATTATTCATCACTGATTGTCCTACTAACTAACTTATACCTCTGCTGCAGCAAAAGAAACAATAACTGTCGCTGCGGTAGCAATATACACAGCAGAAGCCGGGTACAAGTAATTAACAGCCTTAACGTAATTGCCTTCCAGGCCCGTTAGCAAGCCGTGAACTTTGTAATTAATCCTTTTGGTTTTGCTTCTAAGCAGATGTATTAATAATGCTGCTGGGGAAGTAGGTAGGTATATACCTACTAGGACTTGTATAAAGGATTTTAGAATCTGGTTTAACTTAAAACGACATCATTTATGTCTATTTATTACACTTGTTAGATTGTGTTGCAAAATAATTATGTGCGTATATATGCTGTATATACTTTGGTGTGACTGAATGACAGCCGCTTTTCTTGAAATCTGGCTACACTGCAAAACCGATTCGTTTCCAATATTTTTTTAGTATGAAAGAAGTTTTTGTTTATATTATGCGACAGTGGCGAAAGCGATGGAATAATTCCTCAACAAAAAATCAGTTCCTAGTTGTCTGAAATTTAGCAAAATTATACCGTTATTCAAAAAAGGATCTCCAGATGAATTGAACAACTATCGCCCTATTTCTATAGTGTCTGTTCTAGGCAAAATGTTTGAAAAGATACTCTTTAAACAATTAGCCAACTATTTTGAAAGAAATAATTTATTTTCTCCGAAACAATTTGGATTTAGACCGAAACTTAACACCGTTTCAGCTTTTGAGAGTAGAAGGCTTGTGGGGGGTTCTTTTCTTGATTTAACAAAGGCGTTTGATTGCGTCTCACACGATATCTTGTTGGGTAAACTGGAGTGATACGGTATGAGTGCGAATTCGCTGAGTTCCTATCTCACTGGTAGGAATGTTGTAACGATGTTTGAGTCAAAGTCTTCTCAGCCCTTGTTGAGCTCTTGTGGAGTCCCACAGGGCTCGGTGCTCGGACCTCTATTGTTTTTGATTTTCATTAATGATTTACCGCTACATCTGCCATGCTCTGACCTGACATTGTTTGCAGACGATTCAACTATTGTCGATGTTGAACTGTCGAGTGATGTTCTGGCTTCAAGTATGATTAATTCACAGTCGAGGGCTCCTGACTGGTTTGCAGCTAACAAACTCTGTATGAATGCCAATAAAACAGCTACTTAAATATTTACATTACGTGAGACAGATGTTGCTGTTTCTGATGGTCTGTTAAAGTTTTTGGGTGTCACTTTGGACCAAAAGCTAACCTGGGCGGGTCATGTCGAGGTTACCATTGCCAAGTTGTCTAAGGTTGTGTTCATGATGCGAAGCTGGAAGGGTGAAGTCTCTTTTAATGTTTTGAAATCAGCATATTATGGCCTTTGTCACAGTGTGGCTTTTTATGCTTTGTCAATTTGTGGATTCGCAATCCAAAGACGAGTGGTTCGAATAATGACAGATTTAAAGTTTAGAGAGGATGTCAGACCTAAATTTAAAGAATGTAAAATAATTACACTCCCGTGTCTCTATATCTACAATACAATTATGTATGTGAAAAATAATTACAATCTGTACATAAAGCATGATGATGTTCACAACCACAATACCAGAAACAAAAATGACATTCTTCCTGAATATATGAGGTTGGGTAGAAGCAGAAATTCTGTAAATTATTATGGTCCCACATGCTGTAATCAATTGCCAGATAGTTTGAAAACACTGAGCCTTGCAATGTTCAAAAATAGATTAAAGAACTACTTAATTGACCAGGCTTTTTACTCCATTGATGAATTCCTCAGCACTGACTTTGTGTTTTGATTAAGTTATATACATTTCTATGTTTTTCTGTAAACCTTTTTTGGTAATGACATGTAATGAGAATAAATAAATAAAGAACAAAAAATCAACCCAAAGGCTCGTTCAAATAAATAAATAAATGCAACAGATTCAGAATAGTATATTGTGTACTGCTGTCCTAGTACCCACTATTGCTGGTTCACTGATGGCTCAAAGACAAACTCAGGTAGAAATGCCGGAGTTTACGGAAGCAGACCCAAGACAAAAATGTCTCAGTGTCTGGGTTTTCACGCTACTGTATTCCAAGCAGAAGTTCTGGCTATTGATCTGTGCGCGAAAGTCAAGGCCCTCGGTGGTTGCAGTGAAGGTGGCAGTGCAGATCCACTCATACCTACATACTGATGTTCTAAGATAGTTTGAGCTGGATTAACTTGTTTACTGACCTAAAGAATTTGAAGAGAATGTGGTTAAAACTGTGGAAATTTTCCTTGTCCGTAGCAAATGAATAAATCACTGTCATCCAACTGTGTAAGTCAAATTTACAATTGTTGCAAAAAGCGTTTACAAAACCTCATAAAACTTTTAGCAATTTCCATGTTTGGTATTCCGAAGATAATGCTTTAACAAAACGTAAAACAGATTGTAAAGTTTTCGTGAAAATCCACCCTCTATAAATTAGAGTTTAGAGTGATGCGACGGCATGTAAACTTTGTATTTCTGAAGCGTCTTTGAGTAAAGATAAGTCGACACCATTTTCAGTTCATTTTGTTAGTATTTTTTGGTTGTCAATTAAGCTTTAATGTGTAAAATTGTTTAGAACCGTCGAATGTCCATCAAGTTTGAAATTGATTGACAGAAAATGGTTGCTATGTCCTCTATTTAAGATCCGCTCCTCAGCATAGAGGCTTAAAACAACACACCCTGATTGGCGCTGCTCTAACAGGATCCTTCTATATGCATGAATCCCCTTTCACTGACTGCCGCACAAGATAATCCCGAACAAAAGCCTCCTCACCTCAACATATAGATATAAATTATATACATAGTTAGTGGGACTATCAACCGCATTGCATTGTTTCAGGGATTGTTGCATATATAGGGACTATATATAACAAAATGAAATGCGGTTAACACATTTGCTTGATGATGATGGTATTGATTTCACAGTGGGAGCTAAATCCTTTAGCTTATAAACTCTAATCATTATGTTTAGTGATTGTAAATGATTTATTGTGGGATCCTAATTATTTCAACAAATTCGTTACCAAATTGGAAGTTCGCTGCTCAAAAACTACTACTTACACTAATTAACTACAATTAATTAATTAATTGCTGAAAACACAAAACCAAATATAATTATTAGATGTATAATAATAATAATTTAAACAATTAAATTGCTCAACAATTTCAGTAACAATCATCCCTTAATAAATCGATAATTAAGGGATTAAAGTAATTGGTAGCAGTGACACGTGGTTAGGCTAATTAATTCCGGGACAGGACTGGATGATGGGCAATTTCTAAGTATCCTCCATGGTTTTCGGGTGATATTATTCGCAGCATCAAATTGAAGTCTAAACTATGAAAAAAATATAAAACATCCGGGGATCCTCAATTTTTCCATGATTTTAGAGTTCTGCGTCACAATATAAAACTGAGGTGAGTTCCTCTTACAGGGTGTACTTGCGTGATGCTGAGCGTAAATTGAGTAGTGATCCTAACAGGTTTTGGTCTTTTGTCAATTCCAGAAGCAAATCTGGGCGATTGCCTGCTAGTATGACTTACAATGGTAATAATATTGATAATCCGCAGGAACTTGTCAATACATTTGCGGAATTTTTCAACACATCATACGTTGCATCTCAGGCATTTTATATTGATCAGGGATTGTTTGTTGTTATGAATGTCTCTCATTTACCGGATCGCGTGATTACTGAGACGGAGGTCTATGGAGCTTTGAGAAGGTTAAAAGCTAAATTTACATCGGTTCCTGATGGTATACCATCTTTTGTAATTCGGGATTGTGCCACTGTGTTTGCTAAACCATTGTGTACAATATTCAATGTTTCTTTGCGATCGTGTAGTTTCTCCTCTGATTGGAAATCTTCTAGAGTGACGCCGGTTCATAAGAAGGGAGATAAACAGGATATTTCAAATTATAGACCAATTTCCATACAGTCGTGTTTTTCTAAAGTTTTTGAATTTGTGCTCCATGATATTATTATGAGCCATGTTAGGCGTCAGATTTCATCGGTACAACATGGCTTTTTTCCCGGTCGTTCTACGTCAACTAATTTATTGGTTTTAACACAGTTTTTAACTGAGCGACTTGATAACGGGGGTCAGGTAGATGTAATCTACGCTGATTTTTCTAAAGCCTTTGATAGACTTGATCATGGTATTCTCCTGCGTAAACTGTGTCGTTATGGATTATCTTATAATTTACTGCTGCTTTTGAAGTCGTATCTGAAGGATAGATTTCCGTATGTGGAAAGTCGAGGATTTCGTTCCGCAAATTTTAAAGTGTCATCTGGTGTTCCCCAGGGCTCTGTCCTTGGACCATTGTTGTTCCTGTGTTTTATCGATGATATTTCTAGTGGCTTGACAAATAGTTCGTTATTATATGCTGACGACTTCAAAGTATATTCTGTCATTAATAGTACTGAAGATTGTTCTCATCTTCAGGACGATTTAAATGTTGTATATGAGTGGTGTGTCCGTAATAATCTTTATCTGAATATTGATAAATGTTTTAGTGTTTCCTATACACGGAAAACAAACCCTGTCAAATTTTCATATTGTATAAATAATAGTCCATTAACAACTTGTGATGAGTTTAAAGATTTAGGTGTTTGGTTTGATGGTAAACTGAGCTTTACTAATCATTACAATAATATAGTTTCAGCATTCTATAGATCTCTGGGTTTTATTGTGCGCAATTCGAAAGAGTTTGTGACACCTCAAACACGCATTGTTCTTTTCAACGCATTTGTCAGATCTAAACTGGAATATGCATCTGTAGTATGGAATCCTATGTATGCCATACATATAACTAATATTGAACGAATCCAGCGTCGTTTTGCCAAGTTGCTGTGGTTTCGGCTTGATGGGGTTTATCCATCCATTGGGTTTCCTCATGATATACTGCTAAACCGTTTTAATCTAGTATCATTAAATACTCGGAGAGAATATTCCGCTCTAGTATTGCTCTTTAAAATTATTAATGGACTTCTTGACTGTCCAGAGTTTTTAAGCCAGATTCCTTTTTGTGTTCCAAATCTACGTACACGTAATAAGGGTATCGTATTTTGCTTTCCGGCCCCGCGTACTAATTTGTTGTTGCGTTCCCCTTTATATTTTATATGCTATACTTGTAACTCTGTGTCCGAGCAAATTGATATTTTTAATTCAACTTTGTCTTGTATAAAAAATATATTTCTTAGAATATAAATTTAGTGTTAGATATTAAGAATTTACTGTAATTTTTCCTGCCCTTTAATTGGATTAGTTATCTGTCTGGGCAGTGTATCTTAAATAAATAAATTATAGGGGCCGACTGGTCTCCCTGTGTGTGTATAGGTACATATGTCGTGCCAAATCTAAAACAATTTTAATAAGAAATTATAGCCCTCATGTTATTATAATGACTAATTTTAAACATAAATAACACTTTGTAAAAAGAAATATATCATTTAGCTAGGTCTCTGCGTTATGGACACACTGTATAAAAATTTATTGAATTGCAATAATATCGCACGAACTTTATTCCAATTTTTACAATTAAGAGTTTTCGATATTTCGTCCATCCCAGTAGAAATTCCCAAGGAAACACTAATTGTAACCCAATTAGCATTTATCTTGCCCTATCTATCTGTTTAAAAATGATACATGATACGTTATTGTAACTTATATAAAAAAATCCAATTTTTAATTTGTAATCAATATTTCGTAAGCCCCCTGTAGAATTTTTCATATATTGCGTCTAAAACGAACATTACTTTTTTCCCCTCTTCCCCAAATTGACACCAAAAAACATATTATTATCATTTAGTTACAAATCCTTTTTAACGCCACCCTGTATACTTAATTTTAGAAGCAGAAAAATCGTTTATTATCTTTTAAAAAAAAACTAAATACCACCCTGTACATTTGCAAATCTAAATCAACTTTATAACGTTAAAAATGTCTATATAGGTGGCTATGACTAGTAATGGCATAATGAAATGACAAGAATGACAGTTAATAACTTGTTGTTCTCGGTCGGTTCGCGGAAATGGCAGTTGGTTTATATATGGTGTAGTGTATTTTTTAATTAAAACAAGTGAATTTGTTTAATTAATAGTGTTTTAATTGATTAATGATAATCATTATTACAGTGGTAAATTGTGGCTATTAAATATTATTGTTTTAAAAAGTTCTTGTGGGCAATTTAGGCTATAATAAAAATTGTGATCTCTGTGCGTATGTGTGTGTGTGCATAGTGATAATAATTATTAGAGAAGTTCTTAATAGTAAAGTGAATATTGAAAATGTAGATACAGTTATGAGGCGATATTTATGGATCTTCTTACAATCCTTTAGGTGAGTTTTATAACTACTTTTAACTAATTTAAGAGACCCATATAGATAGGTATTATAATAGCTACATTATCAAATTGCGCAAAACACCAATGCGCAACTGCATCATCCATATTATTATAGGTACCTACAAACTGTAGGTACTTTCTCTAAAAATATACATACAGGATGTCCTTACAGACGTTTTGTAAATGATGATTCCAGAAATAGGTATATCTTTGAATGTAGTAGTGAAGTAGGTGAAATTTGGTACCTACTGCTGTTATTGATTTCTACAGGGATTTTCAAAAAATTTTGTTTATAAATGAAAAATTGTGGAAATCCAAAAAACTCTTGTAAAAATGTAAAATAGGATATGTCTGTTAGTGACTCATTTTTAGACATTTTTTTCGTTCTTCTTCAGACGCTGTTATAGAGTTTCTATACAGGGGTTATCAACGTTATTTGTAAAAATGTGAAATATAACACATTCCTCCAAAAAAATATGGAAAACTACAACTGGAAGCGAGAGCTCCGACGGGGGATTGCATAATACAAAGTTATGGTCATATTGAGCAGCAAATAAACCACATTTTTTACTTTACAATTTAATTCAGCCTCAAACCAGGATATTTTAAGAGCCGTTAGGAATTTGGGAAAGGTGAATAACTTAATTTTTTAGGATATAAAATGATTATGAATAAAAGTATTATTTTTTTCCTTCCAAGAAAGTCCTTAGTACTCCAAATGAGAATTTGCTTAGAAAAACTAAACAGTATCGAGTCCTAAATTATACAAATGGTACTTTGTTTTTATTGGATTTAGTTTGAAAACGGTAACCTTTAATGAAGTACGTGAAAAACTATCAGGTATGAAAAACACAAAAAGCTCGGATTGTTATGAGCTTAATGTTAGGATTATTGGGACTTTAAAGAATCTGCTAGTGGTGGCGCTTACTAAGTTGATAAACCATTGCATTGGTGACGCTGTATTTCCGGCGGTCTTGAAGGGTTATTCCAATCTACAAAAATAAAGGATCGGTTGATGATCCCAGTAACTATCGATAATAATAATAATCTTTGAGTCTATTATTAAAAATGAAATAACTGAATATTTTGAAGCAAATAATCTCTTTATGCAAGGTCAATATGGCTTTCGTAATAAGAGATCTACTACTCTTGCAATTAATAACCTTTTGGAATATGTTTCGGATGGCATGGAGAGGGGCTGTGACACCTTTGCTTCCTTTTATGACCTCACTAAGGCTTTTGACTGTGTCTCACACGAGATACTTCTTCAGAAACTCTCTTACTATAACATTGATGTTGACAGTGTTGCCTTGGTTGGCTCTTATCTCAGCGATCGTTTTCAGCACGTTTTGTATGGGGGACGATACTCGGAGAGACGAAGGGTTGGACGGGGTGTGCCCCAGGGGTCGGTTTTGGGACCTTTATTGTTTTTAATATACGTAAATAATTTATACAAATTTCAAGAAGAGTCAAATATAATCCTCTTTGCTGACGACACAACTAGTCTGATTAGATATCTACCAAACGACCCTTTAGGGGAGTTGGTTAATGCTGTTGAGACTGACATAGGCAATTGGTTTCTGGCAAATGAACTGAGCTTGAATCAGGCTAAAACTCAGAGCATTGCGTTCTGCGCCTATCGATCTTCAGAGCGATGTTCGCGTAAAGTGCCTTGGGGTTCATCTTGATCCTAAATTAACCTGGGAAAGTCATGTTCGAGAACTTGGGTGCTCGCTGTCCAGGGTCATATATCTCATTAGAAGGCTTGCGCAGAGTGTTTCAATCGCCAGTCTGTTGACGGTATATCATGGTTATTTTGTTTCCCGTATGTCGTATGGTATTTTGAACTGGGGACATAGTTCCCATGCAATGAAAATCTTTAAGCTACAGAGGAGATGTTAACGTACAATGTTGGGGCTCGGTTGGCGTGACTGCTGTAAAAAGTATTTTGTTGAACACGGACTACTTACTTTGCCTTCCTTGTACATCTTAAACTGTCTTGGCTACATTCGAACCAATGCCTCGCATTTCACTCTTCACTCTGATATGCATAATTATGGTACGCGAAATCGCAATGACATATTGCCTGAATTTCACCGCCTATTGAGGACTAGGAAAGGTTCTGACTATTATTGTGTTAAATTTTATAATAAGCTGCCGTCTCACATAAAGAACCTTGGTGAACTCCAGTTTAACAAAAGTATTAAATCATTTTTGATATCTCAAGCTTTTTATACCTTTGAGGACTATTTCAGAAGCGATATTGTAAGATTTTAGTTTGTTTTATGTTGTTGCTATTTTAATTTGTTTGTAAGCCTTTCTTTGTTGCTGTAACTTTGATTAATTTTTGTTCTTTTTTGACGTACTATACATGTTATGTAACATAAGATGGTGAATAAATATATATATATCTATATCTATCTATTCGACCTTGTATGCACCTGGTTGGAACCAGTTCTGAGTTGATCAAGTCAAGCTAACTATACTGTCATTTGAGTTCCGGTTGCCCGTTGAAGAATCGATTGAAAGCAGAAGCTTAGAAGTCTAAGTCAATATATCTTATTTTGTCTTACCTGCATCGCTAGTTTCATCATAATCAGGCGATATCCCAGCGATACCATCCAAAGGCTTCCAACAACACAACCCATTATCACTATTATACACTGAATGTTTACCAGTGAACTTGTTGGGATCTAGGATGTTCTCTACAGAAAACGCTAAGCGTCTGTTGCCACTATTATTATTGGTACTATTACTATGAGTGTTTTGATGTCTGGACACTACGATTCCACGATCAGATAACATATCACTATTGTTACTCTCACAAACACTGATATTTTCTTCATCACTTGAGTTTGATGTTTGATGATTTATCACTAATGCAGCACTATTTCGCGTTAAATCTACTGGACATGAAGGTATGTCTTCCTCCTCTTCATCTTCAACATTTAAATCTTCATCATCCTCGTCATTATCACATATTGAACTCTCATTGGAATTATGGAATTGTTTTGTCTGGATAAACATGGGATTCTGGGTGATTTCCACTTTAGATTCTGGTGGGATTAGTAGGATTTCCTTCGTCGATGAAGATAGTAATCGTTCCATAGTTAATATAGTCATGTTACCGTCATTTAAGCGTTGTGAGAACGTCAGCGGCTACTGAATTGCTTTGGGGTGAACACGACGCAACGTCGAGAATGGCGCACCAGAGGGGCACTAACAACGTGTGTTCCTATTGGAGCATATCCTCTTTTAGACGCCGCAGCGTTATTGGCTTAGATCTAAACTGGGAGGTGGAGTTACGGGATATTTTCGTTCGTTCGTTCTCTTTCTGTTTTCCAACTTGGTTGTTTGCTTTGTAATTATGAATATGATTTGTAATATGAAACGGTGTAGTATGAAGAGATGACTCTGGTGTGTATAATGATAATAATAATAATATGGGGGGTTGGGTAATAATAATATTGTACTTGTATATGTGGATGTGAGCGAGATAGATACAGAATTGGGGGTTGGTTTTTGGTAAATGGTAAATTAGGTGGTGGGTTACCGCAACACATAAAAGCTGTGATAGGTACTTATATTTAGGTATGGTGTGTACAGGGATTTTACTATACCGTATGGGATAAAAGTGCGCACAGGTATATGTGAACCTCTCCCTATTAAAGTTGCACTAGTTAGGAATTTAGTTTTTTTTTTTTTTGAAAGGGTCCGTACGACTTAAGTCCCCGGTTTCACTGCAGCCTCATGGGCTTATTGTGAAATAGGAATTTAGTTAGGTTTTTGTGATGGAAGACAAAACTCATATTTAGAAGCCATTGCATATAGGTTTGGACCCAATTTTGAAGCACTTCGTCTTGGAACGTATAGCAGCTAGCTGCCTCATTGGTCAAGCATATCATTTCATTTCTCTCTCCAGCTCCTTCCCGAGACAGTCGGACTATATGGAATCATTTACTGCTCTTTCTATCACCTAGTGCAGAGGTGTGAGATTCGTAATGATCTCTAGTGCCCTATATAGTTGGGCACGTTCTCATAACCCTAGTAATGCATATGCATGCTAGTTTTTGCACCCTCTAGCAAGTTTTCTCCATGTTGTATTTTGCCTGCCAGATTCCTGCACACCATCAAAGCTTTTGCTGCTTTCTCTCTCTCTCTCTAGGTGCCATCTCCGCGATCATCATGGCAATTCTTATTTTGGATGCAGCTGCTCTAAAAAGCTCTATCGAGGCACATCCAAACCACTCTCTCAAGTTTCTCAACCAGGATATCCTTCTTCTACCCACGCTTCTTGTACCTTGGATCCTTCCCTGCATTATCAATTGAAGTATAAAGCATATCTTGGTCCACGAGTCACATGGCCCAGGTACTGAAGTTTTCTGCTTTTAATTGTTATTAATAACTCTTTCTATGTTTAGTCGTTCAAGTATTTCTAAATTAGTTATCCGATCGACCCATGACACCTTCAGTACTCTTCTGTACACTCACATTTCAAAAGCTTCTAGTCTTTTGGGTATTTCTGCGTTCAAAGTCCATGCCTCGACGCCATAAAGCAAAGTGGCAAAAACTAGTCTCAGTCTTAGTTTTAGGCTCAGACCTCTATTGCACAAAACTCTTTTCATGCTATTGAAATTGGACCTTGCTATTTCTATGCGTGCTTTTATTTCTTTCGTGTAGTCGTTATTACAAGTAACTGTTGTTCCAAGATAAGTGTACTTCTCTACCTGTTCGATGGGTTCACCTTTGACGATTATCTGTTCGTTGTTAGTCTGGACCTTCTTTGGTATTTTCATGAACTTTGTTTTGTTTACGTTGAGTATTCTTCGCTATATCGAACAAGTTTGTCCATGATTCTTTGTAGATCTTCCAGGTTTTCCGTTAAAATTACGGTATCATCAGCGTATCTTAGAACAACTATAGGCACTCCATTTACTTTTATTCCTGCACTGTCATTTTCCATTGCCCTTTTTAGAATCTCTTCAGAGTAGGCATTAAACAAAATAGGTGATAGAACACAACCTTGACGTACACCTCTCTTTATTGAGATGGTGCCAGAATTTTGTTGATCTACTTTGACGGTGCCATTGTTTTGTTGCTTATTCCAAAGAAGTGATTCCTAGATATTTTACTTCAGGCTTCTGTTCAATGACCTCACC
Organism: Apoderus coryli; assembly: GCA_911728435.2. Lineage (NCBI taxonomy): Eukaryota > Metazoa > Arthropoda > Insecta > Coleoptera > Attelabidae > Apoderus > Apoderus coryli. Next base: position 3,838,046 of record OU452213.1, on the reverse strand, counting down.
ATTCAGGGTAATTGGTCTCATATTTAGAAGTTTTCTCTTCGAATGAATGGTATAATTGTGGTTTTTGCTGAATTTATGCTGAGCCTCACAGATGTACACTATTGCTCGGTTCTCATTACATTACAGGGTTACAAAAACCTTCAAAAACTGCTAGAATCAGTTATCTGCACTAAATCAAGAAAACAAAAAAACTTTAAAAGTGGGAAAGAAGTTTGAAACTTAATTTTAAGAACTTTAAACTTCGCGCTTCGATTAAGAACCGGAGCACCCTCAAACAATTCTGACTGCAAAGTTTATGCTTTCGTAGGAACTTTTTCAACGTGAATATAATAGTTTTAATACATAGGACAGTCTGTATATACAGTCAAAACCGTGGCATTACAATAATTAAGGTAATTTAAATTTAGTGTGTAAAGAGATAAATTTTCTTTTTATTCTTGTCAGTGGAGCTACAAATAAAGCGGTATGTTTCGAAGGGATGTTTAATTAAGTAAAATTGTTGTTATTTGTTTTAATGAGAAAATGAATAAAGTACATCCTCTTAGAGATTTTGAGCATCTATAGGTTGGTATAGTATATTCACAAATAATGTAACAGACGGACTATACTTGCCTTTATAATTGAAATATAATACCTTATAAACCCTGCTCTATAACAATCACCTTTGTAGAGAGATTGACTGCAGTTGAACGAAGAGTTAATTAACATAATATTCTTCAGACTTAAGCTAGAATCTCACATTTAAATTTGTCTAAACCTAAAACTACCCACCACTGTTCTAAGCTATATGCCTCACTTGAACCTCAAGTGCTTGTTATATACAATATTATATTATATTGGAGCATCCATTGATGAGAGTCTAAGTAGCAGATGTGTCAATTTCATTTCAATCAGGACTTAATAGAGACGGTAATGGAATCAGCTCTTGGTCTATTTGCCAATCCACTGAACGCTGCCTGTGTTGTATACCATCAACCTAAAAACGATTCTAGTCGAGTGAGATGGCTTGGTAATCGGGTAAACACACTTATAATAGAGGGTAGGTATAGCGAGTATAGGGTTCGAAGATGTGACGTTAGATGAATGAGGAAATAGTAGTCGACCTATTATATGCGAATTTTAACAGCAACATTATATTTGCTTCAATGCTGTACTGTATCGATACTTTGTGTTTGCTAGATCATCTCGTATAATTTTTGGCAGATTGTTGGAAACATAATTTTTGTGATACTCTTCCAAAAAATGGCTATTTTACGGACTCCTTTAAGTCTATTTTTAATTGCTTAGAGTGTCTAAATTCAAAAAAAATCACAAAAATTTAAAACGTACACAAATCTTTAAAGACTAACAATATCAAAAGCTAAAACGTTCTGTTTTAGACGTGTTTTCGACGATTTAAACTGTTAATCAATTTTATTTGACTCTAATAAAAAATTGAATTAAAGATTAATAATAATAATAACAACAGAAACTCCATTTACAGAGCAATCTTACAAAATTACTTAATATTAATAATAACAATACAAATAAACCGAAACAGAAAGAAAGAAACATAGATTCAACTTAAATGTTCATTCAAACACCCAAAACAGTACTTAAGTGATCAAAAAAAAATATCACTCTCATCGCTTATAGAGTTATATGTCTGACACATTGTGGCGACTTCATCAACAAATTGGTCCTAGGTCGGTCGTTATAAAATAAATTAGAGGATCTCGAATTTTGCAAGAGTTCAGGAATTTTACTGCATGAATTTTTCGTCTTCATTCTAAACTTTGTATTTGACATCTTGTTAACAAGATGTCATACTCTATTCCTCTTTCTGGATATGATCCATCAGTTTTGAAACATAAGTATATTAAGAACTTACGCTGAACTCTCTCAACAGAAACATTGTAACAGTCATAATATGGAAACCATATTAAAGAGCAGTATTCCAGCTTTGACCTGACATAAGCATAGTATAAGGTTTTTATTGTACCCATATTCTCAAAAGATCTGGAATTTCTCACAATGTATAGCCATAAGACCTAGATGGACTCAGAATTATGTTATTTATATGTATATCGAATGAAAGAAGCTTATCAAAGGTCACACCAAGATCCTTAATGGACTCAGGACGATTTAAAATCGTCTCACCAATCGTATACTCGAAATGAATGGCTGATTTTTTCCTGGTACACTTGGAAGAGTTCAAGTTCAGTTTGTTTTCCTCACACCAGCATTGAACCCAATCCATATCGCGCTGCAAACGATTACAATCGTCAAGATTATTAACGGAATTAAATATTGTCATATCGTCCGTTTCTATAATAATAAATAGAAAACATCCCCACAGACATCCCTGGTATATCTACGAATGTGAAGCGATTAAAATGTGTATAGAAATTAAACCTAAACTGAAATCCTCGACATATTTAGAATATAATTCAACTTTAACGAGCAGCAAACATTATTGCCGCTGTCAACTTTCGTGTGTCATTAAAAGAGACAACTTGATTAAGGGTTTCTACTGTCTTTTAATTGAATTTTTACACATTTGTCATTGGGTTGGTTTTTTGTTCCTTTTTGAATAACATTTCTAGATTAATTAGGTACATATTGCTTGACATGGTCTATTTTTATAAATTGAAAAAAATACACAGCACGCATACAGAAGTTAGTATGGTTGAAGGTTTATTTTGTTTAACATTGGGCGATAGTTATCAGTTTCAGCTCGAAATAAAGTTTCCTTCCTCCGCCTTTGAAGCTGAGGAGAAACAACTTAACGCAAATTGAGTTAGAACATCAACGAATATAGAGGCTCAATTTTGCACGACGGAATATATAGAGAAAAGCGAGAGAACGAGACACGTTGCACATCTATAAAACATCGCGATGTAACCTACTATTATGATGTCTCTCATAAACTCTGATTTGAGCTGAATAACAGCACACGTTCAGCTCTATATGTCGGTTCATCAAATATTTATAAAACAATCATCATTCGACCATCAACCAACATGGCGGTTGGTTGTATTCGCTGGGGATTTTCCAGCCACGAACAGCAGCAAACTGGTTATTATTATGAGGCTCGGCACTGCTGAAAAATGAATGAAATATGTATGGGTTTTGAATAGAGATGCCCTCTTAAATTTTTGTTTTCGCTGTATTATGCTTTGTCTTTTTATACTGTGATGTGTTATATAAATAGTGAACTTCCATTTTTATACAGGAGTACCTCAAGGGTCCGCTGTTGACTAAGAATTCAAAAGTTGCATAATTTCGAGTCTTTTAATTAGATTAATTACATTTTCAAAGCACAAATATGAGAAGAAAGAGAAGGATATTATTTCCTGATCTAAAAAAGGGAATTAAAAAAACTACATTATGCCGCATTTTTCTATTAACATTCGTTTGTGGCTCTCAAAGATTCAATACAGATACAAATAAAAAAAATCACTTCATCCGATATAGATTATGTCTTTCTGTGGATCCCAAAAAAGACGAGAAAGCCAGCTGGTAAACTGGCCAATAATTCCAATTGAACGCCATTCAATTTGAATCAATTTAAACCGTAAAGCGATATAGCATAATACGCGTCTCAATGCCGTTTAGATTGGGCGCTTCTTTATTTCGGTAATTGGTTTCTTGTATTTGTAAAGCCCCTAATCTTGTATTATTCTACCGACTTTAATTTCCTTCTTTCCTATTACTTAATTGAATTTTTACTATATGGGATTTGACGAGCAAGGCACCAGTTGAGACAAGCACATATTAGCGTTACCAGAATGTTTTTAGAATATAATTTTGAAAACATAAATCGATCCCTATTATACCTATTCGCCCAAAAGGAATAGTGGTTAATTTAAAATGATAAAATATACTAAAACATCCATCGGTAGCTTCTTTTTGATATTCGATATGTCTATATAAGACGGCGGAAGACATGTTCATCAAATGGACCACAGCGTGAAATTCAAAATACCAAACTCTCCTAATTATAACTAATTAACTAATTTATCTTCGTGTTTGCCTTTTAAATAGCGGTGTGTTATTTTTTTTGCGACACTTATTCCATGTCTGTTTGCTTTTAGGAAACATGATTGATGTTCTGCCGATGTTTCAATTTTGAGTGAAAAAAATAAAACGAATTTATGTTCACCACTTCTAATTAGAGTAATTTTTCTATAAAAGTTCCCATTTTTTGGCTAAAAAACATTCACGATTGGTCCAGGGGTCTCTCAAATTTACAGGGAACGTTCCTGAAGTTATATTTGCTGCTTGATATGCCCTATAGTCTCTTGAAAAAATAATTATAGCTTGCATTCGCTTAATTCCTCATTAACTAGTGAACTGCCTTGTTGGAATCATTGCTCAACCACACCAGTGAACAATTAGTCATTAGTTACAGCGACTAATACAATAAATCATGTGACAAATTCATCTAATAGGGAATATTAAAATAGAATGCTACGAGATGATGCTTTTGCGCCTTTTCCTTTCATAAATAATGACTTCTGTTTCCTATATTTAACTGCTAGTTAACATTTTTTGAATAATCTGAATAACATTATTATATGAATTTTTTTCAATACTTATATACAGTTTGTCCAATAACAAACAAAATTATCTTATTCTTATTATCTTCCGCAGGGCAATACGTTAGCTCCTCTTCTCTTGGCAATATTCGTAAACGATATTGGCTCTGGTTTCAATAGCAATTATTTGTTGTTTGCGGATGATTTAAAATTGTATCGCACTGTTGTTTGTGAGAACGATTGCGCACAGCTTCAAACAGATCTGTGTCGGCTCTCAGAATGGTGTGATCTAAATAGACTTCCTCTAAATCTGAGCAAATGTAAGTCGGTGACATTTACAAGACGTCAAGATCCGTTTTTGCGAAACTACACCATCGCTAACGCTGCGCTTTAATCAAAGATCTTGGTGTATACTTGGATGGTGATTTATCTTTCAACTACCCCATTGAGCAAGTTTCTGCTAATGCTTTGTGAATGTTAGGATTTATTTTTAGACAGACCAGAGAATTCAACAACATGGACTGCCTGAAAAGTCTCTATTTCGCCTTTGTTGTGTCTATTTTGGAATTCGCTACAATCATTTGGTCGCCCATCTACCGTGTTTATATACAGAGATTGGAGAGTATCCAACGTAAGTTTTTAAAATATTTGTCATTTAAAATTGATGGATATTTTCCTCCTCGTGGGTGTGATCACGGCCTGTTACTGGCAAGGTTTGGATTTCGGCCGTTAGCCGAGAGACACATCTTCGCGTCTCAGATCTTTCTTTTTAAGTTGATCAACAATATGTTGGATTGTCCTCGGTTGCTTCAGCAGCTATGGTTTCGTGTCCCTAGGGTTCACTCTAGAAGTGTTAGTTTATTTTGCGTGCCACAGATTCGTTCTAATTATGAATCTAAAGCACCGCTATTTCGGGCTTGTAAATACAGCAACCGATTAGTTATTAATGAAAACGTTGATTTTTTTAATGTATCGCTTGGTTCTTTTAAGAAAAGTTTAGAGACATGTTTGCGGGCTACTGATTTGTATTTGTTTTGATGAATTATGTTCATGTGTTAATTATTTATTGTTATTATTAATTGTTCTTGTAATCCTCTCAATTTTCTTTCATTTTGATGTGTGTATTTCCTTTTTTGTATTTTTCTATTTTTCAGTTAGTTTTAAGTTAGTTCTAAGTTGGGTATTTTTATATGCTAATGCTAGGCAATTGTTTTTGTTAATATAAGATTTTGTCTTGTTATTCGGTAGCAATACCTGTTAGACAATAAGGAGATTATTATTATTATTCCAATTATGAAAATACTATTAAAAACGAAGCAACAGATGTGGTTATTTTCGGATTATTCAAACAGTAAAGTGTATTTTGAATTTTAAGAGAGTCAGAAACATGAAAGAATTTTGCCAAAAAATTCAAATAAACATGTTAATTTAACTATGTTGTTAAAGGTGTAGGTAGACTATAAAATATAGTCGGTAATTCCTCCAAAACCTGTGAATGTAATCCGAGATATTAAATGAACAAATAATTAAAAAATGTATGCCTTTGTCAATTCAGTAACTTTTTAAATTTTATCGACAGTCCCTGTAAACCTCATTCAGATCTCAACACCACAGAAATCGTAATAAAAGTGTCATTTCTATAATGGCTTTCAACATGGCTAACTAGATGCCATTTAAATGTCTTCACTTCGAGATAATTTTAATTTCCGTTCTAAAAGCGTTCTTCGATAATTCCGATGATGGTTTTAAACAGAGAGACAAAAAGAAGACAACATTAAACGCTCGTTTCGTTTGCTGAGTTTTCAACGATTTTAATATTTAATATGAACATCAAACAGCATCCGAATGGGCTGTAATAAAAAGTTCAAAGCTTAGGACTTGCATTTAACAGCGGATCATAAAAAATAACACCAAACGATTTATATTAATTATACGTAAAATAATTTACAATATTTAATTACAGAATATACTTAGTTTTGTATACTCTAACTGTTTGTACAATTTACACATCAAATTTTGGTTTGCCAAATCATTGAGGAAATTCCGCATACCCTGTATACACTTTGTGTATAGTTTACCTTTAAATTTGTCCGCACATAGTCCGAACACGATCCTTAAAAAGGAGGAAATATTATCGTCATTCGCTAATTAGCAACGGGGAAAAAATGTCATCACCATTTTTTTGTTGTTGTTTCTGTACAAAATAACTTTTGCATAAAAATAATTGAAAATTGGATATAATGAAACAATGTGAAAAAACGTAGAAACGTGAAAAAATTAGTATAATTTCATATAATAAAATAATAGAATTTCGCACGTGAAAATTTTTAATTGGATCCATATTGGAAATGTAGGAACTAATAAACAATGAAAAGAGGCGAACAATGCAAGCTCTGATGAAATAGACCAAAAGCTGTAAAAGTACGAAGGTTCTATGGGGTTTGTAGATTGTTTTTCGGAGTCGTTTAGGCGGTCTTGACCTGCAGAAGATCTTTTGTGAATGACTCTAATCTATGAATTGCCCCGCTATCCCACACTTCATAAAGTTGATGATTTCTCTGGGGTCTAAATTCCTTGCCTCGTCGGGTGTTAGGGTCACCCCTCCAAGGTGTTTTAGCCTTTTGCAGAAAAGTGCCATGCATTCACAGAGCACGTGTTCTGTTGTCTCTGTTGCATCTTCGCAAAACCGACAAGTGTCGTCCTCGGTTTGAGATGGTACTTCACTGGGTGGTGTCCCGAAAAAAGGCCTGTAATTCCCTGCGTTGGCCTCTGAAGGTTTGATAAACCTTTTTGATTGTCTTAGGCCTGGAGTGTTTCTCCAGTAGGACTTAAGTTGTTCCTTTTCCCATCTCCGAAGTTCTTCCTTCATATGGCTTTTTGGAAGGCCAAAGATGGGTTCCGGGCCGCAGAACGAAGCGTTTGCGCCCTCTTTTGCAAGTTGGTCTGCCGCTTCGTTCTCCATGTCAGAGTAATCTTTTTCCCCTGAGCTGCCAGTTGCTTTAGGGTCTGTTTGCATTCCCATGCTAGCTTTGACGTGAAGGTGTAAAACCTCAGTGCTTTTAACGCAGCTTGACTGTTTGACATAATATTGATCTGCCGTTCCGGGATGCCTCTCTGCAGGCATTCTTGAGCACAACGATTAATAGCGTTGATCTCTGCTTGGAATATAGTGGGACTTTTCCCGAGAGATTCGGAGAGCCTGCAATTTGGCCCGTATACTCCTTTGAACGGTCCGTATACCAGACGGATGTGTTTTCTGGGAATCGTGGTTCCCCATTTAGCCAATTTTGACGGTCTGCAATGACCACTTCAAATGGGATTTCAAAATCATGTTTGCGTGGCAAAGCGTCCGACGGTTTTCTTCCTGAATCCAAAGGTATTAGATTCAGGATTCCCATGTGTCCCTCTAGATCGCCAGATTTGTATTCCATTACCTGTGCCAGTTTCAGAGCGCTAATTGCTGCCTCTTTTTTGACTAGGACAAGGCAAAGGTATTAGATGCAGCAGCGTTTCCATCGGAGTTTACTGTCGAATCTAATAATGACAACGGATTATCTTCGATTTATTTCCACCATTCGAAACAGGTGAGCAAGAATTTCAATGTTCAGGAACTCAGTATAAAAGGTCATTCAATAAGCAATCATTCTCTTGAGATTTGAAAACAGGGAAAAGTCGCTGAGGGCTAAATCTGGAGAATGCGGTCGTTTCTTTGCGATTTCAGCCTTCAATCATCCAAAATTGGCATCTGATAACTCGTCCACCTTCAATTTGCGATGGTTCATAACCAATTTGTGATTTTTCTGACGTTTTCTCGAATAACAGCTTCATTTGGTCGTCCACAGTTCATTTGTACTGGTAGGACCACGTTTAAAATCAGCAATCCACTTCTCTACCATTTGTTTCGATGGAGCAAAGTTCGAATAATGTTTGTCAAACCATTGTTCGGTTTCCACTGTATTTTTTTTCATCAAAAAGCAATGATTCCGACGAAATTAGTTAAAAGGCCCTTTCTTTAGACCAAGTAATGTTTATCCACCAAAAGAAAGGGATCACAATCTCCCAGGATGGCTTTTCGGACTATGAAGCTAAGAGCAGTGAGAAAGTAATTATTCTAAAGCTAAAGCGATACCAGTAGGTAAATTATACACTAAGCTTCAAGACTAATAATTCACGTTACATGATTTTGTTTGAAAATACCTGCTCGTAAACTTTTAATGAGGAAATTTTATTGACGCCTACAATTAATTCGTTTCGAATGTTTACACACTTTTTTTTTTTGATTTTCAGCATCAGGTTTGTTTGGACCCCGGTTTAATTAATAAACATGAATGTATGCATATCGATAAAAAAACATTTTTTACCTATATTGAGTCTACATTATAATACAACAAAATTCTATATGAAATGAACAACAGAACGTTATTTGTAGCCTTTTTTGACGTAGGAAATATTATAAATTAACTATACAATTTTTGCCTTGGTAGTAGTATAAGTTTGTTAGTTGAATTATGCTTTGATAAAAAATAATTAGAAAATCAAAATACGCACTTCATTTCTGTAAAAATATCTTAAAAACCATGTTGCTCTGGCATTTATCTAACTGTTAATAAATAGCCTGTATTTATTACTTGAGCATAAACCACAAATTGCTTAATTAGAAACGTACTACATCAAAAATAATAAGTATTTGGCCGGAATCCAAAAACAATTTGCTTGCCTAATGATATAGGACGGTTAAAATTTTACTTAACATTCATAAAGTTAAGGAGTTTATTTAGCGAGACTTCCGATGTCCGCCAATTCAAAATCACTTTTATATGAGAGAATATAAAACTGTACAACTTGTGCCAATTTTGTGCCTAATTATTTATTATATATTTTTCCTTAGTTTAAAAAGTTTTACAAACAAAACACAAGAAACTAAGAAAACCATTATACACATAGATAATAATAATAATCTCTTTATTGTCTAACAGGTATTGCTACCCAATAACAAGACAAAATCTTACATTAACAAAAACAATATACATACAAAAATACCCAACTTAGAACTAACTTAAAACTAACTGAAAAATAGAAAAATACAAAAAGGAAAGACACACATCAAAACGAAAGAAAATTGAGAGGATTACAAGAACAATTAATAATAACAATAAATAATTAACACATGAACATAATTCATCAAAACAAATCCAAATCAGTAGCCCGCAAACATGTCTCTAAACTTTTCTTAAAAGAATCAAGCCATACATTAAAAAAATCAAAGTTATCATTAATAACTAATCGGATGCTGTATTTACATGCCCGAAATAGCGGTGCTTTAGATTCATAATTAGAACGAATCTGTGGCACCCAAAATAAACTAGCGCTTCTAGAGTGAACCCTAGGGACACGAAACCATAGCTGCTGAAGCAACCGAGGACAATCCAACCATCCAACCTAAAAAGAAAGATCTGAGATGAGAAGATGCGTCTCTCGGCTAACGGCCGAAATCCAAACCTTGCCAGTAACAGGCCGTGATCACACCCACGAGGAGGAAAATATCCATCAATTTTAAATGACAAATATTTTAAAAACTTACGTTGGATACTCTCCAATCTCTGTATATGAACACGGTAGATGGGCGACCAAATGATTGTAGCGAATTCCAAAACTGACACAACAGAGGCGAAATAGAGACTTTTTAAGCAGTCCATGTTGTTGAATTCTCTGGTCTGTCTAAAAATAAATCCTAACATTTGCAAAGCATTAGCAGAAACTTGCTCAATGTGGTAGTTGAAAGATAAATCACCATACAACTATACACCAAGATCTTTGATTACAGCGCAGCGTTCCAAATTTGAATTATCGATGGTGTAGTTTCGCAAAAACGGATCTTGACGTCTTGAAAATGTCACCGACTTACATTTGTTCAGATTTACAGGAAGTCTATTTAGATCGCACCATTCTGAGAGCCGACACAGATCTGTTTGAAGCTGTGCGCAATCGTTCTCACAAACAACAGTACGATACAATTTTAAATCATCCGCAAACAACAAATAATTGCTATTGAAACCAGAGCCAATATCGTTTACGAATATTGCAAAGAGAAGAGGAGCCAACGTACTGCCCTGGAATGAACTTGAACTGCATCCATTGTATTCAACAAATTGTTGCCTTGCTCCCAGATAGGACTGAATAAAAGATATCAGATTCCGGCCAAAGCCAATGTCGCACATCTTCTGTTGAATCAGGGAATGATCAATCTTATCGAACGCCTTGGAAAAGTCAGTACATGTAAATCTATCATTGTGAATTTCTGACATTATTTACCATCAATTCTTTCAACTGGTGACAGTGGCAAGCGCTAGATATTCCAAAAATTCAGGCAATCTAAAAATATTCCCATGAAATCTTGCAAGAACGCGATTTTTGGATTTTTTTTTGTTAAAGAAAATTCAACAGTTAAGTTTAATAAAAATATTCTTTTCAATATATAGATATCTCTAAAAAATAAATCCTATTTGATGGAGCTTACTTTGTACGGCCATCGTATATATCTATATTAGCTTATTATATTTTTTCATCTGCGAGGAGATGCTGTTTCACGATGACATACACACATGTTTGCGGCATATTACTCCAGATCACCCAAGCAGTAAATGACAGATCCAGACAGCTGTGGAATTTTAACGACCAACAAATTGCCGATTTAGTTTTGTTTCTTTCATGTAGATAGGTAGCTATACCTACGATAGGCAGTGCAAAGATATATTTATAGTAGAGAGAGAGAGAACGGTTAGCCGCTCTCCCTATATATTAAACCTAACTCACCCTAGCGTCATCTGGTAATAAATTTCTGTAGTAATGGCAGAGGGTGTTGTTATTGATTTTTAGCGTTGCTGTTCGACGGACAGAAACCTCTAGTTGAGGCGCAGGCTTGCTTACTGTAGTTTTCTGTTTCACTAGAATATTGATCGATGATTATTGTAAACATAAAGGTCCCTTTCTAATTCTTAAAATCGATAAATTGACCTTAAGGGTTATAGACAATCAATTCTCTACTACCGTGATTTTAATTCATGCTGCTGGCCTCTTACAAGCGCTGCTATGCACTTAATCTTACATTATAGAAGGCGGAATATTTAAAATAATTGAAAACTTGATTTCTGTCCTTGGTAAGGAAGAATCTCATCAATTATCACCTTTCATTTTAACAGAATTGATTGTTTTGAATTGTTTAATTCTTTCTTGTTTTTGGATTGTTTTGTATTGTTGAATTCTTTCTTCTTTTGTTGATTGTTTTGTATTGTTCAGTTCTTTCTTGTTTTTTTTTTCAAAAGAGGTTTTTTTACATTTTTTGTTGTTAGTTTGAATGCAGGCATACATTTTGATTCTCATCATACAGTTGAAGATAGTGTTGAGATAAGAACAATACCTCAAAATGAATTAGGGATCCAAAAATATAATAACATACAGGGTGTTTCATTTCAATAACCCTGGTAGGTATATGTATATTGTTAATAGGGGACAAATACCTACCTAATAAAGATCAAAAAGCGTCTAAAATGTACTTACAGTAAAGATATTATCATCATACATAACATGGCAATAGTAGGTACATTTATAAAACATGTTTTGTGTTTTAAGTATATTTCATTTAGGGAGCAAATAATTATAACCCCCCGATATAATAATTCTTCTTATACGGCCACATAATAAAAAACCAGAGAGGGGTGGTTATGTCAAAACACCATACATACATTTTAATTACAGATTTCACGTTGTGTAGAGCCGTATCCTCTTTTAATATATACAGGGTCTAGATACAAGACTTTCATGTTGTATGTGTGGTTACGAGGTCGGATGAAAAGTGCTGCCCACCTTGGTACCTGTACTGTTCTCAGATCATCAGAATTTATTTCTGTGAGGGCTCCTCGCTCTTCTTCACTACGATGCGGCAAGCAACGTCCTAGAATTGGCTTAACTTCTAATGTACATGACTTCACGTTTATTTTCCTTTTATTGTCCATGTTATGATAGAAGATCGTAATCGAACTTCATGCCATTCCATTGAATAAAAGACACAAGAGCACTCTAATAAAGCGTTAATTAGATTGGACTTTTAATTTCACCTTCTAACATGTGTGGACGGAAGCACGCAATGTTCTAATATAATTTGTGGCGTGCTTTTTATGTGAGTTTTATTTATTTTTATTAAAAGGACTAAAAGGTGGAACTTATAGTTTCCATAGGCGTACCCTGCAACTTACAGCAAATACAGACACGTACACACACGATATTCGTATAATCAGAGGTCCTCAAAACGTGTTTTTGGTATTGTGGGAGATGAAACGGGGAATTATTATTTTAAAAGACATTTTTCCCGACTCTTCAGCGACTTTTAGTAAGTGCAAATTCGGCTACGCCACTGTCGCATACCAAAATGTCTATTTGTTTTATTTTAGCCACTTTTCAGCTATCTTTCTAGCTACTATAAGCACGTATAGTCACGCAATTAGAGTCAAAGCAGTCACTATAAATTCTAGGAGTATATCTAGTTACTTATTTGAGGATAAGGCGCAATTATTCTTTATGTCAGAGCAAAACGTTAGTGATGGGTCATGCGATAATTGACCACCTTTTATATTTTTACAAACTAGAGAAATGGAGATTCCTCCACAGGGATGCATTAATAAATCGCTTCGGTTAACTTTTGGTTATTTCAATTATCATAAAGGCTGCCGTTTTGAGGTTTTTGTTCTTTTTGTTTGAAGAAAATTAATATTTAATGCTAGAGAAGAATATTCTACGCTACTTACTTAAACATAGAGCAAGTGGTCTATAATATACGTGAAAAAAAAATTGAGGACCGCTGATTTAGTCTAAATCTTTGGATATACCTACCTGAAAGTCAGGAAAATTATATAAATCTAATAACAAAAACGACCAACTTTCTGACATGTATTTACATAAAACAAATGACTGAGTTCGTCCACACGAAAACTTCGCTTATATTTCATTCTTATGTCGTTGGTTATATCATTTTCTTCTTTGCCAAAAGTCACACTATACAGGATATCTTATACGTGTTGTAGGTAACGTATAGCGACAGAGTCATGAGATATATTTCCCATGGGAGATTGATTCTTTACGAAATAGGCATCAGCATTCGCATAATATATATTATATCTGATAATAACCTGGATTTTGACGAACAACAAAGTTCTCTTTGTATATAAGGTAGACCAATGAACATTTTCAACGCTCATTAAGATTTAACAGCATTTACTGTCGTGTCGTTGAGTAAGTTTGGTCTTGGGCTCATTTAAAAATACTACTATTAAGACAGTTTCGATCCCGCATTTAGACAGATTCTTGATACTTTTGCATGCGTTTGAGAATGTTTCGAGTCAAGAGCTTGTCTTGATCAAACCACAGCAAATCTAAAAGAATTAATTACATTTGAAAATTGTCTTAAAATAATTGCAACGACTAAATTTTTGTTAAACAAATTTCATAAATTAAAATAGGAAACAGGAAAGCTCAACAACCACTAGTAGATTAACGAAAAGTTAAATTTTGTATGGCAAATCTGCAATTTATTTTTCATTTATATTTATCAAATATATATTCATATGCAGGCACATTAATATGTGGTTTATGCTTATAAAATTCATTACCCATGCTAGAATTATTATAAATTGAAATATTTAATGAATAATTACTTTATGATGGGGAACTTTTGTTGTTGTTTTTTTTTTGTTGAATTACATTAACGCATTAAAAGGTTTAGAGCAGGGGTTCCCAAACTTATTTTGTCTACTGCCCACTTTGAGAATAAATTATTTTTTAGCGCCCCCCTTTTTTCACCTACTTAAAAACCACTATAACTTCAAATTAAATTAATTAATTATTGTAAGCTATATTAGCAGAGACTTTTACTATAACCCACAAGAGTTAATTTGAGACCTGAGCGCAGTAGGTAGTACTCAACGGCGTTCAGGTCTCAAGTTAACTCTTACGGGCTACACCTGCCAATGAGAATGATTATTGAAACGCAACTTTATAGTATTCAGACAGAGTATCTTTTATTCAAAATAAAACAAACATAATCGATTCTTATATAAAAACTAATGTTAAGGATGAATATGATGCTGTTTAATAAGTTTGTTGATATCAGGTTCCAATTTACCTACTCAAGAACAGCCGCAAGTCGCCACGTTCGGTAACATGCAAACGATTTCTCTTTTTAGTAAGCAGCGTTGCGACAGCACTAAATCCACGTTCACACAAATACGACGATGGGAATGCTATCAAGAATCGTTGAACGATTGACCACAATTGCGGGATCGGTTTTTGTAGCCAAAATTCTTGATAGCAATTTTTGAACTTGATTTTTATTTGCTCGTTTGTTGTCAATTCTATAAGTTCTTCTTCCAGCTGACGTGACATTGCTGTATTGACATTTGAAAACGGATCCAACACCCAGTCTGGTATTTCCAAGTTCAAAATGTCCTGGTATCGTTCGGTGAAGTCTATGTCGAGGTTTTCCAAATGTTGGCAGTCGGCAAACCAGTCGTCGTTTCTGTAGGATACTGATAAATTCAGAAAATTGTGAAACTCAGGTCTGCCCATATTCTTTTTGTGCAGAAGCAGTTTGGCCGCGAAAGAAATTTAGTTCATCGCCTTGCAGTTGGAGATTCATGTCGTTGAACAATTTATACAGGTCTGTCATGTAAGCTATATCATTCTTTGATGTAATGAGCTTGTTGCGCAATCATGTATATCTTTAGTTTCCAAGAACTGTATCACAGAGTCAAACAGGTTGTAAAATCGAGTCAGACAGTATGAAGCAACAAACGGTTGAAATCTTCGTCATTAGTAACACAAAGCTGATGAAATAATCTATCATTCAGAGAGCTGTTACGGATTTTATTGACTGCTTTGATGACATATTGCAGTGATTGAAATAGTCGTTCACTTAAGTTTCTAGCAACCAAATGTTGTCTATGAATAACGCAATGTGCAGCAAGGACATCTGGAATTTTATTTTTTAAGTACGCTATGAAGCTTTTCTGGCACCCTGTCATAGCCGGAGCGCCATCCGTAGCAACTGATATAATATTTTTCAAGGGAATCTCTTTCTCATCACAAAACTTTTCCAATGTATTGAATATGGTTTCGCCTTTTGTATCGGTCTCTAAATTTCTAGCAAACAATAGTTCTTCACATATTTTCTCATCTTTAATAAACCTCACGTAAGACAGCAACAATGCTTCATTAGTTGGTAAAGTGGACTCATCGAGCTGAATTGAGAATTGACTAGTCCTCAGATGATTGCACAATGATCCTTCAATGTTTTCAGCCAGCTTTCGAGTCGAGAGTCGAGAGCTCAGTCAGTTTCTAAGAGTCCTTCTAGCTAGATAAAATTACAAATATCCCCCCAAGCCTCTACACAACGCCCCAATTTTTTTCTGGGTCTCTTACCGCCCCACTTTGGGAACCGCTGGTTTAGAGTTTTGATGCGCTTACATTTACAGTTTTTTTATATAAATGTGTCCTTTGTATGAACAGCAAAAATCATCACTCGCCGCCTCTGATCTTCGAACTCTAAATAAAATATATCACCGACATAAATATTTAAATCAAAAAATAAAAAGTCATTGCTTAGTTATATACTCAATCCCCATCAATCAGCTAATGTCTATCTCTCACCCCTATAAACCAACTTTTTTATTAGTACATTAAATTCCAAATGATTCAAATGATCACTTATCCACTCTACTTCCTCTATATACGTATAAGATATAGATAATGTACTATAGACAACATGAAAATTACGAAATGGTCAACGGAGCATTAAACCAAAGTATTCTCAGGAGGCTGAGCCTATTACGAGGCATTAACGCCGTCTGTTAATATAGAGTGTTATATATAGAGCGGGGATTGCCCCTTAAAAAACACCATCTGTTAATTTTTTCGCACTACGCGCCCTCTGTCTCTTTAGCTGCTATAGCAACCTTTGTAGAGCTAACTTACAAGGGTTCCAAGATCGACTAGGAAGGTTCTATAACCACAACTCAAAGCTGGAGCCTTAATATCAATTAAAATCAAAAAGAATCCCCAAACCTTCAACAGAAATACAATATTTGTATGAAATTCATACAATAGTGGGCCGGCTTGCGTCCGTTTTATCCGCCTTTGTTCTGGACAGAACAATGTAGCCAGACGCTTTTTGTTGCTTTTTGTTTTAAAGCTCTCTTCTATTTTTTTTTTGTTCCTATATTACCTCGCTTTGTTGTCTTTTGCAAATTTTTAATTGCGCTTTTTCGTTCGTCCATTGTGTTTCTAACAATTTCGTTTCGTTTAATGGTCGGCATGCGTTTTAATTTTCATGGAGAGGGATATAATTGCACTTACATCGGGCGTAAAGTGAGCTTTGAAAAAAATAATAATTACTGTACTGGTTTGTTGTTTTATTTTTTATTCTTTGCTTTGTTGATTATTATTATTATAGTAGGTATTACTTTATTATGAAAATGGTGCTTACAGGATGGAGAATGATCTTTTCTTCTAGTTTATCTTCGTAAGGACAATCCACGCACCTTCCTTCAATTTTTTTTTTGGAACTCCACGATGCGTTGTAACAGTGAGCAACGTGCATTAGCCGGCGCGAGGTATTTTTCGAATGGACGTTCTGTGATCGCAAATCAGCGTGCCTTTCGAAATCGATTCAGGGCCTGTGCCAGATCGGAAATCAATAGTTACATGGATCTTTACATTCAGACAAAGCGCGAGTGTGACGAGACGACGAAATTGGAGTCTTTCAACCCATTAGAACACCTGAAAACATTGAAGCTGTGAGAGCCTCAATATTGCGATCCCCACGGCGTTCTGCCTGCAAACATGCATCTGTCCTAAGATTTTCCGCTCGTTCAGTGAGGCGAATTCTTCACGATGATCTTCATTACCATCCGTAGAAGTTGGCGATTGTTCAAGAACTCTCCCATTTCTCGAAAACGTTCCTGAGGACGCAATTGTTTTTTTAGTGATGAGGCCCATTTTCACGTGAGTGGATACGAAAATACTGGGCCGACACCAACCCCCGCGAATTGCATTAAAGGCCCCTGCACTCACCTAAAATCACAGTGTGGTGTGCAAATTTCTTCGGCTGGGGAATTGATTCCTGGTTTTTTGAAGAAAATGAGGAAACAGGGACAGTGAATTCTAACCGATATGTAAACATGTTGGAAGATTTTTTTTCCTCGACTTAAAAATTGGATTTCGTGGTCGATTGGTTTCAACAAGACCGCGCCACGGCTCACACTTCAAGGGTATCAATGGCTGTTTTGAGGGAACACTTTCGGGGGCGCATAATCTGAATCAGCGGTGATTTGGAGTGGCCAGCGCGTTCCCCTTGCGATTTTTTTTATGGGGATTTTTGAAATCCCGTGTTTATATCAATCGTCCAAGAACCCTAGAAGATCTCAAAGCCCAATACTACTGTCGGAGAAATGTGTCAAAAAACGCTGCATTCGATGCCATTTTATAATGTAACGAGGCATGGGAACGGATAGCCCCTGTAGAACCGTTAAATTTATATGTTTTAAATTAACTTTGGATAAACTATACCGGGTTTCTATATAATTTTGAAAAGATGTCATTTATTTTAATTATACAATGCACTTTTTGTTAGAAGTTTGTTCCGCAGTGATCAATTATTGAGGTTGTGTTTCTGCAAAATGCAAATCTACCAAGAAAAGACTTGCTCAGGCAGATAAAATTGAAAATGGTATTTTAATCTTGCCGTTTTCCATCGCACAGTAGAATAAACCCTTATACAGAAATAATAAATCGGAAGTTTATTCACAGTCAATAAATCCAAACTATATTTATGTATTATAGATGGACCAGATTTTAATCAACAAGAAAATGTATTCAACTTTTCAATCTCTACTACTGATATACATATATAATATATACAGGGTGGAGTATGATCCAAAATATAGGAATAACGTCATCAAAAACTCTTCTTTCAGGAATTAACACGAGCTGTTTTTCAAGCAAGCCCATTAATAGCGGAATTAATCAAACCCTCAATGAATTTCACACGTGGTGTCGGAAAAACCGGCTAATGATAAACTATAATAAAACAAAGACCCTAAACTTCAGTAGACATATAACACAAAATTTTAATATAAACTTTGAAAACAATCAGTTAGCTTTTTCAGGTTCAGCTAGCCTATTGGGAGTGATAGTGGATCCGACGTTGAGCTGGGCGGAACATTTTGAGAGATTATGTGGCAAATTAAATAAAAACTTATTTGTGTTACATTCCTTGAAGAGGTTTATGTGCGTGAAGTCGTTGCTCTCGGTTTACTATGCTATGATTTACTCAGCGATTGCATATAATATAGTGGTCTGGGGTAGGTGCACTGAAGCTCTGCGAATGATGTATTTTTGGCATTCCCTATAGAGGCGGCTGTCGGGAGGCATTTAGAGCCAATAAATTACTCACCGTCCCATCCATTTACTTGTATAAGTTGTTGTCTGATATTTTTAAAAGCAAACATCTGACTCCCACCTGTGGCAGTAGTCATGATTATCCAACCAGAGGAAGAGATAGGTTGTACTTGCCGCGTCCTAGGTTTGAGTTCTATAAGAGGTCACCATCATATGCGGGCTGTTTCTTATACAATTTACTTCCTGAGGACTTAAGGACCTGTCAGACCGAGAGAAGATTTAAGTATGAACTAAAAACATTTTTGATTAACGGTACATTTTATAGTGTGCAAGAATTTATAGACGCACTACAATAACACAACATTATTTTAAATTGTTGACACTTTTTGTTTTTCTTTGTTTGTTATTTCTGTTTGTATTTTAACGTGTCCTTTTATCTGTATACTGTATATTATTTATTATTTTATTTAACCATTAGGTGACTTATCACAATATTGTAAGACTTGCCAATGTATACATTTGTTATACCTTATGATGGCCAATAAATATTATTATTTTTATATTATTAAGCTTTGGTCAAGTTATGTGGAATTGAAATTGTAAATAAATTCGTTTTACGATTCGGCTCATGGTGGTTTATAAAAATATAATGTGTGAGCCTTGTATGTCTAATTTTTAACAGGACGTACTGTATATTATTATTTAATCATTAATTATAATATACAGGTTGCCTCCAATATGCTCTACATATATCAAATTTATGTTTTCTTTTTTTTATTGTGCCAATGCTTGTTTGTCAGTTCTTACAGTATGTTGCCGAGTCAGATTATACCAAATTCCAGACTTCTGACGTGGTAATTGATGTCGTTGAGTTTCCACAGTGTATAATTGATTATAATACATGCCAATGATATAGGAAAAACACTATATAACTGTATATATTATGTGTATTCGGAATTTTGTATAGATGAATTTGAAAGAGGGAAATACGATGAGGCATGTAATATGAGTTCCTATTAAAAACATGAACGAGTTTAAAAAGCCCCCGCGAATATCCGTTTCTCTGCCTAGCAGGTATATCCAACAGCAGTAATATACAGACTGTCCCGGTGAAAATCAACGTGAAAGGCGTGTTTCCTTTGCGCCGATAACAAGCTCATGAACCTTGTGACCATTATGATGTCTTTTAATCTTTGAAAATAAATAAGATTTTAGGCAATTAGCTATAAACAAAAACGAAACGTCGTAGTGAAATTTTTTTTATATTTGTAAAAATAATTTCCGAAATAAATAAAAACTAAAATCGCAAAAAATCGTTTTTTGAAAAATTCTCGAAAACGGCTAAGTTTAATTTAATGTTTTAAGGAGGTTTTGAGTCGAAATATTTTAAGAAAAAGACTGTTGTTAGAGAGGAGTGATTTTGTTCATATGCTAAATAATTTGAAAAGATTTAAAATAACATGCAAAATAAATTTATAATTATTTGAATCAGTCAAAATGATCACCCCCTTTTCCATTCACATATTATACGTTGGTGGTATATATAAATTAAAAATCACGTTTAATTCGACCCATAATAGGTACCTATACAATACCGTTTTGTCATACCTACTATAAAAGGTTCGTCGTGCAAATGTGGGGTCCGCATAATATGTAAAATCTTATCTGTCACTATCAAACAAAAATCTTTTAACAGATTAATCATGGGCTTTTAAATCGAGTTTAACTTTCATCAGGTCCCTTGTTGAACATCTGTGGTACATTTTATTGGAGTTTCATTATTGTTTTATCTGAGATTTATTTATTATTAGGAGGAGTTTCATGTACTTGGTATAGGTTTTCAAATAGACAACAAGATTTTTATTTATTTTAGTTGCAATATTTTTTTTTATTTAAATAATTGTACTACACATTTACCTATTAATATAACGGTCAGCTACCATTCTTGTTTTTATTATGAAACATAAATTATATTTCACAATAATTGTGATCTTACATCGTATATATTATATTCTTAATTATTGTTTAAATAAATAATACTTAATAATATTATTAATTTTACAATTATATTTATATTTCTGTTAAATATCATTTAGCATATTAAAAAATTACATTTACAATGTTTTAATTTCTATATTTACACAACTATAGATTATTTAAATACAGTAGTTAGGTAATTTACACATTTAATATACAAGGAAGCCTTTTTTTTTTTTTAATAATTATTAGGTATAGTGGAGTTCATGATAAGTAGTTGTATTCCGACATTGCCCATCCTAAAACCGGAGAATGCCTACCATAAACATAGAAATCTTATATTATATATGTACTCTAGAATGCTAATTAAATCCAGCCGAATACCAAAAAGTGTAACGGGTATGCAGAGTTTTCACGAACTACGCATGCTCCTCAGTAACTTATTTTCAGTACAGAGCTGCCATATTTAAAACTATTTTGTCGTTCGCCTTACAGAATTTATGCGACATATCTGTTTTATAAATAAATCCATATGTTGCGTCATACGAAACTGCTTGACAAAATCAAATAATTAAATGTTATCGGTAAAATTGCATACTGTTTAGTTTTCAGCAATATGAACGAAACATTTTTTTCCAAATCTTATTAAATTTAGGAGATTTCGCAACAGCGTCTATTTTCGCAAATGACGTTTCTCGTAGTGGGAATATCTGTCAGAGTCGGCTTCACAACAATTCAGATAGTTAGGGTTTTATTCGTGGTATATTTTTATTGTTGATAGATATACCTATTTGTGATTAAAATTGTTTTTAATATTTGTTATTTTGGTTTTAGTTCGTTTATTTAACAAACAATGAGGTGTATAGTGTTGTGGTGTAAAAATGAAGGTCTCATTCCTGGTACTAAATATTTTCAGTAAGTTATTGTTTCGGGTTTCTAACAGTCTGAGTTTGAGTCAATATGATACCATTGACATGATACTCATTTTTAGCTTAACAAAAAAAAGACATGATGTTTGGATGCGGGCATTGGGATCCTAGTACAGAAAATGTATGTGATGGGAATGTCATATGCAGTAAGCATTTCGCTGCAGAAGATATCATTTGTAGAGAAGACGGCAAGAGGATCACCCTCGTACCCGATGCAGTTCCCAAACTTTTGTTGAAAAGAAGAGATTATGTAAATAAGAGTGGAAGTTAAATTCTTAATCGTTTGATATCAAGACACTGTTTACTTAAAAGCAGTCTGTCAAAAATGCATGATATGTATGTCAAGAATATATTTCCTACGTTGTGTAGGTATACAAAGTTCGTTTGAATTCTGTTGTTAAACTGGAATATACTTAATTATAGAATCCTCCATTAAATTGCTGAGAATAAAAGTTCTACCAACCATGTTTTGTCACAAAATACTATTGCGAGTAGTACGGATGATATGGAAGTGGTTTACATGGACACGGAAAATATTTGTGAAGTCACTGTTTCTTGCACCCCTTCTTTGAAGGCTGTAGAGAGGTAAGACGCCTAAGGTGGTTGTATAAACAAACAAATATTATATAATAATAAAATAAATAATTAGAATGCTCAAGTCCTTAAGATATTTTCCAGTATTAGAATTTTTACTTATTTCTCGTTTCTGCTTAGATTTATTATTATTGGGTTGTACCTGTTAGACAAAGTATTTAGATATTTAATGTAATTTTTTATTTCTTAAATTCCTTTATTCCATTTTTTTATTTGAATGTTACCAAATGGTAAAATTTAATTTTAAATATACCTATAACATAACAGTAATATTACATTTAATCAAAGCCGGTCCTGTTGAAAAATAAGTTACTGGTGATCATGCGCATTATGGACAGCTCTACAATTTTGGTTACATTTTTGTACTACGGGATTATCATTCTAGAGTATATATATATATATATATAATATAAGATTTCTGTGACCATAAATGCGTAAAAGGACCGGATTGTATTTTTATTATAACTTCGGAAAGCAGATAATTTTGTACCTCGGCCAGTCTTGGTATTTCATTGCAGTTGATAAGCCAAAACCATTTTTCGTGAACTGTACTATACCTTCTAATAGAAAACACTTAGGCCTCAGCTGCGGATGTATTCATTGTGACACAGGTGCTGCGCAAATTTCCAGCACAAACGAAATTTCTTTCAAGTATAAATATATTTACAATTTTTCTTCAAATACATCTTGCACAAATGTCCCGAAACCAAAACTAAAGTTAGTTTCACACCAGTCCTGACATTGGCGGTCGATTTACCGGACTCGATGGTAAACTGTGAACTGCCGCTGCAACTGCAGCCTGATGATGATAGTACAACGAACTAGGATATCCTGCAGATGAAACTACAGGTGTTGAGGTGTTGTTTGTCGATTCTCTAGACGATTCTAATGCATGGTGTAATCCAAGCGGATGGTTCTGATCGAACGGATGGCGAATACCGGCATTACCACTAGATTCGTGATAGAGAATTGGTACTCGTACGAGTCTTTGTGCTGCATGCGCCATATTAGCAGCTTCAAGTTCTGCGGCAAGTTGTCTCTTCCATTTGTTTCGTCTATTTTGGAACCATATCTTTACTTGGGTTTCTGTTAGATGGAGACTAGCAGCGAGTCCAGCTCGTTCCGATGACGATAAATATCGTTTCATATCGAATGTCGATTCTAATTGGAAGACTTGTGATCTAGAAAATACTGTACGCGTCTTTTTCTTCCTTTTGTTGTTTAGGTTGCCTCCAGGGCTTAAACTATTGGAATTTTGTAATTTTTTATCTTTATCTGTATCATAGTCACTCTCATCATCCTCAATATCTTCATCAATTACCATTGAATCATTTTCCCGAAATGGACTTTTAGATCGAAGATAGTTTTGATCGAGAAATGCTGGATGCGGTGTGTGTTGAAGGTTTGGTGAGTTGTTTGATGATCTATGGTGGTCTAATGGTGATGAGGGTCGAGATAATGGTGTGTTGTTGGTGTCATGTGATAGTAGATGCGTTGATTGGTGATGGTTGTCGCGTGGTGATAGCGGTGGTGATTGATCGTCGTTGATTGAACCACCTGCAAAAAGGATTAAGTTTCATATTGAGGGGAAATTTATTTAAGGAGTTCAGCTTCAATTATGGACTGGTGTTAATTTAATTTTATCATTGCTAAGTCTTTTGACACACTCTGTATGCTAAAACTGTTTTACCATGTAAATTAAACATGACAATGGATCGTATAAAAATTTAATCCAATAAAACAAAACAAATCGTCGGCAATCTAGTATTCAACCAACTAAGGCTTCACATTGTTTGTAAATTTCGATGAGGCATTTGAAAGGAAAAAATTGTAAGCATTGCATAATCAAAATTAATCTCCTGATACGATAGAACAAATCGCCTTAGTATAGTTGTTGTCAACTTAAAAAAATGTTGAAATATTATTTTACCTCACGAGACATAAAGACAGTTATGGGGCTTATATAGACGTCGATCAAAAGGGGTCTGCGCGTCTATGGCTTCCGGGAGAAACCATTCAAGTGGCATTTGTTTTAAATAGCTCTTGAATTATTTTATGTGTATATCGACAAGTAAATCTGTTATTGACACCTATTTAGCTGCTTTATTTTGGAATTATACAGGGTGGTCCGGTTTCGAAAGCTGAAACCGAGAACCACAAAATAATATCAGTTTGTATTACTAACTATTGACAGTTCTATGTCAATGCTATACGTCTTATGT
Organism: Apoderus coryli; assembly: GCA_911728435.2. NCBI lineage: Eukaryota > Metazoa > Arthropoda > Insecta > Coleoptera > Attelabidae > Apoderus > Apoderus coryli. The sequence goes on along the minus strand of OU452213.1, from coordinate 3,813,359 downwards.
CAACGCCATACGTCAAATGTCAAACACTATACGTCAACGTCAAATGTCACTTTACGTCGTTTATGACGTTGACGTATGGTGTTTGGCATTTGACTGTGGATCGAAAAGAAATCATTGGGTACGCCAATGGCGGATGACCTATCAGTTTAACTTTGAAGGTTTCGGATTTTGAATGGGCTGTATATTTTCAGGAATATCATATTGAACAAAAAATGTTTTAAACAAATAATTGGTATATTTACCGTTGGGACTAGGTTTGTCTTGTGGAATTTGGGTGGGTATTCGTCCCCAATACCATGGTAACGTTCTAGGATCAGCTGTTGTGCCACATAAGGCTGCATACCTGGTACTGGCGGCTGCTAAAGCACCAAAATGTGACATTAACCCTAACCTGTAACAAATAGACGACACATTTAGTAAGATTTATGTTTGTCGAACTTTTGGTATGAAAATAGAAACAAATCCATTTATAAAATAAATTCATCTTCTCTAGTTAAAAGGGACACCCTGTATATTTGTCCTATTTAATACTTAAACAACTTTTAATAAAAGAAAAATCTTTTAACCTCCCCTGTGGCAGTCTCTTTTCCCATATAACTAACTTTGTTGCCATTAAATTTGCATTAAGTGTTTCGCTCTTCGCTCAAGTCTTTTATTAGAAGGAAAACTTCACAGTGGGTGTACCGGAAGTAGACGCTGCTTATATTCTCCTATATACATACACCGATTTTGAATAAACAGCAAAGACTTCCGTGCACTTATTCCCTAAGAGGCTTAAGGCAGCCTCTCTAAAGTGCCCTGCGATATATTCTTTTACAAGATCAACTTCGAGGCAACAAAACTTACGCGATGTTTATGGAACGGAGGATTATTTTATGGTGGAACATTCTTTGGTTGTAGCAGGATCATTGTTTTATACAAGGTGGACGAAACAGGGGAATTATCAAATGTATAACAAAAATTGGCATCATTAGATAGGTATATAAAATAAATTCAAATAAATAAATTAGGGATTTTTACACCATGAAGACGGGTCTTCCGTATAGCTCCGAAACGTTGAAATCAATTTTCATGAAACTTGGACTCGAGGGTTCAAAACTGTGTGAATTCCAATAACACTTTTAGTATGGTAGTGATGAAAAATTCCATATAGGCGAGAATGTCAATCGCACAGAGATTGAAAAGAATTGTTTTCTGTTTTATTTTTTGATTTTGACTCCCAACATTAATTGACTGAAATCATCATTGCCGTTGTTTGAATTGCAACAATTATTTATATATGAATATACTGTATATATCGATGTTTCCGTTTACATTGACAATGAAGCAAAAGCTTTTTTATTTGTTGATCGGGCTCAATTAAAATTTAATGTGTTGTGTTCTGACCATGATTGGAAAAAATAATTTTTTCCAGTCCTTTAGGTACATGAAAATGTTTTGCTCCGGTCAGGCTTCACGATGCGTTGTAACAGTGAGCAACGTGCATTTGCCGGCGTGGGGTACTTTTCGAATGGACGTTCTGTGATCGCAAATCAGCGTGCCTTTCGAAATCGTTCAGGGCCTGTGCCAGATCATAAATCAATAGTTATATGGGTCTTTACATTCAGACAAAGCGCGATTGTGACGAGACAAAGAAATTGGAGTCCTTCAGCCCATTAGAACACCTGAAAACATTGAAGCTGTGAGAGCCTCAATATTGTGATCTCCAAGCCATTCTGCCTGCAAACATGCATCTGTCCTAAGACTTTCCGCTCGTTCAGTGAGGCGAATTCTTCACGATGATCTTCATTACCATCCGTACAAGTTGGCGATTGTTCAACAACTCTCCCATTTCTCGAAAACGTTCGTGAGGACGCAATTGTTTTTTTAGTGATGAGGCCCATTTCCACGTGAGTGGATACGTCAACAAACAAAATACTGGACCGACACCACCGCGATTTGCATTAAAGGCCCCTGCACTCACCTAAAGTCACAGGGTGGTGTGCAATCTTCGGCTGGGGAATTCATTCCTGGTTTTTGAAGAAAATGAGGAAACAGTGACAGTGAATTCTAACCGATATGTAAACATGTTGGAAGATTTTTTTTTCCTCGACTTAACAAATTGGATTTCGGAGTCGATTGGTTTCAACAAGACGGCGCCACGGCTCACACTTCAAGGGTATCAATGGCAGTTTTGAGGGAACACTTCCCCCGATTTGATCCCTTGCGATTTTTTTTATGGGGCTTTGTGAAATCCCGTGTTTATATCAATCGTCCAAGAACTCTAGAAGGTCTCAAAGCCAACATCCGGGCCGAAATTATTTTATTTAATTATTAATAGCCTGGTTATATATTCATATATGAGAATCATTTTTTTATCTTTAATTTCCTTTTTTAGAACTGTATATTCAATATATCTCTATTGTTTTATTCAACATTGGGGTAATTTCTTCAGGAAAATATTCAATTTCGGAAGGATTTTATCGTGAGTATTTATTGTTATTTTTACATTTTATGTTGCCGCGTCCTGTATTTTAATTTTTTTGTAAATATACCAGTTTTCTTTGTTAAGTCAAATATCTCCACAGCGATTTCTTTGAACTTCGGCAACGTTGTTGCTAGAAATAGGGAGCTTATAATATGGCCCTAACTAGATCAAAATTATTAAGTCCAGTGGAGTTAGGGAGGCTACTTAACACAAATTATTAAAGTCTTCCAAAAGAAAAATTTGTTTTATTATATTTTGCTAAAATTTACGAACCGATTTATTTCCTAAATTCACTGTAATAATGTAGTTCCTGATGTGTATTTTTAATTTTAATTTATAAATTCACCCAATGATTTTTCTATAATATTAAATAAAAATATTATGGGTACCTCTATTAGTTTGTTAATATAATTATAATAATATAAATCTATCAATTAATTATTGTGGTATTAAAGTCATATTGTTTAAAGTTTATAATTTTAATTGCACTTTATAATATGCATTCACTATCATTAGCGGTAATTGCTTGAATTATATTGGGTATTGTTGGTATAGCCCTGATTGTGCAACAAATATATTTAAAACAATGAATGGGTATGAAATTTGCTATTTTATATTTTTAACCATAGTTCATTTTAAATTTACGATATTTATATACGAGGGCAACTATTTATATTTTAGGACTTGGTAACATTGTTGACTAGCCACACCAAAAATAGTTTGAACTGAACCCGTTTCAAGGTGATATTGAAAAGATTGTTTAACGCGTTCTTTCAAATGTTATTATCACTTTTATACTAGATTCTATGTGGGTATGCGGACTATATTATAAGAAAAACACTATATTATTATAGATTGCGACGTTTCGCGAACTTCTTTTTGATTCTTCCTATTTTATAGTCGTCGAAATGATGATGATGACTTTCGCCACTGGTGAAACACTGGTATTATATAGAGACAAACTTCGTGAAACTGGTCCAAAATCTTGGCGGAAAACATTGAGGCTTTTAGGGGTTAGTTCCACATTTAGCTGTAAAAAAGGTTTGTTCTCCTTGGATGGCGAATGGCGATGCTTCATAAGATTGCAACAGGTGATGGATCATGGATCTATATGCGTTTGAGCTGGAACCAATAGGTAAACAGCTGTATATCAAGATGAGCCTGTATTTTCCGTATGACTAGTCATTTGGCAAGGTGGAATAAGGAACGGGTATACTTACCAATCCTCTCTCACAGATAAACAAAAAAATCTTACTGTGATCAACAAATTTGTTGTTAGAAAAAGCTTGGTCGGCTATCTTTCTTACCTTGACAGCACCACATTACTATCAGCCTCGTTATTTTCCATTAACAACCCCCCAGTAGCAGCACTTCCATTTTGCGTCCCCAAAAATCCCGTAGCAACACTTTTTCTATTACTCTGATGAATTGTATCCGATCTAGCCAATATACTGGATATCGAAAAATTCGTTGAATTTCCACTTGACGTTTTTTGCTGGTTCTGTTTACCACTATTCGTATTATGATCACTGTTATCTTTGTCATCCATTGTCACTTTATTAGTATCATCAATTTGATGAGTATCACTGGTTTTTATCACTGGAAAACACGTAGTGATGGTTGTGGTGCGTCGCGGTACGTAATCCGGTTCCGGGGAATCGCTGGTACGCAGCGATTCAGGCGAGGATACCACGTTAACTTCCACATCGCGGTTAGGCGAATTCATGTTAAAACTAAAATTGTTTAGATATCCGCGACAAAAAAAAATTATTCAACCCTCTAGTTTAAGTGTAAACGTTTTCGTTCAACAGTATCGCTTAAATGTTTGGTAGTTGGCATTTGTTTCCGACCAGAAGGGCGCGGCATATAGGACACACCTCCTCCCTCTATAACATTCACGTTCCAACCCCTAACTTTATCAAGGCTATCTCGCTCTCACCCATTTAGTCTTGTACATTTTAAGGGGGTTGCAAAGTTGTTTTGGCTTCTTTTGCTCTTTAAGGGTGTAATTTGGTTGCTTCTGTTATTGTTGTATGGTATTATTGGGGTCGTAATAGGTATGTCTTGTTTTTGGGAGAAGAAAAATAGGAACAGGGGGACACGAAATGGTTTTTTTTTAGTATTTGAGCACTCCTTCAAGTGTTGTTTCTTTATTTTGGTGGTGTTACTGCGTGTAATGTAATGTAATACTGGTCATACTGAATTTGTTTGTTTTTACAGGTATGTAGATTAAGGGTAAAGAGTTTAGTTATTGAGAAGATTTTTGAGGGAAGTAATGAATAGGATATCAGGAAATGTAATAATATACAGGGTTTTCTCTTTAAAAGAAGAAAAATTGATTGATTTCAATTTGATTTTTTGTTGTTGTTACGAAATGTTCTTATGTGATTTTCAGAAACACCACCCCAACCAAGAATACCATTAATTTCAACCACATATACAATATTTAGGTATAATTGTTCCTTAGAAAGAATAAAGCCTTATTTGGCCTGCTCAATTTATCACGAAAGCAGCTTTTTGCCCTACAAAACCGAACTGTGTCATTTGCAAAGCTCACCATCGTATCGTATACCCCAAGTCGTTGCTTTCTATCTGCTATTTTCTCTTTTTAGAAATTTCTCCCTCGTATATTACTGTGTCCTATTGCGAAAATTCAAAATCCACACCTCAAACGTTGATAAACGGCAAACGACTCAACAACCACCAAAACCGAATATCATGTTTGAATAATAATTTTTCACCCCCCACGACATTCCATCATCATCATCATCATCATATTCACCCCAATGAATAATGCCCCCACCGTCAAACTTAACCACTACCCCCAGCACCGTGAAAACACGACCGACAGTTTCGCGCCAGTAGACTAGGGGTGTGTCAATCGGAAATATCACCGCCCCCCGTATAAACACTCACTGTTGTGTGTATAGTAAGTACGTAATAATGTGTTAATATGTTGGATACTAAACTGTAACATTCAAGTATGCTTTTCGATTATTCTAAACCAACAATTTGTACTTGTTTTTGATGGTTCGTGCTGGATGGTTTATTATTTTTTTTCTGTGGGATGTTGCACCGTTTTTGGTTAACGACAGTGACGTACATTTACAGGATTTAACGTCAACATCAATTCGACTCTCCAATCTGACGTGTGTTACTTTCAAAAAGTTTTTTGCAGCATCATTTACAACTAAATTAAGGCAATCGCACATTTTCTTTGCCATTCATCTTCATGATCCTGTCCCCTCATATCAGCAATATTAATATCTCTGACCACTGCACTGATATTCACCATTTTATGGCACAAACTTATTCACCATTTTATGGCACCAATTTATTTACCATTTTAGGGTACAAATTTATTCACCATCATTTTTATTCATCATTTTATGGCACAAATTTATACAACCTTTTGTGGCACAAACTTATTCACCATTCTGTGGCACAAATTTATTCATCATTTTATGGCACACATTTATTTACCATTTTAGGGCACAAACGCATTCACCATTTTATGGCACCAATTTATTTTTTATATTAGGGTACAAATTTATTCACCATCATTTTTATTCATTATTTTATGGCACAAATTTATTCACCATTTTATGGCATAAATTTATACACCCTTTTGTGGCAAAAACTTATTCACCATTCTGTGGCACAAATTTATTCATCATTTTATGGGACAAACTTATCAAATCATCCTGGTTAATTCCGTTTGAGGAATCGGCATTGGAATGTCAAACATCTGCCTGGTATTATAGGGTTTGTTGAAAGATCCAAGTTGAGTACCAAATTTTTTATAGATCAAGCAAGTCGTTTCCAGAGGCCTACAAGTGTCTCTGTTAGTTTTTCGACAAACAAATCTTACTGCTCTCTTCTGCAAAACAAACACAGAGCTGCACAGATACTGACTGCAGCATCCCCAGAAAGCAATCCCATAAAGCAGATGACTCTCCATAAGAGAAAAATAGTTTCCACTCCAAGTTCATTGGCTATAACTCTAACGGCGTAACACCCTCTGGCTAGTTTCTGTCTTAAGGCCAATATATGGTCATGAAATTTTAACTTATTGTCTATCACTAGTCCAAGAAATTTGTTAGAGTCACTAATCTCCAATGGTTCATCCCGAATACCCATCTGCTCTGGAGACAAATACTTAAAGCAGACTAATTTGGTTTTGCTTACATTTAGGGACAGAAGGTTTGAGTCACACCACCTCTTACTCACCACCAGGTCCTCTGTTACTATTGTTGTCAATGAAGCAGGGTCTTTATGAGACCATAGAATAGTAGTATCGTCAGCAAATACTATGAATTGACCTCTTATTGCAAAAGATGAAATGTCGTTTATGTAGATTAGGAATAAAATAGGACCAAGGACAGAGCCCTGTGGAACTCCATGGGGTATGCGGCATTCGTCAGAGTAAATACCCATCGACCCAACAATCTGCTTTCTATTCGTTAGGAATGATCTGAACCAATGCAAAGAGACACCTCGGAAGCCATACCTAAAAAGCTTGCCCAGGAGAATATCATGATTCACGCAGTCGAATGCTTTGCTAAAGCCACAAAACACGGCCGCGGCCACATCACCACCATTCAAGCTCAAATAGAGTCTCTCCAGAAAGGAAAACATCGCATCACTCGTGCTCACACCCTCCCGAAAGCCAAACTGGGACTCACTTAAAATGCCATGCACAGTTAGAAAGTTGATCGTTCTTTTTCTAACTAACATTTCTAAAATTTTAGACAGGCATACATACACCCTTTTGTGGCACAAACTTATTCACCATTCTGTGGCACAAATTTATTCATCATTTTATGGCACAAACTTATCCACCATTCTGTGGCACAAATTTATCCATCATTTTATAGCATAGTTTATACACCATTTTATGGTACAAGTTTTTTAACTATTTTATGGCACAAATTTATTCACCATTTTATGGCACAAACTTATTCACCATTCTGTGGCACAAATTTATTAATCATTTTATGGTACAAACTTATCCACCATTCTGTGGCACAAATTTATCCATCATTTTATAGCATAGTTTATACACCATTTTATGGTACAAGTTTTTTAACTATTTTATGGCACAAATTTATTCACCATTTTATGGCACAAACTTAATCACCATTTTATGGCACAAACTTATTCACCATTCTGTGGCACAAATTTATTCATCATTTTATGGCACAAATTTATTCACCATTTTATTGCAAAAATTTATTCACCATTTTATGGTACAAACTTATTCACCATTTTATGGTACAAACTTATTCACCATTCTGTGGTACAAATTTATCCAGCATTTTATGGCACAAATTTATTCACCAAATCTACATAATCATTACAATAAATGTATATTGCTTCTGAAATAGTCCTCAGTTATAAAAAGCCTGAGAGATCAAATAAGTTTTCATTTTTTTGTTGAATTATAGAATTTTACACAATAATAACAGTACCTTTTTGAGTCCTCAAAAGTGAAATTCAGGCAGTACCTCTGTCATTTTGATCTCGTGTATTATAATTATGCATACCTATCGGAGTGAAGAGTGAAATGCGAGGCATTGGCACGATTATAACCGAGAAAGGCAGAGTAAGTATATAGTCCAAGTTCCATAAAATATTTTTTATAGCAATCCAAAAGAAAAATCAGGAAAACCCTAAGCTGTCAAAATAGTGCCATTTACCGGGGCAACAAAAAACAATTATGACTTGCGGCTTAATCAGCAATGCCTTTTCTCTTAAACAAGACCTTAGTTCATTAAATTATGTTGAACCAAACCAAAATTATAGACATTTGCATAAGTAAAATTTCGCCCTTCCCGCCTGCCTTTATTTTGAACTCGACAATAAAAAGTGTCATAATTCAAATTAAAAATTTCACCCTTTATAGCAATTATTGTAATAATGATCTGCACTAAATTACCTTCGAGAAAAATCCGTGTTCAAACTATAAAACCTCGTTTTCTAAAGCGTATTATTAATCTATAACGAAGACTCCGCTTTAAGCATATGATTGAAGCTCTTTCATCCATCTAATTTCAAAAGGTGCGGTTGAAATAATATTACTTTGGTATAAAATATTTCAACTTTATAGGTAAAACTTTTAAGCCGGAATTAATAGAAAGCTCAATATTATACGGATATATGTATGGAGCATGTAACTTTTAAGAGCTGCTCTAATCATTTTAATTCAAACATAAACTTTTTAATATGGCGAGTTAAGATATGTGTGAAACTGATCATCCGCACCAACTAAACATTAATAATTCATACTCGTCAGCAAGTGACTGGCGATGAGATAGGTATAGCTCCACATTCCTTGGCAATTAAGCAATACAACATGTTACTTGCTTGCACTTTTTATGCTGTAAAACTCCAAGATGAATAATTAGTGGTCAATTCAATTATTTAAAGTTACGGCCCGTGCTGGTGTTAGTGCGATCAATATGTATAAGAGTTTTGGCTTGCGGTTTTAGTCAATTATCACTGATTGCTGTAGGTTAATAGTGTGATCGTCGATGACCAGAGATTTGCTTTATACTCAAAGCGACCACACTATCTATATGTATACCTTCACGTCTTATCATCACCAGCGTTTTTAAGCAAGAAGTAATTCAATAAATTTGTTAAAAGATACGTTTTATTGGTACTTTTATATTTCTACGGATGTTGTAAGCCTTTATAAGAGTCTAGTCGAATATATAGAGATGCTGTCAACGATGATTTTACAACCGCCGACGTAAGGACTTATTTTGTCACATTTTATGTGGTCATTTAGACGTGCAAAGATAAAGTAAATATAGGTACAGTAGTTCGTATAAGAATGGACATTTTTGTAGCATAGAAAATGTCGATCTCTATTTTTGAAATGTCCATAAGTATACTGAATTTGCTAGATCCTTTAATCCATTCACATATTCCATACACTCGTACTAAGGACAAGCAATTAATTTCATGCTTTTTATTGTTCAATAGCAAGACTTAGTGCTAACCCAGAACATAATTTTGTACAATAGTAATATCAAAAACTGTCCTGATTTAATGAAAACTGGTTTGAACATATTCAAAACTTGGTATAAACCATAAAATCGAATATTGTTTTACAAAAAACCAAAAAAGTAACCCTCGTATACATAAAAATCAGCCATCTTTGCTATCATCATAAAGTAACACTTGGCTTAACAAGAAGGGACGATCCCTAATCTTCCTATATACCTTTATAACCTCTGATGCTATATAGCACACACGTAATATTATAAAGTACACTAATTCACCCTGTTAGGAAAATCTGAACAACACAGTAAGTCTACACCCCATATAAGAGGTCTAAAATAAGGACTCTTTCTTTCAGCTTTTGCTCCCCCTTTTCTTAGTCCTTAATGGTGGTTGTTGAGAGGCTCTATTTTCCATTCTATTCATTAAATCTTTCTCGTAAAGTGTGTTATTTTATTACTGACGGGACCAGGCAAAATTCAACCTAACCTTTTTCTACTACTACTACTACCACTACTAAGTATATAATGTGGGGAGCTTCAAATAGCTGGTTAAACGACTTCTCGTTTTGGGTATATCTATGTTTATTATTCGTACAATGATATTATTTCACAGGCGTTTTTTGTTTTTCTTTTTGGAATTAAATAAATAAATTAGACTTTTCAATAGTAATACTCCTAGGGTTTTGATAATACCTAGATAATTTTGTCAAGCAACTCGCTTGAAGGATTCTCTATGACAAAATTTTGCGTATTTAGCAAGGCCCGAGGAATTTTTTACTTTGTAGATATCAAAAATTTGATTGTCAATCTGACGTTTAATAATTTACAATACAAAATGTATTAGTTTTAATCAAACAAGGTAGGGTATTATCGCTGTAATCCAGAGGTGATTGGATGAAATTTGACACATGACTTAAAATTAGTTAATTTGATTGGTTACTATATTTAGTCAATTTGATAATCCAGCGGAAGTATTGATAAATGAATCACTTTTAGGATTTGTCCAAGTTGGAACGGCTCTAAGTGAAACTATTTTAAGGATGATGACAGACAGCTATTTACCTCTGATAAAACTTTGCGGTCAGCGGCACAAGAGATCTGGAAATTTGATGGGATAAATTCGCGAAGCCTTAGCATTATTTTTTATATATTATGAAGGCTTGAAAAACGGTAAATAAGATCAAATCAATTACAAGAACCACTGAAATTTAACTTTATTGAAATTCTTCTTCTTCCAGTTTCTATATAAATGAATAAAAAAATAACAACTAAGTATGTAGTAACAATGAAGACAGGATTGATACATTACGGCAATGATACGCCACTGATGATAAGATTAGCCTTTAGGAATTGATTCTTCAAATTTTGGCCTATTTATTAAATACCCCTTGATTTTTCTACGTGAGAATTTACAAAAAGCTATGTAAACCAAAATTTCAAATATTGTACAATGCATAATAGAAATATTGTAACTAAGTAAGTAGATAAACGCGTCCTACGGTATTAAGTTTGATGTTAAAAAGGTGCGTTTACTCTCGAGTGCCGACACAGGGACCTTTAAATCGTCTCAAATCCTGTTGACACAATATAGAGACACAAATTTGGTTTGTTGTAAATAAGCCGAGCATACATAAGCGATAGTTAGTTAGCAAAACACTTCTATTGTCACACCTATTGTGTTCGATAAGAGGCCATAGAAACACCTAGCTCTACTACTCTAAATGCCTTTACAGATATTCGGGTTTTGAACCGTTATTGGAATAGTGTGAATTTTGAGAAGCCTTATTATAATCCATGTGATATTTATTGAATACTAAAAGCATTTCTCTGAAAAGACTTTACTTATGCGGCGTAGATTGAGAGATTTCGGAGATACAGCCTTAGTGAGACGCCCGGTATATATACAATGTTTATTTGTAGATTTAGAAGAAAAAGTCATTCTTTATAAAAATGTCTGCTTGTGTCAGAACTACAATTTCGAGTACGAAATTTACGATTACTATATAGGGTATGTGAAAAATATAATTTTTAATGATTTTGATTTTTTTGTTTTTTTTTTTAATTTTATGAAAATATTTTCAAAATCGTGATTTATTACACCAACTGTGCAAAAAACACTAATAAACTTTTTTCTCAAAGTGGTTAATTTCATAGCTACGATTAAAATAATAAAATTAAAAAAAAAAACAAGGAAATCAAAATCATTAAAATTGTTCTTTCCTTTTCTTGGGATGAGGTTCACAAATTTAAAAAAAGATTTTTTTTTTTTATTTATATTAAATTTGCCAAAGTCTATCTATTCCACAATCAAGCAGCAACATGGAGAACAGAATTTCTTGAAAAAGACTAGCCGAGTCTAGTCAAAACGTTGAAGAAAAAAAAATAATAATAAAGCATTTATTGCCCAACAGTTTCCCAATTATAGGACAATACATACAAAATCAATAACTATTAAATTAATTAACTACACAAAGAAAACTTACAATACACACGTTTACAATATAAATGTTTACACTATAAATGTTTCTGCAGCTAACATTTTAAGGTTATATTCCGACGTTGTAAAAATGTCACATCTACCAGAAATCGAATCAAAATTATTGCACATAATATTTACAGGCGATCTCAATAACACATTAGTTCTAGCTCTGTCTAAATAAAATGTCGCATTTGATCTAGTATTCAATCTAGGAACTAGAAAATTTATACTTGATAACAAGGAAGAACAGTCTATCTTATCTCGCAATAATTTATATAACATTACTAATGAACACTGAATTCTTCTATATTCCAAGCTCTGCATATTAAAACGAGACAGCAACAAACAATGATCGATTCCTCTAACAGGATAAACCCCATCTGTTTTAAAAACTAGATACTTTAGAAACCGGCGTTGTATTTTTTCGATCTCCAACTTGTGAGCATTATACTGAGGATACCAGACAATAGACGAGTACTCTAGTTTCGATCTGACATATGTGTTAAACAGAGTAATGAGCACAGAAACACTATCAAAGCCTCTACAGTTACGCATTATGAAGCCATACATACGTGACGCCTCAGATGTCACTCTATTGATGTGGTCCAGGAATAAAAATTTGTGATCAAATGTGACACCCAAATCCGTGAACGCATGACATCGCTCAAGCTGAATTTCGGAAATGGTGTACGGATAGTCAATAAGCGTAGCCCTTCGCGTGAAACTAAGGCATTTGCATTTTTGAATATTGAGAGTCAATCTATTATGGTTACACCATGTTTGAAGAGCATATAAATCACTCTGCAATCCAATGCAATCCGTTATTGTGTCCACGAAAGCAAAGATTTTCAGGTCGTCCGCAAAAAACAACCTGCGTTCCAACAGACATTGATCCAGGTCATTGATAAATAGATTAAATAATAATGGACCCAAATTAGAGCCCTGCGGAACCCCTGAGGTCGCAGAATAAATATTAGATTTAAACCCGTTGTAAAATACATATTGCTTACGGTTTTGTAAATAAGAGTCACACAAAGCTATCAAGTTCGAATGCAATCCAAACACATGCAGCTTACTCAGCAAGACACCGTGGTCCAGGGTATCGAAAGCTTTTGCAAAGTCGGTGTATACAACATCAAGTTGACCTCCACGGTCCAGAGTTTCAGAGATACAGTGAGAAATGATTGACAGATTAGTTACCGTAGATCTCCCACACATAAAGCCATGCTGGTTGACCGAAATCAAACGCCTAACTTCCGTGTAAATCCGTTCATACATGATAGATTCAAACAGCTTAGAAAAGTTAGATAATAAGGAAATAGGACGATAGTTATTTATATGAGACCTGTCGCCAGACTTAAAGATTGGGACAATTTTAGATTCCTTCCATAGATCCGGGTAAGTGTTTGTTTTTAGAATTAGGTCGAAAATTGACTTCAGAGGAGCAGCCAACACGGAAATGCAATCTTTGACAAAGAATGAAGGAACATTATCAGAACCCGAGGTAAATTTGTTCTTAAGGCGTTTGGATGCTGAGAATATGTCAGATAATTCAATTTGACCAACGTGGAAAACATTGGTACTGACAGAGCCACTCGGCGCACAGTATTGAGATGAATCAAGAAAGACGCTGTGAAAGAAAGTAGCGAAGGAGTTAACAATAGCCTGAGGATCACATTCAGACTCACCGTCCCACCACATAGTGTTTGGGATACGGCAAGTTCCAGACTTGTTATGAAAATATGACCAAAAACTCTGAGGATCGTTCATAAGAGAATTCTGTACATTAGAGACATAGTTACCAAAAATGACATGAAATCATTAAAAAAATAGTTTCAAAAAAAGAAATTCTTTTTTTTAATTTGTGAACCTCATCCCAAGAAAAGGAAAAAAAGAAAGCAATTGAAGATCAAGGTTCAAGAATAATAAATAAGAAAAATTAAAAATGTTATTTTTGATATACCCCGTATAGTAATCGTAAATTTGGTATTTGAATTTGTAGTTTTAACACAAGCAGACGTTTTTATAAAGAATGACTTTTTCTTCTAAATCTACAAATAAAAAAGTTTTTCTTCTTCCAAAACTATCCATAAAGCGAAAGTCTCTATCATATTCCAAACGTGAATTATAGCCATATAAACTAGTCAAATATCGTTAATTTTTCTCATAAAAAATATTAATTAAATTTCAGTACCTGATGATGTCTCAAAAGCAAGACGAAACGTCGTAAGACACTTTGGAAATGAAATAAAAATAGAAAAAGGAAGTAATTTCCATCTTACTTGAGACAACCTGATGATGATCCACATGTAAGTGAGATGTATTCATCAATCAAAGTTTCTTTATATTTTTAAATTGTTTTAAGACATTTTTTCTCGGGTCATCATCAGGTTCTCTCAAGTAAGATGAAATTTACTTCCTTTTCCTATTTTTAGCTCTCCATATCATATATGTAATATATGTATATATGGAGACTATTAGTTTCATGAAAAAAAAATTTTTTTTAATTTCACCGGAAATACTTCTTTTTGGTCATTTTATACATAAATAAGTAGTTTTAAAAAAATGTCTGTCTGTCTGTCTGTCTGTCTGTATGTCTGTCTGTCTGTCTGTCTGTCTGTCTGTATCCACGAAAACGCAAAAACCGCTTAACAGATTTTAACCAAATTTGGTACAAAAATACTATTGGACATGGCAAGGAGCTGATTAGATTTTGGGAAACATTGAGCGTAGGCAAAGGGTTTAAAAGAGGGTTCAAAAATTAAAAAAATTCATAGTTCTTAAACTTATCCGAAATACTGCATAATTTTTTACGCATTTAATTGAATATAACCTAAAATATTGAACATAAAATATTAGACCACATTGGCGTTCGAAAATAGTGTAAAATGGGGTAAAAAAGATTAAAAAAAAACGTATTTCTTAAAAATAGCAGAAATATTAACTAGTTATTGATAGTTTTGATAGAATATAACCTATAAAATGTGTTATGAATAACTTACTTTCATAGGCGTTCGTAAATAGTGGAAAAGGGGTCAAAACATAAAAAATATATATTTCCTAAACTTATTCGAAATATGGAATAATTTTTCATAGTTGTGATACAATATAAGCTAAAAAATATTCCATAAAAGAATTGGTTCACACAGGCGTTCGAAAATAGTTTAAAAAAAGGGTCAAAAACGAAAAAAAAAACGTTTCCCAAATATACCAGAAAAATTGGCTAATTATATATAGCTTTGATATAAGATAACCTAAAAAATGCAGCATAAAATTTTTATTCACATAGGCGTTCGTAAATAGTAGAAAAAGGGGTAAAATAAAAAAAAATTAAAATGTAAAAAATTTTATATTTAACTAGATGAATTGGTGTTAAAAATACACGACAAAAATTAATGTACCATAGGCGTCCGTAAAAATTCTATAAAAGGGTCAGAAAAAATTTGTATCCGTGATAACTCAAAAACCATATAACGGATTTTAACCACATTTGGTACGAAAATACTACAGGATAATTATAGGTGGTGATTAACATTGAGCGTAGGCAACGGGTTTAAAAGAGGTTTCAAAAATTTAAAAAATCATAGTTCTTAAACTTATCCGAAATATTGAATAATTTTTTATAGTTGTGATAGAATATAACCTAAAAAATGTTACATAAAAGAATTAGTTCACACAGGCGTTCGAAAATAGTGTTAAAAAAGGGTCAAAAACGAAAAAAAAATGTTTCCCAAATATACCAGAAAAATTGGCTAATTATATATAGCTTTGATATAAGATAACCTAAAAAATGCAGCATAAAATTTTTATTTACATAGGCGTTCGTAAATAGTAGAAAAAGGGGTAAAATAAAAAAAATTAAAATGTAAAAATTTTTATATTTAACTAGTTGAGTTGGTGTTAAAAATACACGACAAAAATTAATGTTCCATAGGCGTTCGTGAAAATTCTATAAAAGGGTCAGAAAAAATTTGTATCCGTGATAACTCAAAAACAACTTAACGGATTTTAATCACATTTGGTACGAAAATACTACAGGCTATTTATAGGTGGTGATTAACATTGAGCGTAGGCAAGGGGTTTAAAAGAGGGTTCAAAAATTTAAAAAAATTTTAGTTCTTAAACTTATCCGAAATATTGAATAATTTTTTATAGGTGTGATAGAATATAACCTAAAAAATGTTACATAAAAGAATTAGTTCACACAGGCGTTCGAAAATAGTCTTAAAAAAAGAGTCAAAAACGAAAAAAAATGTTTCCCAAATATACCAGAAAAATTGGCTAATTATATATAGCTTTCATATAAGATAACCTAAAAAATGCAGCATAAAATTTTTATTTACATAGGCGTTCGTAAATAGTAAAAAAAGGGGTAAAATGAAAAAAAAATTAAAATGTAAAAATTTTTATATTTAACTAGTTGAATTGGTGTTAAAAATACACGACAAAAATTAATGTTCCATAGGCGTCCGTGAAAATTCTATAAAAGGGTCAGGAAAAAATTGTATCCGTGATAACTCAAAAACCACTTAACGGATAACCTACAACATGCAGCATAACAATTTTGTTTACATAGGCGTTCGTAAATAGTAGAAAAGGGGGCAAAATAAATTTTATAATAAAACTAAAAAAAAAATCAATTATTTTGCGTACAAGAATTTGGCCTAGATCTGGAATATAAAATATCTGCGTATAAATAGTGCCTCCAAAGAGAAGAAAAAGGCACAAAACCCGATACAAAAAAAAAAAAAATAGCTGATGTCTAAAACAAAACAAAAATTTAGATAAATGACAAAAAGGTCATAAAATTATGACTTTTACACTTAAATATGGAGAGCTATTCGTGCCTCGAGGGCAACAGCTAGTTTTATTTTATTTCCAACGTGTATTACGACGTTGCGTCTTGCTTTTGAGACATCATCAGGTAAATTAAATTAGTATTTTTCAATAGAAAATTGAATAGTTTATATGGCTATAATTCACGTTTGGAATATGATAGACACTTCCGGTTTATGTCATTTTGTTAGTTAGGTTACCGGGGATATTGTGTGCCATATGAGACAGAAATTAACTGAGCAAAGATAGTTAATTAAATAGGTTTAACTGTTAAATGTTTCCTCATGAGTAAATATTGGTAATATAAGAATTTTTGGATGTAGAACTAAGCCATGCGTTTAGTTAATAGCCGTGAAAAATTAAAAACGGCAAAGCTGATTTGCCGCTGCCGAACAAAAAAACTTATAAAATATAATAGAGATTATATCACTGGGGGGTGTTGTTTTGTTTGGTAACGTCAACAAAGCCCTGGTGAACAATAAGAAGATCCGCTACTGTTTTCAAAACAAAATAATCGAGAAAAATTGCTCTTGATGAAAGGAACATGTTGCGCTATAGAAAATTTTATTATTATTATTATTTGGTTTATTCGATCAGGCGTCGTTAGTACTGCAAATTTAATTCAGGGAGTTATTTTTTCTTTTTAATTTCTTCAAAGACTTCCGGCAAACACACCGAATTGATCGTTCTACTAAATGCCTCTAAAGTTAGATTTGCTATATGATCAGTTTCTCTGGAAAAACTGGCGACAAATTGTTTTGACTACGAAGAACTTCAACTTAAAGATATTGAGGAAAAGTAATTTCTCCGATTTATTTAATTTTGGTTGTATTAAAATATTACTGGCGGAATGATTTTAATAAATCATTGAGAAAAGAACTAAAAACAAACAAAACAGAATAATGCACAGTGGGCCAGAAAATTAGTTTAGGGCGTCATAAATAGAATTTGCAAACTATCTATTTTTTATGATTTGTTATTTTTTCTCACTGTAATATATCTTGTGCATCATTTAATAGTAACCCCCACCCTAAAATGCTCATACGTGATGCGCAGACACTGATGAAACCAACACAAGTGCAACATTCAGTGATAGCCTTGAAATAGTGTGTGTGTATTTATCTAAGATTTTTAAAGTGTTTAGCAATTTGTGGAAATTTTTCGTTAATATAATGTCTGAGAAGACTTCAGCTACGTGTAAAATCATGCAATATTTTACTAATTGATTAAGTAGTTTGTGATAAATACTTATGTTTTATCATAACCTCACTTTTGTCATTTTTATTTGTTTTTAAGTAGACTTTTAAAATTTTGTACAAATAATATATTCTAGATTTTTTTACAAGGCAATCGTCTACCATAATACATTACTTTACCAGTCAAAATGTTTGCCCATATTTGCCTATTTAGACATAAATGAATTTTAAATGAATAGTTGTTCGGTAGAGCACTAATCGAATCGCTTGAAACAGAATCACCTTTCTTAAATGAATCTTAACTAAGCAACCAATCAACATTATGATATGTTTTGAAATATTTTAAATCTTTGTGATTACGTTTCTAGCATGTCAAAACTTTCATCATCAGTCTTTTGTTTATTTTATTGCGATGTTTTTGAATTGATTTTAGAAATGAAATACAGTGATTTAATGGATGCCCTACCAAAAACGGGAAAGAAAAATGTGTCCATTGTGGTACAGAAATTACTCGAAGATGTGAAAAGAAAACTAAAATTGGAGACATTAAGCAGCATACAAGAAATTGACTTGAAAAAGCAGATGCAACTTTTTTACCTTAATTATGAACGAAAGTGGGAACAGTGTAACAGAGACCGAAAGATATTTTTGAAAAAGTATGCAGGATGGCTATCACAAGATTTACAGTTACCTTCCTCAATTGGCGAAAAAAAAGCTCACCCTGGTAGGCCACAGAATCCTGATTTCAGTACTGCTTCTGTTCGAACTAAAGAACGGCGAACAAAAACACTCAGGGAGGGTTTTACTACGGAAGAACTAACTTTCGCTGCATGTAGTTCATTGGGAAGTAAGGGACACAGAAGTACTGTGAAAATAATACAAGAAGCAACACAAACAACGCCCACGAGAGGAAAAAAAATTTGGACAAAATGTCGCAGCCCTACAGTTACTGTTGAAAGAATGTCAGAAGACGAAGCTTTATCATTATATACAGAGGCAAAATATACTAAAAATCAATATTCATTCAATATTAAGAAAGGCAACTCTGGAAAAAAAAGTTAATAAGCTAAGGGAAAATATTCACTTAAAGTGACTCAACTAGTAGTTGAATAAATTCTATATATATTATATAGAAAAGCCAAATGAAGAAAACGAACATTTGTAAGTTGGAAAAAACATTCGCTTCAGGTGGGAAAAAAGTTAATATTTTTCCACCCTATAATGCTATCCGTAGAGCTAAACACCGATGCTATCCGGAGGAAGCTTCCATAGTAGTGTCAGAAATGGGTGTCGATATTAAATTACAGTCTTTGCTAGATCACACTGCTGAAAGACTCTGTTTGTTACAAAAAAGCGTTGTAGAAAGTGTGCATACAGATACTCTGAGTAACTTGTTGCTAGTATGTAAATGGGGATGTGACGGCAGTTCAGGGCAAAACACTTTTAAACAAAAATTTGAAGATCCAAGTGCAAGTGACGCAAATCTCTTTATGACATCATTAGTACCGCTAAAACTTATTTCAGCTGCAAAACGTGATCTCATTATATGGCAAAATCCAAGGCCTCCTTCCGTGCGTTATTGTAGGCCGATAAGTTTTTATTTTGAGAAAGAGATAGGAGCGTTTGTTAAAAAAATTGTTGATCACGTTAGAAGTCAAATAAATAATTTGTCTTCTACATTTTACATAAATTATCTGACAGTTAAGATTACCTATGAGCTTCATTTCACCATGATTGATGGCAAGATGTGTAATACGCTAACCTCTACAAATTCAGCACAAATATGTTACATTTGTGGCGCATCCCCAAAAGAAATGAATCGTCTTGATGTTGTTAATAACAAACCTATTAAAGTAGAAAATTTGCAGTACGGTTTATCACCCTTGCACGCTTGGATTTGATATTAATCCAGAGAATTTTGATTTATATGCCAAAGAGACAGCAAAGTTGTTAATCGAAACATATCCTTGGTATTTTATGCCGGTGTCGGTTCATAAACTTCTTGTGCATGGAAGCCAAATTATTAAATCTGCGTTACTTGCAATTGGCGAATTACCAGAAGAGGCTCAAGAATCACGATTCAAAGATTTTAAGCAATTCAGATTAGCAAACACAAGAAAATTTTCCCGCATAACTGCTAACAAAGATTTAATTAATTCACTTCTTGTGTCTGTCGTCTGATCCTTATATAGCTGGATTAAGAAAGTTGCCAACTAAAGCCAAAACCAGCTTAGGACTATTTTTTTATTCTTTACTACTACTATTTTTCTAGTTTTATAACTACTCAGCGCTATGACATTTTTGTCGTATACTGGACCAACCATCACTGATGAGTCCTGAATCGACGAAACGGCCGTCTAGTGAATGTTTAGGGTGCGATAGAAATGCGAGTGCTTTTTATGTTTGTTGTTTGTATTTATCCAATTCAAGCAATAATATTCCATTTTATTCTGTTAGTTGATGTCTGAGATTACTTAGAAATATTACCCTTTGAAGGTTTGTTCACCACCCCTGCAAGCCACTGAAATAAATATTGTTTCTAATTGTTATTGAACACTTCTGGATACGAAAATATATATGTTTTCTCATTAATATAATTTTGTCGCACTAATTTTTGTTTTGGGCCC
Source organism: Apoderus coryli (assembly GCA_911728435.2). NCBI lineage: Eukaryota > Metazoa > Arthropoda > Insecta > Coleoptera > Attelabidae > Apoderus > Apoderus coryli. The sequence continues at coordinate 3,792,744 of OU452213.1, read as the reverse complement.
ACTGTGTAATGGTTGAAAATCGTTGAGATATGGAGTTCGATTAACTGGAAGTCTTGTATGCGAGAAGTAAGGAACAAAGTAGCGTCTGGCGTCGGGGGCTTTTGTTACCAAACAATAGAACGTTGGTAAACGATGCTCGCTTGTTTAGCGTTTGTTATTACTATTATCTCGCGAGCTTTCGCCCGTCGGCTAGAAATGCCCAATTAAATATTTTACTTTGCTCCAAGTGCTTTTAACTGTATATATATAACTCTTCGTGAATAGAAAGCACAGACATCTCTATTTACTGTTTCAATAGACGGACGACGATTTGAAGTTGAAATGAAACTATGAAAGTGGGTGGAATGAAATGAATGTTATTGCATTTCTTCATATTGTAACCCTGGAGTTTGTGGTTGGTTATCTTCTATACTAAGATGAAAGCATCTACTTTGTGGTCAAGTTATTCGATGGTAAAAGCAACAGGATATCGACTTGCCAAAATACCAAAAATTGCGAGCTTTCCTAAAGACAGTCGGACGGCTATAATACGAACAAGTCAAAAGTTCTACCACGGGAACAGATACAGTAGTTTATTACTGATTACACCAGACAACCAATACCTACTTAGTGCAGTGACACATTTGTGTACATGTTTTGTTGTTAGGGATCACCAATTTTCTTATGATTTTCCAAAGTGAGATTTTAGTAGAAATCTATGGTTTTGCCTATGTTTGAGGGTTCGTATTGCTCAAGGTTTTCATGCTACCCCCCACATTATATATATATTTGAAATCAGCGCATCAAACTCTATAATCGTACAAGTTTGAGGAAAATCTATTTTTCAACCAAAAATGAAAATTTTCCATACACTTACATTGATTTTTTCTAAGATTTGGACAAAAAAAAAATTTTCTCGATTTTCACCAAACTCACCATGTTTGTTCCTATGCTCATACTGATGGAGAAAAAGTGTTTTCTTGTGGAGAAAATGTTGTTAGGGGAGCAGGACTTTGCTCATAAAAGTCTGCCCACAGGGCTATATGCAGACCCTTACTTGATGACCTACCCTGGGCTTAGTAGACTCGATCGAGACACCCCACATTCCCTGGTCGATTCGGAATAGATGTCCGATGAATATATCCAAAGCTCAGGAATGAGGGTGGATCACCAATTTTTTTATAATTTTTCAAAAGTGATCTATATTTGGTGGGATGTAGGCTTTCACTTGATGATTTACCCTGGGCTTAGTCGACTCGATCGACACACCCCACATACCCTGGTCGATTCGGAATAGATGTCCGATGGACGTATCCAAAGCTCAGGAATGAATGTGGATCACCAATTTTCTTATGATTTTCCAAATTGAGATTTTAGTAGAAATCTATGGTTTTGCCTATGTTTGAGGGTTCGTATTGCTCAAGGTTTTCTTGCTACCCCCCACATTATATATTTGGAATCAGCGCATCAAACGCTATAATCGTACCAAGTTTGAGGAAAATCTATTTTTCAACCAAAAATGAAAATTTTCCATTTACATTATTTTTTCTAAGATTTGTACAAAAATTTTTTTTTTCTCAATTTTCACCAAACTCACCATGTTTGTTCCTATGCTCATACTGATGGAGAAAAAGTGTTTTCTTGTGGAGAAAATGTTGTTAGGCGAGCAGGACTTTGCTCATAAAAGTCTGCCCACAGGGCTATATGCAGACCCTTACTTGATGACCTACCCTGGGATTAGTAGACTCGATCGAGTCACCCCACATTCCCTGGTCGATTCGGAATAGATGTCCGATGAACATATCCAAAGCTCAGGAATGAGTGTGGATCACGAATTTTTTTATAATTTTTCAAAGGTGATCTATATTTGGTGGGATGTAGGCTTTTACTTGATGACCTACCCTGGGCTTAGTCGACTAGATCGAGACACCCCACATACCCTGGTCGATTTGGCATAGATGTCTGATGGACATATCCAAAGCTCAGGAATGAAGGTGGATCACCAATTTTCTTATGATTTTCCAAAGTGAGATTTTAGTAGAAATGTATGGTTTTGCCTATGTTTGAGGGTCCGTATTGCTCAAGGTTTTCATGCTACCCCCCACATTATATATATATTTGGAATCAGCGCATCAAACTCTATAAGCGTACCAAGTTTGAGGAAAATCTATTTTTCAACCAAAAATGAAAATTTTCCATAGGTACATTGATTTTTTCTAAGATTTTGACAAAAAAAAAAATTTCCTCAATTTTCACCATACTCACCATGTTTGTTCCTATGCCCATACTGATGGAGAAAATGTGTTTTCTTCTGGAGAAAATATTGTTCGGGGAGCAGGACTTTGCTCACAAAAGTCTTCCTACAGGGGCTATATGCAAAGCCTTACTTGATGACCTACCCTGAGCGTAGTAGACTCGATCGAGACACCCCACATACCCTGGTCGATTCGGAATAGATGTCCGATGGACGTATCCAAAGCTCAGGAATGAATGTGGATCACCAATTTTCTTATGATTTTCCAAATTGAGATTTTAGTAGAAATGTATGGTTTTGCCTATGTTTGAGGGTCCGTATTGCAGAATCTTACTTGATGACCTACCCTGGGCTTGTAAATTATGTCGGTAGAATAAAAGTGTAGATAATGTCGCGTCCACACCATTAATCAGAGCCATGCAGTCATATATAGCATAACAGAAAATATAAGGCGAACATGAAGCACGTTATCACATGTGATTGTGTACGAGGGTGATCGCTAACGTTTTACTCGTCAACAATTACACGAATTACACTTAACCATGGCTGTTTTCCAGCACACTTAAATAAAATAGGAATTAGAGATAGCCCTTGTTGTGATTGTGGGAACTTAGGTGATCTCACTCATATATTTTTTGCTTGCTCAATAATAAGGACGCCATACAAAGCTTCATTAAACAAATTGTAGATGCAGGTGTTGATTTACCTACAGATATTGTTCGTTTACTTTTAAAAAACAAAAAAACTACTTATGATATTATCATCACGTTCTTGAAGGATAATAAAATTAACATTTAATAACCGCCTCACCTTCCTCAATAATCTGTGGCTAATAGACTATGTCTGAAGCCAAACATTCTCAAAAAAAAAAAAAAAAAATTGTGTACATGTTCACAATCTCCACCAGCATTCTAAACTTTGTTACAAAACCCCTCCAGTTGCAAATTAAAAGTTGATAAAAGTCCATTTTGAGTAAGTAGGTAGGTACATTATGCCAAACAGCTAGCTATCCTGTAATAAAAAGTTGGAACATAAACAGACATAACAGTTTTGATGTTCTTCTATTATTCAAGTTCATTTTTGTAACCAGCATCTAAAACATTGGTATTCGCACTTAAAACCCATAATATTGTGAAAGTAAGTTCGAGTGCAGAGTGCCGCACAAAAGGCACATATAAGAGCACTGTATAATGTTTGGGGGTAGGAGAAATTTTAATTATAATTCAGGCGGAGCGAGAGCTTCTCTCGGATTCACAGTCATTTAGGCGAGAACAAAATCACGAACAGACATCATAGATATCCGTTAACAAAACCCATTTCAGCAAAAGTCTTTGCTATAGTCGGACTGCATCCACTACCATCCTTTTCTACACAAAATAATGTTTGATTTTGTTTCCGTGATAAATCATTTAGCCAGTCAAAATATCCGAAGGATATTTCTCTAACAGAAGCGAAGAAAATCCTAAAATTATATCTCTGAAAAATTAATTCTAAAGGCTAGGGAATTCAATTTACACTTAGTTTATCCTGAATCATTCTACAATAAAAAACCTTTTTACAGCAAAATTATCTTCAAACGAATTTGCAGATTTCTGGAAATTGGTACCAAAAGAAGACTTTCCTACACTGTTAAAAATTGGGTGAGAAATACGTAAGATTTGTAGTAAACATACATGTTTTTTTATGTAATATTAGGTAAATCTTAAATATTCGCGAATATTGCCGATAATTTACCCAAATCACGTATTTTTCCTTAGAAATATCGTAAAAACGCATTACCGAAATGTGTTTTCACGATATAATTTGTGTGTATTCAAATCGTATCGAAATTTTTCGTTTTCCCTGCAAATCTACACATTACTTTTAGTACTATTCCGTGGCTCCTAGTAATTTTGCGACACTTTCGTAAAAACATCCTTACAGCGCAAGCGTAACAGGCATGCGAGTATATACAGCAGCTATTTACCCTTTACAATTCAGCGTTATCAAACAAACAATGCACATTTATTATTTAACAACTGATTTAATAAACCTAAAACACAAATTAAATACAATAAGCTGTGCCCAAAAAGTTAACAAAATATTAGCGGTGTGTACGGTTGCAGAGAAATAGTGAATGGCTTTCTTTTGAGGTTCGAATAATAAGCGCCTCTACATACATTAGCTCTGCTAAGTAAAAATGATTTGTTCATGTTGTAGGATAAAGTGTAATACTGTTAAAAAAATATAATTAGGTACCATCAATATCTACATAGCAATACACCCAGATAGATTTTTATATGCGCCCGGACAAACTGCACTTACCAGGTTAGTGTTTTAGGCATTTGTTCCTTAATTTTTAATTGATTTTTTTTTGTAGTTTAAGAAACTTCTTTTTGTTTGTTAAGTATAGTATAGTAGGTACCTATTATTAGCTAAATATGGCAGCTCAAAATGAACAAATTTTAAATTATAACCTAAATCTAGAAAATGTTAAAAAATTATGTTAAATAATTTCTTCCTTAATTTTAAATTTATTTTTTTTTATGACATTTCTAGTACATTCGTTAAAATTCACATTGTATGTGTTTTCGTGCCTAATGTAAGAAACTTCTAAGACTGAATATTTATGTTTTTGTTTGCAAAGTATAATATAGTAGATACATAACATTAGGAAAATATGGCAGCTCAAAATCAACAAATTTTAAATTGTAACTGCCTAAAACTTGGGAAAGTTCAAAAATTATATAAAGCATTTCTTCCTTAATTTTTAATTGCATTTTTTTGTATGACGTTTCTAGTATTTTTGTTAAAATTCGCATTTGATATGTTTTCCAGCCTAATATAAGAAACATCTAAGACTGAATTTACGTGTTTGTTTGTTAAGTATGTGGTACCTATTATTAGGAAAATATGGCAAGAAATTTTAGTTTTTAGTTTAGCATGTTTATAGCATTTATATTTTCGTTAAATATTAAAAATCGGGAAAACTAGTAATTCTGTGTTTATATTCAACATATAGGGTAAAGAATTAACATGCATTTATTGAGTTTTTCGCCACTCTTTAAACCAAATATAAACTGGGAAAGTAAAGAAAAATTTTTAAGTTGTGAAAACCACTGTAACCTAAAAGGAGAAATATTTTTTAGGCTGCAGTGATTTTTATATAAAACTTAAAAAGTTTTTAATTTTTCTTTACTTTTTCCAGTTTACATTTGGTTTAAAAAGATCTGACTCCATTTCAGTATGGACAATTTTTCACGTCTACAGAAACTATCTGGGTACATAGATCACCTAAAAATGTTGTACAAATACGGTAAGTATAATGAAATATTCAGATAAAGTTTTTGTAAATTCACATAAATATTCATGAAAGTACAAAAAAATTACGTATAATTACGTTCTTACTGTACAGAAATGGTATTTTTCCCCCATTTTTTATGTAAGAACACTGTAAATTTTAAGTATATTCCACTATTGTTTTACGAGCATTGTACATTTCCGGGCCTTACCGCAAAAATACGTTAAAATATTGGTATTATTTAGACAGCGATTGTGTACGTAACTAAGCCTACTTTTATGTTGTAATCTTAATCTTATAAGTGTATTTTTACATGACATGCAGCGTAATTTTCATTTGTAATTTTACGATATTGTGTAATTGTACACCAAATTAAGTGTAACTTTAATTTGTAATTTTACCTTAATATTGTATTTTTACACTAAATGTGGCGTAATTTTAAATTGTAATATTTCGATTAATATTGTAGTTGTACAGTCAAGGTGGAAAATTACGTGAGGGAATGGTTGAATAAATATTACAGTTATATTTTACGTAAATTTACTATTCTGTTTTAACAGTGTATAATAGCTGATCTGGCCTTTCAATTTTTAAGAAGTTTTGGATCAACATACAGTCGACACTGTTTATACTGCAACTCTATAGTAAAAAACCCTTTACAGTGCAACGGTCATTAAGGATAGTTTCTTAGGTCTTGATTAGGTCCTGTATGATAGCATCCTATACCAAACCAAGGCCCCAAAAAATTTAAATCTGGTTTGAAATTTAGACAGGACAATGATATTATGAAGTGCTATTTGCATGCCAAACGACTTGCGAAGACAGTGTCATTAAGGATAGTTTCATCAAAAAATTTAAATTTTTCCGGTGCCTGAAGGGTTGTGAAATAATTGAAATCTGTTTTCCTAATAATGGGGTCTCCTTCAACGGAAATAACTACATGGAGTTTTTGGCAGTGAAATTTTTTGTTTAATGTTTTTTTACTATTTAAAAGAAAGGTTTGACCACCAACACAGAAGACAGTGTAAGGTTGAACTAGGTTAGATGCAGTAGTTAATTTGTAAAGACGAATTCTTCCTAAAAAAAACCAAACTAAGCCTCATCGGTCTTTCTTAGTTTAAACTGAGCCAATAAATCTTTATATAGATTCAAGTTGTTGTCCGCAATTTGGCTACGGCACTACTAATCTGTGTATACAAAGTACTTGTGAAACCCCACAGTAAAAAATACGCTAAAATTTCCCTGAAAATTAAACCTTCTTTGACACATTTAATCTGCATCCCAGCTTCGTTTTCACTACTACTATTATCGTCTGAATGCAGTAGCAGCAGCTTAGGGACCTTTTAGGTCATTGACGCAATCATGAAAGCTCTATAGAACGCAGCTATTATACCTGTGTTTTGTAAAAAGTTATGCGTAATGCCTTTTCCATTATACGATATATGACAACACGTAAAAAAAACGTGTTTTACTAATGAAAAGTGTTTTCTTTATATGTCTTCTCTATGTTCCAATTTGTGGTGTCATGTCAAAAACTGTAAAATTTAAATTAAAAGTTGAAGGAAAACTAACCTTTTCAACAATAATCCCCGGACGTTCTATACACATTAATATTGTTGAAAGCTGAACGATATTTATGCACCAATTTCATTTGTTACATGATTTTATTTTTTAACCCCCGTTTGAAACCTTCAAGGACGTCTTTTGAACATTTTTAGCTCTCCATATCATATATGTAATATATGTATACAGGGTGGTCCAACGAAAAGTTTGCACCTAGCTTTAATCTTTTTTTTGTAGTCGAATGCGAAAATGCTCGGACACGTCGATTTTGCTTTTGAGGGGGACACATTTTAAACATATTTTTCGATCTGCGCCTTTAACCCCCTAGCGGGGGTGAGTAACAACCCTAAAATTTTAAATGGAAAGAGGGGTCTAATGACATATCATTTGAAAGGACACAAAATTGTCTTTCTAATGATACCCTATTTGTCGAATTTTACTAAAACAGTTAATACGAAAACGACTTTAAAGACATTAAGCCGATAATTTTGGTATTAATGAGAAATACAAATAAGTTTTAATTATTACGACTGAAAACAACTACAATCATTTCTAAATTATTTACTTTGAAGAAAAACGGGATTTCAAAAACACTATCTTATTTATCAGAACTAAATTCCTCACTAATCGTTTGCGTTTTTTGTTGAAATAAAAACTGCAGATACGTGTAGGAAAAGAATTTACACCGTTTATTTTAGTCTTTTCATTGATTCAGTTTGGTTGCTTCTCAAGTTATTTTACTTTTACCGTACAAAATGATTTATTCCATTCTAGAACGAGTTGAAATTGTTAAACTTTATTTTCAAAATAATAGTAGTGCTAGACTTACGGCTCGCTTATTTAATGAGAGACATCCCGATAAAAATGTGAATGATGTGTACGTTGGCAAGTTAGTTAAAAAGTTTGTAGATACCGGATCTGTCTGTAATGTAAAACACCAGCCGCAGAAACCGATCAGAAATGAAGCTGTGGAAGTCGCTGTTTTAGGGCATGTTGAAATGGATCATAGTCAAAGTACCCGTCAACTAACTGAAGCCTCAGGTGTCTCCCGTTCGTCCATAATACGAATTTTAAAAGCGTACAAATTTCATCCGTACAAAATCAAATTAGTACAGGAACTAAATGAGGATGATCCTGATAGAAGGCTGCAATTTTGTGAAGCAATGAGCCAGCGTTTAATTGAAGATCCGCAATTATTATTTAACATTTGTTTTTCCGACGAATGCACATTTTATTTGAATGGAGCTGTAAATAGGCACAATTGCCGTTACTGGGATGACAGTAACCCACATTTATTCCGTGAGGTTCATACCCAGTATCCTCAAAAAATAAACGTCTGGTGTGGCATATTAGGAAATCATATTATAGGACCACTTTTTATTCCTGGAAATTTAACTGGTGAAGTGTACCTAAACATGCTTGAAGACACAATTGATCCTTTAATAACACAAATAATAGAAGATGACCAAAATCATACTGCTGATCGGCTTTATTTCCAGCAAGATGGAGCACCTCCGCACTATGTGGCTCCTGTAAGACAGTTCTTAGATGACCGGTTCCCTGGACGGTGGATTGGAAGGAGGGGCCCAATTGAATGGCCTGCCAGGTCACCGGATTTATCGCCTTTAGACTTTTTTCTTTGGGGGCACTTAAAAAATAAATGTTTTGCCACGAAGCCCGAGTCCATAGAAGATCTTCGCCAACGCATTACAGAAGAGTGCAGAAACATAACACCTGATATGCTACAAAATGTTAGAAATAGATTTGAACAAAATCTGTATTATTGTATGGAATCAAATGGGTCACATTTTCAACATTTGTTAATGTAACGTTTTAATAAATCAATTTAACAGCTTGTTTACTTTTTTTACAAAGCAATGTTAAAACTAACAAACATTGGAATGTACTAACGATTGCAGGTGTTTTCACTCGCAATAATTAAAACTTATTTGTATTTCTCATTAATACCAAAATTATCGGCTTAATGTCTTTAAAGTCGTTTTCGTATTAACTGTTTTAGTAAAATTCGACAAATAGGGTATCATTAGAAAGACAATTTTGTGTCCTTTCAAATGATATGTCATTAGACCCCTCTTTCCATTTAAAATTTTAGGGTTGTTACTCACCCCCGCTAGGGGGTTAAAGGCGCAGATCGAAAAATATGTTTAAAATGTGTCCCCCTCAAAAGCAAAATCGACGTGTCCGAGCATTTTCGCATTCGACTACAAAAAAAAGAGAAAAGCTAGGTGCAAACTTTTCGTTGGACCACCTTGTATATGGAGACTATTAGTTTCATGAAAAAAAATTTTTTTTTAATTTCACCGGAAATACTTGTTTTTGGTCATTTTATACATAAATAAGTAGTTTTAAAAAAATGTCTGTCTGTCTGTCAGTCTGTCTGTCTGTCTGTATGCACGAAAACGCAAAAACCGCTTAACAGATTTTAACCAAATTTGGTACAAAAATACTATTGGACATGGCAACGAGCTGATTAGATTTTGGGAAACATTGAGCGTAGGCAAGGGGTTTAAAAGAGGGTTCAAAAATTAAAAAAATTCATAGTTCTTAAACTTATCCGAAATACTGCATAATTTTTTACGCATTTAATTGAATATAACCTAAAATATTTAACATAAAATATTAGACCACATTGGCGTTCGAAAATAGAGTAAAATGGGGTAAAAAATATTTTAAAAAAACGTACTTCTTAAACATAGCTGAAATATTAACTAATTATTTATAGCTTTAATAGAATATAACCTATAAAATGTGTCATAAATAACTTACTTTCATAGGCGTTCGTAAATAGTGGAAAAGGGGTCAAAACATAAAAAATATATATTTTCTAAACTTATTCGAAATATGGAATAATTTTTCATAGTTGTGATAGAATATAACCTATCAAATGTTACATAAAAGAATTGGTTCACACAGGCGTTCGCAAATAGTCTAAAAAAAGGGTCAAAAACGAAAAAAAAATGTTTCTCAAATATACCAGAAAAATTGGCTAATTATATATAGCTTTGATATAAGATAACCTAAAAAATGCAGCATAAAATTTTTATTTACATAGGCGTTCGTAAATAGTAGAAAAAGGGGTAAAATAAAAAAAAATTAAAATGTAAAAAATTTTATATTTAACTAGATGAATTGGTGTTAAAAATACACGACAAAAATTAATGTACCATAGGCGCCCGTGAAAATTCTATAAAAGGGTCAGGAAAAATTTGTATCCGTGATAACATAAAAACCACTTAACGGATTTTAACCACATTTAGTACGAAAATACTACAGGATATTTATAGGTGGTGATTAACATTGAGCGTAGGCAAGGGGTTTAACAGAGGGTTCAAAATTTAAAAAAATCATAGTTTTTAAAATTATGCGGAATATTGAATAATTTTTCATAGTTGTGATAGAATATAATCTAAAAAATGTTACATAAAAGGATTGGTTCACGCAGGCGTCCGAAAATAGTCTAAAAAAAGGGTCAAAAACGAAAAAAAAAGTGTTTCCCAAATATACCAGAAAATATGGCTAATTATATATAGCTTTGATATAAGATAACCTAAAAAATGCAGCATAAAATTTTTATTTACATAGGCGTTCGTAAATAGTAAAAAAAAGGGGTAAAATAAAAAAAAAATAAAATGTAAAAAATGTTAAATTTAACTAGTTGAATTGGTGTTAAAAATACACGACAAAAATTAATGTACCATAGGCGTCCGTGAAAATTCTATAAAAGGGTCAGAAAAAATTTGTATCCGTGATAACTCAAAAACCACTTAACGGATTCTAACCACATTTGGTACGAAAATACTACAGGATATTTATAGGTGATGATTAACATTGAGCGTAAGCAATGGGTTTAAAAGAGGGTTTAAAAATGTAAAAAATCATAGTTCTTAAACTTATCCGAAATATTGAATAATTTTTTATAGTTGTGATAGAATATAACCTAAAAAATGTTACATAAAAGAATTAGTTCACACAGGCGTTCGAAAATAATCTTAAAAAAAGGGTCAAAAACGAAAAAAAAATGTTTCCCAAATATACCAGGAAAATTGGCTAATTATATATAGCTTTGATATAAGATAACCTCAAAAATGCAGCATAAAATTTTAATTTACATAGGCGTTCGTAAATAGTAAAAAAAAGGGGTAAAATGAAAAAAAAATTAAAATGTAAAAAAATTTATATTTAACTAGTAGAATTGGTGTTAAAAATACACGGGAAAAATTAATGTTCCATAGGCGTTCTTGAAAATTCTATAAAAGGGTCAGAAAAAATTTGTATCCGTGATAACTCAAAAACCACTTAACGGATAACCTACAACATGCAGCATAACAATTTTGTTTACATAGGCGTTCGTAAATAGTAGAAAAGGGGGCAAAATAAATTTTATATTAAAACTAAAAAAAAATCAATTATTTTGCGTACAAGAACTTGGCCTAGATCTGAAATATAAAATATCTGCGTATAAATAGTGCCTCCAAAGAGAAGAAAAAGGCACAAACCCCGATACTTAAAAAAAAAAAATAGCTGATGTCTAAAACAAAACAAAAATTTATTAAATTTAGATAAATGACAAAAAGGTCATAAATTATTACTTTTACACTTAAATATGGAGAGCTATTCGTGCCTCGGGGGCAACAGTTTATTTATGCTGCAAAAAAAGCCTGACACCTTTGACAGTTTTTTATATGTTCATTAATTATTCATTTGTAGGTACTTCAAGCCCCAACTATTATAATGGTAAGTAGATCAGAATCAGAGCCTTCGAAAGTTTAGTTTAGGCTGTGGAAGTTTCTATCTATTCCACATTCTCTCAAAAAAGTAAATTGCACCTAATCAAAATACCTCAATCACCAATATACCGAATGACTTGAAAAGAATCACATAATATAAGAGGGTCCTCTCTACTTTCCTATATAAAATGTATTCTCTGGTGGCCTATGTCGAATCATTTATAACAGACTTTAATGTAGCTCTCACACAAAAGAAAGATCACCCAATCTATTCTAACTATATATAAAAAGAGATGCTAAGGATTAATCTGTGTTGTTGCTCTATTAAAAGCCTCAATGGACATGTCGGAACTGAACCCCACACGAATGTTTAGTAGCAGAAGCCTCTCCCTGGTATGGTGACTGTATTATATGATCAGAGGTGTATGCAATGCAGGTCAGGACTACACACGTTTTGTTGAGATCGTAAATGAGACATACATGCCGAATTTCGAAAATTCTTGTATATCGAGAAGGCTGCAAACAAGTGATACGAAAAATGCCTCAAATTGTAGCCAAATATTTAAATTTACCAAATCAGAATTCACTGTAAACCCAGGTCCTCTTTTGTCTTGTGTTTTCGAAATGTATTTGCAAAGCACCCCAGTTACTTTGGCTTTAAGTTTGGAAACTTATTTTTAAATACAAAAAAGAAAAACCTTCATATACAAAAAAAACCCAATAGCGCGTGCATGAATATGTTAAATCCGGCTCTGTTATTGTATATAGAGCCTAATAAAGATTATAGCGTTCCCCCAAAGCCATTAGTGATAGAGAAATTTGAGAATCGACAGATTGAGATGATAATCACAAGAGTCGAATAAAGGTTAATGAAAAAATTTCACTAACGATAATATTTTTCTAAACTTTATTGACAAATACAATAATCAATAAACGGGGTATTTTTTTTATTTTCATTTTGTGGGACAGCGTTTGCTTTATTATCCAAATCTCGGTTTTTATTTTCTGCTAAATTGAGAGCAGACTATTACTATTTAACTCATCGAACAAAGCGGTTTTTCCACTTCGATTTCTGTCACAAAAGGCAACAAATTGGTTTTTATTCCGATCCGGATTTCACTCGATTCCAGTTGATTTGATCAGTGGCACAGGATAACGTTTTTCATGCTAGAAAAATGTGAGAAATATGGAACTCAGTGGCCTTCAAAGGCTCGTTCATTGTCAAAGAGGAATCCATTATAGTTGTGGATTATTGATTAGTGATAACTTGCTCAAACTTTCGCTTACAATTACACTTGTACAGGTTTAATACAACGGGTCGAAGTTGGATTTATTTCACAGAAAGGATGGACCTTGTTTCTTGCTTTTGTATATAAGAAACACATTTTAGAAAGAGCCAATCATCTCCCTAAATTTAGCTAAAATTACAATTACTTGCTACGTCTAAATTCGCACAAATATATCTGTACACTAGCTAGCAGGTGACTTCCTTAATGAAACTAAATTGTACAATAAAATGTCAGGCTCTATTATAGAAAATTTTCTGCCTCCACGTCCCTGCGAGAGTCGATAGTGTGATACAGCATCAACACAACCACCGAGCATAGAGCAGTTGGTGCGCCATTTTGAAAATTGATCGTCAACAATAAGCCCGTTATCGTGGGACTATTGCGAAGTGGCGACAGGATGGATTCGATTAAAGGAAGTGAGTGGAATCGAAGGAGCAGATGAAAGAAGAGCGATTGGTGCAAAGCATTTTCATCAAATTTCCACGACGCTTTTCTTTTTTTTTTATTGCTCTATCCTACTCTCGCTCGATGAATTGCTAAAATTCAAAAGTCAGGATTTTTACCTTACCTGACAACTTTTACAGATTTAATAATAAATAACAAACTAATTGATTATGAAATTACACAATTATTAATATACAATGAATTTGTGTCCATATTTACGGACATATTTATGGTACTTTGACGAGGTCATAATAAGAGCAAAACGAATTCGTCAGTATCTGTCGACCAATGCCTCGTTCTGGTTCTACTGCATTAGACTGAGGCCTTGTTAAATTAAACAAAATCCCTCCCCGCTATGCCACGAAATTATGTTTCACAATAATTAATTATTAATGTTAGTTTACCAAACGCAAAAGCTGTGTTTCTCAAAGACAAAAGTCGAATTTGACAAAAGTCGAGTTTCACGAAGCAAAAGCTGGTATTTCTTTCTTTGCATAAAGCATTGGACAAATAGATCCTCTCACGGATTTGAACGACCAACGAATTGGACGCCTTACGGCTCCTCCTTGTTGGGGTCTCGTTCTTTGTTTTCTGTTTCGTCTTCAATTCAACTCTTCAGTTGCAGAAAGTACTGCAAGACAGATTTGTTTTGTATTTTCAAAAGGAATTTAGATCAAAGGAGAAGGTCGCGAGACCATCCAACTTACAAAGAACGAGACCCCAACAAGGAGGAGCCGTAAGGCGTCCAATTCGTTGGTCGTTCAAATCCGTGAGAGGATCTATTTGTCCAATGCTTCATGCAAAGAAAGAAATACCAGCTTTTGCTTCGTGAAACTCGACTTTTGTCAAATTCGACTTTTGCGTTTGGTAAACTAACATTGCATTGCTCTAGGGCTTCTTTGTCCTACTGATGAGATCAAGAAGATCGAAAGCAGTTACTGAAACTCCCTCGTCTTTCGGCGAAAATTGTTTCGGATTTTCCGATTCGTTTTCAAAGTTGATAACATGGAACCCAGTTTCGCTGGGAAGGAGGGCGTATACCGCTGATTTGTGGCAGACAATTTTCAGTTTTCTGTTTCGTCTTCAATTCGACTCTTCAGTTGCAGAAAGTACTGCAAGACAGATTTGTTTTGTATTAATTATTAATGTTCATATTTAACACAGTTTTTTATGCCCTTAAGGACAGTCAATTAAGAAAAAGCCCAAGATAATACATAATTATGTATAAATGTAGCTTTTCAGAAATGCTAAAGGCGACCTTCTTCCTAATCATTTTAGTTCAAACAGAAACTTCTTAATACCCGAGAATTTGTTAGGAGTTAAGATATTGAAAAATTGATCATCCGCACCAATATATCTTATTACTATAAATCCCCATCATCTATGTTTGTTTGTTTGTTTGTAAGAGTATTAATTATAAAAATGTTATAATTCACCGAATTAGTATTAGATTTTGATTATTCTGCCTTTATCAACAGACTTATACTTCTCTAGAAGATAATCTTTCATTGGATACATGTGGATAAGAAATTAACTAGGAATGATGATCAAGCAAAACCGAACGATCTTATTGCCTTTGCAACGTGATCTTCCTTTCAATCAATTTTTTATTTATTTTTTTATTTATTTCTTAGTTCCACCGAATGATACCAATACAACATGTTACAGTATGGGATTGTCAAACATAATAACTAATAGATACATATTATTATTCCGTTGTATAGTTCAAAAATTCATCCACAGAATAAAAACATTTATCCACAAAATAATTTCTCAACTCCAGCTTAAATCTCCTAAATGTTAGGTTTTTAAATTTGTTAATTTTCAGAATCTTATTATAACACTTTACACCGATATAGTTAGGATTTTTCTGACCAATACTTAGTCTAGAAAATGGCAAAATAACGTTATTTTTGTTTCTAGTGCCATAATTGTGAACATCTTCTCTTTTAAGCAACGATGCACTTTGTTTTTTGATATGAATTATGAGTGCGTACATGTAGAGGCAAGGAAAAGTCATTATTTTCAAATTCACAAAATTGTCCCTACATGATGCTGTCTGAGGAATTTTTTGTATTGCTATTATAACCTTTTTTTGGGCCCTGAATACTCTAGTTGATCCACCGGCTCCTCCCCAAAATATGATTTCATATGCCAAGGTAGACTGGACTAAGCCGAAGTATATCAATTTCAGAATGCTGGTTGATACAGTACCTCTAATATTCTTTATCAAAAACACACAGCTGCTGACTTTTGGTAGTATGGTGTCAATATGTATGTCCCAGATCAGTTTGCTGTCTGTATAAACTCCCAGAAATTTGGTATTACTCACATTCCTTATAGACTCACCTCGTATACGTATCAGATAACTCTTATTGCTGGTGTTGTTTGCTATATATATAGGCAGAGCAACCGTTTTTAATGCATGAAGGGTAAGTCCGTTATGCACACACCACCGAGACATCGCCCCAGTCACCACGTTGGCAGCCTGCTTCATCCTTGGCTGAAACAAAAACACTAGTATCGTCTGCATAAAGAATGGGATATCCAAAAAAAAAACGAGAACTTCAGAGATATCGTCAATAAAAACATTGAACAAGGTAGGTGAGAGACAGGAGCCCTGCGGCACCCCACTGCTCACGATCTCGATTATTGAGTGACTGGTATAGGTTGTCCAAAGCCTGATTAAGATCTGTTTCTGTTGATCGACCGATCCTAAATCCATTCTGGTTGCAAGAGAGGATCTTAAATTAAGAAATCCGCAATAAAATCATCCTGTCCGTCTTTTACCAAGCAAAAATCGTCCACACTAAATTTATTTAGAAAAAGACGGGATATACTACTTGTACCTATATAATATGTAAAAATATGTTTTCAAAATAAAAACGAGATCTATGTTGTAGACAATCTATGCTCCGTACTGGTAATTTCTTGAGATCATCTTCATTTTCGTTTTCCTTTCGCCATAATGTATAGGTATGTATTATAGAGAATACAACCTATTCAAACATGATCAAAGACAGCAAACGATTCTGTTAATTTTGCTTTTAGATGCCATCTTGTCCATTATATATAAGTTTTGTGATGAATAAAGTAAACTTGACGAAAAGTTGAAAAGATCTGTGCAGGTTACGTTTTCGTATATTTAACGTCCAATGATTATTAAATTGAAAAACGGAAAGAGAGAATTGACTAGTATATCTCACATTAATTGAAAGGCTTCGCAGCTAATTCTTGAATTTTATGACAAACATTGTCCTGAGCAAGGTTTGCCAGACCATTTTTTAAATGCGCGATTTAACATACATAGAAAAACCTTTGAAGAAACGCTCCCTTTCAGTCAAGGAGTCTGATCTTTTGTGTGTTTTTTAAATAGTAAAGTACGAGGATCTTGATCAGTTAAAATAGTAGGAAAACGAACACTTTTCCGGACGACTATTGAATTTGATGGACGAGTGTAGAGAATAGACCAGCAACCAGGGAAAAAAGTTGCCACAAAAATCATTTAGTATCTGAAATCTTCATCATCAACAGTAGTTGTTCTTCAGCTTGATATTTTCAGTAAACATCTGCTCATTTACGTTATGCTTCAGTAATCACTAATCTCTAAATAAATCGTTGACTGACAAAGAAGAAACGAAAACGAAAAACATTTTTATTGTTAACAATCTCCTTCTAACAATATCCGATAAGTACACATTATACTTATGCACTTTTCTTTTGATAATGAATGTATTAGGTATCGTGTTGGTTGTGGTGATAATTGAGAGGCACTTAAGGTGCTATAAGAACCTTTTACCGGTGTGCACAAGGTATTATACCTAATAATGTTGTGTGGGTATATAAGGAGAAGAGAGAGTGCTATGAATAAGAGATTAAGAGGTATTAGGAGTTAAGTACCTACCTCGCTTGTATAATACTGGAATTATTATTATTGTTGTGGATTTACTATTCGTTTATTTACGTTTCAGCAATCTACTTCTCTACCAAATAAGTTAACATTAACACTAATCAAAAATTTTACATTTGTATTCAGATACGATGCAGTTGAAGTAAAATTGAAATAAACCAAACAAAACATCACCGGGAGATAGAGGATTCATAAAAATAATTAACGGAAAAGATAAAAGAGAAGAATAATAAAAGCCATGGGAGAGAGATGCCTTTGAAAAAAGCACTAGTCACGCGAAAACCCACTAAACATGTTCAGATGAACAAATTACATTAGCCTCTCCGGATAATCCCGCCTATTTCCCATTAACGAAAGAGCTTTTTTTCCAACTTTTCAACACACTACTACAGACTATGCCTCACTGGATATGGGCCTTTATTTTTTTATTTGCTTGTTGTATTATTTCTATTTATTAATCTTGCTCTGTGTAGGTATATTTGATTTTTAATATTAATAATAATCTCTTTATTGTCTAACAGGTATTGCTAACCAATAACAAGACAAAATCTTACATTAACAAAAACAATTGCCTAGCATTAGCATACAAAAATACCCAACTTAGAACTAACTTAAAACTAACTGAAAAATAGAAAAATACAAAAAAAGGAAATACACGCATCAAAACGCAAGAAAATTGGGAGGATTACAAGAACAATTAATAAGTTCGGCTTGGAAAAATGTGCTGTGGCTCACTACATTAAAGGTAAATTATCGCAAGAACCTAATATGCGACTAATGGATAATGTTGAAATAAAGACTTTGGATGAACCCTATAAATATTTGGGCATGCTGCACGAAGGAAAAATAGATAACACTACTATGAAACAAAAAGTCACAGATATGTACTTGAGACGGGCCACAAAGATCGCCAATACTCACCTACCTTCAAAAGAAAAGTTTATCGCAATCAATACCTGGGCGGTCCCTGCGCTGAGTTACACTTACGGAATACTTGGCTGGTCTCCCACTGACCTTCAAAATTTGGACAGAAGTACACGAAGAATACTTACGAAACACAGAATGCACCATCCCAATTCCTCAGTAACCAGGCTTTATCTCCCAAGGTCCAATGGTGGCAGAGGATTGTGCAACATCGAAGAAACCTGTAACAAAGAGAAACAAAAGTTAAAACAATATTTCATCAACAAAGATACACCATTACACCGTACTATGCAACATGTGGATATGTACTCACCGTTGCAATTGAATGACAACACAAATTTTGATTGTACATCGACTGTCGCAGAAAAAATTGAATCTCTGAAACAAAAACCCTTGCATGGAAAATTCATGTCAGCCTTAAACAGCCAATGTGTGGATAAACAAAAATCAGTGGCATATTTACATAATGGCCAACTATCAGGTGAAACGGAAGGGTTTATGAGTGCGATCCAGGACCAAGTGGTGCCAACTAAGGGATATAGAAGAGCAGTGCTGAAGGAAAAATTACCAGATGTAGGCTGTGTCACGCAGTCCAAGAAACCATACAGCATTTGAGTTCTGGCTGCACAGTTTTAGCACCCACCCAGTACACCGAACGCCATGACAACGTGGCCAAAATAATTTACTTAAATATCTGTAAGTCAAAAAAATTACTGAACAATATTCCTCCTTACTACGCTTACAACCCTATTGCTGTGCTTGAAAACAATGAGTTTAAAATATACTGGAATCTGGACATCCTTACAGTACGCAAAGTAGATCACAATCGTCCTGACATTGTACTATTCTGTAAAAAAGAAAAAAGATGCTTTATACTAGACGTGGCGGTACCATTGGATCATAATATAAGCAAAACGGTAGCAGAGAAAATAGACAAATATATAGATTTAGCGAACGAAATAAAAATCAATATATGAATCAAAATGAAGTGAAAATTTTGCCGTTTGTAATATCCTCTAATGGGCTTGTCGACAAGTCCTTTGTTCAATCGCTACTACTTCTGGGGCTCCAGGACAGCATCGCCGACGTTTGCTGCAAAACAGTTGTCTTGGGAACGACCCGAATAATCCGTAGAACTCTGGGTAAGCCTTGAATTTCAATAATTCCGGCCACCTAGAATAACCGAATTAATCGTGAAAAAAAAATAACAATAAATAATTAACACATGAACATAATTCATCAAAACAAATCCAAATCAGTAGCCCGCAAACATGTCTCTAAACTTTTCTTAAAAGAATCAAGCGATACATTAAAAAAATCAACGTTTTCATTAATAACTAATCGGTTGCTGTATTTACAATCCCGAAATAGCGGTGCTTTAGATTCATAATTAGAACGAATCTGTGGCACCCAAAATAAACTAGCGCTTCTAGAGTGAACCCTAGGGACACGAAACCATAGCTGCTGAAGCAACCGAGGACAATCCAATATATTGTTGATCAACTTAGAAAGAAAGATCTGAGACGCTAGGATGCGTCTCTCGGCTAACGGCCGAAATCCGAACCTTGCCAGTAACAGGCCGTGATCACACCCACGAGGAGGAAAATATCCATCAATTTTAAATGACAAATATTTTAAAAACTTACGTTGGATACTCTCCAATCTCTGTATATGAACACGGTAGATGGGCGACCAAATGATTGTAGCAAATTCCAAAAATAGACACAACAAAGGCGAAATAGAGACTTTTCAGGCAGTCCATGTTGTTGAATTCTCTGGTCTGTCTAAAAATAAATCCTAACATTCGCAAAGCATTAGCAGAAACTTGCTCAATGTGGTAGTTGAAAGATAAATCACCATCCAAGTATACACCAAGATCTTTGATTAAAGCGCAGCGTTCCAAATTTGAATTATCGATGGTGTAGTTTCGCAAAAACGGATCTTGACGTCTTGTAAATGTCACCGACTTACATTTGTTCAGATTTAGAGGAAGTCTATTTAGATCACACCATTCTGAGAGCCGACAGAGATCTGTTTGAAGCTGTGCGCAATCGTTCTCACAAACAACAGTACGATACAATTTGAAATCATCCGCAAACAACAAATAATTGCTATTGAAACCAAAGCCAATATCGTTTACGAATATTGCAAAGAGAAGAGGAGCCAACGTACTGCCCTGCGGAGTTCCACTTGAACTGAATCCATTGTATTCAACAAATTGTTGCCTTGCTCCCAGATAGGACTGAAAAAAAGATATCAGATTCCTGCTGAAGCCAATGTCGCACATCTTCTGTTGAATCAGGGAATGATCAATCTTATCGAACGCCTTGGAAAAGTCAGTATAGATTACGTCGACTTGCAAACCTCGACCGACAGCCGGAATTACATCCTGCAGGAAAGTGGTTAGATTGGTCACCGTAGAACGACCCTTAATGAACCCATGTTGCTGGTAAACTTGCCCAAATAACTTATTGTTTATTTTCAAGTTGATAATAGTCTGTCCAGTTGATAAAGAACTTTGCATCCCTCGTGATAGTGGTGAGGTACTGTCCACTAATTTAGCTGTGCTCTGTATTCTTCGATAATAAAACTATAATCGCAAAAATCTCTTTCCACTCTTCCCGAATATAAAAGACGGATTATTCGGTCAAATGTCAAAGAAGAGCCGTCGATATGCGACTGATTAAAAACTCCCCAACTTCAAAAGCCTCATTTTTCCATCTACTTCTTCTTTCTCTATGTTATTTTATATATATTTTTTTTTTGCCTTCTGTGAGAGTGAGGGTTTTCTAAACGAGACGACAATCGCGACCAACAATCACTCCCCAATTTACTGGGCATTGTTGTCTTTTTCCGAACCAATCTCCATACGGTTTTCTCATTTTCTTTTTTATACGTTCTATGTGATTGTTTCTTTACGGAATTTATTGTATACTGTTTGAGCTTTATTTTCATGAAAATTACAGAGCGAACTTTGCATAAGTTCGAAACGAGGGTAGTTTCAAAAAATGGCTCCTTCAATTTCTTCACATTTTCCTACATCTTTTTGTATTTAAAAAACAAATCTGATCATACCAATGTGAGACAGATAACATATATTTCTACGTTTAAACGAACAAATTTATATTACATCGCCGTTAATTTAATTAAACAGCTATTTTAATGATTAGGTAGGTTTAAAAAAAACCCAAATATATTGCTTCATCATAATTATCTATCATTCTAATCTCTTTTTTGGTAAAACGCACCAAATGGTCTTGAAAATATATAAAAAATGACCCAAACTGAACTATTTCTTTGGCCATATGCTGCTCACACACGCGTTGGACTATTTTATTAGGTAGAGATAAAATATAAAATGTTGCTGTTGTTTGGGTGTTCTTTCCAAATACTTTTAATTAATTTAATTAAATTGTGGTGATATTTTAAATGAGATTCCGTGAATCCGTTTACCACTTTCTCGATTTTTGGGTAGGTATTCGTTGCTTTCTTTTTTCAACGTTGGTTCTCCCAGTTTATCACAAACTATATCAGCTTTTTAGTTTTATTGTGTTATGATAAGGAAGAAATAAATAAAATTTTGACAAAACACTACCTAATATATTATATAAGTGTAACATGATTAGGTACAAATTTATTTTTTATTCGATTTTGAAAATGTGCAGATAACTTGAAACCATAACAGACTTTGTCAGCTCGACAATAGAGGGTTCGTTTTAAAGGTTTTTATAAACACACGGTGTAATGTTTCGGTCTCTAAATTATGTGCAAAAATCACCCTTAAAATTCGACACGTTAAAGGTGAAATTATCTATTATATATAGTCCTGAAATAAAATCAAGTGATAATCAAGGGTGGTGAGCTTTTTATTTCGTTGTGTATTCGGAGCTTTATCCGTTTATTTTTATTCTTTTTTAGTGTCAAGAGGTGTTGAATTCTAAAATGTTTATCGGATCTGATTTCTTCTATTAGTTATTGTTAATTCACAATGATACCAGTCAAAATTTCAAAAGAATTATTTGCAGTGTGGCCTCATCTCTTCCAAATTATAAATATTTATTTATTTATTTATTGTCATTACCAAAAAGGGTTTACACAAGTCATATTAAATACTAAAACTTAATCAAAACAGAAAGTCAGTGCTGAGGAATTTATCATTGGAGTAAAAAGCCTGGTCAATTAAGTAGTTCTTTAATCTATTTTTGAACATTGCAAGGCTCATTGTTTTCAAACTATCTGGCAAATGATTATAGCATGTGGGACCATAATAATTTACAGAATTTCTGCTTCTACCCAACCTCATATATTCAGGAAGAATGTCATTTTTGTTTCTGGTATTGTGGTTGTGAACTTCATCATGCCTTATGTACAGATTGTAATTATTTTTCACATACATAATTGAATTGTAGATATAGAGACACGGGAGTGTAATTATTTTACATTCTTTAAATTTAGGTCTGACATCCTCTCTAAACTTTAAATCTGTCATTATTCGAACCACTCGACTTTGAATTGCGATACCCGACTAGCATGACAAGAGTGTCCCCAAATTGACAAAGCATATGAAGCCACATTGTGAAAAAGGCCATAATATGCTGATTTCAAAACATTAAAAGAGACTTCACCCTTCAAGCTTCGCAAACATGAACACAACCTTAGACAACTTGGCAATGGTAACCTCGACATGACCCGCCCAGGTCCAAAGTGACACCCAGAAACTTTACCAGACCATCAGAAACAGCAACATCCCTCTCACGTAATGTAAATAGCCCTCGACAGATTCAGGCCAGAACATCACTCGACAGTTCAACATCGACAATAGTTGAATCGTCTGCAAACAATGTCAGGTCAGAGCATTGCAGATCATTAATGAAAATCAAAAACAATAGAGGTCCGAGCACCGAGCCCTGTGGGACTCCACAAGAGCTCAACAAGGGCTGAGAAGACTTTGACTCAAACATCGTTACAACATTCCTACCAGTGAGATAGGAACTCAGCAAACGAATATCTACAGGGGAAAAACTAATAATTAGATTTATCGAGAAATTTAAATACCAACGTTATCCAAATTAAATACAATTTGATACCAGTTTCGGGTATATTTTACTGTGACCCTTCCGCAGGAAAACACCACATAAATTACAACTTAGAGGCGTTGCAATTTCTTCGTATTTATACATGCTTCTATACTTTCCCTCATATCCCATTATATTTTTATATTTAGAGGGTCACATACCAGGTAAATAGAGAAAATAAAGCCTCATGCACATATTTATACATGCGGAGATGGAAAGGAAATTTATTCGCATTCCCATATAATAATATTGTAGCATACCGTCTGGAAATGCGCATATCCATTTAATAATGGCGTTACACACATTTGTACTTCGGCCATATTAAGCCCCAGCACAGATTTTGGATAAGCTGATGCCGGAAAGTCTTCCATCATAATCATCATAATATAAAAACGGGAAAATGAATGAATGTGTATATGCGTATGAGCAAAAGCTATTTTTTCAAATGTGGTTTGTTTTATTTTTTTTTTTTAAACGGTAATTTTACTTTACGATCTGACAGGTTTTATAGCGCTGGATATACTGTGTGTCATCTGAAAAATCATTGAATTTTGTACGTAGACCTTTGAGGTAAGTATTGGCGCTATCGACCTAAGTAGGTTTCTCCATAATCGATCGAAACCCTTCCCAATGAGACACCCGGTACAGATTCTACGTTTCCGAGAGTGTTAGAACGTGGAGCACAACAGTGAAGTAAAAACAGCAAGAGGTCTAGTTAGAACAGACCTATCATGATATTTATAGCCAGTACAAAACATTTTTGTTGATCCCTAATATGATGATCCCTAATATGATTCCCAAGCCCTATTATACAATGTATAATTTGGACACTATAACAATAAATTTTTAGAGAGAAGAGGAATTGGATTGAAGCACTAAGTGAATGAAAATAATACGCCGGTAGGCATATTATAGTATACGTACCGTAATCATCCAAACAATGGAGCTGTAGTAGGTATCATATAATGTATTTACATATAATAGCACTTTGAGAAAAAAAATTCAAGAGTTACTATACCCACCCTTCAACCCTTCATATTTTTATAAAAGTTGTTACACACGCGTGCGTCTAAACAACCTTGTTAATTGGAAGAAGTCTCACGCATATACCTACAAATTGTATATTCTATTAAATTATGGCAGGCTCAAAGAAAAAATGACTTAATAGGAAAAAGATCCAACTATACGTTCCTAGAAGTTCAGGTTTTCCAAGAGAGTGGAAGTTGTGGCATGTAGTGTCTCTTCCAAATCGCGTTTTAAAGATTTGCGACCCATAAGCATTCTGTCTGTATTATCCAAAATACTAGAACGCCTGGTAAAGCTACAATCGTGTTTTCACGATGGCTCTAGTTGTGCTACAGCCCTTCTTGATATCACAAAACAGATATTTAGAGAGATCGATCAAGGAAACCGTACAATTGCAGTGTTCCTGGAGTGTGCCCCAGGGGTCGGTTTTGGGACCTTTATTGTTTTTAATATACGTAAATGATTTATACAAATTTCAAGAAGAGTCAGATATAATCCTCTTTGCTGACGACACAACTAGTCTGATTAGATATCGACCAAACGACCCTTTAGGGGAGTTGGTTAATGCTGTTGAGACTGACATAGGCAATTGGTTTCTGGCAAATGAACTGAGCTTGAATCAGGCTAAAACTCAGAGCATGAACTTTACATTGCGTTCTGCGCCTATCGATCTTCAGAGCGATGTTCGCGTGAAGTTCCTTGGGGTTCATCTTGATCCTAAATTAACCTGGGAGAGTCATGTTCGAGAACTTGGGTGCTCGCTGTCCAGGGTCATATATCTGATCAGAAGGCTTGCGCAGAGTGTTTCAATCGCCAGTCTGTTGACGGTATATCATGGTTATTTTGTTTCCCGTATGTCGTATGGTATTTTGAACTGGGAACATAGTTCCCATGCAATGAAAATCTTCAAGCTACAGAGGAGATGTTTACGTACAAAGTTGGGGCTCGGTTGGCGTGACTGCTGTAAAAAGTATTTTGTTGAACACGGACTACTTACTTTGCCTTCCTTGTACATCTTAAACTGTCTTGGCTACATTCGAACCAATGCCTCGCATTTCACTCTTCACTCTGATACGCATAATTATGGTACGCGAAATCGCAATGACATATTGCCTGAATTTCACCGCCTATTGAGGACTAGGAAAGGTTCTGACTATTATTGTGTTAAATTTTAAAAAGTATTAAATCATTTTTGATATCTCAAGCTTTTTATACCTTTGAGGACTATTTCAGAAGCGATATTGTAAGATTTTTTAGATTTTAGTTTGTTTTATGTTGTTGCTATTTTAATTTGTTTGTAAGCCTTTCTTTGTTGCTGTAACTTGGATTGTTTAATTTTTGTTCTTTTATGACGTACTATACAACATGTTATGTAACATAAGATGGTGAATAAATATATTTATCTATCTATCTTAACAACATTTCTGGAGAATCTAGCCTTGCCATCATGTACACATTTCCCTTGTTCTTCTCCTATCTATTTGCAATTTCAAATGGCTATTAATAATTGCACCCATCCGAAAAAAAAACCATACAGAAGAAATAAAAAGCTCAATATAATCATTCTGTTCACGAACGTGGAAATGTCTTAATTAAATTGCATCATTAATGCGTTATAAACACGATATTCAATTGCATTTTACCAATGATGACATTCTATCACTTAAAAAAATGCATTATAGCCTGTTAATGACTTAATTATTGTACAGTTTTAATTAAATATACAAGGTTTTAGCGAAAAATTGCATTTCGCTTGTCGAACTTTATTAAATAAACAAATAACAACGTTTCGGCGATGGTTTGTCACCTTCTTCAGGTCACTCTATTATTTTTTTCCCTTTTACATTTTGTCATAATAATAGAATGACCTGAAGAAGGCGACAAACCATCGCCGAAACGTTTAATAAAGTTCGACAAGCGAAATGGAATTTTTCGCTAAAAATTAAAAAAAAAATGTGGTTTTCAAGAACCCAACCAAAGAAAAACAAGAATAAAAAAATTAAAAGAAATATGGTTCAAGAACACTTTTTTTTCTTGTGATAAAATAAAGTTTTCTATATAAAAAGGGCATACTTGATCGTATTTACCGCATACATCCGATCGGAACTTAATTTTATTATACAGATATGGGGGTTGTCTAGTCATAAGAATTGTATGAAATAAAACCGTTGAATGTAACTGCCTCCGGTCGTTCATGGAGAGCCATTTGGTACTTAATAGTTTCTTGCTTAGAGGTTCGTACTTCCTAATCCTAAAAATGTACCTCAAACATGATTTTTGAACGCGTTGGGTACGATTTTTATCAATATTTAGCAAACAGGGGCCATAAACAACGTCACAAAAATTAAAATTACTCAAAACCAGAGTGTCAGTGAGTCTAGCTTTAAGTTCAACAGAGAGTACGTGTCTATGTGGATAAAGCATCTTCAATGAGGCATATGACTTTGAAATGCATTTAGAGATGTGATCATTGAAGCGTAATTCGGAATCCAACACTAGTCCCAAACTTCTGACCTTGTCTGTAATTTGCAGTGACACATCATTGAGCTTAATTTGCATACAATTTTTAACATGTTGTTTGTTTTTACCAAAAAACAAGACTTTTATTGTTAATTGATGCTTATCAGACCACAGTGCTAGGGAATCCAAATCGTAATTTATTTTCTTGTTGGCATTGACAGCATCCTCAACTTGAAATGAAAATCTCAGTTGACTATCATCAGCGTACATATAACTTTCACAATATGCAAGACTTGATATGGTATACAAGGAGAATAATAAAGGGCCCAAAATAGAGCCTTGAGGAACTCCAGAATAAATTTTACTTGATTTAGAAATACCTCTGCTAGTCTGCACATATTGACAATTTCAAAAAAATCGTCCTTATAAATTACAATTTAGGTTTTTGTCATGATTAGACCTATATGATGAATTAAATTTAATAAAAACATGACATATTTTTCTAACCCAACAACACGCTTAAAAAAATAAAATTAGCTTTAATAGATGCCATAAATTTAAGTCTGCGGGTGTGCCGCACTATGCGTTCCAAATGCAGCAATTAATTTCTGAAACCTGTATATATAAGGCCCTTATATAGCCCTAAAGCATATTATATTATGTAGAGTATCGATGTATAAGTATTATAGGTACACAACTTGACGTTATCCTTAATTAATTGTCTTTAGATAACAGAATTAACATAAGCGATAATGGCTATGAACCAGTATACAGTATGTCCGCAAATAGAGACTGTCCAAAACGACCAAATGTCGTTTTTCGTCCCGGTCTATAGGACGGTTACTCATAACCTAGCCCATCATCAGTTTGACCCTTACTACACCCGCTATAGGTGTCTAATATAGGACTACATCCATAGGTTGCCATGTTAATATTGATTGATGCGATTTTAATAGAATTGCGTTGTACTCACTTCCATATACGTACACACACATAACGGGTGGGCAAATTTGAGGTTAGAAAGGAGCCTGGGAACGAGGAAAAACATCTCCTTACCGATTTCTTTGATGTTTGTCTGAAACACCCCTTATAACATTGTTTCTTCATATTTTGAAATAAAAATTACCATATTATACAAACGTTATACCACGACCAACGAGAACAACCCTATATAAACCATTTCATAACGCAAAAAAAAAACTGCATTAGCAGAAAAATATTTGTTTGCAAGGAGTTTCCAACGTTAATTAGGTTTCAATTATGTGATTAACAGTCTCGTACTTTATTGTCAAGTTGTTGATCGCCTGCAGGGCTTCAGTGAGCTATACATATATAAACAAAAATATACCCCTAAATGAAGCTCTTGTGTAAAGTTATTAAATAGCATTTTCTTTGTATTTCTCGTTTTCCTGCTGAACTTTTTGTAGCTGTTTACTGGTTTTAATACCACCCTAATACAATTATAACAATAATTTGTATTGAAATGTTGCTTTTTTGCAATTCGAGCACAGGTAGGGTGAAAAGACGATAGGCCAACAGTCCCAAAGGTTGAGTTTTTCCACTGACCTTTCCACTGATGTTTCGAAAATTAATTATTTATTTGGGTTGGGTTCTAAATATGCTGAGAACTCAATGAAGTAGAGCTTTGGGATTGTTTTATCAAGGAAAGGCCTGTCAAGCTTATTTGGCAAACTTTCTGGCAAAGAATGCCTCTGTGGTAATCACATAAGTTGTTTATCATGAATAGAAAAATTCTCTCAGAGGGAAGTTTGATAGAAACGAAATAAATAAATAAAGCGTTATATAGTATGTTATTATCACACCAACCTCTCTTATAATATGCGTTCAACAAAAGGTACAAACATAATATAACACCGTCCCACAAACAGGAAGCATATACTTACAGGATTAAATTTAGTTCGACGATACAATAAAATATATTTTTTAAAAAATTGGTTACGCCTCTAAAACGTACACTTATAACAGCTCTATTATGCTATTGAATGCAATAGTTTATTATGAATTCATTCTTTACTATTTTATTTTTTAATATTTCCAAGTGTGTTAATTACAAATTTTCAATTGTGTCCTTTAATCAAGGGGTGAGTGTGATGGTGCAGGTCCGGATTTTACTAAACAACTAGCGGCAAATCTATTTGCTACTTGACGAGCATCATTTTAAACAGAAAAACCTTATGCAATACTGGTCTGCACATGCACATTTTAAACAGAAGAACCTTATATGACATGTGTCTGCACATGCACATTTTAAACAGAAGATTTTATATAACTTGTGTCATGTACATTTTAAACAGAAGAACCTTATATAATATGTGTCTGCACATGCACATTTTAAACAGAAGAACCTTATATAACATGGTCTGCACATTTTAAACAGAAGAATCTTATATAACATGTGCCTGCACATTTTAAACAGAAGAACCTTATATAACATGTGTCTGCACATTTTAAACAGAAGAACCTTATATAACATGTGTCTGCACATTTTAAACAGAAGAACTTTATATAACAGTGTCTGCACATGCATATTTTAAACAGAAGAACCTTATATAACATATGTCTGCACATTTTAAACAGAAGAACTTTATATAACAGTGTCTGTACATACATATTTTAAACAGAAGAACCTTATATAATATGTGTCTGCACATGCACATGCACATTTTAAACAAAAGAACCTTATATAACATGTGTCTGCACATTTTTAACAGAAGAACCTTATATAACATGTGTCTGCACATTTTAAACAGAAGAACTTTAAATAACAGTGTCTGTACATGCATATTTTAAACAGAAGAACCTTATATAACATGTGTCTGCACATTTTAAACAGAAGAACCTTATATAACATATGTCTGCACATTTTAAACAGAAGAACTTTATATAACAGTGTCTGTACATGCATATTTTAAACAGAAGAACCTTATATAACATGTGTGCGCACTTTAAACAGAAGAACCTTATATAACATGTGTCTGCACATTTTAAATAGAAGAACTTTATATAACAGTGTCTGTACATGCATATTTTAAATAGAAGAACCTTATATAACATGTGTCTGCGCACTTTAAACAGAAGAACCTTATATAACATGTGTCTGCACATTTTAAACAGAAGAACCTTATATAACATGTGTCTGCACATTTTAAACAGAATAACTTTATATAACAGTGTCTGTACATGCATATTTTAAACAGAAGAACCTTATATAATATGTGTCTGCACATGCACATTTTAAACAAAAGAACCTTATATAACATGTGTCTGCACATTTTTAACAGAAGAATCTTATATAACATGTGTCTGCACATTTTAAACAGAAGAATCGTATATAATATGTGTCTGCACATTTTAAACAGAAGAACCATATATAATATGTGTCTGCACATGCACATTTTAAACAGAAGAACCTTATATAACATGTGTCTGCACATTTTAAACAGAAGAACCTTATATAACATGTGTCTGCACATTTTTAACAGAAGAATCTTATGAAAAACTCTCCTCGAATGTCAATATTTTGTAATGATTCCAGAGAAAAATATATTTGTAACACATTTGTTGATAAATATTATTTTACACTACTTCAAGTAGGCACCTTAGTTTTGACTGCTATCATATCCCATTCTCTCCAAAGGAAAAAAATAATTCTTCTCCCTCCTCTCCACCCAACAGTAAATATACACCCGAACAAAAATGCGCCTCCCGTTTGGCACTCCGAATTAGGGGGGCGATCGCGTCGGCAGCTCCAATGATCCAATCGCCGGCGAAACGGCGTTCCCCATATCTTTTATGTCCGAGCGGTGGTCGGTAATATAGTTGTCTTTTGTTATTGGATCACGAATTGGGTTTCGGAAAAGCATCAGAGCTTTATTTCTCTCTCTCACTCTCTAGTCTCTATATTATTACACATGCATCTGTATCTGTGTGTGTGAATGTATAAAAGCTATAGGTATAGGGTGAAAAGCTCGGCAAAAGCTCTATTAGCAGTCTTTCTTTTCCTAAATCCTGCGGCTTTGAGAGTTTTACGTGCCTGTCATGCAGGTCAGGAGTTGAGCTAGCTCGATAGTAAATTGAGATTTAATGATTGTCAATCTTGTTATTTTTGCAAAAACCTTATGAGCGTCCAAAGAAGATTTTCAGGATCATAAATAGAAAATCCAGATTCGACACGTCAGTAAAAACATTTTATAGGACTAATAAAGGATCGTATCCCTCTCAAATCATCTGATGTATCTAAGTGATTATATGCTCATGTGGCAAAAAGTTTATTAAAGAAACAAATAAAAAAAATTGAAGCCGCTTAAAGGAACGTAAAAGTCGGTCAGAGTTAGGAATATAACCTCAGCAATAAAAACCAGTTGCAGCGAAACGTCATCATTTTTGCAGCAACCAGATTGACTTGTTAACAGATACAAAAAGGAACCGGATTAAATAAGATTAATTTTCATCATCATGCGGTAGGAAATACGTATTTACTAGAAGCCGCACCTGTAAGTTTGTCCGTGGAAAACACAGATCCAGTAAAAGAGAGGAGAATCCCGGCATCTAAAGGTTTTTACATTGAAATGTGCTTATTCTCTTTTGCCAGCTTTATATTTTCTACTGTACTTTGTTACACGGTCGGTGTATCTTTTATACATTTTATACCACTGTATGATTTTTTTTTTGCTCCCGCTCATCTCTTTAGATATATCTGTGTCTATATAGAACATGGATGGATATATTCATTTTTGTAATAACTATATTTGTAGATATCTATATGTTTGCTTTGAAGTAATTTTTATATTTGAGTACGAAACCAGAAATCTAATTCTGTATCGGCTCTTACCAGGGTTATTTATTCTTTCTAACAAAATTATTACAGTACATTTTGAGTCCTCTAAACAGTGCTAAAAACACTGGTACCAAGGATACAACTAATAATACCATACGCTACGAACTTCATAAGAAAAACAATAATGTAATTTAATCCTTACAATAGAAAAACAAAAAGAAAACCAAACCGAAAGTTGGGACAAAATATAGAAAGATACAACACAATGCATGGTTGTAGACTCTAAGGTGAACTCAGCTCAAGGTGCATCTCAACATATTTTTCTTTAAATTTAGCTTTACTAGGAGCTTGCCTTAATAATACCGGCAATGAATTGAACGCCCGTGCCGCCTCGTAAATTGGATTATGCAAACCCTTATTTGTTCTTATATTAGCCTGATGAATATTATGAGAGGTTCTTGTGAAATGATGATGTACTTTTGAGTGTCAAAAAAAATTTGTTCGCGTTGGATCCCACACAATTTGTCAATCGCTCAAAAAAAGGCTCGTGTCGATTGGTCGAAAGAAATGCTCAAAAAATACGATCGCGGTGCTTCGAGACACGTCTATGACATCGTGACAGGTGATGAATCGTGGATTTACGCGTATGGGCTCGAAAGTAAACAGCAGTCGACTGTATGGGTGTTTCAAGATGACCCAGAAAAACTGGACATGTCGCAACCGTACCACTAGAACAACGCAGAACAGTCAATTCTGAATGGTACACAACTATTTGTTTGTCAGTTGTCTTCCAAGAAATCAGGAAAACCAACCGCCGAAGACAGATCACGAGCTCTAACATATCGGCTCAAACAACTGCATTTTTGAGCACCCAAAACATCGATTTGATAAGTCATCCGCCGTATAGTCCTGACTTGGCACCGAATGACTTCTTTTTATTCCCGTACGTAAAAAACAAACTGAGAGGTCAACGTTTTTCGACACCTGAAGAAGCGATTGAAGATACCTCAATCAGAGTGGCAAAAGTGCTTCGACAATTGGTTCAAACGCATGCAAAAGTGTATAGATCTTCATGGGGAATATTCTGAAAAACAATAAAGTGATTTTCAATGATTAATATTTGTTTTTGTTCTCGTTTTGAATTTGGAAAATAGTGCCATAAAGGATTATATGATTCCCTTTTATAAAACTCCGAAATCCTCCAGAGTATATCGAGGTATAAAATTTAAAAGCCACCCTTCGCCCACGAAAAATACCCATGCATATGAATATCCCTAACACCACCCCTAACACGCATTATTTAACTAAACTAACCATTTAAATACGTACTTAAAAATTATTATATATTTTTTGTGGGCACACGCTCCTCATACTTCCGGTCGTTCGTTTGCTGGTTCTCACTAATTAAATAGATGATTTCTGTTTGCTTAGATAATCATTTAATAGGCACCCTTGTAGATATATATTATGCTAACATACAGTGCAAGCCAAAGCGTTGCATATCGCAATAAATATAAATTCGCAAAATCGTATATTTATTTATTTACAAAACGATAAAAGTAACATAAATACACGTTTCAAAATTATAAATAATACAAATATTACAATCGCAAAAAATAGTCAGAATGGTTTAACAACAAATATTTATCTAAAAAACACTTTTTTAATATAAGATATAGTATTAAAAAACACATCAATATCGGTACTCACCGAGTCACAAACAGAACACATCTCAAACAATGGCGAAAAAAGCAACAAGTTGGTACGTGCGGTAGGCAAGTAAAAGCTAGAACCATAATTACGCCTTCTCGTATGTGGAGCATGAAAAGGTACCATTGAAAGTAGGTCCGGAGAGTCAATGATGCCATTCACGATCTTGAATAGGAACAGGAGTGAGGCATATTCTCTACGCTTATCAAGAGGTACAAAATTAAAACGACCCAGAAGTTCATCATGGGGAAATCCCATGGTTGGATACACTCCGTCACACTTAAACCACAAGTATTTCACAAATCTTCGCTGAATCCTATCTAATCTATTCGAGTGCAGCGCATAACCAGGACTCCACACAACAGACGCATATTCCAGAATTATACAGTAAAATAAGAGTTTTAGGTGACCCAAAATGCTTTGTATTTCTCATAACAAAACCCAGACTCTTATAGGAAGACGAAACCACATCAATCACATGCCCCACAAAACTAAGTTTAGTGTCAAAGAGCACCCCCAGATCCTTAACCTCATCGCATATTTTAAGCGGAACAGAGTCAATGTTATACACAAATTTTATTGGATTTACCTTACGAGTAAAAGTTATAGAACAACACTTATCCAAATTAAGGGCAAGCCTGTTTTGAATGCACCAGTCAAGCAGGACATTCAGATCATTCTGCAATTGAAGACAGTCAGAAGCTGAGGTAATCAGTGAATAAACCTTAAAATCATCAGCAAAGAGTAGGGAGCGACATTTCACGCCATTACCAATGTCATTAATAAAACACATAAATAAGAGGGGACCCAACACAGAACCCTGCGACTTGAAACCACGGTACTCCACATACAATTTACGTTCATGGAGATAAGTAGACAGAAATTTTAAAAGATCCACAGATAAACCAAATTCCGAAAGCTTTTGCAGCAGAATTCCGTGGTCAAACCTGTCAAAGGCTTTGGTAAAATCCGTATAAATAACGTCAACCTGACCCCCGCTATCCAAGCTTTCTGCCAAAAACTGGCTCAAAATAACGAGATTAATAGCAGTGGATCGGCCAGGAAAAAATCCGTGCTGAATAGGTGTGATGAGCCGCTTGACATGATTAAACAAAACTTCATGCAACACGATCTCAAAATACTTGGCCAAATTCGATTGTATAGCAATA
Source organism: Apoderus coryli (assembly GCA_911728435.2). Taxonomy (NCBI): domain Eukaryota; kingdom Metazoa; phylum Arthropoda; class Insecta; order Coleoptera; family Attelabidae; genus Apoderus; species Apoderus coryli. The sequence goes on along the minus strand of OU452213.1, from coordinate 3,758,115 downwards.
GGCCAGTAGTTTTCAAAATCCTGCCTATCACCTTTTTTGAAGATGGGGCTCATCCTAGACAGTTTCCAAAAATTAGGAAACTCATTATATTTCAATGACAGATTAAATATAGTTGAAATCGGTTTAGCGTATATTGTTCAACGATTGACCAAAGATGAAAGTAACACGCCATAACAACCTTAAAACAATAAAATATTTTTTATAAATTATTGTCATTATTTTGCTAGTGGTCATACAATAAATCCCATTACATGACACTTTTTGAAAGTTACGTATTTTGGCCACAATAATGATATAATAGAATATTGGCATCTCCTTCTGATGATCAATGACTGCCAAAGACACTATCAAATCAAATAAAAATAGGTGTTTATTAGTATCATGTATTATAACTGGCCCTGTATCCAGATGAGAGGCTACTCTGTTTGCAACTCCCTCTTATTACTATTATTATTTGGACAAAGAACAGATAACCATCGGTAGATTCTTATCTCTTTTTTTTTTTTTGTATTATTATAGAGTCTAGTACACAGCACACGTCCTCCCGACACAACGCGACGTATTTACCCGCCCGTGCTGTAACTAATCAAGCTGAATTTCCTTTTTCCTCTAGTAAGTACTATTATGGTATTGACTTTTATGTGGTAAATGAATATCAACCAACTCCTTTTGCATATGAGAGTCATCAAATAACTATTTTGGATATTTTTTAACTTGCTTTGAATCCTTCTCAAGACAGGGACGATTGTGGCAGTTCATCAATAATGAAAGAGGCTCAGAGAATAGAGAACAAGCTTGTCAAAACATGCAATTTTACTAATTAATTAGCAAAAGTCCAGACCTCACACATCGCATGTTGTAAAAACGAATGAATGTACTGGCTGCGCGGAAAAAGACAGCTCACACAGTCAGGGGTCTGCATAAAATTATGGAAAAAAGAGTCTTTAACCTTGCAGTGCTGCATAAACACGCCAAATTGCATTGCAAATTATTTTATTTTTTGGAACATCAGCACCAGGTCATTTAAAAACATATTAAAACATTATGTATATTATATGATATCATTTGTACGGAATTAAATGTACATGGTTTTTATGACATTAGTAGATCAAGATATGGGAGTTGGCGAGAAATATAATTAACAGACATATGGCGAAATAATTCTATAAGGTAGTTGATAGAAAGAATTTTTATTACATGTGACTAACTATGCGCAGAGAAGAATACTGAGCTTTAATGCTCGAGTACTATAAGCCTCAGTACTAAGATCTGGGAGACAGGATTGGCTCCTGGACGGTGCATAAGGAAAGTAATTTATAATTTTAAATCGAAATTGTAGCTATATGCACTGTAAAAGTAGTATAACTAACTTTCTTTTTGTCAGTTTTTATTATTTTGAGTTTATATTGGCAGAGAGTGCTATTATGAAGGCCATAATGACACCCAACTGAGCATGATAAATGTCATAAAGCCACTGGCGTAGATTATTTCTACATGAACACAAGCCATAAGTCCAACAGACAAAACCCCTTTCAAAGAAAGAACAATTCTGAAATTTATTTTGGATAGTAACAGTGAACAAATTCCCATCCATTCTCATTCTTAAATTTCCATTACACTATCTCTTTTCTGACATTTAACGGCCATTTCTGTTTCCACCAAACTTTTACCGTTTTCGATATAAGATGGGTACACTCAAATTCTTTCCCAACAACTTCTAGTGTTCCTATAGAGTTTCTGGTTTGTATTGTAGGTATATACCGACTGCTGCTACTTTTTTTATTTACTTATTTTTATTTTCCTCAGGTTGTTTTTCTTTGTTAACCCCACAAAAGGAAAGCAAATGGGTAAACAATAGCAATTCAAAAGAAGACTTTTTCTCGATGTGTTTTTTTTATTGTCAGTTGACAATTAAGTTATTTTTTAAGCTTATTATTAAAATCTCTGGAGCTATGTACAGAATAAGAAGCGCAAATCCAGAATCCCGGGTGTCTTGCGAAATACTTCAATAGCGTATATGTTGATGGTGCCAACCCTCAGGAGGTGCATTCTTCTTCTTCCCGCATATCGGTGGGTCAGCTTGATATCGATGATGTTCTCATGTCACTCAAACAATTAAAGCCCAAAATGACTTCGGGACCAGATGACATCCCAGCTTTCATTTTACGAGATTGTGCGTCTGTTTCCGCCGTGCCACTGCAGACTCTGTTTAATAGGTCTCTGAGATCCAATATATTCCCAAAAGGTTGGAAAATTTCCCGCATTTGCCCAATCCATAAATCTGCTGAGAATGATCATGTTGAAAATTATAGACCCGTCTCGCTCCTGCCCAACTTCTCGAAGGTTTTTGAAGCGGCATTACACCGAAAAATATTTACTCAAATTAAGCATCAGATTGATCCACAGCAACACGGTTTTTTCCCAGGCCGCTCTACAGTAACCAACCTAACCTGTTTTCTAGAGGATGTATTTCGTACCCTCGGGGAAAATCTGCGGATCGATGCGATTTACACAAATTTTTCGAAGGCCTTCGATAATCTGGATCATTTGCTTGTCCTACGGAAAATGTCGAGGTTGGGTTTTCATGAGGATCTTTTAACGTTTTTTGCCTCCTACTTGTCTGATCGACAACACTATGTCGAATACAATGGTCATAAATCGGAAACTTTCACACCCACCTGTTTGGCACCATTAATATTTTCAATTTTCATTAATGACATATCCCAGGAACTTACAAGCAACCATTTGATGTTTGCAGACGATCTGAACTTGTATCGTGTTATTCGAGACACTTCGGATTGCGTATTGTTGCAGCGCGACTTATCTAAGCTTGAAGATTGGTGTAACTATAATAAATTGCCTTTGAATATTAATAAATGTAAGTTTGTCATATTTTCGAAATCGCAAACTGTTTTTGAATATCGTTATCAGCTGAGTGACACTGCGCTTGAGTCTTGTGATGTTGTCAGGGATCTTGAGTACGCATCTATAATATGGTCTCCCATTTACCAATCTTATGCAGGACACATTGAATACATACAGTGCAAATTCCTTAAATATTTAGCGTTTAAAATTGATGGTAGATTCCCATGTAGAAGATTCGATTATAGAGCACTGCTCGATCGCTTTCAAATGGTTTCGCTGGCTGCTTGCAGAGTGTATGCCGGACGACTCTTTCTGTTTAAGATTATAAATAGCTTGGTGGACTGTTCAAACCAACTCCGATTGTTGAATTTTAACATACCGCGCCTCTCTGCGAGGAGTAGCAGACTATTTCACGTTCCTGTTTTTCGTACTAATTATGAATCCAAAGCACCACTACTTCGAGCATGCCAAACATGTAACATAGAAGGATTTAATCAAGAAATTAACTATTTCAATGAGCCTGTAAGATCTTTCTGCGCTCAATTGTCTCGGTTCCTGCAAAATCTGGCCATCTGATGTGTGTGCGTATTTTCTTTTGTAGGATTATTATTAGTTTATTATTAGTAGCTTATGAACACTGGAAAACCGTATCCAGTGATGAAAAATCAAATAACGGCAACGAATGTAACCGACAATCCAAATGTTCCAATCCAGAAACAATGGGATGCACTACGCGTCCTAGAAGAAGCTTAGAAATCAATGGAAGTCATGGGATCATTTTTGGTTTTAGATGAAGCTAATTCCGGGCTCTCCACATAGCACTAAATCTTATCAAAATTCCCCAAAAGGTAATTTTGGATTCTAGAACAAAATTTTCATACGGTATAACCTCCACATTTCTCCGATGTTACAGCCTCCCGTATTTAGGAGAGAAGTTGTCCATCGTGACCATTTTCGTTCGATTTATACGTTTTGTCGCATCCCCACACACAGTGCTGCCTACTTCTGGTTCTGACAGTCCCAATAATAATCCATCAGTATTTATAGGTACATTTTAACGCAGTATATATACAGACCGATTTATAATTCTCCATCAACTAGCAGTAGTAAATCGTGACATTCGACATCATGCTATCCTACATCTAACTGGGATACATGGACATACATCGCCAGGGAAGGGCGAGAGGGTGATACCGAATGCAGGGTTGTGTACATGGTGTCCCGGAAAATGTATTAAAAAATATTTTGCGACAGAAATTTAATATAAAATGGCGCTTTCTTAGTTCACCAGGGTCGAACTATATTATTTTTAAGTTTCTTCATAATTTTAGGTAAATGTCTATAAAGGTGAAGATGATTCATAAATTTTCATACCACTATTGTTTCGCATCATGAACACCAATTTCAACCAATTAATATTTGGGCAGGGCTCAATGGAAATTTATTTATTGAACCATTGGGTCTATCAAGACCTATCTATACATGATGCAAAACAGTGTAAAAATTGAACAAGTCTCAGTAATAGTAAATTAATTTTATAGACACAACTGCCTGTCTTCATGGTGTAATTAATCATTATAATCTAACAATCGCCAGAGAGTTAATTATTAAACGAAAAACAAAACCATTTCTGAAAATTGGAAAATAAAACGGCGCAACAGTCGAAAAAAAAAACGCAATTAAATAAATGGACGATGCAATGTTTGAAATGAGTGTAAAACACAAAATCAATTAAAATAAATTCACCAGCTGGTATAATATTAACTAGATCTACTTATACAGGGTGATACGATGTTTTATATACTTTAAATCAGCTATAGCAGGACTCTTGTTAACATATTAGGTATATTGAAGCTTTTAGGTCTCAAAAACTAACTTTATTCTCACTATTGTGACAGTTTTTCGTTAACAAAATATACAAAGCATTTTAATTAAATAAGAAACCCCCATTCCCATCCCGCATCCTTTGCCACTGTCCAACAGTTTGCAGTTTAGAAGATATTTTTTTTCTATAAAATTTCATATTCGGAATCGAATCAATTGGTCTGAGGTGGTTTATTTATAATAATAATCTTTATTGACTACGTTTTGTACAAAACAATTGCAGTACGTTAAAATACAAAAACTATATCTTCAACAAAAAACATAAAATTGTAAGTAACATAGGTACAAACAAATTAAAAGCGACTAATTGCTAAAATGTACAACTTCCTTGGAATATTCTTCCACAGAATAAAAAGCATGCTTGAGCAAGTATGATTTTATAGTTCTTTTGAACATTTCTGAACTGTACTCCCGGACCCTACGAGGAAGTGCATTATATAACCGAATTTGTAGGGAATTCTTTGCAGACTTAGTCAATCTCCATCGCCGAGCCCGTACCAAGTCCGCAGATCTCGTACCATACTCATGACAAGTTGAGTTAATACACAAATCGGGCTTACATCTGTGAATCTCAAGCAGTTGATAATATATATATAAAGACGGGAGAGGCATTATATTGAGAGATCTGAAAATGGGCTTGCAATGCTCCAGATATCCAGCATTTGCCAGAATGCGAACCACCTTTTTTTTCACTCTAAATATTTGCATAGCCGATGACGAGTTACCCCAGAGACTCACTCCATAAGAAATATGAGAATGGAACAGTGAGAAAGAAACAGTTCTCAGAGCTTGCTGACTCAGACAATGTTTGAGCTTCCTAATAACGTAAATACTAGAAGACAACTAACCCCTGAGAAAATCAACGTGCGACGCCCAGCAAAGCGCATCATCAACAATAATCCCCAATAAGTTGGCTGTTCGTCCCCGTGCATGACCACTAGCACTAGAAAATGTAAGTCTCTGGGTCTTATCAATATTTAGTTTCAGCAGATTACTAGTGAACCAGCTGTGAAACACTGCTCCCATAACACACCAAAGAGGTATCATCAGCATAAAGAGTGACCCTTCCAGGATTCAAATAACTATATAGGTCGTTAATATAAACGACAAAGAGCAACGGACCCAACACAGAGCCCTGGGGCACTCTACTCGTTAATACTCTCACCTCAGACAGCTCCGACCGAAGAGCCACTGTCTGTCCTCTGCCAGTGAGGTACGACCGCAGCAGCTGCAACGAGAGTCCCCGCACACCATATCGAGAAAGCTTGGTCAGAAGAACTTCATGAGACACACAGTCAAAGGCCTTCTTCAGATCACATAAGGCGAGATTAATAAATTCACATCTCTCCAGGCCCTCGACTATGTCAGACACCACACGAGCCACCGCCTGAACTGTCGACCGACCACCCCTGAAACCAAACTGTCCAGGACACAAAAGGTTATTCGCTTCCAAAAAAGAAGTTACATTATGTTTTAATATAATCTCAAAAATTATATACACCCATGGACAAAAATATCGAATATTTTTATTTTATCGAATATTTTTATTTTCAAAGCTTTGTGATCATCTTAATATGGGAAGAACTGTACAATATTCGGAACCAAATCCAAGATATATCGGTTGTACTTACATCACCCTGTACGAATTGTTATTTTGGCTACTACAACATCGGTCTAAATTGAAAGAAATGGCTTAGATGACGCGTGCAGCACACAAGGCATAATAAAATGTTTTTTTTTTTTGGGTATGTTAAAGATTGTTGTGGGTGATAAAAATTCGACTGTATTTATCAGATATAAAGTGTTAAATGACGCCACGCGTTTTAGTTTTTCAGTAGGAGACAATGTGTGTTTGTTAATATACAGGGTGGATTCTAATACTTTTAAATATACAGGATACGCTACTGTAATTGAACATAATTAGATTTATCCTGTGCCTCTTCATCCATCTTTTCACACGCATACTACTACTAAGAAATTAAAGCATTTACTTCAAGCTGTAAGCAAGCTGTCTCTTTTATGTTTAGCATCATCATCATCATCGTTATTCCTTTTACCCTTAGGTACCTAAAGTATAAATCTACATAGTCAGATATCACACAGAAGGAAGAGCACAAACATTTTAATTAATGAATTAATGTAGCTGCTTTCTCTTAAACAGTGTTTATGTCGCAATAATTACACCAGCTACCGCTAGTAGATTATCTCTCCCTCATAGACAGGAAGGAATTCAGCGCAATTCTGATGGGGTGGATATACGATGGGGCAGTTTTTTTTAAAAATGCATTAAATAAGACTTTCTTAAGTTTTTCTGATTTTTCGTAGCTACACATTTGCTCATCAAGACTAAAAGATGACTCCGGAAATCTTAGCTGCACATTCTAGAGTTTTTAACGTTGAATTTTGCAAACATAAATTTGTTATTAAATATTTCAAAATGGTCAATTTTCCCCTCATTGCTTCTTTAACTGTTCTAAAATTGAAACATCTGGACAGAATGCTTGACACATAGAAATCTTATATTATATATGTACTTTAGAATGCTAATTAAATCCAGCCGAATACCAAAAGGTGTAACGGGTATGCAGAGTTTTCACGAACTACGCATGCTCCTCAGTAACTTATTTTCAGTACAGAGCTGACATATTTAAAACTATTTTGTCGTTCGCCTTACAGAATTTATGCGACATATCTGTTTTATAAATAAATCCATCCAATGTTGCGTCATACGAAACTGCTTGACAAAATCAAATAATTAAATGTTATCGGTAAAATTGCATACTGTTTAGTTTTCAGCAATATTTTTTTCCAAATCTTATTAAATTTAGGAGATTTCGCAACAGCGTCTGTTTTCGCAAATGACGTTTCTCGTAGTGGGAATATCTGTCAGAGTCGGCTTCACAACAATTCAGATAGGTTTTATAATTGAGTTATGGTTTTATTCGTGGTATATTTTAATTGTTGATAGATATAGGTACCTATTTGTGATTAAAATTGTTTTTAATATTTGTTATTTTGGTTTTAGTTCGTTTATTTAACAAACAATGAGGTGTATAGTGTTGTGGTGTAAAAATGAAGGTCTCATTCCTGGTATTAAATATTTTCAGTAAGTTATTGTTTCGGGTTTCTAACAGTCTCAGTTTGAGTCAATATGATACCATTGACATTTTTAGCTTGACAAGAAAAAGACATGATGTTTGGATGCGGGCATTGGGATCTTAGTACAGAAAATGTATGTGATGGGAATGTCATATGCAGTAAGCATTTCGCTGCAGAAGACATCATTTGTAGAGAAGACAGCAAGAGGATCACCCTCGTACCCGATGCAGTTCCCAAACTTTTGTTGAAAAGAAGAGATTATGTAAATGAGAGTGGAAGTTAAATTCTTAATCGTTTGATATCAAGACACTGTTTACTTAAAAGCAGTCTGTCAAAAATGCATGATATGTATGTCAAGAATATATTTCATACGTTGTGTAGGTATACAAAGTTCGTTTGAATTCTGTTGTTAAACTGGAATATACTTAATTAAAGAATCCTCCATGAAATTGCTGAGAATAAAAGTTCTACCAACCATGTTTTGTCACAAAATACTATTGCGAGTAGTACGGATGATATGGAAGTGGTTTACATGGACACGAAAAATATTTGTGAAGTCACGGTTTCTTGCACCCCTTCTTTGAAGGCTGTAGAGAGGTAAGACGCCTAAGGTGGTTGTATAAACAAACAAATATTATATAATAATAAAATAAATAATTAGAATGCTCATGTCCTTAAGATATTTTCCAGTATTAGAATTTTTAGTTATTTCTCGTTTCTGCTTAGATTTATTATTATTGGGTTGTACCTGTTAGACAATAAAGTATTTAGATATTTAATGTAATTTTTTATTTCTTAAATTCCTTTATTCCATTTTTTTATTTGAATGTTACCAAATGGTAAAATTTAATTTTAAATATACCTATAACAGTAATATTACATTTAATCAAAGCCGGTCCTGTTGAAAAATAAGTTACTGGTGATCATGCGCATTATGGTCAGCTCTACACTTTTGGTTACATTTTTGTACTACGGGATTATCATTCTAGAGTATATATATATATAATATAAGATTTCTGTGGCTTGACACAGAGGTGTTAAGTCCAACTCTGTTGTTTTAACACCCTTATATCCTGTATAAACCCTCTTGTGTATGTCTAGATTTTAAGGTGTAAGGTATACAAAGTAAAAGCTAAATTAAGCCTAAGAAAAAATTAAAGAGCATATAATACTAATAATTTAGATTTGTAATAAATTTATGCTATACGATCCTGATATTCCTCCCTACGATGGTGCGTACATAATGTCAAAACTAACACAGTAATTAGAAAAACAATCAATCCACTTGGCATTTAATATTACTCTCCAATTTCTATATTATAGAGTATGTATAGAGCCCACACAGTCCCAGAGCTCTATTGATAAATAGAGCATTTAATTTTGACGAGGGCAGAGACCACATGTGCTGTTTTAAAGCGAGTACACCCCATTTAGTGTTGCTGCAAATACAAGGAGTTTCATATAGCCTTAAATTTGGGGTGAAGTCTACGTTGTTGTGTAAACCTGAATGTCATACAGTTCCTAGGCTTTTGAAAGTCCCTATACATTTGCTCTACGTATGCTGTTTCTTCTCTATACTGACTTTTTTATTATCTTCTTTTTTTTTTGTACTCTTATGAATAGAGTTTGTTGAACAAAAGACCACAAATGCTCCAATGTCACACGGCAAAATGATCAAGGGAGTTTTCATTATCAGTCATTTTTGCATTCTGTGATGAAAATATTGTTTAAATAGAACAGTTTGAATCGTAAATTGTCAATATCTTGAAACTTTTTCAATATTATTATTATTATTATTATTATTATTATTATCATATCTCAGCTTTATCCACTGGTTTATTTCTTATCCACCCGGGAAACTATCCGGTTTCCAAAGGGTGGTTGGTTTTATGATAATATTTTGCGCACTATATGAGAAGTTCCTAGAATATTATTATTTTTTTTTTTTTTTTTTTTTTTTTTTTTTTTTTTTTTTTTTTTTTCACCATAAGGGTATATTTTGCTTTAGAATCGGAAAACAAGGTTTCAAGATTCATGAGCATTGCCAACAGCCAAGAAAGATCTCACAATGTTGAGAGATTGCAGTATCGCAGCTTTCTGCATCTCCTCAATTACGGTAATAGGGATTTGAATCATTTTTAGGTTCTTTTCCAAATTTTTCGGTATTACTCCTATCGACGATAGTATTATAGGTATTATGTACACTTCCCTCATATTCCAGATGCGCTTTATTTCATGTTGAAGCGCTTGATATTTGTTTAATTTTTCCGTATGTTTTTGTTGCAGATTGTGTGTTCCTGGTATAGAAACATCAATTAGATATGTTGTGTGTTTTTTCTTGTCTATTAATGTAATATCAGGACGGTTGTGTTCTATTGTATGATCGGTGTAAATTGTTTTGTCCCAATATATTTTAAATTGATCGTTTTCCTCAACTTCGTTTGGCACATATTTGTAGTAGGGGACAATTTCGGTTTTCATTTTTCTGTCTATCAGTATTTTCTGATGGATTATATGTGCTACTTGATTGTGTCGAGTCAAGTACTTCGTATTTGCTAGTGTGTTACAGGATCCCAAGATATGATCTATAGTTTCGGAAACAGCTCCGCACTTGCGGCATTTATCAGAACTCAGGTCTTCTCCCAGTATGTATTTGGCGTAATTTCGTGTTTTTATAACTTGGTCCTGCGTGGCCATTAAGAATCCTTCAGTTTCAGGATGGAGGTAACCTTTTGTAGCCCACATAAAAGAGAGGGATTTGTCAACGTAATTGTTTTGAACGGAGTTGTAAAATCTTCCATGGAGTTGCTTTCCTGACCACATCCTAATTTTATCCTCGTTGGTAGTAATGTGTGTTTTTGGGTTATATTCTCGGGATTTTAAATTAAGTGTGGTCAAATTTTTATCTGCCTCGATCACTGCACGGTACATCGGTTTATCCGAGTTTTTGTAAAAATATTTTCTAATATTATCCAGCTGTTCATAGTACATTGCTTTAACATCTTTTAAACCTCTACCTCCCAGGCATCTAGGCAATGTGACTCTCTCAGTGCATGCATTTGGGTGATGCATTCTTTTGTGCGTTAGAAGTGTTCTGATTCGTCTATTTAGTGCATCAAGATCTGTATCAGACCATCTGATTATGCCAAAGGAATGGGTTAAGGCAGATATTGCATATGTGTTTATAGCCTTAACGATATTTTTTGAGTTTAGTTTTGTTTTGATAATTAGCTTAACTCGCTTTTCAAATTCAGTAGACAGTTTCGATTTCATCGTTGTATGTTCTATTTTATGGGTCTGATCTATACCCAGGTATTTATAGGGTTCTTCAATACCTTGTATGACGACCTCGTTATTAATTTCTATAGGTTGTGACTCTTTAAGTACCCCTTTGACCATTTTGATCGTGCGGCACTTCTCCAGTCCAAAAGTCATACCTATGTCCGAACTCATATCATGCACCAGCTTTAGCATGGCTCTCAGCTGTCTGTCATTTGCTGCATATACTTTTAGGTCATCAACATAGAAAAGGTGACTTACTAAGAGATCCTGTACATTATTTTTTAATTTTACTCCATACTCTGTTTTCTTAAGAGTGTTTGAAATTGGGTTTAGAGACAGACAAAACCATAGGGCACTGAGCGAATCCCCCTGAAAGATACCTCTGCGCAGAGGTATGCTCCCGCTAAATACTAGTTCGTTATTTATTTTTTGAGACAGTGTGGTTCGCCAGGCCCTCATAGTTGTCTCAAGAAAAAGTATAAGCGTAGGATGTACTTTATACAGTGTCAATACAAATTTGAGCCAAGAGTGAGGGACAGAGTCAAATGCTTTTTTATAGTCGATGTATGCAATGTGTGCATTTCTCTGCCCCACCCTCAACTGCTGCATAACTACGGAATCGACAACCAGCTGCTCCTTGCATCCCATAACGTTGCGTCTAGCACCTTTCTGCTCATCTGTCATCACTTGAGCCAGTTCCAGGTGGTCTTCAAGTTTAGCACATAATATCGACGTAAGGATCTTATAAAGGGTCGGCAAGCATGTAATGGGACGAAACAACGAAGGGTGATCCGGGTTATCAGTCTTTGGAATTAAATAAGTAAGTCCTTCAGTTAAAAATGTTGGAAAGTTGTTAGGAAATCTAATGACATCGTTGAAATTGTTAACTAAGAGTTCATGACAAGCTGTGAATCGTTTATACCAAAAGCTATGCAAGCCATCGCGTCCGGGCGCTTTCCAATTTGCAATTTTCTTTAAAGCAGCTGTTAGATCTGCTTGGGTTATTACAATTTCATTCATTGGTTGTAGAGAGTTCTGTGCTTTCATTTCTTGGTTTATCCAAGTATTTTTTGTATGGTTATTGCTCTGTGACCATATACTCGTCCAGTAGTTGGTCTGACTTTCAAGATCTGGGGGGTTAAGGTTATCATATTTTTTTGATAGTGATGAGTAAAACGCCTTTTCATTGTTCGAAAATAGGCTGTTGTCTCTGCGTCTTGAGTAACTTTCTCTGTATCTCTTTAATCGAGCTGAGTATGCTGCTAACTTTTGTTTAAGTGTATCAAGGTATGTACGCACTTTATTTTCCGTTTCGGCATTGATTGTTTGTATAATGTCTTTTAAGTCTGTCGGCAGTGTTCTAAGCAATCTGTTGTTTCTATTTCCGTCGTGGTACTGTTGAGTTTTACCGATACTCCTTCGTAGGCCATTAATTTTATTGGTGAGGCGGCGTTGCCATGATGGTAAATACCCATCTGTATTTTTTTTGTTAGGTGATGTATATTTTTGATTAAGGCTCACTACGGTAATTGCCGCGCAATATATCGTGGAATGTACCTCTTCAAGATTCATACCATCGTTTAGCGTTTGTTCTAGGATGGAATTGGCTCTATTTATAAGTGTTCCTGTGTTCTTGTTAAATCTAAGTTTTTGTATGGGAGGTCTAACGTTAGGGTCCATTCCAAGGTATTTCAGTAAGTTAGCATGGTAAGTATTAAGTATTTCGTCCTCTTGGTGGGGCTCTTGAGGAATCTCTATATCTATGTTATTGAATGGTGAACCACGTGGCGAATCTGAGGGTGTATGGGTACCATAAACATTGTCATCCTCAAAAGACTGATTGGGCGTATGAGGTATATTTAGTTCCTCCCTCACTCTGTCTAAAATATACTGAATTTCAATTTGGGTTAATAGATTGTTTCTCTGTATTGCTCTACGCTGATCGGATAGGCGTTGTGCTGTAATATCATTGTGTTCTGGATGTTCAGCAGCAAACATATTCTTTAGTCTATCCCTATAATCAGTAAAATCCGTTTCGAGGCTTGTGGCTATGAAGTAGTAGCGCATGACATCCTTATTCAAGTTAGTACTCCATCTCATGCGTCTACTGCGTCCAGGAGCTATGGGGGGAGGATTATCCTCCCTAACATTGGCTGCTGGTTGTGGGTCAGCTGGTGGTATTTCCACATTATTGCTGTTGGCTGTAGTTTCTTGAGCGATAGGTGCCCGCCTATTCAGCAACCTACCACCAACGGATCGCATACTGCCACGTCTAGCGTTGGCTCCAGACGTGCCCTGGGGCATTCCAGGCTGCCGCATTCTTTCATTTCTCCTTTGACTCATCTTTCATAGAAAATGGTGTGCGTTTTATGGCTACCGCCAGCCAATTGGGGTTAGGGAAAGGTGTTTGGTAGTGCAAAGGACACTAGGAGTAGGATACTAGGTGGGTATTGGGACAGCTGGACAGCTGGACGTACTGACTGTACCGTTTACGCATTACGGTAGCGGTGGGTATGCCCCAACCGGTCAGACATTGCGTCCCTGGCTGTACAGTCTACGTCGTTACTGTAGCGGTAAGTATACTGTTGGCTGCAGTACCTTTTCCGGCCAGACATCTTATTATTATTATTATTATTATTATTATTATTATTATTAAACGGTAAAACCGATGAAACTGTTGCTCAGTTCCTAATTTGAGGTTTTTGAAATATTGATGTCATCCTCACTAATCTTCTATAGCGAGTAGTGGACCAACTGATCGCCATGGTCCTCCATGAAATTGTCCAGCCTGTTCTTAAAGCTGTCAACCGTTTGCGCCATTATCACCTCTTCAGGTAATGAATTCCATGCATATACAACTCTGTTTGTTATAAAATTCTTCCGAGGAAGTCTAGCACATCTCTCCTTGTCAAGTTTTTTACTATTGCCACGCAGATTAGGATTTCTAGCAGGATGAAATACATCGAGATTCACCGAGTAGTAGCCACTAAGTATCTTGTATGTTTGAATTAGATCGCCTCGTTGTCGTCGATCATAAAGACGTGTCAAATTTAAAAGCCTCAATCGCTCCTCATATAGTATATGGCTAAGTGCATGAGGTTGCTTAGTGAATCTCCTCTGAACACTTTCCAATGCCTCTATGTCCTTAATGAAGTAGGGGGACCAAACGCTGTTGGCATATTCCAATAGTGGTCTGACATACGATTTATACAATTGCAATATTAGAGAGTTTGATCTCGATTTGAAAGCTCTCTGTATCAGATACCACAGTCTATTAGCTTTCTTCACTGTGGCGGAAATATTGGCCTCCCACTTAAAATCCGCTGTTACTATGACACCAAGATCCTTCTGCTGATTTACAGATTTAACGGCATTTCCATTGATGAAATATGGAGTCCTGGGATTATTAGCTCCGATGTGTAGTACCTGACACTTCTCCAAATTCAAGTTCATCAACCAAACCGCCGACCAGGACACTACCCCATCAATGTCGATCTGGAATTCATTATCGTCTCGCAGTTGGTTACAAAACAATTTGGTGCCATCAGCAATAATAGTAATTTAAATGTTTTTTTTTTGTGCATAAGAATGGAAATACATCTGACGAAGGCGAAATTGTACGCCGAAACGTACGTTGTGAGATATGTAATAAAGTAAATATGATTTCCTATATGGGTAGAGAATTCTCAGCCTCTTGAACCTACTGTAAATCCGCCCTTGGCTCTTGGCTAACATTTTTCCAAACAGCAAATGAAAATGTTCCATATCGGCAAATTTAAAATTCATATAATAAACAAAACACCATCAATTGTATTCATAACAGCCATTTCAACCATAAACAAAAGTCAATTACATTAAAATTCCATATTATGTCAGGAATTTAATTTAATTTAGAGGATATAGTGAAACAGTGTCGTTCGTGAAGGGTATACCAATAATTTTTATTATAAAAAAACGCAACTCGTTAAGTTTTATTTCATATTAAACTAATACCAAATTTTCATCCCCTTCTCAATGGTCTGGACGCATGATAATATTATAGACCACGTTATATTAATTCCTGTTTTAATGGCAGTAATTAAAACAAGCTTTCGTTCTAATAATATGATGGACATCGACTGCGTGTGTATATGATGAGCCCCTCTTTAAAGATTGATTACACAGGGGCGTGCATCGACTGCCAAAGGAAATGTGATGATGATGGAATGAGCTTTATGCCTTGAAATATTTTTTTTAAATTTCTTCACTGACATGTTCTTTAAAAAACTCATATTTTGACATAAACAATATTTTTAAAAAATTAACCAGTGGCATGGTAGTGACACTTTTTATTCCCTTATTTTTTACGCCACTGGTATAAATATTTTTTTAAATTCCCTGTTCATTTTTGCTTCAAAAAGTAATAACCTTTTATGGGTCTAAAGTGAAGAGTTTTGTAGGAATATACCTCTAAACAAAAGTCTGCAAGTAGAAACTATTTTGAAAAAATGCAGACTTTTGTTTAAAGGTAAATTCCTGCAAAATCGTTCACTTTAGACCCATAAAAAGTTATCACTTTTTTATGCAAAAATGAACAGAGAATTAAAAAAAAATTAAAATGATCTATTTATTCCAGTGGCGTAAAAAATAGGGGGATAAAAAGTGTCACTAACTTACCATACAGTACTGCCTTTTTTTTTCTATTAAAATTCTCAACCTTTGAAGGACCAACAATTATGGCAATTGTAACAATATGAGCGAATGGCACCCGTGGAACACCCTATATATTTAAAACGATATCACATGAAAACGCATGTCATTTTAAATTATCAAATTCAAATTATATGCATTCAAGCAATTGACATTTATTTCAAAATACATCATTCCATATATGAAAAGAGTATCGTCTATACATCAGGTATTATGAATAGCAAATAAGCAACAGCAGCTGCCCTATATTTGTACCTACCTAATAATATAATATTTTAAAGGTCTGCGATGGTTATAAACGACCCCCGATCCGTCATCAAAAATATCTATACAGCAGAGTAAAATTATGATGAAATTATACAAAAGGCTTCTTAAATAATGCTTAAACAACCATAAATGATTTTTCTTAAACCGACTGTTTATTCCGCTTAATCTCACCGAAATTATGGAATTATATTTGGTTTCTTTTTCAGCTATTGTAAAAGAAGAAGAAAAAAATAATTACTAAACGGTTGCCTATTATATTATTTAAGTGCGTCTTTTACTGTCTGAATTGGAGACTAGCTCTATATGGTCTGTTCGGCGGCGTTGTCTAGTTTTAGAGGAAGTTAATCGGAGTTAATAAACATGAGAATTCTCGGGAACCATCTTGCACTGACCTTCGTCGTCCCAAGATGATCAAGCAGAAGAAGGGTTTGCAAGAAAACTAACGCATGTAGATTATAGAAGATTTATGATTATTTTGCCTTTGAGGAATTACAATTATAGTAAATTCTAAACGTATTTGAGCGAGATAAAAAGAGAGAGATATTCCGAGTATAAAGAGGGAAGAGAAGGGCGTCGAAGAGGTGTTAAAACCGTGGCTATGCTAATTGCGAAATCATGTAGTAACGTTTTCATGTGACCACTCATGGCATATATCCCTGAAGCTAAATTCAAACTATTATTGTCGCCTACTTAGCAGCAGCACTATAGTACGTCCGTATACAGTGTGTTTCATAATATGTGGCACTTTTTACAGAGATGATAGTGCATCTCAACAAAATTCCTATAAACATATTAGGGCGTACAAAAAGGCCGTAGATGGCGTTACTAGAATTTTTTCCATATGATTTTTATTTAGTACTAACCTTCCAAACGATACGTGTTATTGAAAAAAAAAAATCCAAAGCGTTGGCCGCTAAGGTAATAGCGGCTCCAAAAAGGAAGCACCATCAGCGACTATCGGATTAAGGCTGGATTGATTAAGGCTCAAAATCGCAAAGAAACGGTAAACTGAACAATTATAGTTTTTGACATTTTAATTTGTATTAATAAAATCTTGTTTTCTTAGCCTACTTGTGAAAAGACTTGGGATTGTAAAAGTATAGTCATCGTAAGTTCTATAGAGAAAATCTAAATACTATGAAACACCCTGTATGACGCAGTGAATTAAAATGGAAATTGGCTTGCTTGGGCTTTAATGCACAGCATGTATATAATACCTACGGTGTTTTGTCTCCCCACCATTTTATATAAAACACATACAAAGCCAACTTCAATTAGGTTCATCTACAGAGATTGCGCTGGCACAACCACCACCCCCCTCCCCCCCTCGAAGGGTTAATTATTCATTAATTAATTAAAATATTACTGTCGCACACCCGCCACCATTTTGGGGAATTGCTGCTAGCTGTGATAGCGGAATTTCGAGTTGTTGTAAGAATTTACAATTTTATATAGGGTTTTTCAAGAAAAGATCCAAAAATCATCAGTGATTTTTGGATTGGAAATCGTAAAAAATCATCAAAAAACGAAAACCTTCACGCGAATTATCCTTTTTGTTACAAACGTACTGTCTCAAAACTCTCACCGTTAACAACCTGTCAGAAAGTTTGTGCTCAAAGTGGTTTTATGAAATTATTAAAATTTCATTAAATTATACGAGTCCGTTCAAAAGTTAGGGCTGGTTGCTTGTAGGGTGCAGGCTTATGCTCACGATACCCAAATTTATTTCCCATTTAAACTTCATGAATTTCCTAATGCTAATCAAGTTGTACCTAAATGCAGAGCTAGATAATTTATACAAAATTTCTGAAAGTCATAACTTAAAATTGAATGCTAAGAAGTCGTATGTTATGTTTTTTGGTAACAAGAATCACATTTTGAAGTTAAAACAGAACTTTAAAATGAAGATTAATGAATCTGAGCTTCCCAGTGTCGATACGGCGAAGAATCTTGGAGTTCTTTTGGACACTGATCTTAGATTTTCCTTCCATGTCAAGAAGCTTATCTATCACTTAAACTTCTATATTCTAATAGACACATTTGAAACAAAAGTTTGCGTAAGAGATTGTGTGAGTCACTCGTCCTTTCTCATTTCAATTATTGCGATTTTATTTATGGACCGTGTCTAGATTATTTTTATAAAAATCGCATTCAACTAGTTCAAAATACATGTTCTAGATTTATAAATAATCTTAGGAAGTACGATCATATATCCTATACTATGTATTTATTTATTTATTAATCTACGGACAAAGTCCATTATTACAACATGTACAAAACAATAGCATACAACATAATACAGAAATTATAAAACTTACATAACTCTAGACTATCCATTACAATTGAACTTAATAAAAAAAAACAAAAAACCAGCAATTGCGCGACGTACAACAGCTCGCAGGACTCCAACGCTCGCTGATGTTAAGGAATTAATGAATGCTAAATCATTTTAAATTTTAAAAACAAGAATTAGGGAAACCATTCATCTCTAGACCCCCTCCTCAAGCGACCGGCGAACTCACCAAATGGTGCGAAGAAATCGATGTTATGATTAGAACAACGATTCGCCAGTCGCGCCACTCTGGTGACAAAGGTATTCATAGCGTAGTTCGCGCGGTGGAACGAGACGTGAAAGAGATCAGAACTTCTGCTTTGTCTAGGGGGAACACGAAAACCAATCTGGGATAAAAGACTAGAAGATAAAAGAGTATTGTTTAAAATTTTATATAGTATAGTCAGATCCCTGACAACCCTGCGGGCGCCCAATGTAGCCAACTCCAGCTCACTCAGCAATACGCCGTAGTTGAAGTTAAAATCAACGGGTCGTTCACGGCCGAGTCTAAAATGAACGTACCTCAGAAAACGGTGCTGAACCCTCTCGATACAGACAGTGTGACAAACATAAGATGGAGACCACACCGCAGAGGCGTACTCCAAATGCGGCCTCACAAGGGACGTGTACAGGGCCCTGAATGTACCAATCTGACTGAAATCCCCCGAACAACGTCTGATGAAGCCCAACATCTTAATGGACCGCGATGTCGCGCGCCTGATGTGGTCGGTGTAGCTCAGTGAAGAATCCAAGTAGACACCCAGATCCTTGACCAAAGTCTTATAATCCAAAGCGTCCCGGTCAATAAAGTATTCGTGAAAAAGTGGATCCCTAGTACGGTTAAAATTAACGCAAAAGCACTTCGATATATTCAAATCCAACCCATTCGCCTCGCACCAATGCACAAGCCGAATAACATACTCCTGCAAAAGGTAGCAATCGGATGGGCCTGCAATACGCCTATAACACTTTAGATCATCAGCAAATAACTTGATCTCACTATGAACGAAACATTGCGCTATGTCATTGACAAATAAGTTAAATAATAAGGGGCCCAAATGAGACCCCTGAGGAACACCAGATGAAACTAATATGGGCCTGGAATGAAACTCATTCATCCGGACAACCTGAGTTCTACCACCTCCCCAACCAGTCCAACATAGGCGCAGAGACTCCAACAATCCCAAGCTTCTCAATGAGAAATCGATGGTTGACACTGTCGAAAGCCTTAGAGAAGTCGGTGTAAATGGCATGAACTTGATATCCGTGCTCCAAAGCCCGGGACAAGTAGTTTGTGAATTCGAGCAGATTGAGCTCGGTAGATTTACCTGCCTGAAATCCAAATTGATCGGAGATCACCAATGGCCCCAGAGTGGCCGTCAGATAACGAGTGATCAGGTTTTCGAATAGTTTCGGAATTGAATTCAATATACAGACCGGTCGGTAATTTGTTACTTCATTTCTGTTGCCGGATTTAAAAATAGGGGTAATGAAACTAGTTTTCCATAATACAGGGAAAGTGCCAGTGGAGACCGAATGATTGAAAATAATTTGAAGCGGTCTAGCAAGCGAAAAGCTACAATTCCTGAGAAGCAAGGCTGGGATTCCGTCGGGACCGGCCGACTTCCTCACTTCCAAGCCAACAATTGCCTCCAAAATATCTGAGAGAGAGAGATGTGATGATCGGAAACATTCACCAGGGTGTCCCCGACACAGCCAACCGGAGAGTTAAGACATCTGTCGTTATACACTGTTCAAAATACGCAGCAAACAAATCCGCCCCACACTGATCGGCGTCGCTCGTTCGTTCACCCCATGATAGACGCGAGGGCAGGTCTGAAGATCCTCTTTTAGATTTAATGAACCTCCAAAAAGCTCCAATGTTCTGAGGCAGCTCACTCTCAATTGCATTTGTAAAAGACATATAGCAAACGCGAGAAAGGCGATTACATTCACTTCTGAGTCTGCTAAAGTCCGCATAATGGGTCTGCGAGCCTGTGATTTTGTAACGCTTGTGAGCCCTCTTCTTTTCAAATATGAGCTGTTTCAGCTCCAGTGAATACCACCGCGGAAATCGTTTAGAGGAACACCTCTTCTTGGGCACAAAAACCTCGAACGCATCGAATAAGATGTGGTAAAAGGTGTCGACCATGTCATCCACCGACCGATAGGAGAGAAGAAAATCCCACCGAATGCCACCAAGACGGTCATTCAATGACTCAAAGTCGGCCGACTTAAAATCGTAGTAAAACCTTACCGCTTGACGAGAAGAAGCCACTTTGTGGGTTCTGAATGGTATATGAACAACCAAAGGAGGGTGATAACTGTCCGGCTCGATCAGAACATCTTCCGCAACGACAACCCTGGAGTCGGGATTGTGGGCCAAGACCAAGTCCAGAATACGGCCACTACGACCGGGCGTCCTGTTGAATTGAAATAAGTTGTGAAAATTGCACATTTCGGACACGACCGTCAGAATCTCTGAGTCTCGGGGAAAAACAGATTCCTCTGGAAATATAGACGAGCTAAAACGATCGTCGATCCAGGTACCGTCAGCCAAATTGAAATCACCCAACAAACACATTTCCGCAGAAGGGAATTTTTGAGAGAGTAGTTCAACAGTATCCCCAAATGCAAGGTAATGGTCTATAGAAGATCTAGGTGGTAAATAGACTGCCCCAAATATTATAGAAATTCCCGCCCCCGAGAGCAAAATGAAAATCTGTTCGATGCTGGTCGAGCTTTCAAGAACACAACCAGACAAAGTCCTGCGAACCGCCACGAGCACACCACCGCCGCGGGTACATGTGCTAGTGTTAGGACCACGGTCGATCCTATAAATTGTGTATTCATCCATGCCCAGCTCCGCATCCGCTATATCGGTCGACAGCCACGTCTCAGTGAAGACTATCACATCATAGTCACAGCCAACGATTCCAGTCAGCAGTCTCACCAACTTGTAAGTCTAATGTGGTTGAAAATGGATAACCGTTGGCAATATCATTTGGGTAATTTTCTCTTCAATATTCTTAAGTGCGGCAACGCTCCTGCATCTATAAAAAGTAGACTTAATTTTAAAATTTCAATGCGTCAACTGAATATTAGATATCCCAATAAAGTAACCCTACTTCGTCATCAACTGCCTTATATCGTAGATCTTTTACGTATAACGCCATCAGGTTATACAACTCATTGCCTGGTGATTTGACTGAGGATTTCAGGAGACTTTTTAAAGATTTTCTTATTAGAAATCAGCAATAGTATAATTACTTGTCTGATCCACACATCTCTCCTTATACTTGAGGATCATTGTAACTGAGAGTGTTGAGCGTGATTTGCCTGCTTGTTAATATTTTCTTTTTTGTATTCTGTCTATGGTCTGGTTAAGTAGAATAGCCAAGTGAGCTAGACTTCGCCAGATTGTAGCTGCACACAAAGTTTTGCAATTTTATTGTTGTTACTGATAAGTACTTAAGTTTTGAAAATTCAATTGTATTTGTATATTTCTTTGTTTCCTTCCAATAAAGCCCTACCTATACAATTTTTTAATATTCATGCAATTGCTTGATGAAAATAACAAAATCAGGGCACGTTTAATATTAGCGGGATAAGAAGTGGGGCCGCGTATAATAATAAAGTAATGAGAATAATGTTTCAGGACAGATACAATTCCACAGTTGCGATGTGATTTCTTTGGGGAAATAAACAAGTTTTGATACGATTTTCGAACGCATTTTGAATACTAAAATGTATGTTTATAATTAGTTTAGGGGTTGGTAAAACACATGGATGTGGTTATAACAACATTTTTGTTTGCAATTTCGACCCATGTTCCACTAACTGTTTATGACAACGATAATCATATGGTTTGGTTTCTTTTCCTATATACCTACAGATTAACAAATTAAATAATCCTTTTTCTTTTTCAAAAGATCACATTATTTTCCACAAACCATTTTTTAATCTTTGTGCTTCCGTTTTGCGAACTGGCGCCAGACTTCCAATATGCCAAGTCAAGCGGACAACGAAGTACTCAACCCAACAACAGCTTTTAAATCTTCATAATCGACCGACAAGATAACAAATGGAACGAAAACTTGGTATTACATTTTTAACAATATACCGTTGACCTTTACTATCATAAATCATGAACTATCTCCAGTAGTTGGTTTTCATTTATAATTGGTACACTGTAAACCAATTGTTTCATGCACCCCCATAAAAAGAAGTCATCCGGTGATCTTGGAGGCCACTCAATGGAAACTCCCAAACTAATCAAATTGTTTCCAAACAGTTGATTTAAAACTTTGGTTACTTGTCTACAACGGTGCGAAGGGGCTCCGTCATGTTGATACCACATGTTTTGAACAATATTCAGAGGTACATCCTCAATAAATTCGGGCAGGCGGTTGTGTAGCAAAAGACTGTATTGATTTGATTTTAAATACCCATTAATTACGAACAACTGCAATAATTTATTGTTAAACATGCCACCCCAAACATTGATACTAAAACCAAAGATTAATCTACACAATTAATCTTTGGTTTTGTAGATTAATCTTTGCTAAAACGTTCTTGAAAATTTCGCGACCTAATAGCCCGAGGGTTGTTTAAAGACTATACATGTTCATTATGGTTTGTATTTATGCAATCTCTAGTATCTGACCAGAGCACTTTCTCTAAAAATCTTTCATTTTCTGGATGCTTACCATGAACCCAATTACAAAATAGTAGGCGCCTTTCACGGTGTCCAGGATGTAGGGCCTGGACATCTTGATGATGATAGAGATAGAGCACATCTCGATTTAATAGTCTCCAAAGAGTTGTTCGAGGTAATGCCAATTGAGTTGGTATTCTTCTAGTGCTTATTTTCGGATCGTCTAAAACTAAATCCACTATGTTTTCTTCAGTTTGAATATTTAGACGATGCGGTCGTTTGTTAACTCTAGGTAAAACTCCCTATCGTTCTAAGCCTCTGAAATGTAGCCGTCCATGTTTTGTGATATGAATGACGTCTATTAGGATAACTAATTTGCCATTCTCTGGCCGCTGCTCTTGCATTTGCATTACACAAACATATGCTTCAATTGAAAAACTCATTTTAATTTAGAAAAAATCATTCGCAATATTAAAAACAACTACGAAATAATTTTCATTTGGTTTTCTGGTAAACGTTATTTTGATTTAAATCTACCATTAACTCAATAATAAAAATGGTAGAAATCACAACATCCACGTAACCTTTTTGTAGCTTATAAGTTGCTCTTTTTAAAAAAGTAATAATTTAAAATAATGAAGCTTGTCAAAACTGTCTTTAATTAATTTATGTGTAAAATTTACCCAAATGCCCCCTATATCTACGCCAATGAACAGTTAATGAAAGCCAAAATAATGCAGATTATTTTAGGTTATCGGTCCCCAACTGCATGTATGTAATTTGGACACCCTGTATCTCGATAACGAAGCATTTGCGGACATGGGTTCAATGGCAAAAAATGCTTAAATCACTTTCAGCAATATCCAGTTTTCGTTTGTTGCAACCATAATGAATCACCCTGTATTCAAAACACTAAATGAGTACACAGCATTGACATTTCTTGATTTATATTTTATTTAATTTTTAATGAAAGTAAGCAGGTACCTACATGTCTTGAATTTCCAACCAGCTATTCACGTATCCAAATCCAATTAATTTAATTTTTGATAAGGAAAACTAACCATGTATTAACGTAATCAAAAAGGCGTACATAAGAAGTAGTAGGTATGGAGTTGCTATAGATTAATATCTGAATTTATTATGAAACTACTCTTCAATTTTGAAGTGATCCAGCTGGTAGATTACATTTATATGGATATTAAATTTAAATTGTGCTTAAAACTTAGTTTTATTATATAGTCACGTAGTTTTTAAGTGAACACGCTTTAATTTAATTTGCATATTTTTATTAGTGTAATGTAAATATAATGTTTCATTTAGAAGACAGAATACAAGGTGTGGTGGCTATAAATTAACAATATTGTTGCTAGTTACGTATATCGCTGAAAAAATATCACCCTGTAGATGTTGACCACTGTTAAAGTGCACTAAATATGGAGTGGAATGATTTTTTGTGAAGTTTGAACTGAGACTCCCTCGATATACAATAAATATCCAGAAATCAAGAACAACTAAGTTGGTAATGAATTTTTCTCTCTACTAAAATCCCTTTTCTCTTATAATAATAAAAAAAAAAAGGTATAAAACAATGCTCGTATAGCTAAATCCGTGGGTAAACCATACCAAGCATCGCAGGCAAAAGACCATATTTACGTAGATGATATTCTTGTAAAGAGGCAGTTTACTTGGCAAACAATATATTTCCCAAAGAAAATTAGGGTTTCGAGGCAGTGGCGTAGGTAGATATTATTTATTAGCAGAAATATGTTTTTAAAAATTTCAATGAATTGCCTTTGAACTGTTTTAGCTTCAATTTCAATGTTTTGACCCAAAATATGTTACAGAATCGAGAAAAATTGCATTTTGGAAAAATTTAAGATCATTCTGAGGCATGAAAATGTCAATATTGACATAAATATTCAGATATATCAAAGACAACTGTTTTTAATTATATGACATTATATTATACAAATTACGTCTAGAAATTTATGTAGAATTTAAAATTGTAATTTTACTTATTTAAACAAATTGACAATTAAAAATATACATATTTGCCAAATGAGCAAATAAAAATTACCATCAGTTTGGTAGTTGTTGTTATTTTTAACCTAAATTTGCAAAAAAAGTTAAAAAACTGAAATTCACGGAAATTTTAAAATTCTCCGGCACTGATTTTGTGCAAAGTTTTCCCTTAGCAACAATATGGGAAAATTGTCTCCATTTTCCAACCGCGAAACGATAGACCTAATAAAAAACGTTAAATAAGGAAAATGTGTTAGGTACGTGGCTCATATTCAATAATATGAATAAATGATTATAGGCGGTTTGGGGCAAGTGCGTTTTTCGGAATATTTATTATATTATATTATGTAATTTTATTTAATTAAATTTTGATGTCACATTGGGGCAAATAAATCGCGCTCACCCCTTTATATTTACTTAAATCGAAGATAAAAGCAAAAAAAATATATTAAATTTAAATATTAATTACAGGGTACCATCTATCTGACGGGTACCGGTACTAACTACATGTTTAAAGAATTCGTGCCACCATCTATATATTAATTTACCCAACTAAAATTAGTAGCACACTGTCTTTTTTACAAATACTTGACGCGACATCTACAATTCGGAGGTTGAACATTTCTAATACGTATGATAGCGACATCTATGGTCCAGATGATCACAACTGCAGCAGAATTCTGCTATAAATATAAATAAAGCTCATTTTTACAGAATCCTTCTTCCTGATATTAACTAACGCAATTCCGAAATGCGAGATTGGAAAATGGAGAACGTGAAAAGTAAAATTTCAGCCAAGAATTTTATGAGAAACAAAGATGTTAATATAACTCGTAATGTATTAAAAATATAACAAATGTAAATATTTGGAATTATTACAAATAATTTTCAGGACGCAAAAGAAATTACGACAAACAGCACACCTAGAAATAGAATTATTAATGAGCATCAGATATTTGAACAGCAAAGCATTTTGTCACAGACGCCATTTTTTATAACATACACAACACTTTTTAACCTTTGCAAAGGCGGGGAGTTGTGAATTTATTATTTGAAAAAATATGTTTGAGGCACAAAAGCCGCGTTATTTCGTGGTAGTGAAGATTGAAGTGTAGTTGTAAATGTAAGTAAAACTAAGTTTTTATACATCAAAAGTTATTCCCTTAGTTACGTGAATGTAAGCTGCGTGACCCCGGTGGAATTAGTTTGTCAGTTTGTTTAAAACGTTTATAACCCAAGCTTTGCGTCAAATATAAAATGTGCTTGTTGTAAAAATTAGTTTAGTATTTTATTCAATAAAAGAGTAAATTTGATGTGATGTAGTGAGAATCGAAATGTCGCTTTTACTTTGTCAACTGCCAAGGTTTCGTAATTAAGGTACCTTCTCTACTTGGAAAATGAGTTATATTGAGTACATTTAGTTATTGTATGTGTTTTGTTTAGTTTTCCTGAACGGTACCGGCATGGAAAATGACGCTCCACTGACTGATGTCGTGTCCACACACGTGGATAACAGTGTAGTGGACAGCAACATGGCAAATTTCGCTAAAGAAGTTGATACACCTGAGAACCAAAATAACGCCCCACATCAGGAAGTTTCTACGAAAGTAAATGGTGAAACCGATTTATGTGAATTCAATCCAGACGATTCGTACAGTTCCGAAAGTGATGCATTAGTAATTGATGAGCGCATTCCAAACAAAACTAAAAAACTCCGTAAACAGAAAAAAGTTAAAGTAACTAATAATATAATCAATAGTGAAGATAGTGTTGAAATTAAACGTGAAGAAATAATACATAACAATAGTGAAGATCGCGGTAATGTTAGTAGTGAATTGGAAGATTTCGCAGGTTTTGAACGGACAGAGATCGAAGATAGCATCCAAGCTAGCTCAAACAATTATCTATACACGTTTGAAGATCTTCAAAGTCGAGATTTAATTCCGCGTTCAAATCCATATTTCAGTGAATCTCTTTTCGATTTGTCACAACAACATCACCACGTAAATGAAGAACAATCGCTAATTAATAATAACAATAATAATAAACTTAATAACGCGATTAAACCAACTAAAAGTAAACATATAAAAGAATATGCTCAATACCTGGGTTTACAACCCACAGTACAATTTAAGTGCTCCAAATGTGCTAAAGCCGGTTTTGAATCGTTAAGTACACTCCAAGAACATTTAATTAAATGTAATGCAACAACTAATACCGATATTCCGGAACCAAACTCTGAAAATGATAATAACAATTCGTATTCAGGCTTTAAACTAACACGTCGGGTATTTTTGTGTTCTGCTTGTGGAACTTACTATGAGAATTGGAATTTGTATATGCACATGTTGGAGTTTCACAAACGTTACATATGTCTGTATTGTCTTGGTATGTTTTCGAAGCTTGAAGACTTGTGTCAGCATATCCAATCGAAACATAACTTAGAGCCGGGTCGTAAGAATTCTTTAGATGAGTTCTACAATGTGTATAACGAACCGTGTTATTTAGTTTGTTGTGAGTGCAACAAGTTGTTTAATGAACAGGAGAACTTTTTCTATCATAACTGTGCGGTGAAGAATGTAAACAAGAAGAGTAAAGCTGTGAAGCAATTGATTCGACCTGAGAATCACGTTACTGGAGAATCCATGGCTTTAATTGAAGATAATACAATGGTTAGTGATAATAATGTCAAAGATAATGAAGAGACAAGTAATAAATTAGTTGAGGTTGACGGAAATAATGAGTGTGAGAATGATAAAATTAGTAGTGAGGAAACAGTTTGTGAAAAGAATGATGAGGATTGTAATAATAGTGGTATGGTGAGTGTTGAAGGTGATAAAAATGATTTGGTAGAGGAAAATCAGGTGGAAAAGGAGCAGCCGGAACAGCAGGATACAATAGCTGAGAAAATGGTTGTGCCTGATATGGAAGAGCAGAGAAATAAACGGTGAGTGAGTTAACTATACTTAAATAGCCGGACGACACTGGTCAGTTAGGTATCGTATATTATATTCTTAGTATTTTTTTATTTATAAAATATGACCTACCTAAGGGCATCAGGTAGAAGGAATATTATGAGTCGACGGGTTTTATTATCAGGTAAAAATGTCTTTTAAATATTGGTTTAATTTTTACAATCTTTCTAAAAATGAATTTAGTTTGTTGCGAACTTACATCCTTACCGAATGAAAAATGATTTGTTTCTTCGATAGACTGTCGTCGGCGGAATATGCTGATGACGATCAGGGTCAAAACAATTCTGGCGGTAGTGCGGATAGTAGTGTAAATGATGAGAAATCATTTGAATCGAATAAAGACGATGACGTTGATGTAGAAGATAATTATCCACAACAGGAGCAGCTGCAGCAGGAAGAGATTGAAACGAGGCGTGTACCGAAACTATCGCTTAAACTGCCGAAAATCGAGTCGTATCCTCCTGAACAAGATGCAGATGGTGAGGATAGTGATGACAGTGAGAAAGGTGCAATGGAAGTGGATCATATTGAGAGTGAGAATGAAACTGAGACAGTGGAAGAACAAAATGTGAGTTACCTGACTAATTTAAGTAGTATAAAAAATATCTGTTTTCATGCCATGCATTTTTGTTTTATTATTGATAAAACTAATTAAAAAAGCACTTGTTAATTAATTGTTCTCACACATTTCAAGAGTTTTTGTAAATAAGTAGGTACTTACGTCAGAAGATTAGTGTTTAATATCCATGGATGATGACACCCTTTAGTTTCGAGTTTTTTATTAACTGTTTCATATCTTTGCAGCATGTTGAGGAGCATAAAACCGAGCCAAAGTTCCAAGTTGCGGGTTCCGATATAAGTGTGACGGAACTAGAACTCGATCAACCGCTAGACAAGTTCGATGTTCGAATTCTACTACAGAAATGTCTTCAAGCAACTGCACCAACGTGTATTTACTGTAACCACGCACGTCGAATCGCTGTAAACGGCCGACAATTGGGACTTCATGCAATTGCTGAACACCGTTATGCGGCTACAGTGAATAGTATAACGGCAGAAGAATTGATACCGGAAAGTTTCGTGAATCGTATTATGGAAAGTCTAAACGATCTGGATAATGTGTATTTCAATTTGGAATCGAATCCATGCGAAGAAGCTGTGACATATTCCCATGTGTTCGAGTGTTTTCAATGTTACTACAGCACATCAGTACATAAAGATCTGTATTTCCACAATAGGAAGTTCCATTCGAAGAATTTGTTGTTGTGCATCATGTGTAAATCGAACTTTTACAATTACAGTGAGTTGATTTGTCATTTGTGTCCCGGTGTTTATGTGCTCGACTGTGATATCCAATACAAGTGTTGTATGTGTGTCAGTGATGATATACCGTCATCGTTCCGACTGATGGTGCATCTGAGGAAACGGCATAACGTCTGCGATGTGTGTTTGGAGATGTGTCACAGTCAGTACAAGTTGTCCAACCACGTCTGGAAGCATAAGTTGCATCATTTTTGTTATAGATGCGGCATAGCTTACAGGTGAGTTGGTTTTTTAATCATTTTCATTTAATTTTTCTGATCATGTTGATTCTTATTTCCAGAAACAAACAAGACATCACCAGGCATCTCTTTTGGAAACACGGCACCGAAAGTGTGGTGTGCAAAAAGTGTTTGGAGAAAAGATGGCCTCACATTTATCATTTCTGTGTACCCCCGCCAACGTTTACATGCGACGAATGTAATTTAGTCCTTACGCGAGCCATAGCATTGAAGGTCCATAAAAGAATACATACGGGTGAATTAAAACACGCTTGTACCTTCGAGGATTGTTCCGAAAAGTTTATTTCAATGAAATTAATGTTGAAGCATGAACGTAGACATCGCGAACCTTCTCCAGTGCCTGAGGAAGAAGAAGAAGAACACGTAGATGCTGTTGAATTAAAAGTTGATGAGGATGTGGTTAAGAATGAGCATGATTCTGTTGCAGTTCACGACGAGAAAGTGGAAGAAAATAAAGTTGACTCGAAAAATGAGCAAGATGAAGATGCAAAACCTAAACCAAAAGTGGATGTGTATGATTTACCAGCACTAAACTTAAGTGAAAGTGATAGTAGTGATTCGGAGACCGAAGAAAAGAACGAGAGTGAAGTGAAACCCGAAATGTCTAAATCAGTGGAATCGGAAGTGAAAGAAACAATTGAAGAAGAAGATAAAGTTGAAGTCGATGTACCAGAAGCAGTAACAAAGGAAGAGGAGAGTTCAGCTGTGATTCAAAATATTTGGGATAACTTTAAAAATTACCAAGCGAGCAAAGAAAAGTTGGACCATATGTTTTCGCTGGATAGTGACAAACCTATCATTGAAAATAAGACTGAAGATGATATTGAAGCTGCGATACTACAGGAGGTAGTGAAGGAATCACAAAAACCGACAGAAGTTTGGACTTGGGAACTAGCGTTACAGGATCACGATTATTGTCCAAACCCTGATACGATCGTTACTGAAGATACAAGTATCGTTGAAGTGAAACCGGATCTTACACTAACTGAACGTGTTGATCACGATTACTGTTTTAATAAAGACGGTGAAGAAGATACAACAACGACGACACCAAAAAGTGGAATTGTCGCTATGAAACCACCAATCCAACCAAACGAGGATAAAGTTGTTAAGGAAACTAAGGAATCACCGAAGAAACAGACTCCAAAACGCACCACCGAAAGTTCGTCAAGTTCCAGTAGTGATAGTGATTCTTCTAGTTGTTCATGTGGTTCCAACTGTTCATGTTCGAGTTCTGGAAGTTCATCGTCCACATCAGAGAGTTCGAATTCTGACAGTTCGACTGAGGAAGGTCGGCGGAAACAACAAGCACGACGTTTACGTCGAAAACAGCGTGCTATTGAAATGAAAGCCGCGAAAGCTGCGGAACAGAATAAATCCCCGAAAAAAATAGTAACAGCGAGTAGCGTTGAACCTAAATCATCAGATATTAATAATATTGAAGTATCCGAAACTAAAGTTGAAGAGCCTCCAGCTGCGACTCCCACTACTCCGATAGTTACAGTTGTGAATCGACCTAAAGTTGTGGAAACGCCAATTCATGAGTCCGATTTGGATACACCGGAAAGTGAAACTGATGAAGAGCTCTATGATCGTGATCCATTGAAATTGGCTAAGAGAATATTGGAGGAGAAACGAGCTCAATTGTTAGCTGAAGTTGGACCTAATAATGTACCAAACGGTTCCTTTATCGAAAGTACTTCTCGTCCTCCAACACCTCCTGCGGGTACTCTGGTTGAGGATGTGATTGTTGAACAGAAAAAGAAGAAGAAAACTAAGAAACGTAAAAAGAAGAAAAGTAGCAGCAGTAAGAAAACGCCACAAATTGATCGGGAATATACTGCAACTTTAATAGATGTGCCAATTCCGCCGTATTATCAACAGTTCCATCAAACGCCAACTGTAGCGCCGATTACTTTGTCGATTTCAAGGAATTCACCGATACCAACAGCAACTGTAGCGCTGCCCACTGTAAGTGAACGTTTTAGTTTTTTTGCTTTTATTTTTCCACATGCTTTTTCTGTGCGTTAAACAATTTCGGGTTTCTATCCATTTGACCTTCCCTAACAAATTGATCATGTTTCGGAAACAGTACGTTTATTAATTTTCGTCTTCTTTGCATCTATTTGCTCCCTTTGGCTGTTTTGATTGCATTTCTTAGCGCCTTATTGCTGTCTTTGTAAAGCCCCAATGTAGGAAAAATATGTCATTTCATGTTCGTTGCACAATATACTATTGCAGGTGGCTAAAATTCAACAACATCCTCATTCTCAGCAGCAAACTGTCACAACCGAAATACCTCCAATGGAGAGACAGGACTCCACTAATTCAGAGTCATCATCATCATATTTGCGAGCATCGAAACGACGTCGAGTGCCGAATAAGTTTTACGGATATTCCAGTGATGAGGAACGTGAAAGGAAAGTCAAAAAAACTGAGGTAATTTAGGACTTCTTTGTCCTTTTATCATAAAACTAAGACGTATTGTTTTACAGAGCACTCCATCGCCGATGGTTGTTCCACCAATCACAATAAAACCATTACCACCTCGACCTGCAACACCAACAGTGGAACCAATATCGATTCGACTTCCACGTACCCATCCCAGCGATTTCCGTGTGCAATCGTCGCGAAGTAAAGATTTTATCGCACCACCTAGACATGTCCCTCCACGCCCACCAGCACAGCTAGAGGAAGCTGACACAGGTACCGAATCCAACGAATCGGAAGAGGAGGAATTGGTGCCACCAATACCACCACCTGTTCCCGCGGTAAGAGCAGCACCACACGAACCATTCCGGCCACAGGTTGTGCCGCCTGCAACAACCTCTAATCCACCATCGTTGCTACAGCCGCAGTTATACTGTTACTGCCGTTGTCCGTATGATGAAGTGTCTGAGATGATTGGGTGTGATTCCAGTGATTGTGCGATTGAATGGTTTCATTTCGAATGTGTGGGTATTATGGTACCGCCAAAAGGCCAATGGTTCTGTCCGGATTGTAGGAAGAAGAGACAGCAGCTGAGGAAGGATTTATTGCATACTTAGTTAGGTAAATGATTCATTGTGTCAATGTTTTCTCTGAGAGAAGTTAGTTTAGCCATTTTGGCAAGAACCTATGCAACTTTTACCTTTTGGTTGTTCGCGCTTTCCCAGATTTTTTGAAATTACATTTAATTTTTTGTTTGTTCTAAACTAAACTTAATACAACAATGTTTTGCTTTAAATAATAAAGCAAAGAAATTCTTTAATGTCACAAGAAATAGGAACTAGACTAATCCTGCAGAGCCCAACAAAACGTTGTAACGTGGTAGACGAAACTAGTTCCAATTTGAGAGAGAGATGTTTTTAGCGACACCTAGCGTGAACAGGCAATATGCCGGGTGAAACACTGTTCACAAACGATGGCCGGACAAGAAGTAACAACTCCATTACATCCTATTGCCAACACTGTAATGGAGTTGTTACTTCTTGTCCGGCCATCGTTCGTGAACTGTGTTTCACCCGGCATATTGCCTGTTCACGCTAGGTGTCGCCAAAAACATCTCTCGCTCAATCAATTCTCGTGCTAGTATAAGCTCTTTGTAAATGTTGGAAGTTTGGGTCACACTGCATGCCGATCACCACTGATGAGTCGTGGATCGACGAAACGGCCGTCTGGTGAAGCATGGTAGTGTGAAACAAGTTTCCAACATAACTTAAAGTCTTGTTGCTTTATGTAACAAGCAATTCTTAGTTCCAATTTGCTGTGACATCAGAGAATTTTGTGGGGTTGCTTTATTCACTCCCCTTTGAATATGAACGGAACATTTTTCGATTTTTTTGTATTATTTTTGTTAAATAAGTGTGTAAATATAATTATTAATAGTTTTTATTAATTTGATTATTAATTATCTTGTATATTGTACATAATATATTGTAATTGTTTTAACTGTTATTCAAACTTATTTTTATGTTATTAAAAGTAGAATTATTGTGATTTTTGTCCAGTAGAATTGATGGTATTGTTTAATAATTACTTCAAATACTTAATTAATTAATTATGTAAAACTTTGTAAGATATCGTAGGTTTTCTTGCATATTGTATAATTTGTATTTATTCCACATAAGGACGAATGGTAAATAATACTTTGTTGTGTAAATTTGTTTTGCCAGAGTACTCGCTATTAAATATTATAATATAATAGGTACCTATCATCCCTCTTAGATTATAAATAAAAAATATGATTATTGCAATAATAATTCTGGTTTGTTTATTCGTCTTGGATTCTTTTACAGGAATTATTAAAGAGCTAGCTGGGTAAGTAAATGGTGTGTAACGCATCCCTACAGACATTTCAGGGGTTCATTAAAAATACGAGAAATTAAATACAAAAATAATATCCTTTATTAAAGTATATTCTACTATACTTAAAAATGTAAAGAAAAATAATTATTTAACATTAGCTGTAGTTGCTTTAAATGAGAAAATATTGTTGCAACCTTAAAAATATATCGTAACATTCGAGACTATAAGAACCTGTTGTTAAAACCTGAAGGTTATACAAACAAAGCTATTGTCTCAAAACAAATTTGCAAAGTTATGAGTTCAGGATTGTCAAAACTTTGCCTTCAAATAAACTTAACTTGTCCTTACAAAAGTAAACGACTTCTCTAAGGGCAAAAACAGACACAGCGGATTCTTATGTAAAACGAGGCGGCCGCTGTGTCTGGTTTGCACCATTTAAAAACACCGCGGCACAAACAGTAGAAACCGCTCTGTCTATTTTGGCCCTAACACTAATTAATGAGTCAGATCAATCAAAAATATTAAGAATAAAACAAAAAATTGCAAAATTAAAAAAATAGAGTAGCATAAACAGATTTGTTCATAAGGAATCGTTTCTTCTAAAGTAAATATCACTTTCTCTATGCCTACGAAAAAATAAATATCCTAAGATACACATAGCGTCAGCAACATAATAAAACCTCGAACTCCATTAAATTATCCTAAATTCAATATTTATATTCAAGAACTCCTCCAATTTGGCAGTCATCCTGGTGGTTTATTGACTTTTATTTCTGTATAATAAAGGTTGTCCCAAAATTAACGCCAGAGAAAGTGTTTGGTTGGGATATTTAAAATCACAGGTCTATGTCAACAAGCCCTCAACCACCCGTGCATTAAAGGAAGATATTCAACGCTGCATCAATGAAATTCAGTCCCATTTATGCAGAATGGTCATGGAAATTTTTGACAAATTAATTGCGTTAATTTTGGGACACCCTTTATATACGACTCCCCTCTAATATGGACTACTTCCTTAGACGTTACAAGTTTTTATTGTGTCGCCGACATAATATAAGTAGTAATTTTCCGATATTACTGACATGAATGACATCGCGTCATTTAGAGTAAATCTTTGGCACAAAATTGAACATTCGAGGTCCAAACCAATTGAGATAAGGGTTTGTTCAACAAAAATACAACTACCTATAACTTATTAACAAAAACATGACACTAAATAAATTATTACCGCTGTTTTGGTCAAGTATCCAATATTGCAGATGCGGCGAGTTCAACATTCCAATTTGTTCTTTGTAGAGCTGCCTCACATTCCTTCTCGTCTGCCAAACCCAACCTAATAAAAGACAATTTTAAATTAAATCACAACCAAAGACAATTATTAACAATATTACCTGTACAAAGTACGAATTTTAACAGACTTTATAGCTGCCTCAACATCCCATCCAGATGCCTGCAATGCGACAAGACACTCTTCCCCACTAACGTCAGGTACACAATCTCGCACTTGACCAATTTTATTGTTTCGGTATTCTGGAGTCATTAGCCGTTCGGCTTCAGCGCTCAACTGTCCTTGTTGTATCTTCCTATGGATTTGTTGCATACTCAACGGCTGCATACCAGGTTTCGTCGGAGCCGGTCTATGCGGTTTCAAAATGCCCTCATCAGGCACTTGACTATAGACATTATCCGGTATTTCTTGATAGAAATTCTCACCGCTCACGTCACTATACTGCCGTAGCGGTGGTATTGTTCCATAATGGTTTGAAGACATCACAGCACTATTCCCGTAGGAATAATACGCTGCAGATTGTTGCAAACTATTGTTCGATGCAACAACCATTGAATTGGAGTAGAGAGACGATGAGTTATTGTAGTTTAACGGAATTGCATTGTAGAGATCATTAGGAGTGTTGTAAGCATTTGAAGCTGTGTCATAACATGTCGATCCCGAATATACTGGATCATAACGTCGATTACTTTTAAATTGTCCAAACTCTGAGTTAACCACTGTAATTTCGTTTTTATTTGGTGGTGTTGATGTGGTTCGGTCCAAATCAATGCTGAAATTCTTGTTGTTCTCTTTGATATTACCATTTTGCGTTATGGCATTGTCACACCACATTTTATTAAACACATCCACAGTTGAGGATGATTGCTTGGTGATGTTCGATGATTTCTCGTATGGTTCGCGAGCATTTGAATGTAAATCTGAAATCGATTCAAGATAAGGAAGAGTTTTAGTTTGGGCTAGAGTCCTACACTACCTAGGGAAGCGGTAAGCCACCCCCAAGGTGTCATGACGATTAAAAAAATTGAGCACCTGTTGGGCAATTGAAAAAGAGAGAAAGTTACACTTACCGTTTTGTATCTTTGGCAGTACATTCACATGTTTCGGGTTAACAGGTGGCGGCGCAATTGCCGGCACCACATCAACCGGTTTACTAACACCATTCCGTATTGTTCCATTATTATCGGAACCCAACAAACATTTCTCTAAATCAGCTAAAAACGTACCACTACTAAGCTGCTCTTTAGCTGCCTCACTTCTATCATTAGGTATTGCAGATGTTGGTGGTGAAACAGTCGCCACAATACTATGTTTACTCGGCGAATTCACCACTATGGCTTTCGTCACAGGAAACGTATTAACACTTCTATTCGTTATATCACTTTGCACCACGTAACTACTACTTGGTTTATTAATAATCGCAACATTGGAATCCTTGAGATTATCAATCATACTAGTTTCCTGTTTTTTTAGACTGAAATTATGGATTTTCTCCATGATTTCATTCTGCAATTTCATGCAATTATAATTATCAATTGTCGCAGATCGAGCTGCTAACTGCTTTTGCTCCGTATTGGCGGTAGCAAATACTTTGGATGTATCGAAAGGGTCTAACTCCTCCACGCCAAAAGCTGAACTATTATAATACTGTGGTGGATTTTGGTAGGGCGGAGGAGCTGAATTTTCGTACGCTAAAAGGGAGAGAAAATTAAAAAACTGTTCACAACTTCTTTAAAGAGAAATAGACACCTTCTTCTTCCTGTGGTACATCAATTGGTTCATCCAACAACGAGGCACAACGTACTTCCTGCGCATGTTTACGTAAAACTACCGTCGTATTACTGCTGCTGCTATTGTCCTGAGATATATCAACTAAAACGCTTTCCATAGAAGTATCTAATTTCGGTTGAGGGGGTCTCTGTGGCTTCGTTTTACTACTCTCCGGGTTTTTCAGCTTTTTATAGTTAAACTGGCGCTCAGAGTGGCGTAGAGTACTACCAACTGTAAAAGTAAGTACAATATTGGGAAAATTATTAAAATAAATATAAAACTTACTGGAACTCTTTGCACAGGACGATGATTTCCTCCTGTCGCACAGCTGTATAGACTGCTGACTACTGCTGGCCCGTACAAAACCAATTACGTCAGGTGGTTCCATAGGATTCTTCAAATACATTTCGTCAATATACGCGGGACTGCCCCAACTGTCACCGAACGCTGAACCATGACCTGTATGGATAAATGAATTATCCAAAGGCTTACTAATATCCTCATGTTGTTTCGGTCTGCTACGATCCACAATACATCTGCAACAACACATTATATACCGAATTGTTATTGACAAACAAAACTAGTCCTCACCGTGGAAACACGCCGATATCAAATGTCCGTTGATTCTGCCCCTTCCACCAATAGAATTCAGCACTACCTTCGATAACAGCGATTTCATCCCCTTCAGTCACACTTAATTTATCAGGTTCATCCTGTTTGGCACACGATTTCATCGTAATAATTGGATGTTTTCTAAAATAGTCCTTTAAAGCAGCGAATGTCGGTCGGTCTTGAGGATTTTTCGCCCAACATTGCCATAGAATCGAATACGTTTTTGTTGGACATGCTTCGGGCTGTACTAGCCGTTCACCTTCCTTGTCAATTTTCCGTAGAATTTCAGACCCTAAAACCACATTTAAACTTTAATTATATTCTTGAGGTTAATGCAACGTCACTATGTACCAATTAGTCCCATCCAGGGATCTTCACCGAAACTAAACATCTCCCATACGGTCACTCCAAACATCCACGTATCCGAGGCATGTGAGAACTGTCGCGAACGCAAAGACTCCGGTGCACACCAGGGAAACGGCACTTTTTTATGTTCAGTCATAACATAACAGTCCTCTTCCTGTGGCAACGCCCGCATCAAACCAAAATCACCAATTTTCACCTTAAAAATCGAATTGAATTAACGTCGTAACAGCCTCATTTCTACAATCTTACCTTATCGACCGAGGCAAGCAAAACGTTTCGACAAGCCAAGTCTCGGTGCAGAAAACGCTTGTTCTCGAGATACGCCATTCCGTTAGCGACTTGTGTCGCATATTCATGCAGCATTTGCAGCGGAGTATGCTGACACTGTTTTCGTAAAAAATCTAGTAAAGATCCTAACGGTGCCAGCTCCGTTACCATCATCATCGGCTGGGAGAGCACTACACCATATAATCTAATGAGATTCTTATGACTCAAACTGTGCATTGCCTGAACTTCTTTAATAAAGTCCTCAAACACACCTTTTTGTGTTAGTGCATCCGCTTTCAATACTTTTACAGCGACTGGAATTGATTTTCCATTAGGACTGGTCCATTCACCTAAAAGAGATGAGGATAAATCAATATCAGCAAATGTAAAACTAAATTATTTTATTTACCTCGTCGGACAACCCCAAAACTACCATCTCCTAACTTAATCGACAACGCAATACTAGATTCTTGTATCAAACATGATGTGAAATCTATAACAGAACCCGTAACGTCCTCCTCAGATTTCTTACTTAACGTGCCTTTCCCGCTTACAGGAATTAGTTTACTTATTAAATGTCGCTTCTTTTGCTGCGCTCTTCGTTTTTTCACAGCTTCTAAAAGTCTTCTTGCACCTTAAAGTATGATTTAGTACGTACAAAAATAAAAACAAACATAACTATCCAATACTACCTGGCTTGCTTAGTCCGATATTTTCTAGATCTTCAGGTGTAACATAATCAAAGTGTTCCAAACGTGTTACTTGTAAATCGTCTCGAAGTGGGACTAGAAATTGGCCTAGCTGAACATCAACTAGAAGTTCACGTAACCAATCTAAACCTGTTTCACCCATTTTCAATAAGATTAAACCATTTTTTAGGCGAAACTATCCTTTACCCCTGCAGGCAATAAGACATATACATAAGTAGTGTAAATAATTGCAACTACGTTTATAAACAAAACACACAAATTACATCATAGATTTAAGTGAAAGTATTAGAACTATAAACACTCATTCTAGTTAAGGTAAACTTCTTTACTTGGATCATGTACCGACCTAGTTATTATTTGTTTTTTAAATTTATCACATAATCAATTACATCATCATAATGATTATCACATAGAACTCATATAGTGCTATCAAATTATTAAAACGATATTACTTACCGAGAAAACAGGATGGAAAAAACGCCTATCAAACTATTACTTCTCTTGATTTAACCTTCATAGAACCTTAACTATTATTATTGCTGTTCATATTTCCGACGTCTCGTTAATGTATTGTTTTGAAGAACTGATTATGAGTATCTATACAGATTTTACCCGCATTTAATTATTACTTTTAGGGTTGAAAGAGTAATTTATTTATTTTTTTAATGGAAAAACTTGTTTCTTGTTTTCTTTATCGATAATATTTTGACATGGCATGACATATGACACTTGTTTTCTAAGCAGTACGGATAACCGATATATCGATATATTAAAAATATCGATATATTTTTTTAATATATCGATATATTTCTTTCGATATATCGAAACAAATATCGATATATACAACACGATATATCGGTACATTATCAAAACAAATGTATCTGCTACAGCTGCTTTCTTTCGCTAGTTTTCTTGGTCCGGATTTATTAGTCATGATTTGTTGGATTTCTGAAGGCTCGATAAGTTTACCTAAAAGAGGCAAGGGGATTACGTATCCGGATCGCGATGGGCGCTAAAGTGGGGATGAATCAGAAAATGCGTTTTTAGCGAAAGAACATGTGAATACAAACGCGTTTGGATCCTGAAATCAGTAGCGAAAGAAAGTAGCTTACATACACAGGTTTAAAACTAAAAGGACCTTGTTCTGTTGCCGTAGCAGTCGACGCACACAACAAAAAATCGAAATCGTCTAACTGGAAATAGATTGTCAAAATTATTATTTCTAAGTTCTGTTGTGTTCATAACCTGATGTAATTATTTCTAAAGAATGCATATGTATTTTCAGGCAAATAAATTTTAATGAATACTATTTTATTTAATAATTTGAATCTTTAAAATTTGAAGTTTATTTACAACTACAATCCACTCTAAAATAAAAATATAGCAAATATATCGATATATCTAAAATATCGATATTTTTCATTCGATATATAGTTTCTATATGTCTTTTGATTCAATATATCGATATATTTATTTTGTCATCCCTACTAAGCAGTGTTGCCAACTAGTAGAGGTGTTATTGGGCAAAAGAACAAATTAAAGAGGCAACTATCTGATCCTTGTGTTTGACATTTACAGACTACGTAATATATAATAAAGGCTAAACCATTGTCTTTAAAAGACAATGTCTAAACGAAGGAGTCATAAAACTGTGATTTAACATTATACAGTTCTAATTATATCCGAAACTTGTTATCAATTGAAGAGAGAAAAAAAAACAAACAATAACAATTCTAACTTATTTATTTCTAAAATTATAGATGAACAATGGGTTTATTTTTAAAAATAAGTATATTTGAAAAACATAACTATATTATTTATATATGCTTTCTCGATAAATCTTATGTGTTTGATGATAAAAATAATATTAAATTAAACCTAAATTCCTCAGGATTAGTTATACAAAAAATTAATTATTAGAATAAACAAAAAAAAAAGTATGTTCACACAAACATTTCAATCACACTTCAAAGTTCATTTGTCATCAACTAAATATAAAACACAAAACATTTCTTCACTTCATTTCCTTCGTGTAAGCGTCCAATTCAGCATCTAGTTCTTCTGCAGTAGGCTGTTTCTTAGCGATTCTAGGGTTGGCACGGCCACCTCGACCTTATTTCAAACAACAACAAAAAAATTAGATTTGATATAAAAACAACAGATTGCTAATGTGGCATGTCCTTGAGAATTTGGAAAAATAACACCACACAACTTTTAACACTGCTTTAACTAACCTCTAGTTGGTCGGCCTCTTGGTGATCTCTTAGGACTTCTGTTGTTGAATTTCCTTGGTGGTTCTCCGCCAGATCGTCTTGGTGGTGCTGGTATTTCTGACGTGGTCAATTGAATATTCATCGCTCGTCCATCTAAAGGTACTCCGTTGTATTGCTTCATTGCTTTGAAGGCATCACTTCTGCGTTCAAAAATAACATCTGCAGTACCTAGTGATCTACCAGATCTATCGTAATGTACTGCAGCACTTTTAAGTGGTCCAAATTCAGCGAATAACTCTTGTATATCAGAGTCCGATACGCCAAAATCGAGATTTGATACCATGAGTTTTGTGGGCCCCATTGTAGCTTGTACAGTTGCTCTTGCGGCAGCCACTTTACGTGCGCCGAATCCTTCAAATAGATCATGCTTCCATGCACTGTTTACGTCTCCCTAAAGAAACAAGTAGGTTTTTTTGTTTGGTACTGTTGACAAAAAGTCAGGCGTCTGATCCATTTACTCAAACTCCAGGTTGACTTTGTCGCACAACAACAAAATTAAACGGTTTAATAAAATTAGTAACAAACTTTACCCGGGTGTAGCTGCGGCTTACGCCACCTCGGCCTCTGCCCCTTTGTACAACACCTTGACCGGCGCCTCTTCTAAAATTCCCGCCACTATTGCCTGTACTTGCACCTCCGCTACGTCGTTGGGTATTGTTACGGGCCCCTCTGCTGCCGCCGCGGCGTCCACCACCTCCCCGACGCGGTTTAGTTGTTTTTATGATGTCTTCTAAACTCATTTCGATTTTATCAACCATTTTTATTATTATTATTGTTCACTACACGATTATACAAACAAACTAGGACGATTTCACTACTTGCAAAAAGAACGCTGCACAAACTCAAAATGGCGATTGAAAAGAAAAAACTGTGAAGGTTGTATTTACATGCCATGCGCAGGTAAAATGGGATATTTTTTCGTCTTCTTATTCTTGGACTTCGTTTAGCCAAAGTGGAGCAGAGTGCAAAGCCAGCCAGCACCAATATTTATGTTATTAAAAATTTAATTATATTTATTTATAGACTTTCATGCCTGAGATTATGGCGTAGCCACGGGATATAAATTAATTTACAATTTAGAACAAAAACTACTTGATTGCTATTAAATAACAGGAGACCACAATACAGTAAGAAGTAGCTAAAGAGGACAAATATTCTAGAATAGTCATTATCCCTACTCCATGAGTCTACCTTTCGTTGTGTGGACACTACAAAATCACAATCATAGGTTTGTTCCAACAAACCGTTATAGAGACTGTTCTTGAAATAATTGTGATACGCTAGTAAAGGAGAATAATAAAACTTGGGTTTTTTACGTCAATGTTAATAAATAAATCAATATATATTTAATAAATATTTAATTGTCCATTACTTCGCACATTAATTTCTTTGAAATAAATAAAAAAGTATAATACATCCACTAAAAATAATAAAATTCTCTATCTAAAATTACATAAGCGAAGGAAATAACTCAGTTACACTCTGATCCCAGTTATCAATTTCTGGAAGACTGTTCGGTGACCCAAGAGATTCATAACCATAATCAGACCCAGAGTAACTTGATAACGGCGATGTGTTCCCACAATCAATCAAAGGAACTGCTAAACTGTCACTGATATCCTCACAGCTAATAATCACTTCATTAGTCGCTATGCTGGTATCAATCACAGGATGCGTTAGATCACCGTCATTCACAATTAACGTGATTGTGTTAGTATTTTCGTCGAAACTACGATGTAATATTTTACTTGGTACGTGTAAGTTAGTTGTAGTTGTGATTTTAGGTTTAATTTCCTTGAATTTTTTGATTTTTTGTTGCCTTTTCGGTTGTGACTTTTCCTCCTCTTTCGGTTTTAGTGCATAGTTATGGTGAAGTAAGAGGTATTCAGAGATGTCGCTAGTGAGCGATTTTATCTTCTCTGAATCGTCTTCTACTTCTTCTTTTACAAGGGGTTCAAGTTTTATAATGACTTCCTCTTCTTTCCGACTGGGTTCCAACTGTTTTGGTGACGGCCCCACCATTTCGGATGAAACAGTGTCTCCAACGCTTGATGGTTCCTATAATAGAGTTTTTAGGTTATCTTCAACAAATTATCGAGATGTTTAGTGCAGAATTGGCAGCGTTACAGTCATCAACTTCTCTACACAGACTGTGAACAATCACTAACAAACACCAAATGAGGTGCTGAACTACTGCAATGATTGTGATTTAAGAAAATATTGATGCCCTTTTAAAGTTACCTTAAAAAATGTGTAACACAAAACTTATTATCAATAAGCAAGTTAACAGACCTAAAATAAAAAAAAAAAGATGTCCTGGTGTTTATTTTGTGGTACAACGTCTAAAGAGTTTTCCAAGAAAAATGCTGATGTCTGGCAATAGCGCATTGACAATCCGACAGATGACATCGTTGACTCGAGGGAAATTCGCAAGGAGGCTGGGATTTGACTTTCTGTCAGTTTGTCAGACAGAAGTTTTTGGAAAACCCTTTACCATACAAGATATCAGAAACATGAAAAACTTACTTGTTGAGCTGCTTTTTCAGCAGCTGTCTCCAAATCTCTGGCGATATCTTCGAGGAGAGTTTTCGTAAGTTGCTCCAAGGACTGGATGTCAACGTTATCGGCTTCAAGTTCATCGAGCAGGTCTGGTAGAGAAAGCATATCAACACCATCTTCAACAGCATTGCCCGGTACTGGTGATCGTCGTCGCTCGAAATCGCTGCTGAGCATGTGGCTGTTCCTTGCGGCCGAAGAAGGGACTCAGTTGATCCACTTTCAGCCTCATGCTCACCAGATCGATTTCGAAGACAATCCGCACACGGGGGAGTCTGTTTAAGACGTTCTGATATACTAGCGTTCTCCGCCAGAAGACGCTCATTGGCACGTCTGAAACAATGTAAAAATTACTTTAGTTTACGCGTTATCCTTCAACGTCAAATATCAGCAACTGTCACTCACCTACAAAGTGAGTTGACAATTAATTGAGATAAAACTATTCTTACCGAAGCCTCTGACACTCTGCTACTAACTCCTCGTTTTTCCCAAACAACTGCTTCATCGATATTTCCATTTGTTCCATTTTCTGTTTCTTACGATCTCTAGACGTTTGCGCTGCAACCCGATTTTTCAATTTCCTGCAAGAACCGTAGTCTTATAATTTAAATTAGGACTTAACGAGACACAATACACACATACTTTCTTTGTATCTTCTCCTCCCATGTCAAATGGTCCAATCGGCGTTTTTTCGCCCTTGGTTGTTGGGTCTCCATATTTTGATCAACAAAATAACTATCACTGCTGTTTGAGTTTTCGCTTAAATATTTGAAAATTGTTGGAGGCGAAGCCGTCATCTTTTTATTTCTTTAATGTTTTAACACAATACAATATGCCAAGTCAGCAATTTGTTATAATACCTATGTAACTACGTCACAAATTGTTTGAATAAATATTGATAATATTATCGCTGCCTAGGTATTAATTAACACGATCAATCAAGTAGTTTTATTTACTAATTAATTTGTGTTCAACACTACTTGTTTACCTCTCGCGTAGGTATATTTGGATAAAATATCGTACGGAATACACTCTTTAATTCTTTAGTCAAAGATTTCACAATTTGTATTATTTATGATGTAATTTT
Organism: Apoderus coryli; assembly: GCA_911728435.2. Taxonomy (NCBI): domain Eukaryota; kingdom Metazoa; phylum Arthropoda; class Insecta; order Coleoptera; family Attelabidae; genus Apoderus; species Apoderus coryli. Next base: position 3,713,265 of record OU452213.1, on the reverse strand, counting down.
TGTTTTTGTTGAGAATGAACATTGCACAATTGCCTGTTTTGTTTTCGCGACGTGGTTTATTGCAATTGGTTGAAAATTAATCAAGACCAGTGTTGCCGAGGCTCTGAAACTCAAAATCTACAGAAATTAATATCTCAGGTAGATGTATACGGTTTTATTCATATCAACAGTGTCTTAAATTCCAAAATAAGACAAAAAATCATTCAATCCTAGTTATATTGCAGCAAATTAATTCGGCATTTCAATAGACCTATCGTCAAATCGGTATATTTGGCACCACTGATACGACTTCATTATCGATTTTCTATAGTATGTTTTACGTAATTTTTCTACTTGCTAAGAGATGGCAACAGTTAAATTAAATTGATACATGTCACTCTAATAATTTAAAACATTTTTAGCTAAAATACTGAGTTTAACTGTGCGATCAAAATAAGGTCTTGCTGCCAAAAAATAATCCAGTTCCAATACATAATATATATTTATCAAATATGTAGTTAAAATTTGTATACCTACGAAAAAAAATCGTATCCTTAGCAGTTTTTCTCATCGTATACCACCATACAAAAAAGGTCGCAGGTCACGACAATAACGTCTTCTTCGTTTTGGCTGGGGCTAAAATACTCACGACTCAGACACGCCCACTCAACACGCACTTAAATCAAGAGTGCTTGGATTTCGACACTTACTAGATTTAATAATAACGTATGTACAGATTTACTATAATATAAGACTGTACAGTTCCGTTTATTCTTATAATAAATAAAATAAAATAACTTAGGGATATGTATACCCAAAAAAATATATAAATTTTCGATAATTATAATAATTAACAAGATGGGTCTGAAAAAGAATGTAATAAAAAAAAGGAATACGAAATATATAGGTAGGTATTCTTTACAATAAAAATAATAAATATCAGCGTTCTCTCGGTTACATAAGGCGGTGAGTAAAATGAAATTGGTACCTTATTTCCATTGGAGTGCCATATCTAGATTTTATCTGTGAGCTCGGCCTCATATTTGCTTGTTTGGTCCCGGTGCTTTTTTCAATACACGGTTGGCAGATCATCTACTAATAACTCTTTAGTTATCGTCCTACAAACTCAAATCACTACTTGCAGTTTTGTTTGATATAAAAAGCAGGACAAACTGGCAAAATTATGATTGGCCTTGCAATATTTTGAGGTTAGTTTCTCACTTAACTGTCACGCAAAATTTTAAAGGAACATGACAGGAGTATTGTTCTGTGTCTGTTTATTTGAACCACAGATAAAAATGGTGATCTATTGGCAACGTCGCGACAGCATCGGTGCACGATCGCAATTATGTAGATAGCATCAAATTAGCTGGCCAATTTAATTTTAACATGTTGTGATATGCCAAACCGCTGTATATCCAACTAGAAAATATCGTTTCGGACAAGCTGAAATTAAAAACGCTGAGGAAAATGTTGTGGGTGGATGGAAGACACTGATGATAATGCACAACATACGAAATTACCTTTAATTTTGAATCAACACAAAATAATAAAAAAAGAAAACACGCGAACTGGAATGTTATAAGTTTGTAATTAAATACTCATCGCTCATTGAAATTTTTGTTTAATTAAGTAGTAGTTTTGGATCCACCCGCAATAAAAGAATTTTCACACAAATTTTACGTGAAAAATAAGCGCTAAATGATAATTATTGGGGCGGTGCGCAACATGAAATCATCTAAAGAAACCTAACAATTACCAGAGGCGTAGAGGAAAAGAATATCACCTAAATTGATCCATAAAATCAAATCAATCGATAATGACAGTTATCGAGTTCTTGGTAGTCATTGTTAAACCTTTAATTCGAATAATTCTCAACTGCCTTTTTCATTTGAGCATGTAACATAGCTACCAGGCCATAAACCACTCGAAACAACTTTCAAAAAATCAATCCAGCAGTGTTCCCAATACTTGAGACCGAAAATATCCCTGAATGAGCATCAAATTACACCACTTTACACACAACATTGTTGCCAATGGTTAATTAAAAAGATTTATGGAAAAGGCTAAAAATAACTAAAAAAAAAAAAAACGGCGAAATTGTGGCTGCATTTTGCCTCTATAGTATAGCCAGTAGCAGGTAGGAAGCCATACTAGAAGAAGAGCGGACCCAGACTGGCGGTCATGTCATGCCATATCCCAAAAAAAAAGAAGAAGCAAAAAACAATTTGACAATTGAAATCACTAAAAACATAGTCGGCCAAATTATACCAAATTATCCCAAATAATTTGTTGTTAGAAAATAACACACATTACCCGAATTGGGAACACTGCAATCCAGTCCGCTCCTGCAAAACTTCAAAGAATATTGTTTGACATATGACATAATATTAATCAATGATGTTGATATTACATCTAGATATAATAGCTATGTTACAGAGCATTTGAATCTGATACAATTTTGTCAAAAAAGAACAGGTGAGATTCAAAGAACAGCCCTCGTAATAGGCTGTCAATATATCTTAACCGATCGCCGAAATATAATTTTCACTCATTTGTCTGTGTTTTTGTTGTTATATTTTTATTTTTTTCTTATATTGTTTACCTCATCCCACCGAGAGAATTATCTTCGTCTTCTTAAACATTATACAACATAGATTTCTGTGGGAATTTCTTCAATATAAGAGTATCTATAGGCGATGCACAACGCTTGTGCATCTCTGAAGTTCTTAACTCACCAGCATGAATACGGTATAATAAATTAGTAAAAAAAACACAAAATTTGTATTATTATAATACAAAACGAATAAAATTATTAAATATAATTATTTCCTAAAATTTATTGTGGAAATTAAAAAAATTAAATTAAAAATAAAATAATTGTGTTAAATAATAATCAGTAATTTTTTTTTCATCACGGGGATAATTAATAAAAAAGGTAGGTAGGCTTTTTTTAAAATATTTTTAATCATTTAAAATTTATTTAATTTAAAAGTTGTAAATTTGTTTTATTTTTTTTTTCTCTTAATTTGGAAAACTTATAGCTACGTATAAAGGGTAATTCATTTAAATTAAAGTTATGTTTAAATGAAATGCCCTATACAGGGTGATCCAGTTTCCACAGCGTATTATAAACTATGTTCGAAAATTATTAAAATTAATAAAACTACTTTCGATATTTAAATGAAATTTGGCACGTTTATATAGATAATTTAGATACATCTTTTTACGTAAAAAAATATTATTTTACTTCCACCAGTGGCGTGCGCACGGACACATCTTCGCACAATTTTAATGAAAAATATGGTACGCTACTGATTTTTGAGAAGCAAAAATTATTTCTAGAATCCTTGTTCAATTTGCAACAAAAAAAGGCTCTGTACTTTTTTTCGTTTGACAGGCCGTTTGCCAGTTTAAAAATATAATTCTTTAAGCCAGTGGAATTCAAACAAATTTCAATCTGTAGATCACGAAAAAAAAAACTACTTTAGATATTTAAATGAAATTTGACAAGTTTGGATAGATAATTTAGATACATCTTTCTACGCAAAAATTATTATCTTACTTCCACCAGTGGCGTGCGCACGGACACATATTTGCACAATTTTAATGAAAATTATGGTACGCCACTGATTTTTGAGAAGCAAAAATTATTTATAAAATCCTTGTTCAATTTGCAACAAAAAAAGGCTCTGTACTTTTTTTCGTTTGACAGGCCGTTTGCCAGTTTAAAAATATAATTCTTTAAGCCAGTGGAATTCAAACAAATTTCAATCTGTAGATCACGAAAAAAAAAACTACTTTAGATATTTAAATGAAATTTGACAAGTTTGGATAGATAATTTAGATACATCTTTCTACGCAAAAATTATTATCTTACTTCCACCAGTGGCGTGCGCACGGACACATATTTGCACAATTTTAATGAAAATTATGGTACGCCACTGATTTTTGAGAAGCAAAAATTATTTATAAAATCCTTGTTCAATTTGCAACAAAAAAAGGCTCTGTACTTTTTTTCGTTTGACAGGCCGTTTGTCAGTAAAAAATAAAATTCTTTAAGCCAGTGGAATTCAAACAAATTTCAATCTGTAGATCACGAAAAAAAAAATACTACTTTAGATATTTAAATGAAATTTGACACGTTTGGATAGATAATTTAGATACATCTTTCTACGCAAAAATTATTATCTTACTTCCACCAGTGCCGTGCGCACGGACACATCTTTGCACAATTTTAATGAAAACTATGGTACCTCACTGATTTTTGAGAAGCAAAAATTATTTCTAGAATCCTTGTTCAATTTGCAACAAAAAAAGGCTCTGTACTTTTTTTCGTTTGACAGGCCGTTTGCCAGTAAAAAAATAAAATTCTTTAAGCCAGTGGAATTCAAACAAATTTCAATCTGTAGATCACGAAAAAAAAATACTATTTTAGATATTATAAATGAAATTTGACACGTGTGGATAGATAATTTAGATACATCTTTCTACGCAAAAATTATTATCTTACTTCCACCAGTGGCGTGCGCACGGACACATCTTTGCATAATTTTAATGAAAACTATGGTACGCCCCTGATTTTTTTGAAACAAAAATTATTTCTAGAATCTTTGTTCAATTTACAACAAAAAAAGGCTCTTTACTTTTTTTCGTTTGACACGCGGTTTGCAAATAAAAAATTAAAATACGCCCAACCAAACATTTACGGAAATTTTGATACGAAGCATTTTACGAATTTAGTTTTTAATAATACAAACTGATTGTGGTTCTCTGTCTGCCTCTGGACCAACCCTGTATTTTAGCACACTTTTCAATTAAATATAAAAAATGAGCGTTTTGATTGAATGATTTGTTGCCAAACGAAACTGGTTTTGTCAAAACTGCTTCTGGATGTCAAAAATAGACGATGCATTAATTTATTTGACAATATAATTGTGAAAAATCTGTTATACCTACTACAATATCTTCGTTATCTTAACTGGGACACACACTGTATAATTTAGTCCTATCATGTGAAATTTATTTGTTACTATACGAGGTCACTCTGTATGGATAACATACCAATAAGAATTTCAATTTGTATGTTGTATAAGATTTAAAAACATGATTATATGTTTGATGTCATATTATTAGAAACAATTATTTTTATCAAATGGACTTTAGAAATTCATTATAATAACACACTTACAGGCAAGTATATGGGACAAATCCATCGCGTTACGAACAGATAATTACACAGAGATATCAAGAAAAATAGAAAATTATAAATGTATGAAACGCTTTCCTGTAATTACTTTAGTAGCTACCTACTCCAATTTGAATATTAAATTCATTAGTTAAATAAGAAATTATAATAATATTATAAAGATTACCAGTTCCTACAATTTTTTTTCTACAGGCCTTCCTCACAGTTTTCTTGAGTAACTTTGATAACACAATGATCAGACCTCGTATTTTAGCTTTCTAATAAATCACTGCTTGTAGATTTTTTCACCACATTTGGCTGTATAATAACAAAACAGATTTAATTAGATTTGTAAATCAAAAATAACAACGTCTGTATATGAACATAATTGACATTTTTTACTATGGTAGAAAACAGGCTACCTATTGTGAATGAAAGTCAGATACTTATAAATTATGTTTATTGCTTCTTACACCATATTGCGAATATCTTCTAATTAGTCGTAGTACCTTGTAAATATTAATTACAGCTCTTTATTATAACTGTTTCCTAATAACAGATAAACTTGTATATATTTTTTAAAAATCCCGCCTCTCTCTCTTATTGCACCCTGATAATAGCACAACATAAATATTATAGTTATAGAATAATTAACTGTAATTTAAAATTACAATGTATTATCTGTAAAAATCCTAATAAGCAATATCTAATTACAATAATTAACCGGATAATAATGCTCATGCTTTTAGCATTATAAACATAACTCAATGTAAGTTAATTTATTATCAAGTTATTTTTTATTATTTCCCTATCTGTGCGATTAGTCATTGCTGCAATTATTTAATAGCTCCGCTAGGGGGTATATATTTCATGCATATTATTTCTAACGTCGTGATATGTCATCTCCTGTTCCATGGCAGTAGTTTGTTAATTACAGTAATTAGACGTTATTTATTGTTTAGAGAAAACATAAATACAAACACAAGAAATATTATATTATTCAAAAAAAAAATGTATTTGTACCGGGTCTGCCAGTTTCGAAAAGGGAAAAACAGAGAACCATCCAGAGAATATCTAAACTATATTCGAAAACATTTTTATAACAAATTCCAATTTATTTCATATTTTTAAAACTACTTTAGATATTTAAATGAAATTTGACACGTTTGGATAGATAATGTAGATACATCTTTCTACGCAAAAATTAGTATCTTACTTCCACCAGTGGCGTGCGCACGGACACATTTTTGCATAATTTTAATGAAAACTATGGTACGCCACTGATTTTTTAGAAGCAAAAATTATTTCTAAAATCCTTGTTCAATTTGCAACAAAAAAAGGCTCTGTACTTTTTTTCGATTGACAGGACGTTTGCCAGTAAAAAAATAAAATTCTTTAAGCCAGTGGAATTCAAACAAATTTCAATCTGTAGATCACGAAAAAAAAAATACTACTTTAGATATTTAAATGAAATTTGACACGTTTGGATAGATAATTTAGATACATCTTTTTACGCAAAAACTATTATTTTACTTCCACCAGTGGCGTGCGCACGGACACATCTTTGCACAATTTTAATAAAAACTATGGTACGCCACTGATTCTTGAGAAGCAAAAATTATTCCTAGAATCCTTGTTCAATTTGCAACAAAAAAAGGCTCTGTACTTTTTTTCGTTTGACAGGCAGTTTGCCAGTAAAAAAATAAAATTCTTTAAGCCCCTGGAATTCAAACAAATTTCAATCTGTAGATCAAGAAAAAAAAAATACTACTTTAGATATTTAAATGAAATTTGACACGTTTGGATAGATAATTTAGATACATCTTTCTACGCAAAAATTATTATCTTACTTCCACCAGTGGCGTGCGCACGGACACATCTTTGCACAATTTTAATGAAAACTATGGTACGCCACTGATTTTTGAGAAGCAAAAATTATTTCTAGAATCCTTGTTCAATTTGCAACAAAAAAAGGCTCTGTACTTTTTTTCGTTTGACAGGACGTTTGCCAGTAAAAAAATAAAATTCTTTAAGCCAGTGGAATTCAAACAAATTTCAATCTGTAGATCACGAAAAAAAAAATACTACTTTAGATATTTAAATGAAATTTGACACGTTTGGATAGATAATTTAGATACATCTTTTTACGCAAAAACTATTATTTTACTTCCACCAGTGGCGTGCGCACGGACACATCTTTGCACAATTTTAATAAAAACTATGGTACGCCACTGATTCTTGAGAAGCAAAAATTATTCCTAGAATCCTTGTTCAATTTGCAACAAAAAAAGGCTCTGTACTTTTTTTCGTTTGACAGGCAGTTTGCCAGTAAAAAAATAAAATTCTTTAAGCCCCTGGAATTCAAACAAATTTCAATCTGTAGATCAAGAAAAAAAAAATACTACTTTAGATATTTAAATGAAATTTGACACGTTTGGATAGATAATTTAGATGCATCTTTCTACGCAAAAATTATTATCTTACTTCCACCAGTGGCGTGCGCACGGACACATCTTTGCACAATTTTAATGAAAACTATGGTACGCCACTGATTTTTGAGAAGCAAAAATTATTTCTAGAATCCTTGTTCAATTTGCAACAAAAAAAGGCTCTGTACTTTTTTTCGTTTGACAGGCCGTTTGTCAGTAAAAAATAAAATTCTTTAAGCCAGTGGAATTCAAACAAATTTCAATCTGAAGATCACGAAAAAAAATACTACTTTAGATATTTAAATGAAATTTGACACGTTTGGATAGATAATTTAGATACATCTTTCTACGCAAAAATTATTATCTTACTTCCACCAGTGGCGTGCGCACGGACACATCTTTGCACAATTTTAATAAAAACTATGGTACGCCACTGATTCTTGAGAAGCAAAAATTATTTCTAAAATCCTTGTTCAATTTGCAACAAAAAAAGGCTCTGTACTTTTTTTCGTTTGACAGGCCGTTTGCCAGTAAAAAAATAAAACTCTTTAAGCCACTGGAATTCAAACAAATTTCAATCTGAAGATCACGAAAAAAAATACTACTTTAGATATTTAAATAAAATTTGACACGTTTGGATAGATAATTTAGATACATCTTTCTACGCATAAATTATTATCTTACTTCCACCAGTGGCGTGCGCACGGACACATCTTTGCACAATTTTAATATCAACTATGGTACGCCACTGATTTTTGAGAAGCAAAAATTCTTTCTAGAATCCTTGTTCAATTTGCAACAAAAAAAGGCTCTGTACTTTTTTTCGTTTGACAGGCCGTTTGCCAGTAAAAAAATAAAATTCTTTAAGCCACTGGAATTCTATTATTCAAAAAAAATGTATTTGTACCGGGTCTGCCAGTTTTGAAAGGGGAAAACAGAGAACCATCCAGATAATATCAGGATAGATAATTTAGATACATCTTTCTACGCAAAAATTATTATCTTACTTCCACCAGTGGCGTGCGCACGGACACATTTTTGCACAATTTTAATGAAAACTATGGTACGCCACTGATTTTTGAGAAGCAAAAATTATTTCTAGAATCCTTGTTCAATTTGCAACAAAAAAAGGCTCTGTACCTTTTTCGTTTGACAGGCCGTTTGCCAGTAAAAAAATTAGAATTGATTTTCGAAAAAATATTTATAATATTTATTAATAGTTTTAAAACAACTTTAGATATTTAAACGAAATTTGACACGTTTGGAAAGATAATTTAGATACATCTTTTTACGCAAAAATATTATTTTAGTTCCACCAGTGGAGTGCGTACGGACACATCTTCGGGAAAATTTAATGAAATTTAAAAAAATTGTACGCCACTGTTTTTTTAAGTACACAAATTATTTCTGGAATCCTTGTTTAATTTCCAATAAAAAAAGACTCTTCACTTTTTTTCGTTCGACACCTCGTTTGCCAGTAAAAAAATAAAATTCTTTAAGCAACTGGGATTCAAACAAATTTCAATCTGTAGATCACAAGATTCTCTGTCTGCTTTCGAAATTTGACCACCCTGTATACCGAGGGAGGAAAATGCATAGTTCTCTCTCTCTTTAAGGGTGGGATGATTTTTCATACATAGTTTGTCTTCTAACTGATGTGAATTGATTAAGTGGTGAGTATATTAAACAAACTTTGTAATACAAAAAATTCAGACAAGTTAATAGATTGCGCTGTTTATTATCTACTCTTGTCGAGCAGTCATCAACAGTTAGATTGACAAAACAAGCTTATTCTACAAATAAATAAGACATATTCTGAAAACTTATGTAGATACCTAGTTTAGATCCAGTTTTTCTTACGCTTCTACTGTTTTTATTTTATGGCTGCCATTTACAGAGCTAATAATTTACTAGCCACATTCATAAAGAACAATTGGAAGGAATTTTATTACCAGTGACAGCTCGTGAATTTAATTATTTCTATAATTTACCGATGCTTGTTCTTTTTCATTTTATTTTATAACAATATGCTCTTTTTTGCTTACAGAACATAGGCACATCAAATCATGTGCCTTTACCAGTCATTCCAACCAAGAAAACTATGATATGGGGCAAAAGCCATCTCGGCAAAAATCCGGCAAATCTACCACTAACAAACTTCTGTTTTTCTTACATAACCACCGTGTGACCACACACAACCCCAGCCCAGAACAACCAATAAAGTTCCAATACAAAACAAGACGAAAAGAAAATAGTAAAAAAGACAAAAACAACAAGTCTGCGGTCGTACTGCAAACGGTCAACAATAACTTGAAGCCGAAGCAAAACGAACAGAATGGTTGTGTGAAAAACACGAATCTACTTAAAGGTATTGAGAATTTAACGATTTTTCCTTTTTGATTCTACAAAAATGACATTTTCAGTAAAACTGGACAATCTCCCATGTCGAACTAAATCCGAACCGACATTGCTGTTAGACCAAACCATAGAATCCAAACACTTCCGACACAGACGTAAACATCTAAACAACACAAAAGGGGGGAAATGGAACGATGATGTACAGCAATTTGGATATGAAATTGGGGATGTAGATGATTTTCTTACCAAAGTAAGTCACTAACAACATATGACTTCAAACCCCATTTAATTCCGAAGCCCAAGAGCTTATTTTATATTAGGACTGTCCTATAGACTTCGATAAAACTTTTCCAAAGCTATTTTTGCTGATGAATTTAACATATTCTTGTAAATAAGAACTTTAAATCACTGTCTAGATCGTCAATATGATCTTGATATGATGTCAGGTTCGTCAGCAACTTTTCTAATAGTCAATAGACAATTTTCTTCACTTAACACTTAAATATTGATGCGTATATGTGTCCTAACCATATAGTGTCAGTATTTGTCATACCGGGTGTTCCATTTAAAATTGGCACAGAAATTTACAAAATTAAAATTGAAAAAAAAATCTAAAGGGTGTATAGTGACGCCACTGGTTGTAATAGCCACCCGCACAAGAATTTATTGGCATATTATAACCATACGTGGTCGTTATCCTATTATTAATCAAAATTACTTTCCGAATATATTCACTATACATAACAACTTAAACGTAAGTTATTGAGGGCCTTAATTCCGATAAAGCATTATAAGACTCTCCTACATTATCATTACATCATGATTTTTATACTATAACAATGCTTTATTACACATATATTGATAGCCTTTTACATTCCTCAAAAATTGCTCAAATCCAAACAGACATCTGGCGCTGATCACTGATGCTATCCCATATTGTGACAGCCAACTTTATTTACCCGGTTTTTTTTGTTTTAGGCAACACTAGATAAACCAGCAAACATTCCAGTGGTCCTAGCATTCCCTAGCACCCTATACCAGACACGAATCGGAGGCTATCAAGCCGAAATCTCACTACCCCTTGGTATGGTAGTAAACGCGATTTTTAAAAATCAACATTGGCTGTACGTACAAACACCACATGCTGAAGAGGGTTATGTTAACTACACTGCTTGCTTACCCCTAGGTAACTAGATGTCTCTGCTACTACGTCATAAACATTATTATTTTCAAGGCCTACTGCTAGTCCTGGTTTAAAAATATTCACTACTATTTTCGGCGTTGGCCATGAATCAATCAGATCATGGCCAATGTGATAAATTGTCATATTTAAATAATTTTCACTGCAATGTGATTTCAGGCATTATACCTCCACCTGAGGACGATAAACAATCTCCTTGTTGGGAAAAATGTACTGATGTCTTCCCAAAACCCTCTGGAAACTTGAACGAGACTGGAAAACTAGGTTCAAGATCAGAATGCGGTTGGGAAAGTTATTGTAAAAAGCAACCAAGAGCTTTAAGCAATTACGGTGAAAAAAGCGTCGATAGACTGTACCTAAAAGTCGCTGCAAGAGCCAAAGGTACCACAAATAAACTACATTAAAATGTTTGACAACAGTGTACTAGCTAATATTTTATTTTAGGCCCCAATACCCGACAAACTTTGTTAGTGATTATTAAGGACTACGAGTCACATAGCGATACTAGCGCCATCTCGGTACGCAAAGGTGATGTAGTATTTCTGATAAATGCAAATTTCCGTGGATGGTTCTACGTAAGAAACAAAGAGGGCGCTGAAGGATTTATACCATCAGTAGTAGCTGGTCATGGTTTCTTGTAAAGTGTGTTATTATTTTGTAAATAAATGTTTATTTGTAGTTTTTTATTACATCATCTATTTCAACAATTTTATTTAATTAATTCCACTTATTATATATACAACAGGACCGGCACTCTGTAACAAAATAGCGATAGAGATTCCCTTCGCTATTTCGTACTCTGTAAGATTCGGTATTTTCCGTGTCTAGCTGAACATGAGCTATCCTTAAAATTCAAATTACAGAGTGCCGCTCCAGTAATCATGTTACAATCAATTGCAGATCTCTATAATTAAAGTTGTTCGAAATATCAATTTTCGGGCTAGATCCGGCTACACACAACACTTTAAAGGGCTCTTCTTGTAGCACCGCACTATAAACTGTCACTGCACTCGTTGGGATCTCTGCGACAATGTCCCCGTTGAAACTTGTTTGGTAGAATAGATCCGAGCGACCACCAGCGAATATTTTATCTTTAAAAATATTTGCCACGTGGATTCCGCTGTCTTTTAAATCAAATACCGTGGGATTACTTAGGAAACGGTAGTGGTAGAGGGAGAGTCTTGGTGCACCACCACAAAGCTATGATATATAATTGAGAAAGCTAACTTAAAAATAAATAATGAATTACTTACAATATAGTCATCATTACAATCTAGGGCCCCAATCCACTTTCCTAATTCAGGGCGTTTTATATCCTCATCTTTATTTGGTTCTATTTTGTGTGATACTTTAAAACTTCTTAAATCTGTTATACAAACTATACCGTCCTCACCAGTTGATAACAAATCGTTGCCGCTGGAAAAATAGAGCACACAATGACCAACGTCACAGAAAAATGCTCATTTGACTTACTTTCTAATCATTGAGTGTATATAATCGGTGTGTTTCCCAAATGTTTTAACTAGTTTACCCGTTTCCAAATCAAATACATAAATACTATTATCGCTACAACCGGCATACAGTTTTTTATTTTCTTCATCAGTTAACATAGCATTAACGTCTGCTTTACTGAAATCATCCGTTTTCGTTGGTAATTGTATTGTCCATGTCGGTTGTAATGATTTTAGTGATGAGCCCTTAAGATTCTTCCAAGAAAATGCGTAAATTTCATTTGCACCACCTACTAGTAAGTAGTTTTTAGTTGCAAGTAAACTATTGAGTTGATATTCTGATGCAACCGAGAATTTTTGTTTAGACATAAGTTCTTCCTTCGTTAAACTGATGTCGGGATTTACTATTTTTGATAAACTACAAGGTAAAAACTAGTTTATTATCAATGCGGTAGTAATAGGAATAATACTTACTGAAACATATGTAAATATCCATAGATATCTCCCGCAAATAGAAAATTACCGCAAGGACTAAATGCTTGACACAGTACTGTGTTGTAAAAAGCCCTTGTTAGCTTGTTACACATTCTCAATTAGAATAAAAAATAACTGTTTAATAATTATGCTCAGTAAACAAAAAGCAAGAATAACAAATATAACCTAACCTAGCTAAACAAAGACTATTTTAATTCTTCCTCTGTCATGGTTCAGGTATTATTTATTATACTGTGAAGAAAAACTACAATCTTTTGCAAAATTCGATTCATGCATGCCTAGTTGCCGTTGATTTAAATTATTTTGAACTACGCAGCTGATTTTGACTTGATATTTTTGAAATTTAACACGTAGATGTTTTGTCTGATATTTGTCTACGAATGATAGAAAATGTAATAAATAATACTAATACAATGAGTGACCTAGATTGGAAGGATATTTTAGCAACTACAGCGTCAATATCAACAATATTACAATTCCTAACTGGAACGTAAGGTATATTCAACCTAAATAAAACAGTTTTAATGACAAAACTACATTTATTTTTCAGTTTAGTTTGTCAACAAATAGTACGGAATAAAAGTACAGGGGATTATTCCCCATTTCCATTTGTTAGCGGCTGTCTTTCCACGAGTTTATGGCTGCGATATGGGTTTTTAATTCGAGACCCATCTATAATATTAGTTAATACAGTTGGAGCTAGTTTGTTTTTTGCGTATGCTATTACATTCTTCTTATACAGTATTAGAAAGGTAAGTACAGAAAGTATACCTACCTGATATAGATTTCTGAATTAAATGATATTTTTCAGACTGCAGTTCTTCGACAACTCCTAATATGTTTGATATTCCTTGTCGCTACGTTATATTATGTTCATCGAACGCATAGTACAGAATATGGTAAAAATGTATTGGGACTGATATGTTGTTTTGTAACTTTAGTATTTTTCGCGGCACCTTTTGCAACGCTACTACATGTTTTTAAAGTTAAAAATACTGATAGTTTACCATACTATTTGATTCTATCAACTTTTATTGTATCATTACAATGGATGGTTTATGGAATATTGATTGAAGATCAGTTCATACAAGTAAGTACCTAAATAAAAGTACACCACCTTGTATGTCTTTGAATATGTTTCAGATTCCAAACTTACTTGGTTCTCTGTTATCCGGGTTCCAATTAAGTCTTTTTGTAATTTATTCGAAGAGAATGCCAAATAAAATGTATGTTCCTAACAATGTGTAAGATTTAGGGAACTTATTTATATGCCAGTTATATTAACGTACTTAAATAAATGTTATATTGAAATTAGGTTTAGTTTTACTGCATATAATCCTGCTTTGCCCTGCAATAAAGCTTAAATAAAACGCTCTTTAAACATACGATGTGATTTATTAAAATTATAACATAAAAAAGCTCATTCATGCATAAAACTGTCACAAACAAATTGTTGATTCTTTTAATAAAAATGTAACTCAAAATAGTACATTATACTTATAGAGATATTTACAATATTCAATTAGCATCTAAGGTCAGAATTACCTAAAACTATTTTAAAACTTAGATTAGATTCATGTTATCATGAAACAGTTATTCAAGTTCCTGATCCTCTTCCTCATCAGGATCGTATTTGTGTAAACGAATTCGCCACTGTTTAATTAAACCCTCCCATCCCCTTCTGGAGTATTTAGAGTACTTATCTGGTGTTTGAGGGTCATCCGGCTTCCTTTCGTGCCTGAAAGTACCAATATATGAAATAAACTATTTAAAATACCTTTTTGACAATTTACTTTGGGACTAATTGGATGTAATTATCGTAACCAACAGTGTTCTTGCCATAATCAATTTGCTTTTGCCTTCGTTGTAATACTTCTAAGTCTGTCTCGGTTTCCTTGGGTTTTCTCGGGAATTTTCGAGCGCTAAAAATACTCTATACTCATATTTCATTTAGTATGATAACAAAAATACTTACGTCGAATTAGTTTCACTCATTTTGGGTCCTAATCGCTGTCGCAAAGAATGCCCATTCAATGAATCGTCATCGTCAACACGTTTGTATGGTGAATTTCTCGTGAAAATAGTCCGTTTAACACTTTTCCTTGCTTCTTTTTTTTCAGTAATAACTTCTCTTAAATCTGTTTCTTTTATTGGCGTTTCGTCTTTTATTCTAGCTTTCTCAAAAAGTTCTTTAGTAAATGGTGATTCACTAAAGGCGTTTACAAAGTCTTTATTACTACTATTCAAAATAACGTTCTTCTGGTCATCACTTAGTTTATCTAAATAAGATTCTTCTGGTTCTGCCGTCGGTTCTTGTTTGATTTGAGGGGCATTATCACTGGTAGATGTAGGTTCCCGTTTTACTCGTGGAGATTCCTCCTGTGGTTCTTCTTTTATCTGCAAACGAGAGTCTTCCTGTGGTTCTTTTTTTATCTGGAAGCCGTGTTCATCTTCCTCCCATGCATCCTAAAACAACAATTATAACAAAATCAGTATGCTTAGCAACAATTATTAACGTTTAATAATATTTTGAGTACTCACATCATCAAAAATATTTGCGTTTTTTAAGGATGTGTTCATAGAAAGTCTATGAATCTTTTTATCAGAATCGGTATCGTCCATATTTTTTTTTTGCAATTTTATTGATACAATGGATTTTATGTTCGTTTATGTTCAGTAGTTAATGTAAATAATAATTACATTGAATTTGCGCCAAAACTTCTAAATTATTTTAGGTTATTTTTTTTTCTTGGCCAACTTTAGGCTATTCTCTTTTCTTGTTCTTCGTTTTAATGGGGTGTTTGATCTATCTCTGTGTTTGGCTGATATGACATGATCATCGATCGGTTACCTCACTTGTATCTTGTATTTTCTATAAAAGGAAGTTCACAAACTGTCAAAGAGATCTCTAGTTTTGCTAATGTCAAATGTCATTGTCAAAAACGGCAAGTTATTTAAGATTTAAACTTTTTAAATCCTTGTAAAAGGGATGAAAATGGCTCGTTTATGCGATGATGAAATTATTTTCTTAAATCGTAACAATTACGGAAATATTGACGATGGAATTGAGAATCAACACAGTATTAATAACAATAGGACGCTGCAACAAAACGATGGATCTTCCTCAAGCAATTATGAACAGTCTAACAACGTTTTATGTTTGATACATAAAAATAAGCGACTTGGGGCCGCTTATTATAATCTGAATGAAAAATTAGTGAGTATATTACGTATTAACCATCAATAATATATGTAGTAAAATATTTATAGGTGTATGTTTATGAAGTAATAATAGATGAACCGCCGCAGTACCTAGTTACAATAACCCTTCTACGAGAAGTTACGCCCAAATTCATTATCGGGTTTGGTGCAGAAACAGATGAATTTAATCAATTAGTCATTGAGTGCATTAACCCAAGCTCTAATGAAACATCTGTGTCTTCGAATACTATTAGAAAATTACCGCAGAATTTCTTTCTACTCAACGCTGCCGATTATAGTAAGTACGTTACTTAAGTAATTTAACTCGAATAAATATGCTGTAGCATTTTAAGGTTATGAAATTTGTAAAACAATTGTGTCAGGCATCGATATCAGTTCCCATCAATTTGGCAACACGGAATCTGATGCCGTTAAACGAAACTTATGTCTGAATCTTCTTGTTGATTTCGATAACAGATTTTCTATACAAGCCTTAGGGTCATTATACAAATATCTGGAGAAAAACTGGACGTTTTTAGGAATACAAGACGGTCATGTAGTTATTTTGGATTTATGTAAAGTTACTCTGTGAGTAATCGTTACTTTTACAAGTTCTGTTTGTAGATAATTTTATTTTGTAACAGGAAAAACCATGTTCTTATTGATAACAATACTTTTACCGCATTAAATATATTCTCATATCGACCTCATGAGGCTTCTACAAAAAGAGGCGCACAAAGGAGCGGTAGAGAAGGTATGAGTCTCTATAAACTATACTCGTCTGAGTGTAAATCTAGGATTGGTCACCAATGTTTACGGTAAGTACCTGTACAATACAACTATACTATGCTTGAGCCTTGGTTTTCTAGAAATATATTGATGAATCCCATTAAAAATGAAACGGAATTGAATAAACGGTTGAATTTTATAAGTTTTATACAAGACCCTTTACAGCGGGACTTTCTAGAATCCCTACAAGACAACATCAAGTGTCTGGGGGATGTTAGTGACATAAATGTCATTTTAGTGCGAGTTGAGAATGGTAAGGCTACAAATAGCAACTGGCACAGTTTGTACAAGGTAACTTTCGTCCTTTAAGCATGTGTTACGTTTGTGATAATAATAAAGAATCAGTTTTTAATGTAGTTAAATATTTGTTTATTTATTCATCATGTCTATTTAATATACAATGACAATCACTGTTGACTGTTGACGTTTACGGTAGGGATACGAACGATACTTCGATACTAGTACGTATCGATACTTTGGTTCCGATACCAAGTACTTTTGGCATCGATACTTTTTGTTCGATACTTAAACAGTATCGATACTTACACGCCTTAAATCATAGTATCGATACCAACATACCTAAACGCTTTAACACTGTGTTCTCAAGAGTGGCGCCATAGAAGAAGAAGACATATTTGATAATTTTGGCCTAGATTTTAGAAATCTAAATAGAAAGAGTTAAAAGTTTAAACGTAAAATTGATACATTAAATTATTATTTTATGTAATATTTTATTTGTAACATTGTAAACCTACTTCGACTTAAAAAAATCGCGTTAATTTTTATTTTAAATATAGGTACTTTTTTTTTATATCGTATCGAGTATCGATACTTTAAAGTATCGATGCTTGATCTTCGATACCAAGTAGCGTATCGATACCGAAATGCGATACTTTACTTGGTATCGATACTTTTGAAGCGATACCGTATCCCTAGTTTACGGTGAATTTGACATACAAACGAAATTGACATGAGGCGGGAACTTTAAAATATAAATGTTTTTAGGTTATGTTACAAGACTATTATTTTAACTATTTTTTAGACAATTTATCATACGATATTGATAAGTGAACTATCTGGTCCGCATACAGAAAAGTCTGAAATATTAAAGGATCTCCAACATGCTGTGACCTCTGGCTTGATGGCATTAGAAGATTCCATAAATAATGCCTTAGACTTTGAGGCTGGTAAAAAGAGACAAAGACCAGCAATCAAGTTTGGATTGGACGAAAGTTTGGATGCCAGTAAGAGGCAATTTATCGCTTAAAACAAATTGTAATGTGTATCCTTTTAGAATTCTTGCGGCAACAGGATATCTTGAAGCATGTGACTGCAGCTGCTAGATGTGCAGTAGATGACTTACCAGGATTTATAAATGAATGTAAAATAGCATACTTACCTGAAATGGGACATTTAATGGTAGTAAGGGAATGGGGACCACAATGTGATCCTAACCAGTTGCAGTATCTCGGTTTCCAATTCATGGTAAGGCTGACAAGAGAGACAGGCAGCAGGCTTATTAATCTTTTCAATTCCAGTTTACCTTGAAAGGTATGATCCATTACAAGAGTCCATTATGCGAAGGTAGGTTTGACTTGTATAATATTATACTTCAAATAAAATAACTTGGATGAGGTTGCAGAACTTGATCAGCGTTTAGGTGACATAAATGCTGATATTATAGATCACGAAAATAGACTTCTACGCCGTTTATCGCGGTTTGCAGTTAACTTCAACAAAGATATACGTGATCCGCTGAAAATTATTGCATTAATCGATTGGTAAATTGTATAACTACCAAAAAGGGTGATCATAATCAGTAGGTGATTCTTTTTAGTCTGATATCAATGGCTCAAATAGCTAAACGTTGTAATTTGATACGCCCAACATTAAATAACGATTCAATTTATGAGATTAAAGAATGCCGCCATCCATTAATTGAGCATACGTTGACAGCATTTGAGTCGAACGACTATTATTCAGGCGGGGAATACCCGAAAATGAAGATAATCACAGGTATAGAGGGTGGTCCATTTAAAACGACCATTGTGTTCAAAATTATTTATTATAAACGTCACTCTTCATTTATGAATGATAAAAATGCGGTTAGGCAATTTTTCAAGGTCCCAACGGGAGCGGCAAAAGCGTATTTCTTAAACAGTTGGGTTTAGTACTGTATATGGCACATATTGGTTCATTTATCCCAGCTAAGAAGGCCAATATAGGCTTATTACATAGTATCCATTGCAGATTGCAAGTTGCTGAGTCAGTATCGGTAAATTTGTCAGGATTCATGATCGATATCATTCAGGTGCGGTAGTAGATAGTATACTAGACGGGTTCGGGATCATTTCCTATGGAAAACAACATAGGAAATCGCTAAGCTCCACTTTATATAACCTCGCGGGCCTATGAAGCCAAAAATGGCCAGAATGGACCTTAGCGATGTCCCATAAGAAATGGTTCCGAACCCGTATAGTACCGAGTAGTTCATTAAGGGTGAACAGGTAGCATATCTCAGGTAATAATAGTCGTAGGACAATGGGAAAAAAAATTCTTTTAGGGAAATCGACAATGGGAAATCGCTGGAAATAGTTTTTTAGTTCCTAACTATACCGCTAGGGGGCATACTAGATACAGTAATGCGAAAAATGCATTTTTATTGAAAATTTCGCAATATAAGTTAGAAAAACAATACTACCGCAGTAATGCTACTGAGATTCGGCATCTTTTTGATGTATCACTTTTTATTGTGCGGCTTGAAATAAAGGCAGCAGGGAAGGACGAAATTTTACGTATGATAATGTGTATAACTTTGGTTTGGCTTAATCGAATTTATCAATCTAATTTTTGTTTAAGAACTCAAGCCTTGTTGATGAAGAAAAAAACGATTTCAAATCATAATTGTTTTTTGGGGCTTCGCTAGATATTTGCATCGCATAAGTTTTTTTTGATTTTTCTTTAAAAACTTAAATGGAATGATACAAATATTTTATCAAAAATGAAAAGTAAATTGAATTTGCAACAAAAAAGTCCAAAACCGCACAGGAAAATCTTTATTCGTTTGAGAGTTATGGCCAAAAGAATGTTGTTCACCAAAATTCGTTGAAAAATCATGTATCTTTAATTTTCCGTGATCAAGAATGCCATGGGAAATAAAGAAATAGGTTTAAGCTTTATTAAACTGATAGTTTAACAAATAAAAATAATGAAAGATCAAACAAAACAAAAAAAAAAAAACCTGAAGAAGACAAAAAGTATTTTGTCGAAACGTCGTAAAGGAAAAAAAAAATTTGACATGAAAAAAAAAAAAAACCTGAAGAAGACAAAAACTATTTTGTCGAAACGTCGTAAAGGAAAAAAAAAATTGACATGAAAAAAAAAAAACCTGAAGAAGACAAAAACTATTTTGTCGCAACGTCGTAAAGGAAAAAAAAAATTGACATGAAAAAAAAAACCTGAAGAAGACCAAAAAACTATTTTGTCGAAACGTCGTAAAGGAAAAAAAAAATTGACATGAAAAAAAAAAAACCTGAAGAAGACAAAAACTATTTTGTCGAAACGTCGTAAAGGAAAAAAAAAATTGACATGAAAAAAAAAAAACCTGAAGAAGACAAAAACTATTTTGTCGAAACGTCGTAAGGGAAAAAAAAACTTATACCGCTATTTCCAGCGATTTCCCATGGTGAATTTCCCTAAAAGAATTTTTTTTCCCATTGCCCTACGACTATTATTTCCTGAGATATGCTACCTGTCCACCCTTAATGGAATACCCGGTACTTACAGTTAAGTTATTGTCTATTTCCAGGCAACTCAAGCTATTAACAATGCTAAAAGTAACACATTAGTGATACTGGACGAATTTGGTAAAGGTACTTCCGACGAAAATGGTATAGCGATACTAGCTGGGATGTTGGAGTCTTTTTTAACGACCAAGGACACTTGCCCACATGTTGCTATTGCTACACATTTTCAGCAATTGATCGATTTTATTCCGAATGGTGGGTTAGTCCAACATTTGAAAATGAATCATGTCATACAAGATGGAGACATGTGTTTCTTGTATAAATTAACTGAAGGTTAGTTAACAGTCACATCACACCGTGGGTTGTCAATTAAACATTGAAAATGGTATGAATTTTCTGTTAATTTCAGGAGTTTCCGAAAGTTATGCCTTTGATTTAGCATCTGATTGTTTGGACGAAGATTTAATACTGCGGAGCAAATATATTTACGACCGCCTTAACGGGGATGGTTCGATTGAACCCTTGCAACCGATCAATGGATATGGTATGTCTCGAAATCCTAATGAAATTCTTTATCCATCTTTAGATTCTGTCGATGACGAAGATGATATTGAATAAGATTTAAATTGTTGTGTTGTTTGAATGTTCTATTAAAATTAATAAAATCGTTTGTTATCGTATAAAATAAATTGAACAAAACGCGTGAAACCGAAGAACTACCCATATCCTTAGATAAAATAGAATTTCACGAATGTGGGCGCCAAATTGTAGAATAAAATTGATTGTGAACCAAGTGTAACGTGTTTCAAGCCGAAGTATTTGCAATTTTACAGTGATAGATTGAGGGCCTATACAAATAAGCGAATCAATATATGTTCAGATAGCCAGGTGGCCTTGAGGGCGCTAAAAGACCTAAGGTGACAACTAAACTGGTATGGCAATGCAAGTCCCCGTTATACAGCCCCATCTTATTTAGGTGACTTCTCAGGGCGCAATGCCCAGTGAGGAGTCCTACAGTATAGTATTTACTTTGTTCAGAAGTTGAGGCGCCACATAAGAGAAGCAGCCCTCAAACTTCGAAGTCACATGCTGTGGAATCGTGAAAGTATTATGCCGTATATTCACACTATGAACAGCAGCCCTCCGTTGTAATAGTTGTTTTAAATAGATAGGTGTATCCGAGTGATACACTTATACAATAATATTACGTAAAGATACTCAAGTCTGACAGACAATCTAGGCTCGTTTAGCCGATCGAGAAAAGGAGTGATATGAGACCTGTATGGCACTGAGCATGCGAATCTAATGCAAGCAGTCTGAACTCTTTGGATTTTATCTTTGTTGTAATTTGTCAAAAAATTGTAATAAACTTGTGAACAGTAATCAAGGTGAGGATAGATGAGCGCCCTGACCAGTTTCAATTTTGTTGATTCCCCAAGGCAGCCCTTTAACGGATAAATTGATTTAAGCCGGAACATTGAACTCCCGTAAACCGTGAGGCAATGCTCATGAAAACTTAGTCTTGAGTCAAACTCCAAGGTTCCACATTATATATAACGCTCAGACATGAAGCTCGATCACTCTTTTTTTTTATATGTTTCCAAAGGTGATCTATATTTGGTGGGATGTAGGCTTTCACTTGATGACCTACCCTAGGCTCAGTAGACTCGACCGAGACACCCCACATACCCTGTTCGATTCGGAATAGATGTCCAATCAACATATACCAAGCTCAGATATGAAGCTCCATCACCAATTTTTTTTATAATTTTTTAAAGTGAGATTTTCATAAAAATGTATGGTTTTGCCTATGTTTGAGGGCCCCTATTGCTCAAGGTTTTCATGCTACTCCCCACATTATATATATATTTGGAATCAGCGCACCAAACTCTATAATCGTACCAATTTTCATGAAATTCTATTTTCCAAAGAAAATTTAACTTTTTTCAATAGGTAGGTATGCCTTGATTTATTTCACGATTTTGAAACAAAATTTTTTTTTCCTCAATCTTTACCAAACTCACCACATTTGTTCCTATGCCCATACTGATGGAGAAAAAGTGTTTTCTTGTGAAGAAAATATTGTTAGCGGAGCAGGACTTTGCTCCAAAAAGTCTTCCCACAGGGCTATATGCAGATCCTTACTTGATGACCTGCCCTAGGCTTAGTAGACTCGATCGAGACACCCCATATACCGTGGTCGATTCGGAATAGATGTCCGATGAACATATCCAAAGCTCAGGAATGAGGGTGTATCATCAATTTTTTTATAATTTTTCAAAGGTGATCTATATTTGGTGGGATGTAGGCTTTCACTTGATGACCTACCCTGGGCTTAATCGACTCGATCGAGAGACCCCACATACCCTGGTCGATTCGGAATAGATGTCTGATGGACATATCCAAAGCTCAGGAATGAAGGTGGATCACCAATTTTCTTATGATTTTCCAAAGTGAGATTTTAGTAGAAATGTATGGTTTTGCCTATGTTTGAGGGTCCGTATTGCTCAAGGTTCTCATGCTACCCCCCACATTATATATATATTTGGAGTCAGCGCATCAAACGCTATAATCGTACCAAGTTTGAGGAAAATCTATTTTTCAACCAAAAAGATTTGGACAAAAAAAATTTTTTTCTCAATTTTCACCAAACTCACCATGTTTGTTCCTATGCCCATACTGATGGAGAAAAAGTGTTTTCTTGTGGAGAAAATATTGTTAGGGGAGCAGGACTTTGCTCACAAAAGTCTTCCCACAGGGTTATATGCAGAACCTTACTTGATGACTTACCCTGGGCTTAGTAAACTCGATCGAGACACCCCACATACCCTGCTCGATTCGGAATAGATGTCCGATGCATATATCCAAAGCTCACGAATGAGGGTGGATCACCAATTTTTTTATGATTTTTCAAAGGTGATCTATATTTGGTGGGACGTAGGCTTTCACTTGATGACCTACCCTGGGCTTAGTCGACTCGATCGAGACACCCCACATACCCTGGTCGATTCGGAATAGATGTCTGATGGACATATCCAAAGTTCAGGAATGAAGGTGGATCACCAATTTTCTTATGATTTTCCAAATTGAGATTTTAGTAGAAATGTATGGTTTTGCCTATGTTTGAGGGTCCGTATTGCTCAAGGTTTTCATGCTACCCCCCACATTATATATATATATATATTTGGAATCAGCGCATCAAACTCTATAAGCTTACCAAGTTTGAGGAAAATCTATTTTTCAACCAAAAATGAAAATTTTCCATACACTTTTTGTAAGATTTGGACAAAAAAAAATTTTTCCTCAATTTTCACCAAACTCACCATGTTTGTTCCTATGCCCATACTGATTGAGAAAAAGTGGTTTCTTGTGGAGAAAATATTGTTAGGGGAGCAGGACTTTGCTCACAAAAGTCTTCCCACAGGGTTATATGCAGAACCTTACTTGATGACTTACCCTGGGCTTAATAAACTCGATCGAGACACCCCACATACCCTGGTCGATTCGGAATAGATGTCCGATGAACAAATCCAAAGCTCAGGAATGAGGGTGGATCATCAATTTTTTTATAATTTTTCAAAGGTGATCTATATTTGGTGGGATGTAGGCTTTCACTTGATGACCGACCCTGGGCTTAGTAGACTCGATCGAGACACCCTGCATACCCTGGTCGATTCGAAATAGATGTCTGATGAACATATTCAACGCTCAGACATGAAGCTCGATCACTCTTTTTTTTACATGTTTCCAAAGGTGATCTATATTTGGTGGGGTGTAGGCTTTCACTTGATGACCTACCCTAGGCTCAGTAGACTCGATCGAGACACCCCACATACCCTGCTCGATTCGGAATAGATGTCCAATGAACATATACCAAGCTCGGATGTGAAGCTTTATCACCAATTTTTTTATAATTTTTTAAAGTGAGATTTTCATAAAAATGTATGGTTTTACCTATGTTTGAGGGTCCCTATTGCAGATATTGACACCCAACACATAACTGAACTCCACAAGTTAGTGGAGGGTACAGGGTTGTTGGATTGGGCGGGATGGGGTCCCTAGCATTCTTGAGAACAAATCGATGTCAAAATGAAACTACACAATGGTATTAACGCACAATTTCTATTTGATTAATAATTTCCCAAAATAATACAATATAAAAACACAATAAAATCAATAATCATCCCCTCGTGACACTACCTCCTTACAAGTAGGTCTCAGCATAATTGTATGTTCAAATTGCGCGGTATAACAACCCTTTATGTCGCACAAAGGCGGATAATCATCCACGATCCGTTTGTCACACAAATCCTTCAATGCCATCTGGTATTTGGTAGCCCCAGCTCGGTCCAACCAACGTTTACAGAACGCTAATGTACCGAAGTTTTTGTTGATGATGTTCAAAAGTGACTTGGAGGAGGCCAAACTAAAACAAAATATTCACATTTCAATACCCCTTAGTGTGGGGGAATAACAGGTTTGTACTTACCGTAGAGGGACATAAGGTACATCAAAGTTTTTCATGTAATGCGAGCATTCCATATCGTCATGAACAACTCCCCGACCAGTTGAACCGAAAGTTTCGATCGCGTAGAATTCGTTCTCTTCCATTACAGTTGCTTCACCGCCTTTCACTATCGGAACCGTTTTACCGGCATGAATTCCTAAATGTAATCATGATTAATCATCAGAAAAATGGCTAAAAATATCGGAGAAGAACTTACTGTACGGTGAAATTGAATGTCCATTCAAATTCCTTATAGATTTTATTGGATAAGTCTTTCCGTCTAGCTCCAACTCATAAGATTCCATGACTTCCTGAATTTGTGCACCGATTTCACACAGTTGCACATCAATACCTTCGAAATAAAACAAAAATTACATCAAATGACCCGATTCGGTGATGTTAAAATGCCCTACCTGCAGCTCTAATTCCCGTATTAGTAGCATCTCTTACAGCCTCAACCAGTTTGTCATATTTTGGATTAAAGGTATGCGTGAACGCACAATCAATAATTCTTCCGTTAATATGAGTCCCGAAATCGATTTTCACGACATCGTCATATTCTAAAACGGTCTTATCACCTGAAAACAAATAACTCTAACATGTACAAGTGTGTGGTTAATTATAAAATTGGCTTACCTGCGTTAGGAGTATAGTGCGCCGCACAATGATTCCTTGAACAACCTGTAGGAAAAGCTAAACCAGCCTTAAGTCCATTTTCAGCAATCAGTTTTCTAGCGGTGTTCTCCAATTCCTCGCAAATTTCGATCATTGTCATACCCGGCTTTATCCATTTCTGTATATGTTTACGAGTCTAAAATACAAAATAAGTTTTATTTAAACGAGCTGGTGGAAGGTTAGTATCTAAATACCTGTCTATGAGCCTCAGCAGCCAATCTGACTTCATTGTAAATATCATTGTGCATTCTATCCAGTGCACGCTTCTCCTCCGATGTGAATCTATCTTTAGCTGTTTTATCATCTTTCCCAGCAGAATATTCCTGTATCTCCCCTTCAGGAAATACTCCATCAGGATACAGATCTACTATCGGTATGGATGGTGGATCAGTTTGGGATGGTTTACCACCACCTTTTTTGCGGTTACGCTTCTTTTTCTTTTTGGCTTCGCCTTCACCATCTTGGGCGGTGCCATTTTCTTCTACGTTTTGTTGTTGATCTTCCGCCTGGTTTTCTTCCTCAGGGAGTTTGCCGGAAGCTGTAAAATAGTATTGTTCTAAATGTTTAGACAATAGGTAATTGTTTTGGAGATTTTTTACCGGCAGTCTTTTTCTTCTTCTTTTTTTTCTTTTTCTTGGTCACAGTCTCATCACCATTCACTATTTGTTCAACATTATTTTCTTCAGTTTCTTCATGTTCATTTTCAACCTCAACTTCTGTTTTTAACGCTGCCATTTTTTTTATATTATGCGGAAAACACAAAATGACAATGTCATAATTGTCTGTCTACTTTATTCTTCTACTTACTTATTAGCCAATAGTGAAGCGGCGTTGCTAACTATTAATGTTGCTAAGGTCGACATTAGATGTAGTTCAGTAAATTTCTAATAGATGGCACAACAACAATTTATTTAATGGTTTGATATTCTATAGAGGGAAAATCTCTGCATGAAAATACATAGATTTATTTTAATTAAATCATAAAAAGTAACATATATTACACATAATATTATTTATTGAAAAAATATACTTAAATATATACAATTTATCACAGAGTTGCTTTAAGTCTAACAGTCATTTCATATTAAAATAAAAACATTATAATGTACAAAGTAATGTAAAAATCACCAGGGTCGCCATAATTTTTCATTATCAACATTATTCGCCATCAATCTCTGATTTTGATTATTAATATTATTGTTGTTAACATTAGTAGTTGTTGTTGGTACCAAAAATATTACATCTCCATTATATTTTGGTAATATTCTAATATTAACACTTGGTTTATCACTAACATCACTTGAAGAACTGTCTGCCGCGCGAATTGTCACATTATTTTCGCGTTTAACAATTATTTTATTACATAAATTATGATGTAATAATTGTAAGTACTCTACTGTCATTTCAAGTATATCTGCTTTTTCTAATTTACCATTTTTCGGATTACTTTTACCGGTATTACTACTCAACAAGTAATTTGAATTGTTTAAAGTAGTTGTTTTTGACTCCAATAGAATGCGTTTCAGCGTATCCAAACAATCATTGATGCGTGCTCTACGCTTTTTCTCCATCAGCGGCTTCCTGATTTTACGACTTTCTGACATTTGACGTTTGCAATTGTTTTTCAAATTAGACGCTTTCGTAATTGTTGTTGACGATTCAACTTTCATTGTAGTGAATGTTCGTGCACTTTTAATTAATATTAAACGATTTTGAAAAACTGTAGTGTAATCAATAATTATACGTGATAAGTGTTCAACAAATATATTTGGAACAATTTTTGCTTGTATTCTCATGTAAGTTTCAAAATCAAATGATAAATTTCATGTGTGTTCATGGTATTTGAAGACTAACCACTCTATTGTTGTTCATTCAATAGGTTTTTATCCCCACTTTTGATGCTTTTCTCTATTCTTAAGGGTAGTCTTTGATGTTCTTATATAAACAAGTAGGTATACATATGAACATAATATGGATACGAGAGTACCTACCTGTTAAACTTTACTTAGATACTTCCTATTGGTTCATTTAACTGATTAATATGTTGTAATTAGTTAGGTTAAACTAAAGATTGATGATGGTTTCGGCAGTTATAGATAATTAAATTCGTTTAATTAAGCAAATAAACTTACTTAATGGACAAAAGTTTGTGTCTAGTATTGAATATCTCGACCATTCTGTGTGTTTTATGAATGTTTGTATACAGTAAACAAAAAAGCAAATTACAGGGGTCGATCAAAAAATATACAAAACTGAAAAACACACTGCATCGTTTGGTTTTTTTTGTAAAAGCTCTATATATGTGTCATAATCTCAAATACTCATATTATGGATGTATAATACACTTCATTCACCAGTAAATAATACTTAAAAATACAATAATACATATCATAGTAAATGTTCAGCCTTTTGTATATATATTTTTTTGAAAAGTGGCCCTAAGAATGCAAAATGTATGAATGGGCATGGAAAATACCTATATATGGATTATAAATGTGAAAAAGATCTACAAAGAACGCGCTATTTGGTCTTTTCGATTTCATTCAGTTTCGATAGATGCTTATGTACTACCTATTACTAGACTACTATTTTCGTTGCATTGTTCTCGGACAGGAAGTGGCTTATTATTGACCGTTTAAACTACTTGTGTGTCAAGTTGGCTTTTCAAATGTTTGTTGCTGTTTTTTTTTCAAAGCACACTAAGATAATTGCGTATAGAATTCATCTCAGCGACGTTACGAATTGTTTATTGATTTTTACTAAGTATACAATAATGTACTATTTATCAACCCTGTTCAGAATTAAACTGTAACATTTGCATTCACAAATATTCGTTAAAATTAGCGCGAAAGAGTTTTGTTGTTATCTATAAACGAAAGGAAAGGGTTTATTTACATAATATATTATGCTTCATAAGAAATTTGAAGAAGAAGAACCTGTACTACGTAGGTACATAAAAGACACCTCTTTAAGGGCGTAACTTACTTCCGATCAAGTAAAGAACAGGGTGTCCAATATATTTTTGTAATTTTTTGTTATTAATCGACCTACTTAATGTAGAACTAACTAAAATACCATAAAATATTCAAAAAGGTTTCTGTACTTTTACCACCCTAAAAGTGTATTTAAAATAAACATGAACAAAACATAGTAAAACTTTATTTATAAATTCCATTTAGGTCGTGCTTTTCAGCGTCTTTGTCGGTAAAGGAATATAATATTATTATTTTACGATCGTACGTTCTTTGCCTTTTTGGCCTGTATATTATCCTATCATAAAAACCCCTATAATATACCAAAATTATTTAGAAAAAAAAACTTAACTCAACTCTGTCTATCCCTTTTTCCGTTACTCTTCCTTATTCTCTATAGTCGGTCGAGTTATGGTTATGACACCTATAAAACAACAATCATCTTTGATCAAATTGGTGCTGTTTTTTTATTTCCAAGGCTAAAAAACTAGATGTTAAAAAAATGTTAAAAAATATGGATAAAGGACACGATCCCACAATCATTATCATGTACCCACTTTGTTATTTTTTTTTTGGCCTAGAGAATTGTCAAAAAAAATCATTAGGAGATAAATCAGGAGATCGTGATGGCAAATGGCCTCCACAGATTTGTTAAATAAATAATTTTGGGAAAACCTTACATATTATTACACATGGGAATCCTGAATCTAATACCTTTGGATTCAGGAAGAAAATTGTAAAATTCAGGCCTTTGCTGACGATACTCAAATCTATTACTCGTTTCCCACTAATAATTATATGGAAGCCCAACAGAACGTCAACGCCGATCTTCATGTATTGTACACCCTCTCCAGGAATCATAATTTAATGTTGAATCCATCAAAATTAAACCTGCTACTGTTTAGCAATAGAAATGATGTAGATTTTCTCAAAGACAATTTTAGAGTTGTAATAAATAGTAATGTTGTCCAATGGGTCAAATCTGCAAGGAACTTGGGTGTGAATATGGATATTTCATTGAGATGTCGGGAGCACGTGAAAGGGTTGCTTAGAAAGTCATACGTTACCTTAAAACTCTTGTATTCAAATAAACATATTTTGGGCCGGGGGTTGCGTCAAACACTATGTGAAGCATTGGTTTTATCTACCTTTAATTATTGTGATTTTGTTTACGGTCCTCTGTTGGACAGCATGGATCGTGAACGCATACAAAGAGTTCAGAACTGTTGTGCTAGATTTGTAAAGGGTCTTAGAAAGTATGATCACGTGTCCCATGTAATCCATGATATGGGCTGGCTGAGAATGGAGGATCGTCGCCTTCTGCATCTTGGGAATTTTGTTATTCATATAACGTTTGATTCAGATGCTCCTTCTGATATTAGAGAAAAACTTGTACCTAGGAGGGATATTCATGATAGAGATGTTCGACACATTGACCGCCTTACCTTACCACATCATCGCACATCGCTTTTTCAGAGGGGTTTTACATACAACGCCATAAAGCTCTATAATACTATTCCTAAGGGGTTCCGGATATTGAGTCCAGCTAGGTTTAAAATTAATTTTAAGAGATACCTTCTTGATCGATACCATTAATTGATTGTCTTTTTTATTATTTCACTTGCATTCCTTTTAAATTTATAGTAGAATCTTGTCCTTTGAGAGTGGAATCGTGCAATCACAGGGTGATCTATTTTTTATTTTTTTTATTTCGCACACGGTGATTTATAGATAGGCAAATGATATGGAAGAATAGTGTTAATTTTTTGTATTTGTGTAATATTGTTTAACTCATGTTGGTTGCTATTTAGGGTTGAGTAGAGTAGCTCTAAGCTAGACTTCGCCCTATCTAGTGACTGTTTTAACTGTGTTATATGTAGGTATAGTGTTATGATATTGTTACTTTCAAAAATAAAGACGATTTATTATTATTATTATTATTAAAACCGCCGGACGCTTTGCCACGCAAACCTGATTTTGAAATCCCATTTGAAGTGGCCATTGCAGACCGTCAAAATTGAATAAATGGGGAACCACGATTCCCAGGAACAACTTAAGTCCTACTGGAGAAACACTCCAGGCCTAAGACAATCAAAAAAGTTTATCAAACCTTCAGAGGCCAACGCACGGAAGCTTATCCAACTGGAGAGAAGCGACCTAAGGCGAATTATAGGCCTTTTTACGGGACACCACCCAGTGAAGTACCATCTCAAAAAGATGGGCCTAACCGAGGACGACACTTGTCGGTTTTGTGAAGACGCAACAGAGACAACAGAACACGTGCTCTGTGCAAAAGGCTAAAACACCTTGGAGGGGTGACCCTAACACCCGACGAGGCAAGGAATTTAGCCCCCAGAGAAATCATCAACTTTATGAAAAGTGTGGGACAGCTAGGCAATTCATAGATTAGAGTCATTCACAAAAGATCTTCTGCAGGTCGAAGTGAGGGGAGTTCAAACCGCCTAAACGACTCCGAAAAACAAACTACAATCTACATATTATTATTGATTGGGCTCCAAGGAGTCCTATGTAAGAAAAACACCTGTAATCGCGTTGGAATTTTCTTTTGCAAAATACATCAACATAAAATAGTTATAAAAAACGTTCTTTTGGAATAACAATCCTTTTTTCTATATAAAATTTGTAAAATAATATAAAAATAAAAAAAAAGATTATAGAAAACGGCAAAATCAAAATCACATCTAAATAAAACTTCTACAATTCTCATATTACTTCAAATGTATTACAAGGAACTCCTCCTACATCCTGTCTATTGAATGTTTTTTTCTTTTTTTAAGAAAGTACGTTGGTCTTTTTTATTTTTCGATCATCTCCCTGCATTTATTGCCTATTTAAATATCACAATACAGGTAAAATGATAGTGATAGTGAATTTTTCAAATATTGAAAACGATTTTTCTTTCAATATAAAGTAGGTTTGCTTTCGAGCTGTTTTCGTGATCCGATATCGCAGATACAACAAATACAATAATTTCATTTTATAGCTTTTTGTTCAACCGTTG
Source organism: Apoderus coryli (assembly GCA_911728435.2). NCBI lineage: Eukaryota > Metazoa > Arthropoda > Insecta > Coleoptera > Attelabidae > Apoderus > Apoderus coryli. The sequence goes on along the minus strand of OU452213.1, from coordinate 3,681,252 downwards.
AATATATTGACATTCAATTAGAAAACACCCTGTACAATATTAAATACAGGGTGAGTTATTAGTGCGTCGAAGTTGAATATTACCTCAGAAAAATAAATAAAAATAGAAATGTCATCTAATTTCAATGTTTGTCTTCATAACATAAAGGTCAATATTTACCTTTATAATGACAGAAGGAGTGCATGTAAACAAAAGCCAGTGGCGTAGTATAATTCTTTTGAAATCGTGGTTGTAGTTTCCAATAATAAATACATACCTACGCAGGAACTGTCGTGCATTTTTTTCAAATATAATTTATTAAATAATATATGTCTGGGATTAAAAGGAAACACTTTCTATATTATGAAAATATTTACTATTAAATGCAAAGGTATATAATTGAAGCGCTTGGCGGAAAAAGGTAACAAGCCACACTTCTCATAAAAATGAGAAAACTATCTTTGACTGCTGTTCTTAATGAGAGTAAGTGATCTGTGTTTAATCTTTCGTAATTAGATAATAGGTGTTTTGTAGTAGTTTGTAAATTTCCTTTTACGATTAAAATATTATATTGAATATTTTGCACAAAAGGCAATAAGCAACATCAGTATTTAAAATTGCGACATGTGGCTTGTTACCTTTTGCCGCCAAGCTCTTCAATTATGAATTTTTAATTACATAAATTAATAGTAGGTATATTATGCGATACACCGATATCATATATTTCCGAAATTATTAAAAATACCGTTTTGTCGAGGGATTTCTTGAACTAGTTGTTAAATCTGCTCCATCTAAATCTGATCTGCATGTGGAAGTACTAAAAATGATATAAACAATTTCACATGAATGAATTATAAGTAATTTCAGGATTATGAGCATACTTTTCTTTTTCAATTGTCAATGCTTCAGGTGTCTTCTTTCTTATCTTTCTACTAGGCTTATTAAAACTGAAAAATTGTAAGTATATCAATCATTATAATATTTAGATATTTAAATTATGGCTCTTGGATCTGCTCGTGTAAACTGGTAAGCAATCAAAGGTAGAATCCTTTAGAAATCTGGTTTTGAAAATGCCACATTTTGTGGTCTTTTATACAAACCTGAGTTTTCTAGAGTATTGTACTTTTAATAGCAACACGTTCCTCACTGACCATGTCTCGAACAGGAGCCTTAATGTGCATACTTTTCTTTTTCAATTTCTGAGATTGATAGGCTTGATCACTGGGAAACCTACAAGAATTATTGTACTATACTATAAATAAAACATGAATAAGGGCTATGAATAGAATATATAGGATCATAATGCCCACTTCTATTTTTATTTATTTTTCTGAGGATATTACCTCAAAGATCAAAAATTTCAGGCAAAACTGAAAATATCTTAAAAACTAATAGCTTTAGGTATAAGAAAGGCTCTATAAGAATAAAAGCTTATCAATTTTCCAGTTTTTGATATTATATTGGGTCTGCCAGATAACTTTTTTTTTTGAAAATGCTATAAAAGAAAAACTGCTGAATATTTTCTCAAATTTATTTTTTTATTTGAAAGTACAATCCTTCCGGTTAATAATGACAAATAATTTCATTCAAATGGCTGCCTCGGCTGGCCATGCAGTAGCCTACACGATCGGTCCAATTTGTAAGCACATAATCGATTGTGTGCAGCTGTATTTCACCAATGGCTTCACGAATATTGTCCTTTAAAGCGCCAATTGTCTCTGGCTTGTCGACGTAACACTTATCTTTGACGGCACCCCACAAATAATAGTCCAACGGTGTCAAATCGCAGCTCCGAGGTGGCCAAACGACATCAGCTCTGCGGCTGATAATGCGATTTTCAAAAAAAGGGCGCAAAACATCGAGTGTAGCTTCGGCTGTGTGGCACGTAGCGCCGTCCTGTTGAAACCAAATGTTGCCAATATCCTCCTCTTAATTTTTGTGAACAAAAATTCGTTCAACATGGCCCGATAACGATCGCCATTGACTGTAACGGCCACTCCTTGCTCATTTCCGAAGAAAAATGGCCCAATTATGCCTCCGGACGAAAATCCGCACCAAACAGTGACTCGTTTTGGGTGCATCGGCTTTTCAATGTATGCGTGCGGGTTTTCTGTGCCCCAAATGCGACAATTTTGCTTGTTTACATACCCGCCAAGATCAAAATGAGCTTCATCTGAAAATATGATTTTTTTGGCAAAATCGGCATCTTCTGTAAGTCGATCGCAGGGCCACTGAGCGAAGCGAAAACGTATTGGATGGTCAGTTGGCTTCAACTCCTGAACCAATTGGAATTTGTATGGCGTCATACCAAGGTCTTTATGCAAAATTTGTCTCAATGATGTCTCCGAAATGTTCAATTGTTGAGACCGACGGTGAATTGATCTTGATGGCGCTTCACGCACACTTTCTGCCACAGGAGCAATATTCTCGGGTGTTTTTGGCTTTTCACGCTTTGGTTTATCGATGAGGATGCCAGTTTCTTTCACTTTTTTCACGAGATAACGAACATACGGAGCTGACGGTGCTTCTCTTCTTCCAAAATCCGTACGCAATTTTCGCACACATTCTGCAACATTACCATGATTTTCAAAGTAATGTCGCAATATTTCCCAGCGTTGTTCAAGCGTATACACAACCATATTCGTTCAGCGGAAGGATAAAACTAATTATCTGTCAAATCAGACATGAGCTAAGTGTTACCCTTCACGAAATAAGCACTAGTTGAAAAAAAAACGTTAGATGGCGGACCCGATATATAGGGTGTCTCATTTGGAAAATTCGAGTAAAACGCCAACTTGAGTTTGGACTCACCCTGTGTACAGGTTTTGCACTATATGCTAACAATTATCTTTTCCTCAAAGTTGATAACTATCAAAAAGCTATGCCCGTAAGAAGCAGAGTTTAAATTATTTCATCATCCAGTACAGAAGCCTTAGAATTCGCCATGTTTTGCATACAATACTAGTGGTAACTTTTGAACACACTGATTAATGTCAAGTCTAAACCAATGAAATTGTGTGCCTACACACTGGCTGCTTAGTTTTGCGTGAAATTTTTGGTCTTTGAGTTAATATCGAACTTCGACGCACTAATAACTCATCCTGTATACTATACCCCTTACTAACCATTCAATTCCAACGAGTATATACCTGAAATTTCAAATAATAATGTGTATCCAACCATCACACATTCTTGTGACTTTTACTACCCACTTAGTCAGACTATTAATATTTTGTATGAACCATATTTTAAAGCAATTTGACCATATTAAAAGAAATTGATTCCTCAATAATAATATAATAAACACAAAGATTTATAAAGAAATGGAAGAAGAGAAATAGTCCTTCAACCAGGTGTTTGCAGTCAGAGTCAGTGTTATACACTAATTGTTTATTCGCATACTGCCTTTTCGTCATTTTCTACTTTGTGATATTATTATGAATCAGTTTCTGAAGAGACAGGGAATAAGTTGAAAAGATTTTTTTTATATTCATTCATTCAAGTAACAAAAATGTACCAATTTATGTTACTGATAATTGCTTTTGAAAAGTGCCTAATAAATGTTTATATTGGCAGGGAAATTCGGTAATATGGTAGCCATAAAAATAGAAATAATAAAAAAATTGTGATGCAATTTTTTACGAGGCTTGCATGTACCGTTGCACAATTTGTAAAGAAAAAATTGTGCTTTTTCAAGAATACCCTATAATATAACTTTTTATGCAACTTGTTTAGCATACTTTATTGCAACTTGGGCAATTTTTACCTAAAAAATGGTCAAGTTTTATGCAAAAACGTATAACGGTATATATTGGTGTTTTGTTACAACATTTTTTCAATTTTTATTACGTTTCGCAGTTGTAAAAAATAATAATCTCTTTATTAAAACTAACTGAAAAATAGAAAAATACAAAAAGGAAATACACGTATCAAAACGAAAGAAAATTGAGAACAATTAATAATAACAATAAATAATTAACACATGAACATAATTCATCAAAACAAACATGTCTCTAAACTTTTCTTAAAAGAATCAAGCGATACTCAAAAAAATCAACGTTTTCATTAATAACTAATCGGTTGCTGTATTTACCAGCCAGAAATAGCGGTGCTTTAGATTCATAATTAGAACGAATCTGTGGCACCCAAAATAAACTAGCGCTTCTAGAGTGAACCCTAGGGCATAGCTGCTAAAGCAACCGAGGACAATCCAACATATTGTTGATCAACTTAAAAAGAAAGATCTGAGACGCGAAGATGCGTCTCTCGGCTAACAACCGAAATCCAAACCTTGCCAGTAACAGGCCGTGATCACACCCACGAGGAGGAAAATATCCATCAATTTTAAATGACAAATATTTTAAAAACTTACGTTGGATACTCTCCAATCTCTGCATATGAACACGGTAGATGGGCGACTAAATGATTGTAGCGAATTCCAAAATAGACACAACAAAGGCGAAATAGAGACTTTTCAGGCAGTCCATGTTGTTGAATTCTCTGGTCTGTCTAAAAATAAATCCTAACATTCGCAAAGCATTAGCAGAAACTTGCTCAATGTGGTAGTTGAAAGATAAATCACCATCCAAGTATACACCAAGATCTTTGATTAAAGCGCAGCGTTCCAAATTTGAATTATCGATGGTGTAGTTTCGCAAAAACGGATCTTGACGTCTTGTAAATGTCACCGACTTACATTTGTTCAGATTTAGAGGAAGTCTATTTAGATCACAACATTCTGAGAGCCGACACAGATCTGTTTGAAGCTGTGCGCAATCGTTCTCACAAACAACAGTGCGATACAATTTTAAATCATCCGCAAACAACAAATAATTGCTATTGAAACCAGAGCCAAGATCGTTTACGAATATTGCAAAGAGAAGAGGAGCCAACGTAGTGCCCTGCGCAGTTCCACTTGAGGCTGTAAATGAACATGAACTGAATCCATTGTATTCAACAAATTGTTGCCTTGCTCCCAGATAGGACTGAAAAAAAGATATCAGATTCCTGCCGAAGCCAATGCCGCACATCTTCTGTTGGAAAAGTCAGTATAGATTGCGTCGACTTGCAAACCTCGACCGACAGCCGGAAGTGGTTAGATTGGTCACCGTAGAACGACCCTTAATAAACCCATGTTGCTGGTAAACTAGCCTATGTTTTATTTGCCCAAATAACTTATTGTGCAGAGCAATTTCAAAAACCTTTGCGAAATTAGGAAGAATTGAAATAGGTCGATAGTTTTCGATTCTGTTAATATCTCCCGATTTATGTATAGGACATATACGAGCTATCTTCCAGTAGTCAGGAAACAAGTTGGACCGCAGGGATAAATTAAAAATGTAATACAATGGTTCTACAAATGCATAAGCACAATCTTTAACCACCATCGCGGGTAGGTTATCTATCGGTTTTAGACTTTTCAGAGCACTTCTAGTTTCTAGCTAAATGTATACGACAAAATATACGCTCATATAATTTTACGACCCTTAAGTTATATCCATATTTTTTTTACAACAACCTATAGGTAAATCAAATCAAAATCTTTTCTTGCACAAAAATATCAATAGATTTTTACAATATTTCTTTAACTCTTCTTCAAAAGCAGTGACAATAAATAACCAATAACCCTTTCTGTATACAAATAGGTATATATGGCACAATATTTACGTAATATTACCTAACCCTTCTTTTATTGTGTCCGTCCAAATATTCTACTTGGTTTTTAAAAATATTTCAAATTGCTGATTGTAAAAATATACATTGGTCATTAAAAAAGGCCATAATATGATTTTTATTTAGTATTAACCTTGACTCGATACGTGTATAAATTTGACAGCAATCTGACTTTTGATTAGTGAGTTATAGCATTTTGTGTGCAGCAATTTTTGTTGTTGAAAAAAAAATTGGAAAAAAGTGAATTTTCTGAAGAGTTATTTGCACGGTCGTCGTCAATTTGTTGAAACCCTTAATGGAAGATCTGACTTGAGCTACATAGCTTGTGGTGTACCTCAGATATCAGTATTGGGACCTCTGCTTTTCCGTATATATACATCCAACCTGCCAAGCTGTCTTAATTTTTGTAGTCCCTATATGTACGCTGATGACAATCAGCTGAGATTGTCATTTAATCCTGAAGATATCTCTGTTGCTTCAAATCAAACTTTTCAAACACACCTCGTGTGATTAAAGGACGTTTATTACAAAAGCTGTTTGTCTGTCGGCGTGTTAAAAAACTTTTAGCCTGATTAGTTACAAAGAATTGAAATATTATTCAACGGGTGTAAATAACTCTAAAGTTCGACGTACAAATAAGGGACGAACAAAAAGAGCACAACATCAATGTGTGAATGGATTAAATACTTCTGCCTACTTCGAAATCACCTGAATACTCTGCTGGGGTTTCTTGTTACAATCTTGTTCTTGTTTTATACAAAATGAAGAACTTTCAGGTGGTTTCTCAAATATAAAATTGAAGTATGTATACCTTCTCTATTCTTAGCTTGACCGGATATCCTTGCAATAATTGGACTCTAATTGATTTTCAAGTAGTATAAGGTGCCCTGTAATAGAATACTTTATTATTATAATAAGGGTTTACAAGGGCTGTCCTACAACAGTAGATAAATATTGATAAATTTTAAACAATTCATCGCTATGCCCAAATGTGCTACCATAAAAATTATTTGGAACAAATCGTCTGTACCCATTTTACCAAAACTTTTCACACCGTGACCACTATTACAAAAGCTTAATACATACAACAAAAATTGTTAAACGACGAAAGAAAAAACGTTGGTGTTCTAGGAAGACAGCACTGCGCCCTTGAACATAGCATGTAGACGGCTAACCCAGTAATAATATATTTTTTTAGGGTTCTTTCAATTGCATCTTAACGGTTTGATTAGTATGACAATAATTTACAGTATCCGTAGCTAATTTTAACCAATCTTTACGTTAAACATAGATAACTAACTAACTGTAAGTTATGGTTTCTGAGTTACTTTGCTAGAAGTACAATGCACTTATACGCACCCTATGATGGTATTGCCGTTGTTGCGAGCAAATTACATTAATTATATAAAACAAACTCCAATCAAATGTTTAAGGAGTTTTCCCTGTACGTACAGCTTGACATATTGTCGAGATAACCCACTCATGTGATAGAATTAGGACTATTCACATTGAACTTAACTTTCAAATTATTCGATAAAATTAGGAATATTTACATTAAACCTAACTCTCAAAATGTCCGAGAAAATTAGGAATATTTACAATCAAGTTAGCTATCAAAATTTCCGATAAAATTAGGAATATTTACATTAAACCTAACTCTCAAAATGTCCGAGAAAATTAGGAATATTTACAATCAAGTTAGCTATCAAAATGTCCGATAAAATTAGGAATATTTATAATCAAGTTAGCTATCAAAATGTCCGATAAAATTAGGAATATTTACAATCAAGTTAGCTATCAAAATGTCCTATAAAATTAGGAATATTTACAATCAAGTTAGCTATCAAAATGTCCGATAAAATTAGGAATATTTACAATCAAGTTAGCTATCAAAATGTCCTATAAAATTAGGAATATTTACAATCAAGTTAGCTATCAAAATGTCCTATAAAATTAGGAATATTTACAATCAAGTTAGCTATCAAAATGTCCTATAAAATTAGGAATATTTACAATCAAGTTAGCTATCAAAATGTCCTATAAAATTAGGAATATTTACAATCAAGTTAGCTATCAAAATGTCCGCTAAAATTAGGAATATTTACAATCAAGTTAGCTATCAAAATGTCCGATAAAATTAGGGATATTTACAATCAAGTTAGCTATCAAAATGTCCTATAAAATTAGGAATATTTACAATCAAGTTAGCTATCAAAATGTCCGATAAAATTAGGGATATTTACAATCAAGTTAGCTATCAAAATGTCCGATAAAATTAGGAATATTTACAATCAAGTTAGCTATCAAAATGTCCTATAAAATTAGGAATATTTACAATCAAGTTAGCTATCAAAATGTCCTATAAAATTAGGAATATTTACAATCAAGTTAGCTATCAAAATGTCCTATAAAATTAGGAATATTTACAATCAAGTTAGCTATCAAAATGTCCGATAAAATTAGGAATATTTACAATCAAGTTAGCTATCAAAATGTCCTATAAAATTAGGAATATTTACAATCAAGTTAGCTATCAAAATGTCCTATAAAATTAGGAATATTTACAATCAAGTTAGCTATCAAAATTTCCGATAAAATTAGGAATATTTACATTAAACCTAACTCTCAAAATGTCCGAGAAAATTAGGAATATTTACAATCAAGTTAGCTATCAAAATGTCCGATAAAATTAGGAATATTTATAATCAAGTTAGCTATCAAAATGTCCGATAAAATTAGGAATATTTACAATCAAGTTAGCTATCAAAATGTCCTATAAAATTAGGAATATTTACAATCAAGTTAGCTATCAAAATGTCCGATAAAATTAGGGATATTTACAATCAAGTTAGCTATCAAAATGTCCGATAAAATTAGGAATATTTACAATCAAGTTAGCTATCAAAATGTCCTATAAAATTAGGAATATTTACAATCAAGTTAGCTATCAAAATGTCCTATAAAATTAGGAATATTTACAATCAAGTTAGCTATCAAAATGTCCTATAAAATTAGGAATATTTACAATCAAGTTAGCTATCAAAATGTCCTATAAAATTAGGAATATTTACAATCAAGTTAGCTATCAAAATGTCCGCTAAAATTAGGAATATTTACAATCAAGTTAGCTATCAAAATGTCCGATAAAATTAGGAATATTTACAATCAAGTTAGCTATCAAAATGTCTTATAAAATTAGGAATATTTAAAATCAAGTTAGCTATCAAAATGTCCGATAAAATTAGGAATATTTACAATCAAGTTAGCTATCAAAATGTCCTATAAAATTAGGAATATTTACAATCAAGTTAGCTATCAAAATGTCCTATAAAATTAGGAATATTTACAATCAAGTTAGCTATCAAAATGTCCTATAAAATTAGGAATATTTACAATCAAGTTAGCTATCAAAATGTCCTATAAAATTAGGAATATTTACAATCAAGTTAGCTATCAAAATGTCCTATAAAATTAGGAATATTTACAATCAAGTTAGCTATCAAAATTTCCGATAAAATTAGGAATATTTACATTAAACCTAACTCTCAAAATGTCCGAGAAAATTAGGAATATTTACAATCAAGTTAGCTATCAAAATGTCCGATAAAATTAGGAATATTTATAATCAAGTTAGCTATCAAAATGTCCGATAAAATTAGGAATATTTACAATCAAGTTAGCTATCAAAATGTCCTATAAAATTAGGAATATTTACAATCAAGTTAGCTATCAAAATGTCCGATAAAATTAGGGATATTTACAATCAAGTTAGCTATCAAAATGTCCGATAAAATTAGGAATATTTACAATCAAGTTAGCTATCAAAATGTCCTATAAAATTAGGAATATTTACAATCAAGTTAGCTATCAAAATGTCCTATAAAATTAGGAATATTTACAATCAAGTTAGCTATCAAAATGTCCTATAAAATTAGGAATATTTACAATCAAGTTAGCTATCAAAATGTCCGCTAAAATTAGGAATATTTACAATCAAGTTAGCTATCAAAATGTCCGATAAAATTAGGAATATTTACAATCAAGTTAGCTATCAAAATGTCTTATAAAATTAGGAATATTTAAAATCAAGTTAGCTATCAAAATGTCCGATAAAATTAGGAATATTTACAATCAAGTTAGCTATCAAAATGTCTTATAAAATTAGGAATATTTAAAATCAAGTTAGCTATCAAAATGTCCTATAAAATTAGGAATATTTACAATCAAGTTAGCTATCAAAATGTCCGATAAAATTAGGGATATTTACAATCAAGTTAGCTATCAAAATGTCCGATAAAATTAGGAATATTTACAATCAAGTTAGCTATCAAAATGTCCTATAAAATTAGGAATATTTACAATCAAGTTAGCTATCAAAATGTCCTATAAAATTAGGAATATTTACAATCAAGTTAGCTATCAAAATGTCCGATAAAATTAGGAATATTTACAATCAAGTTAGCTATCAAAATGTCCGATAAAATTAGGAATATTTACAATCAAGTTAGCTATCAAAATGTCCTATAAAATTAGGAATATTTACAATCAAGTTAGCTATCAAAATGTCCTATAAAATTAGGAATATTTACAATCAAGTTAGCTATCAAAATGTCCTATAAAATTAGGAATATTTACAATCAAGTTAGCTATCAAAATGTCCTATAAAATTAGGAATATTTACAATCAAGTTAGCTATCAAAATGTCCGCTAAAATTAGGAATATTTACAATCAAGTTAGCTATCAAAATGTCCGATAAAATTAGGAATATTTACAATCAAGTTAGCTATCAAAATGTCCTATAAAATTAGGAATATTTACAATCAAGTTAGCTATCAAAATGTCCTATAAAATTAGGAATATTTACAATCAAGTTAGCTATCAAAATGTCCGATAAAATTAGGAATATTTACAATCAAGTTAGCTATCAAAATATTCAATCAAATTAGGAATATTTAGATTGAACTTAACTAAGTATCAAAATATTCAATATTTTTGTCCATGGGTGTAAATTGTAAATGCAAATATATATCGAAAATGATACTTCCACAAAAGTTCAAAGAACCCAATTTACCAAAATAGGTTAAAAAGTTAAAAGAAAGAAAAAGTTAAAGGAAATACATTCGATAAAAGACCCATTCAAATAAAGTTTGGGTTCTTATTTTTTTTTTAAAGCAAAAACTTCTAATAAAAATTTATTCGCAAAGGGTTACAATAAAAAGTAACAAAAACTTCTTCTTCCATTTATTAGTCTCTCAACTTTTTTAATATATAACTGTTCTTTGAAATAGCAACAATATAATATCTTAAATAAAGGGTTGCAAAAATCTTTGCTAACTCATAAAAAAAGGGTTCTATAAAACAACCCGTTCAGTGAAATTGCGAATAATTTTTTTCTTATGCTCAACTATTTGTTATTAAATCGTAAACTTTACTGTAGCAATAATAGTACTAAGAATTCAATGATTTAACAGCCGTTCTATATACATATCGCAAAAAAATAAAATAAAGCAAAACACAGACGAAAGTTTAGGTGATATTTTGCAAATATTACGAAATTGCGGCAATTTAGAGACAAAACTTTTACTTTCAACACTTTCGCAAAATGCTTTTATAACTCTGGTTGTAAAACCCTTTTCATCACAAAAGGGTTTCGTAACATGGGACCTGGCAACTCTTTACCAATATACTTACATAGACGTAGAGATGGGGTCTTTGCGTCCCAACAATACACTTGCTAAAACTCGACATAGTAGGAACAGTATAACTATAAAGTTTAGATAAAAGAAATACGTGAGACAAATCCTTATAAAGTTAATTTTTTTATTTCATCATCCGTGAAAACAACAGCATTTTTTTACATTTTTTTGGTGTTAAAATAAAAATGTCTGTACGCCTTTGGTGCCTAAAAATGTTGCTATTATCTCGACTGACTCTGAAGAGTAGCCAATAAAAATGTGAAGATTTATGAGCCAAAGCAAATACTATAGATAATATGCAAATTCGTATCAATTTCGATGAATGCCCAGCACACGTAAATATAGAACGGTTTCCCAGAAGGATTGTGCTATGCAATTTGACCAACCCTTTTTACAATTTCAGTTGAAATATCGACCCCGCACCACCTCACATGCAGGGGTGTCTATAAAAGAAAATGTTTATAAAAACAAAGATATTTAATACAAATTTCATGTTATTTCAATTACCAAAATTGCGCTTTTTCTTACAGTAAAAAAAAATCTATAATATATACACGGTGTCCCAAAAATAGGTAGCCAAACTTCAATATCGTTCTATTTCCATTTTACCCAATTTCGCTAAAGTATTTGAAACTACACTTCACCGAAAAATATTTAACCAAGTAAAGCACGACATCGACTCTAAGCAGCATGGTTTCTTCCAGGGACGATCCACAGTTACTAATCTAACGTGTTTTTTTCAGGACGTGTTTTCCGCTGTCGGTGGAGGCATGCAACTGGATGCTACCTACACCGACTTTTCGAAAGCGTTCGATAGACTTGATCACTCCCTGATACTGCAGAAGATGTGCAATATTGGCTTTGATGAGGATCTCCTGGTGTTTTTTATACTTATCTAACTAATCGTAAACAGTTCGTTGAATACAATGGACATAGGTTTGATTATTTCATACCCACCAGTGGTGCCCCACAGGGCAGTTGTCTTGCTCCCCTTATTTTCTCCATTTTCATTAATGACATATCGGAAGGCTTTTTGAGCAGTTACTTGATTTTTTTTTCAAGATTTACAGAGCTGTTCGATCTCTTGCTGATTGCGAATTATTGGAGGCTGATCTGTCGAGGCTCGAGCTGTGGTGCCATACTAACAAACTCCCTTTGAATGTGGGAAAACGCAAACTTGCTGTATTCTCCAGGTCGCAGAGCACATATATGTTTCCCTACCGGTTATGTAATACCATTCTTGACTCGTGTGAGGTCGTCAGGGATTTGGGAGTCTATGTGGACACCAACTTACAATTTACAACACATACACAGCACCTACTATGTGACTCTTTTCGTATGCTTGGTTTTTTGTTTCGAATAACTAAAGAATTTAACAACGTTGAGTGTCTGACCAATTTGTTCAATCAAGTACATATAAGACAGGTTGAGAGTGTTCAGCGTAGATTTCTCAAGTACTTAGCGTTCAAAATTGATGGGCATTTTCCGTCGCGAGGATATGATCATCGCATGCTCCTTGGCAGATTTAACATGAACTCTTTGGCTACACGTAGATTATATGCTGGACAGGTGTTTCTCTTTAATATAATTAATGGTATGATTGACTGTCCTCAGCTGCTGGAGCGGATTGGTTTCAACATTCCACGGTTTTTTTCCAGAAACGCTAGGATATTCCATATCCATACACTTCGTACCAACTATGAGTATAGGGCACCTCTGTTTAGAGCATTACAAGAGTGCAATGCACGAGGGATCAGCAGTGAGATCGATTACTTTGACCAAACACTGCTTGCGTTTAGGGCCCGGTTGTCTCGCCTCCTATATCGTTCCGAAGATTAGCTTACTGTGAGATCTTATTTATTATATACGCATATTCTTTTTCTAAATTAATTTCGATGTCATTAGTTTTAACTCAATAATGTTTATGTTTGCTGTCTTGTAGGTTGTTTTCCGGAGTCGTTCAGGCGGTTTGGCCTCCCCTCACTTCGACCTGCAGAAGATCTTTTGTGAATGACTCTAATCTATGAATTGCCCAGCTGTCCCACACTCTTCATAAAGTTGATGATTTCTCTGGGGGCTAAATTCCTTGCCTCGTCGGGTGTTAGGGTCATCCCTCCAAGGTGTTTTAGCCTTTTGCAGAAAAGTGCCATGCATTCGCAGAGCACGTGTTCTGTTGTCTCTGTTGCGTCTTCGCAAAACCGTCCTCGGTTAGGCCCATCTTTTTGAGATGGTACCGACAAGTGTCGTCCTCGGTTTGAGATGGTACTTCACTGGGTGGTGTCCCGTAAAAAGGCCTGTAATTCGCCTTAGGTCGCTTCTCTCCAGTTGGATAAGCTTCCCTGCGTTGGCCTCTGAAGTTTTGATAAACCTTTTTGATTATCTTAGGCCTGGAGTGTTTCTCCAGTAGGACTTAAGTTGTTCCTTTTCCCATCTCCGAAGTTCTTCCTTCATATGGCTTTTTGGAAGGCCAAAGATGGGTTCCGGGCCCCAGAACGGAGCTTTTGCATACTGTCAAAATTTAGTTATAGGTCAACATTATGAATGTATAAATTACAGGGTGTACAAATAAATTAATGCAATCCTGAATAATTTAAAGAAAATATTAATATTTGGTACTAAAAACATTTTTTGTCTAGTTAGTTTTGCCCGCAAAACTAAATTCGTCCAATGACACGCTTTGGCCATGCTTTAAATTGACTTTATGGCCCCATTTTAAAACCATAAACCAACAACATATAATAAAAAATTATACATTTTGCCTCAAAATCCCTTCAGGTACCGAAAACTTAGTTATGACATCGAACTAGAGTGGGGACAACTTTTTAAAACCAGCTAAACCTTAGAACAAATTGCCATTGACATTCGAATAGTTGAACTAACAACAAACAGTCTCAAACCAACAAAAAAAAAATAAACAAAAATGTCGTGTTTAAGTGAAGATCGCAAAATCAGAAAACCTTTAATGGAGAAAAAACGGCGGGCTCGAATCAATGAGAGTTTGGAGATGTTGAAGAATATCCTGCTAGAATGTGATCCGGAATCGGCGAACAAAACTGGGCAACGCAGTGCCAAATTAGAAAAAGCAGATATTTTGGAAATGACAGTTAACTATCTGCAAAAACTGCGTAGCAGACCACGGTACGCTTACGCATATGCGTCACATAATAATAATAATAATAATAATTTAACGCGGAACATGATTTATCATAATAATTATAATTCAAGTGCTGTGCGATACAATTACGCGAAGTGTGAATCGAGCTTAAAGAATGGTTATGCCATTAGTTCTGGTACAGTTTCGCAGTCGCATTGCTACGAGGTTGTAACAAGTAGTCAGGCAGCAGTTAATAATGACAATAACAACAATAATTATAGTTATAATAAATTGGAAGTTTGTGAACCAAGTAGTACGACGGCAGACGACGTTTGGAGGCCCTGGTAGAAGAAAAATCATTAATTTTTTATTGTACTATTGTAAATATTTTGTTCCTGCTTTTGTTTAACAAATTTTCTAATTTATTTGTAAATATTTATATGTTTATTGTATATATTTGTTAATAGATATATTTTTTTTATTTTTAACTGGTTTTGTTTTATTTATTTATTATTTACTTTCAGCATATTGAAAGAAAACAAATTCTGGAATTTTTTTGTTTTACTAGGCATTAAATCTGCTTTTCTGCCGTGCAAAACACAGTTTTTCTTTCGAATGACTTTCCATTCTCCACAAAAAAAAAGTCAATTGGTATGCCCCAGTATAAAGTGTATAAATAATTGTTATTCACTTTTCGTTGATGTGAAGATGTCGATATATAAAAATAGTGTCAGTTTCGTATGATAAACTACAAGTATATATGGGTTTTCCTCAAAAACTAAGCCTTGGGAGTCGTCCCCACGTAGATTATTAGATGCAGATTCAGGAAAAACATTTTTTAGATTCATGTTTTTAAATACTTTGTATTAATAGTTTTACTATAAGAAAAGTTGTTCATTTATTTGTAAAAAATAAAATTGGTATCATTCATTTAATATAATATAAAGCCATTGACCTGGAAAATTGTCGGCGCGCCACTGGTCAGTCGGCTGTATTTGGAAATTTTGGCTGCTAAATTCATATCGATTAAAATTGAAACATGTTCCCGACATGTGGTTAATTCGTTATTAAGGATGGTTTCTTAGGGCAATGATATGGTCCTATACCAAACAAAAGCATCAAAAAATTGAAATTTTTTTCCTGCTTGAAGGGTTGTCAAATTTAGGCAGCATAATGATATTATGAAGGGCTATTTGCATGCCAAACGACATGCGGAAGCAGTGTCATTAAGGAAAGTTTCTTAGGGCTTGAATGATAGCGTTCTATAGTCCAATACCGAGCAAAAGCATCAAAAAATTGAAATTTTTCCGGTGCCTGAAGGGTTGTGAAATTTAGACAGGACAATGATATTATGAAGGGCTATTTGCATGCCAAACGCCTTGTGGCTAATTCGTTATTAAGAATAGTTGCTTAGGGCTTGAATGATGGCGTTCTATACCAAACCGACGCATTAAAATTGAAACCTGTTCGTTGCCTGATGGATGGCATGCAGATTGTCCTTCATAATACCATTCTCCTGCCTAAATTTCACAACCCATCAGGTTCGGAACACGGTCCAATTTTAATGCATTTGACACACCCTGTATATAATGCCATCATACACTTATAGGAACCTGTTGGCCTTAATAAGGCTGCTACAAAATACAACATCACACCGCCAAAAACAATATTTGAGAATATCAAAATTCCTACCTATTACTGCTACATCCCTCCTTCTCTGCTTAAACAAACCTTCAACAAGAACGACTAATTATCATTTCTATTTTATTATTTTGTAATAAAATACAAAAGATTGAAAAACAAACCAGTTGCTTCATAGCGAAAAACGAAGCAGGTTGTACTTACAACATAAAGTGTATACATCGCGTGCATATAAATTAAGTTTGTTGTTTGGTATTTTGAAAGTGGACAATGGATACTACTAAATTACCTTCAAAAATAGTATTAGATGACGACCAACGATTTGCATTAATGAAGGTATTTATCATTTATCATTATTACGTATTTTGTTGCAAAAAAACAAAACCACAATATCCCTCAACACTTTTATTACAATCAAATTATATAAAACCCTCAAACTTCACTCTCTTCCTCACTGGACTCCTCATCATCATCATCATCTTTATTCCTGATCAAATGGACTGTTTCCGCTTCCAATGCCAACTTTCGTATGTTGGCCAAACAACCTGCAGCGGCTTCCTGCAACTTCCAATCGGTCGACGACACAGCTTTAAGCAAAAATGGTACAACGCCACTTTCGTGCATTGTAATACAGTTGAATGGGTTCTTGGATAAGTGGAACAAAGCTAGGGCTGTGGTTCTATGTACGTCGGCATCGCCGTCCGCCATGTATTGGACCAGGGGCGTGATGGCTCCAAGTCTGGAACGTCCACATAAATTCTTTAAAACCATTTGTTCAATATTAAATTCAATCAAGCCTTTAAAGTAGACTTGAATCATAACAATTGAATTCCTCATCTTTTTTTTTTACAACGTTTAGCATCTTACCGTCCAAATTCTTTGCAATTGGAGCCCCAAGCACAACAGTACGCGATAGCAGATGCTAAATGCTGCCTTAATTCTACGTCATCGGTAAGAACTAGGTTCACAAGCATAGGAACTACACCATAGTCTGAAATATTATTAAGTGTAATAAGTTCTAGGGGTCTAATTCAGTTTCCGTTCAATTATAAATTACCACAACAAGAAAATGAGCAAAACTATGCCAAGGGTTCAGAGTTAATTTAAAAACAATCCAGGCAAATCAAGCTTGGATTTTTTCAAGTTTCCTCAGATCCTTTTATGATTATGATAAAAATAATAAATTACCAGTAATGACAGCCAAATTTTCAATATCTTTCGCGACTTCAGCAATAGCAGCACAAACACAAGCCAAAACATGATTATCAGATGACTTCAACAAATTGACAATCAATTCCAACCCACCAACAAAACATCGTACCATTTCCCCTGAGTCGGTTGCATATCGAATACATGGTACCAGAGACCATGCTGCATTGGCCTGGACCTTGGGTGAATCATTCTTTAATAACGACCAAATAAGTCGGACACCATCCAACTGCTCAATAATCCTCATAGACTCCTCGTCTTCCGCGCATTCCCGTAACACTAATGGAACATTTTCTAATAGCGGCGGGTAGGTATAATTGAGCAGATTAACCAGATGGGGAATGCCGTCACAACGTCGCAATGTTTGCCGATTGCTTTCAAACTTCAGACATTCACCTAAAGCTCCAACAACATTGCTCAAGACTCTCTCGTCTTCTTCCACATTCTCTAGAAGCTTCACTAAAACCTAATCAACATAAATGTGAGAGATATAGATAATTAGATCCATTTACGGTACCTCAACAGTTTTAAGTTGTCCGAATCGTTCCACACTCTCTGGGCTGATCGCTGTTTTCCATATAGCCCCAGTGACTGCAGCTAGAAGTGGTTTGTCCTCTTTTGCTTTAGGATCTTTCGCCATCATCACTAGCGGATCTAAACCGCCGGACACCCTCACCATATCTCGCGTCACTGTTTTTTCACAGCATTTAAATATTGTTTCTGCACAAAAACGTCTCAAAGCTGGATAATCCTGTATAATTCATTATAATTACTCAACAGTTACAAGGAGATAGTTGTTAAATTACTTCTGTGGAGAGATGCCTGACAATATCTTTAATCATTCCTTCGGTTTGGATTGCTAACTGATAACTAGAATCACTGGCACATTGGGATATAGTTCCAATAGTGGGAATAACAACATCCATATGTGTAGATCTATAAAAAGTATACATAAAACATCCTCAAGGTTTTGTCTTTTCATCCAGATTACCTTAATAATCTTGCGAGTAAAGGTACTGCACCGCTTTTCATCATAACCTGGATGTTTTTCCTGCTTTTCGATACCGACCACAGAGCTTTAGCTGCAGCTTTCGCGATATTCACCATTTCAATTTCCTCAGTTCCCAAGGATTCTTTTGGTGTTTTCAAATACGTTTCATTGACATCTAGGAAGTCCACTAGTTTGGGAATGCCTTGGCATTTGCGTATATGTTTTCTAGCTTTGCGAATCTGAGCTACATTGTAGATAGTTTCAGCTACGAGGATTTGTAGATCACGGGCTGGTTCAGTTAGGTTTTTCACTAAAAGATTGATGCCGCCTAAATCTGCGATGCAGCGACGGATGTCTTGGTTCTGGGACAGTTCTGTTAAGACGCTCAATGCGCCCAGTTTGCAGTTCAAGTCTTTAGTCTCAAGCAGATTAATTAGTAGTTCTAATCCTCCAATTTCCTGTTAGATAAACGATCGTTCATTGTTACTATCAAATTGTATAGTGTATAGAAATTTACCTGAATAGCTAATTGATTTATCTCTGTGGTTAAATCATGATCCTTGAGACAACATAACGCCACTACAGTAGCGGTTTGATTGCCAGTTTTTAAGTACTTTACTAGTTTCTGAATATGCCAGTATTCTGGTGGAATATCCGCTTTCGGTCGTTCAGATCTTCGCTCTTCCTCAGATGAAGATCTACAAAAATCAATCCCATAGAAGTTTGTTTGGTTGTGCAGCAAACTTACCCTGGAGTTGTTGATCCTTCACTGTCCGTGTGTTCTTCAATAATAACCTCTCTAGGCCCGATGATGTTTTCTTCACCGAATTCATCGATTGATTCCAACGAACTGGCTTTCATGTTTATCTGTTTTTGTCAAATATTTCTGACATTCTTCGAGACAATATAACCTTATAATGACAATGCGTCAAACTGTTTTTGACATTTAAAAAATGCTCAGAATATCCTACATGAGTTATACGACAAACGAGGAAGTCTTGCGGAGAATGAACAAAGAAAGAGAGCTCATGATCCTCATAAAGAAACGAAAAACACAATATTTTGGCCACATCATGAGAAATGAAAAATACGAACTGCTCCAACTTATAATTGAAGGCAAAATCAATAACAAAAGGGGATCAGGAAGAAGACGCAACTCATGGCTTAAAAAACTACGACAATGGACAAATATGACCTCCATAGAACTGTTCAGGATAGCTACAAATAAGATCAGGTGGGCAAATGTAATAGCCAACGTTCTTAAGGATAAGGCACCATAAGAAGAAGAAGAAAGAAGCGAAATTGAAGTTTTTACTAAGTTGATCTAGGTCTTCTTCAAAGATAAGTAATTTGATAGGAAGCAAATCCGCAAAACCGAGCGGTATATTCCCAGATCCATGCTTTCGATTCTGCTATACAGAAACCCAAATATTGTTATTTTAAATGGAACACTCTATATATTATATACAATGAATTATTTATGCCACGAAATTATTTTTCATTTCTACAAAGTGTCCACGGATAGAGTTTGGAAGAAGAAAAACTTTTTTATTTGTAGATTTAGAAGAAAAAGTCATTCTTTATAAAAACGTCTGCTTGTGTCAAAACTACAAATTCAAATACCAAATTTACGATTACTATACAGGGTGTATCAAAAATAATATTTTTAATGATTTTGATTTTCTTGTTTTTTAATTTTATTATTTTAATAGTAGCTATGAAAGTAACCACTTTGAGAAAAAAATTTATTATTGTGTTTTGCACAATTGGTGTAATAAATCACGGTTTTGAAAATATTTTCATATAATTCCATTTGAAAAAAATTGACTTTCAACTGTTTTTCTTGAACCGTTTTTAATATAATTTGTTGACCACCCTGTATAAACTAATCAGAAAATGTCTTGTCAATTCGAAAAAGAAGATCCCACCTGATAAGAAAATACCTGCAAAATAATTATTAAATACTGATTTACAAGGAAAAAACGGAATTCTTATGGAGCCCTAAATTGTCAATTTTGACATAAATCTTGATAGAAGTCAAAAACGACTGACGTTAGGTATAGGGCATGATACATGAAATATATCTGAAATCTTATTTAGAATCGAAAAATGTAATAATATATAGGGTGTTCCATTTAAAATAACAACTTCCGGTATAACCGGAAGTGCTATGCCGTTACTATTATATTATTTGAGTAGAGCATATTTGACAATATAGACACTGAAATTTTCAAAATTCAATTCGAAGTAGTCTCTGAAATAATCTAATGGGTTACCACCGTAGAACACCCTGTATATTTGTGAAATTACTAAAAAAACAGTTCAACGGATTTTGACCAAATATGGTGCAAAAATACTATTGGACATGGCTAGGAACTGATTAAATTTTGAAGGTAAAGGGTATAAGAATACGGCCAAAAAAACAGATCTGCTAAACTGCCAATAGAACTTGGAGTAAAAAAGGCTGTAATATAAAATTAAGGTATAAAGGGCGTGCGAAATTGTTAGTGTTATAATCAAAATAAAGTAACAAATGAACCTGAACTTAAACTACCACCCCGTATAGTAGATGTTTTTCCGAAAATATCTCCTAATTAGTGTAAAATCAATTAAGAAACAATTTACGTTGAAATACATTGTTTACATGAATTATCTCACAACGCCGAGGATCTTTGTTTTTAAAAACTTTATTTTATTTAACAATTACAATTTAAGTTTCAAAATTATATCTTATACATTCAAAAGCTTCTTTCTGACTGACTGTCCTAACTGAAAAATAGTATTAAGCAAAGTAATGAAAAAAATGACTACATAAACAATTATTAACTTATGCGAGATAAACAATATTTATCATATACATTTCATATACTTCATATGAAGATTAATTATATAATTCCTCCCCTCGAAGATTCAGCGAAGGAGGGTAACTGAGGTAGCTGAACATCTAACTCCTGGGGTGGTTGCGACTTGATTCGTTTGGGTCGAAGTTTCTTGTAGCACATATATAAAACTCCGATGGTGGCGGATATGTAGATTAGAATTGTCCATACACTTGGATATTTGGTGACCTTTTGAAACGTTAAATCGGCTTCATTGTTCAGAAATTGGGTTTTGATATCTTGAAGTTCATCGAGTTTAACTTCTTTTAGAGTTAAGCTCAGGTTAGGTTGAGGTGTGAACTTTACATCAACGTCTAACTCGGGAAACATAATTGCTTGATTTTTCGTTGTTTGTTGTTTGTTTGTAATTGTCCATTCATTGACTGATAATTGACAATCAATAGGAACATCGAACAGATGAGTTCCAATCATTTTAACAATTTCTTCTTGTTCATTACATTTTAATTTGATTGATTGAGTTGATGGAAGTAACGTGATCCATAAATTGGCTTCTAATTGCTTAAGGGTAGGCTTGGTGATAACAATTGATGTTTGTTGGCATGTGGAGGTGTTCTTCGTATTTAACAACTGGATTTCGCAAGGGTTGGCTTCGCTGGAAATCTCGTTCAAATTTATATTGTCGCAAATGAAGAGTTTGGGTTGCATCTTCTTACAGGGGGTACCCATAAATGCGTAGTACAACTGATTTATTATTAAATATTTGTTTTGAGGTATAATAGCCTTAAACTGACCCTTCGAAAATATTGGTATTGAAAACAAATGATACATTTCGAAATTAGATGGAAACATTAAAGGAATATGTAAAATATAAGTTATTCTGTTATTTAATATATAGCTGTCGATTTTAATTATTTGTTCAATTACAGGGGTATTTTGTAAAGTTAATTCGACTGGAAATTGTTCTTCTTTAAAATGTTTTTGTAAAATCAGTAATTCTTGATAAAGATCCGAAGTTTTGATTATACTAGGATGCATAATTTGAAGTCTTGCAAATAGAATGGAATTTTCGATATCCTGCAGAATTGAATTGATTATTTCATACATATTTATTATTTGATTTAGAACTTCTTTCATATACATAGAATTTTCTTTATAATGTTGCCTTTGTACGTAACTTGCAAATTCTTTCACTTTCTTTTCCAATAGCTCTTCGTTATGATTTATTTGTTGAATAGTATTATTGAATTTTTCTATGAGAGTAATTGCTAAAGATCCTTGCTTATTTAATTTTGAAGATAATTCTTTTTGATTTTCTTGTAACTGTTTTATTAAACTTTCGTATCGTTCTGCATCATAGGCATCTAAGTTTCCTGTGATGGCTTTAAAGATTGAACCTATTCCATTAATAAGACCTCTTTTTGTTCGAGTTCTTTCTTGAGGAATAATTTCATTAATTTTTGTCTCCACTTTTTCTTCTATAAATCTTAAAACTTTGTAATAATTTGAAACATCAGTATAATAGTCACCATGTGTATTAATTATTTTAATTATTGAATGAGTTTGAGATTTGAGTTTTTCAACTTGTTCGACTATCGGTGATAAATCGTAATAATGTATTAAAGTGTGCGAATATTCTTCTACTTTTGTCGTTCCTAGTTTCAGTGGTATAAGTCCAGTATTTTTATCCAAGTTTCGTACAGTTATTTTTGTCTGTCCCAAAATCAGGGGCAATCTGAAAAGTTCAAATTGTTTACTTTAATTTTTATTAGGAAATTTATATGTATGCTTTAAAGGTCGTTTTAAATTATCCATGTGGATTTTTTCTCTATTTTCAGTAGACACAGTTTTATTTTGTTCATTTGCATCAGTTAAGGTAGTAGATTTACTAAATTTATTCGCATTCTTTTGTCTTATATGTTTTTTAATATGAACTGTTTGTTGAGGTTGAAAGATACCGGGGTGGTCTCTATCTTTGTTTAGATTTTCAATAAGTTTTTCTTTATTGTGCATAAGATCGGAATTTAGTTTAGAATAAATGAGTTTAGACTTTTCTTTGTGTTCATTGATATAGTCATTAATTAGTATCTGATCGATTTCCATATCAAATGGATCATTACTAGTGATATGTCCATTGATGACATCTATTGGTTTTAATTTTGTTGCAGAATGAATCGAATGATTATTATAGGCAAGAATTGCATATATCATTTTCATTTTTATATTTGTTTTTGAAAATCCCTTTGTATTTAACAAACGTATATGTTCTATAATAGTGGAATGGAATCGTTCGATAATTCCATTAGATTGAGGATGGTTAGGTGAACAAAAATGTACATTGACTTTGTGTAATTTGAAAAGTTCTTGTACTACAGTATTCTTAAATTCAGTACCATTATCTACTGTAATATGTTTAGGAATACCGTGGTGGGTGAAAAAGGTTAATAAGTTATTGACTATTTCTGTACCTGCTAATGTGGGAATGCTATATGCTTGAGCATATTTCGAGAAACTATCTATAATAGTTAAAAACTTCGTTTGTTCTAAAGTAAATGTATCTAAATGGATTATTTGGAAAGGTTGTGTAGGAGTAGGTGTAAGGTTCATCTGGATATTTACAGGGTGTCTCTCATACTTAGATTGTTGACACACTTCACAATCATTAATAAATGTCTGTATAGATTGCTTTATGAAAGGCCAATAGTATTTGGTTTTTATTCTACTTGTTGTTTCGTCAATACCTCGGTGATTAGTCTTACCTTCATGATAATTTTTAATAATGTCATGGATGTTGTCCTTATTTGTGACATCTATTAATTTTGAATTACATTTTTTTAATTTTATAGACGGCCATTTGAAATGTTTTTGTAACGCTGCTGAAAACTTTTCATATATACCAGGTTTTTCATTTTCAAAATAAATGTAATATTGAAAGTTTGGAGATATATAATCTTTTACAAAGTTAACAACATCTTGTTCAAAATTATTTTCGGATATTTGTACATTAATTCTTTTCTTTTTCTCAAATAATATAGTAATCTTTGGTTTACTAGGTGAATGTAATACGGAAGTAATAATAATTTGATTTTGTCCAAAATTTAAAGGATTTTCCGTAATTGGTATGTCCACTACAGGGTTTTGTTCTGCGTTTGAATGTATAGTATTGTCGTTATTATGTATGTCATGTTCATCCTGTATATCGTTCTCTGTTTCGTCTAAGTTAACTTGTAAAGATACATTGTCGAGTTGTGGTATTTTATCAGGTAAAATTACATTTGCAACTTCGTTTATAAATTCATCTAAATTAAAACTTTCTGGGGTATTATCTGCGTTTTGAACGTTATCAGTTTCTTTAGTGTGGATTTCGACGCGCGATAATGCATCTGCATTTGTGTTGAGTTTGCCTTTTTTATATGTAATTGTGTAATCATACTCTTCTAGTTTAATACGCCAACGCATTAACTTTGAATTTGGATCTTTTAATGAGAATAGCCATTGTAGGGGCTTATGGTCAGTAATTATATTAAATTTCCTGCCATAAAGATATGGTCGGAAATACTTGGTGGACCAAACAATTGCTAATAATTCCTTTTCAATTGTGGAATACTTTTTCTCAGATTCATTTAGGGTTCTGGAGGCATACGCAACGGGAAGGTCACTGCCTATAGGGCCTTGGGACAAGATGGCACCTATCGAAACATTACTAGCATCTGTTGTAAGGTTGAATGATTTGGAAAAATCTGGATATTGAAGTATCGGTTCATTAATAAGAAGATTTTTACAGGTTTCGAAACAAGAAATATATTCATCGTTTAAATCTATTTTTGCACCTTTTTTTAAACACTTTGTTAACGGTTTTGTTATCTTTGCAAAGTTATCGATGAATCTTCGATAATAACCTAAAAGTCCTAGGAATCCTTTTATTTGTTTTGTTGATCTAGGTATGGGGAAATTTTTTATAGCTTTAATTTTTTGAGGATCGGGTTTAACACCTTCGGGGGTTACTATATGTCCTAAATAACCTACTTCTTTTTGTAAGAATTTTGACTTGTCTATTTGAATTTTGAAATTTGAATCGCGTAGTCTCTGAAATACTGATCTTAAGTTTTCGATATGTTCTTGTAAGGAAGTCGAGAAAATTATTATGTCGTCAAGATATACCAGACATTTTTCGTTCTGAATACCACGTAGTATGTTGTCCATTGCTCTTTGGAAGGTTGCGGGGGCATTTTTCAGTCCAAAGGGCATTCGCAGAAATTCATAGTGTCCATGTTCCGTATTAAAAGCTGTTTTTTCAATGTCCTTGTCATTCATCTCGATCTGGTGAAATCCGCTGGCTAGGTCCAAAATGGTAAAATATTGACATTTTCCGAGTTTATCCAGTAAGTCAGTTATGTTTGGTAGAGGATAACGGTCATCTATAGTTTTAGCGTTGAGTTTCCTATAGTCAACGACAACTCGCCACTTTTGCTTGCCACTGGCATCGATCTTCTTTGGGACTACCCAAATGGGAGAGCTCCAGGGTGAAACACTAGGTTTAATAATATTTTGATCTAGCATTTTTTTAATTTGATTTTGTACCTCTTTCTTATGAACAAAAGGATACCTATACGATTTTGTGTAAGCTGGTATTTCATCCGTTGTTTTTATATTATGTTTTATTTTACTTGTAAAAGTTAAGGGTTCATTTTCGTTATAAAATATATCAGCAAATTCTCTGCAAATATTAATTATTTTTGCTTTTTCCTCTTCGTTTAAATTATCGATACAAATTTTAGAAATGTCTAATTTATGTTTTTTACTATCATCAAAATTGTTAAAATTAAATTTTTCAATATTTTTCCTATCAAAATTTTCTACTTCAAAAGTATTTGATAGATCTAAGGTTATATCATCAGAATTACTGTTTAAAATACTTGTTAGAGCATAGCCATTTGAAGATATTGTTAAACTTTCTGGAATTTCGCAATTTTGAATTTTTTGATAAGGTACTATAATTTCTCCATTATTAATTGATGTTTTAATTTTTATAATTTGTTCGTGTCTTCCAGGTATAGTAATTACATTATTATTGTCAACCTCATTTTTTGTTTTATGAAATAAAAGTTTTATTTTGGTATAAGGTGTGATCAAAAATCCTTTCTCGAAATTAAGAGTTGATTGTAATATTTTCAGATTGTCTAATCCTATCAATCCGTTAAAAGTATCATGAAATTTAAAAACGTAAAATTTCAAATTTGTCAATCTAGGTAGTTTAAAAATTTTCGAAGATGGCATTAAAATACTATATTTATGTGTAGATTGTTGAAAAACAGTTGATACAATAAATGGATCATTTTGTATTAATTTTGGAAAAATTTTAAATGCTATATCAGGATCAATAAAAGATTTTGTTGACCCAGAATCGATTAATAATTTTAAGTTATGCTCAGGTAAAATTATATAAGGCAATTCGTTTGAATTTGTTGCATTAAGAGATATAATTTCGGTGTCTATGTCGGGTTTAAATTCAGAGGCGTTTCCTGAAAATTTTCATTTTCAGTTTCAGATGGATTTTCCTCATCAGTAATAATACATGTATTTTCGGTTGGTTGCTGTTGATAATCATATTGGTAGTCACAATAATTATTTTCATAGGTAGAATTGTCGTAATTTTCAGTTTGATTTTCCATACAGTTTTCATCTGATATGAAATGGAAGTTATTGTGATGTTGGCCAGAAGTTGAAGGTCCAAATCTGTTTGAAACACTCATCGGTGTGGGTCCTGCTGAATGTCTTGTTTGAACACTCATTGGTGTAGGTTTTGGTAAATTAATATTTGGATTGGGTTTAAAAACGTTTTGATTGTGTTGCTGGTTTGGTTTTTGAAGATTTTGATTATTGTTTACAAATCTATTTGGTTGATTAAACTGATTGTATCTTTGTTGGGGATGTGAAAATTGTCTAAAATGATTATTAAATCCGTTAGATTGGGGTTGGAAATTATTTGATATGGGTTTAGGAAGTGTATTCTGGAATTTTTGTGGTGGATTTGGTTTGAGAAAAGTTTTATTTTGAAAATTTTGAAAATATTGTATATTATCTTCTTCCGTAACATATTGTAAAGCTTCAGTTAAAGTTCCCGGCTTCATGCAACGGATAGTGGTACCTAGAGGTTCCCTAAGTCCTGCTATAAAAGTTTTTAATGCTAAGCTATTATATAGTCCTCGTTTAAGAGTTCTAGCTTCTTGGGTTTCTTCATGTATATCTACATAACTACAGAG
Organism: Apoderus coryli; assembly: GCA_911728435.2. Taxonomy (NCBI): domain Eukaryota; kingdom Metazoa; phylum Arthropoda; class Insecta; order Coleoptera; family Attelabidae; genus Apoderus; species Apoderus coryli. The sequence goes on along the minus strand of OU452213.1, from coordinate 3,653,868 downwards.
TAAATTTAATATGTTTAAACATCTATCGTAAAATGTTTGTGGTTTTTCATTAGGCATTTGCCTAAGCATTACGAGGTCCCTATTAAGACAAGCTTCGTCACGTTGGTCGGCAAAGTTCCTATATAAAACATTTTTTAATTCCAACCAGGTTTTTACATCCTGTATATTAACAACTAGTTTAGCATTACCTTGTAATTTTGATATTAAAGAATTCAACAAATAAATATTTAAAAAGCTATTTGGATTTGTTCTATCCGCAAAAGCATTTATTAGTGATTCACAAATATTTAAAAATCTATTCAATTCATTCGGATTTCCATCGAATGTAGGTATACAGTTAAGGTATTCTGGTTTAAATGTTTGTGCCATTTCTGTTTCTTGGATATTGGCTGTATTATTATTTAAATTATTTTGAGAATTTTCTGAGTCAGTTTGAGAGCTTATATTTTCAGTATTTACGTTAAATGTATTAAGCATCAGTTGTACTTACATTAATAACGCTTGGGCGACCCGTAGCATTGTTCGATCTTCTTAACTATAAGGTGGATGGCTTGCGAAAGTGGACAAGTTTGTTCCAATTTCCCAGTGATTCACAGTGGAAAGTTCAATTAGGTCAACGATTGACTGGGCGTCTTGATTTTCAAAGAACCACTCTATTTATCACCTCCACAGCGATTATCACTTTGTTCGGATTTTCCGGTTAAACGTTAAAACGAAAAATTGTTCCGTCGATTCGAAAACAATCCCGAAATATATCCTACCGACTGCGCCAATTATCTCACAACGCCGAGGATCTTTGTTTTTAAAAACTTTATTTTATTTAACAATTACAATTTAAGTTTCAAAATTATATCTTATACATTCAAAAGCTTCTTTCTGACTGACTGTCCTAACTGAAAAATAGTATTAAGCAAAGTAATGAAAAAAATGACTACATAAACAATTATTAACTTATGCGAGATAAACAATATTTATCATATACATTTCATATACTTCATATGAAGATTAATTATATAATTCATGTAGTAAAGTAGGTATTTAATTATTTCCTTAAAATATAATTTGTTTTGTAATTTCAAATTATGAATAATTGAATTTGTAAGAAAGCAACAATGTTATATTATACAAATACAGGCTGTCCGTAAAGTAACGCTGCAAGCGATTGGCACATTTTTTAAAATAAAAACCTTGCAGCCAACGTATTTGATTCAAAATCTAAGATCTAAGGCATGTTTCTTTTAAATTGCAACCCTTATTTTATAGGGCATTTTTAGTTGCTCTTTTAAAAATGTACCTATACTATTGACGCACACTATATACAAGTAAACGAACTGCAATTATGTATTGAATACAGTTTTCCTATGTATTCCATAATATATAAAGAGAAATCGGGTATTAATAATGCAAACTGGAGACATAAAATTGTTTGAGATTGAAATTATGTAAGTTGTTATTGCAATTATATAGTAAAATTCCTATACTATAACAAACAGTAGGTACTTTTCCTTATTTCTAATGCTATTATTTTTTTTTTGTAAGGGAATTAAATAATGTCTAGTCCAAATGAAACTAGACGTTCGTCCATTTCCTAAAAGATTTTTATTACAGTCTGCAGCATTATAATAGCCAAAGTCATATAGGGTGAAGACCTATTTCTCCCAAGACAGAATCTATAGTTGTAACTCAATTTGTTGGCCAAAATATACATAATCCCTCCCGTGGAAAGGGAAGAGGGGTTTTGCTTAGCCTCAATTGTATGTATGAAGAGCAGTACGTCGTCTACGAGCCTTTTTTTATTATTATGTAATATGTATCGGGTCCGCCATTTAACTTTTTTTTTTTCAACTAGTGCTTCTTTCGTGAAGGGTAACACTTAGCTCATGTCTGATTTGACAGATAATTAGTTTTAGCCTTCCGCTGAACGAATATGGTTGTGTATACGCTTGAACAACGCTGGGAAATATTGTGACATTACTTTGAAAATCATGGTAATGTTGCAGAATGTGTGCGAAAATTGCGTACGGATTTTGGAAGAAGAGAAGCACCGTCAGCTCCATATGTTCGTTATCTCGTGAAAAAAGCGAAAGAAACTGGCATCCTCATCGATAAACCAAAGCGTGAAAAGCCAAAAACAGTGCGTACACCCGAGAATATTGCTGCTGTGGCAGAAAGTGTGCGTGAAGCGCCATCAACATCAATTCACCGTCGGTCTCAACAATTGAACATTTCGGAGACATCATTGAGACGAATTTTGCATAAAGACCTTGGTATGACGCCATACAAAGTCCAATTGGTTCAGGAGTTGAAGCCAACTGACCATCCAATGTGTTTTCGCTTCGCTCAGTGGGCCTGCGATCGACTTACAGAAGATGCCGATTTTGCCAAAAAAATCATCTTTTCAGATGAAGCTCATTTTGATCTTGGCGGGTATGTAAACAAGCAAAATTGTCGCATTTGGGTCACAGAAAACCCGCACGCATACATTGAAAAGCCGATGCACCCAAAACGAGTCACTGTTTGGTGCGGATTTTGGCCCGGAGGCATAATTGGGCCATTTTTCTTCGGAAATGAGCAAGGAGTGGCCGTTACAGTCAATGGCGATCGTTATCGGGCCATGTTGAACGAATTTTTGTTCACAAAAATTGAAGAGGAGGATATTGGCAACATTTGGTTTCAACAGGACGGCGCTACGTGCCACACAGCCGAAGCTACACTCGATGTTTTGCGCCCTGTTTTTGAAGATCGCATTATCAGCCGCAGAGGTGATGTCGTTTGGCCACCTCGGAGCTGCGATTTGACACCGTTGGACTATTATTTGTGGGGTGCCGTCAAAGATAAGTGTTACGCCGACAAGCCAGAATTGACGCTTTAAAGGACAATATTCGTGAAGCCATTTGTGAAATACAGCTGCACACAATCGATAATGTGCTTAAAAATTGGACCGATCGTGTAGGCTACTGCATGGCCAGCCGAGGCAGCCATTTGAATGAAATTATTTGTCATTATTAACCGGAAGGATTGTACTTTCAAATAAAAAAAGAAATTTGAGAAAATATTCAGCAGTTTTTCTTTTATAGCATTTTCAAAAAAAAAAAGTTATCTGGCAGACCCAATATAACTTTTCGGAAAACAGGACACCAAGGAAAAGCTCAATTTAAAAGAGGAAAACACCCTTAACGCAAAGATCCTTCAATGTTGTGAAATATAGAAAACGTTTATTCTATAAATAAAGCAATAAAAAATAACAAGATAATAAAACACAAGTTTTGGTTTAACAAAACACACAATAATCAAAAACTATGCTTAAAACTTTTACTATTACAAAACAAACAAATAAAATACTGTCTTTGCAAAACGGCATACATTTTATCTTATTTGTTATTTCCTGAATATTCCTTAAAATTAATTAACTAGATTTTTCTTTTTCACGAGAGAAAACACCCTTAATATCGGTCTGACATGTCCAAGTGTGATCTTTTGGTTCATTTTGCTTAAAAGTTCTCTCTTAATTTTTCAGCTTCGAAAAAATGTACGTGAGATTCTACAACCGCATCATGATGACAACTTTTTATTGCGATGGCTTAGAGGTAATTATTAATTATTATAAAATAACTCTACCCTTGGCTTATTAATTAGGAATTATTAGTAATTCATGTTTTAATTAAACTTTGTACCTACGTTATTGATTATTGTTTGACGATTACAGCTCGATCATGGAATCCAGAGGCCGCTGAAAATATGTTGAGACAGGTAATTTAAAATAATTCTGAAACTATTATAAAAGCCAATGAAAAACAATCGTGTGTAAGATAGCTTCAGGTGGGAATCGAACTCACGTCCTCATCCTATCCGGGCATATTACTTTACCATTGCTACCGAAGCATTATACAAGGTATTTCTAAAAAATGTGGTCAAAATTTGTGAGCGAAATGAGGACGGCTTATCATGAAAAAAACCCAAATTGTAATTTTTCGAAAAGTCCTTATTTACAAAGATACAGGGTGTTAAATATGACTGCCTGAGGATGATTTTTTTGAAATATTTTCGAAACGAGTAAAGATCAATTAATCAAATGTAGCATATTTATTTGTCTAGTTAAATATCGTAAACTAACATGAAATTGAATAAAAAAGGATGACCAAAGGCGGGTAAACGGGGGGACGTTTGCCTTAATTATAACCTAACTTTTTTTTCTTCTGACTTTTATTCCATCTGTGTCAAAAATGTGATAAAATGAAGTTTTCTACATAAAAAAGGCATACTTGTTTTTTCTCGAAAAACTTAAAGGTTTTCGAGAAATTCGAATTTGAAAATTTTAGGGCAAAACTGGTTCTCAGTACGCAGCATTAATAAAATTTTGGAAAACTTTTCGTTAGCAAACTGTATTTCAATATAAGGACCAGTTTTGTCCTACAATTTTCAAACCCGAATATCTCGAAAACCTTGAAGTTTTTCGAGAAAAAAGAAATATGCCTTTTTTATGTAGAAAACTTTATTTTATCACATTTTTGACAGAAAATGAATAAAAGTCACAAGAAAAAAAAGTTAGGGATTAATTAAGGCAAGGGTCCCCCCGTTTACCCGCCTATGGTCATCCTTTTTTATTCAATTTCATGTCAATTCACGACATTTAACTAGGCGAATAAATATGCTACATTTGATTAATTGATCTTTACTCGTTTCGAAAATATTTCAAAAAAATCGTCCTCAGGCAGTCATCTTTAACACCCTGTATCTTTGTAACCCCACCTTTTTTAGGAACACCTTGTATAATATGTTAGTATAATAATAATTTCTGTAGTCAATGAAATGGCGACAACAATGGGAGATAGACACAGCATTGAAGACTTGGACTGCACCTGAAGCTGTTCTCCTATACCATCCAAGTGGGACCTGTGGTTTTGACAAGGATGGATGCCCAGGTAAAAGGACCTGACAGTCTTTATTTTCTTCGCACAACTACATAATTCTTCCAGAATATTTTGGTAGTTTGCAAAACACTCCAAAACGGATAAGGCGTGTACCATTTAAAATAAGCAATATTATCGGCTGATAGATTAGAGTTCAGAGTACTTTGGAAATACCCTGTATATTTCTTATGGTATGGGGAGTTGAAAAAAAATGATTCACTAATTTAAATTAACAATTGCAAAATACTCCAAAATGAATAAAGGGTGTACCATTTAAAATAAACAATATTATCGGCTGAGAGATTATAATGGGTCTGCCAATCCTTCCGGTTAATAATGACAAATAATTTCATTCAAATGGCTGCCTCGGCTGGCCATGCAGTAGCCTACACGATCGGTCCAATTTTTAAGCACATTATCGATTGTGTGCAGCTGTATTTCACCAATGGCTTCACGAATATTGTCCTTTAAAGTGTCAATTGTCTCTGGCTTGTCGGCGTAACACTTATCTTTGACGGCACCCCACAAATAATAGTCCAACGGTGTCAAATCGCAGCTGCGAGGTGGCCAAACGACATCAGCTCTGCGGCTGATAATGCGATCTTCAAAAACAGGGCGCAAAACATCGAGTGTAGCTTCGGCTGTGTGGCACGTAGCGCCGTCCTGTTGAAACCAAATGTTGCCAATATCCTCCTCTTCAATTTTTGTGAACAAAAATTCGTTCAACATGGCCCGATAACGATCGGCATTGACTGTAACGGCCACTCCTTGCTCATTTTCGAAGAAAAATGGCCCAATTATGCCTCCGGACCAAAATCTGCACCAAACAGTGACTCGTTTTGGGTGCATCGGCTTTTCAATGTATGCGTGCGGGTTTTCTGTGCCCCAAATGCGAAAATTTTGCTTGTTTACATATCCGCCAAGATCAAAATGAGCTTCATCTGAAAAGATGATTTTTTTGGCAAAATCGGCATCTTCTGTAAGTCGATCGCAGGCCCACTGAGCGAAGCGAAAACGCATTGGATGGTCAGTTGGCTTCAACTCCTGAACCAATTGGACTTTGTATGGCGTCATACCAAGGTCTTTATGCAAAATTCGTCTCAATGATGTCTCCGAAATGTTCAATTGTTGAGGCCGACGGTGAATTGATGTTGATGGCGCTTCACGCACACTTTCTGCCACAGCAGCAATATTCTCGGGTGTACGCATTGTTTTTGGCTTTTCACGCTTTGGTTTATCGATGAGGATGCCAGTTTCTTTCACTTTTTTCACGAGATAACGAACATACGGAGCTGACGGTGCTTCTCTTCTTCCAAAATCCGTACGCAATTTTCGCACACATTCTGCAACATTACTATGATTTTCAAAGTAATGTCGCAATATTTCCCAGCGTTGTTCAAGCGTATACACAACCATATTCGTTCAGCGGAAGCATAAAACTAATTATCTGTCAAATCAGACATGAGCTAAGTGTTACCCTTCACGAAATAAGCACTAGTTGAAAAAAAAAAACGTTAGATGGCGGACCCGATAGATTTCAGAGTACTTTGGAAATACCCTGTATATTTCTTATGGTATGGGGAGTTGAAAAAAATAATTCACTAATTTAAATTAACAATTGCAAAATACTCCAAAATGGATAAGGGGTGTCCCATTTAAAATAAACAATATTATCGGCTGAGAGATTAGATTTGAGAGTACTTTGGAAATACCCTGTATATTTCTTATGGCATGGGGAGTTGAAAAAAAATAATTCACTAATTTAAATTAACAATTAAAGGAACTTGTTTATAGGCAGCATGTTTGTAAAAAAATGATGTCATCCTTGGGTTTAATATTCTGCTAAAGTATGTACCTATAAAAGTTTATTTTATAACACGTAAATGCACAATATTAATTAAGCAACAAATTATCTATGATAAAGATTACAAAATACTTCAACATAATAAGAAAAAAAAGAACAAAATTAGGCGACAAATAATTTTCAGTCATAATTGTACCGTTTGCTGGCCTTGATGTAGTGGGTTTATTGCATTCGGTGTCTCGTCAAGATCTCGTACGTACCACCATTCAAATCTTAGAGAAAAACATGAAGATGGCTGCCGAAACTGGGTGTAATCAACTCGTCGTTGTTTTTGATATGGACGGGTTTAATTTGAGGCAATATGCTTGGCGACCTGGTAGGTACCAAATAAAACTTAAACAGGGCTGTCTTGTTAATAACACGTGCGTTTTTTTAGCCGCTGAGGTTGTGATATCTCTGATACAAATGTACGAAGCTAATTATCCAGAAATATTGAAGGCATGTTATATAATCAATGGTAAGTTTACCAATCGGAGTATAAAAACACCACGTACTTACTTTACCAGTCATGTAAATAACGACATACATTTCTTACAGCTCCCAGGGTGTTTGCCATTGCATTTAACGTGGTAAAAAAATTTCTAAACGAATATACTTTAGGAAAAATCAAGATTTATAAAAACGACCCAAAGAAATGGCAAAAAGCCCTGTTAGAGAATATCACAGTGGACAATTTACCGAAATATTTAGGTGGAAATCTCACAGATCCAGATGGGAATCCAAAATACACCACAGTAGTAAGAACTACTCCATTCTCTAATAACGCGACTTGTATTCGATTAAAATAATATCTTCTTAAAGGTAAAACAAGGTGGCAAAGTCCCTAAATCATATTATACGAAAAACTTACAAACGCCCGAACAAACCAACGTCGGAGCACCTAGGGAATACACGGATGCCGTGATAAAAAAGGGTGACAAACTAAAAATACATTTAATTGTTGCTGATGAGGGTTGTTTTCTACGGTAATACTTCACTACACAGTTTGTTAGCTCATTAAACGATCATAATTATTCACAGATGGGATTTCAAGACCGAGGGTCATGATATTCGATTCGGTGTTACATTGAAAGATGCCGACGGTAAAACTAGTCCTGTAGTAAGACATCGAAGGGTGGCCGCCCACCAAATCCCCGAGAGTGGTGTTTTAGCGTGCCAGGCACCGGCCACATGTAAGTTGAATTTAATCAATTCGATGCGACATGAAATTATGCCCTATTTTCAGATACCATAACGTTTGACAACACTTACAGTCTTTTGAGAAGTAAAAAAATCCATTACAGTGTGTATGTGACACCGTCGTTAGACAAAATGAACATTTTACCTACAGACGACCATTCTAACGATATTGGAACAGTAAATAACACTGTAGTCACGCCAGTATGTTAAAAATAACTTGTTAATACTTAATTAGTGGAATGTGACCGTCTATTATAATAATAAAAATCATTTGCACAATAATACACTGTTGGTCTTAAAATAATAATTATTAAACTCAGTCATCATCTTCAAAGAACATGGATAACAGCTCAGGTTTCTCACACTGTTCACCTGTTAATCTTTGTGGGCCATTCCATCGGATTAAGGTTGGTATTACTAAAAGATTGGTGCGTTTGTCTTTTCTGAAAGAACAGTTTGGATCTTTCCAGCTGCAACAAATAATATTTGTTTAGAACAGTACCTCAATCAATCAACTAAAGACTTACGTTTCTCTATCACCAACTTCTACGTAGATCAAATGATGGTTGTTATCTAATTTAGCTAATTCCTTGTCTATAAATGGCCAAGCTAAAATAGAAGGTAAGTATTTGTTGTATTAATGTGTATATTATTGTATTTATATACCTTTCTGGCAGTCGTCGCACCAGCTTTCACCATTAGATAGTTTTGATCCACCAAAATAAACATACACATTCTTGGATTTTGTGTCAAAACTATTTAAAAATGTACAAAAGTTATCGTAACCCTCCACTCGATGTTGCACCACCATTTTTTCGTAAAATTTACTTAGAAATAAAGAGTAAGTATATTAATAAAAAGGTTTTTTATCTTAATTTATTACATGGATAAAGATATCAGTTGGTTATAAAAAATAAAACTAAGTCAAAATCAGCTGTTTGCAAATGCTCATAAGCTTAGGCAACTTTCAATTATTGGTAGTCCACAAAAATGGTAAACGTTATTTTTACTACCCAAACATCATCAATTTAATAGCTTTGCACTACAATTCTCACGTTGCTATTGTACTTCGTGCCGTAAGCTGTCACAATAGGGCAGTTAGCATTATGTTGCTAATGCACTCACTTAACTCGACTGTTAAGTGAGAAATTAAACCTCAAAATGAGAATTTTAATAGTTTGATTTTGATTTTAATCAAACTATTAAAATTCTCATTTTGAGGTTTAATTTCTCACTTAACAGTCGAGTTAAAGGTAAACCTTTACAACACAAAAGCGAAGTGAAAAACCGGGAGTGAACCATCGAGGCTTGGTCTATGGAAATAGCACAGCATTGCCTCACTTTTGCAATTTTTTTTTTATTAAAGGAACGCAAAACTGTCAAATGTCAAATTATATAAAATGTTAGCCATGTTCAATTCAAACAATAATGGAGTCCGACTATACATAAACAAAATGTGTTTTTGAAATATTTAAGTGTATTTGTGAATATTAGAAAATGTAATTAACGAAAATCCAATCAAAACAATATGCTCTTAAAGCAGGTGAGTGACACTACAATCAAATAAATAATTTAACAATTGTTTTGGCTTTAATTTACAACAAAGTTGTTACTTATGTAGATTACACAAAAATATTTACATAACAATGACCCTACTAAATTATTACAAAAACTGTAAATTCTGTAAACTGTCCCCTTCATCTAATCGTTTAACATTATCTTTAATTAATTGTTCAACATTAACCCGATCAAGTTCCTGTTGTATTTTAACTTTAATCGGTTTTTCGATAGCATCCATAATCTGGTACCGTATTAAATTCGGTAAAACATTCACAGCTAATTCCACGATATAATCAACAGTCCCAAGCCCATCAAATCGCATTTGAATATTCCCAAATTCTAATTGAATATCGTCCAGTGAAGGTGGATTTCTAGTATCCATAGTTTGACTAGCATTAATACTAACCTAATAAATTAATTCGTATTCAATTACTAACGTAAAATTAAGTATTTAGTAATTATTGATAGTTACTTTAATGTATTCAACACTAAATGAGGCTGTTCCTACTTTTCCGAGGAAACCAGCAATCAGAGAAACCTCCCAATGGGTTGTACCGAGCAATTTCTGTGTTCCAGCTTCTATTAACGTGTGAACTGTATTATTTCTCACTTCAAAAATAATATCTTTAGTCCTAAAATAGAAATTCGTACGTAAGTACGTTAGATTATAGGTAAGACAGATGCTTGCACATTTAATTTGTACCACAGCGACGGTGCAGCAACTGTTTTACCTCTATAATCATTAGAAACAACCTGTGAAAGCTGGACAGTCCGTATAACCAAGTATGTGTTAAAGCCACGTCAAAGATTCCAACGCTGTTGTTGTAATCTGGTACTTTATATGGATCGTAGCCCAGTAAACGTACGTTCTTCCTAACCTCAGAGATTAATTGATCAAATGGTGATATAGAATTGGGAAATTTCTGAGGCATTTTACGCATTTGCGTGTTAATATCCCTCCGGACATTTGTATTGACCTCACTGAGGATATACGGCTTTATTGAGTCGAAAACGAAGGTTCCAACTGAGTTTACTACACCCTACGACGTATGAATTGAGATAGTTACGTAACTCAAATCTATCACTTACTTGGAACATGCTAGCGAAGAATCCTAAACCTTGGAAATCCATTGCAATCTCTTTGAATGTGATATCAGCATTCATAGCTTGTGCTTCGAGCAATCCTTCGCGTTCAACTTCCATTGTAGCTATAGCCTTAATATATACCTTGGTTAGTTTTACTGTGAATGGTCCTTTAGCGTTTGACAACCATGTGCTGAGCGTATAATTGCCGTAAACCTTCGAATCGTGTTGTTAGATTGTAATAAATACTGTGTTTTACGGTTTTACCTCCAAATGATCAATGCTAAGAGCTGCTTCCACTTTCATCACTGCTACATCTGCTTTGATATGATCAATTCGGAATTTTTTCAATCCATATAATTTCACATCGCGGAAATTCATTCGTCCAATAGAAAACGAGTGATTGAGTGGAGGGATTATTAGTGGATCTGGAATTGGAGCACCAGGAAGTCCTATTGGATCCTTGGACTTGTAATGTTCCAATATCTCTGAGATGTATTCACTGAGTTTCTTCTCATGTTCGAGAGATGTTGGAGGCTTTGGTTCTGGAGGAGTTTCTGTAAATTGTAAAGAAATTATTGGACACCCTCATAGGACATCATGACTTTATTTTTAAAAATCCAGCGATTGAAATTTGTTGTCTGGTATTATAGTAATATAAAATAAGACAATCTGACCTTCATTTAACACATTTTTCACTACACAACACACAAGAACAATTAAAGAAAAATGCCACAACATGGTTATTTAGTCAATCAACTTTAATAGTATGTTTTTGTGTTGTTAAAATTATTAATACGTCCTACATATCTGCAATTTACAGCACTACAATAGTAATATAACTGTTCTGGGGAATGATGTCATAAATCAACGATGTCAAAGTTCAACTTTATCTTAAGTAAAGACAGTGGATATCTGTATCGTATTTTTCTACGTAATCTAATGTTATTCATTGATTATATTATTTAGATTTACTATTATAAATTATATTTGAAAAATTTCAATTTATGGGCTAAAAATTATACCTGTTCCGGGCCTGATAGGGTTGTAAAATTTAGGCAGGACAATATTATGAAGGGCTATATTCAAAAAACATTTTATTAAATAATTTTTTATTATTTTCTATAAATAATCATCTAATTACATATAAAATTGTAAAAATAACACTGCATATAATATAAAACATCTAAAATAATAAATAAACACTAATATGGACACGAAAATTCAACTTATAAACGAGAAAATTAAGTAACTTAGCACCCAGTTAATTCCCATAACATAAGATGATCTGCTATACTTGTACATCTGCGATATACTGACTCTGTCGCTTTTTGGGTGCTCGCCTTAAACTCCCTAAAATATTCAATATCTCCGACACTGCTTTCGGTGTATCCCCTTTCTCTTTCTTTTCTTCTTTATTCTTAGCTTTCTTCAAGGTGAATTTCCCCTCTTTAATAGCATTGATAATATCTTCATTCACCCCAGGAGCTGGAGGCTTCTTATCAGGACTTTCCTGCTGCTGTTGAACACCTATAGAAAACATTTCATTATGCTAAAACTGTTTGTCGATATTCCAGGGAGTTCTTACCGATAGTTTCCGCAATTTCCTGAACAGTAGCTCTGCTACGTCGTCGTCTTAATGGTACCACAGGTCGAATTCCTTCTCCTGGAATCATTGGGGGTGGTGGAGGTGGTGGTGGTGGCGGTGGCACAGGTGGAGGCTTCAGTTTCTCTTCAGCAGCTTCAGCACGTTCTAAAGCTACTTTAAGTTCGCATTCTGCTAGCTTAAGTCGTTCTTCTAATATTTCTATTTGAGAATTGTCTTCCACATCTTCTAAACGCTCCTGAAATCGATAAAGGTTATCTTGCCCTTACTATCTCTGTCTCACTCTAGATTATGATAATAAAGTGAGATAGAGATAGCGTTGGAATGGAACGTAAGGTTATTGCCCTTACTATCTCTGTCTCACTCTAGATTATGATAACAAAGTGAGATAGAGATAGTGTTGGAACGGAACGTAAGGTTTTTGCCCTTACTATCTCTGTCTCACTCTAGATTATGATAATAAAGTGAGATAGAGATAGTGTTGGAATGGAACGTAAGGTTATTGCCCATCCTATCTCTGTCTCACTCTAGATTATGATAATAAAGTGAGATAGAGATAGTGTTGGAATTGAACGTAAAGTTATTGCCCTTACTGTCTCTGTCTCACTCTAGATTATGATAATAAAATGAGATAGAGATAGTGTTGGAATTGAACGTAAGGTTATTTCCCTTACTATCTCTGTCTCACTCTAGATTATGATAATAAAGTGAGATAGAGATAGTGTTGGAATGGAACGTAAGGTTATTGCCCTTACTATCTCTGTCTCACTCTAGATTATGATAATAAAGTGAGATAGAGATAGTGTTGGAATGGAACGTAAGGTTATTGCCCATCCTATCTCTGTCTCACTCTAGATTATGATAATAAAGTGAGATAGAGATAGTGTTGGAATTGAACGTAAAGTTATTGCCCTTACTGTCTCTGTCTCACTCTAGATTATGATAATAAAATGAGATAGAGATAGTGTTGGAATTGAACGTAAGGTTATTTCCCTTACTATCTCTGTCTCACTCTAGATTATGATAATAAAGTGAGATAGAGATAGTGTTGGAATGGAACGTAAGGTTATTGCCCTTACTATCTCTGTCTCACTCTAGATTATGATAATAAAGTGAGATAGAGATAGTGTTGGAATGGAACGTAAGGTTATTGCCCTCACTATCTCTGTCTCACTCTAGATTATGATAATAAAGTGAGATAGAGATAGTGTTGGAATAGAACATACTTGTAAAATATTTATCTCTTCTTCATATCGGTTACGTTCATCTTCGAGAGCTCGTTTCAAATTCTCGACTTCTTGGAGTAGAAATAAATTGTCATTTCCGTTTTCTTCGTTAATGCCTTGAAGCAGTAAAGTACTTTGGTGGGCTAAAACGTTTCGTTCACGCTTGTAATCGGACGCTTCTTTCCTAGAAAAAAAATCAATTAGATTAATGCATAACAGAGGTACCTTGGATTATTTTACTTTAGTGTGTTAACGTTATTCCGTTGGCTTTCCTCGATTTGCTTCAATTCTGCCAGTTCCTTCTTCATCATCTCTGTAACTCGCAATAATTGATCGTTCTCCGATCTCAACTCTTCGATTTGTGCTTCTAAACTTAACCGTAACCGTTTTTCTTCATCCAAATCCTAAAAGAGAAAATTAGACATCGAGATAATATCTTGAATAAATCTGGTTCTAACCTCGCTTAATTTGGTGTTTTGTTCTAACGCCTGGAACTCGGTTTGTCGCACTGCATCCAACTCCGTTTGTAACTCTGCCACTTCTGTACTTAATTGTTTTATGGTTTTGTTTAAATTTTCGATATCGGAATCGTTTGGAGAATCGCCAGCGTCCACGCCCTCATCAACAGCGTCTTTATCGTTGAACAACAGGGTTTTTCGTTTTAGTTCTTTGTTTTCTTTGTACCATTGTGAGGCATCTTTGAGCGCCCTGTAATTTCATTAATATAGTGCCTCGGTTTTAGTCGATATTTTTAAATTAAAATTGGAACCTTTTTTGTTGCTTTTTTGCTTCCTTTATGTCTAAATAGATTTTAATACTGAGACCCAAATATAAAACAAGAGATATTAAGAAATTTGAACGTTTACCTACAATAAACTCCATTTTGACAGCTGTCAATTATTTTTTGTCGGTGTTATTCTTCAAGTATCGGTTCTTTTATAAAATAATTGGAAGTGAGGTGAGTTTGTTTATAATTACCTTGCCATAGCTCCAGTTTCAGTTTCATATTGATTTTTTAGCATTTCATATTCCTTGTACAAGTTTTTTGAGGCAGTGGATAGTTTCGTAAACTCCTCATTTTTCTCAAACAGTTCTGTTTCTAAATTTTCATGTTTGACTAGGATATTGAGATGTTTACTTTCAGATTCCTTTAATGCACGAAGTGCTGGAATCAACAAACACATTTTGATGTTTTTGATAATTTGTTATTATAAATAGTTACCTTTTTCTTTTTCTGATAGTAATATTTTCCGTCGCTGTTCACTTTCCTCATATTTTTGTTTCCATCTCAATGCCTGTTCGTTTTGAGACAGCCGCCTTTGGACTGTCACTGTATTTCCATTTGTATTTGAATTTTGTCTGCTCAACTGTTTCCGAAGTGGTATATTTGAAGAACAGCCATTATTATTACTGATTCTGCTTACCGGGCCTATCGTGTGTCTATTATTGTTACTCATTACTATAATTATTCATTCAAGTGATGCTTCTTGAATAATATATCAGCAGATGTAAAATTGCGTTCTGTAAAATATTGGAAATGAATTATAGATTATCTTTAACTTTATTGTCATAAAAGAATCACAAAAGTTCTTGTAGACAAAGTCATACATTATGTTGTCAGTGTTAGTAGGAAGGCAAGAGTAAAATCTCAAATCCTCCAAACATTCATGAAGTAAAATATGTAAATAACAACACAACATAAATATATAATAATAATAAATGCAAGTAGCAGAACAGAAAAGACATAATACATTAAACACATCAAACCAAGCCAAAACTGGATCAACACAACAAAATCAAAACAAACACTACCACGCATCAGCAAAGTAGTCCTCCAGCGAGTAATAGGCCTTCTCAAGAAGAACGCATTAACAGCAACCCTAAATTGCTTAGGATTTTTTACAGCCGTCAAGTTTGGCGGCAAATGATTGTACATTCTGCGACTGTCATAAAGGAGTGATTTCTTTACCAAGGCAGACCTCGGTATAGGCAAGTGCACCCGCTGAACTAGTCTCGTGGGATAAGGGTGACTAGGTGGAGCTGAGCTGTTAATGTTTCTTACATTTTTATGAATAAGACATACAGAGTCTAAAATGAAAAGTGATGTAAGAGTCAATATTCGATGTTTTTTGAATAATTGTCTACAGCTTGCAGTAAAATCTGTCCTACACATATAACGAACAGCCCGCTTCTGCAGTGTAAATATACTCTTAAACAAAGTTTGGCTATAAGTACCCCAGAACGCTATTCTATATCGAAGATATGCCTCCACTAAAGAAAAATACACATTTCGTGCAACTTTCAGTCCAAGAGCCCCTGACACAACTCTCAAAGCATAACAGCCAGATGAAACCTTTTTGCCTAACAGTTTAACATGTTCATCAAACTTCAGCTTCAAATCAATTTGGAGTCCCAAAAATTTAACACAATTAGGACTATTATTAATATGGTTATTTTCAAATAGCAAATCATCAAATTTAAAATTAAAAGATAATACATGTGTTTTTGATAAATTAAATGAGAGATAATTCGAATCGCACCATTCCTTTAACTTTCCCAAATCACTTCGAATGTTTTCTTTGACAACATTAGCATCTCTATCATGCCAAAGGAGTGTCGTATCATCCGCAAACACCGTAAAGCTTCCCGTTAGTCCAATAGTAGTAATGTCGTTAATATAAAGAAGAAAAAGAACAGGACCCAAAACAGATCCCTGTGGCACTCCGGAAGGCACACACATACTATCAGACATACCACTTTCAAACGTGACCAGTTGCCTTCGGTCAGTCAAATAAGAATGAAACCAGTCCAAAGGTGCACCCCTAACACCATAAAACTTAAGCTTCCTGAGAAGGATGCTGTGATCTACACAATCAAACGCCTTTGAAAAATCGCAAAATACTCCGGCAACTGCTCTATTCTCATTGAGCTGGGAATAAACATTCTCGAGAAAAGAAAATATGGCATCCGAAGTGCTCCTGGCGCTCTGGAAGCCAAACTGCTCCGATGTTATTATATTATAAGCTTGTGATTGATGTCTCTGGTGAGGGAGGAAGATTTGAATCGACTGTCATCGCGAGCGGGAATGCATGTATGTACCTAACCTAACTTTAGAGCAAAAAAAGAACAGAGACAGTGTAAAAGTAGATTGAGGAAAAGTAAATACTGCATATTGTTTAGTTCAAATTAAACTATCTGGAAAATCTAACATTACCTACTCTTCGTGGACATCATGAAAAAAGTGTTAGTAGAAAAATTGATTGAATATTAGACAATCAATTGGAAACTTTATTTGGTTAATTCACATTATTTATGTCCTGATTTTCCAATGTTTTATTTCATGTAAGTACCTATTCGGTCTTTTTAATCAGAATGTATATGAGGAAGTTGGTTTTATTTTTAATCAAACGGGAAAATAGGTAGGCAAATATATAAATAAACTTAACAAATTCCGATATATTAATTCATAGGTAAAAATCTCGTCTCAACTCAAGTATAATTTTAGAAATACCTATTTGTGTTTATTTTTTAACGTTAATCAACTGAGTTAGGTGGAACGATAATGTAAAAGTTTGTTGTTGTTGACTTCAAAAAGTGAATATGAAAAAACAAATAATATGGTGGTAAATAATAATCGTTTATTTTTACTTTCGATTCCTTTCTGCAATATTATACAGGGTGAATTAACTGACCTAGATACGCCCTATTGTTACAGAGAGTTTGGTTTTTTCTAATTGTTTGAAAAGCAAAATAAAAGTAGCTGAAATAGTATTTTTCCTACAAGTCTAATGTAGTTCTGTCTGTACAATAAAATAATTATAAAAGATTTGTATTAACATCAAATCGTATTATTGTCCACACCCTATATTTATGCATAAAATATTTCCAATCATCCTAATTGCATTATTATTGTTATTAAAAAAATATTATTAAAATATATGCATGCATATACTTAATAAGTACCCACCCAATTACTTTATGTTTATTTAATTTATATAAGGAAAATTCATAACATACTGGTAAATTAATAATTATATATAATTCAGAGATGGCCCATTTCCTAGTCTATGAAACACTCATGCGGTTATGGATCATTATTTATTTATTTTACATTTCTAGAAATTTGGAAAAACTAAATAATTGCCATGATCGTTTCCAAAAATACCTATTTGAAATTAAATATTTACATTACGTTATTTATTTGGTTCATTTTGTTATCGAGATAAAATTCATGTACGTATTTGCTATAATTCCTATAATTTAAATGTACCTACCTAATAGGTACTACGAGGCATGTTTTTTAAGTAAGTACCGTTTTGGAATTAAAAAAAGACGTGCAAAGATAATTTTATTTTTACATGAAAGCCTGTACCTTAATCTACTTTTCTACATAATTTCCGTGAATATTGAGGCACTTGTCATAACGTGGCACCAGTTTTTGAATACCCTCATAAAATTCTGCCGCCTGACTTGTTAACCACTGTATCACAAATGCAGAAACTCCACTAGCAATACTCCTTTTCTGTCCCAAAAAACTGTGCACATGATTTTCCGGGTAGAAATTGTTTGCTTAAACTTCACTCTTTTGGGTGATGATGAATGTCGCCATTCCATGGATTGTTGTTTCGATTCTGGTGTGACGTAGGCCACCCATGTTTCGTCACCAGTAACAATTTGGTCTAAAAAATCTTCACCTTCATTGTGGTTGGGTTTTGTGATAACGAAGTCAAAACATTTGTGATACAGTGGTTAACAAGTCAGGCGGCAGAATTTTATGAGAAGGGTATTCAAAAACTGGTGCCACGTTATGACAAGTGCCTCAATATTCACGGAAATTATGTAGAAAAGTAGATTAAGGTACAGGCTTACAGGATGTAAAAATAAAACTATTGCGATATCTTTGCACGTCTTTTTTTAATTCCAAAACGGTACTTACTTAAAAAACATGCCTAGTATAATTTCCTTTCTGCCATACACAATTTATTATTTTCAACAAAAAATCCCTTTGGGATTTCCCAGTCGTTTTGTGGTAGTTTTATCTATGAAAAAAGTCATTGAAGGTTGTAAAAAAAAAATTAAAAAACTAAAAATATTGAAAATATTGAAAATAAATAGAAACATTTTTGAGTTACCCCGTAGATCACCTCGAGGAGCTTATAGTTGAACTTTTAAAGAAATCTTGAATTGAAATCAAAAACTTACTTTTTTGTCCTTAACAAAATAAATAAATAAATTTTTGACTCACCGAGTATATAAATTTAAAGTGCTTATGCTAAAAATGTATGAGACCATTCTAACAAACTAAAAAAATTTCTATTTATTAGGTCCTGCCGTGTCTAAAAGTGTTGAGAAATAAATATAAACATTTTTCAGTTACCTCGTATATGACCTATACGAGCTTATAGTTTCACCTCTAAAAAATCTTGAATTGAAATCTAAAAAAATCAAAAAAATACTGAAAATATTACTTTTCTGTCCTTCAAAAAATAAACAAATACATTTTTGACTCACCCCGTAGATAAATTTAATTATTTTCAAGATTTAGTTTATTTATGGGACCGCTCTGTATATTTTTATAATAGTGTGGTAATAATATGAATCCAATATAAAATGATGTCGCAAATAAATATAAATTTCTGCTTCTTTTATGGTGAAACAGAAAATAATGCCGCAATACCAAATATGATAAATATACTTACACTGATGACAAAAAAAAATAAATTTTTACTTAAACAATAATTCATGGTTATTAAAAATTCTAAATCTGTAAATAATAAAATAATCTACTGATAATAATTATTAAAGGTAAATGAGTGTTGGATCATGACTTATTTTAAATATAAGTACTTGGTTCTCGTGAGATATTTTTATTATAATATGTAATTGTAAATACAAAACCTTGGTCTTTATTATTGTTTTTTTTTATTACATTCCTCCACATAAAATAAATAAATAATTGGAAATACTTACAGTAGAAATAGCCCAAGTTAATCCTTGTAAAAAATCACAATATTATATGGTGGTACTCAATTATAAATTTTTAGGAGTGTGCGATAACTAAAATAACAACACAGCGGTATCTACGCGGTGAAAGTTGTCTCACAACATTCATTTGTACTAAGCAACTCTTTTCTTTATTATCATAATAATACTTAACGCCAACATCCAATGATTTATACTACGATACTTTACTAAGACAGAAAACTTGTTCACATTCTCCTTGTTTTTCCTACTACTTTTCAGTTCACACAAATCAACCAGCCTGCTGCTTGATTTTATCAGATGACTCATTTCCGATTCCATTATAAAAATAACAAGTTGTATTCTTTCTTATAACGCACTCAAGTTTATATAGCACATCTTCTGTATAGCCCTGTAGGCATTTAAAAATTCGTGACATACTTTTGAAGATAGTAAGTATAGTAGGCAACCATTAATACAATATAATATTTGTCTGGTTGCCTACAACTCTTCGTAGTACATCTACTCATTACTAGATGGTGCAGCGTGGTCAACTTTCTTCTTTTTATGTTAGCATTTATTTTAATATTTTGTTTAAGTAACCGAATATCTTCTTAAAATGTTGATTTCAATGCAATTTATACGTTTAGCAACGATTTGCTAGTAGGATAACGTAACGTAGAAGACAAAACTTAACCTTACTTTTCCCAACAAATTTTGATAAGTAAACAAATGAAACAACTATGGCTTCTAACAAAATAGGCTCATTAGAAGACCAAGCCAAAAACAGACGTTTAAAACTATTAAACTTAAAACGTAAGCGTGAAAACCACTCTGACTCAAGTAGTACTACAAGTGATACTAAAGACAACACCGAATTACTGCCTGCACCATTATTCAGATCGTATAAGCCCGTAGATGAAACACTACAAGATAATATTGTTGGTAATGCCATTCCCGAAGATGTTACCAACCAGGTGAAAGATCAGATAGATTCAGCTAAGTCTGAGATGGTAATTGATCAATTAGATGTAACATCATTAGCACCGCGAAAGCCTGATTGGGACCTTAAACGTGATATTTCGAAGAAAATTGAGAAATTAGAAAAACAAACTCAAAAAGCCATCGCAGAACTAATTAGAGAACGTTTGAAAGAACGAAAGGACGAAGATTTAGCTGCAATGGTAAATGCAGGTACTGCAACAAGCTAACATATTCTCCATTTATGTATATTAAATTATTAAACAGTAAGATATACCTAACTATACAATAATTATAATAATAAAAGACTTTTTTTTTGTTTAAAACATAAATTTTATTTCGGTTGAGCTAGTTCTAAAATACGTTTAGTAGGAGTGTAAGTTAGTGCGTCAGGACTCACAGGAGATTGTTGAAAGTCTCTTTCTATCACTTTTGATGTAATAAATTTCGGTTGGGCTAGTTTTTCGATTCTTTTACTTGCTAAAAAAATTGTTAAATTTAAATATACTTATATAGTGTTTAATGCTATTTATCTTTACGTTTATAGGTTAAAACGCTTGGTTTAATTTCCCAATGTGAGGTATCTGTTTGAAGTACAGGCCGCCGTTTGGGTTGGGCTAGTCGTACAATCTTTTTAGATACTTTTTTTCTCTATAAAATAAGTCAACATTATTTTTATAAGTAACGAACTTTCTTAGATTTAGGACTTACATATTTCTTCAGCATAGATTCGCGAGACTTTCCCTCATCCATGTTTTGTTGAATTTTTGCTTTCTACTGTAGGTACTTTATTTGGGATTATTATAAATTGGAGAATATTCACACGGAAAATTTTGGTTTGGATTAGAAAATTGACAAAACTGTCATTCTATTTATCCATGATTATTATTATGTCAAAAATTACCTGCTGTTGGCGAGGAATTCATTGAAAGATGTGTTATTGTTGATAATACAGTAAAGTAGTTTGAGATTGTAGCGTTCTTCTTCAGAGATTAGTTGCTGATAGTACAGTAAAGTAGTTTGAGATTGCAGCGTTCTTCTTCAGAGATTAGTTGCTGATAATACAGTAAAGTAGTTTGAGATTGCAGCGTTCTTCTTCAGAGCTTAGTTGCTGATAATACAGTAAAGTAGTTTGAGATTGCAGCGTTCTTCTTCAGAGATTAGTTGCTGATAATACAGTAAAGTAGTTTGAGATTGTAGCGTTCTTCTTCAGAGATTAGTTGCTGATAATACAGTAAAGTAGTTTGAGATTGCAGCGTTCTTCTTCAGAGATTAGTTGCGTTTTTAATAATTAATTAGTAAAAATTAAAAGACAAATTACCAATAATTATCTAAATAGTATATTGACGATAAAAATGAAAACAGTAAAAAAAATAAACTTACAGTATTATTTTGTTATGCGCTTGCTTAGTTAATCTCTTTCAACGTGTTTTGCTAATTCAATTATCCTAGGCGTAGCTTTATATTTTAATGCATTTTTGGAAATGGCAAATGGATCGAAATCTTCATCAACTTTTGATTTTTCAGTTTTTCG
Source organism: Apoderus coryli (assembly GCA_911728435.2). Lineage (NCBI taxonomy): Eukaryota > Metazoa > Arthropoda > Insecta > Coleoptera > Attelabidae > Apoderus > Apoderus coryli. The sequence goes on along the minus strand of OU452213.1, from coordinate 3,631,964 downwards.
TTTTGGCACAGCCATTTCTTCAATTCTTGGTGTAACTAGAGCGGATAAAAATACATTTATATGCTGTTTAAAAATCTAAATCAAGAGAAGAAAGAAAATACTTACTTTTATATCTCAAAGCACCTCTTTTTACTGCACCAGGTTGTAACGGTTTAGGTATATTCAGGAAGCGAGCAGGTATCTTAGCCAGCCTCATAACTATTTCTGTCGGCTCATATGTTAAAGCAGCTGGATTGACCTCCAAGGTTTTTGGTGGGAAAGTTTTAAATACTTTTGGGGCGGCTAGATCGCCAAGTCTCTCATATGCTGCAAATATTTGCTTCGGTTTTTTCTATAAAAAACAAATCAATTAGAAAGTTATTTCAGTTGGATAAAGGTGATGGATATTTCTAACCTCTAACGGTACCGCAGGCTTAAAAACGGGTTTAGGCTTCGATAATTCGTCATATCGCTTCAAATCCAGTTTCTTTTTTGGTTTCTTGGACAATTCCCTTCGATATTTGCTGTAAAATTACAGGGTGATTTGTTAAATACAAAAATACACCCCCGTACAACACTTACCGCATATTCCTGTCATGTTCCTTTTTTCTGTAGTAATTATATATAGTGTCCCAAGTTTTTCGGATATTTTTTCCCAAAGATTTTCTCAATTTTCTATTGCTTTTACCGTACGCCTTCAAGTTTGCGTACAACAACCTTAAAGCTGGCTTCGACATCTGATCCGTATAGTACTTGATCTCTTCACTCAAGCGTTTTGGCTTTTTCTTCATATCATACTTTAATAACCCAGTTTTAGTGACAAATTTTTTGGCGACTTTCGTAGGAATCGATAATTGATTAATACGCCATGAGAAGTGGTACTTTGCCATAATCTTCAATAGTTTTTCTGGTATACCGTCCGCTGGTGGCTCTGGTGGAGGTGGAGGTGTCGGGAATACTGTTACCCCGATTTGGCAACACTCGCGCCCCATTGGAGGATATATTGGGGCGCTGGAAGTTTGTGGTGATGTTAGTGGGGTGCATAGCATTGCTGGTGATGACTGCATTGTTTTTTTTATTTTATTTTTTTATAAGAAATGAATAAATTGTACTGAGAATTTTGAAAATGAATTTTATCGATTGACGAATGAATTTAGTGAATGACAGTAACTGACAGAATAATTTTTTGTATGGGTCTAGTGGATGTTTTTTAAGCTTTATTTCTATATAAAAACAATTTTCGAGAAATTTACAGCATCCAGCAAGGGAAAATTACACCCCTAAAATTTCTAATGCAAAGAGGGGTAGTGTTATTGCAAAAGATATTTAAATATAAAAAAATATCGGAATCGAAATATAAGATATCGTGTCACCCCTAGTGAACGCTAACTTCACGATAGTGTGATTAGGGATACAATTTACAAATAATGTCGATATCGAAAAATATCGTAATGCAATAATATGTATATTTTTAACTATTAATAAGTGTGCTGACCTACTAAACTAATTAAATAATAGCACGAGGATAGCACAAACGAATTATTTACTAAACCAACAGTATAATTTTATCGATATGGCTCTACTACAGCTATTTTAATAATGCCGAATACCCACAATATAATAAATAAATAAAAATGTCTCATATATATGCGGAATACTATTTGTTATCATAAATAATATGTTCCATTCAAAATCTATTAGGTCATCGGTCTCCACAAATAGGAATAAAATAGATATCGATAGAAAAATATCATCTATTCGATATATCGATATTTTTCCAATATCCCTATTGCATACATAACCTCCCAAATTAATTATAATATATTATATTTTTAGTGATTTCTTTTCCCAAATACAGTTAAAAACAATAAAGATATTGTGTTTAACCAATATAATTCTACCCCAAAACCCACAACATGGTTGCAGGTAAGTAATTTCATTGAAGTACCACTTACTATGTTAAAATATGGTGCAACACTTTTAGGTGATACCCTAATGAAAACCGTCCCTGAATCAAATTTTTTTCACGACTTTCATGGTGTACAACAATTAAATATTGATGATAGTGAAGAGCTAAGTATAGCTGAATGCGAATATGCTAGATTGGAGGATGTTTTCAAGTTTGCTGATGATTTTGAAATATATAAATGTTTATTGTATTTGAAATTAGTAAAAGATAATGTTAAAAAAGGTGTAGTAAATAGAATTGCGGATGAAGCATCTTTGGAGGAATCGATATGTGATGCAACTGTGAAACTAATTAAAGATTATGTTGGTAATAAAAAATTGAATAAAGACTTCTTTCCAAGAACGACTCCTGGCTTATTAGAAAAGATAACATTGGTAAGTGTTTTTTTTTATTTGTATGTATTGTGATTCCAATTAGGTAGATTTATTTTAGGCAATAGAAAATATTGTAGACAATATCCCAAATGATCATTTTAAAAGACATGAGAGGACATACATGAATGGATTCACAAAACAAATTATAAAACCACCTGATGCAATTTTTTACATTCCACTTAGAGAAAACTTACCGGAATTGGATGAATATTTAGCGAAAATCGATAATCGTAAGAGTTTTTCATTGAATTATGTCGAATCAAATAACGATAAAGTCGACGGGACATATCCTCTGGAGACTATGTTCGATTGTTACAAAGATATGATACCAATTTATAGTTTTAAAGAATTTAAAACAATAATTTATAATGAATTGAACTCGACGCGAAGCAATGATGATTTGATGGAGTATTTCTTGGAGACGTTTGGTTATGGTGCTTTTGATTTGCTAACGGAAATTATCCGGTATCGGCATGGACGTATCGATTATAGTTCAGCAATGTATGGTGAGTAAAAAAAATAATTATTAACACACTCTTGCCCAACCTTTTCAACAGTCGGGCGAATTGGATGATTCAAAAATCCCAGGCGGGCCACTGATCACTGACAGTTCGTATTTTCGTTATTTCTTAATTAAAACATCGAGCTTAACTTAAATTAAGGTACGGTGGAATAAAACAACATTCTCAAATAGTTGTTTAGTTTTATAAGCTTCATTAAAATCACAACATAAATAGCATCTTATGCCAAATACAAAAAAAAAATGGGACAATAATTGTTTCTGTTTTAATAACTTTCCTATATTAGGCGTCACATCAGATGTTGACAGTAACAACAAATCAGAAATATGTTGCTCAGTTAGGGATGTGCGGTATTTATTTTTTATATAATTAAGATTTGAAAAAATCTTTTCACAAACATATGTTGAACCGAAACTACTTAAAAATTGAAAGGCCAGGTCAGTTATTGTAGGAAAATCTTCTTTTGGTACCAATTTCCAGAAATCTACAAACTCTTGTGAAGTAGTTTCTGACTTTGAAGATATTTTTTCTGAAAATATGGTTTTTAGTGCAGAATGATTTTGCAAGTCAGTGAGTTCCATTTGAATATTAGCAGGATAACTCATTATTTCTGTCAAACTGATTGTAAAAGGATTCACAAAAATTTGTAAATTTGTTTTTATACTTTCGAAGTCCTGGAATCTGCTCTCAAACGACTGTAATAAACATCTAATTTTAGATTCGTATTTAGTACAATGGATAGTGGTGATATTGAGCTTCTCTTTTAAATCTTTGAGTGTAGGAAAATGGTCAATACTTTCATTAGCTAAATTCATTAAAAACAGATTTAATTTAGCTTTGAATCCGTTTATCAAAGTAAACATAGTCGGAAGTGAACAATTTTTGCCTTGTAATTTGAGATTTAAAATATTGAGGTAACTAGTAATGTCCACAAGAAATGCAAGATCACTCAACCAGGATTCTTTTTTCAGTAAATCAGTTTCTACAGGTAACGCTCCCTTTTCCTCTAAAAATTCCGATACCTGCTCTCTCAAGTTGAAAAAATGTTTTAACATGTTTCCCCTTGAAAGCCATCGCACAGCGCAGTACAGTTGTAACTCTCCATATTCGCTGATATCCTCTTCAAATAAAACTCTGAATTGACGTCTGTGAAGAGCTTTTGCACGAATGTAATTTATGCAACGTACTACCGGGTCCATAATATCATCCAACTTCATGTCCTTTGCACACAACGCTTCCTGGTGGATGATGCAATGATACGAAAATATTTTTCGACCCACGTAATTTTGTAACAAAGCAACACAACCATTGTTTTTTCCGGTCATTGCAGGTGCCCCATCAGTGCAAATAGACTTCATTTTGTCCCATGGTAAAGCCTTTTTTTCAACGCATTCCTTAATTTTCGCAAAAATGTCTTTCCCTTGGGTTGTAGTTTCTAGCTGACACAATTCTAGTAAATCTTGAAATACATTCCAATTTTCATCAATGCAACGAACAAAAACAGCCAACTGAGCTCTATTCGTTAAATCGCAAGTTTCGTCCAACGCCAATGAAAAGTATTTGCACTTTGTTACGATATCTTGAATCTGATTGCTAATGTCAACTGACATCTCCTCCACCCGTCTTGTCACAGTATTTCGTGAGAGTGAAAGACTGTTGGCTTTAGCTATGACGTTTTGATCATTACAATTTTGTGCAAAGATTGTCAAAGCCTCTTTAACGATTTCTCCATCAGAATAAGGCTTCTTCTTTTTCGCTAAAAGCAAAGAAATCTCGTAAGACGTTTTAATCATAGATTCAAGCTCGTCATGCCTTTTTGCAAAAATATTCTGTTGGTTGAATAGTTCTCGTTTCTTTTTCTTTAAAAATTCTTCTCGGATGACACTACCAACAGGATACTCTCTTTCGAAATTGCTATGATTTTGCTTATAATGCCTTTCTAAATTATATTTTTTTGCAACCGCTACTGTAGTCAAGCAAATTAAACATATGGGTTTCTGGGCCTTGCTTTCTGTAAAACAATATTTCTTTTCCCATTCATCATGAAAAACACGGTAAGAGTCAGTCGATTTCGACGTGCTTGGTTTGCTGTGAGCCATACTGAAATAAACAGCAATTTTTAATTTACTTCCACAAAAATGAATACTAGGTAGGTGTTGATTGCGATTGTAAAAAAACATGCGTGAAAAAAATATTGTGGGTAATTTTAACAGTTAAAATGTAATCAAGTTGTATGAATACGATACCTTTCAACTCCAAAGTAAACACTCCAAAAAGAAATCAATGTTTTATGCCGTACGAACTTTAAAATCTCAAATTAAAACACTTAAAAGAAAGATAATATAACCTACAAGTGTAAATAAATAGCGCGCGAACGAGAACTCGCTTAGAGATTGCATCCAGTACTGATTCTCAAACGAAACAAAAGAAGAACATTGTCTTCTTTTGTTTCGTTTGAGAATCAATCTAGCCGAACGGGACAGCCAATCGCGTGATGTGTGGCGTGACTCACACATACGCACATTTTACTCGTTGTTTCTACGGTGATTGCGCTCAACACTTTAGGCAGGCAATTTTAAAACTTACTCACGCGGGCGGCGGGCCATTCAAAATTCCTTCGCGGGCCACGTTGTGGCCCGCGGGCCTAGGGTTGGGCAGCCTTGTATTAACACATGTGCGACAATAAATTCTTGTTACTAGAAAACGATCTCATTAAAACGAAAATGAAAAATGATCCAAAGGGTATGATAGCTGGTAATGTGACCGTGCAATCGGAAAAAGAAAGTAATTTATTGAAGAAATTAAGAAAATTAGAGAAGAAAGATAAGAATAAGTTTGGAACTGCTGAGACACAACTGTAAGTGTAACAAACTACTCCTTCAAACCGTTTTAATGGTTTTTTTTTCTAGAACTGAAGTTGAATATGAAGTAGCTAAGAGGCTGCCAATATTTAAGAAAGCTGCACCGACTAGACTTAATCCGGAGGATTATCCCCATGTTCATGATCAAATGAGAGATCATATGGTTATAAGTAAGTCGGCAAATTAAGTTTTGATTGTGTTACAAACGCACAATTGTGAATTTATAGGTAAATACGATGGAGTTTCTATAATGCAACCTGAAAACGCAATCAAAAAACAAACTAACGACTATGCTGAGTTTACTATACCAGGTGGTTCTAAAGGTGATGTTGACGATATGGAATTGGTTCAGGTTTCCTCGTTAGATGCTACTGGTAAATTAGTCTTCAGAGATATTAAAGAGTTTAACAGGTAAGTACGAAATATAATAATAAAGTTTTCCGCTAAGTTTTCTGATATTTTGCAGGATTCAGTCTGAGGTGTTCCCGGTAGCTTATCATTCCAATGAAAATATTTTAATTTGTGCACCTACAGGGGCTGGTAAAACAAATATTGCCTTACTGTCGATTGTGCATCAGATCAGGTGTCATATGGAGGGTAGTTTGATAAAGAAAAATGATTTCAAGGTAAATATTCATCCTAGGATAAACTCATTTGTTTTGGTGATCCACTTGTTTTCCAGATTATCTACGTGTGTCCTATGAAAGCCCTAGCAACGGAAATGGTGTCGAATTTTAGTAAAAAACTATCACCAATCGGTATTTCAGTGAAAGAATGTACCGGCGATATGCAGCTAACGAAAAAGGAAATTGCTGAGACCCAGATGTTGGTCACAACACCGGAGAAGTGGGATGTTATTACCAGGAAAGGTGCAGGTAAGAAAATTTGAATTAGATTCACTAGTATGATTCGGTAATTATTTCTCTCTCTCTCTAGTTGACACTGAAGTTGTGGGACTCGTTAAGCTTCTCATCATAGACGAGGTGCATCTCCTCAATGGCAGCCGAGGCCCAGTGATCGAAGCCTTAGTGGCCAGAACGTTAAGACAAGTGGTTAGCAGTCAAAGTATGATACGAATAGTAGCATTGTCTGCCACTCTGCCAGGTTATTTAGATGTGGCGCAATTTTTGAAAGTCAACCCTAAAAGCGGATTGTTTTTCTTTGATAACAGATACAGATCGGTGCCGCTAACAACCAGTTTTATCGGTGTTAAAAAGAAGAACGAAATTGAGACTATGGATATGGTCTGTTATGAGAAAGTTGTGGGGTTTATACGAGATGGGCACCAAGTAAGTTAGGATTGTTTTGTATTAACTGACGTTGATGTATTTTTGTAAACATGTGCTTAGCTAAAGGAGGAATACAATGTTTATGACATTGACACAAGATTGACATTTATAACTGCATGTTTTTGACATTAACACAAGATTGACATTTAAAACTGCATTTTTTTTACATTAACACAAGATTGACATTTATAACTGCATGTTTTTGACATTAACACAAGATTGACATTTATAACTGCATGTTTTTGACATTAACACACGATTGACATTTATAACTGCATGTTTTTGACATTAACACAAGAGTGACATTTAAAACTGCATGTTTTTGACATTAACACAAGATTGACATTTAAAACTGCATGTTTTTGACATTAACACATGATTGACATTTATAACTGCATGTTTTTGACATTAACACTTACAAGTTTGACATTTTAACGTACAAAATGACTGGGTTTTGGACACAATTAACAGTCCATAGTCTTTGGATTGGATTGAATGTTCCTTTTCAGTACTAAATCAAATTTTGAGGTGTTTAATTTAAGTATTTGTCAGGCTATGGTATTTGTGACTTCGAGAAATGCAACAGCTACAGTCGCGAAAAAAATGGTAGAAATTGCTCAAGAGAAAGGAACCTTACGTCTTTTTGAACCGGAGAAGACTGTAAAAGTTGCGAGAGCTGGTTTTAAAAACAGCGATTTAGGATATTTGATTCCGCAAGGATTTGGTATACATCACGCAGGTAATTAAATATTTAGAAAGGGATGATTTAGCAGAATTATGTACTGGTTTGTTGTTTTAATTTCAGGTATGATTAGGAGTGATAGATTAGAAGTAGAGCGACTGTTTCGAATCGGAGAATTGAAAGTTATCGTTTGTACCACAACACTTGCATGGGGTGTAAATTTACCGGCACATGCAGTCATTATAAGGGTACGTGAATCTTTTCTAATTTCAATCCTATTCTAATGTTTTACAATTCCGGCAGGGTACTCTTCATTATGACGCCACCAAATCAGCATTCGTCGATATGGACATGTTGGATGTGCAGCAAATATTTGGTAGAGCCGGGAGACCGCAATACGATACATCTGGTCATGGTATTATTATCACTTCCACACCAAATATGTCGAAGTATATGGCGTTAATGTTGTCCCAAGCACCCATTGAAAGCCAGTTCTTGAATTGTGTACCTGATAATTTAAACGCTGAGGTAAGTAGTAGTAAAATGAAGAATGAAAGGTTGGATCCTCGATTATTTCTTTCTAGATTGTCTTGGGCACCGTTTCCAACCTTCAAGAGGCCATGGAATGGCTGTCGAACACGTTTCTCTACTGTCGCATTACAAAAAATCCTTTAGTATACGGATTGACATTCAACGAAGTATGGGACACAATGCAGTTCAATCTGTTCCTGCAAAACCAATTGGATTCCGCTGCAAAGATTTTAGAGGCATCACAGTTGATACGATTCGATCAGACGTTGGGAGAATTGCGTTCGACAAATTTCGGGAGAATCGCAAGTTTCTACTATATTTCGTACAAAACTATGGAGTTGTTTTATAAGAAATTCAAGCGGCACACAACTGATGTGGAATTGTTGCAATTGATTAGTGAAGCGCATGAGTTCGAGCAGATCCAGGTAAGGAAAGACCTCTACTTTCAGTTATTTTACTGTTTCTCCCGGTGTTATAATTTAGGTTAGAATGGATGAGATTCAAGAATTGGACCGATTACGCGACTACAATGAATACAATGTTGATCTGGACTTTGCCAATGTCACATCGAAAGTCATGTGCCTTATTCAAGCAAATATTAGTCGAGCACTTATCAGAGTCTCATCGCTAGCATCTGATTGTCAATTCATTATGCAGGTAGGTTTTTCAGGTCTATTTGTTGCGATATTGTGACAAAATAGATGCTTTTAGACTGTCACCAGGTTAGCTCGAGCTTTATTCGAAATAGCCAAGGCTAAGGACTTTGCCGCTCAAGTAACTAAAACGTTGTTGTTTGCCCAAATGATGGAGCAACAGATGTGGGATCACATCCATCCTCTGTTACAATTCAAGGAATTGGTACCGCATTTAACATCACATCGAGCTATGGAGGTGTTGAATTTAAGTGTTGAGGAATTGAGAGACATGTCAGAGAGAGAATTGGAGGGATTGTTTAGAAGTAGACCAGTTGGAAATAAGGTTAGGTTCAACTGACTATAATATTGTATTGTATAGGCACAGGCAATGTTGTATTGTTTTAGGTACGTCATTACTGTCAAATATTCCCATGTGTTGAGATCGATGCCATAGTGAAACCGATCACGAACGGTGTGATACGTGTGAAATTGTTGATTTATCCAAGATTCAAGTGGGATCACAATACGCATGGTACGGCGCAACATTATTACGCTTGGATAGAAGATCCAGCAAATGACAGCATCTATCACATGGAGACATTTGTGGTGACGAAACGTATGTGCGTGACAGATAGTGAGCCTATTGAATTGGTGTTTACGGTGCCACTGGCGAAACCACTCTCACCCGAGTATTTTATTCACGTGTGCAACAGTCAAATTATGCGTAAGTACATTACAAATTTGTACCACTTCACCAAAACACTTCCTTCTTTTCGTTGCAGATTCCCGATCAACTTACATGATTGATTTGGAGCAACTAAAGTTGTTTACAACCGAGTCGTATCAAACGAAAATTTTGGACGTCATGCCATTACCAAAGACTGTTTTACGTAACAAGTCCTTCGAGCACTTGTATCCATTTACACATTTTAATGCTGTACAAAGTCAAGTGTTCCACTCCTGCTATTACACGGATACACCGATAATTTTAGGAGCCCCCACTGGTTCAGGAAAAACTATCGTTGCAGAATTGTGTTTGTTGAGACTGTTTACCGAAAATCCAAAACTAAAGGTAAAGCGTAGAAAACACGTTTTACCACTTCACCAAGTCTTAATGATTTTAGGTGGTGTATATTGCGCCCATGAAGGCTCTGGTACGTGAACGAGTGTTGGATTGGTCAGTAAAGTTTTCTAAACTTAAGAAAAACGTGATTGAAGTCACTGGTGATATTACTCCACGATCAGAACTGATACGATCTGCGCATATCATAATTACCACACCGGAGAAATGGGATGCTATGAGTAGGAATTGGACGGAAAAAGATTTCGTTAAGGAGGTTGGATTGATGATTATCGATGAAATTCATCTGTTAGGCATGTATTTGCTGCTGTTATTTTAATCCTTTATTAACTGATTTGCCGGTTTATTTGGTGATTTAGGTGAGGATAGAGGTCCAGTTTTGGAGGTGATCGTTTCTAGAATGAACTGCATCAATAATAAGAAGAGTACGAATGTTAGGATAGTTGGATTGTCCACTGCTATGGCGAATCCTGGTGATTTGGCTTACTGGTTAAATTGTGACAAGGTGAGGTTCAGTTCTTGCAATGCCATGAATTTGTGTTTGATGATGATTAAATTTCAGAGAGGACTCTTCAACTTTAGTTCAGCAGTTCGGCCAGTACCGCTAGAAATCCACCTTCAAGGCTTTGATGTGAAACATTATTGTCCACGTATGGCAGCAATGAATAAATCCGTATATCAAGCTATTTGTCAATATGCAGCTAACAGTTCATCGTTAATATTTGTGTCGTCAAGGAAACAGACCCGAATCACCGGTTATGAATTGATGAAATTCTTGTTAACTGAGAATAATCCACAGAAATGGATGCATTTGGATCAGTTCGAATTGGAGGATGTGAAAGCGAGATTAATTGATCAGGATTTGTGTCAGTTGATGTCGTTTGGTATTGGAATGCATCATGCAGGTAAATGCTTGTTTTTAGAGTTTTTAGCACTCATAAACATTCTGTTGCCGATCAATAAAACTGCAGTTGACATGCCTCTTTTTGTTACAGGTTTAACCGATTCTGATAGAAACATAGTGGAACAACTCTATGTGTCTCAAAAGATCCAAATATTAGTGGCGACAGCAACTTTAGCATGGGGTGTTAATTTCCCTGCAAGATTAGTGGTGGTAAAGGGAACAGAATATTTCGATGGCGCTACTAAGAGATACGTAGACATGCCGATAACTGATGTGATTCAGATGGTTGGTCGAGCTGGCCGACCCCAATTCGATACCACTGGATTCGCCTGTGTCATGGTAGGAAAATCCATCAAAGTTACTGATAATAACCGTCATACATATTTCTCTTTGCGTCTAGGTGCAAGAAAATAAGAAGAGCTTCTACCGTAAATTCTTGTTTGAACCATTCCCAGTCGAATCCAATCTATTGGAATCCCTTCCAGATCACGTGAATGCTGAAGTGGCGAATGGGAACATTATGACCAAGAGTCAATTAGTTGAGTTTATCGAATCGACTTTTTTCTATCGTCGGTTATTGGCTAATCCGAGTTATTATCAGATGGAGGTAGATAGTGATCCAGATCGTTATGTGTCTGATTTAGCGGATTCCGTTGTGGGTACGTTGCAGGAACATAGTTGTATTGCGGTTCAGGACGATCAGGTATACAACAAACATTGATTTTTAGTATTTTTGTTTCAATCTTGTTGTTATCGTAGGCGATGAAGCATTTGTACGAACCAACTTTTCTTGGTATGCTCGGCTGTCAGTATTATTTGTCATACAAAACCGTTGCGTTCTTACAACAACACATGTCATCAGACAATTCAGTAGAAGAATTACTGTTGTTGATATGTCAAGCGGAAGAGTATCGTCTGTTTCCTGTAAGACATAATGAGGATAATATTAACAAGTAAGTTGTGAAGTGGTAAGACGTGTTTTCTACGCGTTACCACCTAAAATTATCGCTGTTTGATGAACGATGATCTATTCTTTTGTAGAGATTTAGCTAGAGATCTTGGTGTAGAACCAGTATTTCCATACGATTCACCATGTTTGAAAGTATTATTGATGTTAAAATGTTATTTGCTGGACTTCAATTTACCGAACCAGGAATATGTACTCGACTTGAAGTCAGTTTTGGATCAGATCATCAGGATTATACATGTAAGAACCCGTTAATTTTTTTACTGAATTTATGTGATTTGTGTAGTTGATTTGGCGAATTTTGATAAACAAGAATTTAACTCTGCTAGAAAATGACAACTTTCTCATACAATGACAGATTTGATCGTAATTACTTATCAAAAGCGTCTAATTTGACAAGAACAATCACAAAGTACTGAGAGGTATCGATGCATTGTTTTGAATTTGGATCGTACAATCCCTGAATGACAAGTGATGATGTTGATATTCTTTTAGGCTATGATGAACCTGGCAGCAGCTAAAAACTGGTTGAATTGCACGCTAAAACTAATCTACCTCTGCCAGATGCTGATCCAAGGCACAATGATAACCGAATCGAACATAATATGCTTGCCGTACATTAATAAAACGAATTTAAAGCAGTTCTACAATAGTTTGACGCAGTTATTACCACGTAATAAACTCCTTGCCAACAACTTTTGCATACCAGTTTTGCGAGCGATGTTGAATGAACACAAGAACTTATCTAGAGACGTTGACAGAATTTTGACAGATATTTTAGGGAGGAAAGCTAGTGGTGAGGTGATGCGAACGTTGTACGATCTGCCGATTTTGACAGTTAGTACTGTTGTTAAAGATAATGACACTGGTGATGTTTTGACATGCCGGAGTGATGACACTTTTGTTCATGTGAAAGCTGGAAGTGATATGGAATGTGTTTTCAATCTAGATATCAGTAGAGAAGGTAATTGAGGCCTGACCTCTTTATTGTTCAAATTATTGTTTGTTTCATCGGTTTCAGGTTCAAGTAAAATGAATGTTTACAGTAAAAAGTTCAACAAGCAAAAGGAGGAGTTTTGGTTTTTGATTTTAGTGAAAGATAATGGTGAAATGTTGTTCAGAAAGTTTTCATTTTCTAGAAAATTCAAAAAACTTGATATTCCTGTTCGGATGCCAAATAGAAGAGGTGAGTAACTAGTTTGCGTTTAGGATCCTCCCTTTTAACCAACACTCCTTGGTCCTATGTCTTCATAAACATGACTTTGCTCATATTCTTCTGCAGAATGTAGCCGTAAACCCTCCAAATTACAATGCCAAGGTCACCTGGTGGGTTTTTGATACTAGGGTACTATATCGACTGCTTGTAAGGTCACTGACCCCATAATGCAAAATTACCAACACATAGATGCGCCGGTACTCCCTTTAGCCTTAGCTCTTTAAAATATATTTATTGTTTTTAGGCATCTACAATTATAGGCTGTACATCCTCAGCGATTGTTATATAGGGTTTGATCAGATTCTAACGTATCGAATCAATATAGGATCGTAATGAATTAGTGCAATTCAATTTCGTCAAGAAAAAGTTTAATGGACAAATATTTATTTTAAATTAATATATTTTGCATATTATTTATTTTAATTTGTATTTTTTATTTGTATAAATAATAAAATAGTTTAAATTGGAATTCTTAGTTTATTTTTTTCGCCATACGGATACCAGTGTATATAAAAGTATCAGGAGACACTCTTGTTAGCATTAATAATAGAGTGTGTCTCCTGGTACTTTCATATACACTGGTGTCAGTGTATATGAAAGTATCAGTAGAGACACTCGAATTTTAATTCTATCGAGAGTGTGTCTCCTGGTACTTTCATATACACTGGTGTCAGTGTATATGAAAGTATCAGTAGAGACACTCGGTTTTTAATTCTAACGAGAGTGTGTCTCCTGGTACTTTCATATACACTGGTGTCAGTGTTTATGAAAGTATCAGTAGAGACACTCGATTTTTAATTCTAACGAGAATGTGTCTCCTGGTACTTTCATATACACTGGTGTCAGTGTTTATGAAAGTATCAGTAGAGACACTCGATTTTTAATTCTAACGAGAGTGTGTCTCCTGGTAGTTTCATATACACTGGTGTCAGTGTTTATGAAAGTATCAGTAGAGACACTCGATTTTTAATTCTAACGAGAGTGTGTCTCCTGGTACTTTCATATACACTGGTGTCAGTGTTTATGAAAGTATCAGTAGAGACACTCGATTTTTAATTCTAACGAGAGTGTGTCTCCTGGTAGTTTCATATACACTGGTGTCAGTGTATATGAAAGTATCAGTAGAGACACTCGGTTTTTAATTCTAACGAGAGTGTGTCTCCTGGTACTTTCATATACACTGGTGTCAGTGTATATGAAAGTATCAGTAGAGACACTCGGTTTTTAATTCTAACGAGAGTGTGTCTCCTGGTACTTTCATATACACTGGTCAGTGTTTATGAAAGTATCAGTAGAGACACTCGGTTTTTAATTCTAACGAGAGTGTGTCTCCTGGTACTTTCATATACACTGGTGTCAGTGTTTATGAAAGTATCAGTAGAGACACTCGATTTTTAATTCTAACGAGAGTGTGTCTCCTGGTACTTTCATATACACTCGTGTCAGTGTTTATGAAAGTATCAGTAGAGACACTCGATTTTTAATTCTAACGAGAGTGTGTCTCCTGGTAGTTTCATATACACTGGTGTCAGTGTATATGAAAGTATCAGTAGAGACACTCGGTTTTTAATTCTAACGAGAGTGTGTCTCCTGGTACTTTCATATACACTGGTGTCAGTGTTTATGAAAGTATCAGTAGAAACACTCGGTTTTTAATTCTAACGAGAGTGTGTCTCCTGGTACTTTCATATACACTGGTGTCAGTGTTTATGAAAGTATCAGTAGAGACACTCGATTTTTAATTCTAACGAGAGTGTGTCTCCTGGTAGTTTCATATACACTGGTGTCAGTGTATATGAAAGGATCAGTAGAGACACTCGATTTTTAATTGTAACGAGAGTGTGTCTCCTGGTACTTTCATATACACTGGTGTCAGTGTTTATGAAAGTATCAGTAGAGACACTCGGTTTTTAATTCTAACGAGAGTGTGTCTCCTGGTACTTTCATATACACTGGTGTCAGTGTTTATGAAAGTATCAGTAGAGACACTCGATTTTTAATTCTAACGAGAGTGTCTCCTGGTAGTTTCATATACACTGGTGTCAGTGTATATGAAAGGATCAGTAGAGACACTCGATTTTTAATTGTAACGAGAGTGTGTCTCCTGGTACTTTCATATACACTGGTGTCAGTGTTTATGAAAGTATCAGTAGACACTCGATTTTTAATTCTAACGAGAGTGTGTCTCCTGGTAGTTTCATATACACTGGTGTCAGTGTATATGAAAGTATCAGTAGACACTCGGTTTTTATTTATGCTTTCATATACACTGACACCAGTGTATATGAAAGTACCAGGAGACACACTCTCGTTAGAATTAAAAATCGAGTGTCTCTACTGATACTTTCATATACACTGACACCAGTGTATATGAAACTACCAGGAGACACACTCTCGTTAGAATTAAAAATCGAGTGTCTCTACTGATACTTTCATAAACACTGACACCAGTGTATATGAAAGTACTTTTACCAGGAGACACACTCTCGTCAGTAGAGACACTCGAATTTTAATTCTAACGAGAGTGTGTCTCCTGGTACTTTGATAAAATAAATAAATAAAACAAACAAATCACTATTATCAAATATCCAATATATTATAATTTTTTAAAAATATGATTACACAAGTCATAAAATTTATAGAACATTGAAACGAAAATAGACTGCAAAATATGCACGAGTATCTTTCAATACTCGCAACTAAACAATATCTACCCCATTTGCATTTCAATGCTTGTAACTAAATCTAATATTAACTTATTAACACACATGTCCTGGCACATTCCTATCACAAAATATCTCACAAAACATTTCACAAACATTCTTTGGTACTAAAAATAAAAGTGCGACAAAATTGAGGCAAATTATCTTCCAAATTTATTGAGAATTAGCTAAAACGGTCCTAGGAGGATGATTGTGATTTTAAACTATCTCGAAAAATAACAAGAATAACCTTGGAAGACGGTGCTAAAGCATGTGAATATGGGGCTTCTGGATTTAATGGACCATGCCAATTAAGAGAATAGAGATCTGCTGGGAAGTGTCGTTGCCATTCTCACTGAAATGGACTCTATTTATAGCCGACAACTTAGGGTGTTTTATGGCTGATACGTCAATGGAACTTTGAAAGACACGGTTGTAGTTTGCCTCAATTTTTCGAATAAATGCAAAAATACCTTACATATCTAAAACATTAACGATACAGATAAATAATATTATTGATAGTTATATAACATTATGCAATTTGTTGTGTAATGAAATAATATTATCACTTTGTGATATCCCGGAAGTATTTTTCCCTTTCTTATAGACGTAGCGCTACGTGGAGCGCTAATGGCATAGGATCCGCAGAATGCAAACGTTGTACCATTAATTGGAAAAAATATTTAAACATTTCC
Source organism: Apoderus coryli (assembly GCA_911728435.2). Taxonomy (NCBI): domain Eukaryota; kingdom Metazoa; phylum Arthropoda; class Insecta; order Coleoptera; family Attelabidae; genus Apoderus; species Apoderus coryli. Next base: position 3,615,558 of record OU452213.1, on the reverse strand, counting down.
TTTTGTAACAACAATAATTATTTTAAATTTTAGAAAATGCGTTCAAAGGATAATTTTGAATGAAACAAAGAGTTTAGAATAGCAGAAATATCACAAATTACGGGAAAACACTTAAAATAGTAAAACCAACAATAATTCTGTAAGCTAAAGTATAAATAGAAAAAAAAAACATTTAAATTTCGGTGCACTTTGAGAGGATTGGATTGAAGAACGTGCAGTGGCGTTTTTTTTCTCACTTGTCCTTATTTATATCGCTGGTATTGAGTGGTCCATACAATTTTTGATCAGAGACCCAGCCATTCTGAAAGAGATACAGCAAGTAAATGATAAGTTTTAAGCTATTAAATATTGGTGACACGGACACCAAACAACTGACGCATCATGGAGCTTGGAGTTAGCATGCTCTACAAAATCGAGGGTCTGCTTGTTGTTACAATACAATCCATTAGAGCGATTAATTGGGTAAAGAAGAGAAGAAAGATCATCCTGGAATCGATATAGGAAAAAAATCCAAATCATACACTTACTTTTTGACCATATGATAGTACAAGAAACTTGGCATAATAGTAATAGTCACCACACCATCAGCTTTATCAATAATAGTTCGGATCTGTTTATCTTTTATTCCAACAACGTTCTGTCCATCAACTTCCAACAATTGATGATCGATTAATACGCCATTTCGTGCTGGAGACGAGTCTTTCACAATGGACACTATTTCACCATTCTTGAATTGAAAGCCGATACTGCCCACGCTGTCCTTGTGAAGGGTGATTGTCCGCTCAAATGGTCTATCACGTACCTTTAAAATATTCAAACAACATTAAAAATCTACAACATTTCTGAAGAAGATTTGTCTTACCACAACTTTAATGCCATTAGTTGGACTCTTCTTAAATAAATCATGCACTTTCTCCATACTGTATCCAGCAACATTGTGGTCGTTAATCTGTAAAATTTGATCACCGAACCGAATTCCAACTAAAGCAGCTGGTGAATTTTCAATAACCAAACATACAAAAATACCTAAAACATTACCAAATTAACATTGAGAGGCTCACGTTGCTACAAAACACAACACCTTTGTTTATGTCCTTTACCCGTAGCCCGACTTTATGATCCTTGTCTTTACACATGATCAATTCACGTATACCATGAGTGACTTGTGCGCGATACAAACCCACTGATTGTCCAGAAATTGGAGCAACCAATTGATTGTTTGTGGAAGATTGAGGAACTAAACCTCTTTGCTAAATAAACAGAACCGACACATTAATTATTGTTTAGCAACTCTCAAGCGTTTGTTACGTACTTGTTGCATTAACGCCTGGCTCGAATACTCTGGCATATTCGCCAGAATGACATCTTCAGATAGCTCCATACCCATGAAATCACCCAGAGCAGGGTACTTAACTTGATTTTGTGCATTTCCTTCTCCGTACGGTACTGGCATAGTCGAACTATACTCTGTTGGGTACGGTGGAGGAACATCTTGTTGCTGTTGTTGTTGGGCGACTTGTGTGATTTGGGCGCGACACATTTGGTCGACCTTCATGTCCTCAAGGCTCGGATACAGCGACATGATTAGTTAACTGAAATCAAAATGCAAAATTACTAAACCCTACGAACGGATCTACCTGTAGCAGCAAAATAAATAGATAAGAAGTTTATTATATGGTTTAGCGTATATAATAGGTATTTATAAGAATGTCATGGATTATTTCCGTTAACAACTAGAACTAGGTACATTCATGTTTTAGAAATTTGGATAGTTTATCGGGTCTTTTATTGTTTGGAATTTATCAAATCCACTTAAAACATAATTTTCTCTAGGTACAACAAAACTAGGGCAATTAACAAGAATCAAGTAGTGTTAACTACTTAAAAATGTGACTCATTTTACGAAATATTATACAAAATGTATCATGGGTATCTCTAAAATGGAATTTCCTGTATACCTAACTAAACAATCTCTTCAATTGAATACTTCTTGTATGAAATTCCATGCCACAGGCGAAAAATTGATGACTAAATCGAATATGGTACATACAAAACATTAATATTCAAATCATATCATAATTATTGTTTTTCTCCAACTATCAGTATATATATAATGTAATTAATTAATTAGTCATAGGCATTAAATAAAGTTATTAATTATTATCACAATGAAACATTTCTCTCTCAAACTGATAAGCATTCTTTCATAATAAAAATAATAAAATTAAGTGAGACGTAGGTAGGTATTTTCACATAATATTTGATTGTAATTTATTCTTATTTTAACTCACCTTGATAAATGGCTATTTTGCTAGATATTTAACAATATTTCTAATAAGTTTTGTGTATTTTTCGACAAATTATCACTGAAAACTGAAAACCTCTAACGTTAGCAGGAATTATGTTTTCTAATCACGAAAACAAATTGTGGAGCACAGGAAAGTAAAGTAGGGATTACACTCGACTCTCTTTGATTTGGTTGTTTTGACACAAACGTTTTGCGCGCGCACGAAAACGCCAGCCATGGGTCAATTCTTGCAAACCGGCGAATAGAACAATCGCGAGAAATGAGGCAAAACTTTGCTAATTCAGTAGGCCATGCCTCCTTATACTATAAGTTATTCTTCGGGTTCTGTATGAAAATGTTTACTTTGACAATTTAGTCCACACTTATTTAATAGTGTTAAATTTAAAAAAAATTACATTTATCGATTATGGAGTTTTCCAACTGTTTAATCATAATAAATGTACCTAAATTATAACAAAAACATATGTAACATAGTCAACAACACAGTATATCGGTAGTTTGTAGTGAATAATCTTAAAACGATACTCCACAATTTGTCCAAACGTTTTTAAAGTAACAAATTTTATTATAGTCATTTCCTGAAAGTACATCAAAAATTCTCGAATCATTCAAAGATAACTGGCTAAAAACTTCATTGAATCCATCAGTACCCAAATATTTATTCAATTCCTTATTTGCAACAAGTGATGCAACATTATCTAAGGAATATGGAATAACTGTTAATACGCCGCTGGGTAATTTCTTGCTTACTGCTTCAAGAAAGGCTGAAATAAAATCGACAAGTTGGGAACAATGCGAGTTTCGGTGTAGTGGTAAAGTTGGACTGACCTTGTATTTGTATGTTTCTGTTCAAGACTATTACCGCATTGCCATAGTAGACAGCTGCAAACACTAAATTTACTTGAATATCGCCATCATCTGAGGTTTCAATTGCCAAAACACCTCGTGGTAAAGAAGTAGACATTACGTTATAACCGTTATTAGAAAAACATAAAGTTTTTAAACAATCTGTTCGGCCTGAAAGTAAATTATGTATTGCCACATGCCAGGAATCAGTCACTTTACTAAAACAATAATGCATATCAATTTTGATATGACTCAGTTGCTAATTATATACCTGGAGTTGGCCTGCGACATAATATACTCTGCAATAGCTAAAAAAGTGTTTCGAATGTTCGCAATCGAAGTTTTGCTCCAGCTTGCTTGTGCCTTTTTAGCTGCATTTACCGCGTTTACTACATTTTCCTTTATTTTAGCGGATGCTTGAGTTGTACTTGTACTCGCTGATGTTTTCCTTGTATAAATATATTCGTAGAAACCTGTGAATAAATAAATTCAAACTACAGAAGCACTTTATACGATGATAATTGGCTAAGAAGCTGAAGAAGTAAATTAATATTGTAACGATTTCCTAATTCATTTATTAAGTAGCTAAAAATATCTTACCCTGTTCACCACTAAAGCATCCATTACCACTATGTTTCAATGGCGTAATAGCGATATCAGGCGTTACCAAACCATGACAATTTAACCAAATATTACTCACCTAAATAAGTATATTATTCAACGAGAATACACGCAAAAAGCAAAACAAAAACATACCTTAAGTTTGCCAACCACTTCGTTTACAAGTCCAATATTCTCAGCCCATATTGATACACCAATACCTTGTCTAGAATTACCAGCTAAACTGATAGCTTCTGACACTGATCTAAATGGTAATAGCGTTACCGTATAATCCTTGATATCTGCCGTTAAAACATTGTTAGTACGCACTTTTGAACCTACAAAGTAAAACATTCTGTCCGGTGTTCTACATGGTTCTCATTGTGGGCAATTTGTAATAATGTAAAAATAAGGTGGGATTACGTTTGACAATTTAGTCCCACACTAATAGCTTTGTTCCGCATTTACAAAAAGATTAAGATAAGCTATTATCCCCACTCCGCATGTTCAACATTATTTGACATTGCTATAAGAGGACCATGATAGGTTAATTCCAACACAACTCTAAAAGAACATACATTTGTGCAATATTCGGAGAAATTAATGATTGAATTAGACGAAAGCTCTGAATAGTGGGAGATATTGAGTTGAAGGATATTTCATTTTTTTCTTACCTATGATAAGAGTTGGCACCAAACTATTTGACCCAGTATTTGGCTGAAACACTTCAACATTTTGTTCTTCAGCTATTTTTAGAGTTGACATTAGATTGGTTAATAACTGCATATTAGCTGGTATAGAAATATCAGCAGACTTATCATTCGCCCCACCAATACGTATGGATTTCAATCGGTTCTTCAGCTTGTCCACAAATGTTGCGAATATATTTTCTTGGATAAAAATTGTATTTACTGCCCAGGGTAACTAAAACAAATATATATTGTGTGATATATCACAAAGAAATATAATATAAATTAACACACCATGCCATTGGAGCTCCATGCGGCTGTAACAGCAGATTCAACAGCTGAATCTAAATCAGCATCGTCAAAAACCACCATAGGTGTAGTACATGGGACAACTAAAAGAATAAAATCAGAGCTCCAATAAACAGGAATCTTTTACTTTACTACTTACAATTAATAATTGTTTTACTTGACTGATTTCTAAGTGACAAATATTTATCTTTCCCAAGATCAACAAAAAGAGCTAATATGGAAACGAAATCACACTTTAAATAACGTTCTAACTCATTATCATCCGATGGCACTACTGTTAAAACATAATCCGGAATTCTATAATAATTAATTACTTAAATGAATAATAACATATCCTCAGTTTCTTGTAAAAAACTTACCCCGATCTTCCAGCTAATTCCTTCAAAAGAGTACATACAACACTTATTTTAGTGCCAGTATGCAGTACAAGTGAATATCCAGCTGCTAGAGCTGGGCCTAATACTAGTCCAACAGTCCATAAGATATTTTCATCATCAAATACAGCTATTGATATACCTGAAAATAATTCATAAAACTACTACAACTATAATTAAGTAGATAAGTACCTTCAGGTTTCCAATTTGGCTTTTCTTCGTTCAATCTAACAGCAAAACTTGAATAGTACTTCAGATATTCCGAAATAAGTTTTACGTTCTCCTTAGTATCCTTCGCGAGAACTCCTCGGCATAGAATTTCAATTTGCACAATAAGTTCCGCATTTTTTTCGATTTCTTTTGCAAATCTGAAAATAATCATAATACAATACTTACTACACTAATATTAGGTTTTTGTCCTACTTTATTAGAGTATTACTCCGGTCAAAACAAGTCGCAGACCAAACCTTGTTTTTAACACTATTTAACACAACGTCAACATCACTAGTTTGCTCGGATATTTTAGCTGTCTTTAACCAGTCCTACAGCAATTAGATGTATATTACTCAAGTATACATAGTTAAGTACCTTTAGATCAAGACTTACTGCAGCAGCATCAGTGCTGTATAAGTTATTCCCATAACTCATGTTATTAAATATTTCACGAATTGTTTCTTTCTTATTGCTGTCTTCCATTATAATTTAGCAAAGAGAGTATTGCAAGAGTCTTAGACTACGTAACAATTATCTGTATTATCTTAAAAGTTGTTACGATAACCTTGTATTCCATATGTTTACGTGTTAATGATTAAATGAACTGAATCGAGATAAGAGTATGATTATTGTATTTTTTAAATTATCATATATAAACAAAATATTAAAAAAGTTAAATTTTTTGAGGTTAGGAGTTAGAAAGCATAGAACAATATATTGGTAAGAATGGTAAATGAGGAAATTTGACAGTTTGACGTTCCCTTTAAAGGTGATCACGTCACATCAGTTTTGCTGAGCTGAGTTTTAATTCTTGGAAGCAACTAAATAAAACAAGTATTATCAAAAAAACAAATCGAAACCAATGTGAAAAACAAGCCATGATGCGTAGTCTCAAATCTGACCATATTTTAAGGAACATACAATTTTCCACTTTTCTTCCTTATATATGGCTCCTGCAATTTTCGACTTGGCAACGCTGATATAAACGTCAACATCAAAAATGGCAGATGTCGTGAATAGTTTACCTCGCTGTCATTTGAGTTTTTTGTTGACAGTTTATTGGCAATTTGTTTAGTGAGAAGACGCTCTCCATTTATCCGAAAAGCAAACTAAACACAAAATGGGAGGTAAGTAATTTCTTAAAATATTTATTCAATTAAAGACAATCCATTTCTACTGTATCTCTTACATTTAAGTACATTTATAAACTATATACATACAATACATATTTTCCCGCAATTTTATCGATATGGAAATTATAAGGCGGTAGCAAGAATGGCGTCTCACAAATTATTTGTAATTCCATATTTATTTTACATTAAGATTTCGGAGGTGGATATGATTATTCGCAACCACCACCCACAACAGGGTTTTCAAGCGGTGGCTATGGCGGCTCCCAACAGCAACAAGGCGGTTATGGAAGCGGCGGTTTGGGTAGCCAAGGTGGTGGCGGCGGAGGTGGAAACTCCTGGGGCCAGAGTCGAGGACCATCTAGTGGAGGAGGTGGCGGCGGCGGAGGCTACGGAGGTGGCCAAAGTAAGTTCTTTTTACAATTTAAGTTCTGGGGATATACACAGTGTTTGTTTGTTTTGTGTAAACAAGATGGCCGGTGTGAGGTGTTGGCATAACATGTGCAACAAACCTGAATAGGCTTCACGTATTAAGTTTTTGTGACGTAGGCATGGAGGTAAATCTTAAATTTCAATGATTTACTATCCACCATCTATGTCACATATTAAATTTGTGGAAATGATAGTCCTTTCAAATATTAAATACTTGAAAGGGTAGAACTTTCTACTACAATTTTTGAAGTATTCAAATGGTGATACGAGAGACGTTCAATAAGTTGCTTTACGTCATTTCGTATTTAAAAAGAAATTTGAACTGTTTTATAGGCGGTGGCTATCAAGGAGGTGGCGGAGGAGGCTACGGAAGCGACAGTGGCGGTGGTGGATATGGAGGAGGTGGTAGTGGAGGGGGTGGTTATAGTTCAGGTGGTGGCGGTTATGGAGGTAAGTTAAACAATGAACAATTATTTTTACAAATTGCTTACTATTTTAATGTTGTTCCAGGCGGTGGTAGAGACCGCGGAGGTGGCAATGACTACAAGGGCAGTCGAGACGTAGAGCGTCGTGACAATTTCGGGTAAGCACTAAACATTTCTTAGCAATTTTAACTCTCTCTTCAAAACCGAACAACTGGGATAGATACTTTCAATATACGACAGATATTTCTATCTATCCTAGTTGGTAGATGTTGCTGGTGACAATATAAATCCTAATTTTATATCCACATGGTACGTGGTTGGTTCTTAAAATAGAAATAAAGTCTGGGGGTGTGTTGTACCACAAAAAGGGTAAATAAAAAAATATCTAAAAGGTTATCCCTCAGGTGAATGATAGATTTTAAATTTCGAGGTAGTGAATACTATTAAGTGTGTTATAAAAAGGTGTAACAATGACAGGAAGTGTCACCAGTAAAACTACAGGGAAATGCAAAATATTCTCTGGTTTTTCATGAATATGATTTGGGGTTAATAAGAAGTGTTAATAGAAAATTTATGTCATAAATATGTACGACGGAGCAGTAAAGTAACTGCTCTAAGCTAACGTAACAAGAAGTGTTTAGATTTTTGTGGGACAAGTTGAACTAACTAGGTTCAAAAATATTGTTTGGTAAACTGACAAGTCACTATAGCCTCTTACGCATTAATTGATGTGTGAGGCACATTGAAAAGGTATAACGAATTCCCGCTTCATAATCGATAGCGTTTTACAGTAGTGTCGAAAGTATTTTTAATATATTTTTATTACATATTTATGACATGTATTTAAAATTTATGACTTTGTGTTGTACTTACTAAAAAGTGTTACATTTCAGAGTTGTTTAATTATTTTTGTTTTTTTTCTTTGACTTGACAAGTGAAGATTATTTATTTACTTTGGGTTTTCTTCTTATTTTGGTATGTGGACAGTGACGTTGACATATTACGTACAATCAACAAAGCATTTTCAATAACCCTAATGCTTAACTTAATCTCAATGTTGAATTAATTTATTTTTGTGGTGAACTAGAAACTGGGACAGACTACCTTCCTTGTAATTTTGGTCATTTAATTTTAGGAAACAATTTTATTCTAAAGGGTTGTTTTACGATTTCTGCGAAATTGTTAGGTATAAGGGTTTCCGCTTCGTAAAATAGTGTGTATTTTGTTCTCTTACGAATAATCAGCTTTTTATTACTAACATCATTCAAATGACTGATTTTTTTTTACTAGTCATCTGGGTTATTGGCCATTTCCATTTATTGTGCACTCTCGGCCATCGTGTATAATATATAATAAGTTGATTTAGTATATTGACCCTTTGAGCCTTAGGATGGATGAAGAGTAGGAGATAGTCTAATTGTACGCTCTTGCCAATAACTCAGATGAATCATGCGAAGTATCAATTAGAAAAAGATATGTTCTGTGACATTAGACTGACTTGACAAGACAATCGATAAAAAAAAATAAACAGGTACATCCCAGAAGAAGAATATTGTGGTGGGATTATCGTCATGTGTGTGTGTTGTTTTGGCACCAAGGTGTACGCGCACGCGAAAGGTGTCAAATTAATACTTCTTCATTCACTCTCCCTGTGTAAGAAAGTGTATTTGCAAACGAACTGATGAAAGATTTACTTCTGTTTTAGAGGCGGCAACAGGGGTGGTTATAACAAAGGTAAAAGCACCTAAGGGTGCTGTTTTTCATTATAATAATTTATTAGTTGTTTATTATGTATACTTTGGTACACTTTGTATGTGTGGTGTTTTTTTTATATGCGATGTACGCATATGGGATTTGTTTATTATTATTAACAATTAGAAACAGGTGAAGTTTAATAAGGCAATTAGTTTTTGGGAAATTTTACGCTATGGTATTAATTCGTTTACTATCTACCTGTGAGGATTTTACTTCATTTGAGATACCAATGCCTATTTCTTTCGTAAATATTTTCATTAAAAATAGAAGAAGGAAATAAAAAATCATAACATTTTCGAAAAATATTAATAAGCAAAAGCAGTGTTTAACATAATAAAGAAATGTCGAATTTGACATGTGACGAAAGCCTCCAAACTATTATGTTTTTAGAGAATCAAAAACTAACTGCGTTATTTAATTTCTTCTCTGTCCAATAATTCAAAAAATGTACAAGTTTGCGCAAAATCCGTTACAATATTTCTACAAATAATAACAAGTGACTTTATATGTTGGAGCGTAGGTGTAACAAAAAACTAAACTTAGAAGACATAGTTGTATGTCCCAGGGGGGCAATAGAGGGCTAAACCCCAATTTGGTAATAAGTTTCAAGGGTTACAATTACGAGAACTAATTTAAGATAACTGGTTTTATGAATAACATTACTTAAACTTACTGAACATATATTTAATAAAGTGTATGGTTAAAAAAAGTTGTCCGTCCTATACAACCTTGGGATTTCCTTCGATATGAAGAGTTTTGAACTAAAATTTTGACTACTTTAAGGTTTTTATCCGAATTTGTTGACGGGAAGTCGTCAAAGAAGTTTGGCAAAACTGAAAGAAAGTCTAATTTTCGATCGAAATAAGACTTAGTGTAAGCAAAAATAGATAAACTCTATTGATATCAGGGATTTGCGTTCGCATTCATGTTGCGGAGAACCTAAGAGTCTTACTTTGCTCGTCAAGGGAGTTTGAAATTGGAATACATTAGGATTTTAATGCAATCGGGTGATGTAGTACAAAATGGTTAGGAAAGGCCAGTGCCTAGATAGCTATTCGTAAATAATTACAGCTGTACTGTTACAGCTTCAAAATGGGGATAAACATGTATGTCTAAGCTTAGAATATACAAACGAATTCCTAAAGATTTGGAAGTTTCAAAGTTAAGGATCAACTTATTCTTAGTGTTGTAATTATTAGTAAAAGTGTATTTTGTATAAAATAGAATATGAATAATACGCAGAGAGTTATATTTCTCATAAATAGATCCAGGGGTAAAAAACTGAGTGTTCAAAACCGTACAGTATCTTATAATATTTTTAAGGGATTCTGATGTGTATTTTGTTGTAAATGGGTTCGCAATGCGAATGGTTAATTCTCCTCTGAGAGAAGACACAGTAATTTTTAAAACACCGATTTCTCTACTTTATCAACTTTAGTTATTAAAAATGCTGATTTCGAAATTGGTGTGGTACATATTGCCAGTGAATTTGCCTTGTGGTAAATAACTAAAATAGAAATCATAAGATTTGGAGTTCTTGCAAGAAGCACTGCTTGTTATGTGTAATTGTAAAGGAGTCTAAAAATGAAACGAAGACAATTTTTGTAGAATAGACGAGGGGACTGCCTTTATGTTGATACAAAACACAATCGCAGTTATTTCGAAGGGAGGAAATATTAATTCACAATCAGAAAATAATAATATCACATATTAAATATTGCCGCCATATGCTCCAATGTTTTCATCCTCTAGATAAGGAACATCGTTGCTGTTTTTTGGCCTATTGGACATGCTCTTTCAAGTGCTGGTTTTATGACCTTTTCCAGTTACTTTCTAAACGTTTATGTATTTTCTTCAGGGTGATGTGTTTGAATTTTTTTGACTGGGGCATAAGGTTATATTTATTTAATATGTGATGTTTTACTAGTTTATAATGAAGTACGAAGTTGTTTAATTTGTCTAAACCTTATATCATTTTACAGGTAATGATGGTAATTTGGTTATCCAAGTTGACACAGTATTTATTTCTGGAATGAATCCCGATTTGAGTGAAGACGACATTGCTGACCATTTTGGTGCTATTGGTATTATCAAGGTAAGTTTATTTGGAGATTCACTTGTAGAATATGCGAACTGCACTCTGTGCTTGAATTATTAATATTCAAGTCCAATTTTGACGTTTCGCTAAATTAATTGCAAGTCCTATTCCTTGTTTACCGAGAGTAATCCACAGTAAACAGGTGTATTCCGCTGTGTAACATTCTAAATTTCTAAAGAATATAATCAAAACAGTGTCTAAACAGACTCTATATTGTGACATTATTACAGATGGATAAACGTACCCAAAAACGGAAAATATGGTTATATAAAGACAAAGCCACCGGTGATTCAAAAGGAGAGGCCACAGTAACGTACGATGATGCTAATGCCGCCCAATCGGCCATCAGTTGGTTTGACGGTAAAGATTTCCGTGGATCGGTGATCAAAGTGCAATTGGCTACGAAGAAAGATAATTGGAGTGGAGGACTTAGTGGTGGTGCTGGTGGTGGCGGTGGCGGCAGCAGCCTTGGCCGCGGAGGTGGTGGCGGAGGACGTGGTGGCCCTAGAGGAGGTGGTGGTGGTCGTGATGGAGGTGGATATGGAGGACCTAGAGGTGGAGATAGAGGTAATTTTGATTTAATCTTCTTGGCATATCCCTTTTCGCTCTTGGACATGATTTTCACAGTAATTTTGTCTAATTTTATAAAAGGGATAAATAATTTTAAATCTCTATTAAAACTCAGTACATACCTTGATTCATGTGGTTGTGACTGTATCCTGTCTGGAGAAACATTTTTATTATTTAAACAGCCTGACTGACGATGCCTTTTTTCCTCTAGGAGTAAATTATCCATGAATTAATGTGCTTTTTATAGATCACGGCGGTAGTGGTGGCGGTGGCCGAGGAGGTGGTGGCGGCGGCGGTGGCAGAGACCGTGAAGGCCGCGAAGGCGATTGGAAATGCCCGAATCCTGATTGCGGTAATCAGAATTTCGCTTGGCGTAACCAGTGCAACAGGTGCAGTGAAAATAAACCCGAAGGTGCTGGTGGAGATAGTGGTGACAGACGTGGAGGTAGCGGTGGAAGAGATCGTGATGGTGGTCGAGATAGACGAGGTGGTGGAGGAGGATATGGTGGTGGTGGATCACGAGGCGGAGATAGAGGAAGTCGAGGTGGTGGTTTCGGTGGTGGACGTGGAGGAGGTGGCGGTCGAGGTGGATTCGGCGGTGGACGTGGAGGCGGAAGGTAAGAAAATTGTATTAATTTGAAATAGCTTCTCCCCTTTCTTTTTGGACATGGTTTTTAGTGATTTTGTCTAATTTTATAAAGGGGACAAATTGTTCTGTGATTCTCTATTAAAACTCAGTCCAAACGTTAATTGTAATTTGTTTGGGACTGAATCCTGTCTGGAGAAACAAATATTTTTCGACCGAAAATGCAGCTTTAGTTATGATTCGTCGAAAAGCCTGTAATTAATGAACTTTTTGTTTTAGGGATCGCGGTGGTGGCGGCGGCGGACGAGATGGTGGCAGCCGACAAAGGCCGTATTAATTTTAAGGCACATTTACATGCATTTTTTAGATTTAAGTATAGAACTAAAATTATTTTTCTCGTTTGTGTATTATTTCTCATACTTAAGTTGAGATTCATGGACGGTAGTCAATTTACTCAGAGTAAATTAGTGCAAAAATATATTTTAAAACTGGTACCGAAGATGTTATTAATAATACTTGATTGAACTGAAATTTAAGAACTTAGGTTTAAGTTTTTTTTTTTTTTAATATAAATAATTTATTTCAAAACTTATGGGTTTGTAATAATGAAAATGTATAAAAAAATGTTATTATAAAAACTAAATAAGTAAATAAAGTCAATTTCGAATATGTTTGTTTTATTTTTGTTTAATCATAATAATAATTTATTGCAGTACAAAACATTACAAAAGGATTTGGAAAAACAATTTAAAAAAGATCACAGTTCCAATTCTAAAATAATAATAATAGAAATATACATCAAAAAATAATCACAAAAATTTCATAAAAACCAATATATAATATGTTGTACTGAAACAATGAATATATTATGAAATCCGAAATTAGCTACTCACCAAGTCTGAAACTCAGTTCATCGATAGCAGATACCTCTTAAAATCTTGCTTAAATCTGGACACAGGCATTTCTTTTAACGAATCGCTATCGTTAATTCCGTTGTAGAGCACATAAACCGTATAAGTAAATTATTATTATTAGTCGTAAAACAGTAAACGGTAAAACCGATGAAACTGTTGCTCAGTTCCTAATTTGAGGTTTTGGAAATATTGATGTCATCCTCACTAATCTTCTATAGCGAGTAGTGGACCAACTGATCGCCATGGTCCTCCATGAAATTGTCCAGCATGTTCTTAAAGCTGTCAACCGTTTGCGCCATTATCACCTCTTCAGGTAATGAATTCCATGCATATACAACTCTGTTTGTTATACAATTCTTCCGAGGAAGTCTAGCACATCTCTCCTTGTCAAGTTTCTTACTATTGCCACGCAGATTAGGATTTCTAGCAGGATGAAATACATCGAGATTCACCGAGTAGTAGCCACTAAGTATCTTGTATGTTTGACTTAGATCGCCTCGTTGTCGTCGATCATAAAGACATGTCAAATTTAAAAGCCTCAATCGCTCCTCATTTGGTATATGGCTAAGTGCATGAGGTAGCTTAGTGAATCTCCTCTGAACCCTTTCCAATGCCTCTATGTCCTTAATGAAGTAGAGGGACCAAACGCTGATAGCATATTCCAATAGTGGTCTGACATACGATTTATACAATTGCAATATTAGAGAGTTTGTTCTCGATTTGAAAGCTCTCTGTATCAGATACCACAGTCTATTAGCTTTCTTCACTGTGGCGGAAATATGGGCCTCCCACTTCAAATCCGCTGTTACTATGACACCAAGATCCTTCTGCTGATTTACAGATTTAACGGCATTTCCATTGATGAAATATGGAGTCCTGCGATTATTAGCTCCGATGTGTAGTACCTGACACTTCTCCAAATTCAAGTTCATCAACCAAACCGCCGACCAGGACACTACTCCATCAATGTCGATCTGGAATTCATTATCGTCTCGCAGTGGGTTACAAAACAATTTGGTGTCATCAGCAAAGAATAATCTTGTCTGATATATATGCCAGAAAAAGCAATGGCCCCAGTACAGACCCCTAATGCACCATTCGCTCTAACTTGGAAAATTCTTTTTGTAAGAGACATCTCAATCCACTTCAGGAGTGCCCCCCGCACGCCGTAATGCTCCAATTTCAGCAACAACCGAGCAAATGGCACTTTGTCGAATGCTTTCTCAAAATCCAGATACAACACATCCGCTGAAAAGTGGCTGTTCGATGAGGAGGTGGTGATATTCTGCCGCTAGGTTGAGCGAATGAACATCCGTTCTGAATTTAATTTTATCATGCAAGTAAGGTGGCTTTTTTGAACAAATGATTCGATGAAACAATGTTGCCGAATGGAGAGCGCGTCTTTTGCTCATTTTCAACCAACCTGCACTACCTAACTTATGCGACACCGGCTCGTACTTTCTAACCCCGTATATATATATATATATCTGAAGCATGATTTTTGAATTCTTTCAACCCTGCAAATATCTACTTGGTCTAAACATGGACCATACAACACGTCAGCATAATTAAAATGAGACAAAACGAGTGCATCATACAATCTAATCTTAATAAGCTCTGATAGAACACCACAATGTGGATATAATAATTTGAGAGCATAATAACCCTTCTGAATGGTTTTGCTTATATGATATTTAAATCTTAGACTTGTACCTAGGGTTACTCCAAGGTTTTTAGCAGACTTAACCGGTCCCAGAACTCCGCCACCAACAACTCTCATGGCAAACGCGATATTATCCCTGTGTTTCCTAGGAAAAATAGCGGCAGTGATTACGACCATGTCCTTGGACGGATCCAGCCGTTTAGACAGGAGGGGTCACATCAAACATCAAAAAAATTACTGACGGCAAATAACGCATTATGGTCTGACTTAAAAAATAAACCCTTGTACAAAAATTTCCTTTATTTTAAATTTCACCTTATTAAATACAACAACGAAAATGAATAAATACATATTGTTTCAGATAAACCTTAACACATATCACCTAAGTAAAGCCTTTAATATTATTATTATGTAAATAAAATTCTTATCAATTACGGTAAATATGTTTAATTTTGATTTACAACTAAAAAAATAATTATTATTCAGTGATAACAAAATAGTTTAAACAAAAAAATGTCCTGTTGATCAGTCATTAGTTTCTTCGCTTCTTCTGTTGTTGCGAGTCCTGCTCCTGAAAATAACACAAATGATTTACCTCAATAAATTATATAATAAACGTCAGAAAATGATATTAACCTATCGTCATTTACCTTCTGTGTGAGGATAATCAATAATCTCTTGAAAATACCAATGAAATCAACAAACAGATCTAATGAGTGTGCGACAAAATCCTTGCTGCCCATACGTCTCTTCTCAATAATCATTTGGGTGTCATAGAGGACGAATCCACACATAGCAAAGAGACCAACGTAGATCTGTATATTCCACAACAACATCGAACCCATAAAGATGTTTGCAAGTCCAAGAATCATCAGAGTGGTAAGCATAGTCATCAATGTACCTGAAATTATAACAACAAATTGTTCAAATACTTTTTTTCCCTCTTCTTAACCTCGTACTTACCTCCCAAATACAACCATTTTCCTCTCTCTGATAACAATGCACAAATTGTAAAGGATACAAACACGACAGATGTACCGATAAATGCGGTTATGATAATACTAGGATCGACAAGAATGACATGCTCTAGCAGGGGCCCCATACCAACTCCACTAAGGGCAGCAAAACCCAAAAGGTATCCCACACGTTTCGTCATATCTTAAAGGAAATATATCAGTCAATTTCCATATCAGTTGGTATTTTACTTAGGAATGTAGCAAATAATTTAAATACCAAAATAATCATAAATATTAACATACTTGCATAATAATACTTTGATATTTACTTACTTTTTCCATTATCTTCCGGTGTAGACATAAGCAAGAAAAAGAATACTAACGCTCCAATACCGGTGAGGAATCCAGCTTGCAGTATATTAGTGAATAAGTGAATTGAAGCACCCACTGCAGCGGCAAGGGTAGACATTGCCAGGCAGGCGTAGACATTTTTCAAATGTTGTCTCACCGGGGCTTCCCTGTATATAATTAAGCAATTAAGAGCCTTTGTATTACATGGTCACTGGTTAAATGTTGTGAATTAAAATTAAAAAAAAAAAGCAGATAAGGTCAACAATAAACAAACTACCTACAAATTTGTTGCTTTGCTGCCTATCTATATACCACCTAAGCAGTTAGAATATTTTGTTTGCATTAAGATAAGCAATATTTTTACCTTTAATCTAATAATAAAATGCTTTGTAACGTTAGTCAGCATATAAATTAATAAAATATTACACAATTAATACTTACAGTCTATTATTGAAAGATTCGAGGAAAGTATTTATATGCACTGACGCCATAATTTTTCACTGTTGCTTTTCCAAAGTAAAATGTCACTCAATAATAATGAGGACCAGATTTTCAACAAACACCAAAAATTATAATCACTTCAATTACGTTGCAGCTTATTGTTTGACGATTTCTACAATTATGACCAAATTATAAGTCGATTATTTATTTTACATAAAGAACGTAACCACTTAGAGAAATACACGTCACATAAACTTTTCCAGTACATTCCAGTTCCTTTTGTTTTTTTAAGAAATGCGCATTAAATTGCGCATACAACGAAACAATTCAATAGAAATATTACCACACCAGACAGTGCAACTGATGTGATATATTCATTGCACTCACTTGTATTCGCGTTTTGAATAATGCATTATAAAGACCAAATCATTGTCTTTATAAATATAATATCCTTTTAAAGACAATGACAAAATCCATAACAAAACCTTGTATTTAAATTCCTTTTATTAAAAAAAACACATCACCTACCGGTCATTTCACTTGCATTTTTTGTTACAAAAGGAACAACAAACTATGAAGTGAAATTTTCAGATAACTGTCAATCAAATTTGTAACTATAACTGCCTTTGTCCTAGGAAAGAAGAGGATTTTAACCACTAAAATTTCTGGCTTAACCTAACTCTTTTTAGGCTGTTATTATTAGGAATGGTTGCATTTATATAAAAAGCTTAAACCTAAATTGAATCGAAATGGGAAAGAAAACCAAAGTTGGAAAACAGCGTAAAGATAAATATTATCAATTAGCAAAAGAAACAGGTCAGTATAAATAATTAGTTATCCATAATATGTACCATAACTCACTCTTATTTACTACTTAGGGTTCCGCTCTCGTGCTGCGTTCAAATTGATCCAACTTAACAGAAAATTTGAATTTCTCCAAGCATCCAGAGTATGTATCGATTTGTGTGCCGCACCCGGTGGGTGGATGCAAGTGGCCAAACAGAATATGCCTCTATCCAGTATTGTTATCGGTGTAGATTTATTCCCGATAAAACCTATATCAGGTTGTATTAATCTACAGGAAGACATTACAACGGACAAATGTAAAACGGCGATAACCAAGGTACGTTTATAGATTATATTTTATTCTTATACTTGACTAAAATCTCGTTCCAGGAGCTTCAGTCATGGAAAGCAGATGTTATCCTTCACGACGGAGCTCCAAACGTCGGTAAAAACTGGTTACACGACGCTTACGCTCAAGCTTGTCTCACATTAAACGCTCTAAAACTAGCCACAAACTTTTTACGTCCTGGTGGATGGTTTATAACCAAAGTATTCCGTTCAAAAGATTACAATCCTTTAATTTGGGTGTTTAAACAATTATTTAAAAAAGTCCATGCAACGAAACCGCAAGCATCTAGAAACGAATCTGCAGAAATCTTCGTGGTATGTCAAAACTATATCGCACCAGATAAAATAGATTTTAGGTTTTTGGACCCGAAATATGTGTTCCAAGACTTGGAGATTGAACCTAAGAACAAATTAAACGTATTCCATCCAGAACGCAAGAAGAAAGCTAAAGCTGAGGGGTATGCAGAGAATGATTACACATTGCATCACAAGTTAAAGGTCTCCGATTTCGTTCAGCATGAAAATGGAATTGATATTTTGCAGAATGCTTCTGAGGTTTGTGGGAATTTTGGTTAAATAAAGGTAGGAGGAGTTGTTTATTTTTATTTATAATTTTTTTTTAGATTGTGTTTGATGTCGAGGATATATTGAAGCATGAAAAGACTACTACAGAAATAAAGGAGTGTTGTAAAGACATCAAAGTTTTAGGTCGCAAAGATTTGAAACATTTGTTGCTATGGTGGAAAACTTTACATCAAGAATATTTGGACAAACAAACTAGTAAAACTGGCGAAGAAATTGATGCGTCTGCTTCAGGTCAAGATATTGAAGTTAATGCAAAAGATGAAGGTAAATCTTCTATACAATTTCTTAGTTAGTAGTTTCTTGATTACATTTATTTTTCCCTAAGATGATGAAGCGCTATCAGACGTCGAAAAGCAAATAACCGACTTACAAGAAGAAGAAACTAGAGAACTAAAGCGCAAGAAGAAAAAATCTCAAAAGGAGCGTAAGAAATTGAATGATAGATTGAATTTGAAGATGGTGTTGAAAGGGGATGATGGACCGGTATTGGTGGGTGACGATATGTTCTCCTTGAGACAGGTTAGTACTAACTATGTTTAGGTCCTCTTCACATTTTCCTCTGCGATTTACTTCTGAATTTAGGTGTCTAGTGCGGCTCAAATGAAGAAAGTCATTGAGCAAACTCCTGATGTATTGGTCGAGTCCGATGATGAAGATGAGGTGGTTCGAAGAAAAAACTATGTGAAATTTGAACGAAACACTGGACATTTAGATAGCCGCGGTTTGTACTATAAAGATTCGGATTCGGAGCTGGAAATAGAAAGTGACAACGATAGTGACGATGGTTTGGTTAAAGAGGGACTTGGTATGATTTTGTTTGTCTAAACCATACACCAGAATATTGTGTTGATTTTCTTCTTCTTCTTTCAGGACTGGAAGATGTTCCGGATTCAGACACAGAAGAACAACAACCGAATACCAAACAGAAGAAGCTTAAACATCCCTTGATTACCGATTTGGATTATCGCGATAGTAAAACAAAGAAGACGCACAAAGCTGAACTATGGTTTGAACGGGATATTTTCAAGAATCTCGTTGATGAGAAAGACGAGGATGCCGATATCGATAAAATGATTAAAGACTACAAGAACAAAGGTGCAAGAGTTATTGGTGAACAAAATGAGGAGGAGAAAACCAGTAGTCAACAGTCAGAGGATGACAGTGATGATGATGACGATTCAAGCAGTGATTCTGATTCCGATTACGACATGGAGAAAGAGATGCCAGTTGCAGTGGTGAATAACGCGAAGAAAGATGGTTTTAAAGTTGTAAAAACCGGTGGAACTCCCCAGAAAGGTAAAAAGTACAAATTGAATGAGGAAGAGTTAGCTTTAGGTACACTGATGATTAACAGCAAGAAAACGAAACGTGACTTGGTTGATGGTGCATGGAATCGTTATGCGTTTAATGACGACCATTTACCGGATTGGTTCAGACTGGATGAGGAAAAACATATGAGAAAAGAAGCACCAGTACCAAAGGTATGTTGACAATCCAAACTAATCCTTCCCAACAAAACCGAAGCTGGCTCAGTGATAAATGGTTATTTGTTTCGTTTTCCAGGAATTGGTGGATGAATACAAGAAGAAATTGGAAGAAATCAACGTGAGACCAATAAAGAAGGTGGTGGAGGCCAAGGCTAGGAAGAAGAGGAGGGCTATGAAGAAGCTGGATAAAGCTAAGAAGAAAGCCGAATCATTACTGGAAAATGCTGATGTCACCGATAGGGAGAAGGCCAAGCAAATTAAACAGTAAGTTGATGTTACCAGGTAGAGTATTTTGAATTTAATCGACTGGATATGATTTGTTTTGCAGGTTATACAGGAAAGCGCGTCTGGAACCGAAAAAAGAAGTGACATACGTGGTATCGAAGAAACATATGGCAGCCAAACGTATGAAACGTCCAGCAGGGGTTAAGGGACACTATAAAGTGGTTGATCCACGACTGAAGAAAGATATGCGAGCGCAGAAGAGGAAGATGAAAACGATGGGAAGAGGAAAACCAAGTAAGAAAGGTAACAGTAAAGGGAATAAAAGGACCAGTAAGAGCAGCAAGATGGATTGAAATTGAAATGATTTATTTTATTAAGAATTATTACAATTATATGTACAGTTACATATTTTAATAAAAAATTTGATGATGAAGACATTTGTCAATGTGTTTTATTCGAAGGTCTAAGAGTCTTTGATAGATCAAGTTTTTTTTATACAATCTACATCGATTTTCGCCTGAACCCTGTACCATATTCAGATGAAATGTAGCTTGACTCTTACACAACAGGTTTGACCTATTAAATTGGGTCTGCCAGATAACTTTTTTTTTTTGAAAAAACTATAAAAGAAAAACTGCTGAATATTTTCTCAAAATTCTTTTTTTTATTTGAAAGTACAATCCTTCCGGTTAATAATGACAAATAATTTCATTCAAATGGCTGCCTCGGCTGGCCATGCAGTAGCCTACACGATCGGTCCAATTTTTAAGCACATTATCGATTGTGTGCAGCTGTATTTCACCAATGGCTTCACGAATATTGTCCTTTAAAGCGTCAATTGTCTCTGGCTTGTCGGCGTAACACTTATCTTTGACGGCACCCCACAAATAATAGTCCAACGGTGTCAAATCGCAGCTCCGAGGTGGCCAAACGACATCAGCTCTGCGGCTGATAATGCGATCTTCAAAAACAGGGCGCAAAACATCGAGTGTAGCTTCGGCTGTGTGGCACGTAGCGCCGTCCTGTTGAAACCAAATGTTGCCAATACCTCCTCTTCAATTTTTGTGAACAAAAATTCGTTCAACATGACCCGATAACGATCGCCATTGACTGTAACGGCCACTCCTTGCTCATTTTCGAAGAAAAATGGCCCAATTATGCCTCCGGACCAAAATCCGCACCAAACAGTTACTCGTTTTGGGTGCATCGGCTTTTCAATGTATGCGTGCGGGTTTTCTGTGCCCCAAATGCGACAATTTTGCTTGTTTACATACCCGCCAAGATCAAAATGAGCTTCATCTGAAAAGATGATTTTTTTGGCAAAATCGGCAAAAAGTCGATCGCAGGCCCACTGAGCGAAGCGAAAACGCATTGGATGGTCAGTTGGCCATAATTCGTTGTCAATTTGACATAATTTTGACAGTCTATCATCATCAATCGTAATCAAACCACAAAACTTATGCAACTTAAAATACAATACAATAGCCTCCTAGCAGAGTCGGACTGGCATATTTGGTATAGACAAGGCGAAATTTGGAAATCGTAAAACTAAAACGGTGTTTAAAATTACGGGATTTCTTAATATAATTATATGAAAACAATTAAAATACAAAACCACATTATACAGGCATTCCATAAGATAATACACTTACTAATTACCTATAAGTACATGATGTAAACCTTATTTTTATTTACATAAGAATGAATATCAATCAAGTCATTGAATATAATAATACTTCAGTATTGTAAAACTACAGTAAAAAATGCAATTTTAATATACCAGGTCGGATAAAAACTCAATTTTATACCGAAGTTTTGATTCATTTTTTCGTGACTAGACCTTATATACTGATTTTTTTAAGCATGGATATTATGTACGGTGTTTTTTTTACAGTATTTTTTGCCAGCCACATAGGTACTTTTACTTTTTCTATTTTTATGTGAATATTCATTCCGAACGGTCAAGGTGAATTACTTAGTATGTTATCTACAAGTAGGATGTGTGTAGTTACGTAAAAAAAATTGTTTTACATTTATGCAGATTTTTTATTTCTTTCTAAAACATAAATAAATCGATTATTCAGTAATAATAAGTTGAAGTTTTTACAATCGTTATTAGCATTCCGTTTAACAAAAATACAAAATCAAAAGAAAGTGTAATGTACACTGTCTTATTTTGGTATAATATTTTAATTTATTTTGCTTATTCTTATTTTCTACTGTTAGCTGACAAAAAAACCTTAAAGAAAATAATTTGTAGGTAATTTAGTTCAGTTTATTTTTCTATATTGAAACTTTTTTTCAAAACCGTATATTTTCCCAGGTGGGAAAGTTGAAAATCGAATTCAGAGCATCTCAAAAAACATAGAAAACCAATAAGAAAAAAAACTTCTATATACCATAATTTTAGACGTATTTTTTTAAGTAATCATTTGCCTGCCTTTACATTTAGGGGCCTATTCAAACATATTTACCAAACGTCCCTCGTAAATATCAAAAATTTGTGTGGTGTTGATCTCGTGGTCATCGCGCGTCTGCCCAACTTGCGTCCCATTTTCACAAACATTTCTATTGGTTAGCCTGGTATATATAGCTAATATAAATAAAAATAAATTCTATAAAAAAAAGAAGGAAATAGCAGTTTATAATGTAACAATGATATAAATTTCATTCGGCGGCCGGGTATGAATAAGGTAAGCACCCACTATCGGCCTCGGGCCGACCGAGATCTAACCTTGTTAAACTTGACCTTCTTTATTTCAGTAGCGCCCGTAACTAATAAATCCACCATTAAAGAACACATTGTGAGGAGGGAGCTATCGACCATTTATGTTTCTGCGATACGATCTCCAGAAAACTGGCTCCATTTACCACTAGCTTTATGATTAAGGAATTTGGCATCCACACAAATTTTTACGATACATATTTTTGCCAGATTTTTAATGTTTAAAACTTATACCAAGTGTGAAAATAATAATAATAAACGTCTTTATCACAGATCACACAAACCTGGCTGCCATCGCGACTCCCCGATCACCGCAGGGCTTTCAATAGTGGCGTTTGGACTTCGCCTTCTATGCTGCACATCAGCAATCACACGACCTCTGGCAGAAGCTGAATTCCGACCCAATGGCAATTCCAATTGGACAGCAAATTTAAATGAAACAATCCCGATTAGTGTGGCGACTTTTTGAAATTTTCGTGTATTGGTCTGAGCCAGTGCTTAGATTTTGTCTCCTAAAACTCATTCCGAAGAAATCAAGCAGGGAATATTCCAATCAATATAAAAAGGAACAGGATTTGATCGATTATTCTGGTTATCGCGATGATGATGATCATGGGGAACATTATTCGGAACAAATGAAACTGGACCCGAAGAATTGTACAAAATCTTCTAAATCTACGTAAACCAATAGGGCGATGTGGCCAAGCTAATGGACCATATTTATGAGGAACTCTGTTGTGTGATTATAGAGCTATGATGAATCTTGTAACATCTAGATAAATAGCGATGAGTCAAAGGCGTTTGATTTAAAATATTATTGTCGTTTTGCAGGCAAATAAGCAACCAACGACTAACGAAGTTCAAGGTTGTGATGCGCGGCCCCCGTCTGACCGTCGTCGTCGGCCCATTTGCCAAAAAATAAAATAATAAAAATTAAAATAACGCTGTGTAAAAACATCACATTTGCATTTTTATTGGATGTCTTTATCTGGCATTATGGCTACCAGATACTATTTTTAATGAATATAACAATGTGGTTTTAGAATACGTAGGTGTTATTATTTTTTGTTAGATTCAATATGGGTTGTAGATAAATATTTTGTTTGGTATCGGACGCTACTACTTACGCTTACGCTAGATAGATAGATAGATAGATAGTTAGATCTTTTTTCCTTCACCCCACTACCCCAGATGAGATCTCCAGAGTTGCCAGGAAAACTTGCAGGAAAAAATCTAGCGGTTTGGATGGTATTCCGGGTAATGTAGTTCTGGCCGTTGTTGATATCATTGCAGGGCCGTTGTCCCTGATAGTTAACAGAAGCTTTGAGGAGGGTGTTTTTCCGGAACGTTTAAAAAAATCAAAAATTATTCCCATATATAAAAATAAAGGAGATCCTAGGGATATAAATAATTACAGACCTTTGGCATTACAAAACCAGTTCAGTAAAATCTTTGAATCTTTATTTAACAATAGACTTAATGATTATCTGCAAAAACATAAACTGCTTGCTCACAGCCAAAATGGATTTAGAAGCAATCGGTCAACAGAGACAGCTCTGAGTCAGGCTTTTGGTCACTTGTTTCATGCCCTTAATAACAGGCAAATGGTGGCTGGTATCTTCTTTGATCTGAGCAAGGCTTTTGATACAATAGGTCACAAGCTTCTGCTCTCAAACTTGGAGGATGTTGGAGTGCGTGGAACAACGTCTAAATGGATAGGAAGCTATCTCATGCATCGTACCCAGCAAGTAGAGATTGCGGGCGTTCGGAATTGTGAGCAATGGGATACCACAGGGCTCATATTTATCGCCAACTTTATTTAATATATTTATTAATACCCTGCCGGACGTTTTGGGGGTTTTTGCCCTGCCCGTTCTTTATGCGGATGACACAAGTGTCCTTGTTTCAGCCGGGGATGAGAGTGGGTTGGTACGGTCTGCTAATGCCCTAGCTGGCGCGATGCACAGATGGTGCGAACACAATGGACTGGCACTCAATGCATCAAAAACTGTATTTCTCCCAATTTCCATATCAAATAGGAACATGGACCGAAGTTATTTAATAAGAGCCAAAGATAAATCTATTGAGCAGGTCAGTAGCACCAAATTCTTGGGAATATATACAGACAATAAATTGACCTGGAGTACGTATATAGACGCTGTAGTAAAGAAATTGTCCAGCTACATATTCCTAATAAACAACATCAAAAATACTGTATCGAATGATATTCTTAAATTGATATATTTTGGTCTGATACAGTCTACTTTAATGTATGGTGTTATATTTTGGGGGAGAGCGAGTGGGACTGCGAGGGTGTTCAGAACTCAAAAAAGGATCATCAGAGCTGCAGGGAATCTCTCAAACTACTTCCTGTAAGCACCATTTCACTTATAATACATATAAAAAAACAAAATGAAATATTGCCTAAATCAGAAGATATACATAGTCACAATACTAGAAATAAAAATAACTTGGTATTACCATTCTCCAGATCAACTACTGGCCAAAAGAACCCTAACTACATAGGTGTTAAATGGTTCAATAAAATTTTAAAAATACAAAAATTTCAAAAGATTTCTATCAAAAAATTGAAACTGGAGCTGAGAACCTTTTTTATAGAGAAATGTTTTTATTCTGTAGACGAGTACCTAATAAAATTATTTTTGTTGCTATAAAAAAGTAAATAAATTGAACAATAATTATGTAATTAACTTATTATTGTTATTTCCTATATAGTCGGATTTAAATCAAATTGACCATGGAGTTTGATGACAATGGAAGGTTTTACTATTCAAATATTTTTGGAGGATCCTTATAATCAAATGGACCTTGAGCCAACACAAACAAAATATCTGTGGCGTAACTATAAATTGATAAAAGTGGAAATAGTATTTGGATGGAAAAGGTTCAGAGAGTTGGTACCCTGTGAAAATAGATTATAGTTTCAAAAAACCCTTGGGATTCTACTGAGTTTGGTTTACGTTCCATTTAATTAATTGTCTATCATAAACATGTGAACGTAGGTAAATTCTAAATTTGAATTTCCTAAATATGCGTATCCATTATAGGAAAATACGCAGTTAGCTACGCAAATATAATATTCCGAATGGCATGCAATAAATAATTGTAATACAGGCAAAAAAAAATTAATCGCCAGCCTAACCTTGAACGATAGCAGCACAAATATATCTACGTTATTTTTATTAGCAATTTCAGATAGAATTTACGTAATGAAACAACTGAAATTCATTTACAGGACTTTCCAAAAGCAAGAATCCAGGAAAAATACAAAAAAATCCGACGAAACCCAAGAATATCCCATTGATCATAGGTGAAGAGATTAAGCCAATTTCTTACACTCAATCCGTTTAGACATTACATCTATTTTTGTTAACCTGAAGAAGGAACAGTATCCCGAAACGTGAAATTCTAAGAAATTTCTCTTCCAGCAACGTTTTTTGATTATTCAATTTAGTTTACACTTTTGGTAAAGACAAACTGCATTTTTCGTTTCTTCATCATTTGCAAATGTCTTTCTACCTGCCTTTTTGGTGGACACTGTATCCAAAACTTTAATATTCAAGGATAACGACCAGCATGGTATCGATTAATGTTATAAATATATTTTTGCAAATTAGTTTAATCTATTAAGTAATTCCTTGATTATATTTTTTTTTGTAAGAAAAATATACATATTATAACTTAGATACAATTAATTTTGCAATGAATTTCAAGGTTCTATGTTGTTAGCTACGAGGGTGCACATAATCATACAACAAATGCCCTTTTTCTCTTAAAATGACTGCAAAAAACAACCACAAACACATTGAAACGGAGTGGCTTCAAATGTGATCCCTGGGGTACACCTCAAGAAACGTAAATTGATGGTGGAGTCGATGAATATTATTCTGTTCACATCCCAAAAAAATACAGACGCGATCACCTCGAAATTCACTTTTTTCCATTTGTTTTTCAATAACAAAAGTTGCATCACACAAAATGCAATAAGTCACGAATCAAAAGTCAGATTGCTGTCAAATTTTTACACGTAGCGTTTGAAGGTTTGTACTAAATAAAAATCATATGAAAAAAAACTAGTAACGCCATCTATGGATTTTTTGAATGACATAATACTTCACTGCTACGAGGACGAGGAAAGTTTATACGTTAGGATTAAAATAAAATCTGAGAATAAACGAATTTGCCTCATCAGTTTAGGCGTGATCATGCATATTGCATGGTATTTTTATGCTTAGCCAACCAGGAAATCAATTAAAATTAAAACTAACAGTAAAATGTTTATAGGTACTAATAACAATTCATCTTATACAATATGCGATGGCGATATTATTGGCTCCCGTCTGGTAATTATTAGTGAAATATCATAAATGCTAATGCCAAGGTCGTTATCGCGCTTTAGAGAATCAGTGGTGTAGTCAAATCATTTTAATCAAAATAATATATCGACAAATAATGGAAGCAAATGCAGATTGGGCATAGACCACTTAAATCGATAGATTTTCAATTATAATAGCAGCTAAAGTCTCCACTACCGGAAATGCCAGAATTGAATAATACAAAAACTTACAACATGGGCCCCACGTTGGGCGCCATTGATAATCTATTCGTCCTTCGATAAAAATACTGTATAGGTACTGACTTTTAAAAATGACAGAAAGAAAAAAAAAACACATACATAATTTCTATATAACAATAATAATTAACATAAGCAAAAGCAAGGCAAAATGAAAATCTACACAAATATAAAAATGGCGTTTTCCAGACATATATACGGGGTGTCCGCGCAACAACCTACACCACCATAAAGTATCTCCCGTGTTTTTATTGTTAGAAGATCTAACTGAAGCGAGGTCGTCGTCCAGATAAATAGAGAAGGTAAAAATTATTGAGCTACCTCTAAACCATGCTTAAAGGCCATTCATATTTCTGTAATGACAAATTATAGCAAAATGTCTAATCTTATATCACGTTTGCTCTAATTTTAACACGATACCCCAATCCCTTAAGTACCTATTTTTGTTCCGCTTAAATATACCCATAGAATAGTAATAATAAAAAAAAAACTATAACAAACAAGTGAACAATAATTAGAGCAGTGGGGGGTCACCTCTCACTGGAGTGCAAATCGATGCAGCTCGACACAAAACCAGGCGGCCGTGCAAGGTCAAGGTCGCTTCGTAGCCGTGAATAACGTGGGTAACGACACACAGCAAAACCTACTATATATTGCCGGTTTTCTTACTTGCAACTTTTGTGAATAAGCTTTAACATTTTGGGCGGAATTTCCCGTATCTGATGATACAACTAGGATCTCGCAACGGTGAGCGACCAAACAAACTTAAAGATCCATAGTCTTTATTTTATCAATGTTGTCTCACTCCTCAATCTATCTTGGAGGCTCTAGAATCTTTTCTTTTGTGTTAGCACCATGTCACATCTTTGGTTCTTTTAAAGGGGCTAGATGTATTCGAATTTTATTAAAAAATGTTTTCTACAATCTTTAATCTAACAGGACTCGCTTGGCTAGTTATCGATACGTCCCTGGGTCCCTCCTAGTATCATGTTTTCAGACGGAAGCCATTCAAAAGGCTACAATCCTACTAACAAGTGGCTGGGTTTATTTAAGAAACACAACAGTTTAAAAGCTAAGTAGAAATGAAACGAAGTGAATCAAATAAAACTTAATTACTGTTTATTATAAAAATGTACAAACTTTAAATAATTAAAAATGCAAATCAATCAATGACTTTTTAAAAAATAACAAAAGATACAAAAGAGGAATTTACATACACTATACGCAATAAAATTTTGTTGGTACTTACTTACATTAAAAATTTTAACATCTTGAACTCACTCAAATGGATCGTCTTCAAAGGAGTATAAGTTATGTTATGCGCGCGATCAAAAACTCTTATTTCTTTACTCTTCGATGAACGCTCGAGAATCCGTTTTCCTAACGTCTAACTCTTACTTAAGAAAAACATCCCGAACTTCGCGCGTATCAGGACGTCCGTTTCCTTCGACTGTCCCGTCCGAATTCTGCGGTGAAAGTAGGACTCGGCAAACCTAACATAAGAAGAAGAAGAAGAAAGGAAGTTGTGGGACACTCCACATCAGAGATCAAGCAGCAAGACTTTTCCTCGTGAAAAAGCCCCGATAAAGCCAAAATAGTCCCAAACAGTAAAGGTAGGTACTCCGACCTCTCTTTCAGAGGCCAACGCAGGGAAGCTTATCCAACTGGAGAGAAATTTAGAATTTAGAAATTTAGCCCCCAGAGAAATCATCAACTTTAAAAGTGTGGGACAGCTGCGCAATTCATAGATTAGAGTCATTCACAAAAGATCTACTGCAGGTCGAAGTGAGGGGAGGCCAAACCGCCTAAACGACTCCGATAAAATAATCTACAATCTACTCCGGCCTCTATTTCACTGATATACACTAGTAGATCTGACACTGCATACAATGCTGCAGCAACAGCAGCAGTAGCAGCCTAGTAGTCCCAGTATATTATTTGCATTCTGAAATACCTACTAAAATGTAGGTATTTTTACGTGACGTCAATAGCGAACGCTGTCATGGTCATTGCCTGTGACCCACAGTTGTTTGCGCCTGTTGAACAGGAGAATATTTTATTCCTGCTATAATATGCATGTGTTGTGTGATTGTTTTATGATTGCTGTTCAGTAGGTTTGAATTAGATTCTTACCATTTTTATAGATGTGTGAAATAGCTTGAGATCATCCACTCTATCAAAATGCCTTACGATCTTAATTCCTTATAAAGCTGCAACATATGACTCATTGCGACAGCCTCTAGAATGGCCACTACCAAGGGCAGTAGAGGGTCGTCTAGCTAATATTTCGAGCTCTCCAATGACCAATCATTTGCTACTTTGCTTTGTGACTTTAAAGGTTTGCTCATTAAAACAGTAGCCTAATCAAGCACTTATTGTAATAAAATAACAGTCTATTTATAAGTATTGCGTTTGTGATTCGACATCTATTTAAACATTACAATTAGTTATATTTTATGCAAAATCATATAATTTTATTTTGTTTCCAACAATATGGGATCATGGATATTATTTCCTGTTAGTCGACATGCGTAGGCGCAATTTAATTTAGCATAGCATTGAAGTAGTTTCTATAATAATTTGATAAACTTAACCAACCATTATTTATCTAACTCTACAAGGAAAGTCTACGTAATATCACTTACCAAATGTACTGATTTGATTCCCTCTCGACATGGAATCACCTGCTTGTTGGAAGCCGCTTGTTTGGTTTGCAATAAATTAAGCAGAAAAACTATTCCAAATATCAAATAAGCGAATATGATTTATTTCCTATTATTAAAAATTTTTCTCAGTGTACATTGCTGCTCCCGTTCTCGCCTCCAACAACCTTGACCTTAGCTCTGTGCTGGTGCACTTGAAAATCGGGCCGCAAGAGCAACGAGTATATATATGTGTGTATGGAATTAGATCGCAGCAGGCTAACCCTATTAGAGTAGAATAGAGCCACCCGCTACCACCGCCTACTGTGTGGAATGCACGCGTTAGTAATTATTTATTATTAGTAATGCTCTATCCCGCTCTTATCATTCGTTGGATTATTTATAATATGTGTATGAAATATAGAATTGGTTGAGGACTAACTTTGTTGTTTTAATTATCTAACTATCATCCCACTTTGTTTCAATTTATCAACCTTTCTTGGGTATTGGGACTAAATGAAACTCAGTAATTCTGAATTTTAAATTCTATTGCAACGTTTCGTGCAATATGTGCACATCATCAGGGTAAAAAACATAAAACCTCAATATACTTACTAAAAGTTGTTTTAAATATGTATGTACTTCTATTTACTTTTTGAGATCTCCCTGTATATTGAAGACATTTAAATTTATTAATATTTTTATTAACAGTAACAAGTAGTAATAAAGGATTTAACATTTAAAGATATGTTTTGCAACACTGGCCATAAAATATTCTAATATTTGTAAGAAAAATTATACTCGATAATAATTATAAGTCAATAATTATCTAAACCTGTAAACAAACTAATAAAATAATGTATCCATCTACTAATTATGCGAATACGAACAAATAAGTGTGCATATTACAAAAATGCCATTATTTCACCACCAGCTAGCTTAATAGGCAGTAGCGCCACTGGGTTTTGGAAAATTATAAATATAAAAAAACAACAAAAATGCTAAAGTGGAATTATCAATTCTCCACCAAACAAACTCAATAGAAAAATCAAATAAGTACTAAAGTTTTAGCTATGCCAATTGATAAATACATTTTAAGGACTCGGTAACTCTACCCATTCCAAATACAAGAGCTTCAGGACTTTTAACGTAGCAATAGTAATATTTAATTTTATAAATCTAGTGAAGTTATTATTATGGGATTTATTCTCACTAGAGTGTATTATGATATAATGATTGAAATATAAGTAATAACACACTAAATATTATAGCAAGAGAGTTAAAATATCATTGCTGAATCGTCAGTGGTAGTCTATAAAGTCGCCTTTTTGGAAGCCACACAATTTCGGGACTTCTTGGACCCTCCTCTGGCTGGGAGCTTGCTCAGGGACATGGTATGAATGTACCATGGTGTTAGGTATATACAAAATTCCATAACACTTGTATGTGAAATGCACGCCTATGTCAGTGTCCGCTAATGTAGTTATCTAATAACGTTTTACACCATCTGCCAAGGTCGGCAAATACGTCGCCGCCGTGAACGCAACGTCGACATTGAATAAAATAATCATAGTAAGTAATAACAATATTATAATAATTTAAATATTTTTCTTTTCTATCCGTTATTTCATGATTCTGTCTATAGAACGGCACTATAAATGCTCATGATGGATTTGAAAGATTACATTCCACTAATGATGTTTGAGTCAAAGTCTTCTCAGGCCTTGTTGAGCTCTTGTGCAGTCCCACAGGGCTCGGTGCTCGGACCTCTATTGTTTTTGATTTTCATTAATGATTTACCGCTACATCTGCCATGATCTGACCAGACTATTGTCGATGTTGTACTGTCGAGTGATGTTCTAGCCTCAAGTATGATTAATTCATAGTCGAGGACTGCGGACTGGTTTGCAGCTAACAAACTCTGTATGAATGCCAATAAAACAGCTACTAAAATATTTACATTACGTGAGACGGATGTTGCTGTTTTTGATGGTCTGGTAAAGTTTTTGGGTGCCACTTTGGACCAAAAGCTAACCTGGGCGGGTCATATCGAGGTTACCATTGCCAAGTTGTCTAAGGTTGTGTTCATGTTGCGAAGCTTGAAGGGTGAAGTCTCTTTTAATGTTTAATCAGCATATTATGGCCTTTTTCACAGTGTGGCTTCATATGCTTTGTCAATTTGGGGACACTCTTGTCATGCTAGTCGTGTATTCGCAATCCAAAGACGAGTGGTTCGAATAATGACAGATTTAAAGTTTAGAGAGGATGTCAGACCTAAATTTAAAGAATGTAAATTAATTACACTCCCGTGTCTCTATATCTACAATTCAATTATGTATGTGAAAAATAATTACAATCTGTACAAGGCATGATGAAGTTCACAACCACAATACCAGAACCAAAAATGACATTCTTCCTGAATATATGAGGTTGGGTAGAAACAGAAATTCTGTGAATTATTATGGTCCCACATGCTATAATCATTTGCGAGATAGTTTGAAAACACTGAGCCTTGCAATGTTCAAAAATAAATTAAAAAACTACTTAATTGACCAGGCTTTTTACTCCATTGATGAATTCCTCAGCACTGACTTTCTGTTTTGATTAAGTTATATACATTTCTATGTTTTTATGTTGTGTTATGTAATATTTTAATTTTTTATATGACTTGTGTAAAACTTTTTTGGTAATGACATGTAATGACAATAAATAAATGTAATTCAACAACTCAACTAAATAACTAACTCACTGTCGTTTTCTTTGTAAAGCCCTGTGAGGTGTGTTAAGGTCGTCTTCTTTAATAATAGCAGTTCTTCAGAGCACTCCCGCTCGGTTCTTTCAGACAATCATAGAGGTCTGACTAGCTATCTGTTATGGTCCGTCAAAGCCCAGAGATTTCTTTAGCAAACCTGCATCAGTTTAGTTATGGATTTAGAGGGAATTATTTATACTGTTCCGAGATTTACAAGTGGCTAGAACAATCTAGAAGTACGTGCCGACTTGAAACATTTCTATGAATATAATAAATCCTCTATTACCTATATCAGAACATTTTTCCCAGTGTATGTAGTTTATGAAACATATATAATCGATTATTGGGCGGTGGCATCATTGCCAAGGCTCCATAGTGGGTCACGGCAAAGGACGTCGTGGACGGATACGACGTCGGACCCGGCTGCTGCTGCTGGGTGCATTTGCCAGCTGCATTCAGTTATTGAGGAGGTAGCACGTTGCATGTTGGCATACATATGTGAATGACAAATAAGTACTGTAACTGATTCTTATTATATTCATGGGTTTTTCAAAATTTTACAGCTATAGTTGTTGCTAAAACTAACACAAGACCAAATTACTTGTAAGTTGATGTTTTGCACACCCTGCACCCTGATAACGCTCTTCCGCAGAAAGGTCTCGATAATTGATGAACTTTAATAAAGGGACATGACCCTTAACGTTCTTTGTTCCCTAGATACAGGGTGTCAGATTTTTATATTTAAAATTGCCGCATCATTATTCAAAAATTCGGATTCGCTCAATTAAAAAGGGTCAAAACTTTCGAGATAAAATTGAGATTCATAGGGCGTAGGCAATGGGTTAAAAAGAGGGTCAAAAAATCATATGCATAGGCTGTCCATAAAGGGTTAAAAAGGGTCAAATTATAAAAAATAAAATGGTATGTGTTAATAATGACACACTTTTTAATATTGAAGTAGTCGTTATACATAATTTGATTGCAGAAAAAATAAACTGATGCCGTCGAGGCTGAAATTTACTGTATTATATCTAAATTGAAACTTGAAGCTTCAGCATATGAGGAGTTCTACACCCAAGTCCCTAATAGGTATATCCGACAAATAAATGACCATATAATAACATACTAAAATGTACCTACTTATTGAATTTAAAATAATTCTTAATACGCTCATCATCCTTATTAAGAAAGTATTTCGTGTCCGCAATAATTTAATAAAAACTATCACTTTCTTCCAAGGAACTCTGCTATGCTGCGCTGCAATTAATTTCAAACACTTTCTTTCACTTTTATTCTCTAATGCCGTGGGTATTATTATTTATTTATAATAATCACAATTTCTAATACTTAACTGCAAAAATCACACACAAAAAGAGTGAGATTACAATAATTAATTGGTACTACTGTTTGTGGTTTAGTAATAATTAATTTTAAGTGGTTTCCAAAGGAATTTCATACAACTTGATACTTAAGCCATAGTGATGTAATAATTTGACAGTTGATGAGTGTTAAACTCAGTACTACCTTATTTAAGGACTAAACTTGAGCTTCGTACAATCATGTATGTGCATCTTTGCTCTCTTTGGATGCTCAGCTGACTGTCTTTTGGATTTTGGTGTGTAATAGTGAAGCCATGTTGCATCCATTGCCACATATCGATGATAGAATTCCATTTTATTGCTCTGACTGGGAGCTTACGCGGCACACACTTTGCACAGAGCTTTCGCAAACCCAAATGTTCGTGGGATATCTTGACAATGTCAGCTAGCTCGTGCACCTTCAATTTGCGATCGTTCATAACCAATTTGCAGTGGCGGATTGTCATATGAAGCAACTGAAGCTACGCTTCATCTAAATAGTCAGTAAAATGAATAATAGTTAAGTTTTTAATATTATTTTATTGTGTAGGTAATTATTTTTCTCACATCTAAAGCCATTTCCTTTAAAAAAAATATATATATTTTTCTCCATGTAAAATTTAAACCATAAATATATACAATTTTCAAACCCAACTTTGCCATAAAGCAGGCTTTATGGTATATATTTATATTTAACTATCATCGATAATGTACTGTATTTCCCTCTTTTTATACTTGTAATTATTTACGACGACGACATCAAAAATGCTTTTGAAAGCGCCAATAACACCTATCTACTAAAAGAGAACACCGTAATAAGAAATCCGTGGATGAACGCGGAAATACTAGAACTAATGGAAAAACGCAGACAATGTAAGATTCATAAAGACGAACTGGCTACCGGCACTATCAGAGAAGAATTCGCAATCTAATCAGAACTGCGAAGGAGAAATGGCTTGAGGACCGATGTGTGGAAGCCGAACATCTTACCCGAATAGGCGATAGCTTTCATCTCCATAAGAAGATAAAAGAGATCGCAGGTCTGTACAAGAAAACACCAATAACCCACATCCGAAGTGAAGAAGAGGAAATAATACTGGAACCCGAGAAACTGCTGGAAACGTGGAAAACTTACGCTGCTAACCTTTTTGATGACCAGAGAGCGCAAAATCCACCAATCCCAGATGACAATCTAACGGACGGCCCATACATATTAGAGAGCGAAGTTCTTAATGCCATAAAGCTATCAAAAAGTAATAAAGCTCCAGGACCAGACAACATGCTATCAGAAACCTTCCACCTCATAAGTGATCAAAACGTAAAAATAATAACTAGATTTTTTAATATGATATACGACACTGGAAACATCCCCACAGACTGGCTTCGTTCCACATTTGTAGCCCTACCAAAATCGAATAACGTACAAAGATGTAAAGACTATCGGCTCATTAGCTTAATCAGCCGATCATGTACACTAGACTCTATAGAAAATGCGAGGAGGTAAGCGGATTTAGTCAGTTTGGCTTCAAGAAAGGGTTTAGAACCAGAGAGGCCATCTTCAGCCTGCAGGCGTTGGTGCAAAACTGCCTTGATCAAAGAAAAAACGCCTTCATATGTTTCATCGACTATGAGAAAGCTTTTGATAATGTAAGACAGGAACTCCTGGTAACATATCTTCAAGAACTTGGATTGGACAACAAAGATGTAAAACTGATTGCGAATCTCTACTGGCACCAGACAGCTCAAATACGACTTCAAAACTCAGTAACAACAGAGGAATTTGAAATAAAGAAAGGAGTCAGGCAGGGCTGCATTCTATCCCCAATGCTCTTCAACCTCTACGTGGAAAGGGTTTTTGCTGAGATAGTACCTGGAGGACCCATGGGTATTATAGTTAACGGTATTCCAATTAATAATATACGCTACGCGGATGACACCGCAATAATAGCCGATAATGCCAACGATCTGCAAACCCTGCTAAATGCTGTCAATGAGGCAAGTCAACAGAGGGGCCTAAAGATTAACGTCACTAAAACGAAGTTTATGGTCATATCTAGAGATATCGTACCAAACGTAAATTTACAACTCAATGGAGAGCAAATAGAGCGGGTCAATAAGTTTAAATACTTGGGGTCTGTGGTGGACGACAAGTGGAACCCAGAACTTGAAATTAGGTGCAGGATAGAACAAGCAAGAACAACTTTTCTAAAACTAAAAAAATTCCTCACCAACCGGAATTTAAACTTCCAACTCAGGTACAGAATGGTTAAATGTTATGTCTGGTCGGTTCTCCTATACGGAGCGGAAGCGTGGACGCTTAAAGACTTAAAGCTCTTTCTATCAACCGAATTGAAGCATTCGAGATGTGGATTCTGAGACGGATGCTAAGAATATCGTGGACGGAACACGTCAGAAACGATGATGTGCTCAGGATGGCTGGTTTGGAAGACCGAGAACTCTTCGAACACATTAAGAAGCGGAAGATCTCTTACCTGGGACGCATTATACGGGGAGAGCGATACGAATTCCAACGCCTGATACTACAGGGAAAGATCGAAGGTGGAAGACGAGGCATTGGAAGGAAAAAATTGTCCTGGCTTAGAAACATACGCCAGTGGACGGGAATAAGCGACTTCCAGTCGCTCCAAGAAGCCGCCGTAAATAGAATCATATGATAAGAAAAACGGAGGACGCTTTACGCAGGAATCTGCATGGCACCAGAAGAAGAAGAAGAAGAATTATTTATTTTGATATATATCTTGATTATAATTCAGCAACATTCCGCAACACTACGGCATATACCCAATATACAACGAGGTACGACCATCTGACGGCCGGCTATCGCCCTTCATATAAACATAGTTGCCAATGTTTAATTGCACTAAGACCTTAGCACCTACCAAAAGAATCTTAACCAAACAGCATAAGAAGCCCGCTTCACCACATTAAACTGAAGAAAAAATTCTAGTAATGCCATCTATGGCCTTTTTGACTTTTCTTGCTCCACTCAGTACGTTGATAGATTCATTTCTTACATGAAATAAATTAAAATGCTCGTAGTATTCAGTGCATATCCTGGTTCGAAGGGCACTCGCATAAATTTAAATTAAAAATAAAAAAGAAAAAGACTGAAAATAAATAAATTAATGGTATATATGAAAAATGCGGATCGAATTGTACAATTTATGTTGAGTATGCAATAAAAATTATACGTTATTTTATAATTATTGGCATATTAAAATAAATGTAACTGGTGTTATTGAGGATATACTTTTTAATTATACTTGTGAATATAGTATTACTCGGCATAATGAAAGTACAGAATTAATTATCACAGCTTGCTTCGCTTCTTGTTGTGCGTTCAGATTGAGATTGGCACAAAGATCTCAAAGCAAACTTATCAAAATTACAACTAAGTAATAAAACTACGGCAAAATTAGCGACGATGACAGAAAGTCAGAGATTTTAGCGATTTGGGTGGACTATTTAGAGGGATTTTCATTCAGGGATCATATTAAAACCTTACATGCGGGGCGAGAGGATTGGGATTCGTTTTAAGGACTAGCAAAACATTTAAGAATGCAATGTCCACATATAATAAGCTTGAAATGTTCGTCATTGATGGATTTATAGTCACGTATATTCATGGATACATTCAGGAAGCTACTATACCGACGTACTTATATATCTAACAGTATAATAACAATAATAATGATATTATTAAAAAGAGTGGAGGTCGAAGGTGACAGAAGGTTGAAATGCAAGGTGATTTTATTTAACTTTCTAATACAATACCGTGGATACGTATTAGAAGACACACGGATTGCGGACGGGATGTTCTTTGAACATCGAAGACATACAAAAATAATTTCATTAACCTACTGCTGTCGTTCCCACTTTTTTAAACACAATTTCACAAAATTAACAAAAATGGACATTAGAAAGAACATTTCCCAAATACTGGACTAATTGATAACAGATACATACATAATTTCAAGAAATTAGACCAGGAGAAGATCCTAGCTCACATATTTAAACCGCAATGCGATCAAAAACCCAACTGCTAGGTAAGCTATTTTATAGAAGACAATCTGAATTAATTCTAAATCTTTCGCATGAAGAAAGCTAATATTGTTTAACTTACTTTATTGATAGCGGTGCAATCTCAGTTGGTCTGGAGTTATCTGTGATCTAGACGCCAAAAAACTACTTAAATACCGTCAGTATCGCAACTCATGTTTACCCGGATATAGACTCTATTCTGAATAGGAAATGATAGGCTACACAATGATTATTATTTAAATTGTATAATTTAATAATTATGTTAATTGAGAGTTTTATGAGAAACTTTGGCGTTGTGCTCTTGACATTTCACAGAAATATCACGATTTGTACATTTTTATAAATACAATTTAATTTTCTACGTAGATCTAAATGAGAGTGTAAGTGTGCATAGGTTACACCCTGATTTTTACGTGAATATCACGAAGCTCACATTGTTTTAATACCTAATAAAGAGTCAAGGCTGACTTTAACTTCATTAAAAATACGTTTTGCGTGTAAATCCATGAAGGTACAATTTTTGCCTTTAATTTTTTTAACTGAGCTTTCTTAGAAAGCCTGCCTGGCATTCGAGCTATCCAGGAACTTTAATAATAAACTCCTGACTAACACACTTGTTTTTCAAAACAATTATACCTAATATTCCATTCGTTCTTTAAATTTTTTCGCATAAAAGTTATTTATAAATTTCTTATTGTGCTGTTTATGTTGATTTGTCGTTCTTGAACTTAAACTCTCCTTGAACTTTGATTATTTTTAACAGTTATTATTGTTGATTGTAGGGAATAGTATATTGTGTCCCTAGTAGGAAAAAAAAATCACTTTCCCGGTATCTGCAAGCATAGGAGTCTGAACATGTGCATATCCAATACTATTTTTTCTGAAATTGATAACATATGCAATTTTTTTTCTTCCCTGTATAAAATATGTTGACAACAACAACGTGACGAGCTGCATCTTCTTAATCGTGTGTTAAAATATTTGTTTCAAAAAGCTATTTCTTAATTTTGTAACGTTTTCCCGAGATGACAGCGTGTTATGTTATAATTGACTGACGAAGAATGAAGAGTGGCATTCGTGTTTAAATTTTAATGCTCGAGTAATTTCACAAATACGGTTTCTTTGATTTCGTAATCAATAGATTTGAAATCTATCTATGGTGTGTCACTAAGTCTTCGGAAAACATTTCCCTGGTCTTCACAATACAAAAGTTTACAAGCAATTAAAAATCTCCCACTCTAGTATAGCTCTTGAAAAACCCCATACATTTAATAATAATAATGGCTTTATTGCTCAACAGAAAATCCATTTACAGAGCAATCTTACAAAATTACTTAATATTAATAATAACAATACAAATAAACCGAAACAGAAAGAAAGAAACATCATACATTCAACTTAAATGTTCATTCAAAACACCCAAAACAGTACTTAAGTGATCAAAAAAAATATCACTCTCATCGCTTATAGAGTTATATGTCTGACACATTGTGTAGACAGGCGACTTCATCAACAAATTGGTCCTAGGTGGGTCGTTATAAAATAAATTAGAGGATCTTGGTACCAAAAAATACAACTTTTGCAAGAGTTCAGTGAAATCAATCTTACTATGCAAGATATTAAAAAGGAATTTTACTGCATGAATTTTTCTAAACTTTGTATTTGACATCTTGTTAACAAGATGTCATACTCTATTCCTCTTTCTGGATATGATCCATCGGTTTTGAAACTCTCTCAACAGAAACATTGTAACAGTTATAATATGGAAACCATATTAAAGAGCAGTATTCCAGCTTTGACCTGACATAAGCATAGTATAAGGTTTTTATTGTATCCATATTCTCAAAAGATCTGGAATTTCGCACAATGTAGCCATAAGATCTAGATGTACTCAGAATTATGTTATTTATATGTATATCGAATGAAAGAAGCTTATCAAAGGTCACACCAAGATCCTTAATGGACTCAGGACGATTTAAAATCGTCTCACCAATCGTATACTCGAAATGAATGGCTGATTTTTTTCTGGTATATGACATAACTTTACACTTGGAAGAGGTCAAATTCAGTTTGTTTTCCTCACACCAGCATTGAACCAAATCCATATCACGCTGCAAATGATTACAATATCATTCGCAAAGAGCATTCTCTGCCAATTCAGTAGTCCGGCTAAGTCATTTATAAAAATTAAAAACAATAATGGGCCCAGATTCGACCCTTGCGGAACACCAGATGACATATGGTATCTTGACGATTTATATCCATTATGGAGAACATATTGGGATCTATTAGTGATATAGCAATGGATTAGCGAAACAGATCCGGCTCCAAGCCCAAACACAGTAAGCTTGTTCAACAGAACCACGTGATTTATTCTGTCAAATGCTTTAGCAAAGTCCGTGTAAATCACATCGACCTGCCCTCCTCCATCAACAGTTTCTGAAGTAAACACAGACAGATCAGTAAGCGTGGACCTGCCACCGATAAAACCGTGTTGATTTATTGATAAATTAGGCTTTGTCACTCTATAAATCCTCTGATATAAAATAATTTCAAACAGCTTTGAGAAATTTGATAATATGGATATAGGTCTATAATTACAAATACAAGCCCTGTCATAGCTCTTAAAAATCGGACACATCTTCGCGACCTTCCAATCCTGTGGAAAAACACAAGTCCTGCAAATCAAATTAAAAATTTTAGATAGGGGAGTGGAAAGGACAGTTATTGTATCCTTTACAAAAAAAGAGGGTAAGTAAACTTATTTTTCAATTTTCGGGCAGCCCAAAAAATCTCCTCCTCAGAAATGTCATATAAGAGATAGTTGCGATTTGTCACCAAGTGAGATCTCGCAGCACAATTGTCCTCTGATCCGACAAAAACGCTTTCAAAATAGCTGGCAAATGCCTCAACAATTTGTTGAGAGGGTCAGGTATTCGAGAGTCACGATTGTTTGCGTTAATATATGACCAAAACATTTTAGGATCCGTATTTATGTTGAACTTATTCTTATTTGAAGGCCTATATAGCTTTGACTTTGCTAGGACTTCTTGTCTATAGCGGGGATGCTCCTATCGAAATTTTCCTCACTATTTGTACATCATTTTTCACATAGATCAACATAATCTTGACACGATTTCGTCATTTTTCCTTTGAGCCTATAGTAGAACGTTTCTAATATATTATGGCCCATAGATAAATGAACCATAAAGAAAAGTACACACAAACACACAGTGTTGTGAAGGTGTTTAGTAAGAAAAATTAGCCAATTCTTGAAGTGACTATTTATTTCTATACACATTTACAATTTAATTAACACTTTTTTAATTAGTCTTTTGGTTTTTACGACCGTAACAATGTCTTACGGTGTTAATTTTAATGTTAAAGTATATTGTAGAAGTAATAAATAAATAATTGAAGGTTATTTATCCAATTTCGAGTGTATTTTCGTGGTATGTCCCCTTTGTCGTTTTCAAGCGCTCTATAATATGGGATTGAGCCCCCTTACTTACACAGTTTTTCTTTTATTTTGGTTCAAAATGGATGTGGAAAAGTTCTTGATAAAATAATAATAATAATAAAGGCCTTTATTTTTTTATATTGGGCGAGTTTCAGTTCAATCATGGCCAATGGCCATAATTGTCTGTTCAGCTAACCCAAAATGAATAAAAAATTTTATTTATTATGTTTGTGCCCCTTTCCAAATTTCCACCAAATCTTGGCCTTTCAAGAAGCATATCGAGAACAATGAAGCCAAAGGTCAAGCAGACAGAGCTGTTTTCTCAGTGACAGTGCCGAAACTGGAAGGAACAGTCCAACAACCACGGTTTTTGGCGACACTTTGTACGTATTCGTTCTAGACATTTAGATCGTTAAAAAAACACTTTAAATTTAAACGCTGGACAGTGAGAAAACAACAAGAAAAAATTATTAATAGTGTTTTAATGAAATTGCCTAGAAGACCCTGACATTATCCGTTTATTTTTCCTTATTCACCATAAATTATCTAATATAATTATTATTATATGCACGACTACATAGGCACAAAACCAATTTGTACATTTTTTTTTCTTTTGCTATTTATTAATGTGCTTGAGTATAGTAAATTCTCCAATTGAGATCAAAATCAAATATAGTAAAATTTTATTTTATATATTGTGGTAGTAATTGCATTAAATTAACCTGTTTAAGATTGTAAATTCATTATCGGTTCATAATAATAATGGTACTTACGTGTTGGCATTGTAAACAGTCGATTCAAAAAATAAGGAAATAGTTTTATGTACAAAACAAACCGACTTCATCACAAATGAAAAAGTTTTTTGGCTCATACTTTTTCAATACATTTTTTAAAACAGCAAAAAGTTTGCGATTTACTAGGACTGGACTATAAAATGGATTAGAAATTCCCCAGGTGTCTCACAGAAATCTACCTGCTTTATTATTGCCTACCATTAGGCGTTATGAACGCGTTAAGAACATTTTCAAAAGAATGCGATAATGTAAATGGGAAACCCGAAAA
Source organism: Apoderus coryli (assembly GCA_911728435.2). NCBI lineage: Eukaryota > Metazoa > Arthropoda > Insecta > Coleoptera > Attelabidae > Apoderus > Apoderus coryli. The sequence goes on along the minus strand of OU452213.1, from coordinate 3,572,812 downwards.
GGCAAAGACTCTAGGTCTTGAAAAGTGCACTGTAAAGAGTTGGCATTACACGCCAGGAATTGTTTACAGGATCCTTCAAAAACCGCGGCATTATTTGATTTTATTGATATAGGCCCTCAATCTTAAATCCTGCATATGGTAGGACTATATCATTCTTTCAAGATGAACCTCGTAATGAATCTAATCCAACAATAGAGGTTCGTCCTATTTGCAGACGCTGGAGTCGATATCAGTCGCTGAGAGTTACATAAATAGAAGATTCGATTTATCTTTAATAACTTTTTAGTTAAACACACTGTAGATGTATTGTAATTTAAACAACATCGGCTATAAAAAAGTAACAGTATACTGTATTTCTATAAGCACCATACTACTGACCTTGCATGCTCGTATTTTTATTATTAGAAATTTGCAATTAGCTTTAGAAGAACAATCGTTATATAATACCGTTAAATAAAAGAAAGAAAAAAACAATGTACAGGGTAGCTCGAACTGGAGCCTCATCATTGGGATCTCTAAATCCAAGAAGAATAATTTGCCGTTTTTTAAGATTCCGATTAATTCCGGAGATATTCGGAAAAACAGCAACATCGTATTATTGCTTTCCTGGTCCCATTTACGAACGATTTTTAAAATAAATTACAAAATCACATTGGCACTTTTTCCAATGAAGTTAAAACTTTTGGCATCTGACGTTTCATCTTTGAGCAGCCATTAGTGACTTTGTTTTTTTTAATACGGACCTGTTTTTTAAATATCTGGATATCTGGAAGCATTTTTTTATTATTATGACCCAGGGAATTTTCAGATACGACCCTGCATTTCTAACAATTAATCATCCATTTCTTTATTTATTGATTTGTTGTTTGTTGAACTATAGTCTATTATAGCCTCCCTTGAATATATTTTACAAAATGGTTAGAAATGCAGGGTCGTATCAGAAAATTACTGCGCAACTCGGTTCAATATTTAATCGTCCGCCACTGTCGACTTCCTATAGATTTCCATTCTGACAATTGCTGCCTCGTCTTCCACATTTATTGTGATGGATATTACCGATATTCGAAATAACCTAAGTAACAATAATAGCATTTTATATATACAAAGTCTATATTATAGAATGTAGGTGACGGGAACTAGGTCACAACTATTACAGGTCAAGGGTAATTGTAATTAACAGGCCTGGTTGTAAAATATTTGTGTTAGATTTTGTGTATAATAAAATAAATTAACGATATTTCAGGGATGTAGCTTTTATATATTTAGTCTATCAATAAATCCGTGGGCAAACTAGCATTGCAGATATTTCGCTCACGTTCGAATCTGGAGAAGTACATTTTCGGTCCTCTTGAATCGCTTCAAGTAGCCCTGAAATGTGCCATGCCCGGAGAGGAATTGCGTCAGGTGATAGTTCACTTCGCCAAATTTCCTATTTATCCACGGCTCTATGTTGGAGATCAGCCTATGTGTCCAGCGCCCGGTGCTTGCAGTTTGCCACTTCTCTTGCCATTTCGCCAGCAGTTTTTCCGCTGCCACGTTCTTGGATATTCCTTCAGACACTTCACTTCTTTGTTTCGCCAGCAGATCTATTGGCGGTATGCCAGCAATCACACACACAGCATTATAGGACACCGTTCTGTAGGCACAGCACACCCTTATGGCCATTCTTCGATGGACCTGTCATATCGAAGCACATCCATCCAGATCGGAGCCGCATAGAGTAGAATATTCTGGCAGACGGTGGCCAGCATTCTTCTCTTCATTGTTGACGAGCCATCAATATTTGGCATAAGCCTTGCGAGCATTGCCGTTGTCCTCATAGCTCTTCCCGTCATCTCGACGATATGCGTGCCAAAACTTCTGCCTAGCCACACTCCAAGGTACTTCATCGCCTTCTTTGGCCGAATAGTAGTGCTCTCTACCTCAAAGACGATATCCGTCAGCATAACAGCTTCTGTCTTTTCTTCAGCCATCTCCAACCCGTTTTCAAAAAGCCAGTGTCCAACTCGCGCTGCAGCTTCATTAGCTCTGCAGATGAGTTCATCTTTGTTGTGGCCCGTGACCACAAGAGCAAGATCATCCGCATAGGCTATCAATGTAACCCCATCAGGCTGCTCCAGTTGCAGAACATCGTCGTACATCAAATTCCAAAGTGTAGGACCGAGTACTGAGCCCTGTGGGACTCCACAATATACAGCCCTACTGCTAAGGTTCTCTTGTTTCTGGATTCGAATACTGCGCGCACTGAGATAGCTTCCGATTATGTTTATGATGCGTCCAAATTTTTTTTCATAATATGATTGTCCTGCGTAAATATCACGACCCCATTATTAGGGAACCAGATTTCAATTTTTTGGGGCCTTGGTTTGGTATAGGACGCTATCATACAGGACCTAATCAAGACCGAAGAAACTATCCTTAATGACCGTTCCGAAGAATGTCGTTTGGCATGCAAATAGCCCTTCATAATATCATTGTCCTGCGTAAATTTCACGACCCCATTATTAGGAAAACAGATTTCAATTTTTTGGGGCCTTGGTTTGATATAGGACGCTATATCCAGGACCTAATCAAGACTTAAGAAACTATCCTTAATGAGTCAGCCTCAACATGTCGTTTGGCATGTAGATAGCCTTCATAATATGATTGTCCTGCGTAAATATCATGACCCCATTATTAGGGAACCAGATTTCAATATTTTGGGGCCTTGGTTGGTATAGAACGCTATATACAGGACCTAATCAAAGCCTCCTTTGGGTGATAAATATTGCCCGTCCTAAAGACTTCCAAACATTAAGAAGTAATCGGTTATTGAGTCACCATAGTCTCTAAATTATTCTGAAGCATTTGTTTGGTATTCGACCATGACGCTATCATTGTCAAAATATTAACGAACGATTTCATTTAATTTCTTCATCTGAAAGAGGTGAATTAAAAGCAGATCAGGCAGAAAAGAAGATGACGATGAAGAAGAAGAAAAGAAAAATTCCTCTAGCAGAGCAACTTTCACTTGATGCTGAATATATCTCATGGCGCGTTGTAGGTATTGTATGTGAGACTAGATATGCAATTAAAAAGTGAAATTGTCCTGGAAACCCGTTTTACAATGTATTTATTATATTGTGTTATAGCGTTAAATGATGGCGTTTAATAGAGGACAACAAATTTCGATTAATTTTAACAGAGAGAAAATGGAACACTTGTGCTAGTGGGAGTAAGTTATTATATGGTTTTGAAGATATTTTATTTTCTCCTTTATCTGGGTCGGTAATTGAGAGACAGAGAGAGCTAACATTAAATTGATTCCTGTCTTTGATAAGACGTTCCAGAGTAGGGATTCCTGAGGCACTTCAAGGACATAAAACTCCTCAAAATAACAAAAGAAAACACTACTTGTCCACTAGACGATTTTTGTATGTATATTACCTGAAGAAGGCAACAGATGTACGTTGCCGAAACGTTGTTTTTAACAAAATGTTTTGACATTAAATAACAAGTGGTTATTTAACCTGTGTGTAATTTGTGAGCCTCATCCCAAGAAGGAATAAGGCTCAAAAAAAGAAAACTAAATATTCTTCTTATATAAATTCCATCTTTCACAATTTTATCTATTGTGATGAAAAAATAATAAGTTTATTGCATATCGTAAACAGTAAAACCTCATTCGACAGATCTGTTTCAAGGTAAAACCAGAGCCAAGTATTATAGACTAAACATCGATAATAACCCATGCAAAATCCCTCAAGACTACACTCTGTAGGTATTTATTGTATTATCAAAATAGGAACCGTGAGAAACTGTTTCACAAAACATTATTTGCATTATTCAATGTATATCAAAATACCAGTTACAACTTTTGTTATTGTTTTTTTTTTTTTCTAATAAAGCAATAACATGTTCTTCCTATACTTATCCATTGTTTATAATAATGTTGTTTTTCTATCACAACATGATTAGTTCTTAATCGTGATGCACGACATTTGTAAAAATTGATTTATTTTGATAATGTAACTTACCTATACAAAATTACGTTCCTTTCCTTTATATATTTTGATGCCTTTTTGCTCCAGTTTCCAATGGCGTGCGGTTTATTTTGAAACAGAAATTTAGTACATAAGAACTTGATTTTTTTTTTTAAACCATTGCATCGTACGCTCATGTGAAACAGAACAAAATTAATTCATCAAAATAATGAGCACAAACAGATTACCGAAAAAAAAAGGTAAAATAAATAAATGAACACGACCAGATCCTAAATTTAAAACCGAAATTTCCCTTACAACCGAAATCGGTATTATTACTATTGTTTTGTCGTGAACTTTGTGTGAAAGCACACAACCAGAACAACAACAAAGAGCTTTCACTTTCTCTTCTCTCTTGATGTCGACCAAATACACAACACACTATCTCTTCGGTTGTGCTACGAGGTTCGGTCAACTGGCATTTACTGCAAATTCACACCAACAATAGAATAAGAACTTCACACTTTTTAGCCTCACATTGATTTCACAGTATAATAACGGTATAACCGGAAGTGCTAAGCGGTTGGTATTATGATATTTGAATAGACCATATTTGGCAATACATATACCAACATTTTCCAAATTCATTTCAAAGTAGTCTCCGAAATCTTTTAATGGGCCGTCACTGTAGGACACCCTGTATACTAAATGCATTTAATAGCACAGTATAATAAATAATATAGTATTCTGACTTTCCGCTTGCGAGCCGTCCTGCGCATAGCGTCGCGCATGCCGCCATTATGGGTTAAAACGTCACAATAATCGCATTGACGTAGATAGATACCGTTCACTACTAAATAAATATTATGTTTGTAATCTAATTATGTGTTTTTTGTATCTTATGATTAATACAATGAACAATCAGGGAGGACATGTGTGTGCTGCAAAATGTTGTCCCAATAAGCAGTACACTTGCTCTAAACATTTTTTTCGCTTCCCTACAGATCCTGTTAGGTGAGTAATAAGTAAAAATAAAGATGAATACTAGATAATTTTACGTTTATAACAACTATTTGTATAACCGTAAAATTTATATTACGAAATGGCAGTATCTAATATGTTTTTAAACTAAATGAAAGTAAAACATAAACACAATCAGCTAGGGGTTATATTATTGACAATATATATATATATGGCCCTTGTTTGACTAAAATTGCTGAGAACAGGATTCAGTTGATGCAGAATTCAGGCACACGGCTTGTATGTGGAATTCGTAGGGGTGAAAGAGGCTAGCAATAAGATTAAGGAAATCGGCTGGTTAAGAATGAAACAACGTCGGATTTTCATTCACTAATTTTGATTAATAAAAATCATCAGATGGAAATAGGGTGAATACTTATATGAAAGAGTGAAGTTCCGGGGATCGGTGTATGATGTGAATATTCCTTATAAAACTGTCACTACGCCACCGCTAGACTCAATATCAATCTTTGAGCGGTCATTTTCCTATACGGTTTCAAAATATGACAACGCTCTACCGGAGTGGAGTCGGAATGCTGTACTTATTAATGCTGTGTTGATTTCATCTTTGCTTCAAAACATTCAGGTGAAATAGCCTCTACGGACCCATTCAGCAGACGCATCTGGGTGCTGCCTCTGACAATTTTTATTTCCGTCTTGATTACTGTTGTTTTTGAGCGAATTTTTCCGGTGGCGAATTTTTCTTTCTCAAATACTTAGAAAATCTGATTCAATGCTTTTCTGCTATTTGCCCTCGCCTAAACAAATGAGAGTGTATTGTTTCGTTGCTTCTGTTTTGATCAAACCTCGTAGGTATGTGGTACCTAGCGAAAAGTATGTTTGTGGGTTACCAATAACAAACCAACGTGTATTTGGTACTTTTCTGCCTTTGTTAGACCTTTGTGTATAACAATCGTATAGTTTGTATACACATAAACCTAGTAAATAGTCAACGATACTCTCTCTTTCAACAGAAATGCGTCCGGCAATAAATTACCATGTGAAAAATTGAAGCGAATGTTCCACTTAATTTTTCTCGAGAGACGCACTTCATTTTGATGCAGAAGAACAATAAACTTCCTCTTCAAATCATTGGATGACTGTCATTCAATAAAAATAAAATTTTGACAAAAGTCGATTTTACAACTATGTGTCATCCTATGGCCTTTTCATCACGTTCTCCTTATGTCCAAGGCTCGTTATTGTATTTTTGGTTATGATATTCCGCCCTTCGTACCTCCCTGCTATTCATAGTAGGTACAGTGTGTCCGTATAGAACCACAATGTAATTCTCTGCCCGTGGAATTCAGTGATATTTTGTTACATACTGTATATATGTATAATGAATAAATGTGAGCAGGAAAACAAAGAGAATATTAATATCGTGCACGACCTTGCACAAATCGACTAACGGAACTCGAACCAATAATCAAGGTCGAAACTAATCGCTTTATTTTTTCATGATTACTATTATTAAGTTTGAAAGAACCACACAATACTTACCATACATTAAAATTAGTAACTAATTAGTATCTAGCCGTATATAGGGGGTTAAAAGACAATATTTTTAAATAGAAACCCCAATATTTTATAGTTTTATCTTATTAAGCAATAAAAATAAGGGTAAAGGTTGTATATCTTCAAAATTTTTAGTTTTTGAGATATCGCCAAATGAGTAAATTGCGTACGGTAATGTTTTTACAAATTTTAAGTTTACAGTTTTACTAAACAGGGCCGGTTTTAGTGGTCATTTATTATAATATAACTAGGAACAGGTTTCACTTATAATGCTTTTGTTTGGTATAGAACGCTATCATTCAAGCCCTAATAAACTATCCTTAATGACGAATTAGCCACAAGACGTTTGGCATTCAGATAGCCCTTCATAATTACAGGTTAAAACACCATTTGTTCCATTTTATACCAAGGTATTATTATAGATGGTTTATAGCACTAATAAAGGACGATAAGGTCATTTTGATTAACTAAATTACATTGTTAGACGATACACAATAGATTAGTTTACCACCTAATTTTGTTTATAATAATTCTTAACTATCAGCGGCGTAACATTTTACCTAATGAACATATGAGCCCAAAAACAAACGTCCATGTAACTTGTAAATTATTGCTTTATATGTCGATGGGATTTATTATACCCCCGAACAAATTCCTTGCTACGCTTATGGCACATGATGTAGGGAATGATTGGTAGGATTGTAACACTTTTACTATAACCTCAATCTGATTTTATTAGTTCTATTTTGTTTTAGATACTTAAAATGTTATACTTTATGAGATTTTATAATGTAATATGCTATTAAATTCTAATTAATTTTGCACAGAATTGGTGCAATTAGGCAAGAACGTGTGTATAATGAAGAAAACTGTGTGAGAACTGTAATTAGTAGATAATTAAACTTTTATTGATTTGGTTTGGTATTTTAATAATGCAAACTGTTGCGTAAGAATTGTAAAATAATTTGACATAACTAAGAAATGTCATGCAACCGTCAAAGATTCTCCAACAGGAAAGTTATATAGTAATTTTCCTCTACGGCCTAGGTAAAATTGAAACTCATATCATAGGGAATTACAGTTTTGCTATTCCTCTTTCAGTAGCGATTTTTTAATGGAATCCACGAAGACAAATTGATGGCCAATGCCAAGCACAAAGCTACTCTATCCTATTTTATTTTGATGTTGCTATATCTAATGTCGTGTTTGCGTCACTTTTGTGGATTCCATGGAAGGGGAGGTATATTGTGGAGAAAGAGAAGGAGAAAAGGGAGTGAAACTTTTAGAGAACAAAATAGGAGTAGGCCAATCTCGACTGATTCTGTTTCCGTGGAGACGTATATATATATACAGCATTGTATTTTTTCTTTAACGTCCAGAAATAATTTGTGGAATGGGAGATTAACGACATTCCTAGAGGAAGAAGTAATCACACCACTTAAATTAGGTAAAATTTGGAAAAGATAATACCGTAGCAATTTTACGAATGACCCTGTAATAAAGAAACTATTCTACATCAAAAAGTGTTCTAAGAAATTAATTACTTAAACATTAAGATCGCCAAATAACGTTCAGAAAGCCACACATCTGATAACTAGCTTAAAATCAAGAGAGCAGAATCGACCTTGCCCTGTGTACCATAAAAAGCAGCCACCTTTGACCTTCGCCCCATAATTCCATTCCCCTGTTTGTGACCGGGTGATATGCCGACATTGGCTCTATAGATACGCATCCCACACACATAATTCTCCCACTGTTCTGCACAGCTGCCTCCTCTCCCGCCGCACACTTATTTTCATCCAGCCGCATACACCGACCTTCATTCAGCAGTTTCGGGAGCGGCCGCAATTTGGTTGGAGCAACAGCATGGACGGATTATGTTTTATTTTATATTTAAGTAGCGTTCATTTTGTTATTCCGCCCTTAGGTACATCCCTTTTTAACCATTCTATACAGGGGGGTTCTGAAAACATAGGCCATCGATTAGTGGGAGTTGCCTCATGTAGAAATAAGACAAAACTTGGAGGGAAAAAATGTATTTAAGGTATATTTCACAGCTTCACCAGTGCCGTGCATATTATGGGTTATTACTAAATTAATTTTGTCTGTGCCCCACTTGCTTTTAATTATATGAAAAGCATCTGATAATTTCTGTCTTGTAGATATTGGAGTTAAATAGCCATCGACAAAATTTGAAACGGAAAGAGCAGTGGCGGATCTAGGGACGAGTGGGACTCAGGAATGTTTGCTTTATTATTACTTATGTTATTTTACCTCCAAAAATGTTTATTGGAGCTGAAATGTGCCTAAGTTAAAGTTAATCTGAATCGACAATGGCTCGGTTTCGTTTTCATCCTGGTATATATTGAATAACAATGGACCAAGATGGACACCTCGTGGTACACCCGAATAAACTAATAGAGGAGTTTTCCTTTTTAAGTTGCCTGAGTTTTTACACACTATATAACCAAGAAAATAGCAATTTCCCAATAAATCAACTAATCTACGTAATAACAACATATAGGTACATAATACCTCCTTTTTTTGCGTAATACCGATAAATGCGAGGGTGTTAAGGATAATGTGAACCTATAACATAGATATTATCCATAATAAACCTGAAATAGTACAACTTGCGTCATGCTTGACCTTCGGAGGGCATTTTCCCGATAATGAAATGTGATTTCATAGGAAGGGAGAGAAGAAAGTGGAATTGGGTATAGTAGTAAAATATAATAGAACGAAAACCTTGAGGAAAAAGCCTACACCACATAATATACCTATATTTCGTTTTTTTTTTTTCATTCTATGGTAACAGAGGCGGGGATTTCGAACGCTGAATTAGGCTAAAACTAGTGGTACGTAAAAAAATTAATCAAATTTCTTCAAAACAACAAAAACCATTTGGGGTGAGTTTACCGGGTCTAATCATTTTGTTACAGATCCAGGCGAACCTTAATTTTAGCTACAGTAATAAATCTACGCAAAATTTTGATGAGATTTCCCTTGTAGAGCGCCAAATTCCCAGTTGAAACAGTTTGTCGCAGACTCTGCACCTATTTATTGCGTTTATTTAGGCCAGTAAAGCTCAACGGTATATTGTTGACAATATGATACCTCTTCTTTTCTAGCACAAAGCTTCAACTGTCTAAGCTCATGAAAATGCACATAAAAGACCATGGAGGTGAGAGGGGGATGAAATAGATCAAAACCTTCAGAAATGCAAAGCATTTTTTCGGAGAAGGAGGGTTTTAATAGGACAAATCATTGAAAACATTACTGGGACAACCGTGAGGAATCTCCAAATAAAATTGTACAGGTACACCACTGACTATCTGCTATAGCGTCTTCCTCGAAGTGCGTAGATTGTTTATCCTGTCATCATTATTAAAAAAAAAAAAAAGACGACAGCAAGGAAACCTTGGCCTACATAGCATTAGAACTGCCTCGCCCCATTGCGGAGTATTAGGCATAACTTCGCGTCAAGACCATCTCTTAACCCAGAAATGTCAAAAGGGGTAGAAAAAATGTGGGGTGGCATTATAATAATATTGGAAACGAATGAAGAAATAAAATAAAAGAAAGTTGGAGATTTGAATAAAAGCAATTTTTGTGTCGTTTTTATTTATTTTTTTTTTGTCAAATAAGATGGAACAGAGATTCTCTTTTTTGTAGTAGATTATAGAGGGTGTCCTTGTTGTGTTTATTTGTTGATTTTCATCTCTGTTTTAGAGCCCTGATGATGGTTTTATAATAAACCGAAACAAACCTTTCGTATTAAATTGAATTCAGAGTCGCTAGGCATTAAATCTCCATATTTAGATACCTCAGCGATAAAAGCTCAAACTACTCATGTAAAATCCCCCGACAAATCCCGTTATATTCTATTCCATAAACATAATTCCTCATTTCTGCTCTCGCCCGGCTAAATTTCCCCTTTCAATTCCCAATATCAGTTGAACATGTGCGTCCTTCTCCTGCTACTCCTTATATAATCCTCCCTTACGCCGGTCAAGGCCGTCCGACCGGGAAACAGGAAGAATAACATTATAAAGGTGAAGGACATTGAAAGGGTGGCTAAGGATAATAACGACGGCATGCGACAATATCGCGTGGATGTACAGGAGCCGTTAGACTACTGGTACTACAAATTTTAATGACAGACAAAAACGGTTCTTAGGTCTAAGCATTAAAATTGGACTGGAAAATTATATTATGAAGGGCCAAACGACATGGTCATTAAGCGTCCTATACCAAACAAAGGCATTAAAATTTGAGCCTGTTCTGGGCCTGATGGGGTTGTGAAATTTAGACAGGACAATGATATTATGAAGGGCTATGCGCTGTCACTAACGCTAACTTCACAGAAGTGCCCACAAAAGAGTTGTAATTGTTTTTTTTTTATTATGCCAAGGCAGAGAAATCCTCATGACACCTAGAGAGTTCCTTACCACTTCCCTAGTGTGGGACTCTAACCCAAACTAAAACTCTGCCTTCTGGGCTCTCAACCTCATGACGTCCCTGAGGGCGTCGAGTTTGAGGTCCCTTCGGATCTGTGCGTTTGACACAAACCAGGGTGCACCCACTGCCTTGTTCTCCGTGGCCTCCAATCGTTTCAGGTACGATGGTGCCGCGTATCCCCATGCTGAACTGGTATAGGTCAAGGCAGGTCGCACGACTGCTTTAACCATTTGGAGCTTGATCCTTGCCTTTGGCATTCAATTGTAATTGGTTCCAGGTGTAGTTTTTTTTTATTTAGATTTAGTATTCGGTGATGATGGTCCTTGTATCCATGAAAATCCAATTTATGCGGACTTATTGAATGGGAAATGAAAAAGACTGAATTTAAATTAGGCGATTATACGGGACAAAGGGAAACAGGCGATGATGATAATAAAGCGAAGTCACTTTACCACTTTTGAATGGAGAAAACTGTTTAGTTGTCAAGTGGCTAAATTTTACATTTTATTTCGGGTGAAAAAATGTTCGAGAATGTTGTTATTTTCTTGTTGTAAAGTCATTTTTAGGGCTGTGATTTATTTATTATTTTATTTTTCGATGCTCGATATTACTTTTGAAGAGGCCCCTGTTTTCAGGCGCAGGATCACCCAATTTCAGCGATACACTGAGGCGAAGAGAGGCTTTATTTATTGTCTAATGATCGCAAAGTGCAAATTTAATTAAAACATTGTTATTTATGAACTTCTTATCATTAATAATTAAATATACAAATAATATGATTACATAGTAAGTATTAGGTATTTTTATATTATGATATGCACGTGTGGATAATTTTTGACCTTGTGGCAAATAAATTATTACAAAAAAAAACACCGTGGATTCTGCATGCCAAAAAATTTAGCAACAAAACGTTATCAATTTATTGATAAGTTCTTTTTTTTTCTGTGAGCGAAAAAACCCATTGCCGTCGAGAACATAATAATAATAAGTAGTTAATAATAACAATAATTATCATTGTCTCTCCTTGAGAAAATAAGAGCGATTTGAGTCCATCGAGCAGAGTTAATTCATGTAAATTATTTTAAAAATCATATTAGCTACTTCAATTTTATTATTTAGAGATTCTTCAATGTATCAGCAACATTTGCCGACTTCCGTCTCGCATGCCTCTTTAATTTGCGCCAGAGGCAACCACGTCCATAGTCGTCTGGAAAAGTACTATTTTTAAACAGCATTTTGGATGAAACAGAAGAGAAGTTGATCGCTCAGCATTTGGCTTAAAACACCAACATACATTTGAAGGCAACAATTTTGGTTTTATTGTAAAAAATTCTATTTAGTAGCTTGAATCCCAAATAAACTCAAAAAAATGCAATATTTCTGTGGCATTGTGTTCTCGGTTTTTTTTTATGCATATTTGATTAGGTTACTACTTCTAACAAATTCTCCAACATGGGAATCCTGAATCTAATACCTTTGGATTCAGGAAGAAAACCGTCGCGTCGAACCCTTTGCCCTGCAAACATGATTCATCATTGCAGACCGTCAAAATTGGCTAAATGGGGAACTACGATTCCCAGAAAACACATCCGTTTGGTATACGGACGGTTCAAAAGGAATAGAAGGCAACACAGCCATGGGAGTATACGGGCCAAATTGCAGGCTCTTTGAATCTCTCGGGAAAAGTCCCACTATATTCCAAGCAGAGATCAACGCTATTAATCGTTGTGCTGAAGAATGCCTGCAGAGAGGCATCTCGGAACGGAAGATCAATATTATGTCAGACAGTCAAGCTGCGTTAAAACACTGAGGTCTTACACCTTCACGTCAAAGCTAGCATGGGAATGCAAACAGACCCTAAAGCAACTGGCAGCTCAGGGGAAAAAGATTACTCTGACATGGGTGCCAGGACATGAAGGCATAGAGAAGAACGAAGCGGCGGACCAACTTGCAAAAGAGGGTGCAAACGCTCCGTTCTGCGGCCCGGAACCCATCTTTGGCCATATGAAGGAAGAACTTCGGAGATGGGAAAAGGAACAACTTAAGTCCTACTGGAGAAACACTCCAGGCCTAAGACAATCAAAAAGGTTTATCAAACCTTCAGAGGCCAACGCAGGGAAGCTTATCCAACTGGAGAGAAGCGACCTAACGCGAATTACAGGCCTTTTTACGGGACACCACCCAGTGAAGTACCATCTCAAAAAGATGGGCTTAACCGAGGACGACACTTGTCGGTTTTGCGAAGACGCAACAGAGACAACAGAACACGTGCTCTGAGAATGCATGGCACTTTTCTGCAAAAGGCTAAAACACCTTGGAGGGGTGACCCTAACACTTTATGAACAGTGTGGGACAGCTGGGCAATTCCTAGATTAGAGTCATTCACAAAAGATCTTCTGCAGGTGAGGGGAGACCAAACCGCCTAAACGACTCCGAAAAACAATCTACAACAAATTGTCCATCGCCAGCAATGAACATTTTCAAAGAAATCGGCAATTCATTGCAAATATTAATTTTAAAAACGTGGCGTATACTTATTGACGTATTGATATACAAATTTCCGAGAATCATTATTTTTTGATAACGAATTATATGAATGCGAATAATAATTTAGTATATAAACACAAATCAAGGTTGAATATTTTAATTATATTATCATTTAACTGATGATGGTTGCATACATACATACAAGTTTTGGTAGCAAACTAGGTACTCTTTAGTGGGATCTACTGGGGAAAAATAACATATTTTTAAATGGCACACCCTGTATGTTATCAAATATTCTGAAAGACAATCAAATACAAGTTTGTAGAGAATTTTATTAATTATTCTTCTGATTGATAGGGCTTTTTGTAAACTTAACAAACTAAATACTATAGCAAAATAATACGACTCAGTACCTAGCAGTATACAAATTAATAATATTATTATAAATACACTAAATGCGCGTAATTTCATAGTATTATGTTGCATTTGCATTGCGGGAAAAAATGCAGAAATCTAATATGCTTCAAGAAAATAATGCACGCGCGTAGTTCGTTGTATTTTTAGCAAAAATAGAAAAATGCAAAAAAAAAAACGTATTAAGTCCATGTAATTCTATAAGCGTTCTGGTATAAACATGTTTTCTTTCAACTTTATGAGGTAAATATCCTTGGAATTAACAAAATATTGAATATTATGCGATCGTAATTTTTTGAGATGGAAATAGAAAATTGTATAATGTGCCTATTTCCGTTTTGACCATGAATTTTAGGTGCGAGTGTGATTTTACATGTTAATTAAGTCACTCGACTTTTTCTCTGAAATATTTCGTTAAGGTTTTCATTATTCTAAAATTTCATTAAATTGTTCAAGACAGTGTGGGTACGAAATGGTTTTCTGCGATAAAATACTGTATGTTATACCGGGCACCCTGTATACAAAGTAATATACTGATTATCTACAAAAAAAAATTGAAAAACACATTGATGAGGCACAAAGTTGGGTTCGTAAAAGATAGCAATCTAGCGACGAAAATAAATACATTACCGAGCTGTTCTGTTATAGAAACATAATTATTTTTCAAATAAAAGTGACCTTAACCTTGACGCTGTTTACAATACCAGAGTGTAGGTAATAATATAATCTACATAATATACGCAATTGCTGCTAATAATAAAATACCTACTTAACAGCTTTTAGAGTCACATTATTTTCCTCCTGCGGTTCGTAAACATCCTTAAATTCTATTTATGAAAAACATAATCTCCACTAAGTATACCTGATTTGAAAAGTTCAAAACAAACACGAAACTTCACTATTAGAAGCAGGATTTAATTGGAGGAGGACTTTATTTTACTAATGGCGAAAGACCCAAATAATGAGCCTGAAAAGGTGATCTGTTACAATATCTTTCATGACCATCAATGATGCAAAATTATTTCCTCACTATGTGTGTGACCCCAAGCAATGTTTGTTCTTGACTTACCCTGAGATATACCTACCTAATAAATAAATTAATACATGACTAACCAGAAAATAGATATGACGTCCTTGCACAACCTGGAAGTCCAATATAACGTACAGGGTGTGCACTTTATTAGGGGACCATACCATTTCTGTCTCAGAAAAATAAATAAAAATAGAAATGTCATCTAATTTCAATGTTTGTCTTCATAACATAAAGGTCAATATTTAATAATAATAATAATAATAATAAATCATTTATTGTGAAATCAAAAATTACAAAAATCAAATGAACTCATACATAAATTAGTAATTTCAGCAAAAGGAAAGAGTTTGACTTTAAGTCATTCTTCCACTCTTCCTAAGATATAAAAAAAAATACATATACGCACACAGTTAAGAAGAAACAAAAAGCAGGAAACCAGAGCTAATCAACAATATTTAAATTTTAAGTACATAAATTAATAGCACATCAAATAACAGAAATACACATTCTTAATTGGCTTTTAAATGAACTTGGTGACAAGTCCAACAAATAATATACAGAATTCAGCAATTTAGGCGCCATACACGAAAATGAACCCTCATATCTAGCGGTTCTGTGCTGGGGAATAGTGAAAGAATTAGTCCGTATATTCACATTGTGAACACTAGAACGCCTGTTCAATAGTCTATATAAGTAAGACGGCGATTCAGACTGATACAATTTATATAGCATCATAATGTAAAAAAATTTCAGTCTAGAACCGAGCCTAATCTCAGACAGTCTCTCATAGAATGGAGTTATATGTGCCCTATAAGGCACTTTACAGACATACCTAATGCAAGCATTCTGCACTCTTTGAATCTTGGCTTTATTATAATCTGTTAGAAAGCTATAATATACCTGAGAGCAGTAGTCAATGTTGGGATACACCAATACTTTAACCAGAGAAAGCTTCGTCCTTTCATCCAAAACATCCTTAAGATGATACAATGACTTCAGTCTATAAAACGCATTCTTATAAACATGGATGCAATGCTCATGAAAAGACAGTCTGGTATCGAAAATAACACCCAAATTACGGGCCTCTCTCTTCCACTGGACTTCGACGCTATTAATCTTTACACCGAAAGCAGTCTCAACAAGCTCAGTCACACGCTCATTTCCAAAACACATTGCAATTGACTTTTTTGGATTAATTTTTAGTCCATTGTCAAGGCACCATCTCGAAAACCCACACAGATCCTTGTCCATATCCCTCATCACTGTAGGCAAGTCACCCAAAGGGAATGACATATAAAACTGGATATCGTCCGCATACATATGGATACGACAGTGTTGAACCACGCTGCCTATGTCAAAAGTATACAAAGAAAACAGAAGAGGGCCCAATATGCTACCCTGAGGGACACCACATGTTGTTTCTTTAAAGTCAGATAAATCTGAAGGACTAATTTTAACTCTCTGTTTTCTATGAACTAAGTAATTCCGAAACCATTCCATGCATGTCTCGGTGAAACCAATATATTTCAACTTAGACAAGAGCAAATCAAAATTCACCAAGTCAAACGCCTTACTCTGGTCCAATAAAACAAGAACCGTGAGCTCTGAATTGTCCATTGCTCGTGCAATATCATCTACGACTTTTAGCAACGCAGTGTTAGTGCTATGCATCCTGCGAAATCCGGACTGAACTTCAGGCAATAAATTATTCTCATTTACCTTTTTAATGACAGAAGGAGTGTTGTAAACAAAAGCCAGTGGCATAGTATAATTCTTTTGAAATCATGGTTTGAAATCGGGAAGTACACCACTCTTCTAACGGCTTGATCACTGGGAAACCTACAAGAGTTATTGTACTATACTATAAAACATGAATAAGTGCTATGAATAAAATATATAGGATCATAATGCACACTTGCACCACATCCCATATCTTCTCTTTATCGTAAGGTACTTACTTAAAGATCTGTGCATATCCATTATACATGTATAATGATGATGATATGCTACTATTTATTAAGAAATTATGAAATATAAAGCATTTTATGAATTTACAATTATTTTTGTTTATTATATTACTATCTATTTTGCAACTAGGTGTATAGTATATTTAAACAACTCATGTTAACTACTATCTCTGCAAAATCCCAAAATCTACGCCATTGTACTTACTTGTGACACGTAACCTTATTCGGACAATCACTCGTCATGCAAACTAAGCACTTTTTTCTCCTCATTATTTAAAGGAAACCCAGTTTTACACACTACAAATGCAGTAAAGTAGAAGAGTCTCGTAAAATTCACTTAATTCGCGTTATAAAACTGTACGTAGCACTACTCGCACTCCAGACGTCAACGTGACGTGTAAATATAAACAAATCCCTCCGCGGGGTAGCCACACATTTATTTATATCCGTAGAACTGTATTTTTGTGAATCATATTATATTTGATTGATTTCTTGACGTTAAATATTTTATGAACATGTAATGGAAGCCGAATACAAAAAGAAATATTATAAATATTGTATAGTTCTGCAATGTAAGAACACTGTGACCAACCCGTGTTCTGATGCTATGAATAAAACGAACAATTGGCAACAGTGTTAGATTTTATTAGTAAAAATGTAAAGGTTATGTAGGCTGATTAGTTTCATGTTATGCCACTTCTATTTTTATTTATTTTTCTACGACTTCTGTTAATACAAAAGATTATTGGTTTTAAAGAAATTATTTGAGTACAGAGCATCCGAAAAGTGCTGCATCGTCATTAACTGGAGAATTTCAAACGGGACACCCTATATATTTTTAGATTTTTAAATTGACCAATACCAATAAACTTTTGTATTAATATTTTAACCTAATAAAGTGCCCACCCTGTACATATTTATAATTATAATCTATTTAGAAATTACTGTTGTGTGCATGCGACATTATATTTACTGCATATAATACTTTGTATATGTCTAAACAAGGTTAAATTCATAATAATAACGATTAATAAGCGTAATAATACAGGGTCATTCAATAAGTGCATAGGATAAGGAAGAAAAAAACCAAAATTTTGACAAAAACAGAATGATGTCATTCCAAAAAATATCGATTCTGTGCACAGTATGCGTATGTTGTATGCGAACTGGTTCTAACATATTTATGCAAAAATAACATTTTTGTCAAAACATAAAATATAAACCTCTTAGTAATGTTAAGGCGCTAGAACCTTCATTCAAAGCTGCATGCTGCTAAAACGATTAGGATGTTTTGTGTGGCATTTTTAGTTGTGTAAAAATAAAACAGAATTAAGGGAAGTCTTGATTGAATACGGAAACGAGACAGTTTCTCCAATCAATCAATGTAATTATTATATAACTGCATATTTTCTCAAGGCTATTCCACCTATGGCTATTATTATTTAATAATTCTTTATTTAGTTATGCACTCATATAACAATTAACAACAATAAATATAAAAGAAATAACTATTTAAGTAAGTACTTTCAATACAAACAAATAGCAAGTAATGCTATTATTTATAATTTATAGCTTAATCTTTATAATATAAATAAATAAAAGCGATTTTTCATTGTTATATTAGAATGACCGTGTAAATAAATAATTAAACAGAATGCGACTTAGTAAGTTATTAATCACAGATGTCGCATTGTATGATTATTAGGAAGTGCCAGTTGCCAAGGTAACTATTTAAAGATCAATTGGATACAAAGAGTATTCAAAGTACCTACTAGGTATAGTCGAATTGGCTTCAAACTCGAAGAATTTCTCGATGACCTTTAGGATTTTCGAGAAAAAAGAAGTATGCCTTTTTTATGTAGAAAACTTTATTTTATCATGTAGCCTGAAGGGTTGTGAAATTTATAAATAATCATTTATTGCCTAACAGGCCTGAGCCCAAAATGTATTAATTTAAAAAGAAATACCTGATAGGCGCAGATCCTGCGCACAGACAGTGCTGGTTGAACGTCATAACCGCGCAACAATAGTACCTACCCTTATAGGGTAATGTCCATGATCGTTGAAATATACGTACTTAAAAAATTTTCTTTGGACACGTTCGATCCTGTCCTCATGAACCCGGTATATTGGTGACCATATGACAGACGCATATGCCAATTTGGACCTGATCAGGGAAAAATACAACATCTTTAAGCAACTAATGTTGTGAAAATTTGTTGTTGTTCTGATAACAAAGCCCAGAGACCGAAATGCACCTTTAATAAGGCAGGACAATGATATTATATATTATAAGCTGCGCTGAAGAAACTGACAGAGTGATCAGCGAAGGGTCAGCTAGGGTAAACTAGACAGAAGTGTTAATACGTTAATAATTACTTTTTTTTACACTACTACAATTTTTGTTATCTCTTTCAAAACCATAAACATTAACAATATTTCTTTATCAAATACCAAGGTCTTGATATTGTTGCCCTCTATACCATAATCATATCAGTATAATAATATGCAAACCAACCAATAATTAAGATATTTAATTTTAAAAAAATGCTCAATTATCAGTAACTACATAGTTGCTCTTTCATTTTTTAAATCACAATAATTATTATATTATTATTTATCCGTTCGTACTTATATATGAATGACAGTGGCGATAAATACCCTTATCGTTTGTTTGAATGTCAATGTCTATAACAATGTTCAATGAACTCAGATAATCAAAGGCTCAACAACTATTCCTTCAATGAATTTGTCTACTTACTTACTTTTAGATTATTCTACCAAAGTCCTAGCTGAAGGAATTTTATTTTACTTCACTATATTGCTGATAAAGTAGCTTTTAATTCGAGCTATAGTCATATTTTCTACTTGATAATACTCCTGCTAGAGTGGCCTTAAAGCCTAGCTGAAGTAATTTTATTCTACTTCAATATATTGCTGATAAAGTAGCCTTTAATTCTACTTATACTCATATTATTCTACTTTACAAAACTGCGGCTAGAGTGGCCTTAAGTCCTAGCTAAAGTAATTTTATTCTATTTCACTATATTGCTGATGAAGTGGCCTTTAATTCTACTTATACTCATATTATTCTACTTTACAAAACTGCGGCTAGAGTGGCCTAAAGTCCTAGCTGAAGGAATTTTATTTTACTCCACTGTATTGCTGATCAAGTAGCATTTAATTCTACTTATACTCATATTATTCCACTATACAAAACTGCGGCTAGAGTGGCCTTAAGTCCTAGCTAAAGTAATTTTATTCTACTTCAATATATTGCTGATAAAGTAACCTTTAATTCTACTTATACTCATATTATTCTACTTTACAAAACTGCGGCTAGAGTGGCCTTAACTCCTAGCTAAAGTAATTTTATTCTACTTCAATATATTGCTGATAAAGTAGCCTTTAATTCTACTTATACTCATATTATTCTACTTTGCAAAACTGCGGCTAGAGTGGCCTTAAGTCCTAGCTAAAGTAATTTTATTCTACTTCACTATATTGCTGATGAAGTGGCCTTTAATTCTACTTATACTCATATTATTCTACTTTACAAAACTGCGGCTAGTGTGGCCTTAAGTCCTAGCTAAAGTAATTTTATTCTACTTCACTATATTGCTGAGAAAGTAGCCTTTAATTCGAGCTATAGTCATATTTTCTACCTGATAAAACTGCTGCTAAAGTGGCCTTAAAGCCTAGCTGAAGTAATTTTATTCTACTACAATATATTGCTGATAAAATAGCCTTTAATTCTACTTATAATCATATTATTCTACTTTACAAAACTGCGGCTAGAGTGGCCTTAAGTCCTAGCTGAAGTAATTTTATTCTACTTCACTATATTGCTGTTAAAGTGGCCTTTAATTCTAGCTATAATCATACTCTTCTCCTTGACAATACTCCTGCTAGAGTGACATTAAGGCCAAAAAAATTCGATTTCTTGAAATGCCAACTTATTATTGTTGTCTCTCCTGCTGAATATTAAAGATGGTATACATGAGAGCACAGAATACAATGTAAACAGTGTTGTAAACCCATCAGAGATATAATACACTTAAACTCAGAGTCGTCAAAAATAATCGTAAATAGTAAATGTGCAGTGCTCATGTCATAATTTATGTGGAACTTGGCCTTCCTCGTCGCTCCTCATATTCATTCCTCTTTGTTTGTTATTATTATGATTATTCCAATCAGCATTTTCAATGTAGTGTGTAAGGCCGTTTGGAATATGATTTACACCGATTGACTTTTATTTTATATGCGATGCACAGTGGTGTTCCTGCTGAAAATAAATCATAGGGGAAGACTACTGTGTCCTCCACCCGAAAGTAACAAAACAAGACTTTCTAAATTCCAGAGTTTGTCTGTCAAATACTGTACTTTCACGAAACGGTTTGAGATTGAGCTTTTCTCGCACACATTTTTACTAAGCTAAGCTAAGTTAACAAAATGCGCCGACCACCAGTGTTCCAATTTTTGGGAGTTGTGATTTTTAAAGTGAAATTCTAGTTGCGACTCTGGAGAAATAATCATAAACTTCAGCCAGCAGTAGTAAACATTTGTAGTTATATGAAATAATCAAACCGATAGCAATGAGTATGTGACCATGTGAAAATGATATTCTCTTTAAAGGTCGTCTTGAATTCTCAGACAACAACGGAATAGTTTTATCGTTAGAAAATGAACTGCCTCTCACCACTAGTAGCTACTGCCTTGTCCGGGCGATTGTTTATGCTAATTATATCTTTATTAATATTATATTGTCATTGTTTTAATTCGCAATTAAAACTATAATAATTTATTACAGATAAAGAGTAAAATTATAATTATAATAATTTTTTGAACTCAGTCCACTACAGTTCAATTTAGGTAGATATTTTCTTTGATTGTTCTGAAAATATTAGTTCTTCTGTTTACAGTTTACGCAGTTTACAACATTGTGTTTGTTATGCATATGCCCAAGTCAGAAGACAGATGTCCACGTGGTGAATTTGCCCTAAATATTGCACCTGTATCAACAGCAGGTGATCATACTTTGGCAGACACAACATTTTTTACATATTGTATGGCATCCTACACATATAAGTACTTACAACCGATTTCTCTCCAATACTTTTGACACATTGCTTGGGTGCACCCGTAAAATTAATTGCCATTTACATGTACGTTTATAGGGCACTCACAACGTTTACGAATGTGCTATAGAGCAGATGTATTTGGTTTTACGGAATAATAATATTAATTGCCTTTAAAATCATACAAACGCACAATTTTTATATCACAATACTGCTGCTAGAATGACCTTAAATCTTAGGTGAAGTAATTTTATTCTACTTTACTATATTGCTGATAAAGTGGCCTTTAATTCTACACACACTCATATTGTTCTACTTTAAAATACTGCTGCTAGAGTAGCCTTAATTCCTGGCTGAAGTCCTTTTATTCTACGTAACTATACTGCTGATAAAGTGGCCTTTAATTCTACATATACTCATATTATTCTACTTTACAATACTGCTGCTAGAGTAGCTTAAAATCCTAGCTGAAGTAATTTTTCTCTACTTTACTATAATGCTGAAAAAGTGGCATTTAATTCTAGCTATAATCATATAATTCTTCTTCACAATACTGCTGATAAAGTGGCCTTTAATTCTACATATACTCATATTATTCTACTTGACAATACTGCTGCTAGACTAGCTTAAAATCCTAGCTGACGTATTTTTTTTCTACTTTACTATATTGCTGAAAAAGTGGCCTTTAATTCTAGCTATGCTCATATTATTCTACTTTAAAATACTGCTAATAAAGTGGCCTTTAATTCTACATATACTCATATTATTCTACTTTACAATACTGCTACTAGAGTAGCTTAAAATCCTAGCTGAAGTAATTTTTTTCTACTTTACTAGAATGCTGAAAAAGTGGCCTTTAATTCTAGCTATAACCATATAATTCTACTTCACAATACTGCTGATAAAGTGGCCTTTATTTCTACATATACTCATATTATTCTACTTTACAATAATGCTGCTAGAGTAGCTTAAAATCCTAGCTGAAGTAATTTTTTTCTACTTTACTATATTGCTGAAAAAGTGGCCTTTAATTCTACATATACTCATATTATTCTACTTTACAATACTGCTGCTAGAGTAGCTTAAAATCCTAGCTGAAGTAATTTTTTTCTACTTTACTATATTGCTGAAAAAGTGGCCTTTAATTCTAGCTATTCTCATATTATTCTACTTCAAAATACTGCTGCTAAAGTAGCCTTGAAACCTAGCTAGTGTCATTTGATTCTACTTCACTGTTCTGCTGCTCTAGCAGCCTTGAACAGATATGAAATATTCTAAGAATATAAATTTAATAAATTTTCTATAAATTTTTAACCGCTTCTGTTTCGCAATTCGCAGGTCATAGAATAACAAATAGTGCACGCACATATACCTACCCAGTTATACACTCTCAGGATTTAAAAAAAGTAAAACAAATTATCGAATAATATGTCTAGTCAGTTTTATGGGGCATTGCACTTCATTTTGCTCTCCCTTCTGGAGGTCACCAACCGTTGTGTCTGTCTAGCCGTTTGGTAGTTAGTTGTGCCCAAAGAGTGTAAGAAACCATATAATATATCCAAGGGCGTATATATAGGGAGACGTTTGTAAAACAGTGGATTACTCATATTGTTCTTGTGTAAAATTTAAATAAAAAATTCAGTTGATATTAGATTCCTTCTGTTTCCGAAAAAAGATCGTCAAATTAGCTTAAAATAATTTTCATCCACTTAAAAACTGATTTTTTGCTTTATTCTCCAGTTAGTTTTAAACATAGAGTTAAACTGCTTAGAAAGTAGCCTTTAATTCGTATGATTCTACTTGACAATACAGCCGCTAGACTGGCCTTAAAGCATAGCTGAAGTAATTTTATTCTACTTCAATATATTGCTGATAAAGTAGCCTTTAATTCTACTTATACTCATATTATTCTACTTTACAAAACTGCGGCTAGAGTGGCCTTAAGTCCTAGCTAAAGTAATTTTATTCTACTTCACTATATTGCTGATAAAGTGGCCTTTAATTCGAGCTATGGTCATATTATTCTATTTGACAATACAGCTGCTAGACTGGCCTTAAATCCTAGCTGAAGTAATTTTATTCTACTTCAATATATTGCTCATAAAGTAGCCTTTAATTCGAGCTATCGTCATATTGTTCTACTTGGCAATACAGCTGCTAGACTGGCCTTAAATCCTAGCTGAATTCATTTTATTCTACTTCAATATATTGGTGATAAAGTAGCCTTTAATTCGAGCTATAGTCATATTATTTTACTTGATAATGCTGCTGCTAGAGTGGCCTTAAATCCTAACTGAAGTAATTTGGCAGCATTTAAGGATATTTTGGTTTTAATCGCACCATATTTTTATCAACTTGCGATCCTCTGAAGAGCAGCACAGTCTTGGATTAGCAAAGATACGCGAAAATCAATTTTTCAGCTAAGATTATTTTATAAGTATAAAATAAAAAATAATAGAGATTTATCTTTGAGCAGTTTCAAGACATTTCTATAATGAATGCAAAATCAGGGAGCGCCGCTCCTGCGTTAGGAGCAGATAAATGCATATAAAATATCTGTCCTCAGTAAAAATAAAAGGATTTTTGATCTCGAAAGGTCGCCTATATTATTCCATCAGACAAAAGGCAATCTGAGACAGGCAAAATATTTTTTATTAGAGGCTGTCCATGCAGTAAAGAAGAACAAAAAATAAGCACGCAGACATTCTACATTGTGTCGTTTTTGCTCAATCGTTTGTACGATTTTCATCCTTTGATACTCTCAAGATAGCTAGCATATTGCTTATAGTTTCACACACAACGTTTCATTACAAATTTCTACCTTCTTCAGGTGTCTGAAATCAAATTATAGTATGCTAAAGACAAAGAAAGAATTCATGCTATGAGCAGTGAACTTTCATGAATATTCTGAAAATAGTAATGGTTTTTGGAGTATCTCGGCGTTCTAATCTGGGTCCCTTATATAGCATTATTTTTTACCCCCCATTTATATAGGACAATATTAGCCCTTTAGGGTACATTTGTTAATAGGGAGTTTTGACACTTATTTGTCACACCTTGTATATTAAACGCGTGTCTGATATGCTCAGTATAATTTATAGATAGTCGTTTTTTTTGTACACTGTATAGATCTAGATATGAGCTTCAAAGATGTCATTTTCTAATTCAAAGTTTGCCGAACCGAGGCAAGGTCAAAATTGGACCTTGAGTCAAATAAAGCGAAGAATGGAAGAATAAAGAAATCGCCCATCACCCTGACTGTGTCCTGGGCGGTATGTGTTTGATGGCGAGCCGTGCCCTCGGTTGTTGGCCCTCATGTTGTCGCTGCTGGTGATCAGCTTGAGCCTGTGGTAATATCATCTTTCTTTTTACATTCAACATTTTTGTTGTGTGTATGGTGTAGATATAGAGTCGGGCAGAAATCAGGATTTATTATTACAAATATCAAAATAGGACCTATCGAGGATCCGTACCTTCTAAACTGTTCTATCCACTTCTAAATGTTCGTCGTTTAACATCTTAGGATGGATCTTACGCTATGCTACAAGAAATCTAATCACTAAAGTTTAATAAACGATTGTCAGTACTTGTGTCGAACCATGTACAATGATAGAATTAATTCTCGACCTTGATGCTACTTGTGATGATTCTCAAGGGCAACACGGGTTGATTTGTTGAAAATGTTCTAATCGCGGATATTTATTACAAACATAGTAATATTCCTTTGTTTCATATTTAATAGAAATAGAAATTATATGCGTATAGGTAACTATAGATTTTATTGACAATTATTTTCATTAATACATACGTTTAGTATTTAAATTTTCATAATTATTTGGTACCTCCCTCAGAACTCGACGACAGGCGGCAATTAAGTTTTGACCACTCTGTACATGTATTAGAAAATGCGTGTACATATTGTACAAATTGAAATTGACAGCAGACAGTTGGAAGTTGACATAAAAATAAGCCAAAAAAGGACTATGGAATAAAGATTGAAAACACTATATTTTTTAAACCACTAAAAATTTTGAAACGTATCATGAAACTGTAAAATTTAATTTTAAAATACAGGGTGCGGCAACATGATATAAACACGGGATTTCAAAAATCCCCATAAAAAAATCGCAAGGGGTCAAATCGGGGGAACAAGCTGGCCACTCCAAATCATCACTGATTGAGATTAGGCGCCCCCTCAAAACAGCCATTGATACCCTTGAAGTGTGAGCCGTGGCGCCGTCTTATTGAAATCAATCGACCCCGAAATCCAATTTGTTAAGTCGAGGAAAAAAAATCTTCCAACATGTTTACATATCGGTTAGAATTCACTGTCACTGTTTCCTCATTTTCTTCAAAAAACCAGGAATCAATTCCCCAGCCGAAGAAATTTGCACACCACACTGTGACTTTAGGTGAGTTCAGGGGCTTTTAAGGCAATTCGGGGTTGGTGTCGTCCCAGTATTTTGTTTGTTGACGTATCCATTCACGTGAAAATGGGCCTCATCACTAAAAAAACAATTGCGTCCTCCGGAACGTTTTCGAGAAATGGGAGAGTTCTTGAACAATCGCCAACTTGTACGGATGGTAATGAAGATCATCGTGAAGAATTCGCCTCACTGAACGAGCGGAAAGTCTTAGGACAGATGCATGTTGGCAGGCAGAACGCCGTGGAGAACGCAATATTGAGGCTCTCACAGCTTCAATGTTTTCAGGTTCTCACGCTTTGTCTGAATGTAAAGAGATCCATGTAACTATTGATTTCCGATCTGGCACAGGCCCTGAATCGATTTCGAAAGGCACACTGACAGAACGTCCAAATGCACGTTGCTCACTGTTGCAACGCATCGTGGAGCCTGACCGGATGGGGAACAAAACTTTAGATGCACGTCTACCGAATAAGAGCAGTCTCCCCCCAGCTCGATCTTTACAGTCTAAATAGCGCGCGTTTCAAAAAAGGAAGTTATGATGCCGCACCCTGTATATGTGTATAATATTTTTATATACACCCAACTTCACCTTGAACTCCCGAACTTGTAAATTTCAAACTGCGTGATGAGAGAACAGAAAACGGGGAAAATGCTTATTGTGGCAAATATATTATTACTTAAATGAGCTTCATAAAAAAATGTATATCAAGTTCAAACGTATATATATAAAACTGTAGAATATAAAAATAAAAAAACAACAAAGTTCTTGGCTCTTAACACCACCAAGTTCACTGACACCATTTACAAACAGCTAAAAGAAATGGTATTCTTAAATAAAATTTGTGAACTGTTAATTTAAAAACTCATCCAATATAAACACCTACGACGAAATGGGAATTTGTTTTAGAGACAGTGTCGTCGCTCAGGAACGAAGGAAGACTTCTCAATTATTTCAATTTTAACGGGCTATTTTTCACCGAATATTCCCTAACGTTAACGAAAGTTCCTACCTCCTCATTTTCATCAATATCACTGTATCGCTGTAATTAATAAATGACCTCAGTTTGTGTGTGATTCAGATAGTCCACATTCCATAATTGAAGCCAATCGAGTGGAGAGATATAGAACAGAATTGTGAAGTCAAACTTCAAGATATGAGGGGACAACTTTTTTTGTACGCCGTCTATGTCTGTGTAAGACCCCTGAGTTGTGACTGACATTTGACGAAAAATGCCATTGCAAATAAGCATTTAAATCCTCAACTGAAAGACAAAGCACAGCCATTACGTGTAATATATGTTAATATTTTGCCAGAAAATTAACCACAACAACAGGACAGAAAAAAAAAAGTTGTAATTTAATTAAATTTCACCATTTTACCGCAAAATATATGTGTTGGTGTTAACTTTATTATTTTCTCGCTCATACAGTTTAAGGTAAACGAGCCAAAAACAACCCTAATATACCAATAAATTGCCATAAAAAATGATTATTTTGTCTGGGGATTAGGAATTGACGATGCTTTTTGCCCATTGTATTTTTACATATTGTGAAATTTGGCTAATTTCGTCACACGGGTGACAATGAAATACTTTTCGCTCTGCCATGCCATAGTATTTTTTTAAATCATTTTGATTTTTGTTGAATATTTTCCTTAGTTCAATTTTTTGTTTTTTAAATCTTTCTTCATGCAGTTTTCTTTCCTAGAGAATTTGGGCTGCAGCCCTTTCGTTTGGTACTGTTTTATATATACCAATCCTCTCGAAGCCAATAGAGCTTGCTTTTAATAATAGGATATAAAGTTTTCTGGATAAGTATAAACTGCTTTCAGATATCGAAAGCAAAGATCTACCAAGCAGGCATTGATGAGTTAGTGCAATGGAACAAGGACACATTCTGACGGCTGTATTTTGCGATCTTTCTAGAGCATTTGACTGTGTTTCTCATGCGATTCTCTTAAAGAAACTTCCCCTATATGGCATTAGAGCAAATGCTCTTAATTGCATACTTGAGTAATCGACATCAGTTAGTTGACTATATGGGAGAGAGGTCTGAAGTAAGGCCTGTGACAACCGGAGTACCCCAAGGCTGAATTCCCCAAAATTGACATGGAAAGATCAGATCGATTGCCTTGCCAAAAAATTGGTTTATCTCTTGCGAAAACTATCGACTACATGTTCACAAGAAGTCTTGCGTTGCGCATATATGGGATACTTTCAGGGCCTGATTAGTTATAGCGTTCTGTTTTGGGGCAAGGCACCGCAATGGCAAATTATCTTTAAAATTCAAAAGGCGGCTGTACGCGTAATGGTTAAAGCTGGATATAGAGACCCATGCAAACCCTTCTTTAAAAAATTAAATATTCTAACAGTTCCTGCTCTGTATATTTGCAGTGCATTTTTTATATTAGGGAAAATCTCAATACTTTAATAAGTCATGAGGATCTACACTGTTATGAAACGCGGCATAAGATAAATCTGTGTCTGCCCCGGCACAGATTAGCTTTGATAGATCGACAGTTTCAGGTTATGACCAGGATATGTGGGGTGTCTCGATCGAGTCTACTAAGCCCAGGGTAAGTCATCAAGCAAGGGTCTGCATATAGCCCTGTGGGAAGACTTTTGTGAGCAAAGTCCGGCTCCCCTAACAACATTTTCTCCACAAGAAAACACTTTTTCTCCATCAGTATGGGCATAGGAACAAATGTGGTGAGTTTGGTGAAAATTGAGAAAAAAAAAATTTTTGTCCAAATCTTAGAAAAAATCGTAAGTGTATGGAAAAATTTAATTTTTGGTTGAAAAATAGATTTTCCTCAAACTCGGTACGATTATAGAGTTTGATGCGCTGATTCCAAATATATATATAATGTGGGGGTAACATGAAAACCTTGAGCAATACGTACCCTCAAACATAGGCAAAACCATACATTTCTACTAAACTCTCACTTTGGAAAATCATAAGAAAATTGGTGATCCATCTTCATTCCTGAGCTTTAGATATGTCCATCGGACATCTATTCCGAATCGACCAGGGTATGTGGGGTGTCTCGATCGAGTCTACTAAGCCCAGGGTAGGTCATCAAGCAAGGGTCTGCATATAGCCCTGTGGGAAGACTTTTGTGAGCAAAGTCCTGCTCCCCTAACAACATTTTCTCCACAAGAAAACACTTTTTCTCCATCAGTATGGGCATAGTAACAAACGTGGTGAGTTTGGTGAAAATTGAGAAAAAAAAAATTTTGTCCAAATCTTAGAAAAAATCAATATAAGTGTATGGAAAATTTTCATTTTTGGTTGAAAAATAGATTTTCCTCAAACTTGGTACGATTATAGAGTTTGATGCGCTGATTCCAAATATATATATAATGTGGCGGTAGCATGAAAACCTTGAGCAATACGTACCCTCAAACATAGGCAAAACCATACATTTCTACTAAACTCTCACTTTGGAAAATCATAAGAAAATTGGTGATCCATCTTCATTCATGAGCTTTAGATATGTCCATCGGACATTTATTCCGAATCGACCAGGGTATGTGGGGTGTCTCGATTGAGTCTACTAAGCCCAGGGTAGGTCATCAAGCAAGGGTCTGTATAAAGCCCTGTGGGAAGACTTTTGTGAGCAAAGTCCTGCTCCCCTAACAACATTTTCTCCACAAGAAAACACTTTTTCTCCATCAGTATGGGCATAGGAACAAACGTGGTGAGTTTGGTGAAAATTGAGAAACAAAATTTTTTTGTCCAAATCTTAGAAAAAATCAATAAGTAAGTGTATGGAAAAATTTCATTTTTGGTTGAAAAATAGATTTTCCTCAAACTTGGTACGATTATAGAGTTTGATGCGCTGATTCCAAATATATATAATGTGGAGGTAGCATGAAAACCTTGAGCAATACGGACCCTCAAACATAGGCAAAACCATACATTTCTACTAAACCCTCACTTTGGAAAATCACAAGAAAATTGGTGATCCATCTTCATTCCTGAGCTTTAGATATGTCCATCGGACATCTATTCCGAATCGACCAGGGTATGTGGGGTGTCTCGATCGAGTCTACTAAGCCCAGGGTAGGTCAAATAATTTATCCAGTTCTTAGTATAAATTCCAGATCACAATGCAAATAATGCTGATGATGATAATAAAAATAGTAATTTGTCACAATCGGACAAAACAACACTATCGAACTAATAGTTCAATTTATAAATATTACTGTGACGGACGACGATGTGCGACGTATTGGGAAATAAATAAATTACCGACCTTCACCTTGGATTTCACATTGGATCGCCTCGTGCACGTATTATTACAATTATATTAATATATTTTATTATAGGTACCTACACAGTCTGTTATCGCACTGTATATAGAGAAAATGACGACCAAATAAAAATTAAAAGCAAATTGATTATTTTGGAAGCCATACATACATATGCGTTCTCAAATGAAACAATCAAAAATAATATGTACAGGGTGTCCAGATTTCGTTGTAATTCCTACGAAAACCGCATCTCGATAGTTGAAGATCAGTTCTCGTTGAAAATTTGGATTGGACTTACAATTAGCAAAAGAAATCCAATCAGTAACAGATAAATAAATAATTTATGTGCATTATTTTGCATATATTATGAGGGCTTGAAAAACGGTACGGAAATAATGTTATTCTTGACAAACACTTTAGGGTTTAGAACCCCCTCAATACGTTATGTCCATCAGAAGGGTAAAAAGGGACGATTCGAAAAAGACGTGCCAGTTTGTTGATTAACTTATATTCGTACCAAAACAAAAACAATTGTATTAATGTTATTGTTTATAAATGATTAAGTATTATCCAAATATTCCACAAAAACAAAAATTAGAACTTTGTATTATTATTTTTACCACCCGTGTGACTTTCTCAAAGTTAAAACTGTAGAAAAATATATTAATAAATCAATAACAAAAAGCAATTTTACACTACATACTTATTAATAATATCATCTTGGTACCAAGGTTGGCATAATATCATCGGTAAAAATGTCAATACACAAGGTCAGACACTATTATACTAATGCCTATGCCTATTAACATAACTTATTGTTTGAAAAAAAAATAGTTACTTATACAAGGCCAGAATTGGATATTTCCGATCAGTGCCGTATTTGTAGAAGCTAAATACCAACAAACAAAATATAACAAAGCTTTTTCTTGTACTCAGTTAGAAAGTGTCAGCTCTCAATTGTCGCCGAAGCAGGCTATTGCCATGTTTGTTGAAGCAGGACTTTCCAGGAGGCAGTACGAAATAATAAGAAGCACTCAGAAAAAGTTATTTCCTTGTTATAGTCTTCTACAAAAAGCTAAACTAGAGTGCTACCCTGATAAGGCAGCATACTTAGTAACCGAAACTTGTGCTGAAGTAAAACTGCAAAGCTTAATGGACCATACCGCTACTCGATTATTGACCCATTTAGAAGAAGTTTTAAAACTGCATACCGAAAGAAGCGATACGTTTGTTTTGATGTGCAAGTGGGGTTGTGATGAAGCACAACAAGTTCAATTCAAACAAAGATTTGGTAACGATGCTGCTTCTGACCGCCAACTTATTTCAAAGTTCTTTTGTACCCCTTCAGCTAAAAAGGTCCAAAAGCAATGAGGTTATATGGCAGAATCCTACTCCGTTATTGCCGCCCCATACGAATTAGGTTTGTTAAAGAAACCACAGATATAACAATGCAAGAAATAGATTACGTGAAAGCTGCCATAAATAATTTACAACAGACAAAAGTCACGATAGATAATAACTGTTACAGTGTTGACTATAGTATGATGTTCACCATGGTTGACGGAAAAGTCTGCAATGCTGCCACAAATACTACATCAACAATGAGATGTGGTTTAACATCCAAAGATTTTAATAATTTAAACGTAAAAAGAGACGCTAATCCAGAGGCACTAAACTTCGGACTGTCTATTTTACATGCGCGAATCCGATTTTTTGAAACAATTTTACATTTATCCTACAAGTTACATATAAAAAAGTGGCAACTGAGGACAGACACAGAAAAAGCTGCAGTGAAGCAAAGAAAAATACAAATACAGGATGATTTTCGACGAAAACTGGGCTTAATAGTAGATGTACCTAAACCTGGATTTGGTAACACAAACGATGGCAATACCAGTCGAAGATTTTTTGAGAACCACGAATTGTCGGCATAAATTACTCGGATTGACAAGCACTTTATATACAGATTAAAAATAATTTTAGAAGTATTATCGTGTGGACATAAAATTAACATAGAAAAATTTTCGGATTATGCAAAGGAAAATGCAGAAATCTACATCCAGCTCTTCCCGTGGCATCCAAAGACTCCCACTATGCACACAGTATTAATTCATGGCCCAATGGTTATCGAAAATGCGCTGCTTTCGATAGGTCAATTATCAGAGGAGGCATCAGAAGCACGTAATAGGATCTATCGCCAAAATTTTGCAAGAAAGTTTTCAAGAGAATCTTGCAATTTGGATGTGTTGAATAGGCTGTTGCTTACTTCCGATCCTATTATAACTGGAATGAGACCAATACCTAAAAAGCATAGTAAACCGTTTTCCAAAGAAACACTAACTTTGTTACTTTCGGCTTCACCTAATGTGCAAACAGAGTCGCAGTCGGAATCATCAACGGATGATGAAGAAGAAACTGTTGATTCAGACGAGGAAGGATGGGATTCATCCAGTTAAAACATTTTTTTATTCGAATTTTTTTATAATATGTTTGTAAAATTAATAATAAAGTTACCCAAATGTAGATTACTAGTGGACACACTGTACATACGTGTCTACTTTTTTGGTTTTACTATAAATTATACTTACAAATATCCTAAATTTACTCAATTCTTCCTGAAGTATAACTTATTTGATTTATATATTTTTGGCCGCCCAGATTGCTCAAATACCCCACTGTGCGTCGAAGGAAAACGATTTTGATATGAAATTAAAATTTTTTATTGTACTTTTGTTGTTAAGACGAACCAAAAACCCCAATAATGATATCCAAAAAAAATATATAGGGTTTGCCTGGCTAGGAAAGATAAGTACGTACTTACCTACCAGATAAAATTTGTTGAAGATTTACAAAATATGCTGATTAATTATTCAATGTCATAAAATTTTGGCAAACAGGTAAATTCCTACTTATACATCTGACTACTTAGTATTTTATAAAGTTGCAATCCTCAAGGCCATCAGTCTGTTTAAATTTATCAAAATCAACATTGAAAATGTTATTTGTTAATAATATCTATGATGGGTATGTGATATTTTTTTTGGACGTTATCTAATTTAGGTATTTAGGAGAATTAGATTGAATTGTGTTTTCGGAACTAATCAAGGTCATAAAGTTGCGTTATAATACGCATTTGGGAACAATTTGCCACAGCAATATTTATACTTTTCAACATACCAAGACATCCTCTTCCAGTTCTACCGTTTTTGCTGTCTTTGCTCTTCCTGCCATCTCGGCATTTGGATAATGATTCATGTTAAGGGCCTTCAGCAAATTATGACAGACGCCTACGCAAGAATTTGCATGACACTCGAATAAGCAGATGATTTGGTGGTGTGGTTTCAGCCTAAGTGACATTATAACTACAATTCCACCTTTCTAGACATTATTGGCCCATATCCAAAATATATCCAAAATATAATTTCCACAATTCACACGTAGCTATTACATTTAGTTGTTTTATATGACCTTTACACAGACTTTATGTTATTTTTTTATAGTTTAGTTTAGAAAATATAAAAAATAACAATTTTGAAGGTCGTGTGTGTGGACCGCGGTTATGTGATGACTTTGAAAATCTGTTAAAAGGATATACAATATCGGTTATTTTCATACTTTTATTAAATATCTATAATAGATCCCAAGGTTCTAAAATAAAACTGCCGTAATATTAAATAAATACGTAATTGTACACTTGTTTCTCCAAATTCATCCCCTATATACCTAGTTTAGTTTTAAAGCCTCCTAGAAATCACGATGGCCTTTTCCGTGTTTGCATTTCTAACGGGCGGGTCAAGGATACCCTTGTCTAAACCATGGCATATATACGAGTTAACTTTGCCAGGCCAGGTATAACAAGAATGTATTATGTATGTCTGTGTATGCCCTTCGCCGAAACATTCTAGGTTAAGCATTTCTCTTTGAAACAATTTTTAGATCTAGATTAGACCTAATTTTAAATAGAGCAACAGCAAAATTACATAACTTTATGTTATTTTCTTTGAAAGATATTTATAAATCACTGATGATGTGCTTTTATCTCGAAATAGGTGTTTTCTCTTTAAATTGATTGCATTTTGGGGACTTTTAAGTAGTGTCGGACTGCCGAATTTTGATTCGCATGCCTCATGAACTAAAATAGCTCTATATTCAGTTCCAGCTGGATTAATTATAATAATAATAAGACTGACTCCAGCCCACGTCCGGACGAGATCCCACCGGTTTTCCTCCAGAGATGCATTAAACAACTGTTGCAACCTTTAACAAGAGCAATGCAGAATTGTTTTAACACCGGAACCCTGCCAGATGGGTGGTCGAATGCAATAGTTATACCAATTTATAAGAAATGGAACAAATACAATGCTGAAAATTATAGACCAATTAGTTTGACTTGTGCCCTGTGTAAATGCATGGAGAAAATTATTACGAAGGCAATGACTCCATTTTTACTGCAGTCAAACGTTATTCCTAACCAACAACATGGATTTATGCGGGGAAGGTCAGTGGAGTCAAATCTGCTGGAATGTCTTAACTTGTGGACCAAACAGAACGATGATGGTCAGCCTACTGATGTGGTGTACCTGGACTTTGAGAAGCCATTTGATAAGGTGCCATTCGCTCGTCTGCTATTGAAGCTGGAACATTATGGTATTCGCGGAGAACTCCTGCGATGGATTGAGGGTTTCCTTAGAGGAAGAAGTTTCCAGGTTAGGGCGAATGGTTCGATTTCACGTAGACTGCCGGTTCACAGCGGGGTGCCTCAGGGTTCGGTGTTGGGCCCGCTGTTGTTCCTGGTTTACATATCGGCTCTGGCGGGAAATATAAATGCAAATGCAAGTTTCTTTGCTGATGACTCTAAACTGTTTTGTGATCCGCTGCAGAGTGCTGAGGTGTTCCAGACCGATCTCGACAGAGTGATAACTTGGTCATTAAATTGGCTGATGAGTTTGAATTTGGATAAATGTACAGTGCTCCATTTGGGACCAAATAACCTCGAAATATCCTACACCCTTGTGGACACGAATTAAGACCAACTCTCCAGCAAAAGGATCTCGGCGTGATTATTACCAATGATTTAAAATGGGAAATCCATGTCTCAGCGGTAGTGAAAAAGGCCAACAAATTGTGGTATTTGATCCAGAAAGCATTTAGATCAAGGTCCAATGACTTGGTTCTGAAGCTGTACAAGTCGTTTGTCAGGCCGAGCCTGGAATATGCCAATAGTGTATGGTCTCCTTATTTTGTTCAGGATATTGAGGCTTTGGAGAGAGTTCAGAGAAGATTTACCAAGCTTCCACAAGCGCTGTGCCACCTGCCATATGAAGATCGGCTAAGAGCTTTGAACTTAACAACGCTTCAAGAAAGGCGTCGTCGTGGCGACTTGATACAGACGTATAAGGTTCTTAGCGGACATTACACAATAAAGTTGGATCTCTTTCATCTTAATAGAAATCCGAGTCTACGTGGTAACAGCAAGAAATTGTGCAAAGAAAGATGCGCCAAGCTCGCTCGAAGAAACTTTCTATCAAATAGAGTGGTATATGCGTGGAATGATATGTCGGAGGCGGTTGTATCAGCGCCAACAGTGAATAGTTTTAAGAACAGGCTGGACATTACGCTTAAAGATCGGGGCAGCTGCATGGTCCACTACTCGTTATAGTAAATCGTCGTGTTTTTTATACACTGAGCCGAGTTTTATCTTTTACAAATCGGGCAACAGTCTCATCGGTTTCACCGCTTACTGTCTGAACTAATAATAATAATAATAATTAATCCAGGATGAATCATATTATGATGTGTCAAGAGATGACCAACGAATTATTATTTTGCGGTGCTGCTAAAATGAAAATGGCCCTGACAGTAGTTGTTAAATGGTTAAATTTGCTCAGATAGTTGATACGATAGTATTTAAATGATTTCATGGAATGTTACGTCGCGATAATACTCCCACATAGCTGCTGATTAGAATGTATACATGGTGTCGCAAATCTACAGGAGTAAAGGTCAATTACGCCTTTGATCTTCTCTCGAATATCAGTGCATCGGTTGTACTTTACTTTAAACTAAATACAATTAATACCTTGAATGAACTGCCAAGAAACAAGCAATAAAATTCAAGAATAACGCTATTTTGTCAGTTTTTGAAATCCATGGCTAAAATTTCACCAGTTAGGTAGTTGAAACCTATATTATTATAATTAAAATACAATATTTCTAACCAGGTTTCTGTGGCGTCATTGGTAAGGTGTTCGCTTCGCATGCGGAAGGTTCTAAGTTCGAATCCCACCTCTGGCAATACTTTTTTTTCTCTATTTTTGAATACAGTAGTTTTTTAACATAATTAAAGAGCCTATAACTCTGTTTGCCTGTGTTGTGTGATACGGGCATGCGGTTTTCACAATTCGCTACGAAACAGAGTGATAAGAAGTGTATGTCTAGAAAAATTTGTGATAACATTGTAAGACGTAATCGTGATCTGTCAAAATAACTAATTTTTCACAGAAATTGATGCATTCAATCTGAATCTGTTAAAATAATTAGAACGTTATAATATATTGTGCAAGTGCTCATAGCGAAGAGCCCTGGTATAACAAAAAAAAATATCCTACCCATGAATAATCTCGTACTGTACTTAACGAAACTGACTAATTAATAAATGCTTAAGTATAGTTAATATAGGCCGTCATATCTATAATTTCGACCTCGTTCCTAATAAGCCAAGGCTACATTTGGGAATAAAACACTACTGGTAATATATGAATGCCATCGCTTGCCTGCCTGTTAGTAGTCGGATGATAGAGAACAAAAAAAGTGCCTTCAACATTAATAATAAATATATAAAATAATATTTCTGGGCCATATTTCCGGAAGCACGTGCTGCACAACTGGTTATATATATATTTTTTTTTAATATTTCATTAATAGCATTTGATGGAGATCTCCTGTAAATGAACTTTGGTATTTTAAAGGAACTAAGATATGGATATATTTCTGACAATTTTAACAAAACCGATCCTGAAAATTGGACTGTATTAAATGGATATAATGTCAATATACCCTATACATTATTACAATTTCAGGTGTAGTCTTTATTTATTATGTGCTAAATCTAAGTCATTTCGTTCGTTTTGACATATTGCGGACTTTAAAACATCCAGGAACGACACTGTATAACAGTAACCTTGTCTGTGGTTGTTTATAAGATGAAGCAAGTTGAAAAACATTACTATCAGATTGATATTTCCCGACAATGCTGACTGAAAATAAAATAATCATAATAATGATACCGACTTCAAATCGTTTCATGTGCAGGACACAGATGAAATCAAAATAATAATAAAGAAAATTTTATATCTGTTAAAGTTAAGTGTTTAAAATAAACACCCGCAAAAATATTTAACATATCTATACAGGCTGTCCGGAAAGAAAATTGGAATCGTCAGGAAAACCTGCCATTTCACCAATAGTGTCCAGCTACTACCCTCCCATTCGTTAATAAAATTTAAATCCCCCTTTTAAATTGGTTTTTTATTAATTGCTATAGAAGCATTGCCAACCGTACGAAAACCATGACAATTGTGTAAGTTCTTAGGTAAATTTCAGTCATTTTCATAAGACAGTTAGTTGAAGCTTACAGCTCAAGGTTTTATCTGTCAGAACTCATAATATAATAGAATAATTATTCAGTTATGTAATAAACGATTGATTATTCGATGACCTATTTACAAAAAGGAAAAAATAAATATCCGACCGACCGATAAACTTGATCCAATTTTTCGTATACAATACATATACACATACATTATACTCGAATGTGTGTGAATTTTATTCGGTTGGTCGGGCCATACTGTTGTAGGCAGCAGCACATCGAAAATTCACTAGGTCTAGGTCACCGCTCACCATAAATACAATGTGTCCACATGGATAGAGTTTGGACGATTAAAATGATAATAATAATATTTATTAGTCGCAAAATATACAATGTCATGTACATAGACTCGTCCTTAAAATATGTCACCTGCTAAAATAAGCCAATACAAAGAGCTTACAAATTTGACACATAGCTATTCCTATATAATGATTATAATAATCAAAAGTCAAGTCATTAATCATACTAATAATTAAAAACAAATAATAAACACAATACTAAGAACAATACCAAAGCAGTACCAAAAACAATACCAAAAGCATTACTACAATAATGCTAAAAACAATTTACTCTGCATCATAATGAGACAAATTCTTGTAGACTGTAGAAAGCGTTAGCAATCAAAAATTTCTTCAATTTACCTTTAAAAATGCCTTCTGACTGGCAGCCCCTAATATCCGAAGGAAGGAGATTAAAATAACAATATCCCGAGTAGATGGGTGACTTCTTATAGAATTCGTGTTTGGGGCGAGGCAGACACAACTGATCCCTTCCTCGAGTCGACTAGCCATGGTTATCACCGCAAGTGGGTGCCCGATCTTTACTTTTAAAAACAGAAAAGAGCAACCTGAAAAGATAGATAATGTTGTTCGCTTTGAAAGTCTCTCGACAAGTCCCTCTATATGGAATATTGAATATAATCCTAATGGCTCTTTTCTGAAGTATTAACACTCTGTTTACCTTCGTGCACCTTCCCCACAGTGTAGTATTGTATAATAGATGGATATTAGCGATTTCCTGTCCATGTAGCTCTTTAGAGAGTTAAGGACAAACAGATTTCGGCTAATCCTACTGCAGAGGTTGTCCACATGGCTCTTCCAATTCAAATCAGGATCCACAGTCACTCCCAACAATTCAGCTGACCCTGACCATGATAAGGTGGTGTTGTTAAAAAAAACTTTTTTATTTGTAGATTTAGAAGAAAAAGTCATTCTTTATAAAAACGTCTGCTTGTGTCGAAACTACAACTTCAAATACCAAAGTTACCATTACTATACAGGGTATATCAAAAATAACATTTTGATTTTTTTTTTAATGAAAATATTTTCAAAACTACAATTTTAAGTAAAATTTATTTTAAACGCCATAAAAAAATGCTATTTATGATTAACCCTGTATAGGAATCACAAATCTGATATTTAAAATCGTAAATTTGGTGTTCGAAAAAAACACTTAGAAGTTATACTTTATGGACACTCTGTATATATATACAAAACCTACGAGAGATATCTACAAAATAAAATTGGAAATATTTTAAACAGTTTCAATTTATCTGCTTTTTGGTAAGAAATTTGTACATATCTACAGGGTGATTTACGTACGCTTAACAAAGTGACCTTTAAATTTTATAGGGAATCTGAAAAAAAAATGTGGTCATTCCATTTAAAATAACGAAGCATGACCGGAAGTTATATATACCCGGAAATAGTACATCAATATAGGACCTTCGCGATAATACCGAAACATGTACCTCTTTCGTAGTTCCCGAGAACTTTGAATGGTTAAATCAGCCTGTATATTGCATATATGGTACCTATATGGCGAGCCTATTGGTTACATAAAAAAAAATCTCACCGGAAAAACACAGTTTGGGTTATTTTAGTTTTTTAAAAAATGTCTGTCATTCTGTCGGTCTGTCAGTCTGTATCCACGATAACTAAAAATCGACTAAAGGAAATTTAACCAAATTGGGTACAAAAATACTACTGGATATGGTGGGGAACTGATTAGATTTTGGGGCTCATAGGAGGAGGTTAAGGGGTATAAAATAGGGTCAAGACTCGAAAAATAAAATCATATTTACTAAACTAAATGGAAAAAACTTAAAATTAACGTTTAGTACTTTTTTCTCATAGGTATATTTCCTTGAGTTTTATTATTTATTTATTTAAAGCTTACAAACTGATCTTCCGTTGATTCATTGACAATAAAATCTGAAATAGCATTGGCCGTAATTGCCCTGATGTAACAAGATAATATTCAAATAGCAGATTGGTATACACCTTGGTCTTTTAACTGTCCTTTACAATACGATTTCATATTATACGAGTACATACTTATTCCATCTCCTATTCAACAAAACTGTATTCAAATATTTACACAGTCGGACGAATAAACCTTGAAATAACAATACAAACATCACTATTTATAAAAATTTGTTATGTTTTCCATAAATCGTTAAGGATAATTGAATGAATTTCATCATAGAACCTTAAATTGTTAGTTGAGTAATTATCGATTACTTAACCAAGATAGGTAATTGAACAAATAAGATGTGATTAGTGTTTTGTTTATTTTTGAGGACCTACAAACCAGTCCCGAAACGGAATTTGATGGGCCTATTTTATTTCCTAACTAGCTAAACATTTGGCAGTATCTTCTGGATAACTAAACACAAAACCAACAAAATATGTTTCGAGATCAAGGTTTTCTTTCACATATTATACTCTATTCTTTCTCGTTTTCATTTTTCAATTGTATGCAAATTGTGTCATAGATTTATTACCAAAGTACCAAGTGTACAAAATGATATTATTAAGTATTGGACTGGTACCGTAGCAAAAGTGAAATGCAAGTAACTTACACTACAATTAGGGTGCCGCTGTTTTCTGTTTTTGCTTGTACCCACGACCTAAATTAACTTTCTCTGATTTAGATAAATGTTCTCTCCGGCAGAGGCGGATCTAAGGGGCTTTAGCCTCTGGCAATGCTCAAAGAAACAATACAGATAAATAAATCTCGTGAACGGGGTTATAAATGTGTTGTATAAACTTAGAAATGGCGATTTGGAACTCAATAATTAATTCTTCTTCTTCGGATGCTATCCACTAATGGATGTTTGCGATCACATTTTCCATCTCATCTCTATCTCTTGCGGTGTGAATTAGGGTCTGTATGTCATTTATTCCTGTCCACTGTCTTATGTTCCGCAACCAGGACAATTTCTTCCTTCCTATCCCTCTACGGCCCTCTATCTTACCCTCGATCAACAACTGTAAATACTCATACTTTTGTTCCTCATGACGTGCCCCAGATATGAAGTCTTTCTCTTTTTTATGGTGGTTAACAGTTCACGTTCTTTGTTGATGTTGGACAGAACTTCTACGTTTGTTATTCTTGCAATCCATGGTATCTTGAGCATTCTGCGGTAAAGCCACATCTCGAACGCTTCCAATTTGTTAATGTTGTTGACTTTAAGGGTCCAACCTTCCATCCCGTAGAGAAGTACTGACCACACATAGCACTTCAAGAATCTCAACCTCAGACCAAGATCGAAGTCCGAGCAACTAAATACTCTCCTCAGTCTTAGGAATGCTTGTCGGGCTTGTTCGATGCGACTCTTGACCTCGATATCAGAGGTCCAGTCTTCATATAACCACATGCCCAAGTGTTTAAATTTGTTCACTCTGTCTATGCGCATTGCGTTGAATGTTAACTGTGAGTCTTCAAACGCATTTAGGTTCCTTGATATTATCATAAACTTTGTCTTTTTAGTGTTTATGTTTAGACCCATCAATCTGCTATGTTGACTGACTGTGTTGATCAGTCTTTGTAAGTCTTGCATGTTATCAGTGATGAGCACTGTGTCATCAGCATAACGTATGTTATTAATCCACACTCCGTTGACTTTAATACCGATCTCCGCATCTCATCTCATCGAGTACAGGTTGAACAAAAGCGGGGACAAGACACATCCCTGTCGCACGCCCCTCTGGATCTCTATATCATCAGACAGCTCATTATTGAGCCTAATCTGTGCAGTCTGGTACCAATATAGATTTTCTATACATTTAATGTCTTTTTGATCTATGTCAAGATTCCTGAGGAGCTGCATTAGTTTGGGATGTTCAACTCGGTCAAATGCTTTCTCGTAATCAACAAAGCAAAGGCATATGTCTTTTCTCACATCATGGCAGTTCTGTACAAGGACTTGCGTGGCCACTATCGCTTCTCTTGTGCCCATCCCTTGTCTAAACCCAAACTGTGAGCTACTTAATTGCTATTAAAAAAATAATTAGTTTCAATAAGACAGCTCTCCCCCAACCATTATCCTAGATCCGCCACTGCCCTCTGACAATCGGTTCCTGGCTTTACGAGTATAAAACTAATATTTATGATTTTTTTTTGTATTAAAAATAATTAAATAAATTTTATCGAATTAATTTTAATTAACTTCTTTGATTATTATTATTATTTTTTTTTTTATAGAAAATAGGTTTTTGATGTAAAAATAAAACAACATTTTATTATCACCAAGACATGTTTATTCTGTCGGCCTCAACAGGGGCTCCCAAATATTTTCAATATACAAGAGAAGAAAAAAAAAAGAACAAAATAAAAAATGCACTCCTACAACATGTAATAATAACAATAAATAATAAACAAAAAAAAATAAATTTATATTTATAACAAATAGGCAAAATTTTGACATTTTGAGGCATAATTTTTACAAAAATCTTACTTAGAACGACAATTATTATTGTGGTAGTTTTGTAACTCTGTATGAGGGGGCAGACATTTATTTCCTTGTCCTATTATTTTCATTTTTTTTTACTATTACTAATATTCCTAAAACGAGCCAGACCCCGAAGGCGAAATGTTTGGAGGGCGCCACAATACAATATTACATAAAATTAGTAATCAATGGGCTAATTTCAATACAAGACCCAACTAAATTAATTATTAATAATAATATGGTTCTGGATCTCGCTAAAGAATTTGATCACTTCACTATTATTAGGATTACTTATTATTTACTATTCTAATAAAACAAAATAGCCGACCCCCACTCAGTCTCATAGGCCTCCAAAGGTCTAGCTCGGATATTATTACTTAAAATTAAACCAAAAATCAATGCAACAGTTTAACTGTTACACAATTCCTGGTAATATTCTAATTGTGTACAATAATTAATAATTATTACGGGAAAAGGGGGGTTCAAACATAATTGAATTTGTGTTGAAGATGTTTATAATACAAAATGAGAGAATGAATTGAGATAAAATAACAAAAACACACACACATCTCGTAGATATAATAATGTTTAAATATAATAAACTAATTATTTAAAAACTTACAAAATAATCAAAACAATATAATTATTATTGTAATTATCACATAATAAAATATATATATATATATATAAAGAAAAATTAATTAAATCTTATTTACCTACTATTAATAATAATAATTAAGTCCAATGGCGCAGTCGACAAAGATATATTAATTATTATTCTCAATAGTTGGGATCATATTTTCAAATCAAGTGAAATAGTTGATTAATGTCGATATATATTATTGGTTTTAACTTATAATCAACAAACTGACAGAAGAGACATTAAAATGATCTTGTTTTACGGTACGTATTATTGTTATTGGTCCACTATTTACATAAATTGTAAAAACAGTTTTGTGACTGAATGGGTTGAAGTTTTTTTTTATTTTTTATTTAGTATTTTTTTACGAATATTGTATAATACAAAATAAAAATGATTTGAAGAGCAGGAGACACCTATATAGGCCGAAACACTTACGTTATTATTTTCTATAATAAGTATTTATTTCTACTAA
This sequence comes from Apoderus coryli, assembly GCA_911728435.2. NCBI lineage: Eukaryota > Metazoa > Arthropoda > Insecta > Coleoptera > Attelabidae > Apoderus > Apoderus coryli. The sequence continues at coordinate 3,528,691 of OU452213.1, read as the reverse complement.
TTTTTAAACGGGAAATTTATTTTTCAACACACATCGACATTATTGGATATTTTTTAATTCATATTTCTTGTATAGGTACATTTATATTGTTCTAAAATTTTTAATAATAATTACTATTGTAGAGAGAGAGAAATAGTTTATTTATATTATTATTTACAAGAAAGAAAAGCTGAAAAATAAAACAAAAAAAATCATTTATAATACATTTTGTTTATTTTCAATAAGAATTAATATTATATATATAAATTATTTGGTTTTTCACAATACGTGTCTAGAAACAGTGTGGCATTTTCATCAATTTTATTTTTTTTTTAAATAAATAATATTAATTATGTAAATCCAACTTTGTAGATATTGATTGTAATTTCAAAGGAAAATGTCCAATGCACTTTTAATGTTTTTGTACTAATCTCACGTTTTAAAAAAGAAAGTTGTTCGTTTGGCATAATGTAGTTTTTTTATATACAGTATCATCCCAAAAGTATGCACCATATTATGAGAAACTTATTTACAATAATGGACTTTACTGATTTTTATGAAAAATAAAATAATTTTCAGTTTTTTTTTATTTTTGTTAACACGAAAAAAAAATGTAGGAGTATTTTTTAATGCTGAACAAATTTTCTAAATAACACTTCCCAAGATTTTTCGAAATAAGGGTACTTTACTCAATTTTTTGAAAAGTAATATAATTTTCAATTTTTTTTTTTATTTTTTTAACACCGAAAAAAAAATCTAGATGTATTTTTTAATGCTGAACAACTTTTCTAAATAACATTTCCAGCAGTTTTTCGAAATAAGGGTACTTTACTCAATTTTTTGAAAAGTAATAAAATTTTCAATTTTTTTTTATTTCTGTTAACACCGAAAAAATAAATCTAGATGTATTTTTTAATGCTGAACAACTTTTCTAAATAACACTTCCCGAGATTTTTCGAAATAAGGGTACTTTACTCAATTTTTTGAAAAGTAATATAATTTTCAATTTTTTTTTTTAGTTTTGTTAGCACCGAAAAAAAATATCTAGAAGTATTTTTTAATGCTGAACAAATTTTCTAAATAATACTTCCCGAGATTTTTGGAAATAAGGGTATTGTACTCAATTTTTTGAAAATTAATATAATTTTCAAATTTTTTTTTATTTTTGTTAACACCAAAAAAAAAATCTAGATGTATTTTTTAATGCTGAACAACTTTTCTAAATAACATTTCCAGCAATTTTTCGAAATAAGGGTACTTTAGTCTTGTCTCAAAATCAAACTTTTGAAGGCCCCTCGTAAATTACGTGTGTTTTACTATATTTTGTTGGTGCATGTTTAGTTTTCCGGGATGCACAAACTTTTACTAGAATAGCTTTTTGTCGAAAACCTCTCTATTAATAAATTTCCCATATATGGTGCATACTTTCGGGATGACACTGTATATTATTATAATTAAATACTAATTTAGTATTTTGAGTCTAATAATTTGAAATTCTTTTAGTTATTGGTATGATTACGGGTGTATTGGCAGGCTTAAATGTAATAAACCGCAGTTAAACACTCGAACTGCGGTTTAAAAACTCGAACTGCGGTCATCATCTGGAAGAAATGGTTTGAACTATTGATTGTACGCGAAGTGGACAGATTTTTTATAGAAATTTAAAACTTTTTGGGGTATTTTAGATTTAGAAATGCGTAAAATTCGTCGATACGTTACCAAACCAATTCAAAAACTCCACTTTACCAATCCAAACAACTCCATCCTCGTCTCGATCATAAACATATAATTTATCTATATTTACATCAAAAACTATATACAACTATATACAATAATTTACAGTTCCAACAAAAAATGTCAACATAACAAATATTAAAAATAAAAAACAATTTTACACCTCGAGTGTCACTATTTTCAAAGGTCTCGGCGAGGGCGTCGGCGACTTTTTCGACAGATTCAACGGTTGTTGTGAATCGGCGATATCCACCTGTAACTCGACCATTTTAGGTAAAATTGTCGAGTGGGGACTCGTCGCCGGAGACAACCTCGGTATGGGTGATGTGGAGTGTACGATATTCTGACGACCGGTCGACGTTATCACACTGGTAGCCCAAGCCGGTTGCAATAGATTATTTGAATTGCTTTTCGCGTACGGACAACCGTTGGTCGGTGACGCTGTCACCATTGGTGATGCAGATTCACCACGCATAATGTAACTGTGAATCACTTCTGTATTCTTCATCTGTTCTGCAGTCATTCGAGGACCTTCCATCAGACTTTTCGCTAGCATTGAATGCGAGCTCGATAGGACAGACTGTGGTGGGGCGTTCAGTTGCATTTGAAGCTGCGACTGCATTGGTTGTGGTGACATTACTATTACTGGCTCGGCTTCCGCAGAATCTTTGTTATTACGTAACGCACGGAACTTTTTATGAGGTTTATATGCCTCGTCCATTAGCGAATTTGTATCGTACAAGGGTGGTGCTTGTAAAACTCGCTTTAACACTGGCATATCTTCAACAATATGATGATCTTCGACTGAGGATCGTGGACTGGAACATACACTTGTGGGTTTTTCTACTTTTTCAGTACCAGATTCGATACCAGAATCACTGGGTGAATCTAACTTTCTGAACCTGTGGTACTGGCTATTGATTGGGGTTCGCGTCACTACTGGAGTTATAGTTAATCCGTTATGGATTAGATGTGACGTTGCAGCTAATTCATCATCACCTGAGGATGTGCTACCAGAATTGGCTCGATGCCGATGCGGGCACACTCCACCAGCTAACGTGGCAGCTAACAATGGCGCGTTAGCGGCATGTGGTGTTAGATGGTGATATTCGATCGTTACTTCTGATGAGCACATTGATTCAGTGCTACTAACACTTCCTAAAGGTGATTTGGCATCTTCCATTGTCACATCTGACGATGACGACCATGACGATGCCGCAGGTGATTTACTACTGGCCTCATCGTTCTCCCATGAATGCATTTGCTGTTGCTGCTGCTGCATAATCTGCTGCTGTTCAGTCATTTTGAATGCCAACAATTTCTCAGAATGCAACGTATTCAACGTACGCAAATCAGGAATTTTCTTCATCAACTCATCCAAAACATGATGTTGATTGGGATGATGTTGACCAACAACAATTTGTAACGCGCTCTTTAACTTATTTTGCATCTTCTCAACTAACTCCACATTACGTAGACCCGGTCGATCAGCAGCGATAACAACCACAGAACAAAACAGTCCTATTTCCGCGTCGGATAACCGTAAACTATTCATTCGATCAGCAAAATCAAACATACTGTCCATAAGGAAACGAGCATTCGAACTATTATGAATCGCGTCCCGTTTCAACACTTGTCCATTCAAGCAGATCATTGTAGCGGTCTGCGAATCAAACATACACGCGAGTCGCACGAGTAACACTTCAAACACACCGGCTTTTAGTAACGTGACTTGGTCGTCCTGCGCCAACAACGAAAATCCCGGTATACGTTTAGCAAACTCCACTACACCTCTAATCGCTGGTGAAAATCGCTTAGAAAAGTCCTGCAGGAGTTCCTGTTGGCCTGTAAGCGGTTGTGGATTAGGGTTTAGTGGACATGCCTGTAACATCAGAGAGCATATTGTTAGGAAAAAAAAAAAAAGATTTTGGTTAAGTGTATTGTTGTCATTATTGGCATAAGACTTGTGGTAGAAGATTCACCCTATACGTCTGTCCTCAAGTGTAAAAGTAACATTTTTGTGACCTTTTTGTCTTTATTAATGTTTTCTTAAAGTCAATCAGCACCTAGACATATCCTGTAGTATTTTTTGTACCAAATTTGGTTAAAATATGTTAAGCGGTTTTTGAATTATCGTCACCAAATCAGCATCGATGATTTAAATCGACTGTAATGAAAAATAAAAATTGAACAAGACAATTCGAGTCGATCCCTTTACTCGCAAGGTTATGAAGTGGGATACTTTTCATTGATCAATATTTTAAACGAAAAAGAAATCTCAGTATAATATTATAAAGCAAAAAAAAAAAGATAATCCAAGTGTATTTTCGTTACACAAACATAAATTGATATCGTAACGAGAAAAAAAAAAGCGGCGACTCGTAAATACGTGACCAGGCCAAGTATTGATCGTCCGTTCTTAACCTTCTACTTGTATGTTGTAAAGGTCGTTCTATTTTTAAAACACTTTGGCAACGGGTAAGAGATAGCGCGCAGATATCAAAATATTGTATGTGTAATAAAAAGTGGCAATATATTTCGTAAAATTCCGAAATATACAGAATATCAATCAAAAATAATTTTAAAATGATACTTGTAACATCGAAAATTCATTCAATGTTCAATACTATTACTTCGCTATACTGATGAGAAACAGAAGTCCGAAACCAGCTGTAAGTACCGACCCACCTTCGCAAAAGAAAATTGTTGTTATAATTTTAGCCTCTACACTCGGCATGAATTCTGATATGCAGCAAATAATGCTCAATTAAATTATGAGGACAAAACGTTCAAAATTAATAGTTAACACATGTTTCGGGACTTTTGATCATCATCATAGTGTTAAATCAAACTGAAAAAATACAAAACTTGCCGCATTCTAATAGAAGAACAAAACAGAAATAAATTTAAAAAAATTGATAGAGAACGACCGAGGCAAAATTTTGACACTGACAACTGGAAATATACAAGGTTCCAAAAACTCTATCAATTGGCCAAAGAAAAAATCTTCTTTTTGTTGAAACTTTAGTCTTTTAAAAACGAGATCTAACCCCTTGTTTTTGATTAATAACCAATAAAAATGTACGTTGAATCTTGAGATTGATAATGTATAAATTTGTCTGAAACTTACCAAGGTTGGAGGACATGCAGTATAAGACGGCTGCTCCCTAGCTCGTTGCAACATAGGCTCCACCTTGTCCCTGGTGAAATCACATGTGTCAATATGTGCTCTAACCACGGTCGACAACAATCTGTGCTCGTCATCTAATTCGGCAGCAACAACTTTTTCTAGCGTCCGTGAATTAGAGCTTTGTTGCATAGCAGCTAGGATGCGAGCTTTTTCCCGTTTCGGCACCCGACCAAATCTCACAGCTGTAAACAAGAGAAAACATACCTTGAAATATACCAACAATTAACTCGGAAATAAAGTGACCAATCAAAATGGGAAAGCAGTCCCGGTTACCCTCACACATTTTGTTAAATAAATTTTCAGGTCAATAGCCAGGTGCATTTTTTTTTCAACGATTAACATAACTAAAAACGCGTGCGCCCATAAAGAAAAAAATAAACAGATGTCGAAGCAGATGTATTATTAATATTTTGTAACGTACTTACTAAATTATAAAAGTAAAACGGTGAAAGTTATTATTGACGACAGCCCCCTCAACCGTAAATTTAAATCTATAACTAGGGTAAATTTTGGATATTGGGACAAAAATACCTTCCAAATTTCATTTTGTATAGGTACCTACCAAAACCCAGAGAAAGTTAATAATATTTAAACTGATACAACATTAAGATATGAAGGGACGATGAAGAATGGGTGAAATTTTCTTTGCTTTCACATTCACTGAAGTGTATTTGGTTTAACTACCTATACGTACCTATAGTTTAATAAAACGTTGGGTACAACTACTTACTTCATCAGTAGGTCAATGAAAGTAAGATTTTTTTTAATGGTTATAAATACCTAATAAGATTTCATTTGGTGCTAATTATAATTTTGACAAAAATCTATCTGCCTAAATCTTATAATATTATTATGACAATTGTTTTGCCCTCACTAGCTCCATCTCACTCACTCATATTTGGACATAATATACTAATAATAATTATACTCGGACCTCTCTCTCTATCTCTATCGTAACGTTGTAATTAAACATAAGTCGTAGTCTACTAATAATAAAACGTCAATGATAAAAAGAACTACATACGTGCATTATGATAGTTAACAACACCATTCAATATTCCTTTTAAAATAGGTAACTCTTCCATTTTCCCACACCGATCACTTAAACTATTATCACGAATACTTTTATCACTTGTTAATGTTAAACAATCATCCACATTTCTATTGTTGTTGATATTATTGTTAGTATTTGTACTACTGCTACAATGTACCACATTATTTAGATGATAATAATCATTATTTGGGCTGCCACTCATCCAATATGATGATGTCGTTGAATTATTTACACGATCCACAGCGCGAGTTGGCATTCCCACACAAATTATTCGCAAAATTAAACAGAAGTAACACTACAACAGGTACCGATAAACTTCGTACACTGCGATCGTATTACTATAATAACCTCTCAACTACTACGTACTAATTTGTGAAAACAACTGGCGCGAACTGAATTCACCTCTCTCGGATTTGAAAAACAGACAAGCGGGCCGCTACACACGCCCCACTACCACACATTTTATTGTGATATTATTACCCCTCCAACACCCTTGAACTTGACAAGAGTTTTTTAAAGAGAGTAGGCTGTGACGTGCGCGACGCAGCAATACAATTTAATACAGAATGAGTGAGCGAGACACGAGACATTGAGAGCTGTTGTTGCCCGATAAAACGCCTAGGTATATATTACAACGTTGTCAGATTTAATATCAAGCTAATTTTTACAGATTATTACATTTTGATACTGTTTTCACCATTTTCTCCATATATCTACAGTGTGTCCCAAAATCGACGTAACGATAGGTGAATAAGACAGTTAAAATTTCCTATTTTGGAATTCAGCCATGCCGTGCCAAGTAAGCACCCTAGGTAGGTAAATATGATTTTTTGAAAACGTAATTTTTCACTTTAGCAAAGTGACTTTTCTCAGCCGTGCTTCTGCAAGATCAAATACGAGGCACGTTTTTTTAGTAAGTACCGTTTACGTGAAGTTTACGGACAAAACATTATGAGTGATGGAATGGTAAGGAAATGGGTGAGAGCATTTAAAGATGACCGCACAAATGTGCATGATGAAGAACGGAGTGGGCGTCCTTCGGTCGATAATGAATGCAGAAAGTGGAGGAAAAGGTGAGAGAAAACAGACGCTTTACAATTTCATCAATGTGCGACTGCTTTCCTCAATATTCTCGTAGTGTTTTGTATCGCATTGTGACCGAGAACTTGAATTACCGGAAATTGTGTTCACGTTGGGTTCCAAAAATGTTGACGGATTTGCGCAAAACCCAACGTTTAGGCAGTGCATTGATTTTCCTTGAGCGGTACCACAATGAAGGTGAAGATTTTTTAGACCAAATTGTTACTGGTGACGAAACATGGGTGGCCTACGTCACACCAGAATCGAAACAACAATCCATGGAATGGCGACATTCATCATCACCCAAAAGAGTGAAGTTTAAGCAAACAATTTCTGCCCGGAAAATCATGTGCACAGTTTTTTGGGACAGAAAAGGAGTATTGCTAGTGGAGTTTCTGCCTCGTAATGAGACAATCAATGCATTGGGAGTAAAAGAGATGGCTTGCGTCAAGGTCGGTCATTAATACGTATTTGTGATCCTGAAATTGAGTGGGATGGGTTAGAGTTGATAGGTAATTTTGGTACCTATATCAGAGACATCCAGATATTTATTTACTTTTCCCTACTTGATTTAACCATTAAATCTATTCCAAAACTACCTAAGTAATTATTTCCTTTTAATTTCTACGTCATATTAAATAAAAATTACTCTTTAACTATTTAAATTGTAAAACAAAATACACAGTGTGCTGTCGACTCCCACACAATCATGAAAGTAGTATAAGTAAGCGGTGGGTGCTCTCTTTTTTCGCTTGTGTTGATAGTTCAGGTGTTTAACGCCAGGCGCCACCACCTACTTGATCAAGTTGCGTGTATAGCGGTATATATAAATCGCAGCGTTGTCAATAACACGATTACTTTTAGTAAAATGCAATTAGGTAGGAGATTTTGAATTTGAATAATAATTATGTCGTCTTTACCATGACAAGATGCTTTGTTAGTGGATTTAAATTGTAGTTATATGGGCTAAAAACTTAGATAGATAAAAATATACATTTCTAATTGACTTGACAACGCCGCAATACAGCTAGCCGCGATTAATGATATAACGAAAATTATAACACAAGAGGCGCGCTCTAGATGTGAACGTGCTAACTAGTTCCATGGAATATTGATCATGTTATATGGACCATGAAATGGAGTTCAATAAGAATAGTAGGAATTTACAAAAGAATACCTATTATCTCTTTAAAATCAATGCAAAAAGTTTTAGATATACAGAAAATTAGCCTATTCGTATAGTTAGTTAAATAGGTACCTAGTTTCTCTTTTCAACTGTGAATAAGCGATTTTTATAGGTGCATTTAAACAAGTAGGTAGGTAGGTATAGAAAAGAAATGAAAAGTGAAGAAAAAACTTTCTCTTAGAGAACAATAACCTTAAATTCGAATAAAGTAAAAGTTATTTATTATAAACAAAATAAAAGTAGGTAAGTATATTTACCAGGGATGTCTATAAATTACTGGAGCATTCATTTATAGGTAGGTACCTAGGTATACCTAAAATTAAATAAAACAATGGGAAATAGCATTCGTACAAAAAACTTCACAGCTTAGTGGGTATAAGTAGTGTCTGTTGCTTCATGTTTTTTTTATTAAAGTAAAATTAAAAAACACTATAGGTTGGTAATCGAAATTTAGATCATAATAATTTTTGCGTCAAAAAAAGGAGTACCCTGTAAGTATTTATCAATAATATATTATACCTAAGTGGTATTTTGTATTAAATAAATAAATATATAATATAAATATAGTACCTATATAAATATAATTATAGGTATAGACGGTTTGAATGAAAGTGCCAAAAGTAGAACAACGATCTCGAGTTCACAGAGAAGTTGTTGGCCTCAACCAACTTATTAGATGAAGGAGCATTGCACAACGACTGTAGAATTATTACTATTATTATTATTACTACTTACCTCTACTACATAAATACATAATACTATAATAACTTGCCTTGTTGTTTTTCTATACCAAGCAGAAGGCGAATAATAATGCTGCACTAAGTTAAATATTTACTAGTAGGTATTTTACCCGACTAACGGGTCAATATTTCGAAATATTTACAGAAAATCACAGCTCCCTCGTATATACCTAACGTGTAAAGAAAATTATTTTGTACTATTTTGTTTTAGTAAATTCATAACATTATATTTTATTAATTTTAACATGCCCTAAGTACTTACTTCATTTTTTGGAAATATCAAAATTAGAACTCATAAGAAATAATGCAAATTTAAAAAACCTTTTCCACAACAAATGTCACAAGAAATATATTTTTTATCATTTATTTATGGACAAACATAAGCCTAGTATCTAGATAATAACCAAATTGCATTAAAAACGTTTTTTTTAAATAACTTTTTTTTGAAGAAAAAAAATACCAATTTTGCCAGAGATAACAGATATCATTTTATTTATTGGCCCCTTGTTAATATTAATAAAATTAATTTTTCGACCTGGGAGATACAGACACAAAAATCATAAATATCTTTTGCTGAAAATTTGATTAAAATAAGTTTTAGATAAAAACGAGATTTAAAAAAAATATATCGACAACCTACCTATGTAACAAATAATAGTAAAATATTAAAAATAAGAATCTCTATTTAAAATAAATAAATAATAGAAGTACCTAACTAATGTATTACATTATTTTTCCTTTTCAAATAAACACATTCCTAACTTTCACTGCTTTCCAAACAATCAACTAGGTATTATTTATATTTTTTTTTATAATAAAATTAACAAATAAAATATTTATTTAATGAAAAACGTATTTAGTTTTAATGCCCCCCCCCATACCCTTCTTTCCTTATAGACCCTAGTTATTATTTATAGGCAAACCTATACACAAAAATCAAAATAGCCATGAGTACCTAATCACGGCATACCTAGATAAAAATGTTGATTATTGATATAAAAAAAAATATAAGTTTAAACTCATTCACCTACCTACACCTAATTAAATTTTACATCATTCTTTGTTATGTGTAGGTAGGTAGTTTACACTCAATAGGTAGCAGCAAATTTTGCGCAAAATATAGGTCGTCCAGGTCCCACTCTTCTCAGGCCACGCTGAAATTTGCAGTATATACATCGGGTCAATGACCGCTCGCGTTCTGTACATAATCTGTATAAGTACACATACATATATATACTGTGAAACGAACTGGGATTTCGAGAAAGTTCGTATAAGGTCGTCGACCTTTTTAACGCTCAAGATAGGTAATATTATGATTATTGTTATATTGGGCACTCTGTCTTTGTTTAACACATTACATTAAGTATGAATAGAAGAAAACTAATAAAGTGGTACATTTTCTCTCATATAGGTAGAACTTGGGTGACAAATTGTTATTATGCGAATTTTAGTGGGTCAAGGAAGGCTTTTAGGTAGGTATACAGGGGGTGCATTGTTACTCACGTAACATTATGGCTGAACTGTAAAATTTCTTAAGTATTCATTGTACATTTTTTAAAATTTGTCATAGACAATAGTCTCACCTCAATGAGCCTTTAGAAATGATAATTTTTACAATAAATACGTTCTGAAAATTCCATAATTTAGCCACAATTAAAAAAATTATCCACTTACCATCTCGTGACATCCCTACAGCGATGCATTTCTTCAATCGGCAATACTGACACCGATTTCGATTAATCCTCAATATCGAACATTGTTGATTCTTCGTGCAAGGCCTGTACTGGATCTTTTGCTGTATACTACGTCTGAAGAAACCCTGAGAACAACCGAAACTCTCATCAGACTCCTCACTACTACTACTACTACTGTTACTACAACAACTACTGTCATCAGATAACAGCTGACAGCACTTAACAGAAATGTCATTACTAATATTATTATTGTCCACAGCTATTACCGATTCAGTAGTGCACAAGGAATTGCTATTATTACTATTATTATCATTATTATTTGTTAACACTGCCATCATGGTTTTATGCTTTATGAAAATTCGTTTATAATAATTTGCTGTTAATAAAACATTATAACACTAGTTCGGTATTATCTAACAATAATTGTAACTACTCAGGTAAAGGTTCACTGACTGACTGAGTGAAAATGGCTTTTAGCTTGCATACACAGAGCAAAAACATAGTACATAGTAGGTAGAGTAGTGTATGTATGTAGAGAACGCGCTTGGGCTATTAACCATTTGACCTAAATTCAGTTTATCGAACCTTATTGCCTCGTAATATATATTTTATTGTATATAGCAATAACTAATAGCTCGTACTCTTTCTATTGCACGAGTTGTTATCGATGCACATAGCTCTGTCACTCTTGTGACAGCGAGGTCGTCCGAAATTCGTATTATGTATTTTTCAATATGCCATGTTGCCGGATTGTGTTTCAGAGAAAGTGTTTTTTTTTTTTAATAAGAATTTTAATTTAATAAAAGGCAGGAATTTTAATTTTGTAAAAGGCTGAGAATTGATTTGAAGATTTAGGTATATTTGTGTTAAAAGTTAATACAAATTTTCCTTTAAACTCTTGAGAAGGGGGTCACAAACAAAACACAGATTAAATAACTAAATGTTATTTAATGTCAAAAATCATTTTTTGAATCAAAATAACGTTTCGACAACGTAAAACTGCCTTCTTCGGGTTATAATACAAAATCGTCCAAAACAGATCTAAACTATTGTCATTAGCAATTCATGTTGGGTGACAATTAATTTTTTCAATATTTCCCCACAAAACATACAAACCGACAACGTCGCAACAGAGGGCAATGCGCTCAAGACCACATAAGCACACCACTATAAGTACAGTGTGAAAGTGAGAGTATAACATGATATCTGCATCTCTATCACACTTACAGACCACATTGCATATCTGGCCTAAAAGCAAGATAAAGACAGAGATACTTAAGAGTAACAAATAATAATAATGTAGGTCCCTGGTTTCGTCACGATTGCGATTTCAAGTTAAAAGAAAAGAGAATAATAATAATAATACCAAAAAAATAATATATTATTCAGAATAAACAAATAAACGGTTTTCATATTGGTAAGCAGACTTGACTTGATTGCTTCATCCACAGTTAAAATAGGTTGACAAATTTAGGTTAAGTTGTAAGTAGGTAGGTAGGTACCTATTTCCATTTGTTATTGACACAATGTGTACCAACAAAATCTAGCCAACTGGATTAATAACTAAATACCATAGTCAAATTTATTGCAAATCTGTCAAAATGGCATACATTATATTTTTAAATGGGACACCCTGTATATTCTTCTCTCTTTTTTGTTTTAATTAAATCCATGGCTATCTACATTTTATTGTAAAGTTTTGTAATTTCCCTTAAATTGTAATATTTAAAAAAAAGAATATATTTAAGTATGTCCCATCAAAAAATATAATTTATGCCATTTTGCCAGATTTGCAATTTCTTTTTTCATATATACTATAATAACAGGAAGCTTTCCAAGTTGTAGGTGGGGTGCAAAATATAAACGAACACCCTGTACATGCAAATGCACAATAATAATTATTAACTTCTAAATCAGCACAAAATTATATTAAATAATAATAATATGCGCCAAAATTAATTGCTATTATAACAAACCATTTTTTAAACATAAACATAATAATAGTAAGTGTTACGATAACGATAATAATGATCAACTAGGTATATTATAATATTTTACTCGTAGGTACCTATTATAGTAAAACTGGAATAATAATAATAATGTGTAGGGTATATTACACGGGTCAACAACCGCGCACTTAGCAGCATTACCTTTGTGTTTATGATTAGGTCAGAAATTCCTACTGAAAATTGTAAAAGACAAATAAACATGTATCTAATAAGTGTTCTTTAATAAATATTTTCGATTTTTGAGTTTAAATATATCCTCACAGAACTCCTCCTCATGGAATAAGAAAAAAGCACAAACGACAATTTTCCATTTATCGAAAACTGGCACACTGACATCGAATTGGGTTATCTCAATGTTGTGTGTTATTCGAGTCAGCATTTTTGCCAAGCAAAGGCATATTATTTATTATTATTATGATTCAGAACAAAAAGGGGGCCGATGAACTTTATTTTTACTATATCAATAATATATTATAATTTCCTATGTGTAAGTCATTTTTACACTTAAACTACGTATGCAAAAAATGAGACTTTTTTTAAACAAACAGACTACCTATACCCAGAAATGTGTAATAAAAGGTGCTAAAATGTTTTTTTTTCTTATTAATAAATCATATTTTGATGAACTGGTTTATTAGCGAAGAAAAAGTTATTGAACTCTTTCCTTTTAAAGTTGAATGAACGTTCACATTTATGCGACAAAGAAATTTGATCATGAAACTAAAAGCATGTTTTTTTTTGAAAATTTATTAGGACATTCTCAGGCTTACTCCGAGAGGAAGACTTCGAATAGTAGAAAATTGGCATATATATATTGTGTGACGTCATTAACTATGTTGTATATTATACACCTTATAATATAATCATTACACATCTATCTTCTACATAGTTCAAGAGTTATTCGCTAAAAGTCATTATACCTATGTAGTAAGAATATAGGTAATATGCGGTCAGTGCTTATAGCGAGTCAAATCAGTTCTTTGACCGGTCATTCTTATGCTATTGTTTGTTTGTTTGTTTATTTATTTTGTTCAGTTTTATATGCATATTTTATAATTCTCATTCTAATACAAACGCATTGGATACTTTACTGATCGATTTTGAAACGCAATTTTTTTTTTTTTTTAATTTTAAGAAGGGCCTTGCAGTACATTTTTTTTCTATGGTATGTATGAGTAAGATTAACCAAATCCTGGAGAGACAGACTGCTAAGAACAGATTACCCTAGGACCAGGACGCACAAAAACAATCACGATGCATTTTAGTATTCAATAGCAGACCCAACTGTATTTTAATATACCTACGAACAGTACGTGCATTGCACACAATACGTGCATACTCGCATCTAACGTAATTTGCGTGATGTCCATTTCAAATTCGTTAAGGGCGGAAGCGAAACGATTAGAAACAAATAGAAAACACATTGCGCTGGTCAGTTCATTGATCTCCAATACAGTGTTGCAGGATTTTCTTTTATTTTTCACTTAAAAGCTCACGTGTTATTATTTATTATGTTATTGAACTTTTTTTTATTACCTATATCTAAGGTATTTAGCAATATAAAATTCCCCATTAGAACTACAGCAATAGGTAGGTATTGCATATGGTTGGGTCAGTGTACTGGGCTGACCTTACGACGTGGGTGCATGTGGATATGCAATCATCATATTATAGCAACATCTACGTGCATGACGATGCATTATTGCCATCATAACGTTTATCTGATTGTTAATAACTTCCACAAAGATAATACCTAATACGGTTTTTGTTTTAAAATTAAAACTATTTCTTTATCGTTTAATTAAAAATATCCAGAAAAAATCCTCTAAAGCTGAAGTTTAATTTTATAAAGTTCTACACATTTTCAATAATACTAACTATTCAATAATAGCCTACACTTTTCCCTCTATGTAAATTATTAATAGACAAAACTCACTACGATATGGCAACATTGCATCTATGGCGCCCAATGTCGCAACGGCCTTTCATCGGAGTACGACAACCCAGATCTAGGCGGCCGTTGAACTATGGCGCACTAGACTATGTAATATTAGTATTTAGTAATAATAATAATAGTAGTAGGCTATGTATAGTGAACGAAATAAAAATAAAGAGAAAAAATGAAAAGCGATTTGTTTATTATAGGCACCTATGTGTATGTGCGTACAGGATGTCCGAACGATAATGCACGTAACTTGTAAATTATATTTAAGAACCGAACAGGTAAAAAATTCGATGAATTTAATGAAACTGTTTTACAATTATCGGATAGACGACTAAAGTTTCCAATAATTCAACCATTTTGTCATGCAAAATAGCAAACACTGTATTATTATTGTAGAAAAATATATCAAAAGGCTCTCATTACTGAAAACAAAGTTTGACAATGGCCTGCTGCTATTATTGTTGATGTTGATTTGGTTAAATTATCAAACAAAAATGATCCCCTTCTTTGTTTATTTGGTTCAGTTTTTGTAGGCATACAAAAACCGAACACAATATCGCTCGTGCGTAACCTAAAAAAATACCTACACGATAATGATATAGGCAATGTACCTATAAATATATCTCGTTCAATATAATCTCTGAAACAATCTTTAACCGGGTCATTCAACACACACACTCAGAAACGGCCTAATTTCCTAAAAACCAACAACACATTTGCGTATATATGAACAACAGACCAAATCGTGTTACAAAATGTACAGATTATAATCATAGTAAACCGAGCAAAGCATGGCACTCTAGTCTTTTTGCAAAATAGTGTAGATAATAATGTAATGTATATGTAACAGCGAGAGCGGTTTGCACCGGGGCAACGAACTCGCACTCAGTATAATATGCTAGAGAAAAATGGTAGTGGTGGCTTGCGCACTTTGACACACCGTTATCTTATTAGCGCTGTTGCCGTAGTGATGCTGTTAGTGGGATAATTATGTCCAAACGTTCTCATTAATTTTAGAAGCCTCAATCATCAAATCCAGGCCAATTTGCCTCAAAAATTACCAAAATAGATGACACTTTTGATAGGGTTGTCCCATTGAAGACCTGTTTCAATTCTAGGCAAATTTTGTGCAATTCCATATGCAGAATAATAGAAATATTTAAGTAAATGTTCGATTAGGTTATAGAAAAGTTGAGCAATATTATTTTGTCAAAATTAACTCCAGTAAGATACAAAAAATGCAAAAGTCTTGTTTCCAACAAACTCGAATACCTAATCTTTGCTTCACTACCTTCATATTGAACCCGAATATTTTTCAGAGAAACTAAAAGTACTGAAATCACGTCCTTCATTTAAAATCACCACCAAAACAGCGTCATTTTTGCTGAAATAATTATGTTTAGGTTGACCTCACTTGTTTCCCTGTGGGACAGCCAGTACATAACAAGTACCTTTACAACAATTAACCGTTATTTTAATATTAACCACATAATTAAAGTAGGTACTACATACAGGGTGTCCTACGGTGGCACCCCATTAGATTATTTCAGAAACTACTTCGACTTGAATTTTGAAAATTTCAGTGTCTATATTGTCGAATATGCGCTACTCAAATAATATAATAGCAACGGCATAGCACTTCCGGTTATACCGGAAGTTGATGGCAACTTTGTTATTTTAAATGGAACACCCTATATATTATTACATTTTTGGATTCTAAATAAGATTTTAGACATATTTCATGTATCATGTCCTATACCTAAAGTCAGTCGTTTTTGACTTCTATCAAGATTTATGTCAAAATTGACAGTTTAGGGCTCTATAAGAATTCCGTTTTTCCTTGTAAATCAGTATTTAATAATTATTTTGCAGGTAGTTTCTTATCAGGTGGGATCTTCTTTTTAGAATTGACAAGACATTTTCTGATTAGGTTTATACAGGGTGGTCAAAAAATTATATTGAAAACGGTTCCAGAAAAACAGTTGAAAGTCAATTTTTTCAAATGGAATGGGTATGTTATTATTATTTTATCTTCCTTAGCATTAAAAAATAATGCAATTTTGTAATAGGTTATCATTTTCTAAAATGCATAGTTTTCGAAATATCGTCATTTTAAATGGGGGTCATATCGAACAATTAAATTAGTTTTGTTATCGTTAGTTGATTAACTTTTTTTAGTTGAAAATTTATTTAGTTTAATCTTCTGTTCATTTCTGCTGTATTATTTTAAATTTTAGTCTTAGTTCGTTGTAATACTTGATTTGTATACCTCCCAACCTGCTCTAAATGATTTCTCAAAATTCTTCCTAATTTCTCTAGTCATCGTTAACAAATGGGGGTTTCTCTCGTTAAATACTCTACAGGTGATATTAATCACTTTATTTTATTCTCCATGAATTAATAATAAATTTATAATATCAATAAGTATTTTTCATTTTTATTAATTTGACGTTTAGTTTGACGTTAAAATGACAATAATTTCATGGCTAACTAAATTAATTAGCTAGCTTCCAGAGAGACAATGGTAGGCGCTGCAGAAAAATTTAAAATGACTATGCATTTTAGAAAATGATAACTTATTACAAAATTGCATTATTTTTTAATGTTAAGGAAGATAAAATATTAATAATATACCCATCCCATTTGAAAAAATTGACTTTCAACTGTTTTTCTTGAACCGTTTTCAATATAATTTTTTGACCACCCTGTATAAACCTAATCAGAAAATGTCTTGTCAATTCTAAAAAGAAGATCCCACCTGATAAGAAAATACCTGCAAAATAATTATTAAATACTGATTTACAAGGAAAAAACGGAATTCTCATGGAGCCCTAAACTGTCAATTTTGACATAAATCTTAATGTAAGTCAAAAACGACTGACGTTAGGTATATGACATGATACATGAAATATGTCTGAAATCTTATTTAGAATCCAAAAATGTAATAATATATAGGGTGTTCTATTTAAAATAACAAAGTTGGCATCAACTTCCGGTATAACCGGAAGTGCTATGCCGTTGCAATTATATAATTTGAGTAGAGCATATTCGACAATATAGACACTGAAATTTTCAAAATTCAAATCGAAGTAGTTTCTGAAATAATCCAATGGGTTGCCACCGTAGGACACCCTGTATATTAATCCTTTACATCATAGGTACATAATAATCGTAACGAATGTCTTTGTATTTTTTGGATAAAGAAAAAGAAGAATAATAATTATTGCGACAGACTGTCGGCCGCTGGTAACCCTACTTATTAATATTACTCTGTCGGCACAAATTATTCACCAATAATAGAATTCCGCAAATACCGGTCATTCACCCACAGAGCACACACCGCGATCAAAAGCAACTCGTGAAACCAGTCGGTGGCGGCATCTCGCGACAAACTCTTGAACTCGGTAAAATGCTGGAAACAACGTTGCCATAGTTAACTTTTTTGTTAATACTTGTAAGTACCTACTACTTGCGTTCCATTTGGTTATTTCTGTTCAGTCCTAACTTGGCGCTTGAAAAGGAAAATATACAGGGTGCGTGAAAAAAAATAATTTAAATTAAAAACGTAGAGAATTTCAATCAAGGTAATCACATTAATTAACGATAGGTATATTGTAATTAAAAACAATTAGCCTTACATACTACCTGTATAAATAAATGCATAATTACATACTATTAAATGAATATGATTAACCCTGAAAATGGCAATAATAAAACTACTACCGGGTTCGCCAAATGACCTCCCACTGTGCTCGAATAAAATGCTCCCCTTTTGTTAAAAAAAAATTACCTACACCCCTGTATAACTTTTCTCAAATTCGCTTTTGTCTGGCCTGATCGCAAGCAGTTAATAAAAGTAAAAGTGGTCCAGTAGGCCTTTTTCATTCGTTAAAAGCAAACCAAAAAAAAAAAAAAACATCTGCCGAACGTGCATGGCGCATAGCCAACTTTATATAGTTTTATACCTGTTTGGGCGACCCTAATAACCTCTTTTTTATTTATTTTCTTCAATTATCGAGAGGACCGTGCCTAAAAGCCAAATTCATTTTTTTTTGTACTAATATTAACAGTGTTGCCAATGTTAGTGTAAAAGTAGTTTTTAATAAATTAACGATTTTGTGACATAAATAGTTTGGAAAGCAAAGCACATCTTAATCGGCAATTTTCAGCAGACGCCGTCTCGAAAGTGAAAGAGTCTTCTGTCAAACCATCAATTTACATTAGGATGATTGAAAGGAAAATCTGACAACACTGTATGATGTGTTATCCTCGATCTATTTTTGCATCAAGAGGGTGGGTTATTTTTTTTTATATGTCCACCTGCCTACCCATTTTTACTTTCAGTTCGCAACCCTTATTTATAATAACATAAATCCACCCTTTGGTATGCCTGTAGAGATGGTTGAGGCATAACAAAAAAATAATAGAGTATAGAAAAAGGTCTTTGAGGGTATATTAGAAAATATAATTACATCCTTTCCACTTTTTTTTTGCTATATAGGTTATTTCGAAGAAGGTAGAATTCCTTATGTGCAAAAAAATATCTAGGCAGATGCTGGAGATTTAGCAAACCAAATTTACTTAGATTGGATTCATGTATCACAGTTTTTTTAATTTTTTGTATTTGTGTATTTATTTATTAATTTTTATCTTGCTTCGAAATATTTAATGTTATTTTTAGTTGAAAAATGTTTTAAATTTTTATTTCGTAAACGAAGCAACATACGAAAAAAATACAAGAGATCAAAAACTTGTAGTCTTAGTTGCTTAATATCAAAACAATATCGAAATTAAATTACACTCAGTGGCGTACGTTTTTTTGTCAATAATTTTTATTAAGTTGCTAATTTGCCCTAACGCCACTGGACTTAGTAATTTTGATCTAGTTAGGGCCATATAAGCTCCCTATTTCTAGCAACAACGCTGCGAAATTTCAAAGAAATCGGTAAGAAGATATTTGACTTAATTTAAAAAAATAAATTGACATGACAAATCACACCCCTAACTTTTGACGCGAATTTTTGAAACACCCTATACAATTTCCAGGTAAAGCCTCATTTTACTTTGTCTTGTGAGATTTTTAAGTGCTAAATATCCCAAGCGATTAGCCACCCCTGATGAGCAACTTTCTTTTTTTTTTCTCAATATTTGAAACCCAAAATTAAATCATTACCCCAGCTGGAATTCAATAGAAAGTGATAGAAAAAATCAGAACGGATGCAATCTAAAGAAAAAATAACAAAGAAAACACCCTTTCAAAAGGGGTTGCGTTTATTATTTTTCTTATTTATAAGAAAAAAAAATGATCGATTTCACACAAAACCTAATCTCTTTCCATATTTTGCTGAAAAAATAAAAGGATCCTATTGTTAAAACTTGAATTCATACAGGTAGAAATAATTTTGGCAGGTCAAATATTACAGGGTGTGATTTGGAAGTTTTTTATTTGCAGATTTTTAGTAAAGTTGGAAGGAAACCTAAACCACATTAATTTCTAAACATTTAGGTAACCAAATCTATATTATAAAGTTTTATCCTTTGCCACTCTAACTGTTTTAAATATTTTGCTGTCTTTTTTCTGTAGGATGAAGGTCGGTTGGATACCTCCACAGAAAAAGTCAACGGCCGTTGATGCTACTGAATTAAGACGGCCACGAATTGAATGATGGGGATGTTTCTGCAATGTATTCGGTGGCACAAAAATAAATATTTCATTTCCTCATTACTTGGGAACAAAACAGACTTTAGAGCAAGTAAAAACAACCAATCAGGCCAACCTGTATTTAGAAATACATTCGCTACATTCCAACTTTACCCTTGAAATGACTGTGTAGTAAAGATTTTCTTTAATTCAAATAATTTCCTTAATTAAAATATGTTACTTAGTTTGATTAACATACTTAGTAACACAATATAACTTACCTTTTTAAAATATCAAGGTAAAATATTATTATTTCCGTATATTTATTGAACATAATATATTAATGAATTGGGATAACATACGGGGGAGGTTTAACAAATAACAAGCGCATTGAAAAATAATCGTTAATTTATGGATGACTCTTCAAGGTACCAAACTAACAATGTTAGCGTCCAAGAAAACACCCTAAGGCAAAATAGAAATATTTAACAAATATACCAAGAAACGTTAACCCTCGTATCGCAAACAATCATGAACCGCGAACAAAAAAAACTAATTAATTCTATATTTATATACGATGCATTTTATTTAAGTTCAAAGCGTGAAGGTCCCTTTTGTTTGAAATCAAACTAGAAGTAGTAGTCCTTCTTTAGAACCACAACATAAGCCAATAAACTACTATACTTGTAAGTTGCTCTTAATCAGTCAGTCATTTAACATTCTTTAAGTCGTTTTAAAACTAAATACTTATAATAGTGGCGACTAGGTAGGTAGGTACATGATTATCTTACCTTGCAACCTTCGCAGGAATGGACGCCATAATGAAATCCTGATGCTTTATCGCCACACACTCGGCAGAGGACTGTTGTACCATCAAATTCTGAAAAGAAGAAATATTACATTCAACTTTAGAACTACTATTTTGACCCTCTGATTAGAAATTGGATAGATGGTCAGTAACCACTTACTTTAAGAATAAAAAGTCATTGACCTAAAGTCAAGTTCTTACAAAATACCACACATACTATAATGTAACAATACGTATTAAACCAAAGAAAGCATGAAGAAAATAAAGTAAGAGTGTAACGAAGAAAGTACTTTCTCCAATAAAGAAATTAACCAGTTTGGTATCTAGGACGAAGCAATAATAGTACGATGCATTGACTGTTACGCAAGACGAAGATGAATGCGTTTTTTTGTGTATTATTGAGTGAAAGTGAAATATTGGGAGATTTCAAGAGTACATTGACTGGAATTATTATTTTTTACCGATCATGACAAGAGTTGTACCTAATTCAATAGATATTTAATGTATGGAAAATTAAGAATGAAAGTTTTGACCTATTTTACGGTCATCTGAGTACTAAGTGACCATTTTAATTTCAAGAAATGTGTATTCGTATAGCCAGTTTCATATTCTTAAGTATGGCTTAGACGTTGACTATAGATTTTAATTTATATTATATTTTGAAGCAAATACCTTCTTACTTGAATATTTGCAAATTTGTTTTAGTTATAATGTCCATGCAAATTGTCCAGTCCCGCAAAAATTTTGATCATATAGTTCTGTGCATATAGTCGGGACAGTATAATTTGTTCGAGAATACAGCGAAGGAAGTAAAAACACTATTTTATTTTTTTATGACAAATAATATTACTTGAAAACAGGTCGGTTTGTTTCTTTTTTATAATAAGGAAGTGTTTAGGTTACTTGTAATTTCATTTGTACTGAATAATAAAATAAAACAGTACTTTGCCAAATTATGCTGTTCTAACTATATAATAAGGTACTGACCAATTTGCATGGACGTCAAAAAAATTTTTTACAAGTAGGCAGGAAAATGAAAATCTAATCTCAAGCTAATTGACACGTGAGTATGATTGAATTAAAATTTCAGGGTCATTAATTATTATTATTATCAAATTAAAATAAATGTACATATAACAAACTAGATATACCATTATTAAAATAACTACCTACAACATACTATTGTAATTATCCGTACAAAGTCTTTAACTTATTATGTAAGTTATAAAACACTTAATTATACAGGGTGTCCAATATTTTGAAAATTGCACAATGTAAATCGGGTAAAGTGGCAGTTCCCATTATACCGGAAGTATGTGTATTTAAATCCTATTTTTATTTTATGGTACAATATCTCAAATTTATTCAATGATGATGATTTTATACTAAAACTAAGAATAATATAAAAACACTTTTTTGAAAGGACACCGAGACGATTCAAGAGTGCCTTGAAGGCTATTCCAAACCCTGCTTTAGGCGATTTAGAACTCACCGAGATTCAATGCTGGTTCCTTTCCATTACTGGTGTTACTATTACAACTATTGTTACTGACACCTGTCATTGGAGCAGCACTACTGTCAATATTGTTACTATTCAGGCACTTCACAACGTTATTACTAATATCCTGCTGGTGGTGGCTTTGCGAGGAAGAATAAATTACTCCAACATCAGATGGAATCACGTGCTGATTATTGTAACTGCTATCGGCCAACACAATCATTTTGATGTTAATTTATTTAACTAATTTCAATTAAAAACCACTATTTCACCTTACACTTGTAACTATTTATTATAATCCATCATAATAATGTTTTTTTTTCTTTCGTAAAAGAGTGAAAGTACGCGAAATATCTTCAAACACACCATAAACTACTAAACCTATACTGTCCACACAGAATGCCAAAGTGAACTAACCATATTTTCAACTTCACGGCTGCGTGTGTGTGTGTGTATATTTGAAAAAATAATATACAATATTACCTGACGTTGAAGGGCATCGAGGGGCATATAAGAATTCACTTTATACTGGAAAAGTATATCGCAAACAACACCGTGGATGGAGTTCAACGTATCTCACTAGCCTGGAGGTCACTGACAACAATGCCTATACAGCAACCAATCAGCATTGGGCATGAGACGCGCAACGTATCGTGATTGGTTGCTCCCCACTACCTTCCATAGTGGTGGTAGAGTTATATGACGAGTTCATTGACTCGAACCTTGACTGATTTACCCAGACTGTAGGCTCGCGCGCGCTTTTTCTATATCTATATATATTTTATATATATGTATAATATATGTGCGTGCAATGTTCGGCCAAGGCCGCTGTTGATTTTATTTTATAAAATTGGTAGTGTAGTAAGTAGTATGTGATATTTATTTAGTAGGTATCGGTAGATATATACCTACATTTATTATAGTGTGCTAGAGCTGTGGATCACTCTCACATGATAATATAAAGTGAGACAGATAATATGGAGATGGATGTAAGATCCACCAAGATTTCCTTTCACTATGATACAGAGCGGACCAAACAAATTTGTATAATGCGTGAAATTGTTATTTTTACTTTCTAAATCGGATAATAATTTTATTTTTGTCGATTCATTATAGTTATTTTATTTTTAACAATACGCTACGATTGCTGAATAACAAAAAAATTCTCAATTTGACACTTTTGATATACTTTTAAAAATCCAGCGGTTTTGGGCGTTTTTTTGAAGAAATAACAAAAAATTTTTGTTCTATCAAATGTCAATTTTGTACCAACCAGTTTATAATAGCAAATACAGACTGATGGTCAACCAGAAATATAATAAAATACCTACACTACACTAGTGACATTGAAGGAACCTTGGAGATAACTATCCTCATTTATTAAATAGATTTTATGATTCTGTCTTCCTATACATTTGCGAAAACAAAAAAAAAATAACTACCGAAAATTGAACGTGAAGGTTAAGTGTTGGACGTGTATTTATAATATAAACTCTAGTCAAGGTTCTTCCTATATTCGTTGGTAGCAACGTCGATATACATTTTATCGCAAAAATAATTATTTTATAATTTAAAACAAAACGGCTGAAAACAAGTGGTAAAAATTCAAATGCCTCAAATTGTTAAATTTACCAAATCCTGGAAAATTTATCCTTTGCGACAATTGGTTGACTCTGGGGCAGATTTGACTAGTTTAAAGAGGAATTTTTGATGTTGGGCAAAGAATTTATATTTTATTTTGGAAGGAACCTCTCAGAAGGGTTTGGTGACAGGGTCAAGAAAACCACCACATCCAAGACGACCAAAATCACCAACTATTGGCACTCGTTTGGCAGAATTCCAACAATCTTGAAAGACAATTTGGGCAATCAAATCAAATTCATTCTATTCCATTTGAAATAAGAAAGTTACTATCAACTTCCGGTATAACCGGAAGTCGTACAAATATGACGTTATTATAGACTGATAGATTGGGTTGACCTCAGTAATCACGTAAATTTCGCAATATATAATGCTAAAAGTGTTTCGGCAATAAAACGCAATAATAAAAAAAATATTTTTAAAATTATTATTAATATTTACGAACTTAAAGGTGAAATTTCTTTTATAATCTACAAGTCTTTTATGTAGTCTTACGACCCTGTGCCAGTCTCACTTTTTAACTGTTAACAGTCCCAATAAAACTTTATATTTTTATTTCCTTGTAAAACTGAAAAATGCCTACTAATACAAGTTTATGCTCAATAAATGTTATATATTGCTCTTTTCGCAGAAAGTATGCCGATCTAGTTTTACGAAAATGAATAACACACTTTGATCATAAAAGAAATAATAACTCTCCATATTGTAAGTGTAAAAGTAATATTTCTGGAACCTTTTTGTCATTGTCGTTTGGCATGCAAATAGCCCTTCATAATATCATTCTCCTGCGTAAATTTCACGATTATTAGGAAAACAGATTTCAATTTTTTGTGGCCTTGGTTTGGTATAGGACGCTATCATACAGGACCTAATCAAGACCTAAGAAACTATCCTTAATGACCGTTCCGAAGAATGTCGTTTGGCATGCAAATAGCCCTTCATAATATCATTGTCCTGTCTAAAATTCACAGCCCTTCAGGCAATGAAAAAATTTCAATTTTTTGATGCTTTTGCTCGGTATTGGACTATCGAACGCTATCATTCAAGCCCTAAGAAACTATCCTTAATGACACTGCCTGCGCATGTCGTTTGGCATGCAAATATCCCTTCATAATATCATTGTCCTGCGTAAATTTCACGACCCCATTATTAGGAAAACAGATTTCAATTTTTTGGGCTCTTGGTTTGGTATAGGACGCTATCATACAGGACCTAATCAAGACCTAAGAAACTATCCTTAATGACCGTTCCGAAGAATGTCGTTTGGCATGCAAATAGCCCTTCATAATCTCATTCTCCTGCGAAAATTTCACGACCCCATTATTAGGAAAACAGATTTCAATTTTTTGGGGCCTTGGTTTGGTATAGGACGCTATCATACAGGACCTAATCAAGACCTAAGAAACTATCCTTAATGACCGTTGCGAAGAATGTCGTTTGGCATGCAAATAGCCCTTCATAATATCATTGTCCTGCGTAAATTTCACGACCCCATTATTAGGAAAACAGATTTCAATTTTTTGGGCTCTTGGTTTGGTATAGGACGCTATCATACAGGACCTAATCAAGACCTAAGAAACTATCCTTAATGACCGTTGCGAAGAATGTCGTTTGGCATGCAAATAGCCCTTCATAATATCATTGTCCTGCGTAAATTTCACGACCCCATTATTAGGAAAACAGATTTCAATTTTTTGGGCTCTTGGTTTGGTATAGGCCGCTATCATACAGGACCTAATCAAGACCTAAGAAACTATCCATAATGACCGTTGCGAAGAATGTCGTTTGGCATGCAAATAGCCCTTCATAATCTCATTCTCCTGCGAAAATGTCACGACCCCATTATTAGGAAAACAGATTTCAATTTTTTGGGCTCTTGGTTTGGTATAGGACGCTATCATACAGGACCTAATCAAGACCTAAGAAACTATCCTTAATGACCGTTCCGAAGAATGTCGTTTGGCATGCAAATAGCCCTTCATAATCTCATTCTCCTGCGAAAATTTCACGACCCCATTATTAGGAAAACAGATTTCAATTTTTTGGGGCCTTGGTTTGGTATAGAACGCTATCATACAGGATCTAATCAAGACCTAAGAAACTATCCTTAATGACATTTCAAGTTCTAGAGTATATTCTATTAAATCAATTAAATATTTCTGAAGATTTTGGATAAGTTTAAGAATTATAATTTTTAAACCCCTTGCCTATGTTCAATCTTAATCAGAGTACCTAAAATATTTCGCTGTCACTGGTACGTTAATACATATTATTTAAATTGAATATTGACGGCATGAGTTCATAACATTAAATAAGAGTTCAAAGGCAAGTTCAAGGCTAGTTACCAAATTATAATAACTTAAATGATATTTATTTAGTAGAGATACAAGTTATAATAGTCACTTAGTGAAGTTAATTTGAAACAAAAATATATATATATAACAACACATTGTTAGTTATCTCTTACATAATGAGCCGTCGCGTCGAAAAACCAGAAACCGTGGATCTATTTATTAGAAAAAAATTCTTTTACAATGAATCAACTAAGTATAGAAAATAATATTTCGTTCCCAAATATTCTATACCCTCAAATTTAAACCGTTTCCGACATTAAACGCTCTGAATTTTGTCAGTTTTGAAGGTTTTACTTCCTTAAATGATCTGAACTATGTATTATCATCAAATTCTAAGATTTTCATCCCTTAAATGGACTAAATAATAAGAACATATCTGTCCTCCCTTAAATGCTCCAGACTAAAATGGTGAGATTTTTAGATATTTATCCTTCAAAGACTGTTCTTCCATAAATACTCAAACTTCGAAATAAATAATAATAAAATTTAGAGCGTCCATTCCTCGAATCTTCTAAACCTCGCCGATGGGACACCCTGTATAGGTACGTATTACATACAAATACCTATATAGGTAAAGTAAAGTGTGAGCGAGTCCATTCGAGAATATTCGCCTTCAGAAATACCTATACAAGAAAAATAAGAAACGCAAAACCATGAAGGAGAAGAAGAAGAGGTCACGTCAAGTCACTTACCCCACTGGTACAGAAAAGTGAGTTCCATACACGCGCAGTGTAAGATGGATAGGTAGATGATGGGTTGACTGAAATATTTTTGCAAAGCGGTCAAAGCAAAGGAAAGGAAGTACGAGGAAACAGAGCGTGGCACACTAAAATATATAGTACGCATCGTTCACTTGGAACGTCTTTAATTTATCAAACTAGCTGGCCATGATTAAACAAGTGTAGAATTGAATCACTTATTTACTATTTAGTTTATTTACATATAATATGATTTATTAAGTATTTGACGACACATAACAACTCTAACAACGTCTGTCTAACTCACAGAAATCTTATATTATATATATATATATATATACTCTAGAATGATAATCCCGTAGTACAAAAATGTAACCAAAAGTGTAGAGCTGTCCATAATGCGCATGATCACCAGTATCTTATTTTTCAACAGGATCGGCTTTGATTAAATGTAATATTACTGTTATGTTATAGGTATATTTAAAATTAAATTTTACCATTTGGTAACATTCAAATAAAAAAATGGAATAAAGGAATTTAAGAAATAAAAAATTACATTAAATATCTAAATACTTATTGTCTAACAGGTACAACCCAATAATAATAAATCTAAGCAGAAACGAGAAATAAGTAAAAATTCTAATACTGGAAAATATCTTAAGGACATGAGCATTCTAATTATTTATTTTATTATTATATAATATTTGTTTGTTTATACAACCACCTTAGGCGTCTTACCTCTCTACAGCCTTCAAAGAAGGGGTGCAAGAAACAGTGACCTCACAAATATTTTCCGTGTCCATGTAAACCACTTCCATATCATCCGTACTACTCGCAATAGTATTTTGTGACAAAACATGGTTGGTAGAACTTGTATTCTCAGCAATTTCATGGAGGATTCTATAATTAAGTATATTCCAGTTTAACAACAGAATTCAAACGAACTTTGTATACCTACACAACGTAGGAAATATATTCTTGACATACATATCATGCATTTTTGACAGACTGCTTTTAAGTAACCAGTGTCTTGATATCAAACGATTAAGAATTTAACTTCCACTCTCATTTACATAATCTCTTCTTTTCAACAAAAGTTTGGGAACTGCATCGGGTACGAGGGTGATCCTCTTGCCGTCTTCTCTACAAATGATATCTTCTGCAGCGAAATGCTTACTACATATGACATTCCCATCACATACATTTTCTGTACTAGGATCCCAATGCGCGCATCCAAACATAATGTCTTTTTTTTGTCAAGTTAAAAATGAGTATCATGTCAATGGTATCATATTGACTCAAACTGAGACTGTTAGAAACCCGAAACAATAACTTACTGAAAATATTTAATACCAGGAATGAGACCTTCATTTTTACACCACAACACTATACACCTCATTGTTTGTTAAATAAACGAACTAAAACCAAAATAACAAATATTAAAAACAATTTTAATCACAAATAGGTATATCTATCAACAATTAAAATATACCAATAATAAAACCATAAGTCAATTATAAAACCTATCTGAATTGTTGTGAAGCCGACTCTGACAGATATTCCCACTACGAGAAACGTCATTTGCGAAAACAGACGCTGTTGCGAAATCTCCTAAATTTAATAAGATTTGGAAAAAAATGTTTCGTTCATATTGCTGAAAACTAAACAGTATGCAATTTTACCGATAACATTTAATTATTTGATTTTGTCAAGCAGTTTCGTATGACGCAACATATGGATTTATTTATAAAACATATATGTCGCATAAATTCTGTAAGGCGAACGACAAAATAGTTTTAAATATGGCAGCTCTGTACTGAAAATAAGATATTAAGGAGCATGCGTAGATCGTCAAAACTCTGCATACCCGTACACTTTTTGGTATTCGGCTGGATTTAATTAGCATTCTAGAGTACATAATATATAATATAAGATTTCTATGCACATGCAAATTCAAATGATTCGTATTACAAAAATATGAAATAGATGACGTTTATAATTATTATTCTTCCCATATTCTATTAATTCTTCCGCCAGATGGCCATCCATAAATACTATAGACAGATAGTTGTCCCTGTTTTATATTCATAGAGCTTAACGTATTTATATACTTACTTAATGCTTACGGATAGTAAACACTCACACACACGCACTCATAAAGTTTAAGCAAGTTCAAAAAAACAAAATCTAAATGTCAATGCCTTCATTGAGTATTAACCTTGAACGGGGCTGCCTTAATTTCCATTACAATACTAATAAAATGTACCGGGCGGCCCGTTTAAGAGGGACCTTTTCTATTAACAGTACCTACAACAAAACGTTAAATAGAAACTTTTGTTGGGTTAAATTGAAGTTTTTATTTATTTAATATGTACATATACAGGGTGGCTCATAGTGCAGCGACAGCTATTTTAAATAGCACACCCTATATTCTCGTTTACCTTCAATATTTAGCCTATATTTCAACTAGCGTATACGTAAGTTATTTGTATGAGTTTTTAGATTCTTTTTGGATAGAAAAAAATATACATAAATGCTGAATCTACTATATAGTTGTATCTCAGGTAAGTACTGTACTTTTTTTTGAATTCAGACAACTCTTTGCTAAAATATAAAATTGACTTTCACCACTGATATTTTAGAAACAGTGACTCGAGGGCACCGCATGACATATATCGTTGTATTTGTCTTTGAATGGTTCATGTATATCTGACATAATATACAGGGGTGTACATTTAAAACACACGAGAAAATTAATGAAATGCCAAGTATGT
This sequence comes from Apoderus coryli, assembly GCA_911728435.2. NCBI lineage: Eukaryota > Metazoa > Arthropoda > Insecta > Coleoptera > Attelabidae > Apoderus > Apoderus coryli. Next base: position 3,498,666 of record OU452213.1, on the reverse strand, counting down.
GTGATTTCCAAATAGTCAAAAAATGTTCTCGTTCGTATTTACTACAACTACTACTCTCTGTAGTCAAGATAAGGGTGGTGTGCTGCCCTGGATTGTTACTACAGTCGAAATAAATTACCAATTAATTATTACGTAGTGTATGAACAGTTTACATCATAAAACAAACGTTGTATAATAATATTACTTGAAAAAATAAATAAAATAGATGTGTTATGTATGTATATGAGCCGCCTTCCGGTAGCACTATGCTTATAGTCTCTACTTCAGGTTATTGCACTTGAAATATACATGTTAAGTTTATTATAAAGAAGTAACGGAGTCTCGAAAGAATAAAAAAAATATATACCTATACTTATAACAAAAACTTATCATGGTTAAAACACTTTCCACGCTGCTCTATATGGCTTTATCTAGCCTTACTAATGCTTGTCCGGTTCTTTTGAAGAGACCATGTACCCTCATACGGTCACTCATCCAAATTAACAATTATTATTATTTGTATTACATTTTTAATTTATCCCTGCGGTCCAACTTGTTTCCTGACTACTGGAAGATAGCTACATAAATCGGGAGATATAACAGAATCGAAAACTATCGACCTATTTCAATTCTTCCTAATTTCGCAAACGTTTTTGAAATTGCTCTGCACAATAAGTTATTTGGGCAAATAAATCATAGGCTAGTTTACCAGCAACATGGGTTCATTAAGGGTCATTCTACGGTGACCAATCTAACGAATCAATCGAGGTTTGCAAGTCGACGCAATCTATACTGACTTTTCCAAGGCGTTCGATAAGATTGATCATTCCCTGATTCAACAGAAGATGTGCGACATTGGCAGGAATCTGATATCTTTTTTTCAGTCCTATCTGGGAGCAAGGCAACAATTTATTGAATACAATGGATTCAGTTCAAGTTCATTCACAGCCTCAAGTGGAACTCCGCAGGGCAGTACGTTGGCTCCTCTTCTCTTTGCAATATTCGTAAACGATATTGGCTCTGGTTTCAATAGCAATTATTTGTTGTTTGCTGATGATTTAAAATTGTATCGCACTGTTGTTTGTGAGAACGATTGCGCACAGCTTCAAACAGATCTGTGTCTGCTCTCAGAATGGTTTAGACTTCCTCTAAATCTGAACAAATGTAAGTCGGTGACATTTACAAAACGTCAAGATCCGTTTTTGCAAAACTACACCATCGATAATTCAAATTTGGAACGCTGCGCTTTAATCAAAGATCTTGGTGTATACTTGGATGGTGATTTATCTTTCAACTACCACATTGAGCAACTTTCTGCTAATGCTTTGTGAATGTTAGGATTTATTTTTAGACAGACCAGAGAATTCAACAACATGGACTGCCTGAAAAGTCTCTATTTCGCCTTTGTTGTGTCTATTTTGGAATTCGCTACAATCATTTGGTCGCCCATCTACCATGTTCATATACAGAGATTGGAGAGTATCCAACGTAAGTTTTTAAAATATTTGTCATTTAAAATTGATGGATATTTTCCTCCTCGTGGGTGTGATCACGGCCTGTTACTGGCAAGGTTCGGATTTCGGCCGAGACAACAATATGTTGGATTGTCCTCGGTTGCTTCAGCAGCTATGGTTTCGTGTCCCTAGGGCTCACTCTAGAAGCGCTAGTTTATTTTGGGTGCCACAGATTCGTTCTAATTATGAATCTAAAGCACCCGCTATTTCGGGCTTGTAAATACAGCAACCGATTAGTTATTAATGAAAACGTTGATTTTTTTAATGTATCGCTTGATTCTTTTAAGAAAAGTTTAGAGACATGTTTGCGGGCTACTGATTTGTATTTGTTTTGATGAATTATGTTCATGTGTTAATTATTTATTGTTATTATTAATTGTTCTTGTAATCCTCTCAATTTTCTTTCGTTTTGATGCTTGTATTTCCTTTTTTGTATTTTTCTATTTTTCAGTTAGTTCTAAGTTGGGTATTTTTGTATGCTAATGCTAGGCAATTGTTTTTGTTAATGTAAGATTTTGTCTTGTTATTGGGTAGCAATACCTGTTAGACAATATAGAGATTATTATTATTAAAGATTTTTTCCTATTGTCAAATATTATTAAAACCTTATGGAGAATTAAAAAAATAATAATAATATACAGGAGATATCATAAGCAAAATATACTACCCTGTACTTAATACGTTTCTGTTATGTCAAAAAAAGGTCAATTTTGACCGTTTACTCGAGTTATTAGTCCTGTGGCGAATGGCCGTCATATACAGGGTGCTTCACAAGCATTACAACCTTATTTCTGATTGCTTTAAAAGAGATTCCAAATAAGTGTTATATATAGAGGTAAAAAAATCTATTCTACTGTTCATTACATTGAACTTCCGCATATATAAAAAGTTGCCTTCCTCCTTGCTTTCGTTTTCAATACCACACGCTCCTTTAAAATTTTCTTCCAATCCATAATAACAACGTGTGCGTTATTTAACACCAACACACGTATTAAATGGTATAAGGGCGCATTTTGTTGCAGCTTCAAGAAAAAAAAATGGTATAGAATAGAAAGGAAGAGCCACAGCACGTCTAACACATGTTGCTGAACGTCTGGCTGTCTCATATTGGTGCCCGTTCCCTCTCATTTATTATTATAAAAAAAAAAACTCCTTTCACCGTTTCTGTGGTTATTGTAGTTAGTATTATAGTGGTAGCGGCTATGAGGCAAAGAAAAAAAATTTAAACACTTCCTGACAGTCTTATTTATAAGGAAAATTAAATCTACAGTGGATTTCAATTGTGATGAGACAAATTTTTAATCCCGTCTCGACTGTGTTTAAATGTAGCAGCATTTTATCTTTATTGGGTCATTAATCATGTCATTGGTTAACAAGTGGCATGGACCTTCACCTGACCAGGGGGCATTTTCGGAATTCGCCGACACATTAGCCGCTCGGAATAACTCGGGTGATGCGCATCACAGATTCATAAAGTCCCGACGTTTTAGACTAATGCGTCGGCGATTTATGAAATTCATGCAACGTGCCACCTCCTAAAGGGTTTCCCATAATGTTTTTTTTTCTTACAAATCTCGGTTATAGTTTGGAAACTATGAAAAAAATTAAATCATTTTTGAGTATTTCGGGTCCTCAATAATTTATGGTTTCTTTTGTATAGTGGGTTATAGGATTTCGTAGGAAAGTACACTCAATTAGATGTCAGTGACGTTTCGCGGCTTTATTTCCGCTTTTTCAACCTTCTTCCAGTTAGAATGTACAATTAAAACAATTAAATTACATTTCTATATACAAGTTAATGGTCAACACTAACTGAATTGATCACTAATCGTGTATAGTAACATTTTTTGGTACTGTTGTTATATATAGAAATGTCATCTAATTGTTTTAATTGTAGATACAATCTACTGGAAGAAGCTTGAAAAAGCGGAAATAAAGCAGCGAAACATCGCTGACACCTAATTGATTGTAGTTTCTTAGGAAGTCCTAATATTTTCCGGACGAGCATACATTACCTACTCACCGTAAACGACCGTCAGATGCGCCAATTACCGAAATTATTTGAACTTACGTCAAACGATCGAGCAGACACGACCGTAAATATAACACAAACGGCATAAACCTAACCTAAAAATACCTTCTTTGGATCCATTTCATTAATTCAGTATTAATAGGTAAAATTTATTTTTATTGGGAAATCAAAATGTTTTTAACAGCTCAAGAAACTAGTTACACCAATCTGATTCAAACCGAAAAGATATTCTTAGTTTGAGATGTGCAATTTCATACGTAATTCGCTGACGCATTAGTCTAATACGTCGGGACTTTATCAATCTGTGATTCTTATCACCTGAGTTGTTCCGAACAGCTAATGTGTCGGCGAATTCCGAAAATGCGACCCGGGGCAGCGAATACGCTTGAAAGTTTCACGTAGAAAGTCCAAAATAGTATATTTATTGACTTTGCTCGGGACTTCGTAGGAAAAGCACATTCCCGTGTTCCTTTTGCTACTAAGTACATAATAAACTATTATTCAATAAAAGTAACAACGAGTTTTTCCAAATCCTTAAACGAAATGCTGTATATAGAGTAGTTTTTCTTTATAATTAGTTACTGTAACCTTTGTCTGAACAACCCTGTATGCTAAAATACAAAAACATTTCGATATAATCATTATTATGATTAGATGGGTATATCAAAAAAAAACCTTATGTAAGATACACGCGATAAGTACATAAGAAACGTGTGCCCGTTATAATCTTTTAAACAACCAGTTTTGATAAAACACATTTTAGGGGTTTTGGATAGGGAAACGCCCTATACAGAATTATAGACATATGACCCACGTGCCGATTGGGGGTACACTTTTGACACCAGAATAATAAAAGAAGAGTAATTTGCCTATACCTATCTTCAACAGTTTTTGAATAAATAATTTATTTTGAATTTTTTGGTCCAAAACAGGTTTCCGGAAAATATGAAATGAAATGAAATGAACTTTATTGTCTAACAGTAAGTACAACCCAATTACAAGACAAATTATTGCTTAACATTCTTAGCTATAAACTAAAAATTAAATGAAACTTAAAAACTAAAAGAAAAGAAACTTTTCCAATTCTTAAATATCTAAAACCTTACTGTCCACCAAACCTCTCAGTCACAATCCACCAAAGGTCCCATATATGCTTTTCGATTCGGAACTAAAGATGTACATACGAGGTCTGTTCAAAAAATTCCCGGAATTTTTGAATTGCGCGCGTCTGGAGAGTCCGGTGGTCAAATTTGTGTTGGTACACATGTCCCTAATGTATGGTGAAATTTTCAGCTGTATTCATTGTTTACATTCTGTCTTGTAGCGGCTGGTGTAGACGTGTTTTTTTGAGCTCGGCGATTTTTGTTAGTTTAAACAATGGAAGAATTGAAAAGTCAAAGAATTTGTATTAAATTTTGCGTGAAAAATGAAATAAAGTGTAACCAAGTGTGCGAAATGTTACAGAGAGCCTACGGTGAGTCTGCTATGAAAAAAACAAGTGTTTACGAGTGGTATAAGCGTTTCCAAGATGGCCGCGAAGACGTTGAAGACGAAGAACGCTCCGGTCGACCCAGCACGTCAATAATCGATGAAAATGTGGGAAAAGTGGAAAAAATGATTATGGATGATCGCCGAATCACAATTAGAGAAGTTGCTGATGAAGTTGGCATATCAGTTGGCTCATGCCATCATATTTTTTCAAAGGTTTTGGGCAGCAAAATTCGTTCCAAACCTGCTGAATTTTGATCAAAAAAACAAACGCATTACCATCGCTCAGGAGCTGTTAAACGACGTCAACGACGATCCAAATTTACTTGAAAGGGTCATAACTGGTAATGAAACATGGGTGTACGGTTATGATGTCGAAACAAAAGCACAATCGTCCACGTGGAAGCACTCAACGTCACCAAGAGTGAAAAAAGCACGTCAAGTTCGATCAAATGTCAAGGTTTTGCTTACTGTTTTCTTCGATTATAATGGCATAGTGCATAAAGAATTCTTGCCAAAAGGTCAAACCGTCAATAAGGAGTATTACCTTGAAGTAATGCGACATTTGCGTGAAGCAATTCGAAAAAAACGCCCCGATTTATGGAAAAACAATTCATGGGTTTTGCACCACGATAACGCACCTGCTCATTCATCGTTGCTTATTCGTGATTTTTTGGCTAAAAACAAGACTTTAATCATGCCCCAACCTCCTTATTCACCAGATATCGCTCCGTGTGATTTTTTCCTGTTCCCAAAGTTGAAGAGACCCATGAAAGGACAGCGTTTTTCATCGATTGAAGAGATAAAGGCAGAATCGCTGAGAGTGCTACAGAGCATTACAAAAAGTGACTATCAAGGGTGTTTCGAAGACTGGAAAAAACGCTGGCATAAGTGTATTATATCAAGGGGGGATTACTTTGAAGGGGACCATATAGATGTAGACGAATAAATAAATATTTTTTTAGAAAAATGAGAATTCCGGGTACTTTTTGAACAGACCTCGTATACGAGTATAAAAAGACAAAGCAAAGCATATTCTAATTCGAAATTATTTAAACAGACACATATTTTAAAAATATTGGGAACATAAGTTAACTGGAATGCTAAAAGCATTCATTAAAAATTAGAAAACAACAAACCCAAATAATGTTTATCAAATAAATCACAAATATTACAGATAATTTAACCGCAATCCAACCGCATATGTAGAAATTTCATAAATTAAGATTTCTAATGAAACGACCAACGCGAATAATATTCGCCATTTTGTCGGTTGAATAGACAGAATCTTGAATTTTGGAAGGTAGTTCAATAACATCTTTAGAATATCAACCATCTTGAGAGATTGACGCACTTCGTTACAGGGTGGTCAAAAATTACTGTAGTATCCTCTGCTGCTAAAAATAAGCATTAGTCAATTTGCTCTGAAATTATATATCATGTTGTTGTTTTGGAGTACCGAGCATACTACCAGCTTATTATTTTGGCACCCTCTCATCCAGATTTTGCATTATACTCAATTATTAACTCAGGTCTAATAATGATTTACAGTTATCTTCGAATAGAAGAACCCTTTTATAATAATAAATACCTACAAGCTGTTATATTACTCTTCATTCTTCCTTATTTTTTATACACAGCATAAGATACAAAGAAGAAAGATAATCAATCAGATACGAGGGTTGCCTTTCATATTTCGGGATTAGACAACAAAAACAAATATTAATCATAAGTTTCTCTCAATCTCTTGTAGGTCATATGACGGTCTTGCAATATCAGTTCGCATCAATGGGTTTCGGAACAACAACTGATTTTGGATGACCTTCACGAAATTCGTCTTGGAGTGAACTACGACCACGATTGAATTCACGATACCATCGATAAACACTGAAATGAATCTTTTAAGTTACTGTAAACAGCACAAATAGCGCTCTGAGTACGTATAACCTCAAAAATGTCCAACTTTACGATTGAGCTGTCAGTTGCCAGATGGCAACACCAGGGTTGCCAAATACCGAAATATAAAAGGTATACTTTCAATTTTTAATGGTTCGTCAACTGAATTTCTCAGCTCGCAACCCATTCACTTGCACTCAATTCTTCTTCAATTCGATTCGTATTTTTCTCGACTACTTTAACAGCAGGGCAATTTTGAAAAAAAGCTAAATTTAACCCCATTTTTGGTACACTATGTATAGTGACTTTTTTTGGACATATTTTCAATGTCGTAATTACCGAGTGAAGTTCATTACCACGGCTTTTATTATACCTACACAATCCACAATATATCATGTACCTATACAGTGCTTGCCCCAGTATATATAGGTATACAAAGGCTCCAGTATGGCCTTGAACGCGAACAATTTTTGGCCATATAATTCTTCTTGTCGTCACCGAAATAAAAACGATTTTGTATGCCACGTTTTTAAATACAAACGAACGAAGAGTGAATTTTTCAAGGTTAAGAATACAGTAGAAGCCACAAAGTATTAATTAAATTTCAGCCTCTACCAGCCCAATGATGCACAGTAAGTGTATTATAGTAAAAATGCCCCTATTCATATATTCAAGATTTCCAAATATGTACGTATAAAATAAAATTGAAAAAACTGTCAAAATTCAAAATCTTTAAATGGCAACCCCCAAAATCCTTGAAATTTGTTTCAAACAGCTCTGGATTAAGCGTGGCGGTTCTAATAGTACCCGGATTTAAAAAGATAAAAAGGCAAAATCAACAAGGATCAATACTTTGTAAACTATCCCCGTAAGAAATCGTTTTATCAAAATTTTAAAAGAGCCAAAAAATATACAAAAAGAATCGCTCAACGGAAGTCATTGGCGTTCATAAAACAAAATAGGAGGGCCAATATGTTGTTCTTAAATTTGTTTTCACTGGTAAAATTCTAAAAAAAAAAACACACAAACAATGTTGGCCACCCATGTATCTATCCCCATCATATTTTTGCAAAGAGAAGGGCTTACCAATCATACTCAATTATTTTATATTCTTAATAATAATAATATTAGCACTATGGCATTCAGAACACGGCACCTCGTGTCGTCCTCCTCCCTAACTCTCGTGGCAGGTTCAATCAGGTTCAATGCCAACAACGCGCTTCTTTTTTCCTGGGTCTCTGACTGACCGTGGCCTCAACAGAATAACAGAGTAACAAACATACAATAATGGCATTGTTGCCAATTTCAATAGGTACATACTAACATTTGAATTGAATTAATTTGGTTTAGTCTGTTTATAGAACGAAACAAATCCGGCTTATACAAGAAGACCTCTCCGAAAACGTTAAAACTTTTGTAAACCTATTTCTATGTTCAAATTATTTTCCCTCTTCACTTCAAAAGAATCCCCAAAAACAAGGGTATCGGGACATCCTAAATGTAAGCTTAGAATCTGCGAGGATGTAGGCATTACTGATAGAAAAAGACAGATTTGGTCTGAAGAAATCCTCATGGCAATTCTCAATAAAGCTGTGGGTAGGTGGTGGTTCTGTGCCTGTTCTACTTGAAGACGTTCCCATTCAAATTTATGGTTTATGCAAAGTTAATTTACTATACTCGTGATTTAACTTTATCTGTATATGTATACAAAGATTTTGGTTCCTTTCTTAAAATTTTAACCCCCGTGAAGTCAGTCTTCAAAGCTGTTCATAAATAAATCATTCTATACGTACATCTAGTGATTTGTTGTACTTAGGCCTATCATATAACCTTAGAAGCAAAAAAAAATGTGTCCTTGTGTTGGGTAAGCACATAATAACAACAATAATGCCAAACAACCCCTAATAAACCTATTAGTTACGGCACAAATTGTCAAGGGTGAAACCGTGATTATGACTTTTACAGAACGATGATTATTAAGTCGTTTCAGATTTAGTATGCTCAGTTTGAGGTTGTTTAGCGTGACCAGCATATGGATTTTTATCATTTTGGGAACCAATAAATGCAGCATTGTCTTGCAAGGGCAAAATACCTTCATACTTCTTCTTGTTTTCCTGTGATAGCTTTTCAATTCTATTCCTCATTGGTTTGAACAGAAGAATTCAATAAATTCCACGTATTTCCCCTGCCCAGACGTAGGTATTCAATGAAAGAAATTACATAATTATTATTACAACAGATATGATAGCCAGCATCGGTTAAAATGTAGTGAATCATGTAATGGCAGCCAGTTGGCACTGTTGGCAGGCAATCAACATCGTCCATTTGGGTTCATCGTTCTTGGGTTCGATGCATTTTGTGCTGTTGCCGTGGCCAGATTGCATGAAAACGCATCCAACCAGCAGCGCGACAATGCAAGTGGTGCATTATAAATACTGATTCACATTATATGCACCGCATTACACTGTGTCCCAAAAAAAAATAATATACTAAAATTTGGAAGAAATCATCCAGTTCATGTTATGTACTGTCTTATATACAGTCCATTCTTTCTCAAGTTAGGGCTGAATTGTTGTTTGGTTTCCCGAGTTTGCAGGCCCTATGTTCGGTCAAGTTCTGGAGAATTTATCTGGAAGATTTTTTTCACAAATAAATGTTATATCAGATATCTCATATTAGAGACCCTTTCTATATTACAATTATCTATACTAATGATGTGATTTTCGTTAATAAATTTATCGCACTGTGATCTCGAACCAAAAATCATATACTTAGTTTTGTCTTTGTTTAACTTAAGCTTATTGTAACATAACCATTTATAGAAAACACCCAATTCCTGATTCAAAATTTGTACAGTTTCGGAGTAATTCTTACCCGAGACAGACACAAGCGTATCGTCAGCGTATAAACTCACAAATGCTTTCTTCAAGAACAAATTTACGTCGTTGACATATATAAGGAATAACAGAGGACCGAGGACGCTTCCCTGTGGCACACCAATATCGCCATTAATCCTTATGTTATGACACCTTTGAATTTCCAATAATTTCAATGCATTTCCCTGAATACCGTATCGATTAAGCTTAACAATTAAATATTTTCTGTTTATCGTTTCAAAAGCTCTCTTCAAATCCACAAACACGCTTATATATGCCTCTATCTCACTGTAGCTCGATCATTTGAGGACGATTCTATACAAACCTATTGGACACTGTCTTCTCCCTTTTTTGACATCGTATAAAGATCATTCACTATACCATATCGTATCAAATTCAGGGCAACTATACCGTCATTTCCAGATAATTTTATGCCTGCTAGTCCATACTGACAGACTATTGCTGGTGAATCACCCTGTATAGTATAAATAATAACTACTTGGAAATGTCCATAAATCAAAGTAGTACCTACCAAGTCAATCAACTCGGTGAAATGCCGTTGTGAATTTGAATAGCACTAAGTACCATATTGGTATGCAATTATTGCAAATAAAAATAATTATTGTACAATTCGCCATAATATGTCAAAAAATGTATGAATCATTCGACCTTTTACGAGTTCAACCTAAGAACTAAAAACTAAGAACAATAAGCAACGTGCATTTGCCGGCGAGGGGTGCTTTTCGAATGGACGTTCTGTGATCGCAAATCAGCGTGCCTTTCGAAATCGATTTAGAGCCTGTGCCAGATCGGAAATCAATAGTTACATGGGTCTTTACATTCAGACAAAGCGCGAGTGTGACGAGACGAAGAAATTGGAGTCCCTCAGCCCTGAACACCTGAAAACATTGAAGCTGTGAGAGCCTCAATATTGCGATCCCCACGGCGTTCTGCTTGCAAACATGCATCTGTCCTAAGACTTTCCGCTCGTTCAGTGAGGCGAATTCTTCACGATGATCTTCATTACCATTTTTTTTTCCTCGACTTAAAAATTGAATTTCGTGGTCGATTGGCTTCAACAAGACGGCGCCACGGCTCACACTTCAAGGGTATCAATTGCTGTTTTGAGGGAACACTTTCGGGGGCGCCTAATCTCAATCAGCGGTGATTTGGAGGTGGATTTTTATGGGGATTTTTGAAATCCCGTGTTTATATCAATCGTCCAAGAACCCTAGAAGATCTCAAAACCAACATCCGGGCCGAAATGGTTAACATACCAGCTCCATGCTGGAAAGGGTTATGACAAATGCCAGAAATCGGCTTATTCAGTGTATCGACAATGGAGGACGTCACCTACCTGACATAATTTTTAAAACTGTTTGAAGGAAAACTTTACATATGTACCTACATTATTTAAGAAAATAATAAAAACTTCTACTCCATAAAATGGGTTTTATTGCGTTTTGAAATAAGGAAGTTATGTTGCCGCACCCTGTACTTGGTAATCCTTTATTTGAAACTCCTTTTTCCTTTCATTGAACTTTACTAAACCAACTAGGTATGTACCTATGCATTTCGCTGCAGTAAGTTAACGGTGTCCGTATAATATAAGGTTCGTCGTACGCTCTGTTAGCAAGTTATAATAACCTCTCACTTTACGACTGCACACTTCTTCATATACTAAAACTAATACAAAATTTATCTCACTGACACGAACCAACAAGTGCATTTACCCTTCTGCGGCTCTTTCTTTTTACATTTTCTTTTCCTTGCCATGTAATATCAGAGTTCATACACTTTGTACTACAAGTTCGTCGACTTCAGCAAATACGTATACACCTACATGACTTCTAGTGCTAATTTTAGCTCTAGAATCTAACCCGGTGCTTCAAGACCAGTTACACATAACTGGTTAATTTCTAAAAACATTGTTTATGTCAAAATATGACCTTTTTAAAGGCCATATCGGTCACTGAATTTGAAAAAAAAAATATGTAAAACCGTTTTTGAATTAAAATCCATGGGCCTCTAGTTGTGATAAGCAAACGAATTGCTTTTGAATTAAAAAAAAATTCAAGTCAAGCGTTGTTGGTCGAAACGAAAGTCATTCACCGAGACCCACTTATCGCTTAGTTGCTTATTGTATAGTTTGTTTACAATTTTTCTATTTTGTTGTTATTGTTGTTGTATTTAAACAACATTCACTTCTAAGAATTTTTTAATGTTATGACACGAAAATACAAAAAGAATTAACGCTCGTGAATAATGCAATACCGAGTTGCTACCGTTTTGTATTACTTTAGTTTAATGTCGAGCGAATTTTATGAAAGGGTTAGTAAACCTTCAATTTGGACCTCCCTGTACTTTATTACTGGATGGTGGCGCGTAATTAATCCGATTTTTACTCTAATATTGAACAAGGACCTAAAAAAACCACTAGCGTACTATTTTTAGCTTTAACAAAATGGAAATCATTCTCCGTACGCACGCCACTGGTAAAACTAAAGAACTCAAAATCTGGTGTAGTACTTAGGCAGGGAAAACTTTAATAAACTTGCCCTTATTTTTAATGCAAAAAAATATAAAAATTGAGGGTTTTCAATTTGATTTTATACCCTCTTTTTCAAATACCCTGTATTAATATCTTAAAAAAAAATATACATAGGCGCCTAAAGTGGGTCTATAACTACTAGGATATCCCAACAAATTAAACTACGAGGCATGTTTTTTAAGTAAGTACCGTTTTGGAATTAAAAAAAGACGCGCAAAGATATCGCAATAATTTTCTTTTTACATGAAAGCCTGTACCTTAATCTACTTTTCTACATAATTTCCGTGAATATTGAGGCACTTGTCATAACGTGGCACCAGTTTTTGAATACCCTCCTCATAAAATTCTGCCGCCTGACTTGCATTGATTGTCTCATTACGAGGCAGAAACTCCACTAGCAATACTCCTTTTCTGTCCCAAAAAACTGTGCACATGATTTTCCCGGCAGAAATTGTTTGCTTAAACTTCACTCTTTTGGGTGATGATGAATGTCGCCATTCCATGGATTGTTGTTTCGATTCTGGTGTGACGTAGGCCACCCATGTTTCGTCACCAGTAACAATTTGGTCTAAAAAATCTTCACCTTCATTGTGGTACCGCTCAAGGAAAGTCAACGTTGGGTTTTGTGCAAATCCGTCAACATTTTTGGAACAAACAAGTCAGGCGGCAGAATTTTATGAGGAGGGTATTCAAAAACTGGTGCCACGTTATGACAAGTGCCTCAAGATTCACTGAAATTATGTAGAAAAGTAGATTAAGGTACAGGCTTTCATGTAAAAATAAAATTATTGCGATATCTTTGCACGTCTTTTTTTAATTCCAAAACGGTACTTACTTAAAAAACATGCCTCGTATTAAAGCTTCCATATAATAAAAAATAATCTGCAAATGTCACTTTTGACATAAAACTTCAAATATGTCAAAAACGGCTGGACATTGGTATAACATATTATATAGAATTACAAGTAGAATCCAAACAAAACGTAATTTATATAGGGTCGTATTTAAAATAAGGAAGTTGACACCCACTTCCGGTATAACCGGAAGTACTAGATTCTTGAAAACACTTTAGCCGACTTGGCCGTGTCAACCTAAATACTACGCGAGATTTTCAGGTTGTTCCAAATTGTAGTCTAAGAGAAAACGGTCGTTCTAAGTGAAAAGGATGTGTTACGCAGTGGAAACACTGTAGTATAATGTGTATAATAAGTCAGGTGAGTGAACCGCAAACAGGGCACTGGCACTGAACGACTGGATGAATGTGGTTGTTGACTCTTCCCCATTATTTGTACATATTTACTCGCCGTGCCACGCGCACATTACGCAATATAGTAGGTATAATGCTAATTATAATAAATCGCATGATTATTACATTTCTGCTAACACAGTACAACGATAAAAGGCAATTACAAAAAAATTCCTATTGTAAAAATTAAAAAAATCGATCGTACCAACGAGGAATCGAACTCGTATCCCTGCAACGAGAGAAGAACGTACTATACCCTAGGCTATGGGCGGATGTCACATTTTATCGTATTACTATCATTATAATCCCTTTATTTTTAATAGTATTTTAACAAAATTTGGGCTTTTCTTTAATAATAAATTCTTATTATCCCTAAACACAGCTCAAGCTCAATTTTAACGGCCTAAAATTATAATTGAGACTGTAATATCAATAAAAATGTGTTTAGCCCCCTATTTCGAACGCTGTAATTGACCGATTTTGATGGGCTTGCATCCCTCGATTATGCTCATACAAAGTTGAACGAACAGAAACGTTTCTTTGAAAAACTAGTCTAGTCTAGTCAGCCAAAAATGTTTCGGAACTAATCCAGTGCCATCATCAGTAGCAATAACAAAACAGAATAAAAAAAACTTAATTGTCAACATTAAATAGAACTGCTCTAACATCTAGAACTAACTAAGTATGTAATATTCATGAAAGCATATAAAGCCAAGTGTTATATGTTGGGTAAAAGAGGTCGCAAAAGGTTCCTAACCGCAAATGGGGTCAAAATCCGCAATATTGTAGTGTGAGTAACCTCGATTGAAGGCTGATACACCTTTTGCTTGGCTATTTCTTATAGGTAGGTTAGGTATCGTATATATTACATCCCACTTCGCTTACGTATCTCTCTGTGTGTATGTGTATTATTATTATTTGTACTTTGCTGTCGTGCTTTTAGACGTTTACCTTATAATATATATATATATATATCGAGTGCAGAAGAGTCATTTAAAACTCAAAAACAAGTGGAATAACTTATATTTCATATACAGGATGATCTTCTTTAAAACATGCATTTATTTTATTCTGAACATTGGATGAGGTCTTGAGGAATTTATTTTTAGGCTGAAAGGTCATCGGTTTTATGGGAAAAACAAAGTGGCATGGGTTTTTTCAAGACGAAACAGGTCGCAAAAATGATCCAACTACAACCATTTTTAAAACGATGCATGATCATCATCTTAGCCTGAGAAAGGTCAGTGCAAGATGCACGATTACTTTAAAAACGCCCCTCGTAAGTATCCCAAAAACATAATAATAACTAAGCTGTTCCATTTGAAATAATTAATAATACCTAATTATTATTTAAGTAGAAATGTACCCCAATTCTCAAAACATAATATTATACATTTGAATCACCGGGTATATTTATTTATTATTCCTAAAAAATATTTTATATACACTGTGTATGGCTTTTTTAAACCTAGCGCTATCTAGCGATCGCGTATTTAAATATACATGTTGTTGTTATGACCCGATCGTAAGAGATGGCGCGCAATATCTTGCTTTGAATTTATTTAAGCAGTCTTATATTATTATAGGTACCTACCTAGGCAAATGAAGTTTTATTATTTAACATTAATACAGTGATGCCAAATCGTGGGAAATTTACAATACTAAAAGGAAATTCAAATTAAAATAATATTTTTGTATTATTTATTAAAAATACATTTTATTTCTTGATTGTTCGTTAGGAAATCTTAATTTCAAAGTTCGGCAACTTTGGTGCATTGCCTTTTAAATAATACTTAACTAATATACAGTATTTCCACAAATATAACCAGAAAAACTCGACTCTAAACTACTAAAAAAGTTGGAGATTTTATTTTTGGAATATTTGCTGGTAGTAAGAAATCTTCAACATGAAATATAAAAAGATTAAGAATTACGCCAGAACTTAAATGTTCATAAATATAAAAAATAATTAAAAATATCTACCTGGAGGAATGATGCGTATCCTCGGCAAAGCCCTTCGAAGATCTGACATTTTCATACTTTCATACGGCATTTTTTCAAAGAAAAACTTCTTTTAAATCTGTATACAAGTAACAATACTTAGCAACTATTTCAAATTGGATTGGAGAAAGTCTTTGATAAACTGAAGTATCTCTTGTTGCGCTTCATAGGGTTGTTTAACTTTGGGGGAGAAAAAAATAGCATGTGGGCGGCTTCCGTAGAGCGACTGCGTCACATTCAAATACTGATACAAATATATACAAGGGGGTAATTCACCCTAATCGGGGTGGTTTTTATTCTGAGCAGCTTTGTTTTCCGATGAAAATTATTGTAGTATATACAGGGCATCACAAATTGGCAAGAAGTGTAATAATGTTTATTCAATTATCTAGGTGAACACATTAGTGGAGAAATTGACGGAAATTATAAGATCAAGAGAAACAACATGCCTAGAGCATACCAGTAGGCTTACAGGGTGTAAAAACCTGCCTATTGCAATGAACTCTACAGAAAACAGTGCATAAGGAAGAAAGTTAATCGACGAAATTTAAGAATCGCCCTCTAGCGGCCAAACGATAGGAGATAGCAAAGTTTTGTTTGCGCCAGTGGTTCTCTCGTTAAATTTGAGCTCCGGACACCTTGGTTAATTTTTTTCTATCTCTCTTCAAATACGGGGTGTTCCCATAAGAACGCATACCCTGTACATCTAACCTACGCAGTCACAAGGCTGCATTCGTGATTTTCATTAATATTTATTGGGAAAATTATCGGAACCTTTGACATTTCCAACTGGATCAGATTGTTGAGCGCGTGCAAATGCCAATATCAGGATTATTAGGTAAAAAAATAATTTAATGTCCTTTTAATTAAATGCCAATTTCACTAGGATATTTTTTTTCCATTAAATGAGCAGACATAGGGTTGTCTTGGCTACTTTTTCGAGATTATATACTACAGTGACGTACTCAGTTTTTTCCACATTCAAAGCCAATCTACTAACACTGTTTCTCCATTAATTAACGGACCACCCTGTATATGTAAGACAGTAACTTTGCAATTATTGCAATAAGCAACGATGATTGCAAAAGCAAAAATGAAATAGAAAGTGTTTTGCACATTTAAAAATAATAAAGAAGACTTTTACCTCTTGAACAGTGTTGTAATAGTAAACAATGCTTGACTACAAAATTTATTCAAGAATTTAGGTTATTGATTTACTATAACACATTCAAGAACCATCAGAACTTTTCATACCTTTGAATTTTAAACATATTTGAATATATACATTTTTTTTTGGGGTTTGTAGATACGAGGGTGCGTTGTGGAGGTGTTTGTTTTATCATAGATGAAAAAATTATACCAGTGAAATTAAAATCAAGTCTAAATACATACTATTACAAGACATATATCGTATATTTATATAAGCAACGTTATTCAAGGCTTTCTTTCATCAATTTTATAATAATGGTCAATGAACCCAACCATTGCGAATAATTTTTTTCAACAATTAAGTACCATAAACATAATATCGGGGTTAACAACAAGATAAGTTGTTTATTTCAAAACGGCGACTGTTGTTAAGATGGCAAGACTGCACTAAAAGAACCACCAAACACGTGGTTGTTGCCGCCTTCCACATTTAAGAGACATAATATTTGTCCTCGGTCAGTAACGCAGGGCTCTTATTATATTTCTCTATCTGAGTAGAATGAAGACTTTTCAAATCCCTCTCGTAAATACAAATATGTGAATCACCCTGTATAGGCAAACAAATTTGATTGTTAATATTATTTTTATACACATAGAAAAGGGGTAGTTTGTTGAGAACAACATACAATACAAGAACACAAGAAAAAAAAAATCTATTGGAATAACAAAACTGAAATTAACAAAACCACCTCTCTCTAACTAAACTCTAGAGTGCATTATTGCATTTCGATAAAGGTTATCTGTTGGCAAAGTTCGATAACTGTTACGAAGGCCACTGAAAAAGAATTAATATGGGTCAGTATACAGGGTCATTCATATGGTATGGAATACAATTCATATTATCTTTCTACCATTTCGTAAATTAAGCGGTTTTTTTTTTGTGATGAACATTATTTTCAAAAGTAAAGGAAAAAGTAGCAGATAGAGCTCAAACACATCCTCGCTTCAAATGATAAGGTGTAGGTAGGTAACCATGCACGCGACGACCGCCGTTTTTCAATATGGACTATAAAAATAGAAAAGTTCGTATTAATTATTTCGATTGCCACAAAAAATAATAAATTTGTATTTATGTTTATACACCTAGTTACGTCCCTGGCAAATTATACACTACGATGACGTAACTAATCGAGAGTGCGGCCCAAATATATGCATGCACAAGTTGAAAGACCGTTTTGCAGGTCAAGACTCTTGTGGTTGCATTAATTTTTAACGAAACTTACGTTGCATGCCTATACAGGGTACGCCAAAGTAGATGGCATATTAGTAGTAGGATCAAAAATGAAATTAATCTATCTATACAACGGAAATAGATTTATTTCTGAAACTGCCTGTATACGATATTAAAGAACAGATTGGTGAACATAGCCTCTTAACCCCGCAACGAGAAATCAATCTTCTTGAAGCAATTAAACATCTGACTGAGTATTTTACAAGTACTGCCCTGCAAAGTTCAAAGAAGTTGTTGCACCGCAAACAGTCCTCTTAAATGGAGTACACAAAAGTTGTTTGACCCCTCAACTGACATCGGCTGTTCTAAAACTCAATGCAATTAAATACAGGGGGGTCTTTCATTATATTTTGACACCCACCTAGAGTCGTTATTATGAATAATAGAAAAAAAATAAATACAAAAGTTGTAGGGTGTCTGCTGTAGTATCTTTTAGAACAATTAAAATCAAAAAAATTACTTTGCAAAATTAATTGGGCCTTATATAATTTTAAATGGAACACTCCATATAAGCTAAAATTAAAGATATTTTTGTTCTGATCTCAAAAAAGTATAGGCTGAAGCTAATACCAATAACCTACACTTTTTTTACATAAAAATAAAAATATCTTTCATGTCAGCTTATCATATATAGGGTGTTCCATTTAAAATATATGTCCTAATTAATTTTGCAAAATAAATTGTTTAATTCCAATATATCTAAAAGATACTAAGTACTTACAGCTTTTGATTTAATTTTTTTTAACATCCATAAAAGCCGGGTCAAAATATAATGAATGCCCCTGTATCTATGAGATAGAGAAACATGTGGGTAGTCAAATAGAGCAAATATGAGAAAGCGGATGCAAAGAAGGGTGTTTTTAGCTTTTACTCATACTTCTCAGTCCACATGAGTCTATTAACTAATTTTCTTTTCTATGAAACAAAATTTGTAGGTACATTAGGTAAAAAAAAGATACAGCCACATTTTTATTTATCAATACCTCAGTCAGAGAACCAGTTTCTCAAAGAGACAACGACCAACAAAATATGCCAGCGTGAAAGTAAAATCATCTCACTTTCTTCAAGGCATGCCATCGCCAACAAAGACAACGACTTTCTCTTTTTAAAATATTACTTTATAGGTAGGTACCTACATTAAACGCATAACGAAACGAAAACACATGAGCCGTATTATTCTATTATGTTGAAAACATTTGGCAAACTAATGTTTTCAATGATGAACAACAATGTTCAATTACCAAAATTTACATTGTACAAAAAACATCTACTATACTAATGGGTCTCCTACTCCCCTTTGAGAAAATTTTGTACCAAAAAAAGTATTTACTTTTTTATAATACAAATACTTACGTAAAATTAATTTTAGCACACCGTGTATAACCTATCTAGAAGGTACAACACAAAACTCAATATATTCATTAAAAACAAAACAAACTAATTAAATATATTTAGACCAACCTATTATTAATGTTAACTCTCTTTCATCCACCCTGTATATATGCAATTTACTAAACCATTCTATAGGTACCTATCTAAACGGCCGTGGATGGTTTATATATAGATATTAGATATCATAGTTGGCGTAGGTTAAAAATCCCTACACTCACACATACACACATAATACGGCGACCTCAAAATAGAAAAGCCATCGTCCTACTCTTGTATCAGGGTAGCGTAATGGCCTCGATTGTCACACTTGTGTTCTCATTCTATTTCACAGCACATGAGCTAACGCCTATTCCTATACACATAAAGTGTGGTGGCACCTTGATGTGAGACTAGTGACCCCGACTGAATTTTATAGTTGGCGAGTCAATGTACTAGCCTGGCACTGGGTGCTATGGTGACCTGATTTTACTTGTGGCAGAGTTTATATGTTGTTGTCACTTTTCACGTGCCTTGCGGTGAGGCTAGCATAAGTTGTTAATATACAGCATGTCACCGAAATAATTTACTAAATAATAATACTAAAATTCATAAAACTTTATTTAACAAACTCATCGTGTAAACGTCCAGTTAAGAATTTAGCGAAAGTGATTCTTCTCTTGCGCGTGTCTCAGCATAAAATAGGTACCTACCTACTATCGAGAGTGAAACTTCGATTAACATATCATGAAATGCAGTACTAAATATTATACGCAATTACGGTTGTATCACTTTCACTTGAAATCGTTACAAAGATCGAGCTGTTTTGTTAAAAATAAACCCAATAACCCAGTTTTTACTATTTTTAATTCACATTATTAGTAGGCTAAAATTCAGCCTACTTAAACCATTATTAATGGCAAAATGTCGTAAAAAATAAAACCAAAACCATAGTAGGCCGTAGAACTCATGATTGAATTTTTAAAAAAGTGCCAACACAATTTTTACAATATAATTTTTCACATTTTTTTTTTAAATAAAATTTTTTGAGAAACCAATAAAAGTAATTGTATGCAATCCGACAACGCCGCTATCAACCTCCAGTTTTAATTTCATCTTGCCCCACATTCGCTTGAAAAAATTGCCGTATGAACTGTAGAGGTGAACGCACTAGTCTCGTCCAAAGGTACACTCGACCTCGTTAATACTTCCATTAAACTTTGTATTGAATATTGTGGAAAAGGGATACCCTGGAATGAGGCTAATATGAGATATTCGCATGCGGCACGCGAAGTTGCAAAAATACAGCCTATTATAGCAGTGTTCGACCGTAATAAAGCTTAAATTATTATTTTTATATTTTTTTTTCAATTAATCCATTACGAAGAGGAGTCAGCTTCACAAAATACATACATATAAAGAATTTGGTGGAACTGACGTCGTTTGATTTATAAATATTATTATTATATTTTAACAGAATGACGGCTATTCACAGTGGCAAATTAATAGTGTGTTCTTGATAATCCACGTCGTAATTCGTTATAAGTCGTTGCACGAAAGACTCAAAGTATTATGCATTAATTATGGAGTCTACAGATACAATGGCTTTTATGTTTGCGAAAAAAGTCCTGAAGAAGGTGTCTAAACGTTATTTTATGCTACAATGTTAAGTTTTTTAATTTCATTTAGAGTTAAATTAGTTTTTTTAATATCCTAATTTTTATTAACAAACTACCTACGACATTGAATTGTTTGTAAAACAACAGCATAGTAGGCTCTACTTGTTATTCCAACAAAGTGAAGTGTATGCGTAACAAAGACCGAAAATAGAAAAGGACAAAAGAGACACAGATATTATAAATGTTGAAGGCCGAGGTAAATGAACTAGCCTCCCAACGAGGTCCTTTTTGGCCTAGTTACTCATAAAATATTATTATTTCTTCCATACCGACTGTAATAATGTATGTAATGTAATACCTACTAGGTATGCAGTCGTTTATACCCACCTAAAAACCGTGTAATACGGTTCTGCATCACCAATAATTAAAAAGTGAAAACAAGTGAAATAGAAATGGGAACCGCATAACATTCGATTAATAACTAGGTATACAGGGTGTCCCTCTTACCACAAAATAAACAATATTTTTAGCGTTTTGACAAAACGTATTTTTTGTAGACGAAAAACAATAAGATTTGTCATTTAAAAATTTAGTACCTATCTATAAGAAATTCTACGTCAAACAAATAGTTTTCCCAAATACAGTACTATGACACTGTAGGTATACCTATCTAATTTGGTCAAAATTTAAAAGTACAACTTCCATTAGGATAATACGATGATTAATCTACAGGGTGACACGCAAAATTGGTACTATACAGTGGCTTTCATTAAAAAAAATACATAGAAAATCAACACTTTTATAAAATTGAAAACGCTCACCTTCTAAAACTCTCCCTAACAAATTCTCATTATCACAATCCTGCTCATTTCTGCTGGAATTATGCTCAATAACAACTACGGGTTGCCCATCAAAATCAGCATCATCAACTATTACAGGCCTAGCGGTAGCACATGAGGTTTCTTTAAAGTCGTTTACAGTCATTTTCAAAACACTTCAAATTTTAACCACGTTTATTACTTAATTGTCATTAATTTAAAAAAAAAACTTAGATAATACCACGTAATATCAATAATAATTGTTTATAAACAACATATTAATATACAGGGTGTGTTAGAACGAACGGTTCGTGATATTGCACTACAATTATCGTATAAGTATCGTCAAAACAAAACTGGTAACAGAACTGCTAATAAACCGTTATAATATTTTCAACATACCTTAAAATGCTCGCGCATTTTGGCGTTCGATTGCATTTCAACGTGATAGTACAGAGTGTAACGAATACAATAATACACAACAATATAGCTAGCCGGCGGCTGCTGTTGTGGTGGTGTTGTATGCATTTTTTCGTATGACCTACTAACTCATATTGGGTACTGTGTGATATTAGTTTTGATTTTAATGTGTTTTGCTGGTGTTTGAAGAGGTCAGTGAACTGTTGCTCCCGCTATGGTGCTGAAGGCGCAGTGGCATAATAATCTAAAGCGGTCAACACACGTTGCGATAAATTAGCTACAAGCAATGAATTAAAAACTTTTGTCAAGGCCCATGAGTGAGGCATACTGAGCAATTTTTAATATCTATTCAACATCATTAAAATCCAATATGAAAAAGTTACGGCTATATGATTATAATGATTACCGTTTACGAGATCTCCCTGTATACTTAGGACAATCACCATAAAGAGTTTGAAGACCAAGACCACTGCTGGTGACGATATCATTAGTTTTACTTTTACAAAAATCACAACTATCATCGATTTTTGTTTTCTTAAAAAAATCTTTTATTTTTATCAACCCTGGCTTCAATTAATATTCTCCATGACCTACCTGTCCTTCTATCCGTCCAGTTTATTATAGCGAGAGTTGCACATTTTCAAAACATGTTTGTTGCATGTTTAACCATGCATTTAATTTAACCCAGTATGCACACAACTCTAGGCAAAATACCAAATAGATTATACATGGTGGAACCAAATGAATGCAAAAACGAAATCGTAATTTGTCATCCTATACATTTGAATCGAAAGATGGAGAGAACTTCGGACACATGGCAACTTTGTAGCACCGCTAGAAACTCTATTTCAACAAGGAACAAGGAATTTCAGGAAAAACCTTAGATTTTTTGCCATAAAATCAAAACGCTGTTAATAGTCACACAAACTAACCTACACCAACGATAAACAAATAGTTCTAATCTAATTACACATTATTAGTTGAATGTAACTTTTACTTTGTGACATGCATAGAAATTAAGCATGTAATATGGGTAAGTATACAGAGTGGATCGTTTTTGGACAATAAAATTTACTATGACCCAAAAAATGCGTGTTTTGATTGACAGAACAACAAACCAAAGATTTAAATCGATGAATTTGCAAAAACATGATATTGAAAATTGTCAATAACTTGGTTGGTAACTGAAGATCTATTTTTTTTAAGGAAATTTAACTACAGTTAGTCAGGGTGGTCCAAAAAAGTTCCACAAGCTGTTGAACATTACCAAATCAAAATTGCAAAAAGCATCTCCGAATAGCCTCAAACTCAATGATACGGAAAATACTTTTACATAATAATTGTAATTCTCATTTTACCTAAATACGATCCTGTACAATAACCCTGAAACGTTTTAAATAACGCAGGTTATTCACCCGTTTCTAGAATGTCCACGAGTGTTCCACATTTCCATGCTAAAATAAAAATTTATTGAACAGCTCTATATATGTTAGATAGGTACAACATAGGTACCTACATACTTTGATTTACTGTCTATATAATCTCGTGTATAGTTTCTTATCTAAATTCATATAAGTATAACTACTTATACCTAAGTATATACATGGTGATTTGTACAGATCGATGCAAGGAAGGCTTTTCGTTTGCACAGGGCCGGTTTCAGGGATATTACAGACAGATCTTTCGATTCTACGAAAGAATTCGTTGATAATGTCTTACATAATATAGAAGGCTAAGCGTTTTTGACATATTTAAGCTGCAGACCTATGCAATTTCAAATTGACACCAATCACTTTCAAAATAGTGTTTTTGAGAATGATTCATGGATTTTCCTCTACAAATTGCCTCAATAATAATAATAGCCTTTATTTTTAAATGGGCGAAGTCTAGCCTAAGGACATTCTCACGCAACCCATTATACAAAAAAAATAAAACAACTTTCAAAGAAAATTTACTCTGTTTTAATTGAAAATATAAACAGGAAGCCTCACAAGTTATATTTTAGGGTGAAATTTAATACTGAATAAAAAACACTGGTGCCAGCCAAACCGATTATTTATTACATTGTTTCTATGGAATAAGAAATTGTTGACAAGCAAAAAAAAAAGGTTTGATCAATATTTAATTAGATTAACGTTATTTATTAGATATTGTAATCGAAGGGTTGGTAGCGGAGCTTTTGGCACGATTCTAGTTTTAGTCACGACATTATGGGGATATTTAATGATATTTAAGGACGTTTCCGTATTTGGCTACAACAAAACCCACTTGGCATAGCCTGCTTATACGTATTTTCTGGCTTACTGGTAAAAATACTGAATATGATTTAAGAAGCTGTAGACTTATGTGCCAGATTTTGACCCCTTTTTATACTCTTTTCGAACGCCAATGTCGTCTAATTTTTTTGAGGGTTAATGTTTTAGGTTAACTCTATTAAATCAATGAACTAATAACCTCCATATAATATTTAGAGCTAAAAACAAATATTATATTTATGATATCGGAGTAATCCGTCCCTGTGGAATTACTAATAATATCGTTTCACTCTCGATCGTGTGCTTTAAACTTACCATAAGCCTTTTATTAGAAACAGCGATGACCTCAATTTTTGAGGTTAAATTCTCGCGGTCAATAACCCTTTGCAACTGATATGATCATTTATGCATGGCTCTTATCAGTACTATACAATAATGTAACTAACATACAGGGTGATATCAATAAATGCCAATATCCAACAACAATACCTACTGTCAAACCTTAGAAAACCATCTCGATAGTCTCCTGTTAGGTTTTTATTTGATTTTCTAATAATATTTTTTCTTAGTTACATAATCAAACCACCCTCGTATTGGTAAATGCATTTTGCAAAAATTCTCGTAATTATAACAGCCAATAAGTAGAATTATTGCTACCCATGTAGGTTGTTTTTATTTTATTATAATTTTAACAAACTATACATTTCTCAATCTCTGACAGGCTGATAGGTAGGTATAATAAGAATTAACAAATAGATCATAGACCCTAATTTCGATTTCATTTGAGAAACGGAACTCGGTGAGCAAATTCGCAAGTTGCTACAACAAATATTCTATAATAATTAATACCTATGCTAACACATTAAGCAAACATATCCTAATCTATGGGAAACAACGCACAATTGCCTTTATTTGTTACATAGGTAAATCCATTATTATGTGATAATACAAAAATATACAGGGTGGCCTACATTGAAGCATGGTAATTTATTGAAATTAAAATCAAACTTCTACAAACAATATAATAATCAAATATACTTAATCCAAAGATGTTTCGAGTGTTTCCTTATCATCATCATCAGGCGAATAATACCTGTATCTTTCATGAATACAATATTAAAATTAATACTTTCATCATTTAATTTGATTTCTTATTGTTTTAATTTTGAGTCCTAACCACAGAAATCTTATATTATATATATATACTCTAGAATGATAATCCCGTAGTACAAAAATGTAACCAAAAGTGTAGAGCTGTCCATAATGCGCATGATCACCAGTAACTTATTTTTCAACAGAACCGGCTTTGATTAAATGTAATATTACTGTTATAGGTATATTTAAAATTAAATTCTACCATTTGGTAACATTCAAATAAAAAAATGGAATAAAGGAATTTAAGAAATAAAAAATTACATTAAATATCTAAATACTTTATTGTCTAACAGATACAACCCAATAATAATAAATCTAAGCAGAAACGAGAAATAAGTAAAAATTCTAATACTGGAAAATATCGTAAGGACTTGAGCATTCTAATTATTTATTTTATTATTATATAATATTTGTTTGTTTATACAACCACCTTAGGCGTCTTACCTCTCTACAGCCTTCAAAGAAGGGGTGCAAGAAACAGTGACTTCACAAATATTTTCCGTGTCCATGTAAACCACTTCCATATCATCCGTACTACTCGCAATAGTATTTTGTGACAAAACATGGTTGGTAGAACTTTTATTCTCAGCAATTTCATGGAGGATTCTATAATTAAGTATATTCCAGTTTAACAACAGAATTCAAACGAACTTTGTATACCTACACAACGTAGGAAATATATTCTTGACATACATATCATGCATTTTTGACAGACTGCTTTTAAGTAAACAGTGTCTTGATATCAAACGATTAAGAATTTAACTTCCACTCTCATTTACATAATCTCTTCTTTTCAACAAAAGTTTGGGAACTGCATCGGGTACGAGGGTGATCCTCTTGCCGTCTTCTCTACAAATGATATCTTCTGCAGCGAAATGCTTACTGCATATGACATTCCCATCACATACATTTTCTGTACTAGGATCCCAATGCCCGCATCCAAACATCATGTCTTTTTTTTGTTAAGCTAAAAATGAGTATCATGTCAATGGTATCATATTGACTCAAACTGAGACTGTTAGAAACCCGAAACAATAACTTACTGAAAATATTTAATACCAGGAATGAGACCTTCATTTTTACACTACAACACTATACACCTCATTGTTTGTTAAATAAACGAACTAAAACCAAAATAACAAATATTAAAAACAATTTTAATCACAAATAGGTAT